>OX454525.1:197772520-199180901 GCA_949715645.1 Portevinia maculata
AAGATACAACCGCTAACTCTATGCGCTGTACCAAGATGTGGATGTGGTCTAAACAGCTAAAATACGTCGACTATGTTGCCTCGTCCATATCGAGCGAATGAACAATGATGCTCCAGCGAAGAAGATCTTCGACTTCCAGCCCCCAGTTTCGAGAAGGCATGGAAGACTGAACCTCCGTTTTAAGGATCAAGCCATTGCGGATGTGTAAGCGCTTCGTCTGGGCAACTGGAAGCAGCGTGCAAGGGGTCGCAGAGGCTCGAAGGCTGCAATGCACGGGTCGGGAGCCCGTTAAGTAAAGTGTGTAAGTAAGTAAATACATTTGAAGAACAAAATATTTTGGTTTGAAAAATCTTGTTTGTAGAGAAACAGATAAGCGGTCGGTACTACTTTAATTTTGTTCTCTTAACCCTCTAACAGGTTACATAAACCGCATTAAATTTGAATATTAAAACATTTTGGGCTGAATCAATATTTACAGTTCTTTGGAAAATCTTAAAGTTTCATGATGATGCGTGTGAAAAACAAGTACATTCTGTGTGACAATCAAAACTGACAACACAATCAAGTGAAGACTAAAAAATGAGGGACCATTTGGTGTTAAATAAAAAATGTACTTGAATATATTTCTAATTGTCAGATTTTGGAGAAATTTTTTGCCATAAATATTGAACACTATTTTGTTGGACTATAGCTATTAACCTAGTGTGAATTGAATATGTAAATGTGATTAAGCCACAAAAATACAAAGGCAGCCTCAGGACCGTCCGATTAAGCGTTTAAAAATTTGTCCCTACAGAAAAACTATTTTTAAATAAAAAATTTTGAAAAACAATTTTAAGTGTGGAAATGAAGAACAATCATAGTGAAATGAAATGAAATTGATTTCTTAAACTGCTGATGAAGATTTCAAGATTTTATGGATTTTCTCCAAATAGATTCAGATAAAGATGATTTACTCGAGCATCTAGATAACATTCCAGAGCAAGTATCACTAGAAGATGACCAATTTACAATTAAATGTAAAGGTGAAATAAACTCTGCAGAAACCAGTGATGTTAAGCGGCTCCCCCAGCTTCACTTTCCGCTTCGAAAAATACTCTCCCTCGGATCTACACTTGTACACAAATTGTAAATGGTTATTTATATTGAGTTTAAAAAAAGATTTCTTTTGCATTAAAATCCAGCACAACTTTTTCATCGTTCTGCGGACAGGCTCCGTAAGCTTCGTCCATGAGTTCGTAAAACTCCCACTAGATGATTACTTCAACCTCATTGGTAGGGGCGTATACACATGTTAGGCTAATGTTTAAAATTAATCTTTGATGCGGATCACAGCCAACCGACCACAAATCGGCTTGACGTCTTCCACTTTAGCCTGAACCGCTTTCCCACGACGAATTCGCACCCTATCATCATAAAATCTTGTATTACATCTGAAATAAATGTCGCAAGTTTTCCTTTTCATCATACCTGATCCTATCTATCGTATTTACTGGATCGCGGTAATATCTGCCTTCTCTTCTCGAGAACAAACTCAAGTTTTTGAGTAGCACCCCTGGTTTACAGTTTCCGTACGTTCCAGGTGCATACTCTCAGATCGTAGCCTGTTTCTGGTCTGGTAGACATATGACGGTATTCATTATCCGCAGCTTCTCGGGTCTCTCTTAAATTTACAGTTGCTTGACGTAGTCGGGAAGTTACCCCGAAGATACAACACTCAACATGGAGGGCCAAGCCCTTGTTTTGACAGCGGGCCGGATATTCCGGTAACAGTTACACACTTTGGGGATGTAAGATCTGCCGTTAACCAATTGAAGGTTCATCGCCACCATATATTTTGCAACACTGTGATAAGTCTTGAAAATTCGTAACTGACCTCAGCTCCAAATAAGTCAAAGTAGCTTATGAAAGGTTTCTTTCATCCTAATTGTCGACGACACCGTTGATTCAACCTTGTGAAGTGAGTCACGAAATACTTTTGAGATTCATTAGGCAGTCTTTCCGACACAGCATTTATTGTTGTTTATTTTCTTATTTTTCAACATTCACTAATAAGATAAGCGAGCCATGTTTAGCGTGCTCTAACTTTGATGGATCAAGGATCTCAGATTCACAACAGGTTAACTCACTTAATATATACATACCTTATACATATGCCTTCCATTTCCATTCACCACACACGCACCTCCAAAAGATGGTGTTGTCTTGCGAGTTATGACCAGTGCTGTCGTTTTTTAATTTCAAAAAGGATCCATATGAAGATTGTGGAAGCCATTCCCGTGAAAGAGGAGCCCCCGTAAAAGTATCAAATATTTCGTGTAAGAAATATTAACCCATTGAATGGATTGTATGGGTGAGGTTTCAAAATAAATTCAGACTTCACCTCACTTAAAACTGAAAAGTCCACATATTGTGAAAAATGCAAATTTGTTACCGAAATATATCTTTATTTAAATTATAAATTGTGGTAGTTTTTCTGTCTGCGCAGATTCCTTTGGTGTTCCTATTATAAGTCTTTAATAATTAAATTGTTTTCGGTGAACCTAATGTTCTACGAATAAATTAATATGGAAACTTGGCCAGCCACATACAAATTGTACTAAGGGAAACTGCAACTAAGCGCATTCGAAATCTTACCGTCGTAAACACTGTTTGACAATGGATCGGGGAAGTTCAATTTTTTGTCTGAAGTGTAGATATACAAATTATGTATGCAACGAATTTTCGCTAGTGTTATAGAAAGCAAACATTGTTTACTACTTTACTACTACTTTTTAGCTGGGCATTTAAAAGTAACTTTTTTTTCTATACAAATTTAACTTAATAATTTGGGGAACCCTTTTGATTTATTGGGAGCCCAGTGCTTAACAAAGGAGCCAAAAGCTCCTAAAGTTCTGTGACTGGTTGAGATCAAGGTATATAGAATACATGGAGTTGAAATTTTACTTTGTTCTGTCCATCTACGTCAAGTGTATTGTTAAATTTGACGTTTTGCTTTGTATACGTCACAATCTGCCTGAAACAATAAAATAAAAAAATAAATCCTGGGCATCAACGGCCCTTTTTCGGCATAAAACGTGGCTTCTCAAACCATTTGCTTGTGTGAAGGGGAATTAACCTACAATTTTAAGCCGAGTCCTGCATATTCACAGCGCGGGCATTAAGGAAATTAGGGTTAGAAGATAGGGAAAGATGCCGATGCACGTTGGTTTTAAATGCTTGCAGATTATAATGTGTAGGAAAAATGGAGCAATGAAGAGCATTCCAAATTCGTGTTGTGCGACTGAGAAAAGATTCCTTGTATTTCACTGTACGCCCGAATACAGACATAAGGGGAAAACTGATGCGCATTCCTTGCACAACAGGTATTGCGGTTGAAATGTACTAGGGGTGGAATGTAACTGGCTTTTTCATTTGAGTACTTATGGTGAAAATATCGATAAAATAACGAGAGACAGGAGACATTGCGACGATGACTAAGAGAGTCAAGCGATCTCGCGATGTCACACTGTCACAGTCACCAATGAGTTTTGTCGCGCGTGTGAATCCTTTTTTATTAGCTCCAAATTAGTAATTGGTGCACCAGACCATATATGCGCATTGTACTCAAGTTTTGGGCGGATAAACGTCACTGCCCCCACATGAAGAAATAAAGAAATAAAAGAATAAAAGTAATAAACAACAAAAATGAATAAATAAACAGGTGTTTATATGTATTTAATTTATAGTTTAATTTAATTTCCTTTTTCTTAGAAACTGTCGTAAGCCTTGGTTTTCATATAAATAAAAATCTGTCTTGTTATGATCACATTAACCCTGTTATCAGTCGTGTGTATGGATGCCTACGTAAATTGTGGTTTTCTTTATTTTCTCTTGTATGAAGCTTGTCCGAACATTAATAGTTAATATCTTAAACTACGCTGTAAATGTATACTGTGGCTTAGACTCAATTTGTAGTCACAAAATAAATGTGGCCTTTAATGATGTAGCTAGGTTTATATACGATCTTCGTAGATGCAACCATATTTCCATTTATAGTCAACATATTCTAGGATGCTCACTGGATAGCTATTTAAATTCAAGAAACTGCCTTTACTTTTACATAAACTCCTTAGAACAAGAGCACCACCTTACCTGTATTCAAAACTCATTTTCCCCCAATCTGTTAGATATAGAAATCTTATTATTCCACGTTTCGTTTATACTACTCGTACTTCAACCAGATTTTTCTTTATTCATACAATAAGGATATAGTGCCTTTTCATCGCATATAAAACGACATTATTCTTATAGTCAATTCAAAGAGGCTATATTGGCTTTTTATGCGATTTAGGCTTGTTAACCTTTAAAATCCTTTCTGAAAATTGCTCGTATTAACCCTTTCGATCCGGATGGGATATCCAAGGTATAAAAACACCTTTGTTCTATGTCCCATCCGGATCGAAAGACGGCTTGTTGTAATTCCTGTTATTATTGTTAATGCACTTTTTTCTACTAGTTTTTTTTACTATTTTCTATAATGTAAACGAATTTATTGTTCAATTATTCAAACACATCTATTGTTCTTTCTTTTTGATGTTCTTCTCTTTGTAAGTACTTCGAAAAGGTTTTTTTCGGTTTCTTACAAAAACTTGTTTTTTATCGGCAAAAATCTTTGGTTGTATAACAAAATATGTCGATCGTTCTTTCCAATTCATCCATTATTTAAATTGCCCTGACCACTTTATGAGGGAAAGGAAAAGGAATAATGTATCCAACAGTTCGCTCAAGCGGACTGTAGCCTTTCCCTTTGTTTTAGTTTATTTATTTTTAAATTTTTATCATTTCTACTATTGTAGCCAAATACAGCACAAATCCCCAAAATATTTGATTTAAATGACAGCCAAATAATGTACTGACTCACGAGAATACACATTTGTTTTTAAGCCAACAAGTCCACTAAATGACACAAGTGGGGTACATTTTGTATGAGGAGAGATGGAAACAGACATGCGCAATATGATACCTTTTGTAGTCTATATACCTTGTGTTGAGATCATTTTGGAACAGCTGCGGCTCTGTCATCCGTTTAAGCTTCCCATTTTGCCCATTCAGAAACTGTTTCTGTGTCTGCACTGTGGAAACATTTTTGAACCCTTTCCGAAGGTTTTCGGCTGTAGCGTCTACATTTTCGTAAATTTTTTTTTACCCATAACTGCTATGTTTATACCCTATTCTAAGGGTATATTAATTTTGACGCATAGTTTGTAACATACCTTAATATTGCCCGTAGACCCCTAAAAGTTACTATATTTATGATCAGCATCGATAGTAATGTCGATCTAGCCATGTCCGTCCGTCCGTCCGTCCGTCCGTCCGCCCGTCTGTAGCCAAAAATTAGGCCTTTAAACTGGACCTAGAGAGCTGAAATTTTAACCATATACTCTCTAGGGTCCCGAAATAATCAAGTTTACGAATTTTTGAAATCCACCCACAGACACGCCCACAAACTCAAAAAAACAAAATTTTGGAAAAAATCGAATTTTGAGCTAGAAAGCTGAAATTTTGTATATATGATCTATGACTCCTAAAACTGCTCAGGATAAAAAATTTTTAAAATCCACCCACTGACACGCCCACAAATAAATAAAACAATTTTTTTATAACCTATTCTAAGGGTATATTAATTTTTGAAAATCCAAAGTTTGAGCAAGGGAGCTGAAATTTATAATATATACTCTCTATGGGCCCTTTATGCTCATGTGTAAATATTTTTAAAATCCGCCCACTGACACGCCCACAATTTAAAAACACTTTTTTTTGAAAAACCAAAGTATGATCTAGGGAGCTGAAATTTATAATATATACTCTCTAGGGGCCCTTTATGCTCATTTTCAATTTTATTGAAAAACCAAAGTTTGAGCTAGGGAGCGTTTTTTTTTTTTAAAAAAGCTTCGTTTTTTTCGATAAAATCCTTTAAATGTTATAAAACAAAATATGTAGAGCGTTCTTAACAATTCACCATACTTAGACTTTTGTCAAACCCACATATGAGGGATAGGAATGAGAATAGGGTATCCAACAGTAGCCCGTCCCTTTGTTTTTAATAGAATTTTGTTCTGTGATTTTGTTTATTTTGTTTTAGCTTATAATTTATTTGCTACGATTTTATGTTATTTTCACTTAAAATTAGATGAAAGACTTTGAATAATTTTGTTATCTTTGATTTGATGTTGTTTATGTTTAGAGTTTTTCTATTTATTTAAATACTAAGAATATTTCATTAGCGAGTTGACAACTTCAAACTTTCATTGTGAACGCACCCTTAAACCGATTACCAAACTGTCAATGTCAGAATATTCAGTAAAATCAACATTTTGATCATTGTAAAATACAGGAAGGAGCAACGATTACAAATAATTCAAATTCACTATCGAAATTCCGAGTCGGTGGTCGCAACTTTAAGAGCGTTAACGCCAATTTTCGGCCGTCACTCTCGTCCAAGTAGACAACCAATTCATAGTCTAGATAACAAATTTGAGTCAGATTAATCGCTGTTTGACGTTGCCGTGCCAGTGAGACTACGTGTTGCCCGAAGTGTGGAGAATATTGCTGCCGTAGAGGCGTCTGTCGCAAAGCATCCTAATCAGTCAATTTCACGGCCGGCGTTCTCAAGAATCGGGCCTCTCCCAGACCACATTATGGCGAATTTTGCGTAAGGATCTTGGCCTACACCCTTACAAGATCAAGCTGACCCAAAAGCTAAAGCCACTCTAGCATATAAAGCGACGTACGTTCTCAAATTGGGCTCTGGACATGATGGAAGAAAATGAAGAATTTCATCGCAAAATCATCTTCAGCGATGAAGCGCATTTTTAGTTAAACGGCTTCGTCAATAAGCAAAATATGCTTTACTGGACAGGTGAGAGCCCGCAAAAAGTCAATGTTTGGTGTGGTTTTCATGCCGGTGGCATAATTCGGCCTTTTTTTTCGTCGATGAAAATGACCGTCACAGGGCCAATATTTAACTAGAAACAGCTTCCGTATCGATCGAAATGTGCGGCCGAGTCATCGAAAATTGGGCTAAACGTATCGACCGCTGCATACGTTCCTGTGGTGGACTTATGAACGAAATCGAATTGCGTTCATAAATGTTTTGTTAGTAGTTCAAGTTATTTTTTTTTTGTGATATCTCAACTAGTTTGCATTTTATTTAAAAAAAGAAGTTGTCAAGTCCTTAATGAAAAACCCTTTAAATGCCAAAAATGATTGCCTCTCCCAATGGTCATAATTTGGATTTAGAAAGCATAATTTTATGCAAAATTGGGCATAATTTTCATGACAGCAGTTGGCAGCTGTGGCCGCCTTACCTTAATTGAGCATTTTGCTGAGATAAACGTTGTCCCAAAATTCATGTGTCTTTTTTAGATATTCGTGCCTACTTTTTACCTTAGATTTTATGGGCCATTAGTTTCAAACATCAATTCGATAAGTATGTAGATTTGTTGCTGTTAACTTCTCATATCGACAGAGATTGACATAGACAATGCTTCTGTCGTTGTCGTGAAAATGTAGTTAGTCATGTTAAGCGCGCATTTAAACATGATTTATATAGCATATAGGGAAGGTATATTGCATTGTATTTACCTGTTAAACTGCGAACATGTAAATTGTAACTTAATGGTATGAAGACAAGTAACCTTCGTCTAGAGTAGGTACGAACTCCTCAAAACAAGAGTGTGAGTAGAATTTTAATTCCTATAACAAAAGATATAATATATTATATGATGATACATGAAACTGTAGGTATATACTAGTGTATCTTTTGCATTCCAATATGAACATACTTTTTAGGAATTGGGATCACGATTCACACTTCAATCCAATCCTCAGTTGTAATCAGTGTTGCCATATTTGAAATCGGGTAAAGAAGTACATTTTAATTTTGAATTGAAAAACAGACGAACAAGAAAGTACACCAACTTAAAGTGTTGGAAAAAGATTCAATAAGTTTTTGGAAAACATATATAGGTACTAGGTTCATGTATGAATACTTCAAGGCAAATTATTAAGAGTTGAAACAAGCAAATTCATTCATATGGTTTAATTATAGTTTTTTTTTTTGTAAATACAAACATATTATCTAGGCACATAAATGTCATTTTAATCAACAAGCAAACGGCGTTAACGGCCACTGAGTCACTGCGCCAATAGTTGTAAATGATCTTCTACATTAAGGCAAAGCTATAATCATGATCAAAGGGATCTTAACCGCTCCCTTTAAATGCATCTCTATTATTCCGCCGACACCACCTCAATAAATATTGGCAGGTCTTCCATTTTCGGATCACTTTTGCGGTGCCGTGAAAAAAGGCCATAGGCATAAAGTTTTTTTTCGATTAAAAAAAAAATCGCGGACGATGAAAAAAAAATGGAATACGGATCTTACAAGGTTTGCCTAATAAAATATCAAGCACAGATAAAATGGGACTGCAGTGGGCGAACCAGCGTACAAACTGGGCATAAAGCCAATGGCGGGCCGTTGTTTGGAGCGATGAGTCCAGGTTTGAGGTCTACGTAGGCGATGAACGGAAATGCGTAATTAGAAATTCAAATGAAGCTTTCCAGAGAGTCCGTCTCAATTGAACAGAAGTTTCCAGCATCTCTAATGGCATGGGTATGCATTTCTGGACGTGTTTTGGGAAATTAATAATTCGCAGATGGATAAGTCAACGCTGCCAAGTATTATGACATTTCGATACCACGGCTCTAATCGAGCATGGGTAATTATGATTTTTTTAACAAGATGACGCTTTTGTCAAACTGCTAAATCCACGACATCATACTTGTCTAATGAAGCTTATCGGAATGGCCTTCAAGCAGCCCTGACCTTTTCTCAATAGAGACTGTTTGGCATAAAATAAAACAGGAAATACAAACGAATTGTCCAGGAGCCAAGATTTAAGGGCCATAATAACTGGTTTTTGAGAATAATTTATAATGAAAGAGTGCCAGAAGTGCGTTTACACTATGCACCGACGATTAGAAGCAGTCCAGGCCAACGAAGACATAACACAGTGGTAAAATGAAACATGAAATAATTATAAAAAATCCACCCTCAACATTATTTTCCTTTTTTGTTTTTCTTATTTTTGAAATGAATGAAACTTTTTACTTATCGTGTAAAATTGCGTTACTTGTTCGAAAAATTCAATGAGTCATCGCATCTAAGTATCTGAATCTAGGTACACCAAGTGTTTGAACTCCTATAAGCTACCTGTTTCCATTTACGTATATACATACATATCTTAACTATCCAATGTACTGTGCGTAATTCTGAAGCCGTTCTGCAATATACTAATTGGCACGTACCAGTGTGTCTTCCAAATCCTGGAAAAGACCAATGAAATTCAAGTGGAGACCCAATATATATTCATCGATTTTGAAGCTAAATAATATCTTCAAGAGATTGCTGGACGATAAGCAGGAAAAGAGAGATAAGATTGGGTTCTATGCAAAATATACCCCGTTAGATATTTGGTCCGGTGTGCGAGGAAGACGAATGGAGGAGAAAAAACAACCCCCAACTCTATTAGCTGTACCAAAAAGCGAAGAAGGAGTCTGATGATCAGTTGTGGCGAACCATGAAACAGCGCTGTAACTCCAGCCGTTCACTTCACGTGGTAGGAATTGTAAAAAATAGTTGTTCATTCAAACAACTTAAAAAAAAAAATTGTTCTCTTTTCATCGCATACAATAACCTGTATCACTCCGTTTCGATTTCCAAAGAGTGACACCAGAGTCAAAACTTACCTGGGTGTGAAGGGATAACTAAATTCGGGAAAAAAAGTTCAGAAAAAAACGAGTTGTTTCGATTTCCAAAAATTAACAGAGTCACAACATTCCTCGGTCTGAGCTTTCAATTTTTGCAAACTCAGAAAACTTTACACTCTTGGTTGTAATAACTTCCACACAGATGGCATTAAGAATCGATTTTTATAGGTTATCATTTTTTTAGCTGTTGGTCGCATTGCTTTTCAAAATTATATCGGTAACAGCAGATTAAAAAAACAGACTCGACCTTATTTCATTATTTTCTAGTCTCATTCACGGCACCTTAAGAAGCTTGTTGACTTTTTGCCTAGGATAATTCCAAAAGGAGGTTTTAGGGAAAATTCTTCAATATACACTGGCGATCACAAGGATGAGGAAATACATTTTGCAATCGATTTTCTGTCTTTATACCTGTTGGAAATTGTATACCCGAAAATTTTTACTTTTACTACCTGTGAACCTGTGTACATATTTTCCCAACAGTAAGTCATAAAATTAAAGGGTAAATAAGAAACGACCGTGGAATTTCCCAAGATCGAACAATGAACTACTTGAAAAGCGTATGAAAAGATGCACCACTAGGATGAGGCCATTGCGAATATTTCGTTGCAGAAGTTCACATTAGCGATTTTTTCAAAGTTTTGTTAAAAATATTTATTTAGTTAAAAAAAAATGGGTTTCGGAAAGACTTTGACAGCGACAGAAAGAGAAAAAATAGATGCTTTCAAGGAGATAGGACTCTCAGGCCGAGAAATTGCAAGGAGGCTAAATAGAAGTAAGCAGTTATCTTGCGGATCCACAGCACTATGGGAAAAATCAAAAAGCACGCATGGCAGAAGCAACAACATTGCGGGAAAAGCAGGCTATTCTACGGCTTGCCTCAAATTCTACTCTACGAGTGACTTAAATAAGGTCCAACAGCGGAGTATCAGCCAGTATAGCAACTTTCCGAAGGATAATACAAAAAAGTGGTACTATAGAAGAAAACTTAAAAAGAAACCCGTTTTGACGCAAATACACAATGACAAGAGTATCTACATGTCGCTTGGAGCAGTGAATGGAAACTCGTTGTCTTTCCGGATGAAAAAAGGTTTAACTTTGATGGTTACAACTTTCAGCGGTCGTTTCTTATTTACCCTTTAATTTGATGACTTACTGTTGGGAAAATATATACTTGTTCGCAGGTAGGAAAAGCTTCTAAGTATAAAATTCACAACAGGTATAAACACTGAAAATCGAAAACAAAATGTATGGCCTCATCCTTGTGATCGCCAGTATATAACTCGCCAGCATATGCGTGTTGCATTTTTTATTGCGTTGCAGTAATTTATTGCGTTTGTTTGCTACTATTTTGAGGAATAATAAAAATGTTTTTTCCTTTTATTTACAAAATTAACGTGTTCTTCTTTTGACTATGGGAAAACTTTTAATGGAATATTAGTCCCAAGGTACAACCCTTTGTGGGCCCATGAACAACTAGGTCTTGTACCTTGGACCGTTTGATGTTGCCAACAAAAAGCTACTGTTTTTTAAAAATGAGAAGAAAAATACTTTTGGTATTTACTGAATTGTTAAAAATAAATCTTCAAAAAAATATCCATTAAACTGAAGTTATTCGAAAAAAAAACTGAAATCCGAACCAAGGTAGAACACCTTCCCCTACGTTTCTTAGGGAAATCGGCTACGAAATTACATTGAAAAGAAGTACAAATGGCAACCGTGGTTGCCATCGACTATCTGAATAATAACAATTGCCCTATATTATGCACTTGTTTACCCGTACATGCGAGGAAGTAATACTGAAACAAGATACCTATTTTCTAACCTTGAGACGGAACTAAGGTATATTGCGCAGTAAATATAATAATGCTAATTATTCACTTTAATGAACTCACACTATCAATAAAAAAAAAATAAAAAAATTGCAGTGCGTAAGGTTAATTGAATTTTGTAGGTACATGAATATTAATAAAGACCATTGAAGGCATTTGTTTGCAAATTTATAATTACTTTATATTTCGGCCGTTGAACCCATAATATTTCTGGGAGGAGGTTTCAACTGCAAATAAGCTTAATCTAAAGATATATATCGTACAAAATGCATCGAGAGATATATAGTGCCATAATTCCAAGGCTGTATGAATAATCGCCAAAAACATTATCGCCCACATTGCAAAATGAATAATCGCCAACATTTTTTGGGCGATGTATTTACGAATGTAAGAAAGCCCATAAAAAGGTAGAATTGCCTTTAAATTAATGAAATTTTATGGCGGCGTAAAGTTGTGTAATCACATATATCCCATTAACAGTGCAATGCAACCCCCCTGCTTCGGCTCACTGTTAGATTTGGACTAGATGCGAGGTATGGTATATGCAAAGTTTCCTGGAATCCATGCGAAAAAGGATTTTTGGCGACTCCAACTGGATGCGGTTGAACAAAATATATCGATGTTCATGGATTGCAAGAAACTTTGCATATATACAGAATCTTGCACCTACTCCCAATCCAGTGAGCCCTAGCAGGAAGGTTTCAGTGTTCATAGGATCTACTTGTGATATCACATCTACATTTTTTTAGACCTGCGTTGTAAATAATTTTTGAGTGATTGTTCATTTTAGAGTATTGGGCGAATATTTTCACTACATCTAAAAATGCACAATCGACCAACTGAATATGAATATTCGCACAAAATAACTTAATTTTTTTTTTGGCGATTGTTCATATTTGAAATTTTGACGATTATGCATAAAGCCTAGTTTTAAAGCAAGAGATCGTTGGCATAGACTTAGTCCGAAATTATTCAAATATGAATTCAAATTTATAACTTTCCAGATACGTAGGTTTACATAATAATGGAACTATTACCATTTAAAATTTTCTATTGTTAAAGGCACAATTACAATCTATCTTGATCTCTGATGGTGAAATTATTCAATAACACTTACGCTAGTTTTGATATTATATTGGAGTACAATGTCCGGGGGTATATAACCACATTTTAATTGAAGTTAACCGCAGTGTAATACAGAAATTGCAAACAAATAATATCTAATCATTTCATGAAGATCAGTTTGTATTGTTACTGCTGACATTGATAAGGTTATCTAAACAGAATTTTAAACTCCTATTTTTCGGAAGAAAAGCCCACAATCTAGCGTTTCGTCTTAGGCTTTAAATTTAAAAGAACACTTCGCGAGTCCATGTTACGTTATTTCATCAATGAACGAAATTCATGTTGCTTTAAATTATTTATAATGTTAGCTGACAGCCACCTTACCCTAACCAAACCTAACCTAACCTAATGATTTTCCCAATCAGGACTTTAGGAAACCTTAACTGAAGGTTGTTTTCTCGGGATCAAAAATGAATAAAGCCAGAGGAGTGGAAAGAATTTGAAACGATCAATTAAATTTGAAAAAAAAAACTTTTAACTCGTTAACTCAAATTGTTTTGCAATCCCTTACAGATTGGTTGGTTGATTTTGAAGCTAATGAGTACAAGACCAAGTATATGCTATTAATGAGAATGTCGACGGTGTAGAGGTTAGTGTGTTGGCTTGTGACCCATGCGGTGCAGGTTCAATCCCCATGGGGAACAACAACATACGCCACCCATTCTCCAGTCTCTATACCAAAAGGATGATTGCCGCCTGGTAGTACAATGGACCGTTACCGAGCCTGAGTGCTCTGGGATTTGGATTTCCTTTTTCAATAAAAAAATAAAAAAATATGCTATTAATAAACGAACAAACATCTGTCCAGTGTCTAGGACGAATCGTCACTGTTGATACTAATAACTTTGAAGTAGTTAAGAAGTTCATCTACCTTGGAGTAAACAACAACTCCTCGAATGACACTTACAAAGAATGAGAATTACAAAGGAAACCATTGCTACTGGGAAAAACAAATGGGTGCAAATCTTCTCACATGAAGAACGAAATGCGTGCTCTATCGAACCTTAATCCTGCCAGTCCTGCTTTATTGTGCCAAGTGGTGGCCGATGAGGGAGTGATACAACCGCGAACTCTATGAGCTGTACCAAGATGTGGATGTATTCAAAATAGTTAAATCACGTCGACTACCTTGGCGGATGTGCTTGGTCAAAACAACTGGAGTAGCGTGACCGTGATCGCAGAAGATGGAAGGCCGCACTGTATCAGGTAGAGACTCTTCACTGGTCGGGAGCCCGTTATTTAAAGTAGTACGTTAAACTTAAAAAAAAAACACTTCCCAAATGAGGTGACCCATATGACCCTGCCAGCGATAGCGGCTGCTAAGTTTTGTAGCAATTTAGCATAACACCCTTACTTACAGGAACCAACTCAGCCTGAGTTACTCAGGTCGAATTTCGATTCATATCAAGCTGGATACATCAAAACATATAAATTTCAATATTGAATTTTGAACTGTATATAATTGGGACGTTTTCGTTTCGTTACCCACAGTTAAAAAGTAATCAAGAATTTGCCAAATATACCATTTAAAAACAATGCGTCAAATTTCTTTCATATCCTAAATTGTTTCAATTGTCACACTTAAAATACTTAGTAACTAAGTGCAAACTAAGAACTTGGCGTTCACTAGTTCCCATAGATGACTCTGCTCTTTATTTACATTTATGTTTTTGCAGAAATTATATTTTTCCTTAAAGGTGTTTCTCAAAAGCGTGCTCCAAAGTTGGCTTCTATATAAATTTCGTTAACCGACGTTCTGGCAGTTGACAAGTGCGCCATCAGATGGTGAGAATGATCCGCTTGACTAGCATAGTTAAACGGACAAATGCTGCGGTCCTATGAATTATATCATTTAATTCCTCAGAACATCTGATCCCAAAGCTTAATTGAATAAGAAGTTCAAAGACCGAGGGAGCCATCACGTCAAAGAACCTATCTCAGAGAAAATGAAGCGCGACCGGTTGAGTTGGTACTGTCATGTTCAAAGGAGAGATCCTAGGAACCCTGTCAAAACAGCAATATCAATTAACGTCTCAATACAAACGCGAAAGAGAGGCAGGTCTATAAACTCCTGGATTACACAAACGCAAACCAACGACCATACCACGTCGAGTTAATCGGTTCTCGTCAGATCACCGTAATTAAACGACGTTGGGCGCGGTTAGTACGTAGATGGGGGACCGTTTGAGAACAACCCGGTGTCGTTGGCCAGTCCCATCAAAAGAGTTGAAGTAGATAATATACGTGGTATAACAATGTACCTAAATTGGTCTAAGTGTGTCGGCTTCTGCCGACAGCCACATAAACCTAACCTAACCTAACCTACACAAACGCAGCAACACCAGCATTTGAAGTGATTCAAAATCGGGAGGCCTGCCGTTATTTTCTGAGGTTGAACCGCCGAACCCCACAGGTTGACCAGTAAGAATGCAGTTAAGTTGGAGGGTTATGATCCCTTTAATCTTGATCATAGTTCTCCGTATTCAGAAACGATCGTCATAAAAATGACCTGAAAGCGCTTGGAGGATGTGTCCTGATTGCTGTTCGTTCCAACTTTGAGTCACGAAAGATTGACTTTCCATTTTCACTAAATGTCGAAATTATCTGTGTAAAAATTACACTTAAGAACAAACATTTATATGTTGTTAATGCGTACATTCCATCGTCTCGTCTATGTTCTTTGTATTCTGAACTTTCTATGGCACTTGACTTTATTTTTGACATATCTTGTTGTGACAGCACTGTTTTACTTATAGGCGACTTCAATCTGCCATATATTGGATGGGTACCTTCTGAGGATGATTCTCATCTCATTCCATCCTTTGACTCTCCCCAACAAGAGCTCGCTTTATTAGACAACATTTTGTCTCTTGACTTACAGCAAACAAGCTGTATAAAAAATTTCAAAAATCTAACTCTCGATCTTGTTTTCTCTTCTGACTCTGTTAGTACTGTGGATCTGGAATCCCACTTCAGTATAACTAACTTAGATGACAATCATCCACCCTTGGATGTATTTATTGAACTGGGTGCACATCTGTACGAAAACAGTAATTCGTATGACCGTTCGCAATCTTTTGACTTTCGGAAAGCAAACTTTCAAAGGCTTTCTGATGAAATTAATAGCTTTAATTTTAATCTTACTGCGTTATCTAATATTGAAGATGCAGTAGGTGCTTTTTATTCTTTGATGGATAATTGCATGAAAAAAGTGATTCCTGTCAAATCCTCTAGGAATATGAAAACGTCCCATCCCTGGTATACTAAAGAGCTCAAATCGATACGAAACAGACGTAATAGGGCTTGGTAGAACTATTTAAAAAGTCTCTGCCATTCAGATCTTGAACTCTATCTCACATTATTCAATGAGTTCAAATCTTTATCCTGCTACTTATATATTGACTACATAAGTAAAATGGAATGCTCTCTAAAATTGGACCCCAAACTTTTTTGGGGATTTGTTAATTCTGAGAAAAAAACCGATGGTTATCCATCGAAACTTACTTACAATAGCTCTACAACTGCTGATTCGCTAGATGCAAGCAATATGTTTGCAGATTATTTCAGTAAGTCGTTTAGGGTGACCCCTCTTCACATAGATGAGCAATATTTTAGTTATCTAACTAGCTGCTCCCAAATAAGTTTTAGTAGCTTCTCATTAGACTTGGAAACAATTTTAAAATTTATTTCTTCTCTGAAGAATGATTATTCATCAGGTCCTGATGGCATTGCACCGATCGTTCTTAAAAAATGTAGTCATGCAATTGCTCCATATCTTAAATATCTGTTTGAATTGTCCATTAGTACTGGTAAATTTCCTTATGTATGGAAAAGTGCTTTTATCACACCTGTATTTAAAAAAAGGCGAACGTGGTGATATCACTAATTATAGGCCTATTTCAAAGCTTTCGTGTATCCCTAAGCTTTTTGAACAAATTGTTTGCGAAAAGTTAATATTTCTTTGTCGCAATTTAATTTGTAATGAACAGCATAGATTTGTAAGAAACAGATCTACTGTTACTAATCTGTTAAGTTTCTTGCATGATTGTTCTAATGCCTTAGACAATAGGGACGAAATGGATTGCATATACACTGACTTCTCTAAAGCTTTCGACCAGCTGTCCCATGAAATAATCGAGTTTAAGCTCAGGGCTTTTGGTTTCCCACCAAGTTTCAGAAAATGGGTTAATTCATACCTCAGATCAAGGGTTTATCAAGTCAAATTTAGAGGATCGCTATCTGTATCTTTTACAGCTGAGTCTGGAGTTCCCCAAGGTAGTCACCTCGGACCAATTCTATTTATACTAGCCATTAATGATGTTAAAGCATTTATAAATCACAGTAATACCCTAATCTACGCTGATGATATGAAAATATTTAAATCTATCACTAGTCAGCAAGATAGAATTTTTCTTCAATCTGACATTAATAGCTTCGCCAATTGGTGTGATAAAAACGGTTTATCCCTGAACCCTACTAAATGTCAACATATGTCTCTAGAAAGAATATACCTTCCACCTTTCAATATTCTTTGTCTCAACATATTCTTTGTAACGTTGATAATTTTAAGGATCTTGGGGTTTATTTCGATCCCAAACTGGTTTTTGCCAAGCATATCAATTTTATAAATCTAATTCTATGCTGTGCTTCGTAAAAAGGTGGGCTAAAGAATTTAATGACCCATACGTTACTATGTCATTGTACAATTGTATTGTTCGTCCGATTCTAGAGTATGCTTCACAAGTTTGGACGCCGTTCTACAACATTCATTCAAATCGAATAGAGGCCATTCAACGTAAATTTATTCGATTTGCACTTAGAGGACTTCCATGGGATGATCCTTTTAACCTTCCTCCTTACAGTCAGCGTATCAAACTTCTTCAAATGTTACCCCTTTCTCAACGAAGGCTTAATAGCGATATCATTTTTTTACAGCAGCTTATATCCGGTCAAATAGATGCACCTGACTTGCTGTCGTCTATTGGCTTTAATTTTCGTGGTAGTGCCCATATTTTACGCAGTGTTGATGGGAGGCATGAGCCTATTAGTCGCATGAGTAGAATCTATAATCTAAATGATCATGTGATTGACTTGCATGTTAGTAAAATTAATTTGTTTTGAATGAATAGCCTTACATTCTCCTTACCACGTAAAGTGGACGGCTGGAGTTACAGCGCTGTTTCACGGTCAGCCACAACCGATCATCAGACTCCTTATGTGGTGCTGGTCTGTCTTTTTCCTTCATTTATCCCGAAATTCCATTTTCTTCCACTGGGATTCGAACCTAGACCAGCGTCTTCTCAGGCAAGCACTCTTGCACTGTGCCATTGAAGCCACGAGTTTGTTTATCCAGTTTTTATTTGCAATTTCTTGGACAAACTTTTTCTCCTGTAAGTATACTATGTTATTCATTCAGTTTGTTTCTTTCTGTGTTTTCTCTAATTCTATTCCATTTCGACAAGCATAGTTAGACTGAAATGGGTGATAGAGAGGGTGAAAGACTTTTGACATTGTTTTTTGTCGAGAATTTAGAATTAGAATTAGAGAAAACACAGAAAGAAACAAACTGAATGAATAACATAGTATACTTACAGGAGCAAAAGTTTGTCCAAGAAATTGCAAATAAAAACTGGATAAACTCGTGGCTTCAATGGCACAGTGCAAGAGTGCTTGCCTGAGAAGACGCTGGTCTAGGTTCGAATCGCAGTGGAAGAAAATGGAATTTCGGGATAAATGAAGGAAAAAGACAGACCAGCACCACATAGGGAGTCTGATGATCGGTTGTGGCTGACCGTGAAACAGCGCTGTAACTCCAGCCGTCCACTTTACGTGGTAAGGAATGTAAGGCTATTCATTCAAAACAAATAAAGGAATTGACGGAAAACAAAAATTAAAACCAGGAAAAATTGTGTGGTATCACATAAAAAACCATTAATAGTAAAATTAAGCTGAAAAATATTTTGCGTAATAATACCTTAATGTCTTAATTTATTTGCATGATTTGTGTTGGTGTTAGTATTTTATAGGTACATAATTATTGTATATTTAATTATTTTGTCCTTACTAACACCTGCACTAAATGATGAGCCTGTGGGAGCAGTTTTAGTGCCGGCAAATTTCTGCTCGTGATGGTTGCTTGCTTTAAGCACTCCACGACACAGAACTGATAGTGTATAAAAAATAGCCTCACCGTAATTAAGGGAGAAGAAGATGGGGCCTATCACCTAAAAAAAGCACATGAACTTACAAGTCTATTGTAAAACCATTTTAAGGACATGCGTCGGTTGTTTGGTGGAATATTCTTTCACTTAAATACGTTACTGCTGATGTTGTCAAACAAAGGAAGGTTCATATCGTTTGCACGCCTGGCTCCGGAATAGACGCATTGTTGAACCTATGCTATCCATACGTCTATACCAACTACGTTTTGAGGAACAGGTAGTTAAGCCGCGCTTAAGGCCTTGGTCAACATGTTGACCACCTCCAAAATAGTTTGTGAATGCAAGATCTCTCTAAATTCAGTTGGAAGGTCTGAATCCCCTAAGTCTTGTCTGGGTGCCGGATCATAATGGGATCACAGGAAATGATGAACTTGTTAGTCAAGACGCAGAGAAAGCCTTTTTAGGACATGGACCGATGTTGTGTCTACCTGCGTGGTCGGTCAAGGCTTCCATAGACATTTGAGTTTCATATGAATACAATCGCAGACACTCTAGGGTTGCAGACAGACTAAGCGAATACTTCGCAGCGTCTTTAAAAAATCTGTGGCACTCTTGCTATTTCTCAACAGAAAGACTGCTGACAAATTAATGACCTTAAGGTGTTCCAGAACTCGAATTTTGATTAATCGTGTATAAGCTCAGTGTGTGTAGAAGGGCATGCCGGAAAACCTGAATCGCGTATGAACGAAATCGCGATTGTTGAGACCGCGTAAGTGGGGGTTCAGTGTACATCGAGATTTTGTCAACATCCATTGCCTACAAAAGTAGCAATATGACTCCCCACTGTACTTTGACCAAGCCAAAAGTTTATATTTTGCAAGCATGTTGCATACCCTGTTTATGATTCCCTGTTCAATATAAGCCTTAATAAAAGCTCTATATTCTTCTGGCAAGCAAAAGGGAATATGGCTTCATCAAAATGAAGCAGATTATACGATATCAAAATCATGGACCACTTCGATTGCAGTTACTTCGAGGCCGTTAAATAGTTCGCCTACCTCGAAGTGATGATTTACTCCGAGAATTAGGCCTTAGTCAAGACCCGTCAAAGAATTACCCTAAAAGACCCATTGCTATTTCTTTTCGGCAAAAAAAGCTCTGAGCCCGGAAGAATGAGTGCAGGCTCTCAAAAGCACTGACTCTGTCAGTTTGGCTTGGACGATAAGCAGAAGGGAGAGGTGATACTAGGCTCAATTGAAATAATAATACTTCGTCGAATTTTTGGGCCTGTGTGCGCTGAAGGGGAATGGATGACGGAATACAATAGCAAACTCTAGCCGCATAAGCTAAAACACATCGACACATAGACTCGGAGATCCTCTCCACTGATAGGGAGACCGCTGCAGTAGAGTTACAATAATTGACAAGCACACCAGTAAGAACCATAAACTTTGTATAATCATATAAGCTCTAGAGATTATATACCACGAAATATCAAAAATGCTAAAAACACGCAGATTAATATTCCCTCCGACTTGATTCCTTTTGATAACACATTCGACATACGCCGTGAATAGCCATTCATTACAATCCGATTTCAGAAAAATCGAGCATTAATTTATTTCCGAACTTTGACTTCCCTATCAGACCATTGGTAACCCTGCCAACTGCATATAATATAATAATGTATTTGTTTAAGCATTGCGTTTCTAGTACACACAAACTAGATTCAATTTAGTATCCGTCTCCGAGCGCTTTGATGTCTTAAAGCCACCGTCAATGTACTATTCCCTTATGAAGGATATAATGTGATGACGTTTCGTACCAGGGTGGTTGTTCTGATTTTGGTTTGGTATCGGTTTTATCTTTGCAGATAGGAGCTGTGGCTCTGGTTAGCAGTGGGTGGACCTATAGTACTCGAACCTATTTTCCAACTTTTTACATATTTTGTAATAAAAATCACAAGCAAGGTAAATAACCGGCATATCGCTGTACATAGAATGAGAGGCTAGAAATGTCTACCCGTCTTCCATAACCCACCCCAAAACCATAAGGGATCCCCCTTTTCTGTGGGTGAGTTTGTGTGTGTGCTGTTTTTGTTAGAAAATCGGATTGTGAGTGTTCGTGTTGTTGTTGTTGCTCCTCCTTTTCTTTGTCCTTGTGGCTGTAGGTCTATGACTCAATACGTCATCGGAAGCATAGTCTTTATACTTTGGGTGAAAAACATTAAAGAGAGTGGTCGGATACTTCAAACAAAAAAAGCACCGAACATGGGCATTAAGCTTTTTCACATTTTGAGTTTGTGTTGTTTTTCGTGAGCAAATTCTTGTTTGGTAAGGGCGCACAAGCAATATATACAAGCCTTTGCGGTGCTGCCAGGAGGAATATTTTAATAAAAAAAGTGGTCTGGGTGTGATCCGCAAGGTCCACACGACTAACTTCCCAGTGAGATCAATATGATTTATGCAATTAGTGGAAAATTTTGAAATGTGGTTAACCATAAGATATGGTTAAGAATTATTTAATATTAAAAAAAGCTGCCGAGTGCGAGTCGGACTCGCCGCTGAAGGGTTCCGCGCGAATTATAATTATTTTTTACTTAGGCACCTATTACAGATTTATTATTAGAAAATAATGGTTCACGGTTTACGCATAAGGTTTATGTTTATGAAATTAAATGTTTTTTTATTTTTATTCTCGAGTTGATTGAATAACACATTTTTCCACTTTGGAAGTGTCTCTCGCGCAAACTATTCAGTTTAGAAAAAAATGATATTAGAAACTTCAATATCATTTTTGAAGACCTATTCATAGAGACTATCCAGACCTATCCATAGATACCACACGTATGGGTTTGATGAAAAAACGATTTTTGGGTTTCAGTTCTAAGTATGGGGAACCCCCAAAATTTATTGCTTTTTTTTATTTTTGTGTGAAAATCTTAATGCGGTTCACAGAATACATCTACTTACCAAGTTTCAACAGTATAGCTCTTATAGTTTCGGAAAAAAGTGGATGTGACATTCCCGGACAGACAGAGAGACATGACGAATCCATAAGGGTTCCGTTTTTTGCCATTTGGCTACGGAACCCTAAAAATGTTCTTCGATATTGTTCACGGAAATTAATTGTTATTAATAACAGCAAAGTGTGATATATATTAATGCAACCACAAGGAGACCTGTAAATTTACATGTATACGAAATAACGGAACACGTTGTAAAAATGATTTGCTCAATGACAAATGACGATAAATAGTACAAATAAAGCCAAATTATTTTAGTTATTTATTTACTAACAAAAAACGACTGGACCGATTTCGCTGGAAACTTAATCAGCTCTGAGTTACGTAATTACGCTTCGTATAAACCCGGTACCATGTCAATGTCATCTTTGGTTCTCCAGATAATCGTGGCGAAAGAAAATTCCGAACGCACATACGTACATACGCACATACGTACATACGCACATACGTACATACGCACATACGTACATACACACAGACATACATCTCTATAAAAACGTTGAATTTTGATTCTGGTGACCTTGAAACCTGGAGATTTGTCAAAATCCGCGATTCACAAAATCGGCCCCATTACAAGAACTTCCACTGGGAACTTAATAATGTGAATCTTCTTTTTTATGACTGATCATATCAAAATAAGTTTACTATTTTCAGTGTCTACTCGGTAATCGTTTAACAACCCGGATCAGGACTTCAAAATATATATGAAAATATAGGTAGGTATTATGCGCAATAATGTTGTAGCGGTTTCCTCGTTTTTACCAACTTAGATATCTATTCTATCTATTCAACAAGCTGTCGAAGAATATGGATGCGTGAAATAAGAAAAACAATTTGCGGAACATTCGGGGAGCTATACCTCTCTCCTTATCGATTGCTTATAACAATAATCATCGATATTGACGGTGCTTTCGACAATGCGACTTTTGACAGCATGTGCAGCTCTGCCAGACACCACGGCGTAGACGAATCATTGGTGCTGTAGATTAAAGCAATGCTAATGAATAGAACGTTGGTTGCGGATGCTGATTGTGGCCATTACATTATGGCGGGGGTAAACAGATGCTGCCGCAAGGCGTCGTTCTGTCTCTACTGCTGTGATGCATGTTGGTCGACTCTCTGTTGAACGCACTCAACAGTTTCAACGTATACGCTCAGGCGTACGCGGATGATGTTGCCGTGCTTTCTGTTTGATCATGAATAGCTACTGTCTGCGCCAGGTCGCAGGCGGCCCTTGACATGATGGACGAATGGTGCACTAGGAATGGGCTCTTGGTCAATCGGAACTGCGGCTGAAGCGCAACTACGAAGTCGACTTTCCTCGTGTTCAGGACTGGCATTGGCCATACTCTGAGCTTGGAAACGAATGCAGTCAAATCTTCACGGATGTCTCCAAAACCGATTAAGGATCTAGTGCTGGTGTTTTAATGGAGAGCGACAACATTCGACTTTTTTTCTCTTAAGGCAAACATGCGTCAGTCTTTCAACCAGAGAGTTATGCTATCCAAATGGCTATGGACTATGTTGTGACGAACAAGTGGAGAGGGCGAATTACCTGCGTCTGTAGCGACAGTCAGGTTGCGCTTAAGGCCTTGCTCAACCACTTAACCACCTCCGAAATAATTCGTGATTGCAATATCTCTCTGAATTCGGTCGGAAGGCTGAATTCACTAAGACTTATCTGGGCCCCGGGTCATAACGCGATCACGGGAAATGATATCTCCGATGAACTTGTTGGACAGGGCTCAGAGAAGGACTCCTCAGTACCTGAACCAGTGATATGTCTGCCTGCGTCCTCGGTCAGTGCTTCCATAGACGTTCGAAACTGGTTATTTTAATGAGCTTACTTGTGCTACTTATAACAATTAAAAAGAGCTTAATAAGTTTCGTTTTCCGACTTTGTTTTACTAACGGATTCCAGGCCAAATTCGAGTCGAAAAAGTTCGATCCATACATGCAAGGCTGAAAATGAACTAAAGCAACATTTATTTAAAGTGGCTCTAACTCGTAAGGCGCTATTTCACATCAAGAAGCAAATAACAGCTATTCTGACGGTTCAGGACAAATTATGCGTTCTTCTTGCACATATTGCTTGCGTAGTTTGTGTTAGGTTTGTCCCACTGTTTACAACGAATTCGTTTAAAAAAGTGGTCACATTCAAATTTAAACAATTAATCTGGCAATGCCATCCCTTCCTACCAAATACGTACACAACAAAAGCTAGCATACAATGAAATTCCCGAAAACGTCAAACTAGGGGATGAGATGTTGCCCTCAGGCACTGGCAAAATAAAACTTTGAACCTATTACTGGGAAGAAACTCTTTTCGTTTCAGCCAGTTTCAGCACAATCGTGGTAAGCTTTAGTATCCGTTAGCTCTTTGTTGAATATGTACGCGGTCTCTGCCGGTACTATGTGAGCCTTAAATGGCCCTGTGTAGTTATTCCATCGTGAAGAATAAAAGTGCACGCAGTATTTTTGGTGTTTGATATAATGCTATGCGACTCCTAAAACTATGCAATAGATTACAAGTGTTTCTGCTTTATTTTAAGCACAGTAGTATCTCAATAAAAGTGTCTTTTTTGAAAGAGTGGGAGACAAAAATGTTCAGTGCATGTTAAATATTACATAATCGGATCGAACTCGTTGGCATGTTAACCTACTATTCGACAAAAAAAAAGAAAAAAAACCGAGCATACGAAAAACGTTTGTTAGTAATCCCATCTGCATAACAAGCACACAACCAACTATGTCTTATTAGATATAAGGCAGCTAGGTTGTGGTAGGGCGATGGGGGTTGTGATGTGATACCCAACACGGCCCTATGTAGAACGTCTGAAATATTTTTATAGTACGCTATAGTAGAGTATTCTCTATGTGTCATGCGGTCGATGTTCTTACTTCTTTGAATGTGGTAATGGGTGCGAAGACTTTTTTCGCCCTCCTCGCCAATGCTTTATACATACCTATTTGCATTTGATGTTGTCAAACATTTACTTTATTATTTTATTTCGAAACTAATTATAGCAATTTATTTATTTTTCATCAAAGGTCGTTTGCCAGACTCATAATAAAGGGGACCGCCTCAGAATAAGTCAAACGGTGACCGAATAGGAGATTTTTTTTAGCTTTAAGCGAAAATCGAAAAATGCCGGTCCATTTAATCAAATAAATATAACATGACAAATAATAATAAAACATTAAAGCTAAACGACAATTAAATTATCATATTTTCTTACTTTGGATCGTAAGCTCAGCTTACATTCATTTGTGGCTATCATTCATGGAATGAGGAAAACAATAATTTATAAGACGGAAACAGAACTAACTTGTCAAAATGGGGTTAAGGTCAAGGTAAGGAAATAAAATTCCAATTTTGAAGTCGAGCAAATAAAGTCTAGATTTGTTTTTTTTCATTATGTGGCGGGCGGTTAGGGGCTTAGAATAGGATACTTGAAGGACGAACGATGAAAAAATAATGAATTTAACGACGAGCAATCTAAATGGAAAGCCCAAGAAATTTAATAGAGTTTTCCTAATGAATGAATGAATTAACATCTTGATTTTTCTGAGTAAGTTGGTTTGACTTACAAGGACTTTGTAGGGATTAATAATTCATTATTGTCTTCTTTCAAATAAGTGATTGGTTGTCACCCTTGAATTAAAGGTTTCCGATCCGCGGTGTTTTTCAAATGCTGAGAAAACAATACAAGTTCACTCCCAGTCCTAGATTTTACGAACCTTCAGTTAACAACTCTCAGTTATAAAACTTGGTAGAATGAAATTAGGCTCCATTGCGAAATGGCCCAACAAATTGGTTTTTTTTTTAAATGATAAATGGCCCCATTCCATTTATGCAAAATGGCCCCAAGTCAAAGCGAAATGGCCCCAATTGTAAGCACGTATTTTTAAATTTCGATTTTTGGCAGTTAAAAAAGCCTTATGAATGTCACTTGCAAGCTGTTTTTTATTTTTCTTCGAGTCCAACTCGATATTTCAAGAAACTGTGATTATGCCCAACCTGGCACCTACTCCAAATCCAACAGTGACCCCAAGCAGGGGGGTTGTGGGGGCAGCATGCTTCCCATACACTTCGCACTGTTTATACGAGTACTTGTGATACTTTACTGTATTCACACGTTTAAAGTACCCAATTGTATCCTTGAAGATTGAACTGCGCAGAAAATTCATCTAACTCTTAAGCGGTCCACCCAAACACTGTTTGATTTAAAAATGTAGGCTTAACAAAATTGCCCCAAAAAAAAGTCCCCAAAGTAAAGCAAAAAGTTGGTGTTATTTTCGCTACATTTTTGGGGCCTCTATAAAATGTTTTTAGCCATTTTGCATTGGGGCCAAATCTCATGAAGCCATAAAACTTATCGATACCACTTTCTGCGTAAAGTATAGCACACACCAGAGCGGTACGCGGTGTTCTTTCACACCGAAGCGGTGTTTGTATGCGGAATTCACATTGGTTCAGATTTATATTTTTATTTTCGTGGTATGCCTCTGCTTTATATTTTCATGTGAAACTTTTCTTTCCATATTGTTTATACTTCGAGTGAATTTCACCAAACAATATCGAATATTTTTTTCATCATCAGTTAGTTTTTTAACATAAATGTTGACATGCAGTATGCGGTACAAGGCATGTTGCGGTACAAAAACGTAGAATACAATACCGCAGTATCCCCCCAGTAGGTGCGTCTATATTTACCGCAATATGATTAGGTCTAGATGACGCTGTACCAGTACCGCTCTCATGTGCGGGATCCTTAAAGCTGAGAGCATGGTGATGCTACGAGGAGAGCGGCGATGCGGGGAGTCGATTAGAGCGGCTAAAACAGACGCATGCTTTCTTATTGCAGATCGTATACTGAAGCCTATAGCTTCGAGGCAGCAACGCTGTAAAAAAAGGCGATAGCGGCGCGTAAAAACAAGTTCATTTTCCCCGTTCTTAATGAGATAAAAGTTTCATAAGGAAAATGAATGAAGAAGCATTAATATAATTTTTTTTAATCATACAGTTATATTATTGTTGCGGAAATTCGATGCGGAAAGACGACACCGGATACTGGAAATTCGATTACGGAAATGTTACACCAAGGAGTGGCTGTACATAAATTGAAGGTTGGAGGAAACAATTCGATTTGTACCGTGGTGCCCAAATTGAGAATGTTGAGAAAGGCTTTATTTTAAAAATGTCCAAGGAAACCGCACAGTATTTTTGTGTTGAAGGCTATTTTACCAAGACGTCATTAAAACTGAAAAAAGAAAATATTATTCTGTGTGCTTATGTACTCGTAACTAAAAAGTCATTAAAAATCCAAAAAATGTACTTTCACTAATTTGATATACAATTTCAACAAGTATGCAAATATTAATTACCACAATCAAGCTTAAAAAGTAGGTATAACTTCACCGGAGCGCACATGAGTACGGGCACCATTTTTTGTAAAAAAAAAAGTAGACGATCCTTAACATCAGAATCCTTTTATATTGGACAAGTTGTTGGATATATTGGAATACGTACAATTTCCATTTAAATCAATTAATTGCTTAAGAAAAAATAGAAAACGGTTGAAATTTAAAATTCTATCCTGACATAAAAGCATTTTATATGTATCTTTTATTTAATTGACTGCATGAGCTGGAAAGTTATTTCTAATTCATTAGGCGTGGTGGTCGCTTTGAAAGTCAGTTCCTTCAAGGTAGTTGACCTAAATATGCACCATAAAAAAGTTTCAATGATTTTATCTGCCATTTTTGGTAATGTTCCGTCTGGTTTTCATAGAATGCGAAATTTTGCAATTATGATACCAAAACCACAATTAACTACAACTACACGTCATTCTAGTGAAAATCTCATATTAAAATTTTTTTTTCCAACATCCACATGTCTTCCACTATCGGGTTTAAACAAGTTCATTTGTAACGTGTAAGCATTGTCCCCAAAAAAGCATATGGAACAACAATTCTTGTTGAATGTATAACAGTATTTGAAGGAATATGACGGCGTTCAGCTTCTAAAAAATTAAATAAAGATGAAGAGCGAAAAATGTCCCAATGAACCCCACCAACAAATTTTTAACTTGCTCAGAAACCAAATTTTTAAAGAAGAACTTTTAGTTAGAAGAAAATCTATATTTGCAGCTTTCAATCTAATAAAAGGTGTTGTTTTTTAACCCAGCACTAAATTTAGACAATTATATCTTTCAAAAAAATTGCCAGATTACAAACTGTCAGTTTCATATTTACTCACTAGTATTTGCTATTTTATCGTCAACAATGTTACCAAATTTTAGAAACTAGGTTTCGAAATTATGGGTCTGTGTGCCAAACTTGCATCAAGATACACCCGACATAATCGACCGTTTATGCACCTGTGTGTTAAAAAACTAATTAACTAATTGCAAAATGTATTCGCTCCATTCAACACAAATAAATAGCTACTTAGTGAAATTGAATTTGTTTTATTCCTCAAATCAAAGTTAGTACTGGACACCATATAGTTGAGAAACTTTCAAGACGCTGACCTGAAGGAAAATTATTAGAGTGAATCACAATGCTTTTCTATTTAGGGATCTGCTATCGTTAGCGAGTCGAACAAGAAAGGTGAACAAATGTAAATACATATACATAACGGGCAAATTTTCGAAACTGATTTGCTTAAATTGGGCATTTGGAACAGCAAACAAAAACGTGAGGAACGTGTAATATAATTTTAATTATGGTAAGAGAACGAATTTGAATGGAATTCATTTTGGAAATTTGCTAAACCTACAACAAATGACACTTGTCAGCTTTTTTATTCCACTCGTTAATGAAATTGGGCCTCTGATAGACGGAATAGATCAATTTGAAATTATTTCCAACGAACGAGTACATATTGTATGTACATACATACATACCTACTTTGTTCTTTATAACATTAAATATGCACACTTGTGCGTTAGCTACCTAATTTGTTATCTAGCAATGTTATCTAACAACAAACATTTTGGAAAAATATCCTTTTTTCGACTTTGAAGGACCATTTTTGTTGTTCCAAAGACCTCTAGTCAAATAAAATTGAACACAGATATACCGTGCGGATTCTAATGAAATTTTGGGAAAATATCCTGTTTTCGAATTTTAAGGACATTTTTTGTTGCTCTTATGACCTCTTAGTCAAATGACATTAAACACAAATATACCTTTCGGATTCTAATGACATTTTCCGTGGACCATTTAGGTAAGGTTAGGTTATAGTGGCAGTCTTAGAATAATAAAAAGGTCCACTTGAAGCTTTTGATGAAGCTTGAAAGACTTTTAATGTCGATGTTTATGACATCGTTGAGATTATTGTAAAAGAAAGATCCTAAATGGAGTTTTCGTCTTTGACAGAGAGCAGGGCATGTGGAGAGAAGGTAGAGAATAGTCTCCTCCTCCTCGTCCAAGCAGCTTCTGCAGAAGTCATTTTTGTATAGACGCCAAGCCTTATTGCATGCTTGCCTATGAGACAGTGTCCGGTGATTACACCAATTGTAGCACCAATGTGCAGTCTGTTCAGAGATATCAAACACTTAGAGCGTTTCAGATAGAGCTTTGGCCAAATCTGTTTTGTCGCTAGACAAGTGTTGCCAGTTGTTCACCTAAGGTTAGTTTTCTCAATGGCCTCCCTCATAAACATGAGTTTGCATGTAGCAATTGGGACCTTTATCAGGTAGAAGGGGCAGTATGGTTCCTTTTCTAGCGAGTTCATCCGCCTACAATTCCCTAGAATATCTGTGTGCTCAGGCACCGAGCATAGGTTAATGTTGAATTGCTCCGAAATCTCGACGAGAGATGAACGGCAGTATAGGACTACGATGGAGTTTGTGGAGACAGATTCGGATGTTCATAGGGGATATCACGTTCGTCTTCAGCCACAATAGGACTTCTTTAAATGCCATAATTTCTGCCTGGAACACGCTGCAGTGATTAGGGACACGAAAGGAGAGGCTGGGGTTCAGCCTGTCAGAGAACACACACACATACCCCCTCGTCGGTTTTGGATACATCAGTGTAAAAGTGGATCGATACATCTTCGACAAGGGGGCCTTCCTCCCAGAATGTTATGGGAGGGATGCTGACTTTGAAGTTTTTGTCAAAACGGGTCTGAGAGGTGGTGTAGTCTATGTTGCTAGATAGGATTCTAACATTTTTTAGAATAGAGGCGTGGCCGATTTCGTTCTCGAACCACTGGAACGTTGTTTTGAGGCCGACAGCCGCACTAGTAGCCGCTTGCTTACTAAAGATGTGGACCACATAGTCAAATAATCATTCAACACCGATATAATGAGCGGGTTTCTAGGAGTTTTTAGAAAAATAGCCTTTTTCCGGTTTAAAGGACCTTATTTGATGCTCCAAAGACCTCTTGGTAAAATAACCTAATACAACTAAAAGCGACATTCTTAAATCGACCATTGGTTACCACAGTACAAATCGATATTTTCCCCCCAACCTTCAACTGATGTACAAGAAATTTCAAGCTATACCACCTCAATTATTCAAAACTTATCGCAAACAAATCTAGTTCCACACAATTTCCCGTGTTTCGTAAGTAATCTCAAAAATTAAACAAAAACATAGGGACGGGCTACAGTCCGCTTGGACGAACTGTTGGATACCCTATTCTTATTCATATCCCTCATAAGTGGGCGTGACAAAAGTCTAAGTATGGTTGAATTGTTAAGAACGCTCTACATATTTTGTTATATAACATTTAAAGGATTTTATCAAAAAAAAAACGCTCCCTATCTCAAACTTGGGTGTTTCAATAAAATTGTTTTATTTAATTGTGGGCGTGTCAGTAGGCGGATTTAAAAAAAATTAACACATGAGAATAAAGAGCTACTAGAGAGTATGTATTATAAATTTCAGCTCCCTAGCTCAAACTTTGAATTTTCAAAAAAAAAAAAAATTAATTGTGGGCGTGTCAGTGAACGGACTTTGAAAATATTTACACATGAGCATAAAGGGCCCATAGAGAGTATATACTATAAATTTCAGCTCCCTAGCTGAAACTTTGGATTTTCAAAAATTAATATACCCTTAGAATAGGGTAAAAAAAAATTATTTTATTTATTTGTGGGCGTGTCAGTGGGCGGATTTTGAAATTTTTTTATCCCGAGCAGTTTTAGGAGTCATAGATCATATATAAAAAATTTAAGCTTTCGAGCTCAAAATTCGATTTTTTCCAAAATTTGTTTTTTTTTTGAGTTTGTGGGCGTGTCTGTGGGCGGATTTCAAAAATTCGTAAACTTGATTATTTCGGGACCCTAGAGAGTATATGGTTAAAATTTCAGCTCTCTAGGTCCAGTTTAAAGGCCTAATTTTTGGCTACAGACGGACGGACGGACATGGCTAGATCGACATTACTATCGATGCTGATCATAAATATAGTAACTTTTAGGGGTCTACGGGCAATATTAAGGTATGTTACAAACTATGCGTCAAACTTAATATACCCTTAGAATAGGGTATAATTAAAACCTGAAAATGTATAACAAAATAAAAGAATTACCTCCTGTAAGCCTTTTGGATGAAATTGTTGGAAACTAGTTTATAGTTGTGTTTATTCTAATGTATACACTAAAGCTAATTATTGTAAGTAACCATCAGGCAACTAATTTTTCACAACGAAGCACGTTTAGTTACACTTCGCAACTATTAACTGATTTAGTTTCAAAATTTGTAACAACTACAACTACAATTATTATGGTTTAGTTATGTACGTTCCAAGAAACTAACTCTGGCTAATTTAGTTGTAGCTTTTTAGTTATTAGTTTAACCAACTTTTGTGCAACTCTGTAAGTGTGTCCCATTGTGGATTTCACCATGAATAGTGTGAATAAAACAAACAGTTTTTAAAGAATTTGAGAACTTCATTTTTTAATCAGTTATGTGCTTATGACAAACGTATATGGAACAAAATATTACCCAAATGTCCACCACGACTCATGACGTGTCGAACTATCGCGTCCTTCAGCTCTTGAATTGTTGTTTGTTTATTGGCGTCAACCTTCTCTTGCAAATTTGTCCAAATAAATAATTCCATCGGTGTCAATTCACATGTTCTGGGCGGCCAATTGAGATCACAATTGCGAGTGATAATGCGATTCTCGAGCTTTTGCCGCAAGAAGTCATTGTTTCGTTGGCTATGTGGCAAGGGCCACCTTGCTGTTGAAACCACATATTGTCCACATCCATAGCTATCAAATGGTACAACAAAAATTGTTTTCTTATGGTGCAATAGCGGTTACGAAAATAGCTTGGCCGGTTTCGTTTCCAAAGAAGTACGTCCCGATGACTCCGCCGCTCCAAAAACGGTACCAAACAGTGCATTTTCGTCGATGCTCGATGCATAGTCTTCTCAACAACTACTGCAATAACACTTGGGTTGCCATCAGCCTAGGAGCAACAAATCAGATTGTTGACGGGTTCATCAAGGTGAAAGTGTTCCGTATAGTTGAAGATGATTTTGGTCGTAAAGTTGGCATCCAATGACGTTTCAGTTCCTGAATCAAAAATTGCTGCAAAGAGCGCCGACGAGTTTCAGGCTAACTATCGCGTACAGCTGCAATGTTTTCGAAGAAACTAACAGTTCGAGATGCACTTCTCTCGAATATATGCACGATGTATAAAATCGTGCGCTCGGTTGGACTATTCTGCGGACCATCTTTTTTTAACGCTCATTTTCATAGAAGGCTTGGATGACCTCTGCGCGTTATTCAACTGTGTACGTGCATGGGTCAAATTGTATTGAGCTCACGACGAAAAATGTCAAAACATAAAGCAAAAAACATTAGACGTTTAGACGTATTTCCCTACCGGAATGGGGAAACCCCTTATGGGACAGTCTTTATAAAAATCGGCACCACAATATTTTTTTTTGTACATATACATTAGGGCAAAGTTTTTCTTTTACCGTTTGCGCAAAAGAACCATTAACATCTTAACCCTAGAAAGATAATCATATTTTTTACGACGTAAAAGATAATCACACGTCTCAGAGACCTATGGCACTTTGGTAGCGTATTTAATGAAACCCATGAACTTTTTAAAAAAATATTAACGTCCAGCGAGTGGGATACCTTCGAAGCAGAGGACTGCTCCTTGTAGGCGTCAGTTTTTCAAAGACAGAACTCCCTACTGTATTCCAGCGAGTTGCTTAATAAAATTCAAGTGGGTTGTTTGACTTCCGAAAAGTGAGAGCCACTTTATTCAAAATTCATTGAGCTTATATACTAATTTTTCAGATGCTGTCGCAGCAAAAAGTATCCACGTCGTATTTCGAACCCCAAAATCCATTAATCGATAATTGCCCATTCGGCATATCCCGCGGGTGGATGACCGCCGTCATTCCACACAATGTTCGATTACAATGTTTCAAGCAAGAACTTTCATTCAAAGTGTTTAATTACTTTGTGTTAGTATGAATTGCCCATGCGGCTGTCGAGAGCTGTTGTTCAGCATAGGCACGATGTTGCATTCAAAGTATTCGATTACTTGAGTACAAACATTTGTATGTTTGATCGCTGGACTCGTAATTGGCATGAGATACATTATGGTTTATTTGGTTTATTTAGTAGGGTCCGAGTTACGAAGTGAGCAATTAAATGATTTTTAATATTTAGGCACATTGTTGGATAAGTGGTCGCTAGTGCGATCACTTTACAATAATAAGTCTTAGTAATTTTAAATTATATACGATTAAATTAAATGTAAGAATGGTACACATCACACACGCTCCCCAAAAGTACGGCATAGCTATAACCGCATGTACTTACCGTCACGCCACGACCGTTACGGGCAAGCTCCGACCACCGACTGAGTAAGTTTAAGCAACCAACCCAATGCGGTTTATAGCTAGAAGGATATAACATTTTTTCTGCGCGTCATGCGTCTCGCAGACGTAGATTATCTTTCTAGGGTTAAGAAGTATTTTGAAATATTCAAATATGTATGTTGTAGCTCGTATCCTATTTAACTGTCATGAGGAAATTGTATCCATTGTCCACTCTATAATGCACAAAATTTGTCTTTTCCGTGACTGACTACAGCTCTGTGCCCGCTATTTACTTGAAAGTTGAGCAGGCCTCTCAACATTAATTCCAAAAACATTTCTTATCTCGTGTTTTAGTTCTGCAATCGCTTAGGCGTCATTCACATACACCTCCATCATGTAATCCTTTATCCGGACACATTGGTAATTGCAACTCAAACACCGGTACGTGGAGTATTTACTTTAATTTCTCATTTGCGGCACTATATGATTGGCTATTGCCTACACAAAAAATATTTCATAATGTGAAACTCGTGTTCGTTAAAATTTCGGAATTTGGTCTTAATATGAGGAACACTCCTTTGGGCCTAAGCATGTATTGTATCGTCAAGTACCGCTTGATATTGTCAACTACATAACTGTCTGTGGCTAAATAAGTTCAGAAGTGTAGGCTAGCTTATCGGCTTCCTGCCAAGAAACACGCGAGTAGCGCTTCAGCGCCGTTCTGATATCAACAAGAACAAGACCTATATTAATACAAATTGGAGGTAGAGCCTAAAACAATCCATTGGAATTGAAGAAATTAATGATGTCATTGCATCTTATGCCTGCGAATTCGCAGAGGAAAAGTTTGCCTGTTGCGCTATGTCTATATTTGGCCAGTGCTGGACAACCGCAAAGAAAATCAATTAAGTCTTTACTCCAATTTGCATCTCTGCAGCTTCGGCATTGGGTATGTGTGGAATGCCGACTTTGGTTGCATGCTGTAGTTTGGTTTTGTTGGATTATGTCCTCGATTTTAATCCGCCAGATATGGACCATAAACTTGACTAGGTACTTACAAGAAAATCTAAAGGACACTCACCTCTTATGTTGTTATTGCTGCTAACCCATACGTTGTTGTGGGCGTTAGAATTGCAACTGATGAGTAGTGAAGGTTTCTATTCTGGCAGTAGCGACTGAGTGGGCCTCTACTGGCGGTACTTCGCTTCTGTCATCAGGAAAGTATGCCGAGGCATACAAGATGTTCTGACTTCCTTCGACGACGAAAGGTGCTTGTATGAGTCCAAGGGTTATCTTCTCATGAATGTAGGCGGCTTAGTTTCTGTCGTAACCATCGATTACACCGTCTGACGCACCTATGTTCTCTACTTTGGGGCCGATGAGAGGCACAGCCGCCGTTGGCTTTATGATACTCGCCTTGTCCACGGGAATAGCTTGCACAACGGCAGTGCTACAACCCGAGTAAGCTAGTGTGGGGATCTCCAAAGGTACAATAACCGATTTTCCTGGTTTGGCAGTGTTGGTCGAAGAAGCCTTGGAAGAGTCCTGCACAGCAGACACCTCTCCGGTAGAAAGCGGTAAACTGACTACCTTAGCCGATTTATTACCTTCAAACCCGTCATGGCCCGGAACCCAACATAGTATGGCCATGTTCCGTAAGCCGAGTGTTTAAAGGATATTGAAACAGTGCATGACTGATTTGTAGTCAATGTATAAGGGATAAATGCCCTTATAGCTACTTGACTATCCTTGAATAGCGTGGAGCTGTGCTTATAACACACTGGGATTTGGTCGGAATATACCAGCTCCCACACCCACTTTAGAAAGATCGGTATACCACTGAATGCCGTTTTTGGCTATTTGGTGGATTATTGTGCTAACCAGTGGGGCAAGCCGTTGTACCTTTTTGCGATTGCTACTTTTTGTGTAACTTTTGTTCATCATACTATAGAAGCATATGTATGGCCCACTAAGATGTTGATGTGAGCCATTTAGCCTTCTGTCTAGGATCATCGAAGATCGTGGCGTTAATTGAAATTTTGCATATGTTTAAATTTCTTCTTTTGGTAAAAGGAACTATGATAGCCTGGCTGGGATTGTTTATAATATGTGGCATAAGTCCAGGACCGTTTTAAGGGCGTTTTGCATACGTGCTGTGACTTCGTTTGCATCTTTGCCAATGATAAGAATGACTATGTCATCGGCGTATCCAAATGTATTGAAGCCTAAATTGCTCAATCTAAGGAGCAGGTCGTCATTGACCAATGACCACAGGAGGGCTGATAATCCATTTTATAACGGGTTTGCCTATATTTCTGTGATGCAAAGCATTTGACATGGAATCATATCCAGTGTTGTCAAAAGCACCCTCTATGTCAAGAAAGGCGCATAGTGCGATGTCTTTGCACCGGTAGAAGATTTTAATATCTGTTGTTAGTTTTAACAGAGCGCCTTCAGTTGATTTACCTTTCTAATATGCAAATGGGCAAGGGTGTAGAGGTATGCTGTGCTTGGTATAGGCCCCCGGTTGAAACTGAACCTAAATAAGGCAATCATGGTAGGTAATCCATAACTTTTGGTGGCTTGAATGGTTTAAATTAGTTAATGGCCCACTTAACCTTATCCGCATACTTGTAACTTAGTGCCTGCTTAGCCATGCATCCTTCAGCGTAAACATTTACATTTTTCTTCTGATATTTTCTCTTTATCTTAAGCTGTAAAATTATGTCTTTTATGTATGTCTTTTACTTACTTTATTTAACGGGCTCCCGACCCGTGTAGAGTCTCTACCTGATACACTGCAGCTTCCTACCCTCTGCGATCCCGGTCACGCTGCTTCCAGTTATCCAGATCAAGTGCTCTGGCATCCGCGATAGCTTGGTCTAAACGGAGGTTCGGCCTTACTTGCCTACTCGAACCTAGGGGCTGGGAGTCGAAGATACTCTTGGCAGGAGCATTTTTGTCCATTCACACTGGAACAAATATCCCGCGGAGTATTTTGCTTTTAAAAAACCCGGTATTAGCTCCCCTTTTCTACTTATCGCCCAGCACTCGGTACCATAACAGGACTCGTAGGATTAAAGTTCGATAGAGTATGCATTTTGTATTTCGAGTGAGAATTTTCGAACCCATTTGTTGCGATAAACCGAAGTAGCAGCGGTTTCCTTAGGCAATTCTCTGTCGGTTGTCCACTAAGGTGTCATTCCTGGAGTTGATGTTTACTCCTAGGTAGATCAACTCCTTAAGTTATTTCTACCAACGGTGACGTTTTGTCGTAGGCGATGGACAGATGTTTGTTTGTTTGTTGATAGCATGCACTTGTTCCTATGTACTCATTCACATCAAGACCAGCAAATTTCGACTGTTATTCAATCGCCGTAACACGGCACGGCGGCACCGGCCGATTATGTCGATATCACATACATTACCCAGTAGCTGGACGGATCTATTGATGTTAGTGCCTTCCGTGTTGACACCTGCCCTTCGCACTTTTTACTCCAGAACAAGATTGAAGAAGTCACATGATATCGGATCTCCTTGCCGAAATCCGGTACAAGTTTGGAATAATTCGCTGCTTCCCATCTGCACATTGCACCGCGTATTTTCAAGTATCAACTGGATCAGTTTTGCCGGGATCCCAAGTTCGGCCATCGCCACGTAAAGCTCCTGACGATGAATGCTATCGTCTGAATGATCGTCTTTTCCAGGATTTGCCTTAGTATGAAGAATTGAATTGGTCTAGCGACTAAGCAAATCTGGCCAAAGCTGGATCTGCGACGCTCTTTGAGTTTGATCTCACTCAACCGAATGCACATTGGCTCTGTCATAGGTGTCATCACAGGACACTGTCTAATAGGCAAGCACGCATCAAGGCTTGGCGTTTACTCAAATGACTTCTGCAGAAGCTGCAGGGATGAAGAGGAGGAGGAGACTACGTCGCATCTCCTTTTCACATGTCCTGCACTCTCCCATAAAAGAAATCTCCACCTAGGAGCCTTCTTCCTCAACGAACTCAGTGACTCAGCTAACACAGATGTTAGAAGTCTATCGCGCTTCATTAGAAGCTCCAAATGGTTTTAGCGGGTAGGGGTCGAAACTCCCGATCCATGTGGCATCAAGACGGACCTCATTGGTCTAAGTGTGTTGGCTTTTAGCTAGCAGCCACTTTAACCTAACCTAACCTAACCTAATGTACAAATAAGACTCAGTCTTTTGTAGTACTTAACAATACGGATAATGATAACAATACATCAATCTTAAAGCTAATATTAATATATTTTTTTTTATATCGAATTACACACGCCAGTTTTTCGGCGTTACCTACCCCAGTAAAAAAAAAACGTGAGTTAGGCTCGCTTGGAGCACAGTCCATGTTTTGTGCCCTTACGAAAGTGTAACGGAGGTGAAAAATCTCGAGAAAAAAAGAAAAAAAACACCTCCTTAATCAGGACCGATCTATGTAAGATCGACAAAAAATTTTCCTTTCTTATATTTAAAATCACGTTTGGAAAGTTAAAAATTTTAAGTACTTTCCATAGCTTTTAGACCATTAGCTCGTTAGGCTTGGTTCTTCTCAATCTCCGGATATTGGCTCGTACATTTAAGACGCTTTCTACCTCGGAGTTGATGTGATTTTGTAGTCGCTGATTGTGGGACACAGCGTGCTTTCTAACCACTTCCGTCACCATATCTACTTGAAGGTCACGGTGCAAATCGCTATTTCTTATATACCAAGGGGCATTTATTATTCCACGAAGGACTTTGTTTTGGAATGTCTGTATGGTTTGAATAATTGATTTCTTTGTGCAGCCCCATAATTGGATGCCGTACATCCAGACAGGCTTCAATGCCTGCTTATACAGCAAGATTTTGTTCTGGATAGACATATCTGAGTTTCTTTCTAGTAACCAGTACATTTTTCTATATTTAAAGTTAAGTTCTTCTCTTTTCTTTTTGATGTGCTCTTTCCATTTTAGCTTTACGTCCAAGGTCATGCCAAGGTACTTTGCTGTATTGGCATAGGGTACAATTTGATTGTTAATGAATATCGGAAAATTATTTATCTTTTTATTTGTGAAGTTTATGTAAGTTGACTTTGACTGATTGAGTTTGATACGCCATTTTTGCGTCCAATCACTTACTCTATTGACTGCGTTCTGCAGTTTCTCTGTCGCCTTCACAGTGCATTTATCACGTGCTAATATTGCAGTGTCATCTGCAAAAGTAGCCATCATGACATTGTTGTCCACAGGAATATCCCTGGTATACAACAGATATAGGTTAGGTCCTAAGACACTTCCCTGTGGAACACCTGCTTCAATTTTCTTTAGCTCCGAATATTCTTGTTCGTATCGGACTCGGAAGAGTCGATCTGAAATATAGGATTTCAGTATTTCGTAATACTGACTAGGTAAATCCCTATGCAGTTTATAGTCAAGTCCCTTATGCCAAACCTTGTCAAAGGCTTGAGCAACATCTAAAAATAGTGCCGAACAGACTTGTCTTTCTTCCAGTGCTTTTTCCACTATGTCCGTAATTCGGTGTACTTGGTCTATCGTGGAATGTTTAATTCTAAACCCAAACTGACGATTCGGGGTTAGATTTCTTTCTTCGATGATTTTGCTAAGCCTTTTGAGGAGTAATTTTTCGAAAACCTTGGCCATAATTGGTATAAGGGATATCGGTCTATAAGAAGTTACTTCTGTTGGTGGTTTTCCTTGCTTTGGTATTACAATTACTTCAGCAATTTTCCAATGATGTGGGACATATCGGGTCATTAGACATGCGTTTATTATAAATTGTAGTTTTTTTTAAGGCTATTAATGGGATTTATTTCAAGACCTGGACAGTTATTAAGTCGTAACTTGGTGCTTTTTTATTTGACAACTGGTGTTGACACATGCTTCTTACTTCTTTGAGCGTGACAAGGGGGAGTTCAGCTTCATCCCTTTTATCAACAAACTCAAGATTTTCAGTAGCTGTACTTTTGGAGAATGGTTTGAAAACGTTCGATAGATGTCCTGCGAACAGATCAGCTTTTTGTTTCGGGTTTCCGATCCATTTACCGTCTGGAGCTTTCAAGGGCGGGTTTTGAAACTGAGGTCTTTTTAGACGCTTAGCTGCTTTCCACAAGGAGTAGTCGGTGGACACATCCGTCGTTAAGCTTTGTAGAAATCTACTAAGTGACTCATTTTTAAATTCATAGATTCGTTTTTTAGATCAATGTTAAGGCGGTTGAACACAGCCTTATCGCCTGGGAACCTCGTGGTTTGCCATTTTCTACGAGCCCTTCCTTTTTCTAATAGCAGCTCCCTAATTACGGCGGGATATTTTATTTCAGGTTGTCTCCTGTTCAAATTAGCTGGAGTGCTTTCGTCTGCCGCCTGATGTACATCAGCAATGAATTGTTCCACTTCATAATCAATTTGCTCTCTTGTTTCCATAGGAGATCTTAGGTTTATAAAACTTTCTATCTTTTCTCTGTTCGTTCCAGTTCGTTCTTTTGTTTACAAGCTTAGGATAACTTTTTCCTTGCACTTCCGTTTCACTTAGTGACAAGATCACCGGAGTATGATTTGACGATAGGTCGTAATTTCCTTCAACACTTATATGGCTTCGTTTAATACCTTTTGCTACAAAAAAGTCAACTAGGTCTGGTATTTTATTAGGATCAGATGGCCAGTATTTTGGCGATCCAGAGGAAAAGAATTCGCAGTTGTATTTGCGACCTGCTTGATAAAGCCTTCTTCCTTTTGTTGTTGTTAACCTAGATCCCCAGTGGGTATGTTTAGCATTGAAGTCACCACCAACAAGAAAGTGGTGTCCGAGCAACTTTAGAAGTTCTGTATAGTCTTCTTCAGTTGGGGAGCGCTTGGGTGGGCAGTAAATTGCTGCTACCTTGAACTCTTTCCTTTTTAAACAAATACTTATTGTTGTAACTTTCATATTCTCATTAATGAACTTTGCTTCTTCATAATGTTTCAAGCTCTTTCTTATAAGTATAGCCGATCCTCCTCTAGCTTTATCAGCTGGATGTGGTGCGTGGTAGCAGGTATATTTTGGTGTTTTAATATCAAGACTTTTAACCATGAGGAAATGGTGTTTTCGTCAAAGATGTTCAGCTCAGACGTATGCTGTGAAAGACCGTTTGCATTCCAAGCTGCAATTATAAATGTTCTGTCCACCATTGTTTTTAACAGCGACTTTTTCGCATAACTGTTTTATTGTTAAATCCTGATTATGTATTCTTTTAAGGATAAGCGCCAGCATTTTTTTCATGGAAATTTCCTCATGTTTCCGTAAATTTTTAACAATTTAGGAATAGGATTTCCTATTTTCCTTACTTGCATTCTGAACGATTTCTTTGGCCGGTTGGTTTTTAGGTTTATTTTTAAACGATGATTTTTTATTTGTTACATTTTGAGAGTTAGTTATATTAGAAGTGCGTTTACTTTTACTTTCTTGGAACTTTTTTGCAACTGGACATCCTCTGTAATTTGCAGGATGATTGCCTTTACTGTTGACACATTTAGCTTCTAGTTCTTTATTGAAACAACAATTTTTGGTTGCATGTTTACCTTCACATTTTACACAAGCATAGTCGCGGTTGTAGTATTTTTGTGTGTGTCCAAATGCTTGACAACGTTTACATTGTGGGACAGTTTTGTACTTTCGAAGTGGCTCAATTTTTACAACTATTCCCATAATTGACTTAATAGTGTATATCTTCTCGACACTTTCTTTATTGTCAAAAGTTAGCATGAATAAAGGCAGGTACCTTTTATTTATCACTGATTTCCCATTGGAATCTTTAATTGTCTCATTTTTAATCAAATTGCTGGCCTCCAGAGCTTGAAATCATTTTTGAATTAGGTTTTCTACGATTTCTTTTGCATCACACGATGAATGAAGACCTCTAGCTACTACTTTTATGGACCTTGTAGCTTTATTTTCATACGAGTGCCACTGTATTTTATTTTAATTTTATTCAATTCCTCAGTGACAGATCTATATGCATCAGCGTCATCGACAATGACTTTCCAATTGTCCTTATTGTACGATGTATATTTGCATATTTTTCTCGTGCTTTTCTCAATAATGGTCTTAATCTCGCCAAACATCTTTAATCCTGAGATCATGATTGAGGGTGGTGCAATTTGTCTGCCGTTTTTAGTCTGAGCATTCTTGTGAGGAATAGGTTGGACTGTTATGTCTTTTCTTCCTCGATTGTGTGTGCTCAGTGTTGCCACTTTCTCCACTATTATTACCTTTTGTTCAGTTTTTGTAGAAGTTTCGGGGCTACTCTCTGTTCTTCGTTTTTTTGATGGGGGTTTATTTTTCTTTCTTTCAGTTTCGATCACAAGCTCGTCCTCATCTGTTTGAAACTCAGGTTCGGTATTTTGTTGGTTTGGCTTAACGGGCGCTGAGCCATTCCTGTCGAGCAAGCTGACTTTCTTTTCGAGTTCTTTCACTTGTTGTTGAAGACTCTTAACCAATTTTTCGAGTTGTTTCCTGGATTTAATTTCATCTTGCCATTCTTTATAGAAATTACCTGTTTTAACCTGAAGACCCTCGTTAGTTTCTTTGGAGCACTGATGACTTGTTCTGTCGATCTTATCATAGCTATTGGATGCTTTTTTACGTGTAACTTCTTCGTTGTACGATTTTTTTGTTGTGGTTTCCGAAGGAACAACCCTTGGTGAAGATTTTGTTGGCGGAGTTCTTTGTGTTTTAGTACTCCTACTGCTGGTTTGATTTAAGAACAATAAATGCCCGTTGGTGTTGGGAGAGAAAAACTGGAGGCAGGAGTGAAGTGTCAATGTGATTTTTGGATATAGTAATAAGTTGAGACTTAGCCGGATTTAATGTCAGAACATTATCAATGGACCACTTGGTAATTGTCGTAAGATCTTCAGTAATCCTACATATAAGATCTTCCTGTAAACCAATCGGACCGGACAAGTAAATTTGTACATCATCAGCATATAGGTGCAACGATACATTTGAACAAACATTAGGGAGGTCGTTTATGAATGTGCAGAATAGTAAAGGCCCTAATATTGAACCTTGTGGAGCACCCATAAGCGGGTGGCAATGGTGCAGTAGTATAGTGTATTCGCTTACAGAATGGAAGGTCGTGCGTTCGAATCCCGGCCAAGTCCATTACTTTATACCGAATACATGAAATCGTAATCTCCCTAAGTAACTTAGACACCACCCGTGTAGAAAAACCCTACAACTTCACCCAAACACTTCTTTCCTATCTCTCTATTCTTTCTAATACCAAGTAGCTTACACTGTCTTCTTAGCATTATAAGGGTACTGTAACAACAGAAAAAAAATCCCTTTAGCGTAAGCAAATTATATAAAAAAAAAAAAGTAAGTTTAATGGCTCTGATTCTGCTTGTCCAATCTTGACTTTTTGGCAGCGATTGAACAGATAACTCCTAACCAGACGCACAGCTCTATCATGAAAGCCAAAATAGTATTTCAGTTTTTGACAGAGAATTTCATGGTTTACTCTGTCAAAAGCCTTTGAGCAATCCAGCAGACAGAGAACAGTAACGTTATTCAAATCATAATATCATAATATCACCTAATATCTTCAAGGACTTTGATCATTGCAGTTTGGCAGCTGTGATTAGCACGGAAACCAGACTAAAGTGGTGACAGTAAAAAACCTTTTAAGGTAATTCGATAGCTGTGACGCCAGAATTTTCTCAAGGACTTTAGACAGGCAAGGAAGAATGCTAATTGGACGAAAGTCAGAGCATGTACTTGGGTTGGACTTGGGTTGGGCCACAGAGATGACCTTACCTATTTTCCAGCTTTCAGGGAATTATGAGGACACAATGCAAACATTTATCAATTGCGTCAGGATGCTCAAAACGTGTAGCATAATCATTTTTATGAAACACATTGGCACCCCATCCTCTCCAATAGCATCAGACTTAATGGATCGATTGCTCTCCACAACAACAGATTCAGAGACAGTATCAAACTCGAACACTGTGGATGGATCACAAACAATTTGATCGTTAGGAACAAAGTTCAATTTTTGGATATCTCTCAATATGAATAACGTATTTAAGTCATTAGGATCAGGAAAATTACGAACCATCTCCATGTTTCCAATACCACTTGACCGAAGAATGCTCCATAGCTTGCGAGACGTCTGCTTTGTATCCAACTTTGACATATAAAATCGCTTCTTTGTCCTGCGAACAACAAATGTCGCATAATTCCTTGCACGCAAAATAAATTCCAACTGTCGCAAATAGGGTTAAGCTTCCATTTCAAATAAGAGTTTCTTATTTTTTTAATTGACAGTAGAACATCACAAGTAAACCAGAGGCACTTTTGCTACGAACTGACTCCGTTTTAAGGGGGACTTGCTTTTCAAACAGTTCAATTACCATAGATTGAAAATATTCAAGGTCCTAGCTCTTTTATGCCTAATGCACACGAGTGATCATTTTCTTCAACGTTCACAGATGAGGTGGGTTCTTACAAAACTGCACCACTCGTGTGCGAGAGTCGTAATAAAAATGCACACGGCCAACAGTTAAATAAGTTTCAAATTAGTAGTTGCACTACAGAGTCTGGAAGCCTCCAACTGTCCTTAGCCTAATTTTACCTTCGAAAGAAGGTTTTTCTGTCTAACTTTTTAATGAACAGGAATCACTCTTTGGCCAGGCCTCGCGATGGGCCAATTTTGATGCCTACTATTGTATGAGCTTTCATACCCCATTTTAACCTTGGGCATCCCCACAATTCTGCAAATAAATATTTACACTTCGAGAAAATATATACATCCAAATAAAATAAATAAATGTTAGGCATGAACGGCTCAACCAGGGCTTTGGCAGTGCACAAAAATATTAGTTGTTAGTTGGCCCCGTTCAGTTTAGATAGATACTCAAGAAAAAAGTAAACTTTAAGGCTACAAGCTGAGCACCTTTTACTCTTCGACGCCTTGATGCAATTTGTCCGTCCTCACTTATTATCCTTTACATCCCCACTTCACTGCAATGTCCTTATTCTCATGCCTTTTGGATATTTCAAGGGACGTCATTGAAGTGCAGAGTGGTTGCGATAAATTTCGTATTCGAATAAAGCATGTCATCCGCCCATTTCACTCGCCATACCAGCAACACTGTCTTCCTTTTGTTTCAAAACAGTCTGCCTGACTGACTTGTATCTGTTGAACCCCATTTTACCACCCAGTGAATCGAGTGAAAGGAAGAAAAATGCAAGTCAGCTAACAAGTTGACTGGACATGAACCATGGCACTGTTTATTGCCTTCAGACTGTACCCCCTAAACAAACAAGCAACCACACATAGCGGCAACCGAACCGAACAAACCGTCTTTGCCTCCCCCAATCGCAATTACGTTAAGCGAGTTCCTTTGGTTTTTTGCCGTCGTCGCTCCGCCACTTGTATCCTGCAGCTATGGGTTGCAAGCTCACAATTACCTTACCACAATTTCCATCTCCCCTGATGAATTCGTCGGATTGCACTTCAATTTGCAACCTACTTCAGGTTAGTTTCTGAAAAGGGTTGGGTCAAATGGGCTGGATAATCTAAGATAATGTGCACAACCATTTCATATTAGCTGCATTGATATGGCATTTGGTTAGGTTACTCTGGATGTAGTATGAATCCTTAATTTAATTCCATTCAAATTGTCCTTGGGCTCCAACCGCTGTGGTATGGGTCTGGCTGTGTAAACAAATGAAAATGAATCATTTTCATCACGGTTTGCATGTTTATTTTAAATTGGGGCGTGAGTTAGTCCAACGATTGTGAGGATTGTGGGACCCAAACCCGAAGGGCTGGTTATTGACTTTGAGACGTGACCACTAGCATTCGTATATTATGATAGCATTATATACGAAGGAACTAGATTTGATAAAAAGTTTGAGGGACAACGCGCCGGGGCAGTCTTAATTGATGACCTCGGTATAGCTATTCTGAAATGAGTGTTTTAGTGTTTGTGGATTGGAAATTTCCATCCTCTTAAGAGTAGTTGGAAATACATAATGATGCAATGTCCATGAATATGTATTTTACCTTTCTATTGGATTCGCCTAGGGTTGCGTCATGCTTGCCATTTTCTGGAAATGAAAAGTAGTTCCTATAGGTTTTGATTTTTTACAATTCGAAGTCACTAACTAATTTTTAATGTTTTTGACCAATTCCTAAAAGATGGGATTTTATGGAAAATAACTTGAACCAAAGACGAGTGTGTTTTAGACCACACGACTGAAGCAAAACGTCCTTAGCTCCATCCAGTGGCGAAGCCTCATATTGTTCAAGTCGTTCATGAACGACTAACTTTCACAAGAAGTTATCTCAAATTTTGCGTTCTCTAAACTATATACAACATTTTATACTCTTCTTCCCATTATTGCTGTAATTCTTCATATTCCAGCTCGTGCATTACCTATTTGAACATTTTCACACAGAAGTGAACCACCTACCAACCCAACCGTAGCTTTTTTCCAACTCGTTCAAACGATTCGGCAACTAAATGATACAATGGAAAGAGTAGGCACAAAGAAAAAAAGAATTTCACGTGTTGTATGGGCCATTTCGTTCAAGTCGCTTTTGAACGAGGCGAGCTTGGTATGATGTGTGAAACGAATATAGGAACAAGACAAAACATAGATCGAGCGTTTTTACACCATTTTGTTCAAACTATCTGATCTTATGTATGTACTCTTGCAAACGATTCTAAAACGAAATGATATAATTGAATGTTCGGAACGCACAAACAAAAGAAATCCTGTTTTGTATCGACTATTTTCGTTCAAATCCCTTTTGAACGAGAAGGGTTTTTTTGTGCTTGAAGTTTGTCGCGTGCAGAGTATATCCATATAAAGAGTAGGGACACTCTCGACGTTTTTTTACCCTATTCTAAAGGTATATTAATTTTGACGCATAGTTTGTAACATACTTTAACCCTAGAAAGATAATCTACGTCTGCGAGACGTATGACGCGCGGAAAAAATGTTAGATCCTTTTGACTATAAACCGCATTGGGTTGGTTGCTTAAACTAACTCAGTCGGTGGTCGGAGCTAGTCCGTAACGGTCGTATCGCGACAGTAAGTACCTGCGATAACAAGTTATAGCTATGCCGGACTTCTGGGGGCGTGTGTGACGCGTGGCATTCTTATATTTAATTTAATCGTATATAATTTAAAATTACTAAGACTTATTAGTAGACTTATTTTAAACCGAAAAATGAAAATTTGGCAAACAATTATGAATTAATGTCAATTTTAAGGTTCCTTTAAAATATAAGTTGTTTTTTGTTGATTTGTAATGGGGCATAAGTTTTTTGTTTTTATTGTTTAAATTAATATTTATTTATACCAATTCATTGATTTATTTCTCTTAATATGAACAACAAAAATAAATAAAACGTTAATATTTTTTTAAAAAGTTCATGGGTTTCATTAAATACACTACCAAAGTTCCATAAGTCTTTGAGACGTATGACGTAAAAGAGTCATAAAAAATATGATTATCTTTCTAGGGTTAATATTGCTCGTAGACCCCTAAAAGTTACTATATTTATGATCAGCGTCAAAAGTAATGTCGATCTAGCCATGTCCGTCCGTCCGTCCGTCTGTCGGCAAAAATTAGGCCTTTAAACTGGACCTAGAGAGCTGAAATGTTAACCATATACTCTCTAGGGTCCCGAAATAATCAAGTTTAAGAATTTTTGAAATCCGCCCACAGACACGCGCACAAACTCAAAAAAAATCTAATTTATCGAAAAAATCTAATGTTGAGCTAGAAAGCTGACATTTTTTATACGAGTATATGACCTATGACTCTTAAAACTGCTCGGGATGATTGAATTTTTAAAATCCGCCCACTGACACGCCCACAATTAATTAAAACAATTTTATTGTAAAACCAAAGTTCGAGCTAGGGAGCGTTTTTTTTTACAAAAGCTTCGTTTTTTGAGATAAAATCCTTTAAATGTTATATAACAAAATATGTGGAGCGTTTTTAACAATTCAACCATGCTTAGACTTTTGTCACGCCCACTTATGAGGGATAGGAATAAGAATAGGGTATCCAACAGTTCGCCCAAGCGGACTGTAGCTCTTCCCTATGTTCTTTATCAGTTCTTATCAGCAAGTACGTCTGTGTCACAGAATTTAAGTAAAATATTGTAGGTACTTATCAATTGCTTGTTTAAAACGTTACTTATATTTTTATTTTAAGTGATGAAGAATTGGTTTTTGTTTTATAAATAAAATCTAAATGTAAAAACGCATCCTGTTCCTTGTGAAATTCAGATTGTTAAATAAACTTGCTTAAAACAATGTCAACGTTATTTTTATACCCTATTCTAAGGTTATATTAATTTTGACGCATAGTTTGTAACATACCTTAATATTGCCCGTTGTAAAGCAGGGGGTAATTTGGGTGTTGTTTGTCCCATGTTAGCAGAGGTGGCACGCTGGTGGTCGCACGGCGACAGCTCGTCGGATGTGGGGGATCTTCTGCCACTACCTGCCTACAAAATAATTTCGTGCCACTAAATATAGTTGTATCGTCTTTGGACGATCGCATGATGCTTCGCTTAATTAGATGGAAGTGGCTTGCTCTACGCTTCTTAACAAGGTGGTACTGAATGACAAGGTAGGTATTAGGAAATGGGGGGACAGGAATGGAATAGAAGGGTAAAAGGTTCGAAGATTGAGAGATGGTGGCGTCAGATGTTTGTGACACATAAGGTGGGTGATCGTTGCGGTTGGGAACGATCACACAACCTGAAGGCTATCCCTCCCTGATGCATGACCGAAGTCACGACTCCTCGACTTTCACTTGCCTGACCGTTGTTTGTGATAGTCCCTTAAACAAACTCTAATCTTCATTGACACTCACACGTCCATTCCTCATTGGTTGATGTACCCGCTTATCACCCTTTTATCGCCGTTATAGTTCAATTAATCCATATCTAAAGACTGTTCCTTCCTCAATAATTAATTTCACAAATTTTATTATATATATAAGTAAGGCATAGGTAAATATATATGTAATGGACCTTTGTATATGTTTGACCAAGTGTCATTTTAGAGTGATATTGAATGCAAATTACGCGAGACATTCACTTTAATGTATTGTGTATATGCACTGAATATTTCTGTTTCTAGCACAGGTATCCTAAACGAACTAATTATGATTAATCTAAAGCCTAACTAGAATTTTCATGTGCTTAGGGTTTTATGTGTAATTTTGTAATTGCATTTACGTAAAATTAAATTCAAATACTAACTCTTCTTGTTTGTAATTTCATGTAACTTATATAGTAATGTAAATAGAAAAGTGTATTAGTGTAGAGTGGCACTCGTTTAAGTTATTAACATTTTATATTTATCTTATTTTAACTAAGGTTTACTCAAATTGTATGAGCCATGCATGAATAATCTATATATTTTAATTTGTTTTCAGAAATGCCAAAAGAACTTACGTTTTCAATGTTTAGACGTTAATTACTGGCGTATCTTTGATGATTGATGAACGGTGTTATATGTTGACTGCAGATTCGCTGTGCGCACATCGGTTCTGGAGGTCACTATTTGTACTGTTTGGGAACTAAAGTTATTTATAGGAGCAATATATATATATTATCTTTTGGCGCTTCTTACCTTAATATATGTATTAATACCTACGTATAGTCATAACTAAAGTCAACACTGAGTACATATACATTTGTAATATAGAATAGTTATGCGGAATTAATATCACTGATCATGGATTGGTGGTAAACTGGTGTGATGTCTTGTAGATGCATCAATGCAGGTGGGATGAATTAAAATCAGATGTTTGTTGCGCTTGGATTTCCGATCAAAATGTGGTCTAGATGTTTTGGGGCGATGTAGACGTTTCTGATGCAATTCTTGAAGGTGTGGGTGCACTCAGGTACTCCTGGAAAAGGGTGGCACATATATCTCCCACGGCACCAGTGAATTTCTACGTTGAAAATCACACCGTGTTGCCTCGAGGTTTCCCCAGCTGTCACAATTTCAGACAGGTCAAGCGTAAGTCCGCCGCCATCAAAAGGAGGTGATTCGTAATTACTTTGTTGATCTCTCCAGGCTCTCTGAACTAAGTCATGTGCTTAGTTTTAAAGATGCTTGGCGGATTTAGGTCTACTCGCGATAGTGGACAAACAATATAAATTCCTGCACTTTTGGCAAGTTTGGTTTGGGAAACTATGAATGAAAATCTATTAGTCATTGAAACTATGTAAAATGTCTTGAACACGCGCTTTACCTATGGAATTAAGTGGTTACAATTTCATGTACCAAAATCAAGCGTAAATCCGCCGTCAATTCACATGAATAATGATTATATGTAATCCCTTTTATTCCCTTTTTTTTTTATTCGTCCAGGCTCTCTTCACGAACGTCTGTGTCAAGTTTCCAAGACGTTTGGCGAATTTAAGCCCAATTGTTATATCTGACGGGGCAGATTTATTTAAAATACCTGTACTACTGTACTGTACCTGGCTAGTTAGATGGTTGGAAACTGTAAGAGAAAAATTGTAACACTTTGAAACGAAAATGTCTTACACACGCGGTTTACCAATGAATTCGATGATGGATGGTCGCGCTTTCACTTAACCGCTCACTAGCCACAAGAACAAAAGAAAAGGCCTACCGTTCGTGATACACAGACTTTATACCCATGGTTTGGTAAGGTGTGGTGTAGAGATTAAAAAAAAAATGTGTACAGCGGCTTAAAGCGTTACCATCAGTGTTATTGATATAACATCAAAACGGACGTTGCCAGTTATTTGAAGAATGTGCGATATGTGATTAATTCAAGGCGATCGCTACACCGTAAACCCCTAAAAGTTACTATATTTATGATCAGCATCGATAGTAATGTCGATCTAGCCATGTCCGTCCGTCCGTCCGTCCGTCCGTCCGTCCGTCCGTCCGTCCAAAAATTAGGCCTTTAAACTGGACCTAGAGAGCTGAAATTTTAAATAAAATAATTTTTTTATACCCTATTCTAAGGGTATATTAATTTTTGAAAATCAAAAGTTTGAGCTAGGGAGCTGAAATTTATAATATATACTCTCAATGGGCCCTTTATGCTCATGTGTAAATATTTTAAAAATCCGCCCACTGACAATTTTTTTTTTTTTTTTTTGAAAATTCAAAGTTTGAGCTAGGGAGCTGAAATTTATAATATATACTCTCTAGGGGCCCTTTATTCTCATGTGTTATTTTTTTTTTTAAATCCGCCCACTGACACGCCCACAATTAAATAAAACAATTTTATTGAAACATCCAAGTTTGAGCTAGGGAGCGTTTTTTTTTTGATAAAATCCTTTAAATGTTATATAACAAAATATGTAGAGCGTTCTTAACAATTCAACCATACTTAGACTTTTGTCACGCCCACTTATGAGGGATAGGAATAAGAATAGGGTATCCAACAGTTCGCCCAAGCGGACTGTAGCCCGTCCCTATGTTTTTATTTATTTTCAAAATTTTTTAAGAGCTATAGCAATTAAAATTTCACTGAACGACTACACATTTTCGGCACGCGTCGCTACTGGCTGCATCTATATGTATGTATATACATATATATATTTATATACGTATATATGTATGATATATACATGTATATACAAATATTAATTTTCTATATGTATTTAAATTTATTATGGGTTTTCATTGATAAATTAATATTTTAGAATAGATTTTTTATTTTTATTCATTATTTTTACTATTTTCATTATCGGATACATCAGTAATTACTGTGGTTTGTAAGACCAAGGCAATAGGCTTACGGCATGCGAAAAAAGATACATATGTTTTCGAATGAAAATAAGAAAGATATCTAGAGAAAACTGCATCGATTGTTGTTCCATGTATTGTGGTAGGCTCATTTCGGTTATTATTCATTTGTAGTTCTAATTTATCTTTTAGAAAGTTTACCAAGAGTTGCTCATCTTCGGACGCTGTAATATAGGTTAATTAAAACACATGTGGCATGCTCGGCTGACTGTGCTGAAAAGTCACTTCTTTATTGTCTGACAGATTATGGTGACATTTGACATTAGGAAAGCACACTCAATTTATTGGCGTGTTTACATCTATATTACATCTTCCTTTTCTGAATAGAGACGGGGATGTTAACGTAGTTGTAGTTGAGCTCGAACACATTAAATCTACACTAATTTGTAATTCATATCTCAATTTTTTTTTTTTTTTTTTTTAATTTAGAGTAGCATAAAACTGATAATAATTTGGCTGCTTTACCTCTCGCCCATATCTAGTTCGGTAATGACATTGATTGTTACTGTGTGACTCTGATGGCAGAAAATCTTACTGAGTATGTTGACCACCATTGTACTCACCAACTGTTGACTGGTTTTCGTTAATGCTACTCGTACTTTCAAGATTGATCGATTGGTTGATACCGGGGACCACAGCAATATTCTCACTAGCCCCTACTGTTCGGAATCTGGGAAAGTTTTGAGATCTTCTAAGATGCTCTGTATTTCGTCTTACCAATCTGTTTTCCTCGTTTCTAATCACATACGATCTTGGCATATAAGTTTTATTTACGACTACTCCGGGCTCCCACTTGCCATCTTTCCTATATACTACAGGGTTTCCTGGACAAAAGTTCTTTACGGCCTGCGTTGTTATTGTACCCAGTTTGTTGTTGACACTTTGCCCTTTCCATATTATACATCATATTATCACTTACTAGGTGTGGTGTCTGCATGGTTTTTTGAACTGGGTGTTTGGTTCTTAAGATCCTGCTTGATAATAGTTGGGATGGCGTGAAGCCAATTGATGGAATAATTGAGCTCCTATATTCCAGCAAAGATAGTAAAAAGTCATTTGAACCTGCATTTGCCTTCCTAAGCATGCCTTTCACAATTTGGACCGCCTTCTCAGCTAAGCCATTGGACTTTGGGTAGAATGGGCTTGAATATACGAATTTAAACTCCCATGCACATGCGAACTCTCTACATTCAAACGAGTTAAACGGTTGATTATCACAGACTACCTCTTCAGGTATTCCATTTGCTGAACATGTTGTTTTTAATGCAGTGATTACACTTTTTGCGGATTTGTCTGACATTTCATGCACATCCAGCCATCTGGAGTAGTAATCTACTATGATCGCGTATTGTTTTGCTTGAAAATCAAAGATTTCACATGCAATTCTTTGATAAGGATATTCCGGAATAGGGCGTTTCAACATCTCATGCTTATTGTTAGCAGCTCTGAATCTTTCGCACACCTGGCACCTATTAATTAAATTTTCTATATCTCTGACCATGTAGGGCCAATACAGAAGAGATTTAGCTCTTGATATTGTTTTTGTCATTCCAAAATGATTTTCATGCAACTTTCCTTACGCATCCTGTCTTAAACTTTAGGTGCAAATACTCTTCCCTCAAAAAAAAACTAGACCATCCTCTTCATACGTCTTTTATGTTCCAGTAAAACTTCAAGTTCTCATCTTGTTTACTTTTAACAGTTGGCCAACCCTGCCTATAAAAACATTTCAACACCTTCATAATATTGTCCTTATTGGTTTCCGTCAGATACTTTTCCTTAGCCTTATCGCTCATTCTAATACTATGCACTGTATCCTGCAGAAATGTTTGTAATTCAACGCCGTTGTCGGTTGACAGGTTACGCGAGAGTAAGTCTGGTATGTGTAAATCTTTTCCCGGGATATACGAGTACTTCGGATTGATGTCATATTTTAAGAATTTTATTTTCATTCTTTGTATTCGGACAGAATAACTTGATCGCAAAGACTTTTGTAGAATTGGAATTAATGGCTTATGATCGGTGTGAACTATGATCTTTTTGCCATAAATGTAATCATGGAATTTTGTACATGCGTAAACTATTGCCAATAGTTCTTTTTCGATCTGCGCGTAGTGAACCTCCGTTTCTGACACACTTTTAGATGCATAGCCTATCGGATTTGCGTCTTGGAGAAGACAACAACCTAATCCAAATTTCGAGGCATCCGCTTATATAACGATCGGACAGTCAGGTATAAAATTATGCACCATTGTCGAAGTGGAGAGGGTTTTTTGATTGCGTTCAAGCAATTATCATGTTTCGGGGTCCAAACAAAACACGTATTCTTTCGTAGTAGTTCTCTTAGTGGCTGGGATAATTCACCTAAATTCTCTGAAAAGTCTCTGAGATAATTAATATCTAGGATTGTTTGGAGCTCTTTTTGACTAGTTGGAGACGAAATATTGTGGATTGCTTGAACTCTTTGCGGATCTGGTTTTACGCCCTGTGCAGAAAAAATATGTCCTAAATACTTAACCTGCTCCATTCTGTATTGCAGCTTCCGTGAGTTAAACTTAATATTAATTTGCCTAGCTCGCTCAAAAACTGCGTTTAAATTTTCATCGTGCTCTTTTACCGTTTTTCCGCCAACATTTATATCGTCAATATAGATGAAAACACCTTTCAGGCTACCGAAATATTTTGTATTAAGCTTTTGAAATTTTTCAGGTGCGATTTTTATGCCGAACGGCAAAACATTGAATTGCCAATTTCCAAAAGGCGTGCTGAAAATCGTTAGCTTTTAAGATTCATCGGCCAGCTCAACTTGCCAAAATCCATCGGTCAGGTCAGGTCGCAGATACATTCATTTAATTCCTTGGGATCAATACAAATTCGCAATGTTTTATCGTTTTTCTCAACTACTACCATATGGTGTACCCAATCCGAGGGGTCCTCTACCTTTGCAATCATTTTTCTCTTCTCCATCTGTTCTAGCGTACTCTTCACGCGATCTCTCATACTAAGCGGTAACCTCCTAGGTGGTTTGTTTACTGCTTGTGCGCCCTCTTTCAACTTAATCGTACATTTATCGGGAAATCTACCTATCCCAGAGAATACGGACTTATTCTTTGATATAAAATCCGATGAGCCTACGGAGTTGACCCGTTTTACAAGACCTAAGTCTAAACATGATTGAAGACCTAGTAACGGTTGCTACGACTAGTCCACTACTATGCATTTCAGACTGTACAATTTTCCCTTATACTTCGCATCTAATCTGACGTTTAGATTAAAGCCCCCATATGCTTCTAAAATTACCTGACATGGCTTAAGTTTCGGTGAAGGCTTTAAACTATTGCATACGCTTTTAGGCAAGATATTTGCTTGGGCTCCGGTATCAAGTTTAAATGTTGTTGGGGTATTTTGGATTACAAAATCTACTAACCAATATGCAGTCTTGGTGCATGCGTTGTTGATTGAGTCAACATAAAAAACATTTTCACTACCATCAGAGTCACATGTTAATACAACGTCACTAACCTGTTTTGATTTCTGGCAGACCGCAGAAAAATGGTTCAAGTGCCCGCACGATAAACATTTCTTCCCGTATGCCGGGCAACGCCCTTGTGCATGTGTATAACTGCAGTACCTGCATGATCTTGTACTATTCTTCTAGAATTGTCGTGTGCCTTCCTTTACAAATCGGGAATTATAAGAGCTTTTATTTCGGTATCCCGTAACTTCTTTATTGGAACCAAGACTTCCCTCCCTGTTACCCACTGCATCTACCATTCCCTTAGAACCTGATGAGTCATCGTTCTGCATCACTTTGCTTTGTGCCTGCGTCACCTCCGCCACTCGGCAGGCTTCTACCGCCTGTGCATGTGCAAAAGTTAAGTCGCTTTGCTTCAGCAACTGTGTCTGCATTGTTCCATCTTCTAACCCGATTACGATCCGGTCACGCAGCATTGTGACTTCTTTTCCGTGCCAAAACTACAGCTCTCCTCCAACGCAGAAATATCCTTTAGGAAATGGTCGAAAGGCTCTCCTTCTCTTTGATTTCTGGTGTAGAACAGATATCTTTCGTAGACAATGTTTGTGCGGGGACTACAGTATTCTTCGAATTTTCGGACGACTGTAGAGTATATTTTCTTCTCCTCAGCAGTTAATGTAAACGTATGAAATAATTCGATTGCCTCGCTTCCAGCACAGCTTAAAAATCTCGCCCCTTGAATGGGGTCCTCCTCCTTGTCCGTCTTTGTTGCGGTTGCATATATAGCAAAATGTGACCTAAAGCGCTTCCAATTTTCCCGCAGGTTTCCATCAAGACTGAGCTGCTGTGGTTTGGGAAAATCCATGTTTGCCTTTTGTTATTCTTTTTTTTTTATGCAATCAGCTATTCATTTTTTTTTGTTGCAATTACTGTTGTAGTTTCACTCTTTATTTTTTTTTTTTTTTATTTTTTTACTAACCGACTGCGGCATGTAATATAGGTTAATTAAAACACATGTGGTATGCTCGGCTGACTATGCTGAAAAGCATATTATTCAATGACGAAATTATTTGTAAGAAAGAGATGAATTCCATGTGGACATGATTGATCGGTCTGTTTCTTTGTACAGAAACGCGATTCAATAACTTATTAGCAATTATTGATATTGATATTAACAATCGTGCCATCACCGATTTTCGTGATTAATGATGAAAATGTTGCATTACTTTTACGATTTATATATCGGTGTGGCGCAAATCACCAATGAAAATCATGTCTAATCCACCGAAATTCGATTCAAAATTTCCTCTTATTTGTTTTAGTCTAGCATCAATTTGAGCTAATAATTCTGCACCATTCATGCTCACTTCATCTACTCGTATGATCAAGATTTTTACATATCTGAACAGTGTACGATATTGATTTACCGTCTCAGTTGATAATGGAAGAAGTTTTGATAGCGATATTTTCAACGCAGTGTGTACGGTCGATCCGTCGACAGCAAATGCAGCAAACTCGCAAACGAAATACTGACTGAGAGGAAGAGAGAAAGAAAATATCGTCACGCATTCACCAGCTTACTCCCCAAGTCAAGTGTACGTAAAGAAGTTTTGATTCAATAAAATTCTAAGGCTCACCAACTAACCTAAATCGGGAGAAAGGCATTTTTTATCAACTGAAAAGTTTAGCCGCCTTTTAAGAGTGTAGGCAGACTTTTGTTTAAAATTCCAAAATGATCTGGAGTTCATTATTATTTTCTAGTATTTTTAGTCCTGCATATCTATACAGTCTGCTGGAAAAGCCGTTCTGTGCATCTGTTTGAAGTAACCGAAGAAGCTTTAACGCGAAAAATACCTTCGAAGGAGGCTAGCGTTTCTAGCTACCTAACCTATAAAATAACGACGGATCATGAGCCGTGAGTAGTGAGGAATTTCTGGAAACTATTTCCCCGGATGCACAAGCCCAAGGGACTTCGGTTCACAATGGCAAGATCCACTCGACAGTTTCTCTCTTGGGGATGATCTGTACTTGCACTGCCCGTTCTCTGATCCACTCCGACCTATTCCAGACATTTATATGAATGGAAGAGTGATTCCCAATTGCGAAAAGTTCAGATATCTAGGATCTATGATCAATAGCAAAGTAAGCTGTGATGACATTAAGCATCGCGTAAGCGTAGGGTGGATGAAGTGATGGAAAATTCCAGACATTTTCTGTGACCAAAAAATGCTCCTTAAGCTGAACGGAAGGCTCTACACTGCAGTTGTGCGCCCGTTTCTCACATACATGGAGAGCGTACAAAAAGTATGATGGCAAATTGACGGTAGCGGAGATGAAGATGCTTCGCATGACAGCAGAAGTAACAAAGATTAATGGAATAAAAAGTTCCAAGATCCAAGGAAGAATTCACGTCAAATAACCTATCTCGAAGAAAATGGAGCGCGACCGGCTCAATTGGTACTAACATGTTTAGAGGACAGATCCTACGAATCCAATTCCAATCAAACGCAGCAAAAGAGAGGCATGTCTTAAAACTCCTGAATCACACAAATGCAGCGACACCAGCATTTGATTGGAATCAGCGACGATGTGATTTAAAATCGGGAGGCCTGTCGTTATTATCTGAGGTCGAACCAGCGAACCCCATAGCTGGAGCGGTAGGGATGCAGTTAAGTGGAAGAGTTACGATCAAATTAATCCTGATTATAGCCTCACGTTCTCGGCGTTAACAAGGGAACAATTAGCGACAAAGCTTTAAAGGAATGTGACCGAAGATATGCAAAACTTCATTTCGTGGGCATAGGGTTTTTAAGTCACTTTGGCCGCAGTTTGATCAGAAAATATCTAAGGAATTTCTCAAATTGAGCAGGGAACACTGGTTGGGAGTAAAATGGGGACACAGTCTTCTGAGGAAGCATGCCAAACGGCTATGACTGGTCGACACAGATTCGTGCAGATTTTGTGGTAACCTGCATAACGAGGAAGACACATCACTTATTTAATGTGAGTGTGAGGGAATATCGTGTAATCGTGGGAGATTTTTAACTTCTTCGAGGAAATAGAGGAATTATGTTACACAAACAACAGGAGGACATTAGCATTCAGCAAGGAAATGTTTAGGTTCTTCTTTATGAACTTTAGATGATATTGGTTCACCTAACCCAACCTACATAAACTTCTCAAACAATTGGCACACCATTTTAGGCCCTTTTCATTACTGACGAACAAAATGCCTGAAGCTAGGTTTTAGCCCTTAATGTCTAAAATATATTTTTTAATGTTTCAAGTCATTATCGTTATGTTTCAGCACGTATAATGTGGGAATATTATTAACCAGACCTACCAATAGTTGTTTTTGACTCTTTGTATTGAAGGTGTAATACATTTTAATGCAGACTTGTGACCTACTACCAGCTTTACTTTATCAAAAACGTAATGCATTTTAAATATGAACAGTTTACAGATTTCTTCTTGATGAGAGCTCTGACGTACTTCCTGCTATTTGGGGATTTTTGTGTTAATTTTTAGATAAGACCTTCTACATATCGTCGCTTAAAAAGCAAACTGACATAAGTCAAAATTCATACATTTTCAGAAAACCCATTTGAAGTTTTTCATAACTTAAAAAAATCATTTTAGTTTTGAATTTCAATGAATACCCACCAAAAAGTTGTAAAGTAAAAAGTATTATTTTTTTTTCTTCTTTCAAGTGGTAGCTATATCCAAGTTACTGCAAAAAGCCGCTTTTCAAAAAAAAATGACTTAGGTATGTATGTCGTTTTACATCCAAATTGCTATCTACTAATTTAAAAAAAAGTGTGAAAAAGTGTCGTTTCGTTTTGAAATAAAACCATTTTTATTTTTTTGCGTATTTTGTAGAAACAGCCCACTTTAAATAGTAGGGGAAGGTAGTGTACCTTGGTCCGATTGCACCTTGGCTCGAGTGCCAATTTTCAGAAAAATACAAAGCACACAAAAACCGGTCCTTCTGTGAAATGTTGATCTTCTGTTCATTTGTCTTCTCAGTGTCTTTTTGAAGGCACAGCTGCACGAGTCGGCTAAGAAAACAATAAACATAGTTTTCAGTGAAAAAAGTATTTTTTTATCTCTTTTCTGAAGTTATGTAGTGCTTAGTTTTCTGTCTCTTTTATGCTACTTTAATCGATTTCGGTAAGTTTATTAATAATCTTTTGGTAGGAACACATTGTCGTTCGTATGTGGTTTGAATACTACGTTAAAATCTAATTTGTTTGGCTAAAGTGGTGTAAGTGTACCTTGGACCTCCATAGCGCGTGTACCTTGGACCTTTGGTTTGTCCTTTAATGAAAGTTTTTAAATAATATTGAAGTGATAAATTTGTTTTTCTTTTATGTTGTTCCTTAAAGTAAGTTTTTAAATAATATTGAAGTCCTTTGTTAAGTTTTTTTTAGTGAAAGAGTTTCTTTTATTTAATACTATTATTTGAAATATTTTTTTTTTAATCAAGCACAAAAAACTTTAAGATAATGGTTTTTTTGCTGTTTTTTTTTTTGAAATAAATAAAGAATGGTACCATTTTTACTTTTTATTGAAATAAATTAAAGTTTTCACCTTTAAACTATAGGAAAACTTTCAATAATATTTTCGGTCCAAGGTACAATACTCCGTGGACTAAGGTACAATCACGTCTTGTACCTTGGACCGTTTGAGGTTCGCATATAAAAGTAAAGTTTTCTAAGGAATGGTTAGCAATAGCCTTTTGGTAGTTTCGCCATATTATATAAAAGATTTCAGGTAGTAAAAAAAGAAAAGAAAAACTAATGAAAAAACGACACATAAAATATTGGCAAAAAACTGAAATCCGGACCAAGGTACACTACCTTCCCCTATTAAGTTATAATAAAAAAAAATATAGGAACTTTAATGAAAAAATCGATTATAATAATATTATATAAAATAAAATCCAGCTTATTGGTAAAACGACACTTCTTAAAGTAATCAAAAGAAGTTTGAAGTTCATCAACTAGTTTTGTGCCAAGGTAAAATGACACAACACGAAAAGTGTCACTTTTCAAGAAACTTATTTATCACGATTTCATAATTTTTTTAGAAGCAAAGTGTTACAAAAAAAAAAATCATTTAGCTGGGAAAACAACAGGGATGTTTTCTTAAATTCAAAACGACACTTGTGACCTCATGCTGTCACTTTAAGAGTTATAGTTATGACGGTTTGATAGAAAAATGGTATATTTTTTTGCGATTCGTTCTGTACAGTTAACTCAAAATCGTCAAATTTTGACTTATGTCAGTTTGCTTTATAAGCGACGATATTGTCTACGCTTACCGATTTTTCTGTTCTTCAATTTTATAATGATTAAGGTCTTGATATGAAGGGATATACATTTTAACGTTGCAAACAAGAACAACAGAGATTTGAAAGCAAATTTAAATAAATAAGTCGGAATGTCTGACACTAGAATTAAAAGTGAAATACATAAAAAGCGTCCTTACCTTTAAGCCTAAGTTGGTCATCTATTACGAAAAGTTTATTAACACATTCATTATTTTCAATTATTTTCAAAATCGGCATAGGACGTGAGTTTAATGATAAAGAATGAATTTAAAACATACGATTTATTAAAAAATAACTCAAAAGTAAAGACGTGAATACAAAGTAAACAATCATATTGACAGTAGCCGTATGGATCCAAGAAAGCAAAAGCGGCTCGGCCCAGCGCCAATAGCTTCATTCGAGAAATCATTTGAAGAAAGTTCAACGCTGGCTGCAAATGGAATTAACGCTCATGGATCAAACTTTCATCGCGTTGCATTGACAATAACTGAAGCCAGTGAGGAGGTGAGTCCAATAAAAATACATATCTATATTGCGAATAAACAATTATCCATATACAATCACAGACACTATTAACATATATATTTTGTAGATATTGTTAATTAATAAGCAAATTTTACTTGGTATAAGGAAGCAATGCTTGAGTATTAAAATCAACCCTTTAAAATTTTCGCAAAATATATTTAATCCGGCTCTTATGAATAACTTGAGCCTCTTTGGAAGTCCATCCATTATGTTGTGAATATTCGACTGTGGGATATTGTGCTATAACTCTGCCAAAGCCGTTTTGATGGTGGTTGGCGCTGATGTCCCTGCTTGAACTCGTCGTTTAAGATTGTCCCATAGGTGCTCTACAGGACTGAGATCAGGACTGCGTACTGGCGATGGTAAAGCTTGATTTCCGACCTCGACAACACATTAAGTAGCAGATCTGGCGACATGGCAATCTGCGTTATCTTGCATTCGGATAAAAAAAAAATTCCCAATTTATGGCGCCCGATGATGAAGTCTTAGAGAACTTTTTCCATATATCCCTGAGCAGTTAAAATCCTTCTTCAAACGACCACGAGTTCGTTCCGAGTCTCCTTACTGATACTTCCCCAACATTATCCATTATCGAGCCTCCCTGATAGCCAACTGTTTCTACTATTGCACATGCAGCAAACCTCTGCATTGATAGTCTGTATTGAGTTGTTGTCTGCACCCCGACGCAAGCGCACGTGCAGCTTTTTTCGGTTTCGTGCTCGCCTCCACTACAAAGGTTCTTACGACACCGTGTGTGTCAAAAAAAAAAATCAAAAAAATAGGCACAAAACAAAACCTTAGTGCCAGTGCCGGTGTCAGTGAAAGGAAAGCGCAAAAGAAAAACGGAAAAAAGCCACATCGCTGGGTATCCCTCCGTCACCAATCCCACTTCATCATTGTTGCATTTGCTTGGCCATTGTAGGTGTCTTACGATTTTCGTCTGTACACTTGTGATGGCTGAGTAAAGTCAGCATCCGACGGATAGCGGGTCGTGAGTTGTTGATTTTGTTGGTGGACCAAAAAAAATTACCGTACGGGCATAACACCTGCGTCGGAGTTTGTGTTTTCGTTTATGTTTCTATTTTGTTATGTGTAGGAATTTTGTGGTGGATATTAGTAACATTCGTGGCTTGAGGAAAAATTTGCTTTCGTTATACGCCCACGCTTTCCACAACAAACCAGCTGTTTTGGCACTTAACGAAACTCAGGTTAGCGTTGGCTCAAATTTCATGTCCGTAGGCAATTAATCCACTACTGTTTTATTTACAGGAGCCCCAATTTGGACAGACATTCAACTTATAATGAGTTGGATGTGTTGTCTGACTCCATCACAAGAATTGTAACCCTTCATCCTCGTACTGAAATCGTCATTGCGGGTGATTTTAATATACACAATTCACATTGGCTTCTACATTCTGGACAGACAACAACCGAAGGAAGGTATGTTGAGATTTTTGTTGAGGTTAACAATTTCACTCAGCTTGTAAACGAATACCGGACATAAGCAGTCAAACCGCCAACACACTGGACTTGTTTCTCACCTCTCACCCTGAAAAATATGATATAAACGTACTACCGCCTCTAGGTTCGTCAGACCATTATGATCAGCTAATTTCTCGTACTCCGGCCACATAGTTAAAGAGAAAACTCCTAAAAGAACCGTATGGCAATACGAGAAAGCCAATTGGGATAAACTAAACGGATTCTTTAAGAGTTTTAAGTGGTCGCTGTGCTTCCTCGACAGCGACGTGTATGCTGCTGCTGATATGATAACAAACATGATTTTATTGGGTATGAAATGCTTTATCCCTAACCGGATAAAAAGTATCAAACCCAAGGTAAACGCGTGGAGTGACTCGAGCTGCAAAGAGGTTATCAGGTTAAAAGAGGTAAGTTTTCGGTCTTATAAGACCAACCCATCTGAGGAAAACCGGAAAAAATTCAAGCGAGCCAGAAATGACTGTAGCCCTTATTAATCGTGTAAAATTCTCCCACGACCAAAAGTTTAGGCAAAAAATACTACAAAGTCCCACGGGTAGTAAAAACGTCATCTATCCCGACACTCATTTACAACGACATTCCAGCCGTCAGCTCTTTGGATAAAGCCAATCTGCTTGCTGCTCACTTTGCAGCTGGCTCAACGCTCCCAGATTGTGCTTTATCTCCCCCTGTACTCGAGCGCGTAGAATACTCCATTGGACCAATCCACTTTCGCACTCGTACAGTGGCTAGAGTACTTCGAGATCTTGACATACACAAATCCGCTGGTCCAGATGGTATTTCCCCCATCGTTCTGAATAGGTGTTATTCTACGCTGGCAAAACCACTGCGTAAGCTTTTGTATCTGTCCTATTCTTCAGGGCTCTTCCCGGGAAGATGGAAAACAGCATTTGTCCAGCCTGTACCAAAAAAAGGCGAGTCTTCTTCTCCTTCCTCCTACCGACCAATTGCACTTACGTCCCTTCTTTCTAAGGTCATGGAAACGCTGTTCAACCGTCAGCGAATGAAATATCTTAAATCTCGAAAACTTCTCAATGACCGGCAGTACGGTTTTCAGGGCAATAGATCCACCGGTGATTTGATGACATATCTAACCGAAAAGTGGAACCAATCTCTTCACCAAGGTGGTGCAAGTAAGATGGTTGCCCTTGATATTTCAAAGGGATTTGACAGAGTTTGGCATCAAGCTCTCTTGTCGAAAATGCGTGCATTTGGAATCAATGATAACCTTCTTCAATGGATTAGAAATTACCTTTCGGACCGTTCAATTCAAGTTGTCTTGGACGGTTTCAAGTCTGCAACTCACCAAATAAATGTTGGCGTTCCCCAAGGCGTTGCAGATTACTCCCCGTCGCGTGCGGATGCGTTGCCTTTTTTTTATTGCAATTTCGTGTGCCACTAAATCGACAAACATACCTACCGGCTCGCCAATACGTTTCGCGAAAAAAAAAAATACAAAATCTCGTGTGTGTGTGAAAAAAAGAAAAAAACATAGGGACGGGCTACAGTCCGCTTGGGCGAACTGTTGGACTATTCTTATTCCTATCCCTCATAAGTGGGCGTGACAAAAGTCTAAGTATGATTGAATTGTTAAGAACGCTCTACATATTTTGTTATATAACATTTAAAGGATTTTATCAAAAAAACGCTCCCTAGCTCAAACTTGGGTGTTTCAATAAAATTGTTTTATTTAATTGTGGGCGTGTCAGAAGGCGGATTTAAAAAACATTAACACATGAGCATATAGGGCCCCTAGAGAGTATATATTATAAATTTCAGCTCCCTAGCTCACTTTGAATTTTCAAAAAAAAAAAACATAGGGGCGGGCTACAGTCCGCTTGGGCGAACTGTTGGATACCCTATTCATATTTCTATCCCTAATAAGTGGGCGTGACAAAAATTTAAAGGATTTTATCGAAAAAAATAAGCTTTTGTAAATAAAAACGCTCCCTAGCTCAAACTTTGGTTTTTCAATAAAATTGTTTTATTTAGTTGTGGGCGTGTCAGTAGGCGAATTTAAAAAAAAATTTAAGCATGAGCATAAAGGGCACCTAGAGAGTATATACTATAAATTTCAGCTCCCTAGCTCAAACTTTGGACTTTCAAAAATAAAAATAAAAATAATTGTGGGCGTGTCAGTAGGCGGATTTTGAAAATATTTACACATGAGCATAAAGAGCCCCTAGAGAGTATATATTATAAATTTCAGCTCCCTACCTCAAATTTTGGTTTTTCAATAAAATTGTTTTATTTAATTGTGGGCGTGTCAGTGGGCGGATTTTGAAAATTTTATGTCCCAAGCAGTTTTATGGGCCATAGATCATATATAAAAAATTTCAGCTTTCTAGCTCAAAGTTCAATTTTTTCCAAAATTTGTTTTATTTAATTGTGGGCGTGTCAGTTGGCGGATTTTAAAAATTTTATGTCCCAATCAGTTTTATGGGCCATAGATCATATATAAAAAATTTCAGCTCTCTAGCTCAAAATTCGATTTTTTCCAAAATTTTGTTTTTTTGAGTTTGTGGGCGTGTCTGTGGGCGGATTTCAAAAATTCTTAAACTTGATTATTTCGGGACCCTAGAGAGTATATGGTTAAAATTTCAGCTCTGTAGGTCCAGTTTAAAGGCCTAATTTTTGCCGACGGACGGACGGACGGACGGACGGACATGGCTAGATCGACATTACTATCGATGCTGAACATAAATATAGTAACTTTTAGGGGTCTACGGGCAATATTAAGGTATGTTACAAACTATGCGTCAAAATTAATATACCCTTAGAATAGGGTATAATAATAATTGTGGGCGTGCCAGTGGGCGGATTTTGAAGATATTTACACATGAGCATAAAGGGCCCATAGAGAGTATATATTATAAATTTCAGCTCCCTAGCTCAAACTTTGGATTTTCAAAAAAAAGTTGTATTTATTTGTGGGCGTGTCAGTGGGCGGATTTTGAAAAATTTTCATCCCGAGCAGTTTTAGGAGTCGTAGATCATATATAAGAAATTTCAGCTTTCTAGCTCAAAATTCGATTTTTTCCAAAATTTTGTTTTTTTGAGTTTGTGCGCGTGTCTGTGGGCGGATTTCAAAAAATCGTAAACTTGATTATTTCGGGACCCTAGAGAGTATATGGTTAATATTTCAGCTCTCTAGGTCCAGTTTAAAGGCCTAATTTTTGCCGACAGACGGACGGACGGACGGACGGACATGGCTAGATCGACATTACTATCGATGCTGAACATAAATATAGTAACTTTTAGGGGTCTACGGGCAATATTAAGGTATGTTACAAACTATGCGTCAAAATTAATATACCCTTAGAATATGGTATAAAAATGCACGCGACCATGCATAACGACCATCTGTACCTCTTTATGCTATTCTGCTTTTGTCTTAGAACAGTAGCTTCTTCCACTGATCAACCGTCCAATTAGCATATTCTCAGGCAAAACCAATTCTAGCTCTACGATATGTCGGAGTAGTTGTTGGCTCCGACTGGGACTGTTCTACGATTTCTTTCTGTCAGTCTTCTTCTTATCGCACTTTAACTAACTCTAACATTTCTGACTCAGAAGGGGCGATTTCGAGCTGTAGAAAAGCGATCTCTCAGTGCATTGTTGAGAACAAAGCGTTCATCTGGGGCGATAGTGAATCGATGTCTGCCTTGATCTGGCTTCCTAGTAAAGAACCAGTCTCCTGAAGTCGTCTGATTGCATCCCAGAAGTGGTTCAAGGAACACAAAGTGTCCAAGCAATCCGACGTTGACTGTACCCAACTTCCACTAAAGCCATAGCTCTAGCTGCTTGCGATTTGCAATACCGGAGGGTCACAAACTTTAATTAAACTCTTTAACATCCAAAAACAAAGAAGCAGGAATTACAATTAGAGTATTAAAATCGTTAACAACGTCAAATTGCGACTGTTTTTTTTTTTTTGACGAAGGAAGATACCAGAAACACGTGGGCCCCCCTATAGGCATCACAATGGTACAATATTGAGCTGCGTGTGATGAGGAAGTACTACTTCTTCATCAACCCACCAACCTAACCTATTCTCACTGTTGAATTTACGGTTTGAGTACCCACTTGACAAAAAAATATTCATCGTGATAACCGTCACTTAATGTAAACAAACGTGGTGGCACTAAACATAGGTGGGCAGTTAATTGTGCCTCTGAGTGTATATTGTTTGTGGGTGCTTTGATTCGGATTGAAAATGTTCAAAGGCATGATATGCAAATCTTCAATTGATATATCCGAAGTTAACTAATAGGATTAAGGTCCGGCGATTCCGGCGAAAGGAAGAAAAACAACTCCACAGCAAAATGCTGCCACCGTCATGTTTTGCAGTTTGTTTTGTGTACTGCGCGTAGTATATTTGTCTCGCAATTTGGGCGACGAAAAACCTGTTTCCATTCAAAGAACATCGAGTACTACCCTGCACTAGTGTTTCTCACAGCTACATGAAATTTGGCACAATGAAAATTGGCCCCAAAATGTTATATGAAAACTAAGCACAATAACAAAAAAATATTTATTAAATTTTGTTTAATTGTCCTGATGTTTAAACCCTATTCTAAGGAAGGGTATATTAATTTTGACGCATAGTTTGTAATATACCTTAATATTGCCCGTAGACCCCTAAAAGTTACTATATTTATGATCAGCATCGATAGTAATGTCGATCTAGCCATGTCCGTCCGTCCGTCCGTCTGTCGGCAAAAATTAGGCCTTTAAACTGGGCCTAAAGAGCTGAAATTTTAACCATATACTCTCTAGGGTCCCGAAATAATTAAGTTTACAATTTTTTGAAATCCGCCCACAGACACGCCCACAAACTCAAAAAACAAAATTTTCGAAAAAATCGAACTTTGAGGTAGAAAGCTGAAATTTTTTATATATGATCTATGACTCCTAAAACTACTCGGGAGATAAAATTTTCAAAATCCGTTGACTGACACGCCCACAATTAAATAAAACAATTTTATTGAAAAACCAAAGTTTGAGCTAGGGAGCTGAAATTTATAATATACACTCTCTAGGGGCCCTTTATGCTCATTTGTAAATATTTTCAAAATCCGTCTACTGGCACGCCCACAATTTAAAAAAAACTTTTTTTGAAAATCCAAGTTTGAGCTAGGGAGCGTTTTTTTTACAAAAGCTGCGTTTTTTTTGATAAAATCCTTTAAATGTTATATAACAAAATATGTAGAGCATTCTTAACAATTCAACCATACTTAGACTTTTGTCACGCCCACTTATGAGGGATAGGAATAAGAATAGGGTATCCAACAGTTCGCCTAAGCGGACTGTTGCCCGTCCCTATGTTTTTGTTTCGGGCTTCTTTTCATTTTTCAGTTTGGAGTGAAATTTTATTATCAAACCGCTTTGTCCTTCTCAGTCATTTTGGGTGGCCAGCCTCTGGTTTCTGGAGCTCTCTTGGTGTTACCAACAATTTGGAACCTTCTTCGACTACTCACCAGGGCCCAATGAAATTGACCGATCGCTCTTAAAAAAATAACTCAAGCCACAATAACTTAGCCCCCTATCTAAAGTATCTGTTTGAATTGCCAATAGTCATGCTACTATGATTTTTGCAAGCATGTTCAAAATGCCTTAGAAAATAGGGAGGGAATACAGTTACCTGTCTAAGACTTTCAACCAGCTACCTCATGATTTTATCGTTGTTAATCTAATAGCTTATTTTTTCTCTCCAGGTTTCATTATTCATATCGGTGATCTAATAACAAGTGCTTGTCAAGTAAAATTCAGAGGTTCGGTATCAGAAGGAAGTGACTAACAATTATAAAACCGTTATTAAAATACAGCAATGTTTTATTATAAGTTGATGATATAAATCTGTCAATAATCGGGGCGACCGAAATCTTCTTCAAACCAACATTAACAGCTTCTTCACTTGCTGCATTAAAAGCGGTTTAGTCCCGAGCCAAACCAAGTGTCATCATATGACATGTTATACACAGCGTATCCCTTCCAGCTTTCAATTTTCCTTATTTCAACATAGTCTTCGTTACGTTGATACTTTTAAGAATTCTGGGGTTTCTATTGATCCCAAACACGATTTCACAAACATATAAATTTTATTGTTTACTAGCAGCACCTGCCCGTCAAAAAGCCATACATGTTTTCTAGTAATAAACAAAATCGCAAGGCAAACTTGGTGGAACAATTTTGACCAAACTTCACCGAAAGAATCTCAGGGCAATACCAAAGAATGTCTGATTTGAGCTCAATCGCGTCGATAGTTCTTCTCCGCATGGCTGAGCCCGCTCACGCAACTTCGTTGCCCCGCTAAGGGTAGGTGCCTGTTGCCGAGCAGCCGCCTTTGTCAGCTTACTTTTTTCGAATAAGTCAGCAATACAAAAAATAGGTAGAAACTTCACTAACTTTCACACCAATTGCTATAATCGAAATAACCGAGAAAAACAATTTTTCGATGTTCGATTCGCGAAAAAAGATGCAACCGCAGAGAAAACACGATGGGTAATAAACAAGCAAATTTCAGAGCTGTTGATAGTTTCATCTCGCAACGCCATCCTAATCATTCCTTTATAGGTAATTCCAATCATTCTTTAAACAAAGTTCCAATACAAAACACTGTATCTGGTTTTCCCGAATTTTCCTGACAACATTTCCGATTTTTCTTTCCTTAAAAACCTTATTCGGACTTTTACAAACATTTTACAAAAAGAATCCAAATCGGTCTAGCCCTTGTCAAGAGATGCGCGTACCAACGGACATCACTTCATTTTTATTATATAGATTCTAGGCTTTCTCTATCATTATACAATTGATTTGTCCATTCTTATGAACAGCAAGCTTCACAAGTTTGGACACCGTTCTAAAACATTCATTCAAATCGAATCGAAGACATTCAGAATAAATTTTTTTGATTTGTCCTAAGAGGACTTGTTTGAAATGATCGATTTAACCTTAGCCCTTATAGTTAACAAATCGAGCTACTTGAAATGATACCCCTTTCTCAACAAGGCTCAATATCTTTATATTTTTTTACAACACCTACTATCTGGACCGCCCGCTAAAAAATAACGATTGTCGTAAAAGGAAACTATGGGAAAGAATCACTTCTAGGCGTTTTCACCATTCAGGTAGCGACACATTTAACATCAAGAAAACTCTCTTGCAAGTATGCATACAAATCCGTGGATTGACACGACTGGAGATCACCCTTGCCGTAAAAGATCGATCAAACAATAATCAGTAATGGAGCATGCCCGTGTCGAAATCGTTGGTTGGAATACTAATCGAGGGGACACATTCAGGCTCAAATCACGCAGGGATCCAGTAACACGTTAAGTTCTTTTTTCACTTTCGAAAGTCTGGCAAACATTAAAGAGTGTATCAGTTGTCATGAGGAGCTGCTCAAATTTGCCGTTCGGAGTTGGCTTAAAATTATAGGTCGATTCCTCTAACACATCAAATGGTTGGAGAAGCTAGGTCTAAGGCCCTTTATGAGCCATTTATGCTTCATATTTTTTTTTATTTTTTAAAACGTTTAGTTATGAAAGAGGGATAAAAGAGAAGGAGAACTATTTTGAATTGTGGCACGGAGTGCGACGTCATAAAAGTCATGGTTTATTAATAAACATTTTATAAAATTTAGAGTGTGTTACCCTTAAATATTTTTCTTTATTGTTAGTTTTGTTGTTATCTTTATTAAACTGTTTAAGAATATGTCATTTGATATTGACTTGACGGAAACGTTAAGTTGCGGACTTAACTTTTCCACATTTTGTGGGTTGCTGATTTATTATATTGCTTGTTTCTCATTGTTGTTTGTGCTACTTTTATATATTTATCACCATTTTTGTTCCTCTCACGCCAAACACTTAAAGTAATGTTTCCCCATTATTTTACATAATTTGTTTAACACTATTGCACACTTGCTTTTTAATTTTAGATTTTCTTTTTTTAATTGCTCGATACACGCACTTACACTCAACGCCCTTTGTTTTTACAATTGAAGAAATCGGACGACTGATTACAATCAGACCAGCACGCATTTAAAAAGACTTACAAAATGTTAGTGTGACCGGCTTAACCGGCTTTAACGAAGTGATAGCAAAGCAAACGACATCGGTTTCATATTCTAGAAAGAAACATTGCTTTTGAAAATTGGTAACTTAGCCTATTGAATCAATAGCCCATGACAAAAACCACAAATTAACCCAACTTTACGAAAGCAAACTTGGTCACTTCAATTCCTACCATGGATGAGAGAGAATACTTGTACACTGGCAATCATACCAGCAATCCCTTGTAAGGAATTCACACATCACGCCAGCTAATTTTTCATGACTTCCCATGCTAATCATCGCTTAGGCCCAACTAAATAACTGCGTGCCTTCTTTTAACACGACGATGTCATAGGTAGCAAGAGCTTGCCATCTCGCTTCCTTTTGCAGGCCTCCTTGCAGGGTTACCAGGAAGGTGTAATAGCAAGCGTTTATATACCACTTCCAGGAAAGTGGAATCGTAAGGTTAATATATTGTGAAACAATAATGAAAAGCACAAAGAATTTTTGTGTTAAGCGTCTTTGATCGAAATAATGAAAAATCTTTCGATGGTACGGGAGTGATTTCAGCCTGGTATCCCACGTTTAGAAGTCCAACGCACTAACCACTGAACAGGCGCACCAACATCTTAGGTCAATACCCCTTTCACATTCTTATTTCCAGTTCACCGCACCATTTATATTTACTGTAATCCTACGTATGATATACGTAAAGGCAAATTTCTTCGATTTGAACATATCCAAATTAGTCCTCCGAAACACTCCTTTCTGCTATTTATCTCATTGTTTGCCAGCCTACTACTTTTCGGTTTTAACATTGTGTAGCCTAAGAAATATTGGTAATTAATATTAATCTCCTAGTTTATTATACTCGTACTATTTTTTGCACCCATCTAGAATACATTTTAGATTTTCGATTTAAGTTTGCTTTTAATAATCGTACAAAAAAAATAGGATATTCTATCAGATTTTCAAAGATTCCTCGACAGCTCTGTATGGTTTGTAAGTCGTATGTCCTGTCATGCACTATAAAAGTACCTATTCGCAATGGTTCTCATAGCCCAAACTAGCCGCTTGGGCGCAGCTTATTCTTCTTAGATGAGGATTAGCTATCCAAAATATATTTATAAACATCAACTACATGGACTGCAAACTAGCTATGGTAAGGAGAAGGAAACCGGTAACTCGGAAAGACCGAGTCAAAGAGATGATTTTCCTAGAACAAAACGTTTTTGTTTTTGTTTAAATAACAAATTTGAAAGTTTTAATTTGATTTCCAAATCAGATAGAAATTTATAGATAGATATTTGTTTTGATATTTCAAGACATGGAGACACGATATGCACCGCCGCATGCAGTTGATTTTACGAATGTAGTAAGTAAGCAAGAACTTTTTTAAGGGAGTTCGATACTGGGTAGTTTAACCTATGCAGTTTTGAAAATTCAATCTTCTTCTTCTTTCCCTTTACGGCGGGGGTATGATCGGATCGTAGCCCTCCTACTTGATTGCATTTCTACTGGTTCCCCTGTGGGGTTCGCCGGTTCGATATCGATAAACATTGGCAGGCCTCTCCATTTCGGATCTATTCCCTACTAAAGCCAATCAAATGCTGGTGTTATTGCGTTTGTGCGATCCTGTAGTTTTTGTAGCCTGCCTCTTTTACGACTTCGACACGTACATACTGCTGCTATTGATTTTTGGTTGATCGTCCTTTTACGACACCTGTGATCTAGGGTCGTGTCAACTCATGGACTTGTATGCACGCTTGTGAAGAGTTTCAAGATATCAAATGCATCACTAGGCTCACCTGAATACTGAATGCCAGATTGTAGAGTGAAGGTGGTAGAAGAAACCCGGATCCCGCGTCCAAAGGCGTTTAGTTTATAATAAATGCAACTAACTCTTTATACGAGCTGGTAGCTGATCATGCTGAGCTAGTACTGACTAGGCAGTTGCAGTCGCATAGTGCATGCTCTCAAGTTTCTTCGTCTTCTTTTTACATTCTAAAGACATTGCATTGTGCTTTACCCATAGCAATTAGGTCTTTTTGTAAGGGCAGTGCCGGGCCAGGAAGCCGATGACTAGTCGAATCTGACTCCTGTTTAGTTGTGGTAGTTGTTTCGTTCTTTTATGAGAAGTGCTTGGCATAAAGTTGTTATCTTGTCCACGAGTATTACCTTCGGTTTCCCTCCAGCAGTTGTGCCTTATTGTCTTTTTGCCATTTTTAATACTGCTTTTTAAAGAAAAAATGGTAGGTCGCAGAACGGCAGTTCGTCTGCTTTTTCATTGCCTCCATGTCCTCTGCATCAGGGTAGCCAATATCAGAAAAAGTTGAAGACAATCGCAGACTAGTTTGTTATTTATCCCCTTAGTCGCCATTTACGACAAGCGCTGTTTTATTGGAAGGCACTGCAGTGATATGCCTAACCCGTCCCGTCATGGAGGAAAGTTAAGAAAATGCAATTTAAACATAGGGACGGGTTACAGTCCGCTTGGGCGAACTGTTGGATACCCTATTCTTATTCCTATCCCTTATAAGTGGGCGTGACAAAAGTCTAAGTATGGTTGAATTGTTAAGAACGCTCTACATATTTTGTTATATAACATTTAAAGGATTTTATCAAAAAAAACAAAGCTTTTGTAAAAAAAACGCTCCCTAGCTCAAACTTTGGTTTTTCAATAAAAAAAAATTATTTAATTGTGGGCGTGTCAGTAAGCGGATTTAAAAAAAATTAACACATGAGCATAAAGGGCCCCTAGAGAGTATATATTATAAATTTCGTGAGTCGAACAGAATCCCGAAAAACGTAATCCCGAAAGCCCAAAATCCCGAAAATCCAAAATCCCGAAAAGCCACAATCCCGAAAACTAAAATCCCGAAAACCCACAATCCCGAAAAGCCACAATCCCGAAAATCCAAAATTCCGAAACACCAAAATCCCGAAAATGAAACTAAAAATTTTATTGTAGCAACAGAAAAATTTGGCAAATTTATTTAACAAAATAAAAAACTTCAAATGAATTATGTTTTAAAACAGTTCAAATCTTACAAAAACATATCAAAAACGATCCATGACAAAACAATATTTAATACAAGTTCATATTGTACGCAATTAATCTGAGATAACTTATTTCAGAACGCTTTCGCTGCTCATACTCCCAGTAAAATGTATCCTTGTATTTTTTATAAGTAGTTTCTCACGCTCTTTGTTGGTTTTCACGATGGATACTTTCATTTCTACTTAAGACTTCAAACACAAAATGTCACTGATAATATAAAGTTTTTAATTATAAAGGCATGCACGATACTCACTTTGTATTACGATGTTCACTGTCTAAAAAAAATCTAGTCAGTCAGCTATCACACTATTTGAGATCAGCTCAACTGAATGCACATTGCGAATTGCAAAACATTACAACGCAAACAATTGTAAAACATTATTACGGTAAATGGAATGAACAAACACTTGTCTATTTTACAATCAAAATTAAATAAAGAATCCCGAAAACGAAATCCCGAAATAATATATAAAATGAAAAATTTGCGCAGATTTCGGCTTTTCGGGATTTTGGCTTTTCGGGATTTTGGATTTTCTGGACTTTGGGTTTTCGGGATTTTGGATTTTCGGGATTTTGGATTTTCGGGATTTTGTCCCCAACCCATAAATTTCAGCTCCCCAGCTCAAACTTTGGATTTTCAAAAAAAGTTTTTTTTTAAATTGTGGGTGTGTCAGTGGGCGGATTTTGAAAATATTTACAGATGAGCTTAAAGGGCCCCTAGAGAGTATATATTATAAATTTCAGCTCCCTAGCTCAAATTTTGGTTTTTCAATGAAATTGTTTTATTTAATTGTGGGCGTGTCAGTGGGCGGATTTTAAAAATGTTTTCTCCCAAGCAGGTTTAGGAGTCATAGATCATATATAAAAAATTTCAGCTTTCTAGCTCAAAATTAAATTTTTTCCAAAATTTTGTTTTTTTGAGTTTGTAAACTTGATTATTTCGGGACCCTAGAGAGTATATGGTTAAGATTTCAGCTCTCTAGGTCCAGTTTAAAGGCCTATTTTTTGACTACAGATGGACGGACGGACGGACATGGCTAGATCGACATTACTATCGATGCTGATCATAAATATAGTAACTTTTAGGGGTCTACGGGCAATATTAAGGTATGTTACAAACTATGCGTCAAAATTAATATACTCTTAGAATAGGGTATAAAAAGTAATGTCGGTCTACTTTGCTATATTGTAATAACTGCTTTATGTTCAAGAAAAGTTCTAACAGTTTAGTCATATCGGTTCACTCACTTCCGAAAATATGAAACATGTGTATATTCATGTCATCTAACGGGAAAAAGTATTGAATTCGCCAGCATATATAGACTTTGTGTCTGTTAAATTCATGTAAATCCAAAGTGTTAACATTCTTTTAACAACCCCTGCCCATTTATTGTTATTGCGTTCATAGATATTTATTGTGGTAAACAGTTAGTATACTTAACACCTCTGTTGTGCACTTTAGCGTACCAATAAAATAATAAACATTGCCGGCGGTAAAGTGTTTGCACAATTAATGGGTTGGATAGAGTATATGGGATTAAGTTTACTAACATATGTATTTATATCATCGTCCTTGGGTCTCTTCATTCAATTGATGTTCTGAAAGTATCATATGAACTTCACGTTGTATAGATGCGATGTTGGGTGTGCTGGAATCCCAAATACCTTAAAAAAGTTTCACTGTAAGTTGTCACAAGAAACCTGCCAAATTTGACGTTTGAGGTGGAAAATAGTACACTCAGAGAAAAAAAAAGTAGAATCAAAATTAAGCACTTTAATTTAACTATTTTTTGGTATGATTAAGCTTCGAAGACGAACGTTTTAAAATCAAAGTGGCACGACGTTAATTCACAGAGTTTCCCCACTTTAAAACGAATATGTCTTAAATTTGATTTGACTGCTTTCGAAGGTGAAATTTATTTGTCTCGGTACAAGTCATTAAAAAGGAAGGAACATAGGCCATATTGTTATACCTTCGGGCGAGTATTTATTTCATAGCAAAGGGTACTTTAATCAGAGATAAAAATATTTTAATTATTCCGTGCGATTTATAAGTCGAGGACGCAAATGTAAAAGAGATGATAACAATGGACTTTGTTAATAGTTTTTCCTCGCAATGAATCTAAAAAATTGATTGCGAATAAAAATTTTACTTAAGTAAACATTTTACTTCGAAAAATGCAAAGGGCCTCAGAAATAATCAACATTTAAAATATATTATGAATTATTATTTGATATAATTAGGGTTACCAATCGTACTCTTTTCTGAACAGCTTTTCTGCAATTTTGAATGCCTTTAAAGAATATACATAGATAATGTATTGATCCCTCCGTTGAAACATATCAATTTTATTTCTATGTATTTTTTTTTCTAAATTGTAGCAATTGTAAGGTTTTTATACCTTCCATTCGCATCTTGTTAAGTTATGGCAGTGCAAGTATTGAACCTGCCCATGTTGGTGCCATGAAATAGAGTCGAGTTCAATGAAGTCTAAAACCAATTTTATACATAAATGCACTTTGAAAAATGCAATAAACGATTTTGGACTTTATTCATTTTTACATATATTGAGGATAAATGAAGGATTTTTCACAAGCCGGTGGCTATAGAAAAATCCAAGAAATTCAAGTTTTAAGATCAACTGAAAATGCGTTTAAAATGTCCACGAGTCAAAACTGTATTGATAAAAAAAAATTAATACAGTAGACTCCCGTTAGCGTGAACACCGGTTAGTGTGAACACCGGATAACGTGAATAGATGTTTCTTTTGCTTGACATCTCTAAAACGTGAAGAAATCATGAACACTCTAAAACGTGAACAACAAATTTTTGCTTCAGGTTAACAGTATACTGTTTGAGCAAATGTATTTTAGCTTGAAATTCCTTATTCTTAGTACCTACAGTACTTTGTCTTGTACAGTTTCCGGTTTTTTGCACGTGTCGTGTCAGTTTGTTCCTCGTTGTTCCTTGCAATAATTGTTTTTGATTGATCTGCTCGATTTTCAAGATTTCCTTTGTTTTTTTTCATCATAAGTTTTATACGCGTTACAGTTTTGGTCTTATAGTTCTTGGCTTAAACATGTCCTCAAAGAAACCAAAGTTTTTGTCACTTAAGGACAAATGCGCGATAATTGAGCAATTCCGTAGTGGCTCCAATGTAACAAGTTTGGCAAAAAATACGACATTGCAAAGTCTACTATTTGTGCCGTTAACAAAAAGAATGAACAAATTTTAAAGTGTGTAAACAACACATTTTCGGGGCCAGAGAACTGAAGGTGAGCTGGTTAGCCTAAATGGCATTACATAGTGTCTTAGCCCTTTCGATCCGGATGGGACATCCAAGGTATAAAAACACCTTTGTTCTATGTCCCATCCGGATCGAAAGGGTTAAGGCGCCCTAGGGAAAAAGCAGTGAGAATGCTTTTGGAGAAGAAGAAGATGCAAAAACAAATGACGGATTTTTTCCATTTTACGTATCGGTAATGCCCGTGCTCAGTCAATATTCAATATTACTTTTTATGCCATAACCTTTTATTTTATATGTTCCTATGCAATAACTTTTTGTTTAAAATTAAATAAATGAATGTAATGTAATAGTAAAAGCGTAAAATAAAATGAAAATCTACAGTGGGATTGCAATATTCTTTTATTAAAATTTGGCCTTCGCAAACGTGAACTCTCCCGCAAACGTGAAATCCCTTGGTTTTTAATTGTTCACGTTATCGAGAGTCTACTGTATATTATTTTATGGAGGAAATGCATGCAATTTTAAGAACTTAGCATTGGTGAAAGCATTACCATCAGCAATACATTATGTAGGTACATTTATGAAATTTTTTAGCATATCTTCATCGGCAATCTGAATAAAATTATAAGCAACATTCCTTTTGAATAATAATGTACTAAAATCATCTGATACAATATCAATTTCTAAAGTAAGCCATCTGCAAAAAAACAAAAATATTGAGAAAAAAATACTGAAAATATGGCCGCTTACATTAACACTTTAAATGAAAGCTATGTTTATATTGTAAAAGTGTTAGGCAAGATTTTGAAGGGGATGGCACTTTAAAATAATGTTCAACGATGTTGAATTAACTCTGCAGCACTTTGATATTAGCACTTTAAAACTACGTTGAGTGCACTTTGCTACAAAACTTGATATCGATGTAAAAATGAATACATTTCACTTTGATACAAGGTTGACCTTATTTAAAACTACGTTGCCTATTTAAATCAAATATGTTTCAACGTCAAATTGAATATGCTTCAGAGGATTCGATACCACTGAAAATCAAATACGATCGTATTAAATTATAGGATGCGTTTTTTCCTTGATTGTAGGGCCCATTCATTCGTGTCCAAAATATAATTGTGCACAGGCGAATGTATTTATCGAGGCCAAAATGTCAGACCGAATCTAAGAACTATACTATACTGTACTATATTTGAATGCTGTCAATGGAATTACCGAAATGACCATATAATTCGCTAATCTCAAATCCAAAGTCCCGTAGGGAGAACCTCTTCATTAGTTGTTCTTTAAGGAACGTCTTCATCTTCTTCTAGAAAGAATACTTTGGTTTTAAGTAGGTTAGGTTAGGTTAGGTTTATGTGGCTGTCGGCAGAAGCCGACACACTTAGACCAAATTAGGTCCATAGTGATACCACGTATGTATTTATCTACCTCAACTCTGTAAATGGGACTGGCCAACGACACGCGGTTGTTCTCAAACGGTCGCCCATCTACGTACTAACCGCGCCCAACGTCGTTTAATTGCGGTAATCTGACGAGAACCGATTAACTCGACGTGGTATGGTCGTTGGTTAAGTAAGATACGAATGTTGTAGGAATATATTCAAGTGGGAGAGTTACTTTGGAGAGCTGTGCCAATGGAATATACCCACTTCTACGCAAGTAACAAATTTTTCAATTTTATGTTCAACCATTTCACCCGAAATCAACAACACTGCCCTTAAGGACAACTCAAGTCCTCCATTATGTTTTTTTTGAAGGAAAGTCCAGTTAAAAGTAATGATTTTCTCAAAACTACTCGCTTCGGAACCCCTTTCGGAAGCAACAACAATAAAAACAACTTTTCGAACGACCTCATTTCTACATAAATATTACAAATGTATTGGACCTAGAATCACCCTTTCGGCACTCTGGCACAAAACATCTCTTACTCCGAAGAATAACAACAACAGAAACACCAGCTTCAATCATCCATTACTTTCCACGCAGTAAACCGCAAAATCAGTACTCCGCAATCTAAATATGAACAAAGTTCATTCCAGTGCGACCGAACCCCCTTCTGCCATAAACATAAAACCACCCCCATCATCGTCACGTGGCGAAGGTGTCCTATACGCATGTCTCCATCCATCTGACAGTTACGAAAAGCTTCAAATTTAACCCCACTACAGTTGGCTACAAAACTGGAGGCTATTGCGCCCAGCTGAGTTGATGGTGAAGACTTCCCTAAGGTAGAGTGCGACTGACAGTTCGAAAGTACTTTCGAACATCATTTTCCTCTTGGTCTCTGTTTTCCATTTTCCTCCTCTGTTCGGCTCTGCTTCTGTGCTGCGGTGTGTGCCATACTAGTATACAAATTTATTCAAAGTCCGTTCGTGAAAAGCGTGGCGTGAATTATGGTTCTGGCGTTTCACCTCTTTTTAGATGGAAACTAAAATATAGTTTTTTATTTTATTAACTTTGGTGGTTTTTCGTCGTGTCCTCATAGTGTAGGAAAAAGTAATTAACTAAAGTTTCTTCAAAGTGTGCCAATCGGTTGTGAGTGCGTGTGTGTATCTGGATATACCTACTTCTATCGATAAACGAAATTTGACCAGCTAAAAGGACTACAAGGGAGGTTGCATAAAGTTGCCTCACGGACTATTAATTTCATACTTGGAGCTGCATTTTGTAGTCTACAATTATTTAATCATTTAATTAATATTGATGTTTGATGTCTACCTACCTAGTTTCCTTCTTTTGTGACCGACCCATAAACCTTAACTCTCTTTCTCTCGTTGCTTGCCTCTCTCTTGGTTCAGTGTATGCCAAAATGAAATTTTCAAGGTTGTGAGTAGTGCTACCGCAGGCCTTCACAAAAGTGTAACCAATTTAAATAAAAAACGTAACAAAAATAATAAAACTAGGAGAACGCAGCGACCAACAATTTACCGCATCCTAGGGAAAAGTTAACTATTTATTTGTTATAAGGTACATATTTGGTTTTGATTAACTGTGTATATAATTAGTACGACGAAAAAAACGTGTAGCCTCTAAAAATACAACGCATTCTTTCTTTTACTTAATTCTATTGTGTATCTAAATCAACAACTCTATGCTTGCGGTTTGTTAGTTTTTGTTATTTGTCATATAAAAAACTAATAACATTCTGCACTTCTACGGAACTTCACCTTTCTTTAGGCCCGTACTTGTTAAAATTCGGTTTTGAAATAACGCCATAATTGGTACGACAAAAAACGTGTAGATTATTAATATGTATAATTACTACCATTGTAATTCGTTTCTTAAAAATAAGAGTTCCTTAGTTCAAACTACCTACTTATCTGGGCCAATAAAACAAAACTAAGACTCTAGAAGTCTGGAGGCACTTGTAGCATTGAATTTGTTTGAGGTGTGTAGATTATTCCTGTTATGGTAGAAACACATCAACCCTTCGACTTGGACTTCAACTTTGACAACCACGCCGCTCGTTTTAGAACCAATGCTTTTTAATGGGATGGAACACATTAGCACTTCAACTTTAAGTTCGACTTTGACATTACACCTAAATCCTAAAGTCAAAGTTTAAGTGCAAATCCCACCTTGAGGCAATGTTTTCAGTTTTCCCAGCATGCAAATGCTTATATTTTTTAAAATTTTGAAATGGTTTTTTGTATGATAAAACACTATGCAGTCAGTTTGGGCTGCTTCCGTTAATTTCCTTATTGAGTTGTCTCGAATGAATCACTTACAATTGCTACCACGTGAAGAGGATGGGTGGAGTTACAGCGCTGATTCACGGTTCGCCACAACCGATCATCAGACTCCTTCTTTCTGTGGTGCTGGTCTGTTTTTTCCGTTCAGTATTTCCGAAAAACCCTTTTTTTCGCCAAGGAGAGAAATTCTTGTATTTTGACATAAATATTCTCTTTTGTTACAACCATTTTTTGTTTCGCTCTCGAAGTTGCATTTTTTAATGTGTTTGACTCGACTTCAAACGCTGAAGTTCTCGCTCTTGTCAAAGTCGAAGTTGAAGTGTTGATGTGTTTCTACCACTACACAGAAAAATGCGCCTTCCCTCGGCTCAAGACTGTTTTCAAGTGCTCATCTGAAAAAGGTAAACAGCGCCAACGCGCCGGATTTTGTCTTCCTGTGTTAAACAAAATTCGGAAAAATGAGAAAATTATTTTTGGTACTTTTTTTGACTTTTAAATTCATTTTTATTAATTATTAGCTTATATCAACTTATATACTAGACAAAAATGAGTAAATCTAACTTAAAATTAACAGGATACTTATTCTAGATTATTGATCCTTATGCGGACGCCCTAAACTTAACTCTATCTTATAATTATTGCCTTTCGGCCTAAAAACTATTTTACGAACTAATCTTACATATTATGTTTTCATCGAGAAAATTTTTAAGAAAACTCGGCATCTTTATCAAATTTTATATTTTTATATAAAAAAACAAATTACAAACTACCTACTCTACTTACTTAAACTACTTAACATATTCTAACTATAATTAGGATTCTGAGCACTCGTTGCATTACGAAACAAGTGGTCAAATTCCCAATTGCTTTCCGAGCGCCTGGTAGTCGTCAACGTGCCGCCGTGAGCTGACTGATGCCTTACAGAATCAATCACCTCCCGGAAGCACCACCACAAGTTGGCGAGCCCGGCCCCTCCCAGAAACGCCCTAGCTAACTTAATCTATCTTACAAACTAAGAGGATGTTACCTAGAGTAACGCACCGTCTTGGGAGGGCATGTTGAACCCTCCACCCTCAAAAAGCCACCAAAATTCGGCAAATTGCTTTTCTGTATCGAATTTATCCCTCTCCGCTATTGCGGTACTAAAACGGAGGAGCTCATGAGCATTGGCGACGTCCTCGCCGCGGATGAGCCGCTTATCTCTCGCACTGCGGTAGCGGTGGTATAATACCGGGATACCATCCCTCGTCTGTACCAGCCCTTTTGCATCAATATGGATAAATGCCTCTGGCGGGGTAAAGCCAGACCGGAGTGTACTCTCAATGTACATTTCATTGGGGTAGTAAGCCCCAAAAATCAGACTATTGTCGCTGGCCATCGCCCTTGCAACGTGCCTTCGAGTCACCTTAATGAGGAAATTGTCAATCCTATTCAACTGAGCCCCATCGTATAGGACCTTGTTGGGATAGTATTTTATATAGTTGGATTCAGGCGTTCGGAACAACCGGAGACAGGTCCTAAGACATTGTCTCTCCAAAACCCGAATCTTTTCCATATAGCTAGGCGCTATATTAAACCATAATGGACAACCATAAGCGATGATCGGCCTTATAAGGGCCACGTAGCAAATGACCTTCACTCTGGAGTCAAGTTGACTGCTATGAAACAGTCTCCTTGTCAGAGCATAAGCCTTCTTGGCCCCAGCAAGACAAGCAACTATATGTCTATCGAAATATAGATACTGGTCAAGCCAGATACCTAGATATCTAACTGCGCTTCTCACCGCCAATGGCTGCCCATTTTGTCCAATAATGGCCAGTTTTTTCCAGTTTTTTCTGGTATCCCTAGAGGCCCCAGCCAATGGAATTATTTTTGGTACGATTCCCAATGTGTTAACATAGGAAAATTAAATAGAAAAGTGGAAGAAATATTTTCCCTTGGGTAAATGTCTAAATAACCTTGCAATCAATTTTGAAAAGGTCATAATCAAAATTTGTTCCTTAACACTCAGAGCTTTGCTTCTATTATTTGACGGCCGCAACTTCTGCGAAAGCCGTTTACATACATAATATATTTGGGCGCTCGAAGTTTTTTTTGTACAAAAAATGTGGTGGTCTACTTTTCAAAGTAAATGGTGTTTTTTAAGACAGGACTAACTTTGATTTTGAAAAAAAAACATAAAATTTTACATAGTTAATTAGTTGTTAAGCACACTAGTCATGCGAAAACAGTCAAAATACAGCGAATAGCGGTCTCATATAGTCGCTTATTTCGGCTGTATAATGGTGCAAGTGCTGAAGTTTGGCGCCCAGAAGCATATTTTCATAACCAAATTTCTAAAATTCGGTAACATTGTTAGATATTTAATGTATCATGACGGAATTGCAAAGACTGAATGAACATAACACTGACAGTTTGAAATCTGACAATTAGTTTAAAAAATATCACTGTCTGAGGTTAGTACTAAAGTAAAAAAAACCCTTTGTATCATTTTAATTCTTTATCTTGGAAAGCCACTATCACTATCCAAATAAGAAACATAAAAGTAGGTATAATTGTTTGTTGTTGTATTTTTGGGGACTTTAAAATACGCACCTAAAATTTCATCATTTTCCGTCTCCAATTTATTAGACAAAACGACAATTTTGTGTTCCTACAAGTGGAAAATCGCCTGTAAGATTTGATGAAATATTCAACCAATGAGGTTCTATTTTTGTACCTAATTCTGAGGGTATATTAATTTTGAGTCACATACCTTATCGTTCTGGAAGTAGGAGGAGCAAAACGCGTTTTTGCTCAATAATATTTGACAAAGCGGCTGCTATATTATTCGCAGTAAATTTTTCAGGAACCTCTCTTGTTGTAAGATTTGCTGAATACATTATGAAGTGGATGGTTACAGTCAAGAACGCGCGCTGTTGCTATCCGATATCCAAATATCTGTTGTAATTACGTTTTACAATCGAAAGTGGCTGCAGGTCTGTCGCTATCATTTTTATAATCGAATCGTCAATTCTCTGTGATTCAGATGACGAAAGTTCTGAACGTTTATCGGTCGCAAATAAATTCGACTGCACCTTTCTTTTGATCCTTGGAACTACACCTATTGATGATGAAGTGGTTGGTGCTTCGGATTCTTGCGTTGTCATAGGCACTGATTGTGTGACATGTACTGTTGTTGGAGGTCCCCCATCATTTGCTGTTGAATAGCCTGGATGTTTACAGCGTAAATGGTCATTTAAATTAGACGTGTTGCCTAAAAACTTCAACCGCTGGCATATATTGCAAGGAACACCATTGCCAGTCTTCTGGAAGAACTCCCATGCAAGCGATATTTTTAATCCAGGACGCATATTGCCAAATGTAGACCTATAATTTTTCGCAAAAAAAGTACAATACAGTATTACCTCGATAATGTGAACCTCGAAAATGAGAATTATCCAAAAATGTGAACCAGAAAAAGTTTATATTACATTACTCTAAAATGTCAACTCAAAACCAATTCTTGATACTCGATAATGTGAACTTTTCTTTTTCACAAAAAAACCACCCCCTATTTGGTTTTATTGTTGCAACGCAAGAAGAACAAAACAATTTTAGTGCAGTTCTAAAAAAAATAAGCTTGAGAAACGCTGTTACAATTTTGCAGAACTTTTGGGCGAAAATATCTGAGTCCGATATAGCAAACTGTTTTAAAAAAATTCTGCAACGACATTCGAGTTGGGAAGCTGAGGATTTAATCCCACTAAGGCGTCTTCGCGATATAGATGGGGCAGCACATTTTGAAGTAGAACTTCAACAAATTAGAGAACTCCTAAGCTGCTTTGATGTCCCAAACGTATCGATTGAGGACATAAGCACATGTGTCGTTGACGGTGATGCTGAACATAATGGTGAGAATGCTGAGTTAGCCGCCGAAGACGAGGAAACTTCATCAGTGGAAGAAATAATACCCCAAATCAAAAGTTTCTAACTTGCGAGCCATTCAGTGCTCGAATGTTTTGTTAGACTGGGCCCAAGAAAATGGATTGGGTGGAGATATAGTAGCATCAATTGCGAATATCAAAACAGTTGCAATTGATAAATCTACACACAAAAGTATCCGTCAAACTAAAATGACAATTTTTTACGTTTTTAGGCTATTAAATTATTATTTAAATAATATTAACATCGTTTAATAACTATGACTTTGTTTCCTTTCTTTTATTTTTCAATAATCAAGTTACAGGTCATTTCAAAAAGCATGAATTATAAAAAATTTTTTAGTATCCAGAAATGTGAACCCTCGAAAATGTGAACTGCCTATGTTTTAATTAGTTCACATTACCGAGGTAGTACTGTACCTACTAACAAATATTCCTTATCGCTAGCAAGTCACAGTACCTATAAAGGACAAATTTGGAAAGTGTAACACTTAATATGTTGTAAACACGCTAAAACACGAAAGAGCAAAGCAACAGCAAGCAAGCAAAATGCGTTTTACTTTACATATAAGACTAATCCATCAAGATAAACCACTCATATAGATTGCAAATACCATAACTCCAAAGTGCAAAAAAACCTTCTGTGTAAAATCGTCCAACATTTTTCTCAGTCGATAGTCAAAAAATCATTCAGTTACTATTTCGAGAAATCATTTATTCGAATAAAAAACTTTCAGTTACTGTTTTTGAGAAATCAGTCGATAGTCCAGATTGAATGAAAGTGGAACCATCATAAATAACCACCCTTATAGAAAATCTAATAAGAACACACAAGCATAATACACAAATCCAACTTGACTGAAATGAGACTGAACGAACATCTCAGTGCAAGCCAACAACAACATTTTTGCAGTAGAGCCATCGTGAGAGAGTCGACAGTGTACTTACACAGAAAAATCATTCTGTTGAAGAAAACTATCGATGGAAAAATATTTGTATGTTGAATGAATGGTTTCTCAAATGCAGTAACTGAAAGTTTCTTATTCGAATAAATGATTTCTCAAAAAAAAATAGCAACTGAATGATTTTTCGATAAATATCGAATGAATGAACATTTTGCAACCATCGAATAAATCGATAGTTTTTATTCGATAGATCCTATGACTATCGTAGACCCCTAAATGTTACTACTCGTATATTTTTGTGATCAGCATTGAAAATGATGTCGATTTAGCCATGTCCGTCCGTCACCAGTTTTGAGGCCCTGATATTCAAGCTAGAAAGCTGAAATTTGGAAATTCTTTCTTCATCTTTTTCTTGATCATGAGTCTAATGAAATGCTGTTTTTGCTGCATTCATGTGATCCAGGAGTTTTTCGGCCTGCCTTTGTTTCGTGATTATATTTGAACGCTGATTGATTTTGCCTTTTTGACGGGGTTCGTAGGATGACTAAAATATGACAGTACAACCTGAGCCGGTCGCACCAATTTATCCTCGAGATAGGTTCTTTGACGTGAAGGCTTCTACCATCTTGGAAATTCTTATTCGGTCAAGTTTTGTTATTCCTCTCAGCTGCCGTTATTTTACGCACTCATACTTTTGTACGCTGTCCTACTTTGTGAACCGTATGTAAAGGACCGGCGCACAATTGCGGTGTGAGGCTTCCTTGTAGCTTAGGGAGGATTTTTCGGTCACAGAAAATGGGTGAGTTTTCTCGTTACTTCATTAACACTATGCTGGTGCGATGCTTAATGTCTTCATCACAGGATTCACAGGTTGCTTTGCTATTGACCAACGATCACAGATATTTGAACTTTTTGCACTTGGGAATCACTCCTCTATTCATATAAATGTCTGGAATAGGTCGTATTGGGTGACAAAATGGGCAGAGAACAATTGTCTCTTTCTTTTGGACTATAGCCATATCCATTCCCCCCCCCCCCCCCCCCCCAAATATCCACCAATACATCACGCGCTCGTTTCAGGGACCCCTAATCCCCGCTTATAAAAGCTCCATCGTCACCAAAGAGTAACTGGCGCCATTCGGAGTAAGTCACTTTTCATTCAAGCAGATAATCAAGGACTGTAATTAACAAATCGCGCCTGCTTAGTTTTTGCGTCGCCACTTTTGAGGGATCCGAATATGGTATCCAACAGTTCGCCCAAGCGGATTGCAGTCATTCCCTTGGTTTGTGTCTACACAGATGAGCTCTTAGTTATTAAAAGATGGGAATTACCTAATTTCTAACTTATTGTATGCGAACATTACACTTGTACAAGTGCCAGTCAACAAGTTGTTATGTATTACACAAATTCGAAACAGTTGCATAATTTCACTTGTTCCACAAGTACCTGAAGTATTAAATTGATATTATAGTGCAGCATTAAAAGAACGCATTATTTATGGAATGCAAACCCCAAATTTGTCTGTTGGTTAAGGTATGTTTAAAAGTGTAATAAAAAGCAACGAAAAGTAACATTATAACACTTGCAACGCGAGTTGTGAGTCGGCCTCATCGCCCTCATCGTCCTCCACCGTGCTTCCTTTCTTCTTTAAAGGAGGATGGCCTTCTATTGCTGGTTCCACTTTAGCGTCGATCCAGTATAGCCAAACAAGAATCATGGCGGCAATTTTGTTGAATTTGTCTGTGTGTGTGTATGTGTGTGTGTGTGTGGAAAACTTATCCTTTAATTAAATTATTTAATTATTTTTACTGTACAAAATAGTCTCTTGTCCACTTTTCAGATGATGGACTCCGGCGGTAGCTGTGGTGATGACGGAGGAACTAATGGAGGAGGAACAGACGAAGCTAAAAAACAAAACGAACCGACGACAATGCCCAGTGACCGTAAAACAACCCCCACGAAGAAGCAGCTCAACGACATTGGCGGCAAGAGGCCACCACCTATTAAGACGAACGTATACATCGCTGGTGGATTTGCGGAGTCAATTAAGAGTGCCACCTTGCATACGCCGTCAACACCGAGGATTGAGCTAAGCCGTGCATCAAGTTCATCGCATCACGAGGAGGACAGCCGAGACAGTAGTCCCGAGAATGTATTCGAACAGGTGACGTTGTGTTCTGTAATGTTTAAATGTAGAAAAGATCGTTTGCAGTAGTACATAATTGGTGTTTTTTTGTTTTAAATAAAACAATACAGCGGAAGTGGTGGTGGGATTGTTGGCCTAAATTTTACATGATGAGTAGAGTATTAGTTTTTATTTTTTGAAACAATGTCACACTCTCAGGGATTATAAGGGTTGAAATCTGAAGTGGTAAATGAAGGACAAACATCATTGTTAGAATTTAAATTAAATTCTAAAGTTTCAAAACCAAAACAAGTTATAATACTGAAACTTTTACCTACCTACATATATATGTAAATTTTGTTCGGCAGTAAGGCTCACAAAGGGTTGTCTTGTGGGTTATAGTGAATTTGTTTCAGTGAAAATCAAAGAAAAGAAAAAATTAAGGAAACAATTCAAAATGGCAGGAGTGCGATAATTTTGGCGCCGCAATAAAAAAAACCGATCCCTGTAGGGGACAAATAAACGCATTTTTCAATATGGAAGGGGAATCTGTTGTGCCACATTAAAGCGGAAGGGGAAATTTTCTGAAAAAAAATTTACTTAAAATGAATAAAATATTATTTAAAATCAACGTCAATACTGACAATAAAATACTATAAATGTTATTTAAGCCAGTTATCTTTTCTATTTGTATTTTTAAATCAAGTTATTTCTATGAAATTTTTGAAAAAAAATTGTTTTTAAACTCAAAATTTTTTTTTTATTTATTTTTTTTATCACGTTCAAACTTTTAGAAAAAAACTGATTTTTTCGCAATTGTGATATTAAGTACTGAATTAGCTTTTCTAATTCACGGAAACTTTCAGTTTTTTGGTCAACGCTAGCACCCAGATTGTCTTCTAGCTTTTGAGTAAAATCAAAATAAAGCTTTTATTTTTTTGAAACGATATACATTCAAGAATTCTGTTTTTATAACAGTTATCAGATATCCTTAAACTCCTTTAGTTTTTAAAATATTTAGTTTTTTATCAAAAATGAGTTTGCTGTATAGCGTATACGCCATACAAATCAAAAGTTTGTTTTTTTCATACACGTACGTCAAAAAATATGCACAAACGGCATTCAAATTATATGTTATTAAAAAAAATCTCTTTCCTGCAAGTAAATAGTTTTGCTAAAAAAAAAAGTAATACAAGATATAGTTTTTGACAAAAAAATTAATTTATATTTCATACTAGCTATACCCGCCCGGCCTTGCCCGTGCCCAAGCTGGTACCTATCCGGGGTACGCTGCGTCTAACAAAAACAAATACAACATGTCTTTGTTTGTAAGAAACAGAATTGCAAGTCAAACTTGGTTGACCGATTTTGACCAAACTTCAATACCAAAGATGGCTTGATTTGAGCTCAATCGGTTCGGTGGTTTAAGATACTTGCTTCGCCCGTTCACGCAACTTCGTTGCTCCGCTAAGGGTAGGTGCTAGTTGTCTGGCAGGCGGCTATGCCACCTTACTTTTTTGAATCCAACAGCAACACGAAACACAGAAACTTCGATTTTTATTTTCTTTCAATCAATTTGTTTATGCGCACGGTTTAACTACATGCATAACTACATGCAACAATTCTAATTGAATGTCAACAACGAAATCGACCAACATATACAAAAGTGGGAATACAAAGCCACCTGTATCAGAATCCAACATAATTATACATATTTCGAATTTTACAACATAAGCTCCCATTAGTGTAAAGAAATGGCGATTTGAATGATTTTTTCTATGGGAGTTGCTACGCCCCGTTGTCCAACTACGGTCACATTTTTCTATATGCATTGCCCAAACCATACACATCAAAATGTCCAAATTTTACAACATAAGCTCCTATAAGTGTCGAGAAATGATGATTTGAATGATTTTTTTTATGGGAGGTGCCACGCCCCTTTATCCAATTTCGACTAAACTTCACAGGAACACTCGCTGGCCAATTCCGAAGAATTGCCGTAAATTTGAACTGAATCCGAAAAACAAATTCCGGAACCCGATCGCAGCGCCACCTACCGGACCCAATTATGAAGTTTTCTAATACATATAAACCTTCCTCTTGAATCACTCTATCTATCAAAAAACCGCATCAAAATTCGTTGCATAGTTTTCGAGACTATAGCGTACACAGACACAAATTTTGAATTTTATATAATATAGATTTCTTAAAGTGATTTTTTTATCAGTCTGTTTTAAAGTGTTCTTATAGAAAATATATACCTATATGTAATATAGTAAATATACAAAAAATACATAGCTTACCAGGCTATTAAAATAATTTTTTTTTAAGGGTCTCTAGAATGGGCGAACTACATATTGCATATACACTGGCGATCACAAGGAGGCATCATCCTTTACATTTTGCCAGTAAGCCATAAAATTAAAGGCTAAATAAGAAACGACCGCTCGAATTTCCCAAGATCAAACAATGAACTACTTGAAAAGCGTATATAAAGATGTGCCGCTAGGATAAGGACACATGCAAAATCTTCGAAAGAAAGGAAAAAATGAATTGCATTTGAAAAATGTTTGCATTTTACGGTCTTAAAACATTTAGTTATTATGTTTTTCTACATTAATAATAAGTATGCCTGCCATTTTTCTATGTGACCTTTATTAGCCGGTTTGGAATAGAATCATACAGTTTTTTTTATAAATAATTAAGAGAAATTTGGCATCACGAATAGCTTCGATTAAAGTGTCCTTGTCGTTAAATTGTCTGCCGCCTTCATACACTTTACGAGATAACCATGCCCAAACATTTTTGATTATGTTTAAGGGCGGTGAATAAGGGGGCCATGGCAAAAGTTATAAGTCTTCTGATTGAATCCAACTTCTAACAACAATTGTCTTGTTGGAATATCCAAGACAGGGGTCCGAAAATGTTTTTGGAAATGACCGTTAAAGCAAACTTTTGTAGTTGTTTCCGTTCATTGTTGTGGACAAAAACCCCAACTCGATTGTGCCATAGTGGGTAATAGCTCCCCACACCATTACACCTGATATACGGCTGTGATGTCTTGCCAAAATAAGCTCCTCCTTTCTTAGATCATGGTAAGGATCCGGGTAAGGTTAAACTTTGTTTCATCCGAACAGGTAACACGTTTCCATTCACTGCTCCAAGCGACATGTTCTCTTGCAAAATTCATTCGGTGCTCCTTGTGTACTTGCCTGAAAACATATTTCTTTTTAAGTTTTCTTTTCTGTATAGTACCACTTTTTCGTATTATCTTTCGGACCGTTGCTATGCTGACTGATACTCCGCTGTTGGCCCTTATTTTAGTCACTGGTAGAGTAGAATTTGAAGCAAGCCGTAGAATAACCCGCTTTTCTCGCAATGTTGTAGCTTCTGCCGTGCGTCGTTTTTGATTTTTCTCATAGTGTTGTGGATCCGCAAGATAACTAACTCCTTGAAAGCATCTATTTTTCTCTTTCTGTCGGTGTCAAAGCCTTTCTGGAACCCATTTTTTTTAACTAAATAAAAACAGTTCTTTTCAACGCTTTTTTAATAAAACAAAACTTTGAAAAAAATCGCTGATGTGAACTCCTGCAACGAAATCATTGCAATGGCCTCAACCTAGAGGCGTACACCACTGTACATACACCAAAGGAAAATCAACCCTTTCATTTTATTATATTTTTTAATTGCCATCGCAAAACTCGTAGACGTACGTAAAAACAACTCTTAAGAAAAAAAATTAGCAAATTGTATGGAAACTTTGACGTATATGACAAAATTAGGCTTTTACGGGAAAACAATTCGTGAACTTGATGATTTTATGGATATACCTACTAAGTGGTGTACATTTGTACAAGTCATCAACCCATCGGAAGATCGGATCGGCTATAATTTTTGCAAATGGCGGCCACAAATGCCAATTCTACTTTGACATTTATGAAATAAACAGATACCAAACACACGACAACAAGACATGAATCACTATAATCCTAAAGAACGCAGAATAACTGAATCGATAAAAAAATAAACATTAAATGTGAAATTTACGAAGGTTTAAGACAGGTTGAAATCGGTTTGAAAATGGGGTTAAATACATCATTTTAATCCACAGCTCTTTACGCGTTTTTTATTTGAATATTATGGACATAGGTTTAAATGAACGGCTTTAACAAATGCGTTAAAATGTCGAACTTTAATATTGTCAGAAGAACAACGCTCTAGATATTCAGAACTTTGCCGGCGGGTAATTATCAAATCGAATCATCGTTTGTAAACTAGTTGGTAAGCCCTAGGATACATAAATTGGGTGCCGATGCTACAGAGACTTTCCAAGAAACTGTTGGGCTCAAGAACTCAACACATTAAACAATAATAATAATTACCGAATCTTCCACATGAAAAGAAACCCAAAGTGGGACAAGTGGCACAAAATATCCTCCCAACCAACCATTTGTTAATGCGAATCTATACTTTTGGCACACATTGAAGGGCCTTACTGTTGCACATCGATGTAGAATGGAAAATATAAAAAGCTTATCATGGCCGCTTTATTATCTACTAACTCACGAATTAACTAAAATGTCTACATATTCACGAATTTTAGTAACATATTTAATAGATACAAATCGTTTTACTTCTGACACTAGTCCAAGATGTTGTCTGTTTATTTTTTACTAATCAAAATTGAGATGAAAAATATAATAACAAACGTTACGAAATAGATTTAATAAATAAATAAAAGTAAAGTCAAATAAATTAAATCTATACATATAATAATGGATTTGGTATATCTGAGATTTAAAGATTTCCAAACAGCCGAAACGATTGAGCTCAAATTTAGGCAATTTTTGGTTTTGGCCCGAGAGTTTCTGCGAAGTTTGGTGGAAATCGGTTCATCAGTTTGCCCACAATTACATTTTGTTGTTTTTCGTACTATGTGAGTTCGTCATCTATGTGTTAGGGCATCGTTCATCCGGTTGAGTTGAAACTTTAAAGAGTTGGTGTTGGCACTCGCGCAATAGTTGCTGACATAATATCAAGTGGCCCACCCAAACACTATTTGAATCGAAAAAGTAAGCTGATCTAGGCGCCTGCCAGACAACAAGCATTTATCCTTAGGAGAACAATGAAGTTGCGCGATCGGACGAAACCATCCAGAGAAGGGGTACAATCCCTTTAACCTCCGAACCGATTGAGCTCCTATTTTCAGGCAATCTCTGGTATTGGCCAGAGAGTAGAGTTTGGTCAAAAACGGTCCAGCAGTTTGCCTTGCAGTTTTGTTTGTTACTAAAACATGTATTTTTTTGCAATGACCGCCGGTTAAGAAATGATTGCGGGCACTATGCGCAGGAAAAATGTCGAAAATGAGCGTGTGGATCTAGATACCAACACCAAACGTGTTGTTCAAAACCTTAAATCTGTAGGTGGCGTTGTCCGATGTTCTTTTGAAATAAATAAAGATAAAATTATCACGAAATAATTAGTTTTGTTTTTATTTGATTTTATTGTATTTTATATTTTATGAAATTTTCACACGGTTTTTTTTTTAATATTCAAAAATGCGTTAATTTTCTTCGAAATATGCAAATCCATGCAAGGCGATAGGTAATGGGCGCGCTCAATTTGCAAGGCAACTGCGACTTCGCTAGTAGTTAAATCTCTGTCACTTTCCAAACGAGTTTCACGTGAGTTATTTGATCAATGAGGATGGATAAAATAGTAGGGACTAGTAGTTGGCTTGCAAATCGAACGCGCCCAATGTCTCGCCCAAACGACATTGACGACGATTATCGAGCTTCATGAAGCAAATGTTGAATCGCCGAATCGATAGACGAATATTGATGCTGCGGAATGCAAGGCTATCTTCAAAATAATCTCGTCAGGGTCAGGCGATAGTCCACTTACGGAACTAGTACCTACCTTAGTTTTCGTATGGAGTTGGAAGTATTGGCATCCAGCATACAATAATTATTCAATATTAATCGCGTAACTACCACTTCCAGCTTAATTTATTTTTAGTAGAAACTTGTTTATATACCATTTGTTCTCGGTGTTGTAATTGTTATGAAATGATTGATACTAATACACATAAAGGTTGGCACTGGAACACTGCAGGAAACAATTGGACTTGGTTTTCGTGAAGAAGGTGCCCTGGAATTGCGAAGTTCAACCGAAGAGTTATACTTTATGGATCCGGCGGCGAAAAAGGAAGAGCAAGAGAAACTGCACCAACAACTACAAGTGAGTAAACAAATTATATAAAATGTTTCGTATCTGTCTCGCAAGTCTGCCAAGTATAGAAACTAGAGAAGGATTTTCCTCCCAACGACTTTTACGAAGGTTATAGTTTTTTTAACACTGTCCCACCACCTGATACTGACTGCAGTTCGTTTTATAAGATTCAATATAATTACGATTCCTGTGGGCTGCTTAATAAACATAAATCTTTAGCGCTTCACCGTTTAAAAGATCCTCCTCTCAGGAGGTACCTAGGAGCTGAGTAGATAGGTACCAGTATTGGGCATCAATCAATTAAAACTTTAAATGCAATTAATTTTAATTATTAATCTTCATTTTTTTGTGCTGAATATGGGTGGCTTTCTGCATCCACGCGGTAAACAGTCATTTTACTAGCCTCAACTCCAATTTTGGCCTTGAGTTTTCCAAAAGAGATCCTGGAATTAAGCATCGCGTAAGCGTAGGGTGGATAAAGTGGGACGAAAACTCAGTCATTTTCTGTGATCACAAACTGAAAGGAAGGCTCTACACCGCAATTGTACATGCGGCGCTCACAATGTTGGGTCACAATGTTGGAAAGCGTTCAAAAAGTATGAGGGCAAATTAAAGGCTTCTGAGATTAAGATGCGTCGCATGACAGAAGGAGTAATATAGATTGAAAGAATAAGAAATTCCAAGATCCGAGGAAGCTTTCACGTCAAAGAACCTATTTCGAAAAATGGAGCGTGACCAGCTCAGTTGGTACTGTCATGTTCAAAGGAGAGATCCTACGAGCCCTGTCAAAAAGGCAATATCAATCAACGTTTCCATACAAACGCGAAGAGAGGCAGGTCTAAAATCTCCTGGATGCAGTAACCCCAGCATTTGGTTGCCCTCAGTGACGAAGTGATTCAAAATAGGGAAGTCTGTCGTTATTTTCTGAGGTCGAGCCATAATGGCGTTAATTGACTTTCAAATGCGAAACTAATGTTTGCCGGGAAATAACTTCACGGGTTATAACTTCACTTTTTGTTTGTCAAGTTATTGCCTACAATAGGTGGGTAATAATTTTTCTTAACATTTTATGATAATTCAAGAACCGTACCTCGCACCTACTCCAAATCAAACAGTGACCCCAAGCAGGGGGGTTGCAGGGGGCAGGATGCCCCCCCCCCCCATAGGCATTGCACCGTTTATGGAATCTACCCCTTGGGTCACTGTTTGTTTTTTAGTAGATGCAATTGCAAATTGTTGCATCAGCTTACTTATATTTAAAAACTGTTCATTAACTATAAAATGAGTACTAAAGCCACTTTCTAAAGCGAATTAACACCATATAGCTTTAGTTCTCATTTAAAAGTGAAATAAGGCCATAAGTGGATTATGGCGTTAATTCGCTTTTTAGAATGAATTAGCAGCATTATGGCGTTAGTCATATGGCCTTAGTTCACGGCACCGAGCTGGCGAACCACACAGGCGGAACAGTACGGACAAGTTAAGTTGATGATTCCTTTAATCCTGATCATAGCATCACCGCCATTAAGGAAGAAGAAAGATAGGGAAGTAAGCTGGTACCTTGGGATCAACGAAATATGACAGTTATATTTCGTTATTGGCATTAAAGACTTGGAAGTAAGGACTTCCGCACCATATGCCATTCAAAAACTTTGATTGTAAAGTGCACGGGTAATTTGGAAAACCTGGATTTTCAATATATCTCATAAAGATTCGCATCTTTTCTTCAAGCGAAGCTGCTCCTACTTTTCTTTCAGTTTTAATACTTTACTTTATACTTTCCATACATGAACGTATGGAAATACAAATGTTTACGTACCATAAAAAACATAGACTCCAGTGAAAAATAAATAAATACTAGCGGAACCCCGCGAATGTTGTTTCCGTGTCTGGCAGGCGCCTATGGTAGCTTACTTTTTCGAATTAAACAGTGTTTTTGTAGACCGCTTCGCGGGTAAAAAGGATTTAACTCATTTTTCCGCATGAATAAACCCGGTAGGTGATAGTTCTCTGGCAGGCGCCTATGCTGCCTTACTTTTTGAATCAAACAGCGTTTAGGTGGTCCGCTTCGCGGTGCGCTGCTCATCGTTTTCACTTCACTCTCAGTTTTTTTTCGTTTGGTTGCACGCGTTCGTTGGCTGAAACTATTCCTTTTTATTTGCATTGTTTTTCAAACGCTATTTATTTTTTTAAATGTAATTGTTTGGTCTTAAAATTAAATTTTCATTTATTTATCTTTCTGTTTAAACTTGACACAGACTTGGTATAGGGCCGATGCTATTTTATATTGCGATGAAGTTATGAACATTTAGACTTTATCAATTTTGAATTTGGTTCTAACATAATTAAAATTATAAATTAAAATTATTAATTAAAATTAAAATTATAAAGTATTCTTTTTTTATTTATATAAATAAATATAAGGCATAGCCGCCCTGTATGGGCCGTAGTATCTAGTTTCTTCAACCATTTGCTTGTGCGAAGTGGATGGAACCTACAACTTTAAGCCGACTACGAACGTCAAGTTTGAGAAGCTTCTCAAGACAATTGATACTACTCTTGGACGTTTTTTCCCGACTTTAGCAGGATATAAGGCAGTAGAAAAAAAAACAGGTGTTACTTGGCCCGTTGTGATTTGAACTTGAGACCCCTACGTTAGTAGACTACTGAGCCACTGCGTCCCCCTATAATTCAAGTAAATTTGAAATTAAAATCCTTAGCGATTAAATATTCGCTAAACCATTCGCATGCGTATTTATTAATATGATTTATTGGGTGCATAACTTTTAAATACATACCTCTAAGTAGCACTTAGGTGCAAAATCGTTGTATAAAGGGTGTCCAGAAATTTATTTAATTTATTTTTATTTAAATAAAAAAAAAAGTTTTTTTTCTTTAAATTGTTATTTTATTTATTTAATCATAAAGTACATGGCATGGGGTTATGTGTGGAATAGCATATTGGACAAACGGCCTTTACGGCGTTGCTGGCACATTTTTGTCGAAATTTCCATGACCATTTTGAAAATTTTGTTTGTCCGAAATCCGCACCAAACAGAGACATGTTGTGGATACATTTGTTTTTCGACAATCACATGTTAGTTCTCTGAACCCATGTGGTAATTTCGACGATTAACAAAGTCATCAAGGTGAAAATGTGCTTCATCTCTGTGCTTTGCTTTGCTTCGAACTGTGGCCGCACAATTTTCATTTTTTTGAAATATTGTTCAACAATGAAATCAAGTTGTTCTCTCTTGTAGTGCTCCATTTTTACTAACCCTAAACTGTCAGATGTCATATTGTTTTTTTCTTGGGGTTGCTAACATTGTTCTACACAAATGGCGGTAAATCCAAATCTTGCGTTAGTTTAAGGGTGTCCCAAAACCATTTAATAATAAATGATTTATATATTTAAAAAATATTGTGTAAATGCCGTTAAACGTATACGCCACCGAACGCGTTTAGACTTCAATGTGAGAATGTGCGGCCGTCAATGCACGTATGTGTGAATACTCTCAGCCAGTGCTACCATAAGGGAAAAAATTTGCGTAGCAAATTTGTGTAGCAAAACCTAATTTGCGTAGCAAAACTCAAAAGTCCAAAATATCATTTTTTTCGAAAACAAACAAAAAAACCCTTAATTTTTTATTCAAAGCAAATATGTTTTTAAGGACTAGTACAAGTATATAGTTGGTAAACTATATACATATTTTACAAAACTATAAACAAACAAAAAAAAAACAATATTAAAAACTTCACTTTAAAGGCGCTTTGCATGCATTGCCTTAGAAAAAAAAATAGTTCATATCACAAAATTATAAATATAGGATCTTTGTACCAAAAGCAGAATTAATATCACATAGAAATTCCGGCAAGTCTGTTAGATTAATAATTTTTTTTTTAAAGTTTAAGAAATAAGTTTTCAAGTACCTTTTAGAAAAAAATTAAAGATTCGACAGCCATATTTCGTTTCTGTTTGGAACCAAACATTTTGCAGCCATTATTTTATCTACTGTCTCTATTTTAAATGAGTTCGTCTTCTTGTTCTTTGTCAGGCTCAAATCTGAAAATATTCCAGACCGATTCAAGATTCCAGTCAAATTCAAACACTAACACATCTGAAGATATGGGGACTTGTTGGGAATGGTAGAAAAGAATATACATACTCGTAAGTTGGTGTGGGAAAATGAGTGAATATACTTTCGTTTATTTTTTTTTTCAAGAAAAAATCCAAAATTTATGTTGACATTTCGTGCTTTAAAAAAAGTAGCAAAATAGACGTTTTTAGGGAGAGTGCGTAGCAGCGTAGCAAATTGGAAATCGCGTAGCAGTTTTGCTACGATTGTAGCAAAGTGGCAGCGCTGCTCTCAGCTGCCAAAAAATACGTTAGCTATATCAAAAAACATCTGCCAAAGGGACTGAATTCATTTGTAACATTGTTTTGAGACAATTTAAATATTTAGCAAGCCTGATATCTTAATATTTAATCTAAACATCCTTAGGTGGGTTCAGTGGTAAATGTGTTGGACCACCGAACGAGGGGTCCCAGGTTAAAACACCTCGGAGCCCAGTTACACCTAAAGTTTCTTCCCACTGCCACAGCTGTTGCAAAAGCCTGACAAGCAGCCAAGAATATCAATTGTCATGCGAAGCTTTTCATCTCGTTAGGAGTCCGCTTAAAATTATGGGTTCTTCCACTTCGCACACTCAAAAGGTTGGAGAAGCAAGGTTTAACGGCTTGTTTGGGCCTTTAATGCCTAATATTTGGTTTTTTTGAATATTTAATATGCTGCCGAAATCAATTTCATACCTCTTTATTTTTAATCGAATAATATTATAAATTTTCGATTTCAATTTAATTTTTAAGCATATTTTTTTTTATCATACAAATAATTCCATTTAATTGTAAAATATTTATGTCAAACAATAATCAATAATTGGAGCATGCACGTGTCGAAATCGTCAAAAATAAGCAGGCCTAAAGAATGCTGGATCATCACACAAATGCAACAAATCCAGCATTTGATGGGTCTCAGTGTTGAAGTGATCCGAAATTAGGAAGCCTGATGATGTTTATTGAGGTCAAATTGGCGAACCCCACGGCGGACCAGTCGGAATGCAGTAAAGTGGGAGGGTTATGATCCCAATATTTCTGATCTTAATTTCACCGCAAAGAAAGAAGAAAAATAAAATAATTACATATACTCGTATAAACCTTTAAGAGAGAACGTTGAAAATAACAATTCTTGGAAGAGAAACACCATTTTTATTAAGTTAATCACAGCTGTACAGACAGGGTTTTCAATTTACATGCCGTCTTCCCGCAAATCAGTGTTAGTGTGTTTATTCGTTTTAAAAGATTTCAGCTCAGTGTAGCCTTAAACTATTAAATCCAATTCTAAGCTACCTATAGCAAAGTATGCGAATTTATTCTCTCTTCATTTGCTAATTTAATTTAAAATGCGTACATTTCCGTAAAACGTTCAATGCGCAAACAGCATTCTAAAGCCTAAGCATGATATAATTAAAACTACTTTAATAAAACAACGTCGACCTCATTTCTTCTTTCTCTCCACATGGATTCAATTTAATAGTTTTCTTGTAATAAAAATTGAAACTGAGTTTATTAAATGCAGCCAGCAGCGCCCAAGGACACAGTAGTTCCCTCACCAGCTATTCAAAGCACCCACACACCTCATGTATTAGTATTCAATTGAACTTGTATCGTAATAGAGTTGGCGGTCGTGGGGAATGTCATCCTCCAACCATCGTTTTCATCAAAATGTTAACATTTTCAATGTTCTGATATGCGATGAGTTTTCCCTCTCATTCCTGGAGTAGAGCAGCACTCATCGTCGGCACAGCATCTCAAAAGAGACTAGGCGCTGTGTATTCCTCTCCTTGAATGTTGCATTTTTGTTCTTTTTTTACTTATTTATGTTTTTTTAATTTAATTAAACAACCCAGTGTACCAGCATCAGCATGTATCTAACTAAAGTAACTTTTCACCGTCCACATTACACTTTTGAATGACAGTGTTTCAGGAACATCGGACAGATTGTGGACTTGTGTTTTGAATTCGAGCGAGGTATCCGCTGCCAATGTCAGTGCCAGTGCAAATGTAAGTGCACTTGCACCCAATGACTATTCTCTTGAAAATGTAGGTTTTTAGTTCGACATTTAATTCTTGAAATGTAACTGTAAAAGGGGCAGAATTTAAACGAATTTATTACATATGAGCAAAATGTGTTTGATTACTAATTGATAAGTTTATTTTCGTACTCGCTATTGTATTGTCATAGAAAGTGGGGCTGTGCCTGTGTGTCGGCGCGTATATATACGTGTGATTCATATGAATCACACGACCATCGCACACTAACGCAAGAAAGGACTTTTGATTTAAATGACTCAAATCGAGAAAAATATCGTTTAGTTGCAGGCGATTCGCGTTAAGTAAAACACTTAAGCAGTGAAAGTGGGCATTTTAATTTAGCCTTGTTGTGTTTTAAATTCAAGTTTTGCGTTAAAAAAGGTAGGCCTAAAATAGAAAAATGAAACATTACAGAAAATAGTCCTTTAAGTGAATATTACATCATATCCGGAAATTTGTTTGGGTTAGCTAAGTTTTAAATAGGTATATCTGGCATTAATTTTGTCGTGTTTCATGGATAAAACGGGAACGTCAACTCAATGATTTCATTGTCAGTAATTTGATTCTGTAGGTCAAGGCAAACACGAAGTTTCATGGCGCCTCCCTTAGGGGGATTCTTTATAGGTATCTCTTTAACTGATCGAAATTTTTGTTTGAACTGGTTTTACTTAAGTTAGTTGAGGTTTTTCGCTAATATTTTAAAATTCAAAGGCACGAAGGGCTTTTAGGGTGGTAGGAGAAAGTTTGGCCCCGATTGCGGTTGTCGATTACCAATCGAAGCGATACTTGTCGATTGGATCGAATGATTGGTATTGTCTAAGCAATCGAATGAGCAATGCTCTATTGTGAAAAGCTAACTAAAAATTAACATCTACATAAAAGTAAGCAACACTTTTAAGGATTAACACTGAAAAATTTTATGTCATAACCTAAGAAAAATGTATGTAGCTGTGTTAAAGTGAATGGTGATTATTGGATTGTAATTGTAATTCTTAAAAGTGTTTGCTACTTTTAAATGTTAATCATGTTAAATCAGGGTGGCGACGGTTTTTTTTTTTTTTTTGCGGTGGAAGGTGGAAACCTTGCATTGGCACCAATGGTCTGACGTCCACTGGTAGTGCCGGATTCTTACCGGCTAAAACCACCTCCCTTCCTGAACAGACCGATTTTATATATCCCCCGCGGAACCGCCGTTAGGCATTACTTCACGGGGGTCGGTATGGAGCCTTAGCTTCGTCTAACTCTATGATTTGCATTATCCGCTTTACATTGGCGCTCTAAACGCCTTAGATCGCTAAGTATGCGCACCGCCACGTTACTTACAGTGGTCCAGTTTTCAGCATTCTGAAGCATGTGATTAACGACATTATCGGGAGTGGGCCACTCCCCAAATTGATCCCGTAGGGTGATCCTCTCGGTTTCGTATCGTGGGCAATGAAAGAACACATGTTCCGAAACTGTTTTACAATGTGGACAGTTTGGGATGGATTCATATCCGCGTTTAAAGGATAAGGGTGGCGACGGTGTAGAGGTTAGTGTGTTGGCTTGTCACAGTCGTTCCGCAGCTCTCTTCGAGATAGGGCGGCTAGTTAGAGTTCAGCGGAAAAAAAGGAAAGTGTATCCAATATAAGCGATTTAATCAAGTGATTTTTAAGTCCGAAGTTGGCTTAGTAAGCAAGGTGTCCCACTCTTGCTAATGCAGTTGTCGCCAATGGCCGAGATGCATCGCACTTGTTCGTGTCGAAGGATGATCTTCTGTGCATCTTCGAGTCGCTAAAGAATAAAAAGTCGGCGGGAATGGATGGTGTCCCAAACGTCGTATTGAGACACCTGCCTCTGGAGGCTGTAGATATTTTCACCACGTTGTTTAACAATGCGCTGAATAATGCACATTATCCGGCGCATTGGAAGGTAGCTGTGGTACACCCTATCCCGAAAAAAGGTAAAGATAGGACGAACCCTGCCAATCTACGGTCAATTAGCTTGCTTCCGAATATTAGCAAGGTCTTTGAAAAGGTTGTCAATAGAGCCCTGTTAAAGTGGGTCGAGGACAATAACATAATTCCGGACAACCAGTTTGGTTTCAGGGCGAGGCATGACACTATTCATGCCGCGTCGAAACTGGTTTCCGACATTCAGTGGAATAAATGCAAGAACCAATGCACGGGTGCTTGTCTGGTTGATTTTGAGAAGGCTTTCGACACCGTATGGTTAAAGGGACTTTTCTACAAGTTGACCAGGCGGGGGATGCACAAACCTTTGCTATATGTAATTTATAATATGCTTATGGGAAAGAAGTTCGTTGTCAAATGTGGCAACGTGACTTCGAGCAGAGCCTTTGAAATTAAAAACGGTTTACAGCAGGGGGCGGTCAATTCTCCGATCCTGTTTAACATTTACACGAGTGATCTGGTGGGTTCACTCAGACATACTATAGCGTATGCCGACGATTTGGTGGCATACAGATCAGGTCCTAAAATCGAGGTCATTAATATCCTTTTACAGCGTGACTTCGATCAAATTAAGCGATATTGCGACGACTGGAAGTTGAAAATCAACTTTCAGAAGACGGAAACAATCTTGTTCAGAACTCCATTGGCTGGGGCCTCTAGGGATACCAGAAAAAACTGGAAGAAATTGGCCATTATTGGACAAAATGGGCAGCCATTGGCGGTGAGAAGCGTGGTTAGATATCTGGGTATCTGGCTTGACCAGTATCTGTATTTCGATAGACATATAGTTGCTTGTCTTGCTGGGGCCAAGAAGGCTTATGCTCTGACAAGGAGACTGTTTCATAGCAGTCAACTTGACTCTAGAGTGAAGGTCATTTGCTACGTGGCCCTTTTAAAGCCGATCATCGCTTATGGTTGTCCATTGTGGTTTAATATAGCGCCTAGTTATATGGAAAAGATTCGGGTTTTGGAGAGACAATGTCTTAGGACCTGTCTCCGGTTGTTCCGAACGCCCGAATCCAACTATATAAAATACTATCCCAACAAGGTCCTATACGATGGGGCTCAGTTGAATAGGATTGACAATTTCCTCATTAAGCTCACTCGAAGGCACGTTGCAAGGGCGATGGCCAGCGACAATAGTCTGATATTTGGGGCTTACTACCCCAATGAAATGTACATTGAGAGTACGCTCCGGTCTGGCTTTATCCCGCCAGAGGCATTTATCCATATTGATGCAAAAGGGCTGGTACAGACGAGGGATGGTATTCCGGTCTTATACCATCGCTACCGCAGCGCGAGAGATAAGCGGCTCCTCCATGACGGGGACGTCGCCAATGCTCATGAGCTCCTCCGTTTTAGTACCGCAATATCGGAGAGGGATAGATTCGACACGGAAAAGCAATTCGCCGAATTTTGGTGGCTTGTTGAGGGCGGAGGGGTCAACATGCCCTCCCAGGACGGTGCGTTACTCTAGGTAACTTCCTCTTAGCTTATAAGTTAGATTAAGTCAGCTAGGGCGTTTTTGGGAGAGGCCGGGCTCGCCAACGTGTGGTGGTGCTTCCGGGAGTTGACTGACGCTGTAAGGCTCCAGTCGGCTCACGGCGGCGCGTGTGCACGTTGACGACTGCCAGGCGCTCGGAAAGCAATTGGGATTTTGACCACTTGTTGCGCAAGGCAACGAGTGCTCAGAATCCTAATTATAGTTAGAATACGTTAAGTAGTTTAAGTAAGTAGAATAGGTAGTTTGTAATTTGTTTTATATAAAATTTCAATAATGATACCGAGTTTTAGTAAATTTTCTCGAGGAATATATATGTAAGATTAGTTCGTAAAATAGTTCGTAGGCCGAAAGGCAATAATTCTAAGATATAGTTAAGTTTAGAGCGTTCGCATAAGGACCAATAAATAAGAATAGGTATCCTGTTAATTTTAAGTTAGGTTTAATCATTTTTGTCTAGTATGTAAGTAGATATTTATCAATGAATAAAAAAAATGAATTTCAAAGTCAAAAAAAAGTGTGTTGGCTTGTGACCCGTGCGGTGCAGGTTCAATCCCCATGGGGAACAACAACATACGCCACCCAATCACATGCCTCTACACCAAAAGGAGGATTTCTGCCTGGTAGTACAATGGAACGTTACCGAGTCTGAGTGCTCTGGGATTTGGATTTCCTTTTTATATAAAAAAAAAAAAATAAAAAAAATGTTAAATCACCTGAATATTGTGAATATTTTATATGCACAATACGTCGATGACAAAATTACAAAGACAGTAATTGTTTGTGAAATAGGGAAATCGATGATCGTTGATCGAAAGTGTGTGTAAAAGTGTAAAGAATTAGACCAATGGAATATAAATGGCGCTGAAAAAAGATCATCGTTTATTACACGTCGTTAGGCGTTTTTTCTTCAATTAAAAGTTGATAACTCAAACTACATTTAGGTAGAGTGCGGTTCAATTGAATAGTCGCACCTGCATTATGTTTTGGAACGTAACTTTTTGTTGTATTATTTGCACCACCGATGGCAAAAGAAAACGCATTCGGCAGAAAGGTAGGTACGTTAATCCTAAATAAAATAAGCAAAACTTCAGTTTGATAATGAAAGTTTTACTCTCTTTTTCCTATTCCATACTAAAATGTGTGAACTTTTTCTATTGATTTGAATAGAGTACCTAATTCGCGACAACGTCAGTGGCACAATGAAAAAAAAAACATATTGACGGGCTACGGTCCGCTTGGGCGAACTGTTGGATACCCTATTCTTATTCCTATCCCTCATAAGTGGGCGTGACAAAAGTCTAAGTATGGTTGAATTGTTAAGAACGCTCTACATATTTTGTTATATAACATTTAATGGATTTTATCAAAAAAACCGAAGCTTTTGTAAAAAAAAACGCCCCCTAGCTCAAACTTTGTTGTTTCAATAAAATTGTTTTATTTAATTGTTGGCGTGTCAGTAGGCGGATTTCACAAAAATATTTAAACATAAGTATAAAGGGCCACTAAAGAAAAAGTATATATTATAAATTTCAGCCCCTTAGCTCAAGCTTCCGATTTTCAATAAAATTGTGTTATTTAATTGTGGGCGTGTTAGTAGGCGGATTTAAAAAATATTTAAACATAAGTATAAAGGGTACCTACAGAGTCTATATTATAAATTTCAGTTTCCTAGCTCAAACTTTGACTTTTCAATAAAATTGTTTTATTTAATTGTGGGCGTGGGCGGATTTTAGAAATTTTATTTCCCGAGCAGTTCTATGAGTCAAATATTATATATAAAAAATTACCAGCTTTCCAGCTCAAAATTAGATTTTTTCGCGGATTTCCAAAATTCTTAAACTTGATTATTTCGGGCCCCTAGAGAGTATATGGTTAAAATTACAGCTCTCTAGGTCCAGTTTAAAGGCCTAATTTTTGCCGACAGACAGACGGACGGACGGACATGGCTAGATCGATATTACTATAGATGCTGATCATAAATATAGTAACTTTGGGGGTCTACGTGCAATATTAAGGTATGTTACAAACTATGAGTCAAAATTAATATACCCTTAGAATAGGGTATAAAAAACCTGCGGCAGAATGAAATGAAAAAAAAACATTGGCGAATTTGTATGGCCGGAGACCAGTTTGGCGGGAATATTTCCATTAGTTTATTTCGAATTTTCCGTTTGTCTTTTGGCGGTAAAACTTTTGCGATGCTTCCTTTGTAATTTTTTCCATTAGATGCACGATTTTTCATAAAATTTCTAATTAGGTGTTCACTCTGACCAATTTTACAGACTATTTCAGGTTTTGAGAAGCTCTCCGAAAGGTAAGCTTCAAATTTAGCCGTTTCGTCGAAATTCAACCCCTTTTTTCTGCCCATTTTAATAAAATTCCTTAAAAAATACTTGTCACACTTCAAATTAAATTTTCACTGACCTTTGTCCGAACACTTGGTGCTAACTTAACGATTTAACCCGGGCGACTATTCAAATGAAAAAATGCATACCTTTCCGCTTGGTACAGAAAAAGAAAGTAAGACTACCGTTATGTGCCTCTTATCAAATTGGAATGTTGCTTGTTTTTTCCGTATTAATTTACCTTTCTGCTGAATGCGTTTACTTTTCCCATTGGTTCAAATAATACAACATGAATTAAGTTCTAAAACATAACTCAGGTGCGACTATTAAATTGAACCGCACTGTATATCAATCTAACACAGGTGGCAATGGTGCGATGGTAGTGTATTCGCAAAGTGATTGGCCAGCCGTGTGTTCGAATCCCGACCAGAGCCATGCTTTGTAATATTGAATACACACAACAAATCAAACCTCCCTTAAGCAATTAAGGCGCCACCTGTGGAGATAAAAAATCCTATCGCACCAAAAAACCTTCTTTCCTATCCTCCTATTCTTTCAGTAGTAAGCAGCACCCAAAAATAGGCAATCAATCTGGGTGCTGCTTGCAGCAACGAAAATGCCTGCGCTGTGGCAATACTATAAGGGTACTGTATCAATTACAGAAAAATAAAAAAAAAATCCCTTTAGCGCACGCTAATTATAAAAGAGAAAACAAAAACATAAAATCAAAGTAAACCTACTCGATCTAACTGTTTTCGGAATGATTTAACTTCGTATACGAACATTTTTAAATCAAAGTGGCACGACGTTAATTCAAAGTACTCCCCTCTTTAAAATGAATATGTTTTCAATTAGATTTTTTTCCAAAAAGCTGGACTTTCGGAGAAGTTTACCAAATCCTTTTCAACAGACAGTGAAAATAGTGGCCTCAAATAATTTTTATAGAGCGTCTCCAACTTTTTTTTTTTTTTTTTTTTTTTTTATAATTTGCTTCCGCTAAAGGGATTTTTTTTCTGTTGTTACAGTACCCTTATAATGCTAAGAACACAGTGTAAGCTACTTGGTATTAGAAAGAATAGAGAGATAGGAAAGAAGTGTTTTGGGTGCAGTTGTAGGGTTTTTCTCCACGTGTGGTGTCTAAGTTACTTAGGGAGATTACGATTTCATGTATTCGGTATAAAGTAATGGACTTGGCCGGGATTCGAACGACCTTCCATTCCGTAAGCGAACACACTACTACTGCACCATTGCCACCCTTGGTTCCATTACATGCATTAAATTGTCACTCAATTTCAGTGAAATTACTTTTGACCCACCATAAGTAGGACCAATAAAAACAGATACCTACCTGTTACCTACCCATACCAAAACCTCAACTGAATTACAATGGAAATCGATTCCGAAACGAAATAACCATTCATCTTCAATCGCACTAGTCGGCAAATATTTTTGCCACAAAACCTTTTTACTCCATACCAGTTCTTTACCCCTCGACCACTGATAATTATAAAATGAAACATAGGGACGGGCTACAGTCCGCTTGGGCGAAATGTTGGATACAATATTCTTATTCCTATCCCTCATAAGTGGGCGTGACAAAAGTCTAAGTATACATATTTTGTTATATAACATTTAAAGGATTTTATAAAAAAAAAAAACGCTCCCTAGCTCAAACTTGGGTGTTGCAATAAAATTGGTTTATTTAATTGTGGGCGTGTCAGTAGGCGGATTTAAAAAAAATTAACACATGAAAATAAAGGGCCCCTAGAGAGTATATATAATAAATTTCAGCTCAATAGCTCAAACTTTGAATTAAAAAAAAAAAAAAAATTAATTGTGGGCGTGTCAGTGGGTGGATTTTGAAAATATTTACACATGAGCATAAAGGGCCCATAGAGAGTATATATTATAAATTTCAGCTTCGTAGCTCAAACTTTGGATTTTCAAAAATTAATATAGGTACCCTTAGAATAGGGTATAAAAAAATTATTTTATTTATTTGTGGGCGTGTCAGTGGGCGGATTTTGAAAAAAATTTATGCCGAGCAGTTTTAGGTGTCATAGATCATATATAAAAAATTTCAGCTTTCTAGCTCAAAATTCGATTTTTTCCAAAATTTTGTTTTTATTTTGAGTTTGTGGGCGTGCCTGTGGGCGGATTTCAAAAATTCGTAAACTTGATTATTTCGGGACCCTAGAGAGTATATGGTTAATATTTCAGCTCTCTAGGTCCAGTTTAAAGGCCTTATTTTTGCCGACAGACGGACGGACGGACGGACGTACGGACATTGCTAGATCGACATTATTATCGATGCTGATCATAAATATAGTAACTTTTAGGGGTCTACGGGCAATATTAAGGTATGTTACAAACTATGCGTCAAAATTAATATACCCTTAGAATAGGGTATAAAAACAATTGCACATACATAACAATCTAATTATGTAAAAATGCAACACCGAGAAATAAGCAACAATATTTCCTAGTTGGAACAGTAAAACAAGCCGATGCATTCGCTACATCTCATTTTGGCTAAACAAAATGAACGTCGGATACAAATATCTATGCACGACCCAGAGCCACAGCTATAACTAATTTCTTAATTTATTTTGTATTGCGTTTCTCTTTCGACCCCATACTAAACATGTGATGGCAGTTTGACATAATTTCGGTAAAATTTGACCGAATTTAAAGTGTTTTGACCGAAGAAAATCTTCGAATTCGGTCAAATGCTTTTTGACCGAAAATACATTTTTTTTTACCGAATTTGACCGAATTCCCAGTTTATTACCAAATATCTTTTCATCAAAAGAATGGTTGGTTGGTTGGTTGGAACCGGCCCTCGATGAGGATGCACTTAGACCAGAGGTAGGTCCATTCTACTGCCGATGTGTAAAGTGGGTGGGTCACCCTCTTACTCAGGGAACCATTTGCTCCTCGTCCTCTGAATGAAGGAGCTAATCTTTGCTGTGCAGGCGTTGTTGAGATTATTTAGATCATTCAAAAGGTATTCCCCCAGTGTAGCCTTTCTAATGTTGGCGAGTGCAGGACACGTGACTGATAGTCTCCTCTTCCTCCTCGTCCCTACAGCTTCTGCAGAAGTCATTGTAGGGAATGCCCAGCCTTTGAGCATGTCTTCCTATAGCACAGTGACCGGTGAGGGCGTTTACTAATTTGGAGAAGGTTCCTCTCTTATGCCTTAGAAGTCCGATGGACCTGGGTTTATTTAATGTCGACCAGAGTAGCCTTGCGGTGTTGCACTGGTCGAGTTGGTGCCAACGACGGTTGGCCTCACTAACCGCATTGGTGTCTATGAGGTGTTTCACATATGACATTGGCGCCTCGATGTCAGTGACGCTTATGCTGTTTAAACCAGAAGAGCATCGTCGAGCTTCACAATTCCTTGGTATGTCACAGTGACCCGACACCCAGCAAAGGGTGAGGCTATAGGTACTGACCGGCTATCTCGTTAAGAGATGCGCGGCAGTCTCTCACTGCTTTGGATCTCGTAGTGCTGGATGAAAGGGATTTAATGGCCGCCTAACTGTCAATGTATGTATATTAAAATATCTGATTTCGGTATCGTATAAACCGATAGCCAGTCAGCTGCTTGGCGGACGGCGGTGACTTCGGCCTGAAAAACGCTGCAGTGTTCTGGAAGGTTAAAGGAGAGGTGAATGTCCAGGCCTTCAGAGAAGACTCCGGCACCGACTCCGTCCTCCGTTTTGGACCCATTCGTAAAAATTTACAGCGCTTCGTAGTGTAGGGCGTGACGTTGTGTCCACTCGGTTCTGTCTGGGATTAGATGTTGGTAACCCAGGTTGAAATTGTATTCAGTGGTCAGGTGGTCGATGCCCTTAGAAAGATGTCTATACATCGATAGTATTTTGGTATGTCCAGTGTAACCAGTAAATAATAAAGAGAATCAAATATACTTTAACAAATTAGGCATTATGGTCCATTGTAGAGTGTATTCGTTTACAGAAAAAACCCCTGACTCCAATTTAAGACGAGCTAAATATCGAGAGCTTAATTAAAGATAAAATTTGTAGCCAGTGGAGAACCCTCTCAACGAACAAATGTCTAAACACCGAAAACACAGAGTAATTTTGGTGCGAGGTGTTTAATTATAAGGATGCAAGTCTTGAAAATCCTTTCCACGAAATCAATTTTCAATTTTAGTATTGCCAATTTCGAATGCAGACTTGGAAAGAATTTTCAGCCAATTTATTTAATTAAAACCAAGCAGAGGAATAGAATGAAAATAAAATCGTCTTACGGCATTCTTCTAATACGCAACAATCTTCATGGGGACATGTGCTGCCACAATGTTTCCATTACTGCTGCAGTAACGAATAAAATTGGTTCAACATCAATGTATGAAATTATAATTAGCGTGCGCTAAAGAGATTTCTTTTCCTGTAATTGATACAGAACCCTTATAATGTAACTACAGCGCAGGCATTTTATTTGTTGCTGCAAGCAGCACCTAGCAAATGATTCATTGCCGTTTTTAGATGCTTCTTACTACATGAAAGAATAGGAGGATAGGATAGAGTATTGACGCTGTTTTATGGCTTTTCTCCACTGGTGGCCCCTTAATTGCTTTAGGGAGATCTGTTTTGTTGGCTGTATTCCATTTTTAAAGTTATGGCACTGGTCGGGATTTGTACGCACGACCTGCCATGACTTAGTGCATCCACTACCATCGCACCTTTGCCACCCGCAAAATGACTTTTTCATATTTCAGTTCTACAATCTATCTTTTTAACCTTCAAGCGGGCGCGCGGTGTCGAATCGACCGTGCTCAATACATTTTCGTTCATAATATTATTATTACTTGTCACATGTATTTCTCATTTCTAGTAGCCTATCGCTTTGTCATTGTGAGTGAAATAAAGAGTTTACCTCCGCAAGCCGCCCTCCCCCCACCACACAGATCGCTGTTGTCTTACACGCGGCGCAGGCGTCGAAAGCACACCACGCGCCTGTTGTCGAAAAGGTTACGCGCGACGCTCAACGCGATATAGTTTTTCTTCAAATATCGCCCAATATTATCGAATTAAGCTTGTAATACTGCTTTTATTTATAAAATGAGTCGTAGACCGCTAGCACGAAGTGCAATACTCGAGGAATTACTACGGGAAGATGAAGAGAGAGTGAATCAGAGCTCAGCGACCAAGGTTCAGAAACTTCTGACCACATCGTTTCAGAGGGATCTCAATCTGCTGAGGAATCAAACAGCCCGGATTCAAATGAGGACAATTTGCCTCTTTCAGATATAAACAGCTATTTTACAGGGCGTGATAAAGTAACGAAGTGGCAAAAATCCAACAACAGCAGGGTGAGGCGTCAAGTACAAAATATTCTCACTGAAGCTTCAGGTACTCGTAGGGATGGCGTTGGGGTAACAACATTAATGCAAGCCTGGAGTTTATTCGTTACGGAGAATATCATTGAAAAAGTTATTAGACATACCAACGAATTTATAATAAAAAAAAACACAACGATAGACCACGTGACGTAAACCGACTAATGCTGTAGAAATTCGGGCACTTTTCGGATTATTGTATATACCGGGATCCTTGAAGACGTCACACGCCAGTTAAGAAGATTTATATACTTTAAATACAATGATAATATATCTGTGTACAAACAAATAAACGATTATTGGATAATTAATGCTTTATTGCTCTCATACATCCCATAGGTCTTTTCGATAACGCGCGACCGCTGCCGTTACGAATGACCGCGCGCCCGCTTGAAGGTTAAATAAAATATTACTTAATTAACACACTTTCTATTTGTCTTTTTTGCTAGTACATACATATAAAAATAAAATATAATACATTTATAAGAGGATAAAGGTATTGGCTAACTTATAAAATGCATTTGTGGATATTTTTTATTAGTCTATTACCTTTTTTAATGATATTAGGTTAGGTTAGGTTGTAGTGGCAGTCGGCAAAGGCCAATGACAGGTCCATTGTGATACCACACGGATGTATCATCCTCCTACTCGTTGAACCAGTTGGAGATTTTGATGAAACTTGACAGACTTTTGATGTCGGTGTTAATGAGATCGTTAAGATCATTGTAAAAGAAAGATCCTAAATGGAGTTTACGTCTTTGAGAGAGAGCAGGGCATGTGCAGAGAAGGTGGAGAATTGTCTCCTCCTCCTCCTCGTCCATACAGCTTCTGCAGAAGTCATTTGTGTGGACGCCAAGCCTTGTTGCATGCCTGCCTATGAGACAGTGTCCGGTGATCACACCAATTATAGCACCAATGTGAAGTTTGTTCAGAGATGTCAAACACTTACAGCGTTGCAGATCCAGCTTTTGCCAAATCTGTTTTGTCGCTAGACAAGTGTGCCACTTGTCCACCTAAGGTTACAATTCTCAATGGTCTGTCTCATAAACATGAGTTTGCATGTAGCGATTGGGATGCCTAGTGAACCTTTATCAGGTAGAAGGGGCAGTATGGTTCCTTTTCTGGCGAGTTCATCCGCCCTACAGTTCCCTGGAATGTCTGTATGTTCTGGCACCCAGCATAGGTGAATGTTAAAATGCTTCGCCATCTCCACTAGAGATGATCGACAGTCACGAACTACGATAGAGTTTGTGGACCCAGAATCCAGGGATTTTAACGCAGCTTGACTATCTGAGAAGATCCAGATGTCCATAACGGATATCACGTTCTTCTTCAGCCACGACAGGACTTCTGGAACACGCTGCAGTGATAAGGGAGTCGAAAGGAGAGGCTGAGGTTCAGCCTGTCAGAGAATTACAATTAATGATATTACAAGGCTTAAATTTTCGGCCGAAATTTTTGACCGAATTTATCAAAATGGAATTCGGCCAAATGTCAGATTTTGACCGAAAACGATTTTTCTAATGGAAACACTGAACATAACAAACACAATCCCACTCACAGACTATAAATAGTAAATAGAGAAAAAGTCCAATTGAAAATTTGAATACACGCGATACCCTACATGACATCGCGCTTTTGTCAAGAGATGAACGAAATGCATAAATTCTCTTTATCAACGTAGAATATATCGCATATATCGATATTATTGTTATTTCCTTACAAAATCATAGCCATACTATAATTTTAACACACAATCAATATTTTGTTGATTGAATAAAAAAAAAGATTTCTACAAAAACAAAAACTTATTTTAAAATTTTACAGGTCATAAGAATATTCAATCAAATCGTTGATCCGTTGTCATAATGTATTGCTATGAGCCTTTTCGTACTTGAGACAATGTCATTTTATTCAAATCCCATAATCATTTAACAACTACAATGCAAAACAAGTGAAAGTACTGACATCTTATTTGTTTCTATTCACAGCAAGCACGTCGGTCTTCGCCACTTATTTTCAAATTCGACGAACATCAATCCTACTTACAGCAGCACCAGCGGAAGGACTCTGCGAGCTCTGAGGTTGCAGCTCTCCTCTGTATATCTGGTCGCACAAGTCGCATCTCTAGCGTTGGTAGTCAAGGCTCAGCAGTGAGTCGACTGTCGGCCATATCTGGAGTATCACGATCACCATCGCCGCATCGAATGCTCCTCGAGACATCGTTTTGTGGACCAAAACCCTTGGAAAACGTTGTCGACGGTAGTATTGTTGATGCGGTGGAACCTCCGACAGCAGAAGTTCTTGAGCAAGTACTACTTTCACGAAAGCATGATCCTACGAAAGCAGTATTTGCCGAAGGGATTACAATCGAAAGTTCCCCGCAGAGAAAGAAGGCTCCTCCCACGAGTATCAGCAATGGAGAAGCTAAACGAAAACCAACTGACTTGGGTAGACCCAGTCGGCAATCGTCGTCGAAAATTGCTGTCACTCGTGGAAATCGGCTTACGCCAAGTAAAAGCCCCGGCCAGGTAGTGGTGGGGACAACGCCAAGCGGGGCGGATTACATACGCATTAATCTCAAACCAGATCACATGTATGAAGACAAAGGAGTCGCACCGCATGAGAGGGTTGTGGAATCATTACAGCCGGGCGCAAGGAAAACGGGGCACAAAAAGCCGATATCCCTAAGTCTAGGTCGAAATGCAGCCATCGATGAGAAACGACTAACACCAAGCTCTAGTCCCAAGCCGTCGAGACATTCTGCATTGACCAAGGAAATCGTTGGAAGTCGCTCTCCATCCCCGGCAAATGTATCTGTTTCCCGAAAAAGCTCATTTTGTTCCTTATTTAAGCAGAAAGATTCTCCAGATTCTCCGAAAGATCGCGTTCGATCACGTAGCAAGAGCCGAGAACGCTCCACACCGCAATCGCAAAATCCAACACCGAATAAACCTAAATCTGTGCTGGCCATATTTAAGCCGAAACGTTCTGAAGGTAAATCAAAGAGTTCCTCGCCTATAGATCCGGATTCGGGTCGACATACACCTTCGACCCAAAGAGACACTGCACTGGAAACTTTCATGAGCGCATCTTCAAGACCTTCCAGTCGGCTGAGGTATTATGACACTCCATCTGATGGTAAAGGCATCCATATTCCTCTGCACACACCACCTGATGAAAAGGACGGCCGGAAGCTCATACAAGCACTAGAAGCGAGACCACAGTCAGCCCCAACCCCTGTGCCGAAATCTGTAACTCCAACGCCCTCAACGTCGTCGGGTAGTAAACAAATGTCCAAACCACCAACACCTGCACCAGCAGTCGAACCTCAACAGGAAGCGGACAAACCGACCTTAATCACCTCAAAAGCACCGCCTCAAGAGAAAGTTGAAAAATTTCAGCGGATTGAAAACCTAGACGCAATTCACACCCTTGCCCAGGACGTAGACGACAAAGAGCGTACATGGAGCCTTGAAGTCAATAGGCACAGTTCTCAGGACAGCCAGGAAACAAACATTTCGGACAGTTCCTTACAAAACAATTGCGCAGCGAAGGTAAGTGCTAGGACGAACCTTGAAGACGTCACCGAGAGTCCTATTCGAGAAAATGGAATCGCAGCCGAAGTGCACCGAGTGCCAGAATCGGAACCGATACCGCCACCCGCAGAACCAGTAGAGAACGCTGCGGGAAGAGAGAAACGACGACTTGTTTTCGCAACACGACTAGGATCTGGAAGCCAGGAACAAATCTTCAGCACGCAATTCAGCCTCTCCAAGACAGAAAGTCTCTCAAGCCAACTCTCAGAGCAAGCATCAATCCCCGAGAGTCCAGCTCAGGAGCACTTGCAGCGTAAAGATACTGTATTGCGGAGACCAGATGACTTTATAAGCACGCAAAAGACTGTTTTGACTGGACGAAAGGCGGAGATTTTAGGAAAACCGTGCTCTGTCGATGAAACCGCCCCTTTACAGTCCCGCTCAACATCTGAGGATGAAAAACTGCCTACAACAGCCCTTGTAGGGAGTGTGATGATGCGTAAAAAGGAGTCTACCAAGGAGGAATTTCGAAGAAAGTCCTCCCGTTCAGCATCGGAAGAAGATGATGTTGCGACTCATCGGCACTCAAGGTACCTTGAGAACTTCGACGTTCGCAAGAAGTTCCATGAGAATGTCGCCACAAGGAAGGCTTCCAACCCAGCAGCAACAAAAAAAGAGGATCTCAAATCGACTGATGAGAATTCAGAAACCGATACAAAAAACTTTCAAGAGCCGGATCCAGCACCCAAGGAGGTAACTGAACCAATACCATCATCGTCATCAACATCACTGCCTACGGCTCATCCGCAACCATTCAACTTTCAAGAGCCGGATCCAGCACCCAAGAAGGTAACTGAACCAATACCATCATCGTCATCAACATCACTGCCTCCGTTTCATCCGCAACCATTCGCCAAACGCCATCACCTCCCATCTGATAGACAATCAATCGCATCAACAGATGAACCCGCTGAATCCTCTGAAAGTGAGCGGGACTCAGAAGCGGATCCTAATCGCTTGAGGCGCCATCTTCCGCGTCACATAGTTAGCGCCATTGAAGACCACGAGAGCACTGGTCTGGTTTCACAAGATTCTTTCGACGATGAGCTTCCGTACATTTCAACAACACTACCCGAGGAACGCGCCCACGGCGTTGCACTGATACCTATGAAAGAGCGCGTCCACATGGAATTGAAAACGTGTCCACTGGATCGCCCACGATCAACGACACCGCTAAATCCCTCACACCTCGAGGAATACTGCGGCATCGTTACACCAGAAGCCGGTGATCCGGAGCACCGCGCACCAGTGAGGGGTGAAAAGCTTCGCATTAGCCTCCCACGTAAAGATTCAACCAGGGAAAAAGCACAAAAATCGAAATCTCCTCGACGAACTTCTACATCTAGTGGGAAGAGTTGGTTTGAGTTCGCCGAAGAGGCCATCCGCGGCCCACCAGTAGAGAATAGTAAAACAACGGGAACAACGAAGCCTGCAGACGAAGGTCAGACTGAAGCACAGACACCAACAGCACCGGTTCCAATGCCGCTCAGTCGAAAGGCATCTGGTCAATGGGTAGACTTTGAGAACATCCCTGAGAAGCGCAGGGCGCCGAAAAAAATTACAACACTGCCGAAAGATTCGATTGCCGATGGCAAGGGTGTCGGTGTTGTAGTGCACTACAACTATGTTAAGCCGGAAGAGTGTCAGTGTGAGTGTCACGAAGTTGAACGAGAGTCAGCGGTCACTCATAAGTCGATAGCTTCGGTTGATATGTTACAACAGCCGGGGGAAGATATGCAGCCGCTGATAGAGCCGGAGAAGTTGGACACTGCTGATCATAGGTAAGTCAATAAGTTGGTGTCATAGATGGTCTCTTAACAAATTTCTGATTCTTTATAGTGACTCATCCCGAGATTATAGCTGCTACACTGATGACGAGGCGGATATTCCTAAATCGAATCGAACCCAAGTAGAAATTTTCATTTTTCAGCCGTCTTATATGAATAGCAACACAAACTTTCTTGTTTCAGAATGAGGAGTTCCCGCTGCGTGGTGTTCAGAGTTCGAGGAATAAGAAATTTCCCGACAACAGGTACTCTTAAGATCGCCGACAAAAAACAGCGAAGAGAGCTTATTTTGAAAAATGACACACAAACGTTCAACCTGTAAGAATCAAAGAGAGACAACAACAAGACAAAGCAGCAAAACAACTCTTTAAACATCTGTCAAGCTGCCGAGAGTTTAGCTGTCATTTTAAATTGGCCATTTTGGTATCCAAATGCGTAAAAATTGCTCAAATGTTTTTTTTTGTCAGAGGCTTGGGTTGTAGGTGTTACCACAGATAAGCTTAATGAGATTTGCGACTTCCACATCCCCATCCCCTGAAACCTCCAAATGTGCGGTGCCTAATCGTATATCCAAACTTTCTATCGGTGTCCAGAAGTGGCTGAAAAGCCAATTTTTTGGGAAACGGAATTTTTGTTACATCTGCTTTAGAATCGGGTAGTTACGTGAGGTAGAAAACTCTGTCATTTCCGTTTTTAATTCTGAAAAATAAGTTTGCTCCTAACTTCACACTTAAGAAAATGCCTGCGTCAATAAAAAACCAGTCGGTCGCTCCGAGAATTTGTGTTTGAGCTTCACATTTGATGTCTATGCAAACGGCTATCCACAAAGAGAGCCATGGGTTTTTTCATCGGTGTTTTTTCGTTTTGGGGCTAAATTGGAGAAACTCTCTAACTCGACTATCTCATATATTATTATGTAGTAGTAGGTGGGTGTAGATTTTACTGTTTTTTTCATTATTTATTGCAACTTGTTGCCATTGTTTTTTTTTATAAATCGTGTTTTTTGGTTCCTAGCTTTCTGTTTCATTTGGAGAATGCAAACCTTCTTTACCATACTTTCATCAGGTATCGAGCCATGAATTTTTTTTTTTTATTTTATTTTTTTTTACAAATGGGGTATAAAACTTGAAAGACATTGTTTTATATGTTTATTTAATCTACATTTGAATGACTTATTCAACAAATCTGTATCGTAGGTTTAATCGGGATCTAAATTCGAATGCTTAAGAGCCTTACAAACGACCAAAGTTACTTGCATGAGTCTGAAAGAGTCATGCTTCAAGTAACATTGATCGCTTGTATGCTCTTCCATGTTCTTGTCAAGTAAGATTGATCTTCTTCTTCTTCCTTTAATGGCGGTGAGGCTATGATCAGGATTAAAGGGACCATAACCTACCCAGTTAACTGAATCCCTACTGGTCCGCCGGTGTGAAAAAACGGCGGGCCTCCCGAATTCGAATCACTTCGTCAGCGAGGCCAATAAAATGCTAGTGTTGCTGCATTTGTGTGATCCAGGAGTTTTTAGGCCTGCCTCTCTTTCGCGATTGTATGAAAACGATCATTGATATTGCATTCTTGACAAGATTCGTACCATCTCTCCTTTGAACATGAACGTAGCAACTGAGCCGGCCACGCTCCATTTTGTTGAGATAGATTCTTTGAAGTGAAGGCTTGGGATCTTGGAACTACTAATTCGATCAACCCTTGTTACTCCTTCTGTCATGCGAAGCATCTTCATCCAAGCTGCCGTTAATTTGCCCTCATACTTTTTGTACGCTGTCCAACATTGTCAACCGCATGTGAGCGCCGGGAGCACAACTGTGGTATAGGGCCTTCCTTTCAGCATAAGGGCATTTTTCAATCACAAAAGATGGCTGAGTTTTCCCGCCATATCATCCACCCCACGCTTAGGCGATGCATAATGTCGCCATAACAGCTTGCTTCGCCTTTGATCATAGATAACAGATATTTGAACTTTTCGCACTTCGGAATCACTCTTCCGTTCATATAAATGTCTGGAATAGATCGAAGTCGATGAGAACTGGTAACACAGTATTCCGGTTTTCTTCAAAACTTCAACCCATATATCAAGTGCTCGTTGCAGGACATCGTCACCAAAGAGCTACTGATGCACTTTGGAGTTCGTCATTTTTCCTTTAAGCAGGTAATCAAGGACTGTCACAAATATGAAGGGACTTAAGGCGCTTCCCTGATCAGCTTGATTGAACAGTAATTATCACAATCTCGTGTATCGCCTTTCCCTTTATACAAATTAAGAAGAAACCCATCTGTGCAGTATTTTTTCGTCATCCGCAAGAAGCATCCTTTGAGCATTGTTGATGAACTTTACCGAACGGATTTCCTGGGCATGCCATGCCGCCTTGTTTGAGCAGCAACTTTGAAAATGATTGTGCCCCTGTTCAAGCTTGTTTGTGGGAATTCGACGGCCTGGTTTCTATCAGCAGCCGAAGAAGAAATTTCTTCTAACTCCCGATACAGACCCTCCACACACTTAGCTTGAATTTGAGCGGTTTTTCTCCTTGCGAGCCTTTTGCAATGTCTTTATTCCAATTCGAGGCGAGCTTTTTCATCTTCATTATTAATGGAGCTTTGACCACGCTTCGAATGCCGCTTTCTTGTCACTTATCATTGCTTTAGCTTCATCTGTCCACCGCCACGTTTCTTTGCCCTGTTGATAGTGTCCTATTGAAGCCCCTTGTAGTGATTTGGCTCTATCCAAGCAAAGTCGTTGTAATTATCTTGTGATCTGCACTCTGCATCCTCAACTTCGTTTATTCACATTGTAGGATTTAATTGTCGCAGACACTTTTGTTTGTTCGTTCCCGCCGTCATAAGAATGTCTGTCAGAAGGAGGCGGTGTTGCTGGGCGACTGTCTCTCCTAGGATCACTTTGCAATCTTTAAACCGAGGCTTCATGAAACGTGTTACGAAATGGTAATCAATATGTGTCTTATTTCCGCCGCTGCTGTAAGTGACCAGGTGCCGGCTTTGTTTGACGAGCATGTTATGTAGAACGATAAGACCATATGACTTGCACATGCTTAGGATATCTTCACCCGGAGAGTCCTTCATGGCAGTCTTCATAGTCTTCGTTTGACTTTTTTATATGAGTATGGCCGGATTAAACTTTTGTATTGTATGAGCCTCGGAACATTTTCCCAATGGGCTAGACGAAGCTTTAGGATTAGAAGTCTTGTTGACACGGCAATAAGGCTCTGGTCGTAAGAGCGCGGATTCTCAGCCAGCCCTGACTGTTTGATCCCCAGATTCGTCGCCTACAATGCAACGGCGGCCAGATACCCAGCCAATACAACAAGAAACACAATACAGCAAGTCTTTGTTAAACAAGTAAAATTCAATTGATTTCACTTGTTTGACAAGACTTGTTGTATTGTTTTAGAGGCTCCTGGCTTAAACTTGTTTTCTATCTGCAGCTTAATCGCGCGTCCAGCAGCCGTTTTACTAATGAAGACTTCTAAGGGAAGGGACATTTAAATTAAACTCGATATAAAATTAGTTATCCATTTGCATCTAATTTTATAGTTTGACACTAAATCGAAAGTTTGGGAGGAGGTGGCATTTATGAATGTTTGTGAGCAGAAGTTTAACTTCTTTCTCTTTGATGGGGAAATGCTTCTGAAAAGAAAAACCCATAACTTAAAAAAGCACAGCTTCGATCTCTCTCTTTTTTAATCAACGAAATAATTATTATTTGTTAATAAGAATTCACATGAGCAACGAACAGCGAAGGGAGACAAACCACTTTTAAAGTTTTTCAATTAGATTTTTTTTATATACGAGTATTAAAGACGGAATATTGCATGTATGTATTCAGCAATGAATATTCCAAGTTGTTACTACAGCTTAACTTGACAGCAATTATTATTCACCTGAACTATGAACGGCGAAAGGGAAACAATAATTAAAAAATGCTAAGTTAAGTACTTATTCGAAAAGAAGAATTTTAAAGTATTTAAAGCGCTCACTGTGCTTGTTTTTTTTTAAATTTGCACGTGCAAATGGATTTTAAGCACCCTTATAATGCATATAATTACACAGCACGGGCCTTAAGGAAAAGAGGAAGAAGGAAGGATGAGAGACCGATGCACGTCGGTTTTGAATGTTTCTAAATCATAATGTGTAGGAAAAAACAGAGCGTGATAGAGCATTCCCCATTCGTGTAGTACGGCTAAGGAACGATTCTTTGTATATCACTAAACTTCCGAAAGAATTCTTAAGAGTGAACTAATGCGCATTCCTGGCATGGCGGGTATTGCGGTTGAAATCTTCTGAAATGTAGAAATTACATTAGACCAATTTTGGTGGAAATATCGATAAAACAATGATAGGCAGGAGACATTACGACGATGGCTCAAAGAGTCAAGCAATTTCGTGATATCTTGATCGCTAATGAGTTTTATCGCGCGTTTTTGTATCCTGTCAAAAGCAGCTCCAAAAATGTGAATAGAGCACCAGCCCAGATATGTACTGTCATCAGCGAAGGAATGGATTGGATTAGAAGTTACCGAAAGGAGATCGTTTTTAAAAATGAGAAAGAAGATCGGAGACAAAACGGAGCCTTGGGGAATACCAGCATTTATTTGGTGAGCTGTCGACTTATAAGTACAAAACAAGTCCGAAAGGAAGTTTCTAATTCATAGAAGAAGAGTATCATCAGCTCCAAATGCACGCACTTGCGATAAAAGAGCTTGATGCCAAACTCTGTCAAATGCCTTTGAAATATCTTAGTGATTGGTTCCACTTTCCGGTTAGATAAGCCATCATATCACCAGGCGCACTGGTTGCTGCGAAAGCCATACTTCCGGTTTCCGGGATTCAAGACATTTCATAAGCTGACGGTTAATCAGCGTTTCCATGACTTTGGAAATAATTGACATAAGGGCAATTAGTCGGTAGGAAGAGGGAGAAGTTTCGCCTTTTTTTGGGAAAGGCTGAACAAAAGCTCTTTTCTATCTTCTTTGAAAGCGCCCTGAGGAGTAGGACAGATAGTAAAGTTTACGCAGTGGTTTTGCCAGCGTAGAAGAACACCTCCTCATAATAGCTGACAGCTGGAATATCATTGTAAAAGATTATCGGGATAGATGACGAGGCTGAATTCTTGATGTTTTTAGCAAACGACCAAAAGTTTTTGCTACCCGTGGGACTTTGTAGTATTTTTTTGTCTAAACTTTCGATCGTAGGAGAATTTGACAATTCTGCTTTCGTGATTATTTTTAAAGCTTTTTTATGTTATACTACTTATGAAGTTACTTATCGGGCTCCCGATCCGTGAATAGTATCTGTCTTAGGAGCTGATTTCGGTTTCTATTTATTTATTTATTTATTTGACTTTCATCTACAAGTCGAGCTTACAGACTATGATTATTTAAACACTATAATATGTAATATAACTATATGTTAACATAATTACCCTGTTACAGTGCTTTTACTGTAATTTGTTTTATTCTGGATAGATCACGGTTCTTGTACCGTGTCTATCTTGGATATTGCTGGTACATAAACCAGAATATCAATGACAAGTAATGCAGCTAGAGAGAATGAAACTCTTTGATGACTGTATAACAAGTGAAAAATATATTTTATTGAAAGTCAATATATACTTAAAATTAGCTTAGCCTAGCAATAATACAATTGATAACAAAGTCAACAAAGTGCTGACATCGGGAATTTGTGAATAATACAATAAGTGCAGACATAGGTAAATTGTGTATAATGCAGTAAGTGCGGACATAGGTGAATAATGCAATAAGTGCTGACATAGGTGAATTGTGTATAATGCAGTAAGTGCGGACATAGGTAAATTATGAATAATTCAATAAGTGCTGACATAGGTTAATGGATATTACAGTGCGAAAATGAATAATAATAATAACAATAAAAAACACCAATGCATATTAGAGACCACAGTGCAAAAAATAAAACTGTGTCTGAAGTGAGGTCGTTGCCTCAGTGTTGTTTGCTGCAGAGCTGACATAGCAGAACTAGCATGCCTTAACACCCATTATACAGCAACCAAGATATAATGCTTTTAAACCGATGTCTTGGAATATGAAAATCTACGTGACTACTAACTTCATTATACGATTTTAGTGATCTACAGATGGGTTAATTGCAACCATAGTTTGTTCGATGCCTCCTTTGAAAAAAGAAGGGATGGACTCTTAGCACCCTCGTAGGAACATAGATTGGCAATAAAGATAAGAGAAACGGGCTAATGATACGGGAGCATAAGAAATCCCTAATAAACATGATCCCATGTACACGTCTTCTATCTTTAAGACTCATAGTACCCAAAAGTTTAAGTCTGGCATTATAAGACGGTTCGAAAGTCCAACGCATTTTGAAAAAAATATACTTTGTAAAACCCCTTTGTACTTTTTCAATGCGATCCGAGTGAAAAGAATAATAGGGATCCCATACGACATCTGCATACTCAAGAACGGATCTCACCAAAGCATTAAAAAGCGATAACAAAGTATGAGGATTAGAAAAATCTTTAGGGTTTCGTTTGATAAAGCCAACCAAAGAATTTGCCTTCGCTACCATGTACTCGATGTGAGAAACAAAAGTCATATTAGCATCAATAAATATTCCAAGATCTTTAATTTTGCTCACCCTGGTTAAAGGTATACTATTAATACAATAATTGTAGAAACAAGGAGCTTGAGATTTATAAAACGATATACAATAGCATTTACTGACGTTCAACATTAAACAATTATTAATACACCAAGTCGACAGATTGTTAAGGTCTATCTGAATCTTAGAGTAGTCATCAACGCTTCTAATTTTTAAGAACATTTTTAGATCATCAGCATACATTAGGCAATGGCAGAATTTTAGATTATAGATTAAATCATCAATAAATAAAATAAAAAGGAGCGGTCCAAGGTGACTTCCTTGTGGAACTCCGGAAGCACAGGAAATAGGTCTTGAGCAGTGATTATCAACACACACAATCTGAGAGCTACCAGATAAAAATGAGGAAATCCATTTCAAAATTACCGAATGAAATCCAAAGATTTTAAGCTTATTTATAAGCAACCCATGATTGACAGAGTCGAAAGCCTTGCTAAAGTCAGTATAGATAGCATCAACTTGACATCCACTTTCAACAGCGTTAGCAACGAAAGATGTGAAGTGTACTAAATTAGTTGTTGTGGAGCGACCAGAGACGAAACCATGTTGGAACTCTGATAAGTGCTCTTTGATGTGAAACTCAATTTTATCCTTAACAATACTCTCTAAGAGCTTTGGAATAACGGAAAGTTTGCAAATACCTCTATAGTTAGAGATATAATTTTTAGAATCAGATTTAAATATTGGGACCAAAAAGGAAACCTTCCAATCATCCAGAAACAATCCTGATTCAAGTGATAGGTTGAATATTTTGAGCAGCGGTTTGCAAATGGAGTTGCAGCAATCAATTAAAATAGCTGCTGGAATACCGTCAGCACCAGGTTTAGGATTAGCTTTAAGATTGCAAATGGCAGACGTAATATCTTGAATATCAAGAGCCAATGAACCAATGTCAATATTAGGTAGTCTATTTGGTTCCGGAAAATTTGTTGTGGAGGGTGTAGAAAAAACGGTTTCAAAAAAAGTTGCAAATAAATCTACAGAATTTTGAATGTCGTTGGACGTAAAATTTTTATAAAACATTTGCCTAGGTAATCCACTGGACTTTCTTTTATGGTTAATGAAAGACCGGAACGATTTAGAATCAACTTTCAATTTGGTTTCCATATCCAAAATGTAATTATTGTACAGAAACTTACTGAAAATTGCGAAATCTTTTCTAGTTTTAGAAAAAATTTCTTTATTGCAAGTATTTTCCACCTTTTTGTAGCGCTTGTGGGCTTTATTTTTCAAGTTTTTAAGGTGCAAGAGCCGTTTATTATACCAAGGAGGATATGAGTTCAACTTTCTTACGGTGCAAGGAACAAACATAGAAAAACCGGCTTTCATTATTGAAGTAAAATATTCATACATATCGCGAAGACATAGGTTTTCAAGTTAAATATCCCAATTGAAAGACTGTAGATATTCACTTAAAGCAATGAAATTACATTTCAAGAAATTATAAGAAGAAGCACCTGGTGTTGGTACATCTCTAAAATATGAATACAAATCAAATTCAATCATCAATTGCTTATGATTCATGGAATTATTAAGAAGAGGAAACGGTGTTGCACAAATATTAGCTTTGACTTCATCGGCACTTATAAAAACAAGATCTAATATTCTATTTAGAGAATTAAAAACTGAACATACTTGATTTAAATGAAGTGAGAACATACAGTCAATCAAAGCAATTTCGTAATCTTTTTTAACATTCTTAGGGAAAAGCATATTATCTTCCTCAGACCAATTCAAATTAACATCACCAATATTGAAATCTCCAAGAGCACAAAGTATAGTAGTTTCCGAACAGTAATTGCTAAGATATTCAAAGTTTTCAATACAATTTTCATACACGTTTAATCTACTACCAGAAGGTATATACGTCACAATACATATAGTTACAGAAGCACCAAAGTCAACTGAAAAACAAATTTGGTCTGCATTTTAGTTTGGCAATGGAATTGATTTGCTGGAAAGCGATACCTGCACAGCTGCAAGTACCCCACCACCACGTTCCACGGCGGAGTTGCAGCGATCATTTCTAAAAACGTCGTAAATTAAGTTGTCAAATAATTCAGATGATAAGATTTTCCCGTACAGCCATGTTTCAGTAATTGCGATGATGTGATAGTCTTTGTTACTCGATACCACAAACAAATCAGCCGTTTTAGTTCTGCATCCACTCGCATTATGATAGAAAATATTTAAGTGTTGTTGCTGAAATCTAACAACACTAGCATTAGCAGAAATCAGTTTTTTGACGAAATTGTATTTTGAATAAAAGGCCGAATCTTCACTCCATTAGGCCAGCAATTAGCATTGAAAACCATTTTAGCGAACTCAAATGGAATACAGAATTTGAAATTCACAAATCTAGGTGTTGGTTGACTTCCATCAGACTTATTCAGCTTGAAACAGGAGATGCATTTAGTATCCAGCTTTAGTTTCGATGCGATGTGACAAATGATAGCGTCCGACTTTGTATCGGCGTGAAAGCTGGATATATGGAACCATTTAAGTTTGCGAACTACCTGCAAAGAACTATTCTCCAAGCTGGAACCAAAAATGACTTCTTGATGTTTGTTCAATCTATCAAGGACCCTATAATATAGGAGCAGGAGCACCACTCACAGAACCAGCAACAGCATCAGCATCATCTACGTGTACGTCAATTTTTTCATCAAAAGCAACGGTAGCAGCATCCACATTAAAATCGGTGACATTGTATAACGTATTAACTTCTTTATTCAGCATAGTCGAAGAGGAATCACTGATTAACATCATTAACATCATTTACACCGAGAACAATAGACGGAGAGGCAGATGAAAAAAGCGTATCATTGCCAATTGACTTTTGTGGACTAGGCGAAATAGCGGCAATAGCGGCTATTGACGAAGATGTATGAAGAGAACCAATATTGAGATTAGATGAAGATGTTTTTTTTTTCATTTCCATTGATTTTTGGATGTTCATTAGCAGTAATTGAGCTAGAGTGAGAAGACGATGGCGAGCACTTGCTAACTTTAGCAGAGAGACGAATCAAAGGAGACGAGGAAGTAGCGACGCGATGCAATGACAATGATTTCTTAGCGGGTTCAACAAAATTAGATTTTCGTTGAACACGGGTAGAATCACGGATGTCACGACTAGCATTCAAGGTCATAACATTTGAGGACACTGCCTTTAATTTAGGTTTAACTAATTCAAAAGATGAGCAAATCTTATTTAAATCACTGATGTTATTTTGAAGAAAGTAAGATAAGTCAGACATTTTTTTAATGCAAGTCACAAGGGGACTGTTCATGCACTGATCACATTTATAAAAAATATTGGTGTTAGCATTAATGATTCTGATATTCGATATGGGAATCATAGAACATTTAGTGTGTATGCCATGACCACAAACGCCACACAATAACAAAACAGAGTCAATTAACAGATTAAGACACTTGTAGCAAGTAGAATCCATTATTACAATAGAACAATACAAAAAGAGTAAAACAACAAAAAGAATGTGTGCGCCAGAGGCAAAAGAATGCGTGCGCCAGAGGCAAAAGCTGAATTGCAACTCAATTGGCAATACGCGTTGGTTTGGTTTTGAAAACTGGAGTTTGATCTTCTTTAACGTCGCGGAACGGGGAACTGGAAATCGAAGTTCCTTTTGGCTGCAGCAGTATTGTCCATTGGCAGAGGCAATATAGTCGACGTGTTTTAGCTTTTTGAACTACAACCACATTTTGGGTCAAAGATATAAGATTGTTTCTTCTCCTCCATTCGCCTTACCTACACGCAGCACCAATTAGGTACATACCAAATGAAGTATTTGTATTTTGAAGGAGCCAACTATATTCTTTCTGCTTATCGTCCAGAATTTGCCGCCTAAAATCAGAACTAGCGGGATCAGTGCTATATCTAGCTTTCGGGTTATGAGTCGTGAATCTAATTGTTTTGCCAATCTTTTTAAGAAACGCCACAAAGTTTCCTAGGGTAATTTCCCAACTGATCTCTACCAAGGTGCCACTAATGAAGTGGATATGTTGACCCTGATGGAAGTGAACTTCTTAACGACCTCGAGGTTGCTGCTATCAACAGTGACATTTTTTCCAACCGGTGGAAAGATGTTTGTGTGTTTTTGAAAGCATATACTTGGTTTGGCTTCGTTTACTTCAAGGTTAAAAAATTTAACCTGCTCTTCAATGGCACGTTTCGAGTGGCCACTGATTTCGATGTCGTCCGATTCATAATTTTGTGTGGTTGTGTACCGGAGTGAACCGAAAAAATCGTTCCAAGTTGATATATCGTAGCTTCCAATCTTCTATTAGATCTGTTCTGAGCTCTACGATTGAGTCATTACCACAGAGCCAACCCAACCCATTGCATACAATCTAACATCTCCAGAACTTTCCAGATGGTTAGGATAGTGACTTTTATTTTACCGATGACTTGATCAGTGATTTTAGACTGTCGAAAAAGCATCAGACCGTCTAGGATAATGGTTAAAAGAAAGAAATCTACTAATATCAGACACAAATATCTCGGTTTAAGGCACAAGGAAAAAGATTTTACTCCCTTTCTTTTCTGAAGAGGATGATTTTGTATTTTGTAACAATATTTTTGGTTTAATGGCTCCAATGGGATTACGAAACTATGATTCAAACGATGGGGATTTATTAATAGACACATCGAAATGCAGTCCTGAATGTGTACTGTTCCATAATGGCAATAAACCGGGTTCTTTACGCTTTGCACATTTAACCAAAATTAAAGTCAGGGACGGCTTTAGAATAACACGCAGCGAACCCCTAAACACAAACAGCGCTTATAGTAAAAACGGACTGAGGGGAGAAATTTCTTCTACGCAGTTTTGAACTTCAGGTGTGCCTGGCTACATAGTTAACATTTTGAAACTCTCCCGCACCTGTATATGCGAATAAGGGCGATTTTTAGTAATTTAAGGAAATTTGAAATTAAACATATCAAATGTTCCAGTCCGCTTGCGCGAACTATTGGATACCCTATTTCCCTTCCTATCCCTCATAAAGTGGGCGTGGCAAAAATCGAAGTACATATGTGTGAATTGTTAAGACCGCTCTATATGTTTTGTTACACAACATTTAAAATATTTTATCGAAAGGACGTAGTTTTTGTAAAAAAAAACACACCCCCTGAAAAGTGGGCATGACAGAAAACTTTATATAAAGTTATTGTTCAAATCGACTTTACCTACATACATTGCGATGAATAGGACTTTCATTTACAATCATTTCTTCAATAAAATGTTTTTCTTTTAAACAGTTGGCGTGTCAGTGAGCGGATTTTGAAGATATTCAAACAGGAGCATTAAAGGCCTATAGAGAGCATATATTTCCAATTTAAGCTTCCTTGTTCAAACTTTGATTTTCCGATGTAAAGGTTTTTTTGTGGGCGTGTCAGTGGCGGATTTAAAAAATCTTTAAACTGAGCATTAGGGCCCTTAAAATATATACCATAAATTTCAGCTTCCTAGCTCAAACTTTGACTTTTCGATTAAACTGTTGTTTTAAATTGCGGGCGTGTCAGTGGGCGGATTTAAAAAAAAAGCTAACAGACGAGCATTTTGTGGTCCTAAATACATGTTACACATTTCAGCTTTCTAACTCAAAATCCGATTTTCTATATTTTTTTTATTTTGAGATTGTGGGCGGATTTTCAAATTTCTCGCACTTGATTCGTCCCCCTAGTAAGGTATATGGTTCAAATCTCAGCTTTCTAACTCGAGTTTTAGGGCCTAATTTTTGACGACGGAAATGGCTAGATCTACATTACTATCAATGCTGATCACGAATATTATGTCCGTTCGCGTATCAATATGCAAATGTTAATTTATATAAACTTTCGTGCGAAACTACACAAATCCGTTCCCGTGCTGAGAAAATTGTAAAAAGACGAACCAAATTCATTTTTCATTTTTTTCACACAGAATTTCGGTATAAAAATGAAAACCGTAAAATAAAAATATTGAATAAATCAAAACACGTGTGATATTCGTTTTCTTGACCTTCTGGATTTTTTTGTAAAAATTATTTCGACTTCATTCATTGACAATGGCAGAAGAAAAGGTGTTGGTTGAATGTTCTCAAAAAATAATTGCAAATATGTAATTGTAAATCCGAGATTGAAGAAACGCGAATTCGAGTATTCAAGTCTCACGTCTCATTCACAATACTTCAAATTTTGACGTTTTTCATCTATTTACGCAAAAGTTTTCGCGTACTTTTCTTTGAATTGAGAGGATTTTCTCACGATTTTGGTGATTTGACAATTTTCATTTTTCTACACATAAATGGACGGCGACCTTTTGTAACTTTGAGTGGTTTACCGGCAATATAAAGGTATGTTTCAAACTATGAGGCAAAATCAATATACCCGTATATTTTGTAAAAGTTTGAAATAAGAGAGCAGGTGCTTTTGAAAATTTGTTTAAATATTTCTTTAGACAATTTTTCAAATATTTTTTCAAGAAAATTTGGCAAATGTAAATATTTGTTGCTGTCAGGTTGCATATGCCATTGGGGTTTGAGCTACACATTGACAGTGCATAAGATAACATAATGTTTGAATTTTTGTGTGATTTTTGACAGCTATGCATATGCAAGCATACTCCCATTGTGGTTGGGCTATTAAGTTCGTGAAAGTGAACGAAACTGAAACAAACGGAGCTAAGTGGCTGTTATGTTCATGAGTAGCTGTGTTTAATGAACAAAAACTAGATGATATTAGAACAGAACAGCACAAGTGAGTGAAAACAGCATTGTATGTTCCGTTGCTCAAGGTCACTTAAGCGACCAGAGCAAATAAGTTGGAACTTTTAATTACAGAAAAATAGGGCTTGGGCTTGGTGTATTTCACAATTTTTTTCGAACCGCGGGATAAGGTTTGTGCCACTGCCACTCTCATTTTTGCTCAACATTATTCTTTGAGCAATATTTGCGCTTTATTACGCCTACAGCTGAAAATCTGACTCCACATTAATAGGATGTTGCAAGGGAAATGAGAATTCTTATAGCTTCTGAACTTAAAGTTGGATATCCATTTTTGTCCGTAATCCAGAACTGCACCAATTCGAAACATGCGATGTTTGTTTTAAGTCTGCTGTCGCAACAGAGTTCAATGAGACCCTCTTCTTCTTGTAAGTAAATTCTGTTGGAGCATAAGCATGGAGAGGAATTTCGATCCTATTTTTGACATTGTCTTCCGCAAAGTATTTTGCAAACCATTTAGTTAGCTTCTAAAGGTGTTCTGTTCAAAGGGACTGCATGTCTGTGTACACAGGTCGCGTTATTTTTGAATTATTTGCCTTCCTATTTGTTTACTTTAAGCCTGCTATGTTCATGTTTCGTCTCATTACGGCTGTTGTAAGAAAGTTTGGTTTCCGGAGAAGAGAAAACAAGAGTGGATCGCGGCAAACAATTTAGGAACCCCAGCGGTACTCCATGAGTTAACGCACTTGTGTGCGCCTGGGTAAGTGTATCAGCGCAAGGATATTTGCGGCATTACCCATGTCTCACGATTATGCACCTAAAAATCACAAGGCATAGATACCTACTTTTCTGCGAACTGTTATATTCGGAATTCTGAACACAATAATGCAAATTACCCGTATAAGAAGTTGAAATGTATTTAACACTACCTCGTAACACAAATCAGCTCGAAAAAAAATCATATTCACAGACTTAAATTTACAATAGATACATTTTAAACAATAAAACATAAATCAATAAATAAAACAAAATATACCTATATTCATTAATATTAAGTTATTATATGCTTCCCTTCAACCTTCTCTTAAGTTCTTATACGCAAACTGTTTCTATATGGCTTATAACTTTCCATATAAATATAAAGTATTTAGTATCATTAGTTAGGTAATCTAGTACTTTTAATTGTTCATTCGTTTATTCTCGATATTCGACTCTTTAAAAGTAAAGGATCATATTGTAGTCCGTGATTTTGTAAAACTGGACCTGCGATTAAATACATAAGTAATTGAACTCTACTACATTATTTAAATAAAATTTGAAAAAAAATTGTTCGCATTGATTGTTTATGAAAATAAATTAGAATGTAAAAATATATTACTGATTAGTATTGAGCCGAGTAAATGTGCATGGATCCAACTAAGTAGTTTCATTTCCGGTCTAGTCCTTAAAGGTATCATTGTTTGTTTTTAGTATAACTAATAAAATAAAACTACTAAGTTCAAATAAGTAACAATCTAATAAATAAAACAGAAAACTGCCACCATTCTCAGTAGATTAGTTAATTATTTTGTGTTTCTTAGAATTGCGCTGTATTACAACTTAGTTCTGTTTGTTGTATTTTTATTTAGATATTCAATTTGTATAAAACAACTAATATATATTCGGCAACAATTTAATTTCCATCGTTTATAAAAAACAAAAAAAAAACTTTTAGAATCAATTTTTGAAAATGTTTAAGGAAAATTGCAAAACTAAAATTTTATTCACATCTCTAACATCTGAACAATATGCACTCCATGCGCAATAATTAATTATAATAATAAAAACAAAAACGAAAATACATTTATGAAAATAATAAAAATAATTAAAACAATTTCAAAAAATTTTCAGAACGTCTTTTGAATTTTTATTGGTTGGCATATTATAATATATGCGAGTTTAGAGGTTTTGCTCCGACTTTCTTTGGTCCGAGCTAACATTTTTTTTAAGCATATTTGGGACGTTAAGTAAATTTATCTACTTTTGGTTTGGAATTGTATGTAAAGTCTTGGGTCAATGCCCTAATACGAGTTGCTTTATTTATATAATCGAATAAACGGTTTTTAATAACGAAAAAAAAACCATTAGGTAAAATTATATAACACAAAATCCAACTAAATAAAATCGGTACGGTTGGTCTGATGGTTGGAATCTTCTTAGCCGTCATTTGCTTATGGTTTTCCTAACCTTAAAATTATATTTTTTTTATTTTTAAAACTTTTATCAACTTATATATACATAATAAAGAAAAATGATAAAATCGAACTTTTAATTAACAGGATACTTTCTCTAGTAGATTGGTCCTTATGCGGATGCTTGAAACTTATTTATAACATTATTATAACTATTCTGTTTCGGCCTTAAAACTTCACAAACTTATTTTACATAATGCATGCATCGAGAAAATTAAAAAACGGTTTCTTAATTAAATTCTATATTATTTGCAAAACAAACTTTGTACAAATTACCTACTCTACTTAACTTCTCTAAGCAACATAACTTATACACCCCTATCGTGGAATCCGTCGGATCTGAGATTCACTTCACTTATTAGATTCACGTGAACAGAAAAATGCTATCGTGGGATCCGTCGGATACTCTCCCTTACCGACCACTATTGGTGATTAGGAAGTTCAATTCTGACAGCTCATTTAAAACACATGTGTTTTGTAAAACCTAAATTCAGTGAAAAGAAAATAAGTTTTGTGTGAAAATGGATAGCGTTGTATTGTTTTTTAATGTGAGATCGTCTTTAGACAGAAAAAGGCGTTCAGTTAAGGGCAAGAGCGGAAAATGTTATGGAACTACCAGAAGCAACGTAAGATTTCATATACATACCAATTTTGTGTTTAAACTTATTCCTGCTTTTTTACTTAAAGGTTTATAAAATGCTTCAGGCTTAATAAAACAGCATTTTCCTACGTGGATGTTTTAACATCGGATCTGGCCCTTGCCTCAAAGTCCTCAATCTCTCCAACATATAAGTTAGCGGCGTGTTTACGACTTTTTGCAGAAGGTTCCTAACAATATGGTGTAGGAAAGGATTACAATGTTTGTATAGCACAATAGCACATTTTCGGAGGTGTTAGTAGAAGTATTGGATATTTTGTAGAGAAAATTATGCCCCATTTGAATCAGTTTAAACATGTCTGCAGCTGAAAAAATTGAAACCTTTTTTTATGAAAATTGCCAGATTTTTTATTTTCTTTAAACATTACGAATTCATCGACTCCAGTAGCATCAACTTACTCATTTTGACTTAACCTCAGTCGTTTCGAAGAAGAAAGCTACTCACGTACTTGGGTAGGCACTCCAAAACTCCTTGCCCCTTCTACTCCTTCAGCTGACTCAGTCAGTTGAACCAAATTATAACCTCCTCCTCCTCGGGAGTGAAAGGTAAAGTTACATTTGGTCCACCACCTGTAGCCGTCAATTCTTTTCGATTTGAGGCCAGTTTTTTTTCAGGTGGGATTTATGGTCGCTCCAAACCTGAAACAATACATTTTGTGTAATAGATGATGAAAATAAAATTCAGTGTCAATTACCTTCTTCCATTCGATAATCTCCTTATATGGAGAACACTTTATTTAATTTAATTTGGAGATTCCTCCAAAATTCCCGTATATCCTCTGGCGGTCTTTTGGAGTTATTCTTAGCAATGTCAGGATTATCCTTCATTGCACATACTAATGCCTTAAACTCTCTAATCGTAGTTTTTTTCCTTAAAATATAGAAAGAACATAAAAATAAGAAAACAAATACAAACAAAATTATTACCTACATTTTTCAACTCGCGTCAATTTTGCAGCACAGTTCACAAAATAACAACCAGATCCGCAATGAGAAAACTGCGGATGTCAAATGTATGGGGAGATTCGATCCGTTCGTTTTCCACGATACAGTGAATCCCATTAACGTTACCGACATGTGGATGGTTCACGTCTGCGGATTGTACGATGCAAATTGTTTACTATTAGCGGAACTTTCCCCCCGACGGATTCCACGATAGTGGTGATAGTTACTATCGGCGCGTTTTATTGGTAACTTATACTAAGCGCAGCAGTGGAAGTTCCAATAAAATTTATTATTCTCTTACTATTTATGTAACTTTTACTTTCAAATCTATTTTCTTTTCTACTATTTGTCCATCTATTCTACTATTTATTTAATTTCCGAACGTTAGCTAAGACATTGAAAATCTTAACTAACCTTGGGTGTCATTTCATTCCAGACAAAAATCCGTGTAAAATGTTGCTACGCTGGCTATTACACTTACCAATTGAACTCGGCTTAAAACTAGAGTTCTGAGCCCTCGTTGCCTTACACAACAAGTCGCGACAATCCCAATGTTTAGCGCCTGGCAATCTTTAACGTGCGCACGCGCCGCTCGAAGCCGTACAGCGTCAGCCACCTCACGGAAGCATCACGCTAACCCGGCCTCTCCCAAAAACGCCCTGCCCAACTTAACCTAACTTAAAACCTAAGAGTTTGTTTCCTAAAGTAACGCACCAACTTTGGAGGGCGTTTTGACCCTTTTCTCCTCAAGAAGCATTAATTGTATCCCTTCCAATATTTTCGGTGGTACAAAACCGGAATTCCATCCCACACCTGTAACAGCCCTTTTGCATCAATATTGATAAAAGCCTCCGGTTTAAAAAAGCCAGACCGGAAAGCTTTTGGTTTCCCTCTGTATCAATTTGTTGACCTTGAGGTTGGGATGAGGAAAACAATTTTGAGTACGTTGTTTTGGCTGATTTACAGGTAAACAGGTCATCGTTTGAGACGTACAAAGGTGCTATAACTATCGTACGGAGAATTTTGGATTGTTTTCGTTGGAAATATGGGTGTTTTTTTATAAAGGTATAAAACTTTTGATAGGGATAACTGTCAAACTAGCTGTCATAATAATAAAGTGTGTTTGAGTTTTTTTTTAAGTATACTTTGACAAATCACCATGGAAAGACACCAGACCAACGTTTCCAAAATTGGCGCTCTGTTCGTCAAACATAATCGTTTATCTGAGCAGCTAATACGTAATACTATGTATCGATTCAAGACCACATTTACTCTTTGTGATGATATTCATCGAAATCGAGCCCGTATCGTGCGTACAGATGAAACTATCGTCGAGTAATCGAATTTATCGATCCGACGGCGTTCTCGGCAACTCGGTCTCTGCCTGTCCGCTACTTGGAAAATTTTGAGGAAAGATCTTGGGATACGTCCATATAAGATCTAACTGGTGCAAGAATTAAAGCCAGCGGACCATCAATTGTGTTGTATGTTCTGTGAATGGGCTGAGAATCAACTGGAAGTTGAACCAGATTTTTATCGTCAAATCATCTTCAGCGATGAGGCTCATTTCTGGCTTCACGGATTTGTAAATCTGTCATGCACTGCACAGTACAATTTTGTTGTTTATAGATAGCTTGGAACGTTTTCCTTATGAGCCAATAGAGTTATTGGAAGCCATTTTTAATCTGATTGCGTTTTTGTAGTACACTCCGCCTTACTTGATTACGAACACGTATTTTTTTTGGTATAATTTTACGGCCTCTTTTTAAATCCTTCAATAATCTGGCATGGCCGTAGCTAGGGGGGGGGGCATTGTGGGGCAATGCCCTACCTTGCAATCAACAATGCCCTACCTTAAAAATACCAAAAACTAAGATAAATTATAATTAAATTGTTTGTTCATAGTTTGAGATAACAAAAAATTGTAGCGATAAGTACATATCTAAACTTTTCCGAACATACCACTGTTTGTGACATTCATTTCATATTATAATAATTCTTTATTCTGTGTATAGATGGCAGTTGAAGCGCCATCACATGTAGCGAAGTTCAACAAAACGGACATTCACTGCATTCGCTGCCAGGTACGATTCTCTTTATCTTTTTTTCCGCCATCTATGAACAAATAGCACTCCTTATAAACACTTAATTATATTTATAACTTATACCAAATGCCGGTTTCGTGAATGGTGAATATAAAGAGTTGGTTTACTTTTGGTCAATGTTACCCCCCCTGGGCAAAGTTATCCTGTTTGACGGTATACGGGGAAGGAATCCCCTTTTAAACTAAAATAAACATTAGCTAGAGATTGATTTTGATTGTTTGTAGTTTGGTTAAGTGAAGTGTACGGTAAAGAGTGTTTAAGAAAATCAATACAATTGTTTTTTTTATTGCTTTAAATTGAAGTTTCATTGATTTCGCGATGGATATACGGGCTTTTTTTGGAAAAAAACGAAAAGTTGAAGAGCAAATTGACCACGAAGAACCTCACTGCTCAAAACAGGTGGAAGCACAAATTACAACCGCTACTCCTAGTTCCATGGCAACAGGTTGGTCAACACATGTTGGTAATGTTAGCTTTGGTATTCCTTCTGATATTGCACAAATTGGAGAACCAATAAAACAAGTTGTTTTAGACACATATCCAAAACAAAATAACAGGGCCTTTGTTTCCGATTGGTTCAAGCGTTATAAATGGTTGCAGTATTCTGTCGAGAAAAATGCAGCTTTTTGCTATCCATGCCAACAATTTCTACCTCATGGAAGCAAACAGACTTCGTACACTTCCACAGGATTTAGAAACTGGAAAAATGCCACTGATTCTAAAACTGGTTTTCCAAAACATGAAAAATCAATTTCTCATAGTCAAGCTATGTCGATGTGGCAGGAGAAATTACAAAGAATATCTACATCTAGCAATGTTGAAACGTTAATAAATCAAAAAGTACTAGAAAAATATAGATATTACGTGAAGTCTATCATTGAAGTAATACAATTTCTAATTGTCAACGAATTAGCTTTGCGTGGAAATTATATTTTGGAAGAAGAAAAAGAAAAAGGATTATTTCAGAATTTATTTGAATTCACATGTATGAAAGATCCAAATTTGAACGAGGTTCTCACTCATATACCACAAAACGCAACATATCGTTCACCTGAAATTCAAAATCAAATAGTTCGAGCAATGGTTCAAGCAGTACGATGTTCCATTGTCAAAGATATAAATGAATCTGACGTGAAATGGTTTACTCTAATGGAAGATGGGACGAGAGATAAAAATAACCGTGAAAATATTGCATTAGCAATACGTTACGTCAAGGATGGTGTCGTCAATGAGTCGTTGCTGATGGTTAAGACTACTGAAAACCTTGATGCAGCCACTTTCACGGAATTAACGTTAAATAGCCTTACGGAAAATAACATTGACCCCTCTTGTATGCTTAGCCAATGCTATGATGGCGCAAGTGTAATGAGCGGGAAAGTTTCAGGAGTTGCGACTAGAATAGAAAAGAAATTGGGCCGAAAAATTCCTTACGTCCACTGTTATAACCATCGCTTGCACTTAATAGTCATAAGGACTATCTCAGAAATGACTTTCATTCGTTTATTTTTTGACCAATGCATCATGTTACATGAATTCTTTCATCATGGCAAAATAGCTGCCTTATATGGTGGAAAAAGGATTGGCCGACTCCTCGAACAACGCTGGTCTGGACATTTGGCAGTTACAAAAGTTATATACGATAATTATTCATCGATTTTGCAGACTTTGAAAGAACTTAAAAATGGCAGATTCAACGGTGATGATGTCGCCAAGAGTATCGGTATTAAAAAAGTCATGCTTGATCTAGAATTCAGAATGGCCATGGTTGTGGCCAAAAAAATCTTATGCACGCTACAACCAGCAGACGCAGCTTTGCAATCCCGAAGCGCAGGTTTGAAAGACGCGATAAGAATCATAAAGTGTGTCGAACATGAAATTATAAAATTAAGATCTAATCAAACGTATAAACAAATTCTGGAAGAAGCTAAGTCTTTAACAAGCGAAGACAGCGACAAATCTGAAAATAGGACACATGCCTCGAAGAGGCAAGTAAAAAAACCAAACCGGATGGATGACTATTTGACGTATGGCCCGTCCTGTTCCTCCGCCAGACAAAATATAGAAGAGAACGACGAGCCATTTAAGTCTGAGTATTTCGAAACATTGGACATACTTATTTCTGAATTAAAAAGAAGGTTTTCCGACAACAATGATCTAATCAATTCGATTGCAAGTCTAGATGAGTTGGATGTAGATAAAATGGTTCCACTGAAAATTTTGGGTAAGTTTGAAAAAATGTAATAATTAAAAATAAGTCGTCATGTTAAATTTACAATTTTAACTTATTTTTCAGGTCTGAAAATTCCATCAAAAGAAGAGGCTAATGTGGTTAAAGCTTACTTGAGTCGTAACGAGGATAAAATGGAAAACACATTGCAAGTTTTGTACAGGCAACGAGAGGCGCTCAAAGACACATATGAACTTTTTGCATCTGTTGCGACCATAGGATGTAGCACTGCAGTGTGCGAATCTACGTTTTCGACTTTAACTGCAATCAATAGACCTCAAAGGCTGTCAATGGGTCACGAGAGAATGGCTGGTATGGTATTTCTGGCCTTTGAAAAAAAAAGAACAAAATCAGTTGATCTGAACGAAGTTCTTCGCATTTTTAATAACATGGCGAATCGTAGAATTCAGCTGTTTTAAATATTTTTTTATTAGTATGTTAATTATTATAATAAGTTTGCATAAACAATATAATCTAAATGGTATTTTTAGTCGTATCTGTTTACTCGTATAACCCCACCTAACAATTAATTATTAAATCACTCTCACTCAGACGTGGACATCTACATCCAAATCTGGAAGTTCAACCATCTTGAGGATTTAATAGTTCTTAGATCCATGCTCATGCTCTGCCCCAGAAATTATTTGTCTACGAATAGCTATTGAATGCACATCACTGACCTAGAGGTCAATGATATACATGGTGATTGATTTAGGAGTCCGTGCTTCGAGGGCAGATCAATTATGATAATTTTTTTACTTCCGCCCTACCTGTAACCAATGTTGCCCTACCTCAAATTCGACTCTAGCTACAGCCCTGTAATCTGGGAAAAGCCAAATGCAATATGAAAGAAGGATATATTATGTTTACTCTGTTAAAAAAAATGGATTCAGGTAGATAAATTAAATTTTTATGATGCTTTTCCCAATAAGATAATTTTTTTTGCTCGACTCGATTACGAACAGGAACAGTAGCTATGTAAATCTACCTGTTATCATATATTTAAAATCAAATATAATATAATATAAAAAAGGTGCTTTTTATATTATACTTTAAAAGGGCAATCCCTCCTGTCCCACTCCAGTTCGTTCGCTTGCTTGGCTGTAACAAATTCATATGGGTTAAATTGCATGTCCGTAGGCGAAATTTCTAATTTTCCTCAAGCGATGCAGGAATATTTCACCCCTTCTGATCTGGTACATTTTATAAGTCGTTTCTGCGCCCCAAACTTGAGTGCAAAGCTCATTTCTGTGCCAGTGCCCAAATCACATATTTGGAGCTACTTGACAGAATACAAAAACGTGCAATAAAACCTTGACATTCTTAGTCACCGTAGCAATCTCTCCTGCATATTGCTGTTTTACCAATATTTCCACCGCAAGTGTGAAGATTTGCGAAAGTATGAGTAAAAGCGAATAGACGTGTTGATAATCTCGTCCGGCTAAAATTTTCAAAATTCTGTCGCAGTTCTGCCTTTAACTCTGATTTAAAATTCAATACCTTATAGTACCATTGTGTTGCGTTTCTCTTACTCAATTTCATCGAGTTTTTTCTGTTAATTGTTGAACTGAATTAATAAATAATTAAAATAAGTTCGATGGCGGGTAAAACGCGTTCTACGAATGTGGAGAAAGAGAAGCAGTATACGCCTACACCAGGGGCAAAAGGTGTTCGAGCTACACAAATCCAGGCCAAAGAGTCTGCACACACACCAAAGCAATACACAACATTAACACCAGTTGGAAAACTAGAAAACGCAAGTACTTCCACTTTAGGATCTTGTAAACCTGTCCCAGCTGTATCAGTAAAAGATTTAGAGGAAAGGTTTTCCTTGCTGACCGAAAAAATAACCAACCAAATATCAAAAGAAATAAATCTTTTGCGTGATGACATCATAAATCGAATCGCAATTATAGAAGACCGTTTAGCTACACACACAAAGGATGTTGATGCTGCTCTCAAAAAGTTAGAAAGCCGTCAAAACAAAACTGAGCTTAAGATTAAAGAGACAGAGGAAACTCTTCAAATTTTACGATCAACCGAGACACACTTTGATGACGTGCATACACTCGAGGCAGAAGTAAGCAATTTAGAAAAACGATGCGATGCATTTGAGCGACGGGAAATTGGATCCGATGCCATTATTTTTGGTATACCGCAGTTGCAAGACGAAAACCTGAAGACAACCTTTCATCATATTTGTCACATCATTGAATGCATTCCGCCAACACTAAAATCTGTTTTCCGCTGCCAGAGACCTCAACGATTCGGACAGACTAACAGAGACAGGGCAGACGCACCGATTATTGTCAAATTTCACTCTCCCCACGAAAGGAACACCGTTCTGCGAGCAGTTGCTCTCTTTTGTAAAAACGTTAGGCAACTCTGTATCGAAGACGTAGGCATCAAAGCAGAAAATAACAGAAACATTCATATGTACGGCAGCATGACCAGCAAAAATCGCTCACTTTACCACAGGGCTTCACGTCTTAAGCATAACAAGCAGCTGTTTTCTGTTTTCACACATCTTGGTTCCGTCTATGTAAAGAAGAGTGCAGACGCAAAGGGCATTTTGGTGGTAAACGATAGAACGCTGAATATTATAGCCGCGAGAAGTCAAACTGAACAAGAAGAAAGTCAACAACAATTATGATTAAAGCCAACACTGAACAAGTACTCTTAGTATATTTTTGTTTTGATTACATTATTTCTTTACTTTCCTCTCTTTTTCCTGTTGTAATGTTTTTGCTTGATTCCTTTTTCAATACCTGTCCCCTTGTGTCAATATTATTGCTTTGGATGGTAGATCTTGTTGTCGATCTATGTGTGTCGCTTGGTTCTCTTGTAAATAATATTACTAACAATGGAATTAAATGAAAGCGCAGTGAACTCCACGGGCGATGGTAGTGATAATATACTGCGATGTATGATTAGGGTTTTTTGTCGCCGCAGGCAAGGTCTTAAGGTATGTCATCTTAATGCACAAAGTTTGCTACCAAAAATAGATGAGTTTAGAGAAATATTTGTAAACTCTCAAGTTGACGCGATCTGTGTGTCGGAAACTTGGTTCTCTCGAGACATAAAGGATGCTGTTTATACCTTAAATGGCTATAAACTCTATCGTTCAGATAGGAGCAACCGCACTGGTGGAGGTGTAGCTATTTATGTAAGAGAAGGTCTTAATTGTAAACCGAAATGTTTTTCTCCCGATGGGTGTCCTATTGAATATCTTTTTGTAGACATAATTTGTGGAGAAAATGCTGTTCGATTAGGAAGCATTTATAGGCCGAACAGGAATATTGATTTGGCACCCGTGTATTCTTTAATGGAAGAATTCTCAACAACAGCAAGTAATGTTATCGTATGCGGTGACTTTAATAGTAATATTTTGGTTGAGAGTGACCTTACCGAAAGCATGATGGCGTTTGACTTACACTCTGTAAATACACAGATACCTACTCATTTTACGAATTCCTCAAATACCCTCCTAGACATGTTTTTCGTTAATAACAAAGACAGGGTTCTTCTTTATGACCAAATTTCTGCACCCGCCTTTTCAAAGCATGACCTTATATTTCTTACCTTTGATTTTGACATTAATATGCCTACCAATACGACAACTTATAATTTCCGAAACTTTAAGAATATAGAAAGTGCTGCTCTCCAAAATCATTTTTATACCATTCCCTGGTATCTTGTTTACGGTATGACCTCGGCGGATGATCAAACTGATTTTCTTCACAGAAACATTAGTTATCTCTTTGATACATACGTTCCCATAAAAACAGGTAGGGTAAGGCCAAAAGCAAGCGCTTGGTTTACCAATGAGATTCGTTTATTAATATCACAACGAGATCACGCTTACTGCCAATGGAAGCGTTTCCGGATAGAAGAGTACCACCAAGTTTACAAGCATTTAAGAAACAGCGTCGTCCGTGAAATAAGAATTGCCAAAACACACTTTTATTCCAATCGGCTAAGTATTAATGAAGATGCCCGAAAAATGTGGAATAACCTTCGGGAATTAGGGATAGGTAAACAGAAGCTGAACTGCACACAAGATATTGATTGCAACGAACTAAATCGTAAGTTTTTATCAACTCCAAGCAGTAGAATTCAAGCTATCAATAGAATATCCCGCAGTCCTGTAGTCTTCACAGAATCACCGTTTTCTTTTTCAAGAATAGAATGCACGGATGTAGTGGAAAGCATGTTAACAATAAAGTCCAATGCTGTAGGAGTAGATGGACTTCATCCGGTTTTCATAAAATCTTTATTGCCATTACTGCTTCCATATATTACGCATATTATCAATACCATTTTCATGACCGGTGTTTTTCCTTGCCAGTGGAAAGTGGCAAAAATAATACCAATCCCTAAGAACTCGACAGGTGAAGAGTTTAGACCCATCTCGATTCTACCATATCTATCAAAAATTTGCGAACGCATTATGTATAAGCAGTTAAATGAGTATCTTGTACTTCACAATCTCCTAGTTTCAGTTCAATCTGGCTTTCGTGCCAAACATAGTTGTACCACCGCGCTTTTGAAAGTGGTAGAAGACATACGAGAGGAATTAGATAAAGGCCATGTTACATTTCTTATACTTCTTGACTTCTCAAAGGCATTCGATACGGTTGATCACTTTATCCTTATTGATAAATTACGTCAGTTCTTTAACATGTCTTCTTCTACTGTAAAGTTAATCTCATCATATCTTACTGATAGATATCAGGCAGTGTCTTTGGGGAATGTTCTTTCAGAATTTCTTCCTTTGGTGCAGGGTGTTCCGCAAGGCTCGATCTTGGGACCCCTCTTATTTTCGCTTTACATCAACGACTTACAAAGCATAATCTTAAATTCAAGTAGGCATTTTTATGCTGACGACATTCAGATTTATAAAAGCTGTCCTCTTGGCCTTATCGAAAACTGTGCCGATGTTTTGAACGAAGACCTTGAAAGGATCTCGAAGTGGTCGTTTAAGAATAATCTGTCACTTAACCCAAAAAAATGTAAATGTTTGGTAATTTCAAAGAAGAAGCTAGAGCTTTCTTATTTTCCCACAATTAAGCTTGATTGTTCGCCAATAGAATACGTAGATAGCTCAAAAAATCTGGGAATGGTTTTCAATAGAACACTCACATGGAATAGCCACATTAATCTGATTGTGGGCAAGGCATATGGAGTTCTTCGAACTTTATGGACTGCTCAAAAGTTTACACCACCTAAAACACGATTAATTCTTGCTAAAACTTTGGTTATTCCAATACTTGTGTATGGTTCCGAAATATTTAATAACTGTGATGCGGATTCTAAAAGGAAGCTTCAAGTAGCATTTAATAGTACCATTCGCTATGTATATAGTCTCAGAAGATTCGACCATCTATCACATCTGACAAAAAACTTATTGGATATATCCTTTCCAAATTATATAAAGTTACGAACCCTACTTTTATTGTTTTCAATCATAAAAACAAGACAACCGATATATCTATACAATAAAATTCGGTTTTCGGCATCCAGTAGATCTGCCTGTTTGATTCTACCACAATTTACTTGCCTAACATCTGAGAGGCAATTTTTTATTTCTGCTATTCGCCTTTGGAATGCACTTCCGCGAAACATTAGAGAACTAGGCGACACACACCGATTTGAGAATGAGTTGAAACTTTTCTTCACAAACCAAAGCAACTAATTTCGCTTAAACCAAAGCACCCCCCCCCCCCCCCCCCCCCAAACCCTTTGATCAAGCAAATTCAATTAATGAATTAATTTAACTTTTTTTTTTTTCTTTTTTTTGTACCTTATTTAAAACACTTGAAATTTTCAAAGATTTAAGTGGAAAGATTGATAATTTATTATTTAGCTTTCTTTGATTGTTAACTTTTTTCTTATTTATTTAAAATCATTCCGTTTTTCCTTAACTCATCTCATTTTTATACAAATTGTTTACATTTCACAAACTTAAAAGTGTACTCTTACTGTGAATTGAATTAATAAATAAATAAATAATAATAATAATAAAGTGTTCAAACGAAATACCCAGCTGCATGCCCCCCTTAGAACATTTCAACCGCAATCCTATGAATGCACATCAGTTCGCACTCGAGCCTTTTTTCGGATGTTCAGTGACATATAAAGAATCTATCCTTAGCCGTTCCTGTTTTTCCCACCCGTTATAATTATAATCTGCAATCTGAGTGAAGGCCAAGGTGTAGAGACGGTAGTGTGTTTTCTTGTGACCCGTGCGACGAATGTTCAATCCGGTGCAGGGAAGTAAGTCCACGGGAACTAAGTCCACTGAGGGACTTAGTTCCCACATAGTGGGAAATAAAACCACTTTCGCGAAGTGGACTTAGTTCCCATGTAAAGTGGGAAATAAATTCCGAAAATTCTGAGTGGTTTTAGTTCCCTTTTAATATAAAGTAAATTCTCACTGTCGACTAAGAACAAAATAAAATTAAAGAGTCAAGTAGGTACTTTGAAATTTTTATTAACAAAAGAGAAATCAACTTTTAACTGAGACAGAGTAATATAGGTACCGTGACTTCGCACCTACTCCAAATCAAACAGTGAGCCCAAGCAGTGGGGTTGCAGGGGGGCCGCATGCCCCCCCCCCCCCCCCCCCCCCAATATGCATTACACTGTTTATGGGATTAGTTACGAAATCGCAAGTAGATTCCATAAATAGTGTAACACATATGGGGGGGGGGCATGCTGCCCCTCTGCAACCCCCTGCTTGGGGTCACTGTTTGATTTGGAGTAGGTGCGAGGTACGGTTTTGAAACTTTGGCTTTATTTCACCATGATAAGCTTAAGATTTTGCTTAAAGAGTGTGATAACTAACTGCACTTTACAGTTTTTTGTATAATTCTAAATGTTGGATGTTAGTTCCCTCTTCTTATTTTTGAATGTGTACTAAGTTCCCTTAAAAAAATTGACTTAGTTCCCACTTTACAGGGGAACTAAGTCCACTTCGCGAAAGTGGTTTTATTTCCCACTATGTGGGAACTAAGTCCCTCAGTGAACTTAGTTCCCGTGGACTTATTTCCCTGCACCGTTCAATCCCCATGGGGAACAACAACATACGCCACGCATTAAAGGACAGAAACGAATAACACCTTGTTTCACCAACCTCCATATCAAAAAGAGGATTTCTGCTTGGACCGTTACCGAGTCTGAGTGCTCTAGGATTTGGATTTCCTTTTTTAAAAAAAAAACAATAACAATCAACCACCGTGCAGCGGTTTCTCCTCTGTCAGCAAGAAATCCATCATTTACCAAGGAGGAAATAGGTCGAATTCGAGCTAATAATAAACTTATCGTTCATAAATTTGAAGAAACTGGTTCGGTTCAAGATCAGAGAAGTAAAGCCTATCATCGTAATGGTCGTTCATGTGGAAATATTGCAGCAGTTAGCAGAAGTGTTGCTGAAGAGTCAAGGACGTCAATTCGTCGTCGTTCACAGAAATTAAACCACAAACCTACAACTTTGTTGAACACAATGATCTGTATGTAACGGCTTAAAAAATACAGTTAACACAATAATTAAAGCCAACTGACCACGCATTGCTACGGCAATTCGTTAATTGGGCCTAGAGAAGCAACGACAAAATGACAATTTTTTCAAGCAAAATAATGAGGCTTATAATAAACAAAACTGTCGCATTTGGGCTGAAGAAAATCCTAGAGGATTGTTTAAAAGGCCAATGAAACCAAAAAAAAAAGTTACTGTATGGTGTCCATTTTTCCTTCGAAGATGTAAATGGCAATGCAGTTACATGGATGGAGCTCGTTATCAAGCAATGATTAGAAACTTTTTGTGGAGTCAATTGGAAGATATTGATGTGCAGAATATGTGGGTTCAACAGGAAGGTGCAACATTCAACACAGCAACGAAGACAATCGATCTTTTGAAAGAAAAGTTTAACAATTGCATATACATGCATTGGGCACCAAGATCATGCGATTTAACACCACTGGAGTTTTTCTTATGGGGTTTCTTGAAGAGTAAAGTTTATGCCGATAACCCTTTAAGTGTTTAACACCTCAAAGACAACATCATCGAGCAAATATCACTTATTGAACCATCATTAAGCGAAAAAAGATTCAAAATTTTGGTAAAAGGTTGACAGTCTGCCCAGCTAGCAGAGGAGGACACTTTGACGACATTCGTTTTCAATATTAACCGGAACCAATGAACATTAATTTCCAATAAAAATAAATACAGATTTTATACAATTTATGTCTTCAATTCAAAATTTGAAATGATACCTCAAATTTGCACACCCTTATATTTAGAAACTGCACGAGAGAGGCCAAAGAGAAGCGTGCGAGTAAGCATTGCGGATAAGAGGGAGAACACTTCTTCAGAAGGATGGGTGTAATAGCATTCTCGAGCAGTGGATGTGTACATACCAAGTTCTTAAAGTAGTTTAATTATAAGTAGTAGTAGGGATTGGTTGGTTCTGCGACACATGAAGTGGTAGAATAGGATGGTGGCAATATATACTTATAATATATTCTGTTACACGTTAGGTGCATGAGCAGGACTGATTATTAAAAAATATACTTTGTTGATCTTTCAGCGGTCACTGGTCAAAATGCATAGAGAACGATTGATGGATGAGCAGGTATCGATAGATTCTGCAGAACCTGGCACTCAAAGAAGTGGTACCCTGAAAGTGGATTATAGGGTGAATGCGTTGATGTGATGGAAGGTCAACTTGCAAAGAAAATGCATGATGAGGATGGGGGTCGCGTACCGGGTATCTGGGTTGGACATCAGGGTCACGCGCCACGCGTCGGGGCCGTTCGGACGTCGGGGTCGCGTGCTTGTCGCCAGGCGTCACGCATTTGATTCCTGTGTTAGCGCGTGTTAAACGACGTTGGGCGCGGTTAGTACGTAGATGGGGGACCGTTTGAGAACAACCGCGTGTAAGTCCCATCTACAGAGTTGAGGTAGATAATATATACGTGGTATCACAATGGACCTAAATTGGTCTAAGTGTGTCGGCTTCCGCCGACAGCCACCTAAACCTAACCTAACCTAACCTAGCGCGACGTAGAGCGATATGGCTTACGTTATTTTTCCGCACGTTTAGGTCGGGCGTCTGTGTAAGATATCTGTCATAATGTATAGAATATTCCAGAATCTTCTCACTTAAAAGTGCGATTTTTGGAAGAACTTACTAGAACATTTCCAACTGTGCAGTGAAACTCTTGCAGGAAGATGATTTTGTATGTTAAACAACATATTGCTCGCTGTTTGTCAATTCGCGCTGCGAGTTGTCTCTATTTCCAATTTTACTGCACCTTACAATGTTTCCTGTTTTTCGTTCCGTGCTGTGAAATTCTCTGACATTACCTGTTTTGGTCCTTCAGTGATATTTAGGTCAGGCAAAATGCATAGTGATTGAGACATATGTTTCAGTGTATATTGTTTCTACCATACTATGCATTTAATAGGATGCAATATATATAAATGGCGTAAACCTGAACCCAACGCCTGAGTTCGATTTAACCTTATCAGCGACAGTTCGCTGAAGCGCTTTTAGATATTTTTATTCTTGGTACTATCCAAAGCACATAGATTTTTGCGAACTCAAATGATTGGGCGGCTCTTTACAGATCGATATTGATCAACTGATCGGTATTAAAGAGAGCGGCTTAAAAGAGAGCTGTTTTCAAAGTCTTTCAACATGTGCAACCATGTCGGTGCAGGGACATAAGTCCACGGGACATAAGTCTCAACTTTTTATTTTGGGACTTATGCCACACTTAAGTGAAATAAAGCCGTATTTCAATATATGGCCGTTTTTAGCTTTCTGAAAGTGAAATAAGGCCATACGAATTCATTTACCCAAAGTGCAATAAGGCCAAGTGCTAAAGTAAAACCTCGCACCTACTCCAAATCAAACAGTGACCCCAAGCAAGGGGTGTGCAGGGGACAGCATGCCCCCCCCCCCCCCCCACCCAAGGCGTAGCAATGTTTATGGAATCTACTTGCGATTTCGCAACTATTCCCATAAACAGTGCAATGCATATGGGTAAATGCTGCCACTCCGCTTGGGGTCACTGTTTGATTTGGAGTAGGTGCAATGGCAAATTGGTGAAAACAGCACCAATGAAAAGTGAAATAACGCCTTTTCCACTTTCACATCATTTGGTGCGACATAAGTCCCAACTTTTACATTTGGGAGTTATGTCCCACTTGAGTGAGACATAAGTCCCAAAATAAAAAGTTGGGACTTATGTCCCTGCGCCCTGAAAGTCTACTTTTCTGTTTGTTAGAGGAGACTGCTTCCGCCACAAACAACGATTCGTGTAACGATGATTTTCTAAACATTTTGAAAGTTTACATTGTATACTAAGGGAATCTGGACTCAGGATCATTACTGAGGCTAATCAAATGCTGGCGTTGTTGCATTTGTGCGATTTAGGAGTTTTAATGCCTGCATCTCGTTCGCGATTGTAAAGGACCATTGATTGATATTGCTTTTTTGACGTGGTTCGCAGGATATCTCCTTTGAACATGACAGTGCCAACTGACACGGTAGCAGCTACATTTTCTTTGAGATAAGTTCTTTGACGTATAGGCTCCACCGTTTATTTTTAGTTCGCCAAAATAACTTATCTTAGCAAATTGATCTCTGACGGCTTTAGCCATCATCCGATATTCCTATGTTAAAAAACAAAGTTAAGAAATAGTTGCCTTCTGACACATCTCAAGGCAGGAAAAAAAACCCGACGCACGGCGTCCGATAGCTTCAGAATGTTCTATACGCTATGCCAGATGTCCGATCTAAAAAAGATCTAAAAATGTTGCAGCGCAAAACACAGGCAGCGAGGGAAGAGCTCGAAGAAAGGACGAGAATAAAACCCAGCGTAGAAAGAAGAGAGCGTACACAACTGCGAAGCAACTGGCTGCTGGTTCTAAGACCGGAACGCAGATTCTTCGAAACCGCAACTGACTGCTGGCTCTAAAACCGAAAGGCAGGCTCTTCGACACCGCGACGGAAATCTAGTTGCCTACGCACAAGGAATAGAAGAGATTTTTAAGCAGCATTTCCAACAGCTGCTAAATGGGCACCATGTAGAGAGAATGGCAAGAAGAGAACCCACGTGCTGTCAATGAAGAACCTATATTTCACCACTCAGTATAAAAGAGGTTGACTAAGCTTTAAGAAAGCTTCAGAGCTGTAAAGCTGGTTCCAGCAGAGCGCTAAATTATCAACCAACAATGCGTTGAAGTCCAATGACTGGACTATCAGCTCCATTTGTCCCGTTTACAAGAAATTGAATCCTATGACTTGCAAGAACTATCGGATCCTATCCCTGCCTAATGTAGCAACAGGTTAATCGGCACGCACCAGTTTGGATTCCGGCCCGGGAGTTCGTCAATAGACCAACTTTTCACACTAAGGCAAATCCTGGAAAAGACCAACGAAATTCAAGTCGAGACTCACCATTTTTTCATCGACTTTAAAGCCACACATTAGTGATGTATCAAACCGAATATTTCTCTAACGGAGTTTAAATTTAAGTTAGCAAACACAAGTTAAAGCAAAAAAAACAATATCCAAGATCCATGAAACAATATTTGACCATCTTGGAAGGAATCGCTGTCATGATGTCATGAGCCAACCAAACTTTTTCAGATTATAAGGTCCTTTGTGACTCCATGTGGATCTTATTCCACATTTTCTTTTTTGTCGAGGAGCTAGATTTTCTACACTGAAGCACTCAGACTTAATACTGGTCCATTGTACACACAGGAAAACACAAAAAAATTCTGAAATTTCCTCGATTTTCTGAGAAAAACGAGTAGGCTTAGATTTCCAGTGCTTACCACATCAGCACCAAATACCTGCCAGCTGTCAGCTCTATAGAAAAAGCCAATCTGCTTGTGCTCACTTTGTAGGTAGCTCAATGCTCCCAGATTGTGCTTAATCTCAAATTGTACTCCAGCGCGAGAATACTCCATGGGACCAATCCACTTCGGCACTCGAACAGTGGCTGGTCCAGATGGTATTTCCCCTATCGTTCTGAAGAGGTGTTCTTCCACGCTGGCAAAGTCATTGCGTAAACTTTTCTATCTATCCTTTTGTTCAAGGCTCTTCCAATCCCTAAGAAAGGCGAATCTTCTTCTCTCTCCTCCTACCGACTAATTGCATGACCGCCCCTTCGTTCAAAGTTCAATGATATAAATATGCTCTAAAAAAGACGCTATATGCTCCTAAAATACGCTCTAAGAACTTTTGAAAACTGGAAAAATCACGAAAAATTAAACAAAAAATATTATTTTTAAAAAAAATGTATTTCAGGAAACACAAGTAAATAATAAACAACTTAATTGAATAACTTCTATATGTATACATTTCTTCTTGAATTATAGTGTATACGTAGAAAAACTTCTTTTTACCTCAACGGATGTAATAGTCGCCAATATCTCAGAGATTGTGTATTCATTCACCTTTGAATTTTATCCAGAGAGACAATTGAAATTTCTTTTAAAGCCCTAACATTACGGTTTTTTGAAAACTTTGACATTTTGGTATTTATTTTTTTCCCTATTTTGTAGGCAATGGAGCTAACTTTAATTTCTGCATCGTTGACTATGTCGATATATGTGGCAAGTTCTAGACCATTCGTTTCCAATTTCTTAATTGATTCAGAAAAAAAGCCGCAGGAGCTTTCAAAAATACTTTTTTATACTGGCAATAATAAGATCGGCCTCAGGAAATGGTCCTCTTATGGTTTCGCAAACTCTTTGAAGTCCATGTGCTAGACACGTCACTTGAGTTATGTTTGGATAAAATACTTTAACTGCTAAAGCTGCCTTAACCATATATGGAGCAGCATTCGACAATAACAGCAGTATGGAGTCTTTTTCAAACTGGCCGCCCAACATCTTTACCGAGTCATCGAAGAGCCTGGCTATTGTTGAATGGTTTGCTTTATCCATTAAATCAAAATTTATTAAAAAACTCCTCCTTTGCAATTGAGTCGTCAGGACCTAAAATGCCAATAATTAAGTTGGCAACCTACCTGTTTGTAAATAAGAGAGGATAAGGGGAAACAATGATTCATTTTGTTTATGTTTTACTGGACCACTAAAATGAATTTTCTAAATTTCTAAAAACTGTGATATACCTAATTTGATGTTTTTTTGTTTTTATGTACCTGAATATTTTACCCTCAAATTAAGGATTTCTATCAAACCAAACTTTGTTTATTTTCTATTTTTTTTTCCACAAGTTGAACTTTTCACAACCACCTTCTTAGATCCACTGTCCGCGATTAAGATGAGAACTTTTGTTTGCGGTGTCTCTTGTCTGTTGAAAATAGGGAAAGGATTGCCATTGTAAATGCGCAACTATCTATTGAGGTAAAAGGGTTTACCCGCACAGCTGTGTTATATAGGTTCTGTGCACTTCCGCAAATGTCCATTTTTTTCGTCACGCAAACAGTTGATGAAGAAAGGACAAATAAGCTAAAATATTGAAAAAATTCACAAATGTGCTAAAATATATCCTAAAAATGTAGAAAACGAGTGTGCTTTACACCACACGACTGAAGTAATATTATGTACATATACATGTTTATATACGTATAGAAAGATGTATAATATATGCATGAATATACATATATATTAATTTTCTACAAATATTGAAATTTATTATGCGTTTCATTGATAAACTAATATTTTCAAATAGATTTTTTATTTTTATTCATTATTTTCATTATCGGATACATCAGTAATTACTGTGGTTGATTGTAAGACCGAGACAATATGGTATGAGAAATAAGATATGTACATATGTTTTCGAAAGAAAATTAGAAAGATATCTAGAGAAAACTGCATCGATTGTTGTTCCATGTCTGTGCATTGCGGTTATTATTCATTTTTGTAGTTCTAATTTATCTTGTAGACAGTTTACCAAGAGTTGTCCATATTCGGACGCGAAATAAATATTGAAATCTCGTGCTGAAATTCGTGGCAACGTATGATACTAGGCTAAAACGGCCCCATACAGGGCCTAGAACCTTCCAACCACTTCCATGGGAGGGGACCTACAGTTTTACGAAGAATACGAACGGCAAATTTCAGACATTCGCAAGAGATGCGAACAACACGCGGTCCCCCATCTAAGTGCTAACCACGCCCTAAGTCGTTTAATTCCGATGATCGAATGAGAACCGATTTATTCGACGTGGCAAGGTCGTTGGCATGGCAACGTATGATAGTTTTCTCCTAATTCTTCAGAGCCTACTCAACCGTAAGTCATAAAAAAAAATGTTAATATTATTAACTGCGTTATTGGGCGAAAAACTATCATTATGTTTGTTTAATTCGAGAGCCATCTGTACGAAAAAAGACGAACTAATGAACTGCGATTCATGGACACAATGACTTTACTCACTTCCGGTAAAATTCATCTGTCGGCAACTGTTTTAGACATAGCTTTCTCCTTTAGGTCGGTTTGGATAGTTGATAAGAGCAAGAGCTTAGTATTGCCCTCAATTGAGGAGCTTCAAGGGTGTTTACCCATTCCACGAACCTTTCCGCCGACTAAATTGTATGGGTTGTAACAAAAGAGTGTATGATACGAAACGTAAATCTCTCTCTTTCTATCTTCACTAACTTATATTTCCCTCTCAACTCCCGTTGTTCCGGAGGTACGTTTGTCTACACCTCCGTGACGTATTCACCAACTTACTCCCCAAGTCAAGCGTGCGTAAAGAATTTTTACTTCAAAAATATGCGAAATATGCTCTTAAAAGTAAAATATGCAAAAATATGCATCTATACCCAAAATATGCACAAATATGCCCTAACGAATGGGGCTTACAATGCTTAATTTTGTTTATACAAACGTATTTCTGTGTAATCCGATTTTCAATACAACCTTCCAAAAAAAACATGCTTTTGCATATTTCCGGTTGCCTTACACATGAGTAAATGAACGAATATCGATTTATTATCAATAAGGCTGTTTGTAGTTTTTCTTTCAACAACGAATTCCTGAATTTTGTAGTTGAAAACATACGCCTTTAAAATGGCAACACTTTCAAAACTAAGAGATTTAAGAGAAAAATGAGGAGAAATTTTGAGGCGAATTTATCTTACTTCGAAAATGAAAATTTAAAATGTATGATAAATAACAAAGAAGAACCAGTTGATGACCCTTCGTCCCACCAACCGCCAAAATTCCAACAAATCATTCGTTTTAATTGTCTTTTTGTTTTGTTTATTTTTGGCATTATGTCGAATGCAATGATGGGTTAGTAGGTATTTGTTTGTTTTGCTTTGTGAGTTCGTATTTCGTAACAATGTCGGCCCGTAGTAAATAGTAATGCTTCTGAATTTTATTATATAGGAACCTATAAAAAATGGGAAACAAAATTGTATGAATTATTGGGGGGGTGTTGAATTTAACTTGAATTTGAATAGCACGAGAGTTTTTATTGATTTGCATGACTTTGGCCAATTATGAACTTCGTAGAACTAGGCACCTAGCAAAAAGTTCATAACTTCGTAGCGGGAACAGGTAAGTACTTATGTTACCAGCCACCTCACATCAACACAAGAAGTTTGGCTGTAAAAACGTAATACTCGTAGTATCCGTACAGTGCAAATGTACATCCACCATACATTATGTATACCTTCTATATATTCGTCGAGTGAGCTGGTTTCAACTCGTAATATTATTTGCCGGTTCATTCTGACTGACTTTTTTTTAAAGGGGAGGAATCCTAATTCAAAAGGGGTGCATATAGACATACTGACAGGTAGGTATATATATGTAATATGTAAGTAATTTGAAATTGGGACACGTAATATAAAAGATAGTAGATAAAGATACGTGACACAAAAGTTTAAAAGCGTCTGTTGATTTGGAATTTTTGATTTGTAAATAAACGTCATAGGCTATCTATACCTATACAGTACAGGGTGTTTCAGTTAAGGTCAACTAAGTAGGAATCAACTTTCGCCGAAAAACAAATCATACAGCAGGAAAATATTTTCACCTTATTTTAAAAAAGGAAAGTACGGGTAGTTTTTTTGTGAGTACGGTTAGTGTAGCCAGTACCAGTTCACCTAACACATTTTCTTGCTATGCTCGTGGAAAACTTATATGAAGGTACATGGTCAGGATACAATTAATTTGTTGGTTTTTATTTATTAAGTGGGTTGTTACGAAGTTTTAAATGCAAGCATGTTATTGCTCCTTGTTTTTAAAATGTGTACCTAGTTTCTTTTTTTGTAAATAGCGCAATTTCACCAGTACCCGGCCAGGTCCTTTTCCTCAGGAAAGCTGTTAGGTACTTAACCATTAAAATCAAACACATTTCCAAACATAAGGAAATTCGAACTGTTGGAAACCCTTTTGTTATCTCCACGTGGGCGTGGCAAGAAACGTATTTGGGCGAATTGTTAAGAAGGATATTGTCGACATATTTTTCTATATCTACGTAACTGTTTATTACCCTTCTACTGCTTCAACACCTTTCAAACACTCGGATTAAGAAACAAGACCAAATTATGGTGAGTTCCGGGTCATGTCGTGGTAGAAGGTAACTTGGCCAGAAAAGGTTCAGAAACACCTTTCATAGGTGCCGAACCTTTCTGCTTTCATAGATGAGCAGCAACGGCAGCAATAAAAAGCTGGGAACATAGAAAATGTATCTATCTTTGGGAAAGCATCCAAGGTCTAATACAGGCCAAACGAGCTATTCGGTCATTCAATCAAAATGCCAGCAAATACCTAAACCTAAGCAGGCAAGATATTAAAAACTTAGGAGGTTACCTTACCGGTCACCATGGTTTAAGATATCATTTAAACAAAATGAGAATATCAGACTCTCCTGAATGCCGACTTTGTCTCGAAGAGGACGAGTCAGCGGAACACATTTTATGTAAATGTCCAGCCCATAATGGAATTAGAAAGAAAATCCTTTTCAGGGAACAAATGAGCCCCGAGAACATAAAGAATTCTTCTACTGGAAAAATTGTCCGCTTTACACGGAAAGTCGAATACACTGGCGAAATCACAAGGAAGAGGCCATACATTTTGCAATCGATTTTCAGTCTATATACCTGTTGGAAACTTTATACCCAGTAACTTTTACTACCTGTGAACAGGTACATATTTTCCCAACAGTAAGTCATAAAATTAAAGGGTAAATAACAAACGACCGCTGGATTTTCCAAGATCAAACAATGAACTACTTGAAAAGCGCACTAGGATGAGGCTATTGTGAAATAAGTTCTGTTTGATTTAGAAAAAATAAGCTAAAGACTCCTTACCAATAGTGAGCGGAAGCCTGAGGTGAAACTTTCTATTGTTTTTTTTTTTGCGAAAGACCGTAAAGTTGCAACGTTTCATTTTTTTCATTGAGTTACATACTAAAATATGCTTACTTTACAAAATATACACAAACATACATATATTACGAGAAAGATTACCTACTGAGTCAGAAATGATACGGATACGAGTATATTTTATTATGCTTAGACGGGAACAAAATTCAATAATTGAAAACTTGCGTTGTAAACTACAGTAGATACCCTACCCATTAAAATCAGAATAGATAAAAAAAAAACTGAGAGACCACTCTACTTTTGAATTTTCTAAATAATATAGTATGAGGTTGGTCAAAATTCTATATCCGCACATTGAAAAAACATGTTGGTACTTAAAACCAATCAGAGTATTCTTCCGATAGAAAATGGTGCCGGATACAGGCATGTTCTATATTAGCCGTGTTTCTCTGCACGCGGATATAGGGATAATTTTAAATTTGCATGTAAAATACAACAACAACTTATCCTATATATGCTAACTTAAGTGGGGATAGCTATCGCCGCTAAGTCCTTTAGCGGGGATAAACAGTGCTTCCAAAAGCCATTTTCTTCGTTTCTGATGAATCGTTGCGATGAATTTTTCAGGAAATGTTAAAGTTTGATATCCCGCCGACCACTGGCACATCCCGCCGAATATTTTGTTCGGGATTTTATTATTATTATTTTTCAAAATTTAGTAAATATGTCAATGTGAAACTGTTTTTTATAATTTTAGAATATGTTTGGCATTAATTTCATATGTCGGAAATTAATATTTTTGAATTTCACGATTTTCAATACAAATTACTTAACTCAACTTACATCTGTGTCACTAATAAACCTCATTGGTGCATGTGTGCTGCCAAGTTTGTTTTGATGAATTCTTAAGCGGCGATGGTCGTTTTTTAATGCCATGCCTATATCCGCGGGCAAAGAAACACGGCTATTGTATGCATTTCACTCATTTTGACTGATGCGGAAAAGTATTACGCCTGACATATGTGCAGCAAGGTAATACATGGAGTAATGCATGCAATATCGCGCATGAAGCAGATGTGCAGTAACATTTTTGTCAGTTAAAGTTGTGTGTCTTCCTTGTAGTACAATGGATCAGTATTGAGCGCTGAGTGCTCCAGAAAGCCTCGCACCTCGAAAAACAAATCATTTTTGACGTTACAGCGAACAAGGTTTTTTGTTTCAAATAGAAATTGTCTGCATTCAGTGTTTTTTTCCTGAGCCAACCTAACCTAGATATCACCAAATGACCAAACAGACTAAAATGTCACGTAATGTACGATTTTTGACATTTATCGATTCACTTTTATTGCAATCGGAATTTCTCAGCTAAGCCCCTAACCCAGCTGTCAAAAACAAACTAAGATACAGTCTTAGCCATTTCAACTTATCAGAGGTTGATGATAGAATTTCACAGCACCGGACAAATTGTAGATACCAAATTGTGAGTTCTACTATTGGACTTGCAGTAAAAATAGAAATAGAAACAACTTGCACTACGAATTAAATGCAGCAAGCAATGGGTCATTTTATATACAAAATCTTACTGCACGGGGTTTGCTGCACATCTGCTTTAAAATGAGACTTTTTTGAGCAATGAATCGAAACATTCCAATTCGAACAACAATCTAGTATCCGGCCAGCTCTGCTAGAGTATCTAAAGGGTTTTTCAACAGGGACGCTACAAAAGTAGAGCGACAGGGACAGCAAACGACGCCGAATTTCTTACCGCTCTTTTGACATTTCTCTTCAGCAAGGGTTGCCATTTCATGATGGGAAGATATACGAGCCAACAACGAGTCGAAATTATTAAAATTTACTACCGAAATTCGGAGTCAGTGGCCTCAACGTTAAGAGCGCTACGTCCAATTTATGGTCGTCATAATCGTCCTAGCAGATCAACAATTGAGCGTCTAGTGGACAAATTTGAACCAACAAGCACAGTACAAAATGTTCCCGTGCCAGTGAGACAAAGAAGTGCCCGTAGTGTCGAGAATATTGCTGCCGCTGAGGCTTCAGTTGAAGAAAGCCCAAATGTGTCTCTCACACGTCGCTCTCAAGCGTTGGGCATCTCTGTGACGTCGTTGTGGCGAATTTTGCGAAAAGATCTTGGCCTACATCCTTACAAGATTAAATTGGCGCAAGAACTGAAGCCGCTTGACCACCAGAAGCGTTGTATGTTCGTGAATCTGGCTGAATGGCTTCGTCAATAAACACAATATGCGGTATTGGTCAGGCAGCAATCCACACGTACTCCATGAGTCATCATTGCATCCCGACAAAATTACGGTTTGGTCTAGTTTATGGGCCGGCGGCGTCATTGGGCCGTACTTCTTCCGTGATGATCAAGACCGGCACGTTACTGTGAATGGGAATCGCTACCGTTCAATGATAACCGAATATTTTTGGCCCCAATTGGATGATATGGACTTGGAGGACATGTGGTTCCAACAGGACGGCGCCACAAGCCACACAGCGAATGCCACAATCAATTTATTTGAAACCAAGTTTGGAAACCGTGTTATCTCACGAAATGGTCCAGTCGCTTGGCCGCCTCGGTCGTGCGATTTGACGCCGTTGGACTATTTCCTGTGGGGCTACGTCAAGTCTATGGTCTATGCCAACAAGCCAGCGATAATTGATGAACTTCGTACGAATATCGAACGTGAAATGGCAGCAATATCGTCCGATTAATGTTTGAAAACCGTCGAAAATTGGGTTCAGCTTCTGGACTTCTGCAAGCGTGCCCGTGGTGGCCATGCAAAAGAAATCGAGTTCCATACATAATGGTATCGAACTTCCGTACTTTCACAGGAATAAAGAATTTCATTAATATACTTTTGTAACGCTCTTATTGAAAAACCCTTTACATGCACATCTTTATCACCACATTCAGATTTATTTTCCTAAATTTATGTGTCCAAATAATTCATTTGACATTCTAAATCTATGGGAAAACATTCTACGTACCAATTTTTCATTTTATTACAGTGTCGACAAAAAATGATACCTAAATTCCTTTTCAGCGACAGAAATACTACACAACAGCAATACTTACACGAATAAAGAGAAAGAGAGTGTTCGATATTCTCCGATTTCCTTGCCCCTTATTTTCCCCACTCGCGGCGAAAATAGTCTCGGTCGAAGTTTTCTAAATATATTTTCTCTTTATTCTACACTTTAATGTTTAATCTCTATACATACTGTGCGTCTGTGCACAGTGCAACTTGTACTTTGCTTTAAGTTTAGCTAAAAATATAGAAAAATAGAGTAGAGACATGGCTACCGCTCCACCAAAAACGTAAACGGTCTATCAAAATAATTGCACTACCACCAACATCGAGCTAACGTTTCATATATTGTTCATGCGGCGAATAAGTTTACACATTCAAACTCGCGTATCTCACGCCTCGTTTCGTTTAATATAAAAAGATACCTCACTGTAAAATCTCAACCATTGTAAGCAGAACTTTTGAACGGATAACAACGCGAAAGGAAGTGGAATTAAGCTGAAAAGAAAATCATTTTCCTAAGAAATTAGAAAGTTAGATATAAATTCGAAAAGAGTTGCGGTTTTTTCTTTGAAATTTGCCTGAACAGTGACAACGAAATTATATTTTGAAACTTGAACTAAGATTTGTTTGAAACAGCATAAACAGTGGAAACTTCTGGAAAACATTCGATTTAGATACTTAAGAGCAAATGTTTAAGAGAAGCGGATAACAGTTAAACGAACTGTAGTGCCTTGACAATTTACAAAACAATCAGTGTTCATTTTGATATATTGATTAAACAAATATTAAAGTGCGTTGTGCGCGTAAATAACTTGTTGAACACACCATCAGCAAAATCAGTTAAGCCGGTTTTTATATTTTGCGCGGTTAACAAACAAAAAACAGCTTTGAAATGGCCTTCATGATGCCTGTGATGAAAAACGAATTCGACATCTACAATGGTAGCCGAACCCGGAAGGTATCAGAGTGCAGTAATGCCAGCGTACCCACCGGGCAACGGTCTCGCAAAGTATCCGAATGCAAATCGGAGTCGCAAAGTTTTTCTACTTCACCTGGCAATGGTTTTGAATACATGTCACCAAATCACCGCTTGCAAATGAACAGGTCCGCATCATCGCGTGCCGCCTTCCCAAGGAACTCATCACGCACATCGCAGTCTTCGAATACGTTTGCAACATCACCTACACGCACCTACAGCCAAGCGTCTAGCCCGCCAAAAACACAAGCGGACAGCCAAGTAAGTCTGAATAAGTTCCACAACCGCTTGGTCGATAAGCTACGCAAGTCGTTTCGCAAAGACACTGCTAAGCGTTCATGAGAGCCGTCCCGCCAGTATTATGCTAACCAAACCTTTAACGATATTGAGAATAACTACACAACGACAACGGCGACAGTGTTGGTTGTGGCGCCACTAACGCAACAGTCCACTGAAACGGCGGCCATACCATCCTCTATTGTCCAATCGACGCGAGCACTTTGCATCCGCACGGATAGCGACAATGACGAAATAACAGTGCCTCAGCAGCGGTGCGTCAGCAGTTCCGGTCGCTTTGCAACAATGAGGCGGCGCATTGTTGCACCGTTGATGAGACGAAATTCAGTAAAACGTTGCCGGCGATGTCGGTCAACGATGGACGCTGATTGTCGATGTTGTCGGTTACGTTCTTCCATTGTGGATGCCAGTGGAGAAAGTGGGGGTGGAGGTGTAGACAATTGTGGATCATCATCCACCGGGGACTTGCATTCCAGTTCAGAAGCGACTATCGTTGCTGGCTGTGAAACCAATAACACAGCCGAGCAAAGTCAGCTCCTTATGAAGCCGAAATATCGCAGACCATTTTTCCGCCGCCGACGAAGATCCACATCTAGATTCAGCTCGTGTAGTGCTCCAGGATAAGAGAAGCGCGCATCCATACAGCCCGAATGGGTTGTTTTTCATCCAAATGCTTCGCGTTGCTTTTACGTGATGGAGAAACGTGTTCTCTTACACGCTCGCTTTTCGTGCTTCTGATTGTGTGTACCAGCGGAGGAACGAGTTGTCACAAAGTGTTCAATTAACGTAGACCGATCAGCTAGATGTGACAGTAACAAAATAATATGGGGTTCTATTCTGACCGACAAGTGATTGTTATATCGTAAATATCGTAAATTTTTTACTAATGCATTAAATTGTTTGTAAACAAATTAAAGATCTACATGTTTTTTTTGTTCAAGTAAATACATACACTAGAAAATACTAATAATCATTATACCTATTATATTTTATAAATATTTATACATAAGAATTAATCACCTTTTTGAAACAAAAACTTTGCTTTCTAATAAAAAAGAACGAAACAATTCAAAAATCTAAATGGTTTATTTGTTTTATTTTTATCCCGATTTGGAGACGAAAAAAGGTTGGAATATCGGTTTCGCTGCAAAAGTTGATAGAAGGGTTGTGCCCTTTCTTTGGAGAAGTTCTCTTTTTCACAGGTTTTGCCAATTGATGTAGTTGGTGTCTGCAGGTGAGCTTTAAGTACGGGTACCTACACCTCGAGTTGTGTGTCAATTCGACTAACTCCGACTGTGCTTCGTCTTGACGTTTTTGGTTGCAAAAAACAAAACTGTCAAAAAATGTAGGCAGATTTTTTGTTCTGCCAAAAGAAAAATTTCCGAGGCTATGAAAGTGGCAAGAAAAAGAAAAAAAATCAAAATATTGAGGTGTTTTAAAGAAACCGACTTTTAAATCTATGTTTGGTCTGTCAAATTTATCCTTCACTGTTCAACTAAATGTAGATTGTAATTGTAATCTCTTACATATGTCATCATTAACAAAAAAAAACATAGGGACGGGCTACAGTCCGCTTGGGCGAACTGTTGGATACCCTATTCTTATTCCTATCCCTCATAAGTGGGCGTGGCAAAAGTCTAAGTATGGTTGAATTGATAAGAACGCTCTACATATTTTGTTATATAACATTTAAAGGATTTTATCAAAAAAAAAGCTCCCTAGCTCAAACTTGGGTGTTTCAATAAAATTGTTTTATTTAATTGTGGGCGTGTCAGTAGGCGGATTTAAAAAAAATTAACACATGAGAATAAAGGGCCCCTAGATAGTATATATTATAAATTTCAGCTCCCTAGCTCAAACTTTGAATTTTCAAAAAATTAAAAATAAAAATTAATTGTGGGCGTGGCAGAGGGCGGATTTTGAAAATATTTACACATGAGCATAAAGAGCCCATAGAGAGTATATATTATAAATTTCAGCTCCCTAGCTCAAACTTTGGATTTTCAAAAATTAATATACCCTTAAAATAGGGTATACAAAAATTATTTTATTTATTTGTGGGCGTGTCAGTGGGCGGATTTTGAAATTTTTTTATCCTGAGCAGTTTTAGGGGTCATAGATCATATATAAAAAATTTCAGCTTTCTGGGTCAAAAATCGATTTTTTCCAAAATTTTGTTTTTTTGAGTTTGTGGGCGTGTCTGTGGGCGGATTTCAAAAATTCGTAAACTTGATTATTTCGGGACCCTAGAGAGTATATGGTTAAAATTTCAGCTCTCTAGGTCCAGTTTAAAGGCCTAATTTTTGCCGACAGACGGACGGACGGACGGACGGACGGGCGGACGGACGGACGGACATGGCTAGATCGACATTACTATCGATGCTGATCATAAATATAGTAACTTTTAGGGGTCTACGGGCAATATTAAGGTATGTTACAAACTATGCGTCAAAATTAATATACCCTTAGAATAGGGTATAAACATAGGGGCGGGCTACAGTCCGCTTGGGCGAACTGTTGGATACCCTATTCTTATTCCTATATCTCATAAGTGGGCGTGACAAAAATTTAAAGGATTTTATCGAAAAAACTAAGCTTTTGTAAATAAAAACGCTCCCTAGCTCAAACTTTGGTTTTTCAATAAAATTGTTTTATTTAATTGTGGGCGTGTCAGTAGGCGGATTTAAAAAAAATTTAAGTATGAGCATAAAAGGCACCTAGAGAGTATATACTATAAATTTCAGCTCCCTAGCTCAAACTTTGGACTTTCAAAAATAAAATAAAAATAATTGTGGGCGTGTCAGTAGGCGGATTTTGAAAATATTTACACATGAGCATAAAGGGCCCCTAGAGAGTATATATTAAAAATTTCAGCTCCCTAGCTCAAATTTTGGTTTTTCAAAAAAAATATTTTATTTAATTGTGGGCGTGTCAGTGGGCGGATTTTGAAAATTTTATGTCCCAAGCAGTTTTATGGGCCAAAGATCATATATAAAAAATTTCAGCTTTCTAGCTCAAAATTCAATTTTTCCCAAAATTTGTTTTATTTAATTGTGGGCGTGTCAGTGGGCGGATTTTGAAAATTTTATGTCCCAATCAGTTTTATGGGCCATAGATCATATATACAAAATTTCAGCTCTCTAGCTCAAAATTCGATTTTTTCCAAAATTTTGTTTTTTTGAGTTTGTGGGCGTGTCTGTGGGCGGATTTCAAAAATTCTTAAACTTGATTATTTCGGGACCCTAGAGAGTATATGGTTAAAATTTCAGCTCTCTAGGTCCAGTTTAAAGGCCTAATTTTTGCCGACGGACGGACGGACGGACGGACGGACGGACATGGCTAGATCGACATTACTATCGATGCTGATCATAAATATAGTAACTTTTAGGGGTCTACGGGCAATATTAAGGTATGTTACAAACTATGCGTCAAAATTAATATACCCCTAGAATAGGGTATAAAAATATCTAGATAGAAATACTCATGATAATGGGTGATATGCTTTTGCTAGATAAATTCCTATAGTACGAGTACCTATGTGCTTTTTCCATTTGCATAAAAACAAAGTAAACGCTGGAAAATAAGTATTTACTGCAAGACAAAGTACTTACTAGCCTCGAAAGGAAAATGTACTTTCCTTTTTTTTTTACAGATTTTGGGCTGGTAAAAAACGAAGCTGTTAAATGAAAAAATCGACAATCCAAAACATTTGGGATATACGTTTACTTGGTCTTATGAAACTAATAAATCAAATTCATCTTCACTCTCACTTAAGAGTTCATTTACCTTCTGAATTCGGATGTGTACGGAGACCAATAAAACTTATTTCTTAGGGTTGCCCCTTTCCAGAAATAATTACATAAAATCATTTGTATTCCAAAATTGAAAATTATTTATCGGAGGGTGGTGGGAGGTGATGGAACAAATAAGGCCCATCCGTATTTTTGGGCGGGACACATAATGTGTGTCCCGTTCAGTAATTTGTGCTGAGGAAATGGTAACAACAAAGGTGCAAGGAAACCTAACTGGGACACATGGATCTGAACAAAGAATAGTGATGCGAAATATATGCCCGAACATTATATAAGTGTTCACAATGTTTTACTGTTTTTTAAAATATAAACTACGAGACAGTACTTATAAAACCCATTCAAAGTACATTTTATATATATTTTATATATTTTTATTGAACAGTTGTATATACAATTATACAAAATTAACTCATAACTAATACATGATCTGACATTTTAAAAATTACCATAATTGTAATGTATGAGGAAAGATAATCCTATATTAAAAACATAGGGACGGGCTACAGTCCGCTTGGGCGAACTGTTGGATACCCTGTTCTTATTCCTATCCCTCATAAGTGGGCGTGACAAAAGTCTAAGTATGGTTGAATTGTTAAGAACGCTCTACATATTTTGTGATATAACATTTAAAGGATTTTATCACAAAAAACGCTCTCTTGCTCAAACTTGGGTGTTTCAATAAAATTGTTTTATTTAATTGTGGGCGTGTCAGTAGGCGGATTTAAAAAAAATTAACATATGAGCATAAAGGGCCCCTAGAGAGTATATATTATAAATTACAGCTCCCTAGCTCACTTTGAATTTTCAAAAAAACAATGAGTGGGCGGATTTTGAAAATATTTACACATGAACATAAAGGGCCCATAGAGAGTATATATTATAAATTTCAGCTTCCTAGCTCAAAATTCGCTTTTTTACAAAATTTTTGTTTTTTTGAGTTTGTGGGCGTGTCTGTGGGCGGATTTCAAAAATTCGTAAACTTGATTATTTCGGGACCCTAGAGAGTATATGGTTAAAATTTCAGCTTTCTAGGTCCAGTTTAAAGGCCTAATTTTTGCCGACGGACGGACGGACGGACGGACATGGCTAGATCGACATTACTATCGATGCTAGGGTGGCGACGGTGTAGAGGTTAGTGTGTTGGCTTGTGACCCGTGCGGTGCAGGTTCAATCCCCATGGGGAACAACAACATACGCCACCCAATCACATGCCTCTACACCAAAAGGAGGATTTCTGCCTGGTAGTACAATGGAACGTTACCGAGTCTGAGTGCTCTCGGATTTGGATTTCCTTTTTTTTTAAAAAAAAAGAAAAAAAAAATATCGATGCTGATCATAAATATAGTAACTTTTAGAGGTCTACGGGCAATATTAAGGTATGTTACAAACTATGTGTCAAAATTAATATACCCCTAGAATAGGGTATAAAAAAGCGGTTGATTTGGTTGTCCTCGGGTTGTTCCAATTGTGAGGTTGGTGTGGGATTGTGGTTGGGCGGATGATTTACCCGCGATGGAAGGCTGACTCTGTGTCAGCGTAGAATGAAAATGCATCGCCGTTGCCCATTGGGATAACTTCATGTATTTCCATGGCACTTAGGTACTTAGGTTCGGGATGGTGTCCCTGGGTGGCCATCCTTCTCATCAGGTGGATAGGGTGGTTGGCAGTTCTTGTGATGATTTTACAAGAAACTTGTCCAGTGATTGGATTTTGGCGTCTTCGTATAGTACTCGCTTGTTGCTGTAATGTTTGCGCCGCTGTCGATCGAAGATAAGTCCAGTGCATGTTCTTGGAATTTTTCTTCCAAGGAGTTGAAGCTGTCTTCGATATGGTGTACCACACCGGAAAGCAGTAGCTGATGAACGGTCTGAGTAACTGCTTATATATAAGCAATTTTGTCGGTTGGCTTAATCCGGTCCTTTTCTTCATTAAGTGGTGCAAGCGATAAAACGTAAGATTGACCTTCTTCAGCACTCGTTGAAGTTGATCCCAAGGTACTTTACGTTTCTTTTGACTGGTATTGTTGATCCGTGTGGAAGCTTCAGGTCCAGGTTTCTGCAGAGTGTTGGTGAGCGGCAACGGCTGCTGTTGGTGACGGGTCACCTGAAGCACACAAGTTCCGACTTGGTTGTGTTGATCCGGATTCCCCATTTCTTATAATACTCGAAAAGTCTGTTGATGTGAACTTCTACTTTGCGCGCTGTTATTTCTGGCGCTATTGATGTGGCGTAGGTGAGCGAATCGTCCGCAAAAAGCAGGTTCTCGTTGATCGGATGTCATCAGTCATCAGGCTATAGAGGAAAGGTCCAAGCTTTGATCTTTGAGGGACTCCGGTTTTGATGGATTTATTTGAGGATTTGCAGTTTGCCAGTTGAACATAGAATTTTCTGAAAGAAAGGAAAGAAAATTTAATTTTTGTTAGTGGCAAAGGCAGTCCAAGTAATTGACGTTTATGGATAAGGGCTTCTACCCAAACGCTGTCGAAAGATTTTTCGACATCCAAAAAGCATCCGACGGTGACACGATGACTGTTGAGCGCTGTTGTGATGTCGTGTTGGAACTTTAGCAGCGGATGCAGCGTCAAGTGCTTTTCCCGAAAGCCGAACTGCATTTCCGGAGGATTACTTCTTCCAGTATTTTGCTGATGTTGTTGAGAAGTGATATTGGTCTGTAGTTGGACACCAAGTTACAATCACCATTTTTCGGGAATGGCCACGATCTTCGTTGTTTTCCATTTGTGTGGGAAGTAACAGTTATTGATGCGGTTATTAAGAATGATTATAAAAATCATCATCACTGCATGTGGAATCCTTTTCAAGGCAAAGTTGGAGACTCCACAGGGTAGCTGATTTGTTGGGCTTAGAATTGCCAATGATCTTGGAAACCTCCTCCAGGTTGCATAGGTGTGGGCTACGCTTTGGGTCATTTTTTTTTTGTAAGAGGGTAGGTGAAGATCTTCCAAAGACACTATGAGAATAGCAAGCGCGTGCTCATAGTAGTGTCAGATTTTTACTGACTAAAAACACCTCCCTTCGATAGATTGATGGATACTGCAACTAAGATATAACTTATCAAGCAATTTTTCTATCACGAAATAATAACTTTTGACAGGTTACTTTCCAATGAAAGATCCTGCATGTTCCGCAATTTAGGCGCGGTTAATCCTTGCCAAGTCGAACGGTTTCGTTCTTTGTAGTCGGCGCAATAAATTGCTCTCATCCAAGATTTGTCGGACTGTATTGTTGGTATGTCCGAATAGTCGGTTTCTATGCTTTCTCGCGAAGCTTCTAGTTTCAGCTTCGATTGTTGGAATTCCGAGATCCCTGTGGATATTGTCGTTTCTAATATACCATGGTGCTTGTACAATTTCTCTAAGCACTTTATTTTGAAAAGTTTGTAAAATATTGGCATTTGTTTTCTTGGTACAACCCCAAAGTTGTATACCGTAGGTCCACACCGGCTTTAGCACTTGCTTGTATAAAAGCAGTTTGTTCTCGGTACTGAGCTTGGAATGTTTTCCGAGTAACCAGTACATTTCTCTATATTTGATATCGAGTTCCGTTTCATTTTCACGTGCGAACTCCATTTTAGCTTTGCGTCGAGAGTCATTCCCAGGTATTTGGCCTCGTTTGCAAAGGGTATTCGCGACATGTTTAGGAAAATTGGCGAGTCATTAGTTTTCTTATACGTGAAATTCACGTGAACCGATTTAGTTTCGTTGAGGGCGATCCGCCAGTCCCTCGTCCATTCATTTACCTTATTCAGTGCGATTTGTAGTTTTGCAGTCGTTTCTTCAATTGTATTACCTACTGCAAGGATAGCGGTGTCGTCGGCGAACGTAGCAAGGGTAGTTTCATCTTCTCTTGGTATATCGCGTGTATATAAGAGATAGAGAAGCGGCCCGAGGACGCTACCTTGCGGTACGCCGGCCGAAATTTTTTTGAGCTCCGAGTATTCGTTCCCATTTCTAACACGGAAGAGTCTATTCCCGAGATATGATTCTAGAATATCATATAGGCATACGGGAAGAACTTGTCGTAATTTAAATTTTAAGCCGTCGTGCCACACCTTATCAAAGGCTTGTGAGACGTCAAGGAATACGCTTGAGCATATCTTTTTTTCTTCAAATGCTTTCTCGATTACGTCAGTAATTCTATGCACTTGGTCAATCGTCGAATGCTTGGTTCTGAACCCAAACTGGTGGTCAGGGATAAGATTATTTTCTTCTATAACCGATTGTATTCGCCTTAATAGTATTCTCTCGAAAACTTTGGATATCACTGGAAGGAGGGAAATTGGTCTATATGATTTTACTTCATTTGGCGGTTTTCCTGGTTTTAAAACCATTATGACCTCCGCAACTTTCCATTGGCTCGGCACGTGTTTTAGTCTGAGTGCCGCATTTATAATCTGAAGAAGCTTAATTAATGCTTTTCTTGGTAGGACTTTGAGAACTTCTCCAGTGATCAAATCATAACCAGGAGCTTTCTTAGGTTTTAGAGATTCGATTTCAAGTTTTAGTTCCCTTAGCGTTGCACTTGTGAGTGTTAAATTGTCAGGTAGTAATTCCGTCCTATTAATATTGTCGTGGACCGCTTGACCATCGTACGGTTTAAAGGTTTCTTCTAGATGGGCGGCAAAAACGTCCGCTTTTTCCTTATCTTCCCTTGCCCATTCATTTTGATTTATTTTAATTGGCGGCGCGGGGATTTTAGGCCTTTTGGTGCCTTTTATAGCTTTCCAAAGTGAATAATTGGAATCTTTTTTCGCTGTTAAATTTTCAAGGTAGGAACCTATCGCCCGATTTTTAAAATCCTTAATAGCTGTCTTCAACAAATTGCACAAATAATTCAAATGTGCTTTATGTTGCGGAGCGCGACTCTGTTGCCATTTTTTACGCGCCTTCCTTTTTTCGTTGACCAATTCTTTTATTTCTTGAGGATATCGTAAGCCGTATTTAGCCGGCGTTTTTCTTGGATTAGGCGTATTATTCCAGGAGGCGAGCTGTACGATCTCAACGAAGCGATCAACTTCAGCCTCAAGTTCATAGGGTGTCGTAAGTGGAACGCTCAGTTCAACATTCTCTTCAATTTCGTTCCTAAGGCCTTCCCAGTTAGTTGATCTACCAGTTAATCTCGCTGGCTCTAGGTTATTGGCTAGTTTTACGCTCAATGTTAAAATAACCGATGAATGATCAGATGACAGATCAAAGCTCTCTTCAATTTTAATGTGGTTGGTAGTTATTCCTTTCACGACGAAAAAATCTATCAGATCAGGTATTTTTGAAGTATCAGTTGGCCAGTAGGTCGGTTTGCCCGTCGAGTGGAAATCGCAACTGTACTCCATACCTGCCCCATAGAGCATTCTACCTTTTCGCGAGATGTATCTAGAACCCCAGAACGTGTGTTTCGCATTAAAATCGCCGCCAATAATGAAATTCGGTTTGAGCGATTTAAGCAAGTTCGTGTAATCACTTTTTTCAAGCGCGGAACGCGGTGGACAGTAGATAGATGAAATTCTAAGAGTACGCTGACTATTTTTTACTCGAATCGTGCACAGTTGCATAGTTTCAAGCTCTATCTTCAGGTCTTCGTATTGTTCAATGCAGTCTTTAATAAACAATGATGATCCACCTCTCGCGTTTCCCGAAGGGTGACAAGCGTGGAAATCATTATATCCTTTTATTTTTAAATTCGATCCCTTTTTTGCGTGAGTTTCAGATATCAAGGAAATGTCAAGATCTTTCTCACGTATGAATATTTCCAATACGTCAAGTTTTTGCAAAAGTCCGTTTGCATTCCAAGTGCATATTTTTAACATTGGTTTTTCATTCATGTTGTATTTGAAGTGCGCGTTTTCCATGAATTATTTTCGAGCTTAACCAGCCGATCGAGAATAATTTTATTTATTTTACTTTGTTCTTCAAGTTTCTCGAGAATAACTGAGAAAACGAGAGAAACAGGGTCCGGCGAAGTTTCAACGTTTTTTGCTCCTTCGAATGCCGCGGCCTGAGCGTAGGTCTGCACTCTGGCTGTCCGAGGGCCACTATTCGATGGCTTTCCTGATGGTAACTTTTCAATAGCGTTTCTTTTGACAACAGAGGTTGAGGGCTTTTCTGTTGTCTCTCTTTCTCTGACATTTTTGCGCTCTTGAACCGGAGGTTTTGTATTGCCTACTACCTCCTGGGCAGTCTTAGACTTCGGCTTGGCTAACGGTTTTGTATTCCTATTTTGAGGCTTGAGGAACGCATCTCTCCGTTTTTGCAACTCCTTAGCTACTTCACAACCTCTATAATTTGCCGGGTGCTTTCCCTTACAATTAGCACAGGTAGCGGAGGATTGTTTATTTCCTCTACAGTCTTGGGAAAAGTGATTTCCGGCGCATTTCACACATCGCGGCTCTTTTTTGCAATACATTTGCGTATGATTAAATTCTTGGCAACGTTTGCACTGTGGAATTATTTTCGAATTTCTACGCATAGGCTCGATTTTTACCACAATATTTACTATAGATTTAATTCGGTATATATCTTCGATGTTATCAGACCTATCGAAGGTAAGCATAAAGAGCGGAAGTCCACGCCTTACCAGGATATCCCTATCTTCTTCCGTTTGTTGCTTCTCCTTCTTGATGATATTAACGGCATCAAGAATTTTAAACCCTTTGGCTTGGAGGTCGTTAATAACCTCTTCTTTGGTGCATGAGGGGTGGAGTCCCCTTGCTACAACACGATGTGGCCTTTCAGACTTTATTTCGAAAGTATACCACTGGAACTTCTCGGCATTTAACTTGTGGGAAATTGCCCGGTAGTCTTCGTGGTTATCAACGTTAATTTTCCACGCATTATTCCTCAAAGATGTGACCTTAAATTTCGATTTTAACGTTCCTTTAAGGAGGCTGTGCAACTTATTATACTCCGTTACACCAACGACATTTATTGGAGGCGGTGCGCGAATTTGCGCTTTGAGTTGTTTTTCTTGCGGTACTTTACGGTTTTTTTTTTTTTTTGGACTCGACTTTGGGCGAAGAACCAGCTCTCCTTTTTTTTGTAGGTCTTTTCTTAGGGACCCGATTCGTTTCGCGTGCTAGCTCTTCTTCGTCGGTGTGGTATTCCGGACTAGCTAGGCGTGGAGGAGTACATTCGCGTTCTTTCTGCAAACAAGTGTTCCTTAGGACCTTATTTTCTTCTTTTAACAGATCTATCTCTTTCTTAAGATCTTGATAGAGTAGATCCATTTCCTTAAGCTTGATTCGGAATGCTTTATTTTCTTCCTCAAAACTTGTATTTTTCACTGAGTCCTGTTTTTCACGCGCTGGCGCTCCCGGCGGACTTCTTTTCCCGGGGTTATTCGATCTTGATGGAGGTGATCGAGATACCCTTGAACTTTTAATAAAAGGGTCAATGGATTGCAATAAGCGGCTCTCCCCAGAATCCGTAGAGCCGTCCTCCGAAGAGGGTGGATTTTCCAGTAAAGCTGGACTGCCACCTGGGGTAATTAATCGTTTCGTTTTGTTCATTGCATTTTTTGTATACACTATACGCTCGGTATACGGAGGTTGGATTTTAGTCGCCTCTTACGACAGGCATGCCTACCTCGGGTAAATTCTAGCCCCTACCCGAAGGGGGTTTTTGGGTCATTTGATGGATTGTAGTCATGAAATCTTTCTTCTTCAGGATTCGGCTGCAGGGTCTTTTCTTTTAATACACTATCAGCTCTGTGTCGTGGAGTGCTTAAAGCAAGCAACTATCACGAGCAGAAATTAGCCGGCACTAAAAGTGCTCCCACAGGCTCATCATTTAGTGCAGGTGTTAGTAAAGACATAACAATTAAAAACACAATAATTATGTACATATAAAATACTAACACAGACACAAATCATGCAAATAATTTAAAACATTAAGGCATTATTACGCAAAATATTTTTAAGCTTAGTTTTACTAACATGCAAGTCAATCACATGATCATTTAGATTATAGATTCTACTCATGCGACTAATAGGCTCATGCCTCCCATAATTCGTTCTATGATTGGGGCTAAACAATAATTCAACACTGCGTAAATTATGGGCACCACGAAAATTAAAGCCAATAGACGACAGCAAGTCAGGTGCATCTATTTGACCGGATATAAGCTGCTGTAAGAAAATAATATCGCTATTAAGCCTTCGTTGAGAAAGGGGTAACATTTGAAGAAGCTTGATGCGTTGACTATAAGGAGGGAGGTTAAATGGATCATCTCATGCGAGTCCTCTAAGTGCAAATCGAATAGATTTACGTTGAATGGACTCTATTCGATTTGAATGAATGTTGTAGAACGGCGTCCAAACTTGCGAGGCATACTCTAGAATCGGACGGACAAAACAATTGTACAATGACATAGAAACATAAGGGTCATTAAATTCTTTGGCCCACCTTTTTACGAAGCCCAGCATGGAATTAGATTTATTAACAATAAAATTGATATGCTTAGCAAAAACCAGTTTGGGATCGAAATAAACCCCAAAATCCTTAAAGTTATCAACTTTACAAAGAATATGTTGAGACAAAGAATATTGAAAGGTGGAAGGGATATTCTTCCTAGAGAATGTCATATGTTGACATTTAGTAAGGTTTAAGGATAAGCCGTTTTTCACACACCAATTGGCGAATCTGTTAATGTCAGATTGAAGTAAAATTCTGTCTTGCTGACTATTGATAGATTTATATATTTTCATATCATCCGCGTAGATCAGGATATTACTGTGATTTATACATGCCTTAACATCATTGATTGCTAGTATAAATAGAATCGGTCCGAGGTGACTTCCTTGGGGAACTCCAGACTGAGCTGTGAAAGATACAGATAGTGATCCTCTAAATTTGACTTGGTAAGCCCTTGATCTAAGGTATGAATTAACCCATTTTATGAAAGATGGTGGGAAACCAAAAGCCCTGAGCTTAAATTCGATTAATTCATGGGACAGCTGGTCTAAAGCCTTAGAGAAGTCAGTGTATATGCAATCCATTTCGTCCTTATTGTCTAAGGCATTAGAACAATCATGCAAGAAACTTAACAGATTAGTGACAGTGGATCTGTTTTTTACAAATCCATGCAGTTCACTACAAATTATATTGCGACAAAGAAATATTAACTTTTCACAAACAATTTGTTCAAAAAGCTTAGGGATACATGAAAGCTTTGACATAGGGTTATAATTAGTGATATCACCACGTTCGCCTTTTATAAATACGTGTGATAAAAGCACTTTTCCATAGCTTAGGGAATTTACCAGTATTAATGGACAATTCAAACAGATACTTAAGATGTGGAGCAATTGCATGACTACATTTTTTAAGAACTATCGGGGCAATGCCATCAGGACCTGATGAATAGTCATTCTACAGAGAAGAAACACATTTTAAATTGTTTCCAAATCGAATGAGATACTATTAAAGCTTATTTGTCTACTCAATGGATGCATCAATTTCGTCCAAAAATGACGGATCATCAGGTGGGTTTGATAGAAAGTTTCCTTCGAAGTAATTGGCGAACGTTTCAACTTTGTCCTGTATTGATGTTGCTTCAATGTTGTTGTTGATGATCTTTTTCGGGATTGATGGCTCTTTTCCGATGATGTTGATCATCAGGTCCTAACTTAATTGCTTGCAGTCTCTTCTGGAACTGGATATTGTTGTAGTGCTTTATGGAGTTTCGGAACATGATGTTGGCACCGGGCTCAAAGCACATTTTTTCATATTGTGTGTGTTTATACTTTGGCTTGGACGTATGTTTCCGATCGGGATCGATAGGGTTGAAATTAATCGTTTTCACACCATTTTGAAAATAGTTGCATATCCGAGATCGAATTAACGCGAAAATCGAATATTTACTTTTGAATACTTCAAACTTTGAAGTTTTTCATCTTTTTACGCAAAAGCGTTCAGTATTTTTTCTTTGAAATGAGAGAATTCTCTCGATTTTGGAGATTTAACAGTTTTCATTTTTCTACACATAATGCGTATGACGTATACGCCAAATTGAACAGTTTGAACTGTAAATGCAGTCGTTTGTTTTCCCGTTTGCTTCCTTCAAATATGTCACCCACTTGATCGTATCTTTAGCCAACCTTGAGATATCTTCCTCTACAGCAGACAACTCAGTCAAAGGCGGCACTCAAAACGCTGATCGATCACGAATTTTTTAGAATAGAAATATGTTATCAGTATCACCATCTGCAACTGCAAAATGTTTCGCCCATTTCACCATAAAAGGAGTCGTTATTTTAAATTCGACCTTCTAGCTAAATATAATTGGTTATTCATAAATCCTGCTGGTAGTAGTTTCAACATGGAAAAGATGCCAGCACTTATCCTCATTCTATAAATATGTTACCAAGACCCGTTCCCAAAGCCTCTTGTAAGTCTGATTTCAGCTGGGCCCTTAAAACTAAAATTTTTCACAATTTCGCACCTTCCACTCACATCCCTTACCAACCTCTTACACCTCAGTGCTCTTATGCCCTTATTACCACCATGCATTTTTTTGACGTATACGTATGAGCTCAAAAATAAGACTTTTTTTCTTCTTTCGCTTTTTATCAAACAAAAAAAAATTAAGCACTTGTTTATCGAAACCCAATAACTATACGTTAGGTACCAATAATTAAATTAGTTTACCCTTTTTATATTTTGGCTTAAATAGACCTTCAACAAGCATAAACATGAGAAAATTTGGTAGCGCCTTCATATAGTTTCAGAGTTAGGTCCAACATTTTGAAAATCTCAAATTTAATGTATACGATTGGTGGATTTATGGAATTGTTCTTTTTTTTAGATTTAAAACGTGTGAATAAAGTAGTTTTTTCTTACATGTTTGTCTGCAATGTATGCAGAAAGTAATTATTCAAAAGTTAATAGGTACAAGGTGGTGCAAAAATAACCTTCCGATGTTTTTTGGCTGTAATTTAAAAAAAAAATGAAAAACTTTGATTCTTCTTGTGGATTATTTTTATTTGGTCTTTTAATTTTTTTTACATCAAGTCGAGAATATGATGTCATGTAAATGGCCGCCGCCACAGTTGATTGTCATTTGAGCCCTTTTTATGGCATTTTCCATCACTTTGGCCAAAACTTCCGGCGATAGGTCCTCACATTGTTGACGGATATTGTCTTTAAGAGCTGCAAGAGTCTGAGGCTTGTTGACATAAACCCGCGACTTCAAAAAGCCCCAGAAAAAGAAGTCTGGAGCGGTCAAATCAGGCGATCTTGCTGGCCAGTGCAAATCGCCAAAACGGGAGATTAGGCGCCCGGGAAATGCATCCTTCAGCATATCGGTTGTGGCACGTGCAGTGTGTGCCGTTGCACCGTCCTGTTGGAACCACATGTTTTCCAATCCCAATTCATCAAGTTGCGGCAAAAAGAACTCGTTGATCATTGCTGTGTAGCGCTCACCATTCACAGTAACCGTTTGGCCCGCGACGTCTTCGAAGAAAAAAGGTCCGATGACACCTCCAGCGAAAACAGCACACCATACAGTGACTTTGAGCGGGTGTAATGGTTCTTCGTGGGTTACACGCGGATTTTCAGTGCCCCAGAAGCGTAAATTTTGCTTATTTACGTACCCGCTAAGATGGAAATGGGTCTCATCAATCAAGATTATTTTTGATGAAAAATCATCTTCCTCTTGGTGGTGATTAAGGATGGCTTGAGCGTATGTTAGACGCGATTGGCGGTCAGCAGCTAACAGCTGATGCACCGTCTGGACTTTGTACGGAAACATCTTCAAATCTTGTACCAAAATTCGCTGTAAAGACCGTCGACTGATACCCATTTGCGTGGCACGTCGTCTGGTCGATGTCGACGGCGCTTCCATGACATCTTCGGCTACAGCAGCAATATTCTCTGCAGAACGGCTACTCCGGGGTCTACCACGCCTGGCAGCATCTCGTGTTGTGCCAGTCTCTTCGAGGCGAGCGGCTAAACGTCGCAGTGTTTCACCAGTAGGCGTTGGACGGGTAGGAAATCTGCGACGAAATTCACGTTGTGCCAAAGTCACCGACCGATTATTGCTCAAATAAATAGTCACCAATATTCCGCGTTCTGGAGCAGTGTAGCGTAACATTGTTTATTAACGTGTATTTCGCATGTGTTTACTACACAAATGTCAAAACAGAACTGACATTAGGGGCCAATCGCAAAATTTATAGCATTTTCTGATAGGAGGATTACTTTTGCGCCACCTTGTACTAAGCATTGCATCGGAAAAAAACACATAAGTACGACTTCCTCTGTTGGAATTTGGCGAAGTTAGTTGTCTGCTTATTACGTTTGCGTTAACCGTAAAAAAGCGACATAAGAGCCGCGAAGGAAGAGTCAAGAGAAGGGAGGAGAAGAAAATCCTGCTCAAGAACAATAAGACTACCATCTCTGATAGGTTACCACCGGAGCTTTTCAAATACGGAGGTGATATTTTGGTTGGGCATTTAACAAATCATCAACCAAGTATGGGTCGAAGAAAGCGTGCCCGATGACTGGGCAATCAGCTACATATGCCCCATATACAAGAAAGGCGATCCTATATGTCTAGCAAGAACTATCGAGTCATATCCCTGCTAGTTGTCGCATACAGTTATTATCTAATGTACTGTGCGGACGCTTCAAGTCGTTCTGCAGCACAATAATCGGCACGAACCATTGTGGCTTCCGGGCCGGCAGATCGACAACTGACCAAATTTTCACACCGAGGGAAATCCTTGAAAAGGCCAACGAATTTCAAGTTCAGACTCACCATCTTTGCATTACTTTAAAGCGTGATATGATAGCATCGACAGGAATTTGTCCGGATATGGTATCCCGCCGAAAATGTTCCAGTTATGTCGCGTGACTAACTTCAGGGTAGTAAAGGAGTTAACCTACCTTGGAGTAAAAGTCATCTCTACAAATGACACCTTGGTGGGGTTCCGATGAGTTTGGCCGGTTTGGCCAAACAAATGGGTTTAAAACTCCTCACTCAAAAAACAAAATATCTAGATGCTTTTGAATGAAAAATACTACGTCGGATATTTGGTCCTGTGTGCGATGGATGGCTAATGGATGAAAAGATACAACCGCGAACTCTTTGAGCTGTACCAACATGTGGATGTAGTCCGAAAATTTAAATCACGTCGACTACATTGGCTCGGCCACATTGAGCGAATAGACAATAATGCTCCAGCCAAGAGGATCTACTACTTAAAGCACTCAGGTTCGAGAAGGCAATGAAGACCGAACCTCCGTTTTAAAGATGAAGCCATCGCGGATGCCAGAGCGCTTAGTCTGGACAACTGGAGCAGAGTGTCCGGGATCAAAGAATAGTGAATTCTGCAGTGTCTAAGGCAGAGACCCTTCACGGGTCGGTAGCCCGTTAAGTAATTAAATTGTCTGTTTAACAAACTGCTCACATGATGAAACTATGTACGAGTATATACGTCAAGTGAGGTTATGTTGCTCGCTTCGCTCTTGGCGTGGATAACTGCAGTATGACTTTTTCGCCACCGACTCTAACTCCTTGTGATTAAAATCGAACAATATGTATGCCCAAATACGAAAAAATGCAAAACTCACAAAATGAAAGAGCGCCCAAGGCAATACAAAATCACCCCAATCAAGCCTGTTACTTGAGATGGATTAGTCCCAGTAAAAACTTCGTCGGAAACTTCAGTTAACATTCTATGTCATAAGTTAACACTGCCATTATCTATGAATGGCACTTGCATCGCTGAAACCGAAAGACTTTCCATTCTCGGTATGTGTGTTAATAACAACCTTCGTTGGAATGACCACATATTTGGTGTCGCCAAGAATGCCGCGAAATGTCTAGGCTTCCTTAAGCGTTGTAAGAAATAGTTCACCCCTTCTGATCTGGCTACAATTTATAAGGCGTTTATTCGCCCGAAACTCGAGTACAACGCTCATATCTGGTCCGGTGCACCAATAACTTATTTGGAGTTACTTGACAGGATCCAATAACGCGCGATAAAACTCATTGGCGACCGTGACATCGCGAGATCGATTGACTCTCTTAGTCATCGTCGTAATGCTCATCAGTTCACCCTCAAGCCTGTGTTCGGACGTACAGTGAAGTTCAAAAAATCTTTCCTCAGCCGTACGACACGAATGTGGAATGCTCTTCCCCGCTCCATTTTTCCTACAAATTATAACCTACAAGCATTCAAAACCAACGTGCATCGGCATCTCTCCTTTTCGTCTCACCCTAATTTCCTTAACGCCCGCGCTGTGTAGCTAATACATTATAAGGGTCCCAACAAATCCCTTTAGTGCGCGAGTTATGCACCCCTGCAAACTGGAACTTAAGCAGCGACAACAAATACAACCTACGACCCGCTATGCTATTGCTAACTCATCGTAGCAGTCTAGCCCAGTGACGACATGAACTCCATCAACTACCAGCTTGTGCACCTAGGATAGTGGTACATGCTTGTGAGAGCAAAAGCTACATATGTACGTGCATTCTCAATTATCTACACAACAACCACAACAACTAGAAAAACTCTACAAACGTGATCATCAGGTTTTTTGCTTGGCTTGGGTAGCGGACTCGCATTCGGACTATCGAAGAACTCGGATCTAACAATTAAATAAGATTCCTTTTAAAAATTAATATGTACATAGAATTATAAATATATGATTTAAACATTGTTATCTGGGAATGAGTATCTTATTTCAATTGGGGACTATAACTGGCGCAGTCTAAAGGCATTCTGATACGTTTTTCGATGGGATATCGGAATCGTAACAAAGAACCTTGCTCCAATAAATTATTTGGCTGAATCACCGCTTGCGGAAAAGAGCAACTCTCTCAAATCAACATTCACCATATCCAGTGCAATCTTCGACTGTTTCTCGGAGCACCGCATTTCAACTCTAATCAACCACCTCTATTTGATCATTTCATCGAAGGAACTCCTATTAAAACTATCTGGTGGGGTAAGTCACGTTTTATATTTACTCTTCGGTAGATTTCTATGCCTCCAATCAGGAAAAAATATAAGGTGCAATATAGAAAGGTGTGTAGATCAAATTGCAGTGAAAATAAATTTAAAATAAATTTAGCAAAATTTCAGAAAGGGTTTTTAAGTGAATTTGCTATACATTTTTTACAAACCGCGGTTAAAGTTGGTGAAATCGTGAAGACAGACGCTATAGCGATAAACGAATCGCATAGTAACGGGTTTAGTTACTGTACTTCAATGGCGTTAAACCAAATTGCTATGGAAGCTTTCAATACGCTCAGGATTCCTGACGCGGTTAAAGACGTCCCCACATTTGATGGCAATCCGCGGTTACTTTACGATTTCATCAATAACGTGGAAGAGATCTTGGGTCTTATGCCGGGAATTAGAGGTTCGAATTACGAAAAGATAATTTTACGATCTATTCGGAATAAGATTATCAACGAGGCCAACGAAATACTTAATATGTATGGAACCCCTTTAGAGTGGGAAGAAATCAAAGGGAACCTAGTAATCCATTATTCAGATAAACGCAATGAGACCAACTTAATACGGGATTTGCATAAACTTAGACAAAATCAGGACACCGTTGAATCATTTTACTCGAAAATCGTTGAAATATTATCGACCATGATGAACCACGTTAAAGTGCACGAGCGTAATGTACACGTAGTTCAATCTAAAAAAGATTTATACGAAGAAATGTGCCTGAATAGTTTTGTGTCAGGTTTACGTGAACCATTAGGTTCTTTTATTAGATCAATGAGACCTAGTAAATTATCAGAAGCCTTCAAGTTTTGTTTAGAAGAGCAAAATTGTACTTACTATAGGAATACACAACAATATTACCCAATAGATGCGAGACAGCAGAGGCCAATTTTTTATAATACACAACCATCAACATCTTCTCAGTCCCCCTATTATAACACACCACCATTAGGATACCCCCAACAATATGTCAAACCTAGGCCTCATTCTAATTCACAACCCACAACTGTAAAATCAAATTTTAACATTCCACACAGAAATAATAACTATAGTTCTGGTATTAGACATTTCACACCTCCTGAACCAATGGACGTGTCAAGTGGCAACACCAACAGAATTTCTAATCGTTCTTTTAGGACTAATAATAGTTATCAAAATCGGCAAAATCAAATGTTTAATGTAGAGGGCTATTATCATAACGATAATAACGAAGTTATTAACCCAGAATATCCAGGTAATACAAATGATTATTGTGTTCAAAATCAGTATCCGCACTTAAGCGAACCAACGGGTTCGAACCAAATACCTGCAGTTGAAGTAGACGACCAAAATTTTCGTTCAAGTGCCTCGGAAAACCAATTGGATATATTGATATAAACAACTACAATTCTCACCTTTTGCCTTACATAACTATTAAGAGTTTGAATGGCAGCGACCTTAAGTTCTTAATCGATACAGGTAGCAATAGATCATTTATCAGCCCCGATATAAAGGGTATGAAAGTCATTACTATTGAACCTCTTGAAATCAAAACCATTTTCAATACTAATTTGATTAATCAGAAGGTTGTTTTAAATGGCTTACCTGAGCTTAACTCTAAAGAAAACTTGTCGTTTTTGGTTTTCAGGTTCCATCGATATTTTGATGGCCTCATCGGCACAGACCTAATGAAAAAACTTGGTATCAAAATTGATTTGATAAAATCTATTTTAGAAACAAAAAATATTAAAATCCCTTTGGATTTTAAACCAAATTTGATGTCTAAAGCATTCGTAGTTCCATGTTTAAGCAAGATGATTTGTCATTTACCTGTTGATGTCGAGTCTAAGAGTATTTACATCAAGCCTACACGTATAAACAACAATTTAGTAATACCCGAAGGTATATACGTGGCAAAAAATTGGTTTTCATACGTAGAAGTAATTAACACATCCGATGCAGAGGAGACATTTATAATCGAGCAACCCATAAGGGCTCATCCCATCAATAACGATTCCCTTATAGAAGCCAACAGTTTTTCTGTTACTAACACTCATAGCCTAGGGACAATAGATTTGAATAGTCTTATTACCACAACACATTTAAATAATGAAGAAGAGCAAGCATTAATAAATCTTTGTAATGAATATAGGGATTTATTTTTCCACGAAGGGCATAAATTGACCTTTTCAAATCAGATTAAACATGCTATTAAGACAAAGGATGACGTCCCAATCTACTGCAAATCGTATCGCTATCCATATGTTCACAAAGAAGAGATCCAGAAACAAATATCTAATCTACTTGTTCAAGGTATCATCCGGCCAAGCTTTTCTCCTTGGTCCTCTCCGATTTGGATTGTGCCAAAAAAAAAGAGACCCAAATGGCAACGAAAAATGGAGACTCGTAGTTGACTACAGGAAGCTTAATGAAAAGACAGTGGACGATAAATATCCGCTTCCAAATATAAACGAGATCCTGGACAAGCTTGGGAGATGTATATATTTCAGCACTCTTGACCTTGCTTCCGGGTTTCACCAGATAGAGGTCAACACGGAGGACATCGCTAAAACTGCTTTTTCTGTTGATAATGGTCACTACGAGTTTGTGCGGATGCCATTTGGGTTGAAAAACGCTCCATCGACGTTCCAACGTGTAATGGATAATGTTTTAAGAGATCTCCAAGGTAAGATTTGCCTTGTGTATATGGACGACATAATAGTCTTCTCAACTTCACTTCAGGAACATATTGAAAGCTTGAACGCAGTATTTAGGAAACTTAGAGATTCAAACTTCAAAATACAGATCGCAAAATCTACGTTTCTTGGCAAAGAAGTGGCATTTTTAGGCCACGTAGTTACTCCTGATGGCATAAAGCCAAATCCTGACAAAATCCACGCAGTCACACATTTTCCGATTCCAAAAACTGCGAAACAAATTAAATCGTTTCTTGGATTGTTGGGATATTATCGCAAGTTCATCAAAGATTTCGCAAAATTAACCAAACCAATGACGCAATGCTTGCGTAAGGGTGAAAAAATCGTTTTGAACTCAAAATACATAGAATGCTTTGAAAATTGTAAGGCCTTATTATGTAACGATCCATTGCTCCAATACCCAGACTTCAATATGCCTTTCAACCTTACGACGGACGCGAGTAACGTTGCAATAGGCGCTGTTCTCTCGCAGGGCCCCATTGGTTCGGATAAACCGATTTCATTTGCAAGTCGGACCTTATCAGAATCAGAAGAGCACTATAGCACAATCGAGAAGGAGTTACTTGCAGTCGTGTGGGCAACGAAATACTTCCGGCCTTATCTATACGGAAGGAAGTTTCAAATCGTGACGGACCATAAACCACTTACTTGGCTTTTCTCTTTAAAAGATCCCAGCTCGAAACTTGTGCGATGGAGGCTCAAATTAGAAGAGTTCGACTACACCGTCGTTTATAAAAAGGGAAAACATAATTCAAATGCAGATGCCCTCTCTCGGATCGAAGTAAATGCAAGCGAATCAAGCCCAGTTAGCACCGATTTAAATATTAGGGACTCGATGTCGATGCAAAACAATATTGATGAATGTGAAAGTATATCAACAATTCATTCAGGGTATGAGAATATGAACGACGGAATCCCCATATCTGAAAGACCACTTAATGAATTTTCGAAACAAATTATCATAAGTAAAAATGAACGACTCAAACAATTTTCTGTTAAACTTAAGATATTATTCAAATGTAAAAGGAGACATATCATAGAATGTAACGATACAACTGATCATAGCACTTTAAAATTTATATTTGAAAACCACATAAGACCTAGGCAACTTACAGCTATTTCAGCCGACGATGTCACATTTCATGAAATTCAAACACTTTATTCGAAATATTACAACAATTCAGGCATTAAATTAGTGAGATGTAAATTCTTTTTAAAAGATATCATAGATACAGATGATCAAGAAAAATTAATACGAGACTACCACGCCAATTCAAATCACAGGGGAATCACCGAAACCTTTGAACACCTGAAAAGACACTCATATTTTCCTTCTATGAAGAATAAAATTAGTCGTATAATAAACAGTTGTGATATATGTCTTAGGTTTAAGTATGACCGAAAAAGAGGGCGTTTAAAATATGAGTTGACTGAAACGCCGTCCAAGCCTTTCGAAATAGTCCACCTAGACGTGTATTCAGTTCACAGTGAACATTTCCTGACTATAATGGATACATTCAGTAAGTTCTCTAGCGCTTACTTACTTTCTTCGAGAAATAGTATTAACTTAATAAAATCACTGAAGCATTTTTTTTCTCACCATGGTGTTCCTAACAAAATCGTTACTGACAATGGTAGTGAGTTTATTTCAACATTGTTTAAGGACTTCTTAGAAATGTATAGCATTCAACATCATACTATTTGTGCAAAAAGTTCTAATGGTAACTCTCCAGTAGAACGATTCCACTCTACCCTCACTGAACTGATACGCATTATCAAATTCCAAAGTAAAGACAAATCAATTTCCGAAATCATCGACGAAGCAGTTTTGACTTACAACAATTCAATTCACTCCACCACGAAACTAACACCATTTGAATTGCTTTCTGGGCACATTAATAGGAGTCGACCGTTTCCTTCCAAATTTGATACGAAAACAGATCAAGAATACCTAAGGGAACATAAGAGAAGCTACAAAAATTTAACAAAATTAATTCATAACCAAAGCTTGAAACACAAACAAAATATTATACATAAACTCAATAGAAATCGAATAGATCCGCCTGACTTTATACCCGGTGAAGTAGTTTACGAGCAGGATGATAGAAGAAACAAGTTAGCCGCTAGGTATAACGACCATATAGTTGTAGGTAATAATAAGATGACCGTGGATACAAATAAGCGAAAAATCCATAAACAAAAAATTAGAGTAAAACGTAAAATCATCTAATCATATTCGCCTAAAATTCCTGTGTAGTTGTCATAATAATAATGCCAATATAATGAATTTGTTTGGCTAACTTAGATCTACTTAAATAAAAGCCTTGTTGAAATTTGACAGTATATTCGGTAGTTAATCAAGCAATTGATTTGTTATTCCTATCTATGTTGCACTTAACCAATACTTTTCTTTTACCACACCTTTACCGAAGAGTAGATATTCCGAAACGGGGCTGATACTCTCTCAATCAGATTAAATGTATAGGTTCCATAGCAATGATCGAAATCAACAAATTCTACTACTAAGGTGTCGTACAGCAGATATCGTTTTGAACTTCAATTCTTCCGTTCAAACCTAGGCGGGAGGAGTTATGCACCCCTGCAAACTGGAACTTAAGCAGCGACAACAAATACAACCTACGACCCGCTATGCTATTGCTAACTCATCGTAGCAGTCTAGCCCAGTGACGACATGAACTCCATCAACTACCAGCTTGTGCACCTAGGATAGTGGTACATGCTTGTGAGAGCAAAAGCTACATATGTACGTGCATTCTCAATTATCTACACAACAACCACAACAACTAGAAAAACTCTACAAACGTGATCATCAGGTTTTTTGCTTGGCTTGGGTAGCGGACTCGCATTCGGACTATCGAAGAACTCGGATCTAACAATTAAATAAGATTCCTTTTAAAAATTAATATGTACATAGAATTATAAATATATGATTTAAACATTGTTATCTGGGAATGAGTATCTTATTTCAATTGGGGACTATAACTCGCGCTTATTATAAAAAAAAAAAAGTAATATACATTAGATATGTGGCGCCTAGGTACTACTAGTCGAAGCTTTCTACCTATAAAAGAAATCGCAATATGCAGGCTTATAGTTATTCCATATTACTTAGATACACAGTAGGTTTCCCCGCCTTGTTTTCATATATAAGCAACAATATTCGTAAGAAGTGAATCAATAAAAAAAAAATATTTATTTATTTGCAATCGCAAATATTTCTATTTTGTAAGATGCTCGATATAGAAATAGAAATTTAAAAGTGATTTAAAACTAAAGAATAATCAAACATAGCTATAAAAGCAAAATAATAGATTTCACACACATATGCGTCGATTGTGTGAGTGCGTCATTTCCCCACCTGTCACCTATTGGGACAATATGGTCGATTTTCTTTTTTGAAAAAAAGCCTGTTTCACACGTGTTTTTTTTGTATTTATTTATTAGTTATTTAATTTTTTTTTAGATATTATTTATAGATTACATTTACATTTCAGATACAACAAAAAAACATAGGGACGGGCTACAGTCCGCTTGGGCGAACTGTTGGATACCCTATTCTTATTCCTATCCCTCATAAGTGGGCGTGACAAAAGTCTAAGTTTGGTTGAAATGTTAAGAACGCTCTACATATTTTGTTATATAACATTTAAAGGATTTTATAAAAAAAAACGCTCCCTAGCTCAAACTTGGGTGTTTCAATAAAATTGTTTTATTTAATTGTGGGCGTGTCAGTAGGCGGATTTAAAAAAAAATTAACACATGAGAATAAAGGGCCCCTAGAGAGTATATATTATAAATTTCAGCTCCCTAGCTCAAACTTTGAATTTTCAAAAAAAAAAAAAAATTGTGGGCGTGTCAGAGGGCGGATATTGAAAATATTTACACATGAGTATAAAAGGCCCATAGAGAGTATATATTATAAATTTCAGCTCCTTAGCTCAAACTTTGGATTTTCAAAAATTAATATACCCTTAGAATAGGGGATAAGAAAAATATTTTATTTATTTGTGGGCGTGTCAGTGATCATCATCAGTAGGAGTCATAGATCATATATAAAAAATTTCAGCTTTCTAGCTCAAAATTCGATTTATTCCAAAATTTTGTTTTTTTGAGTTTGTGGGCGTGTCTGTGGGCGGATTTCAAAAATTCGTAAACTTATTTATTATTTCGGGACCCTAGAGAGTATATGGTTAAAATTTCAGCTCTCTAGGTCCAGTTTAAAGGCCTAATTTTTGCCGACAGACGGACGGACGGACGGACGGACATGGCTAGATCTACATTACTATCAATGCTGATCATAAATATAGTAACTTTTAGGGGTCTACGGGCAATATTAAGGTATGTTACAAACTATGCGCCAAAATTAATATACCCTTAGAATAGGGTATAAAAAGAATTGAGTAGGGCAGAATATCATTTTGGTGCAAATTTTATATTTTTTTTTTAAAATAATAATAATTCATATTCGTTTGTAAATGAGTTTTTATTTGAAGGAAAGATTTGCTCATTTGCATGTTTCATTGAAGAAAAAGAGTATTTGTACTTCATCGGAAGGTGTGATCTCAAATTTGTGAGAGATTTGCTCTATAATTTACCAACTGCTACAAATAGAATTGCGTTAAACGTTAAAGTGAGGAAAACGTGATTTTGATATACAGTAGCGATCACAAGGATGAGGCCATACATTTTGAATCGATTTTAAGTCTGTATACCTTTTGGAAATTTTATACCCGGAAACTTTTACTACCTGTGAAAAGGTACATATTTCCCAACAGTAAGTCATAAAAATAAAGGGTAAATAAGAAACGACAGCTGGAATTTCCCAAGATCAAACAATGAACTACTTGAAAAGCGTATAAAAAGATGCGCACTAGGATGAGCATGAGGCCATATGCAAAATCTTCGAAAAAAAAGAAAAAATGAATAAAATTGTTTACATTTGCCCGCCATTTTTCGATATGACCTCTATAAAACGGTTTGAAATAGAATCATACAGTTTTTTTTTAAATAATTAAGAGCAATTTGGGCCCAGGCATCACGAATCGCTTCGATTAGTGTCCTTGTCTTCAAATTGTCTGCCGCCTAATAACAATCATACGAGTAATAATTATTTTATTGAAAAGAAATCATTTTCAATAAAAAAAAAACCAATAATGCTTAAAAACATACCTTTCCTAGATTGTCGCACTAATTTTCTCGGATAGAAAACAGCATCTACTAGCGTTCTCTTAGACCTCATATACTAACGGACGCGCAACTCCACATCAGACCGTTCAATTACTTGAAACTTTACATTTATTTGCGGAATACATAAAGGTTGTTTTTTCAAGACTAATCCAATGAAATGCGCTTAATTCTTTTCAATAAACGACAAAGTGTCCGGATACTAGTGCTCTTACCCTATTTGATTTTCTGTCTGTGCCTAGAAAGAATTAAAGTTATCAGGGAAAAAGTCTACATCCGAGTGTCGTCTTTCATCAAAGTCACTGACTTATCCAACCGGCATCGTATTCAACTGACGTTCTCTGATTCAAACGTTTCCACGATTGCAAAATAGGTAGATACCTACATATATGTACATATAATGTATTTGACGAAACATTATGCCAAGCACCAAGCGGCATCATCTCGAAACTCTGGGAAATTTCCATCACCCAATTAAATCATGGTTTACCCAGTCTTTGTCGGCATTTCTCATTCACTTTCCTTCGATTTGCCAATTAAATCTTGCCCCGTTCGCCCTTTTCCCCATTCTCATCTTTTGGCGTCTTGCAAGGGAAAATCTTGGTGGCGGTGATCTTTTTTTCTAAAAATAGAACAAATGTATGTACAATGTTCATGTTCGCCTTGCTAAATGGCGATGCACTCTTTTATTCGTCCACTCCGACAGTACCGCTCAGATTACGTAATCAAATTGATGGAAGAGTGCTGGTAGAGTTGGTTCGTCGTAAACAGTAAACACTTAAGTAAGTCATGGGATCCAGTCAAAGGCGACATTAAATTGATTCCTATAAATACGTACGTAAAGGGGTCAACCCATTCCGTAAACAATGATAACATTTCCGTTTTTGGCAATAAATTCACAATTTGTTTACTTTTAGCCTTGTAGTTGTAAATATTTGCTAAATGCATTAGCTACCGGGATAGTAATCTGAGCTTAATAAGCGGTACTTTAAGGAAACAACAAATTGCAACGTAGCATTGTTGAAATAATTTAATTACGTCTTGCTGAGTTATATGTAGGTAGATACTTTTGTTTAAAGTGTTCTATTAGGTGCACCCGCACCTGACGAACTTGAATTGGAGGCTGATCGATTGGATTACACTGTTGCTGATAGTATGCGTGGCTGATGGACATTGCAAATGCGGTTTGTTTAAGTTTTTTGTACTCGCATGTTTGACATGTATTCAATTACAGAGGAAGGGAATGTTTGTTAAAACTTACTCTTTGGGATTATACATCCAAGAAGCCAACTAAATGACATACTCCCACTGACTATATGTATAAAGTGTGTATAAAGGGTTACCACTAGCGGAAAAGTTTAAATTTTAATTGCTCGTAAAGCAAAAGTGTGAAGTAATTGAGGGTGGTGTCGTTTGACGAGCCTGATTTGCAGTCGCAATGCTTCGTACTGGTCGGGAGGGCACAGCGCGTTTGCGGTAGAACAATAATTTTAAGTGCGGTGATTCTTTGGTTTGTGCCCGTCGCTTGTTTTGTACTCAGTTCAATATGCGATGAGTACCTGATGGACCGAGCACGCAACTTATGTTGTCGTGGGTTCAAAAGTTCAGACAAAAAGGGACAACTGCTAATTTAAATCTTCCGGGACCATCAACTTTAACAGCGACGCCAGAACATATGGCTTAAGTTCTACGCGAAATTATGCTCGAGAGATTATTGGCGCTTTAACCCGCGGGATAGTTGGCGTGTAAGTTATGGAAACATTCTATATAACATGGAATAAATAGTGCTTCGGCGTACTGAAAGGCACACGGTTTCATAGCTGTCAAAATGCAAACGGTAGAAGCTGCACTACTAGTGCGGCCATAGCATCACCAAGCATAGCATAGCAAACACCAAACGCTTTCCAAGGCACACACGACCCGCTAAGCTACAGCATATGAAATTCCAGCCAAGCAACAGATTAACGGATCAGTTTTATCTCCATGTTAGTGGTAATGCTGCAAACGGTAGAAGCTGCACTCTCAAAACAGTTAGTGTGGCCGCAGCATCACCAAGCATAGCATAGCAAACACCAAACGCTTTCCAAGGCACAAACGAGCTATAGCATATGAAATTCCAGCCAAGCAGCAGATTAACGGATCACCGTTGTCTTCATGTTAGGGGTAATGCTAGTGGTAATAATAGCTTGGCTATGCTTCTTTTTGTACTATGTAAGTTAGTTATTAAGTGGAAAGTGGAGCTGTAAGACTACGGTCGTAAATATTTCTAAGCTTCCTCATAGAGGAATTTAATAAGAGTTAATAAAGAAATATATTTTAATAATTTGTGTGATGTGTTTTATATTAATTAATGGATATAAATTATTTTGTATTGAAGAATGATCGACGAGTTGTTGGTACCACACCCACTCCACACACAGCTATAGTTTCAATTGAGAATTTGAGGGTAATTGGCAAGAGTACGATAGCTCAGGCGACAAGAAAAAGTAACGGTTTTGTGTAGAACAGTTAGATACAAGAATTTTTTTACTAGAGGGGGGGGGGTCTATCTCGCATCATTTGGGCGGGAGGGGCGATTTTCTAAAAAAAAAAACCTCAAATTAAAAAAAAATATTTAAAAATAACCGTAATACATACTTACAATTTAAGCATTGCACATTTTTAAAGCTAAAAGTCGGTTCTATCATACTGTTTTTAAATCAAGTGATTTCCATAAATAGTTTTTGAAAAAACTAATTTCAAACTCAAAATTTCGGAAAAAAAATGAAAAAACAAGTTTATATTATCTTTATTCCAAATTGTGAGACTACATACTAATTTTTTTTACTATTTTTTTCCTGTTATTAGTTTTTAATCGAATACTGACAACTAGATGGTTTTGAGTCTACTAGTTTTCGAGAAAATTGAAAATTACAAAACCTAATTTTTATTAAATTTTTATTTATGGACTTCTTTTTCCTTGACGTCAATGAATAAATATTGAAATCCTTTTAATAAGTAGAGAACAGTTAGTTATTTGGCGTTACCTACCTGGCATTACGGTACGGCGTAAGGTTATTGTACATATATATACAATTTATTCATCTTCCTAAGCTAAATATCTAGGTATCAATGTTAGCGTATAGGGTGGATGAAGTGACAGGAAAACTAGGTAATTTTTTGTGAACGAGAAATGCACCTTTAGCTAAAAAGAAGGTCATTTACCGCGTTTACGAGTCGCGTTGGGCGCTTTCATATGGGTCACAATGTTGGATTGCGCGCAAGTAATATGAAACCAATTTAACGGCAGCTGAGATGAAGATGCTTCGCGAGCGCGACCGGCTTACTTGGTACTGTCATGTCAAGGGAAAAATCGCCCCGTCAAAAAGGAAATGTCAATCAACGCTTCTATAATATACAATTGCGAAAGAGAAGCAGGTGTAAAAACTGCTGGATCACACATATATAAGAACTTCAATATTGGATTGGCCTTAGTGACGAGTAAAGCGGAAGGGTTATGGCTCTCTAATCCAAATTATACAGAAATTCGTTGGTAAAGAAGATAAAGAAGGTACATATATTATATCTGAAGATGTGCTATGTGTGGATTACATGAAGATTATTCATTAATTAAGAATTCTGAATTGTCCTCATCACATAAATAAAATAATTTTCGCGTAGTTACCCGAGCGAACATTTTATGTTTTTATTAATGCTGCATGTTCATTCGAAGGACATCATTCCTGGTATCGCCCAAGGATCTGTTTTGGGTCCTTTCTTGAATAATAAAGGGTCTTTTATTGAGGACTTGACAACTTCTTTTTTAAATAAAATGCAAACTACTGAGATATCTCAAAAAAATGAATTGGCTTGAATTACTATCAAAACATTTATGAATGGAATTCGACTTCGTTCATACGTCAACCACGGGAACGTATGCAGTGGTCGATACGTTGAATCTAATTTTCGATGAATTGGCCTCACATTTCCACCGATACGGCCGCTATTTCTCGTTCAATATTGGCTCCGAGCTCCTCTAACGTCGCCAGCGTATTGAAATAGACCAATGATTTAATGTAGTCTCATAAAAAAAAATCTAGAGGCGTTAAATCACACGATCTCGAAGACGATCAGACGGGTCCGTTTCTCGAGATAAACACGTCCGTTTCTCGAGATAAACACGTTCACCGAACTGAGAATTTAATAACTCGATTGTTGCACCCACTGTGTGGCTTGTGGCACCGTCTTTTTGGAACCACATATCACCGATGTCCAATTCATGCAATTGCTCAAAGTAATAACGTTCCAACATGTCTCTGTAGCGAACGGCAAATTTGACAATTTGATACTCTTGGATGTTTGTCCGACGTTCGCAAGAGGCGCCAACAACACGCGATATTCCCAAGTGGTCCCCCATCTAAGTACTAACCACGCCCTACGTCGTTTAATTGTGGTGATCGAACGAGAACCGATTGATTCGACGTGGAAAGGTCGTTGGCTATTGACGAAGCCGTTTAACCAAAAATGCGCTTCATCGCTGAAGATGATTTTGCGATGAAATTCCTCATTTTTTCCGTCGTTTCATATGATCAAGTGGCTTTAGTTCTTGAGTCAGCTTGATGTTGTAAGGGTGTAGGCCAAGATTCTTACGCGAAATTCGCCATAATGTGGTATGGGAAAGGCCCAATTCTTGAGAACGCCGTAAAATTGACTGGTTTGGCTGGTTTGCGACGGACGCTTCTACGGCAGCAATGTTCTCCACACTTCGGGCAACACGTAGTCTCAATGGCACGGCAACGTTAAACAGCAATTATTTTGACTCAAATTTGTTAACTAAACTATGAATTGGTTGTCTACTGGGACGAGAGTGACGGCCGAAAATTGGCGTTAACGCTCTTAAAGTTGCGACCACCGACTCGGAATTTCGGTAGTTAATTATAAAATAATAATTTGTAAACGTTGTTCTTTTGTGTACTTCACTATTATATTATGAAAATGATTTTGCTGAATATTTTGACATTGACAGTTTGGTAATCGGTCTAAGGGTGCGTTCACACTGAAAGTCTGAAGCTGTCAAATCGCTAATGAAAGACCCTTTATATATACATCTGACTTTCCATAGCTTAGTGACTGTAAAACCGCTATCCTTGCATTCCTATCCTTAATTGAAATGATTTTACAACCCACTTTGGATGATATCAAAAAGTAAGTACTAAAGAAAAATCTAAGAACTAAGCGCAAAGTACTTGGGGTCTTGGCAAAACATTAACATTTGGGATACACATCCAACAAACAATAAGTACCTAAATAAGGTTAATGTGACAACAAAAATACTTTATCCGTTTATTAATAGGAATTCAAAACTTTGTGATAAAAACAAATAATTTTATATAAAGTGATTCAAAGCATCGGGCGCAGTGCCTGAATGGCTAGTGTATCGGACTACTAATCGAAAGGTCCCGGTTCAATTCCCGCCGGGGCCAAGTAACATCTTGAGTTTTTTTTCCACTGCCTACCTTTTGCGAACGTCTGACAAATATCCAAGAGTATGAATTGTCATGAGAAGCTTCTCAAATTTTCAAGTCCCTTCCACTTCGCAAAGAAAGTGGTTGGAGAAGCTAGGTTTTAAGCCCTGTATGGGCCGTTAATGCCTAAATTTTTTTATTTATTTTATTTGCAAAGAGTCATATATTAAGATTACAAAGAATGCAAAACAAAATATTGAAAATGATGCCATGGCATTTTTAGATAGAAGATGTACATAGAATTATAGAACAAAATTATGTAATATTTGTGGCATATCCTGTAGTTCAACAGATCAAAATCTGACTTTATGGACATCAATATAAACTTATTTTTTTATTAATAAGAGAGATCTTATTTTCTTATTTAAATTTATTGTTTGTTAATTACTTAAGAGATTTATTTATTTGTTCATTTTCTATTTATTAATTTAGTTTTTAATTTATTTATTGATTTTTTGATTTATTTATTTATTTATTATTAACTTATTTATTTATCTATTTATCTATTTATATCTCCATCTATTTATTTATTTAAATTCAATTGTTTATTTATTTATTTACTTACTTATTTATTAATTGTTTATTTATTAATTTATGTCTTGTTACTAAATTAATTTAGTAATTTAATAATTTTGCATATCATAATATATATTATTTTGTGATACCCAAATGATATTTGTTTCAAATACAGTTTTGCGAAAAAGTTATTGATTTCTCTGAGGAATTTTTCAGTTATTCATTCCCTCCCCTTCTCTCTATTTAATCTATTCATAGAAGATGTTTCATGTAGCTAAATATTTATTTAAGACTGTGATATTAAAAAAAAACATTGTTATAAATTTATACCAAGTCTCTGTAAATTGTGCAACATAGGTTTAATGAAAAATGTATAATCATTCCGCTACAATAAACAATCTATCTACCCAACATGAAAGTACATGCAGTCCAGGCCACACGTTGTTAACAAAAAAGCAATTACCGCCGAAAGTCATCAAATCAAATACATAATATATCAATAACCACATTAATTTTTTGTCCATGAATTTTATTACATTTTTGTACATACAATTTTAGCATTTTAATTGTTGATGGTTACCTACAAGTCAAGCAAATGTTTTTACCTCGAAAAATTATTGCGTTAAGTAAGTACAAAACGGATTCGATTGAAGTCGAAATTCACAAAAATCTTTTATGGCCCATATTTATTACACAATAAATATAAAATAAAAATACCGCCTTGCACGTTATGCCTGACTCCGAAAACTGATACTTAAATAAGCCATAGGATTTTTAGTTGTTCAAACAGCATAGGCTCGGGTGAAGCGATGATGATGACTGGTTGACCTTGGCAATAAATTTAAAATAATGTACCTTCATTTAAAAAAAAAGAACCGACAGTTGTAAACGATCAGAAACGCAGTAACCTCTGACATTTTTTCATTGCTTTCGGATTCGAGAAGAGCTTTCGTATATATATGCCATGCAATTTTGGATGGAGCATTCAGTCCAGTATTTAACATTCCACGAGTAAGGATCATAATATAACATTAAACCTCTTCAAGATGAAATTCGTTATTGCATTTTTTGCTTTAATTGCTGTCTGCGTTGCGGCTCCCACTGACGTTGATGTTGCTGCAACAGCTCTTCGCGATAATCGCGCTAACAATGGCGTTGATAGCTACCAATTCGAGTAAGTATACAAGTATTAAAAGAATGATAAAGAAATAAAAGAAATTTATTATTTCCAGTTTTGAGACAAGCAATGGAATACAACGTCAAGAAGCTGGTGAATTGAAACAGATTGATGAAAATGCTGCTATAGTTGTTAAAGGATCTGTGTCATGGACCTCTCCCGAAGGTCAACTGGTCGAACTTAAATACACAGCCGATGAGAATGGATACCATCCAGTTGTCTAGGCAATTTAAAGACAGAAATATACTTGTTAAAGTTGAGAATAATGCCCGAAGGGGTGTTGAAATGTTAAAAATAAAATGTATCTGTTTAAATATCATTTTTTAGTGCGTATACATAAATATGCGGGCATCTTCAAAAATTCGTCGAATTCTACTGCACTGAGTAGGAATGTATACGCATGAATCGTATAATAACAAAAACAACATATATGTAGGTATCAATATCTTATATTTAACTCATTCGAGTATACTCGACTTGAATGGTTGTAAGACCCACGTCACTCTTATTCACTATTTTTAGAAATAGCAATTAACGCAAAAGGTGAAGCATTCCCAAACATTGCATAAAGGGTAGATAAAGTTCAGTTCTTTCAGAAATAAAATACTCACCTTTCTCGATGAAACCAAATGGAAGCAGATATATCCTGAGCAAAATGCAATAGGTTTCTTCTAAATGTAAGTAGGTACTCACCAATAACTTCAGAAGGAGCACTTGAAAAATAGATAACGTCAAGCAATCGCGGAAATTGTATTGAGACTTACTAAAACCCACAATTGGTCAAAGCCTTGCAAATGAAAGTTTGCTCTTTAACTGATTAAATTTTTATGTTTGCTTAACTGTTAAAATATTTACTAAAACTCTTTTTGCAGCTAATAATATTATGTCAACGCTTGGAATATTTCTACGTGTCACTAAAGTGAGGACTTGCGAAATACAGGGGCAGATTTTCTTGCTTATTTGGGAATTTGTTGCGCATAAGGGATAAACCAGTTAAATTCAGCTTTTATCAAAGCTTTATTGTCTTATTTATTTTTATACAAAATAAGTATTCGTGTACAAGCTTGTGTAACATACTGCAAGAAGGGTTGTATAGGATCGCTAAAAATATTGCTTACCTTAGTTAAGTAGATAGATAGGCAGCACAGGCACTTTAAGTCTCCGGTTACAGGGCCACGAAAAATGCCCGATGAGATTTTTTTTGCATTTTTGGAACGCTTAAACTCAATATACTTTAACACGAGCTTGGTCGCTAAATGAAGCTTAGCGGCCTAAGGCCCCACATGAACAAATTGGCAAATTAAAGATACATATATACTATTTGGTATGAGTATGAATTCACATATAAAGGGTGATTTTTTAAGAGCTTGAGAACTTTTTTTAAAAAAAAAACGCATAAAATTTGCAAAATCTCATCGATTCTTTATTTGAAACGTTAGATTGGTCCATGACATTTACTTTTTGAAGATAATTTCATTTAAATGTTGACCGCGGCTGCGTCTTAGGTGGTCCATTCGGAAAGTCCAATTTTGGGTAACTTTTTCGAGCATTTCGGCCGGAATAGCCCGAATTTCTTCGGAAATGTTGTCTTCCAAAGCTGGAATAGTTGCTGGCTTATTTGTGTAGACTTTAGACTTGACGTAGCCCCACAAAAAATAGTCTAAAGGCGTCAAATCGCATGATCTTGGTGGCCAACTTACCGGTCCATTCCTTGAGATGAATTGTTCTCCGAAGTTTTCCCTCAAAATGGCCATAGAATCGCGAGCTGTGTGGCATGTAGCGCCATCTTGTTGAAACCACATGTCAACCAAGTTCAGTTCTTCCATTTTTGGGAACAAAAAGTTTGTTAGCATTGAACGATAGCGATCGCCATTCACCGTAACGTTGCGTCCAACAGCATCTTTGAAAAAATACGGTCCAATGATTCCACCAGCGTACAAACCACACCAAACAGTGCATTTTTTGGGATGCATGGGCAGTTCTTGAACGGCTTCTGGTTGCTCTTCACTCCAAATGCGGCAATTGTGCTTATTTACGTAGCCATTCAACCAGAAATGAGCCTCATCGCTGAACAAAATTTGTCGATAAAAAAGCGGATTTTCTGCCAACTTTTCTAGGGCCCATTCACTGAAAATTCGACGTTGTGGCAGATCGTTCGGCTTCAGTTCTTGCACGAGCTGTATTTTATACGGTTTTACACCAAGATCTTTGCGTAAAATCTTCCATGTGGTCGAATAACACAAACCCAATTGGTGCGAACGGCGACGAATCGACATTTCACGGTCTTCAGCAACACTCTCAGAAACAGACGCAATATTCTCTTCTGTACGCACTGTACGCATTTGTGTGGTTGGTTTAAGGTCGAATAAAGTAAACTGAGTGCGAAACTTGGTCACAATCGCATTAATTGTTTGCTCACTTGGTCGATTATGTAGACCATAAATCGGACGTAAAGCGCGAAACACATTTCGAACCGAACACTGATTAGTTAGTAACGTTAGTAACTCTATTCATGATGAAATGTCAAAGCATACTGAGCATCTTTCTCTTTGACACCATGTCTGAAATCCCGCGTGATCTGTCAAATACTAATGCATGAAAATCCTAACCTTAAAAAAATCACCCTTTACTTACTGACCGGGCTCCCGATCCGTGGAAAGTATCTGCTTAAACACTGGAGCTGTCCATACCCTGAGAGCCTTCCAAACCTTGAGATTCCGGGCACACTACTTCTAGTTGTTCAGACCAAGCGCACTGGGATCGGGGTTAGCTTGGACAACATACACGTCTTGGTACAACTCAAAGAGTTTGCGCTTGTATCTTCTCCTAACCAACGACCATACCACGTAATTAAACGACGTTGGGCTCGGTTAGTACGTAGATGGGGGAACGTTTGAGAACAACCGCGTGTCGTTGGCCAGTCCCATCTACAGAGTTAAGGTAGATAATACATACGTGGTATCACAATGGACCTAAATTGGTCTAAGTGTGTCGGCTTCTGCCGGCAGCCACCTAAACCTAACCTAACCCAACCTGTACCTTCTCGCACACAGGACCAGCTCGACCAACTCCTTGATGAATTATTTTTCGTTCAAATGAAGCAAGTATCAGCACCCTTTTCCTGCCTATTGTGCAGCACTTGGCGCAATAAAGAAGAACTTACAGCTCGCAGGATAAATGTTTTGTACCACCTTGGGACAATTCGCAGATGCTCGCAAACCATTTGCTGATGATTTGCTAGACCCACATCGAGTACGACTTTTTCACAAATCGTGTGAACACTCCCACAAATCATTTGTGACACTTGTGACACAATTGTGGACATTTGCGCGCATATCAGTTGTTGTGATTTTTCTTTTCAATGTGTCATTTAATATTTTTGAGAGCTCTACAGAGCAGTACTTTCTTTTTGTATTTTAAATTTTATACTTGGCAAAGTTTTCCTTTCGCTTATCACATTTTTTAAGACTTAGCAATCTTATATTTCCGTTTTTTGTGTGATTGTATTTTTCCGGAAAATTCTCTTTTGAAAGAGAAAGTGTGTTGTTCGTGTGTAATATTTTTATTATTGCCTTTCACAAACATTTTTTAGAAGTCGTCCCTACCTATACCTTATCATAAGTGGGTGCCATTGGTGCGATAGTAGTGTATTCACTAACTGATTAGCAGGTCGTGCATTCTAATCCCGACCAGAACCATGTTTTTTAATTGAATTCATATAAATATAGATCTCCCTTAGCAATTTAGGCACCACCCGTGAAAAAAAATACTACAAAAGCACCAAAAACTTCTTTCCTATCCTCCTATTCTTTCGAATAGTAAGTAGCACCTAAAATCATGCAATACAATACTTCATTGCTAGGTGCTGCTCACCGTTCAACAAAAAATGCATGCGCTTTGTTTCAACACTATAAGGGTACATATACAGAAAAAACAAAAGCCCCTTTAGCGTAAACAAAGAGTGAATAATCTATCAACTCCATTCTGTTTTTCGCTTTGATATCCTTTCGTGTGATTCGTGATTCTGGTAGCAAGACGATGGTTATAAACAAATAGTGAATAGCCTGGCTACTTTAATCACTTTCAGCCGAAGTAATAAAAATTACTTAATTTGCCTCTAGTTCACAAATTAACTACAATGTGATAAAAAGTTAAAAAATCATGTCCATGCATTAACTAATTGTTGTTAAGTTATAAATGGCATAGAAATTGGGAATTGTTAAGTTATAAATTGTATGGAGATACCACATCCAACATCCCATTTGGTTCATAGAATCGCTGTCAGCTGTCGAAATTGCTGTCAGTTATAATTTAACTTAATTACTCGTTAATTCACCTACTTCGGTGAATTAGTTGATTGCATGCTGCAAATGCAAAAAAGTTTGTTATTAAAGTTTCTCATTTAATTAATTGATTAAAGAAAATTTACCCTTAATTTGCGTTTATTATTTCGGCTGTATTTGTTTCCCTTTGATATCCTTTCGTGCCCGTATCTGCACATCTATCTTTTTTCCACAGAAGCAAGCAAACACAGACATATTTTTTTGTTAAACAAAATAATTTTCTACAGAAGCAAGGAAACGGACACTAGTTTATTGTTAACTGATTTCCTTTTCTACAAAATCAAGCAACCACAAAGGAATTATGGACGTTGTCTAGAGTGACAAAATCTTAAAAAAAAAAACAACAAAAATCTAAAATTAAAAAATCTAGAATGTGCAAAAATTTAGAATAATCTTGAAAAATTAAAAGTAAATTCTAGTTTTTTTTCCCTTTTTTTAGAGTGGCACATAGGCGAACCTCGCACCTACTCCCAATCCAGTAGTGACCCTAAGCAGAGAGGTTGCAGTCTACAGTTGGAGCCTATCACGGACATTTTGTGTTTGGGGATTTTGGTTTGTGTTTTTTGATAAGTGGATTCTAGTTTGGGGATTCTAGATTTCGGCCATTTGAGATTTTATGTTGTAGATTTTTGTTTAGATTTTTTTTTTCTAGGTATCGTGATCACAAATCACAAATCTGTAGGTACACAGGAGAGCAACATCATAGAGATTTTTTTTTCGTTAAGTGAGTTTCAAATATTTGCGACTCTACCAAATCGTGTGCTCATAGATTAGCCAATGTCGCCTGTTTTTCAATCGCCGTGAAAGCCTCTACCATGGTAAGCTGGGAGCTTCCGATGATATCGGAATCGTCCGTGTTGCCTGTTTTGTGGTGTTGTAGATACTGGCTTCTGTTCTTACAACCTGCCCCGCACACTTTCTGCTTCAGAACAAGATTACAAGTCAAAAGATAGTGCATGTCCTTGGCGGAATCCGGTGCAGATTTGGAATAGTTGGAAAGAGCTACTTCGAAATAGCATATTGTACCGCGTGTTTTCCAGCGTTACTTGGCACAGCAACAATTCATTCATCATTCCAGAACCTAACGTTTGATTGCATTGGTAGACTCTGTATATGTAAAGGTGGACACGGTTCAGAATTATGCAAATATTTGTCATTTGCCATTAAATAATTGCATGATGTTCTCTCTCATGCTATCTTTATTAGCGAATTTGTGTTACGGTTTGGAGTTCATAATAACGCCCCAGCTGCCAAAATGATAACTAGCATTCTACTATCACTATTGCGAGCTTTATAATCTCAGATAATAACATTTACCTCAGGGCCAGGAAAACGGGAATTATTGATAAGATACCACAAAAAATGCAATAATTAACGAAGTATACACATAATAACCCAAATTATTGTAATGGCTGAACCATAGCAACTACCAAGAGGCGTCAAGGTGGTTTTTGAAGCAGCGACTTATGCCTCCACATTAGCACCTTGAAAGTTTGCTTCATTGCTCAACCTCGTCTTTGTAGATTTTTATGCAATCTATAGTAAATGCATTTGGAAATCTTTTGATGGGAGAGCAAACGGCATCTATGTCTACCGAACCGCCAATTTTACCGGCTTATAATATTGATATCTTTGAAGTTCGCACGAGGTACGACGACAGGTTGTATTATATATGCCACATGTCCCTTTTTGGTTAATGCAAATTTCCCGACTACCCACCGTGTGGACAAATCTAAGAAACAGCATAATAATGTATCCATCGATGACTAGCTGAATGAGAAATACATATCTACTAAAACTCCAAGTAAATAGAGAATGAGCTTGAATTAAAATCGTTTTTAATTTAGTTAATTGGAATTTTTCAAGTTCGTTGAAGCCAACTTGAACATTTACTAGTAGGTAAATACTTGTTGATAGGAAAGGCGAGGCTTATTCAGTTGTGTTTCTCTTTTTTTAAAACAATCGGTTAAATTTAAACTTTCTTAATGTTTAACGTATTAGCTCCGAAAAAGTGTACGAGGTGCGAAGAGTTCCCGGATTTAATAATCTTGTAATGCTTTACCGTTTTCAGAAGGAATATGTTGAGTGGTTAAGCGAATAGCTTATCGCTACAGATTTTTAGTGGAAGTTTACTGAAATCAAAATATTCTATGATACATAAACATTAGTACTTAGTGGTAAGTGCTTGGGCCTACTGGTCAGGGGGCATGAACGTATCCAGGTGAGGGGATGAGCTATTTTTCAGATGCAAGAAATGGAACACATGGCTTGTAACAGAAATGCACGCATTTGCAAATTAATAATCGCAGAAATTAAGAAAGTGGAAAAAGTCTCATATTCATTTGCGATTTTTCTGTCAAATTGAACAGTTTGGATTTCAATAAAAAGTATTGTGTTGTGGCTTTGATACTCCGTCACCCTAAGCAATACCTGGGATATTATAGAATGAGTGTCCAAAGCTTTGATGAATCACTACGTCTAATTGCATCTAAAATAACACAGTCCATAACACCTGAGTAACTCTTATCTAACTCAAAGGTTCTATATGTTTGCACATGTGCAGTAGCGGGTGCATTAGCTTGCACGTGTTGTGTTGGAGGCATTTTTTTCCAAGGTGTAAAATTCCGTTTGTTGTGGTTGGTGATGATTTGGGGTCTGATTAACAATTAAATATAGATGCTTTGCTTCTAACATATTATCTGTATTTGCAAAATGCTTTTGCTCTTTATTTTACTTCTTCATTATCGGAACAATCATGAGATCAAAGCTTTTGTGTTCGTCGATATCGTCCTTCTCATAAAAACTTGCAACAGATGGTTTTCAAAGCTGAAAGAAATTGGCTTCACCTTCTTCTTCAGCTACAAGATTTGATCCATGTCTCTGTTTTTAAATGTTCCATTATTCTCCTGAGACAAAATCTTGACCTTACCAAATCCCTTGCAGAACAATCTCAAAAATTCTTCCATTTTTTGCACCTGTTTTTATACCCTATTCTAACGGTATATTAATTTTGACGCATAGTTTGTAACATACCTTAATATGGCCCGTAGACCCCTAAAAGTTACTATATTTATGATCATCATCGATAGTAATGACGATCTAGCCATGTCCGTCCGTCCGTCTGTCGGCAAAAATTAGGCCTTTAAACTGGACCTAGAGAGCTGAAATTTTAACCATATTTGATTATTTCGGGACCCTAGAGAGTAGGGTCCCGAAATAATCAAGTTAACGAATTTTTGAAATCCGCCCACAAACTCAAAAAAACAAAATTTTGGGAAAAATCGAATTTTGAGCTAGAAAGCTGAATTCTTTTATATATGATCTATAACTCCTAAAACTGCTCGGGATATAAAATTTTTAAAATCCGCCCAGTGACACGCCCACAAATAAATAAAACAATTTTATTGAAAAACCAAAATTTGAGCTAGGGAGCTGAAATTTATAATATATACTCTCTAGGGGCTCTTTAAGCTCATGTGTAAATATTTTCAAAATCCACCTACTGACACGCCCACAATTTAAAAAAACTTTTTTTGAAAATCCAAAGTTTGAGCTAGGGAGCGTTTTTTTTCGATAAAATCCTTTAAATGTTATATAACAAAATATGTATAGAGCGCTCCTAACAATTCAACCATACTTAGACTTTTGTCACGCCCACTTATGAGGGATAGGAATAAGAATAGGGTATCTAACAGTTCGCCCAAGCGGACTGTAGCCCGTCCCTATGTTTCTTAGAATAGAATGTTCTGAAATAGATGTACTTTAAATTAATTTGCACACACAACCTGTATACAATACATTGTTATATAAATAAATTATTTTAAGGAAACAAGAATTTAAGTTTATTTCTTTCAGATATCCTGCCACCGAAGAAAGCTTTAATTCACTAAGTAATCAATATCTACTAGGAGCCACTTCTATTAGAGAAATTGCTAATGATACCTGTGCTGTAATTTGGGATTGTTGTCAGCCCTTATCGTCTTCTTCCTTTAAATGCGGTTAGGCTGTGATTCGAAGACTCGTCGAGCTGGTGTGTTGTTGTCCATACGCTTCATGTGTCCCAGCCATCTCATCCGTTGTAGTTTTAGATTTTTGACCAGGTCAGCGTCGTTGTATAGCCCATATAGTCCGTCGTTGAATCTTCTTCTCCACACTCCATCGTCACTAACTGGACCGAATATCACTCGAAGAATCTTTCTCTCAAAGCATCCCAGAAAGTTTTCATCCGCTTTCGACGGGGTCCATGCTTCTGAACCATACATCAGGACCGGGATGATTAAGGTCTTATATAATATCTTCTTGGTTCTATGAGAGAGGACTTTATTTCTTAGATACTTCTTAGCCCGAATAAACAGCGATTGGCAAGAGTGATTCTTCGCTTGATCTCTGCGCCGATGTCATTTGGCAAAGTGATAGTGGAGCCCGGGTAGACAAAGTCTTTAACTACTTCAAAGTTGTATCTGTCCATCGTGACGTTTTGTCCGAGTCGCCGATGTTGAGAGTCCTTTCTCGTTGACGGCATATACTTCGTTTTGTCCTCATTAACAGTCATACCCAGCTTCGCCGCCTCCGTTTCAATGATTGCAAATACGCCACTGACAGCTCGCCGCGCTTTCCCAATAATGTCAATATCATCAGCATAGACAAGTAGTTGAACGGACTTTTGAAAAATTGTACCTCTGGTGTTGGCTTGTGAGTTCCGTACAATTGCTTCAAGAACGATGTTAAAGAAAGTACAAATGCCTCTGTGGTGTTCTTGCCGACTTTGACGGAGCAGCGAGATTTCTCCATCGTCATCCTCCACAAACGGACGAGTTTGGCGGGGATGTCAAAACTTGACATGGCTTTTATAATTCGTCCCTATATACGCTATCATAGGCGACTTTAAAGTCGATAAAATGTTTTTTTTTTATTTATTATTAATTATCACTATAACAAGGTTACAATAAGACTTCTGATTAAGAAATATAAATATATTCTTAAACTTAAAAGTTAGTGTTGAATGATCGCAAGATAATATTTCTTATGTAAAGAATAACTGACATTTTTTTTTTTTTATAATTTGCGTGCGCTAAAGGGATTTCTTTTTTCTGTAGTGACACAGTACCCTTATAATGGTAAAACCACAGCGCAGGCATTTTTAGTTTGTTGCGCAAGTAGCTACCAGCAATTCATTGCCTATTTTTGAGTGCTGCTTACTGAAAGAATAGAAGGATAGGAAAGAAGTTTGGGCGATGGGATTTTTTTTTCTCAACAGGTGGCGCCTAAATTGCTTTAGGGAGATCAGTTTTTGTTGTGTGTATTCAATTTATAAAAATCATGCCCCTGGTCGGGATTCGAACGCGACCTGCCAATCAGTTAGTGAATACACCCATCGCACCATTGCCACCTGCAATGGGGTACCATCAGCTGTTCTTATGCTAAGAACTGATGGTCGATGGTTAACTTTCCTGGCCTAAAACATCACTTATATGGGCATCAGGTTGTTGGCGAAAGGTTTTAGGCATTCACACAATACAGCCGACAAGATCTTATACGCGACATTCTGGAGATTTATTCCTCTGTAGTTGGCGCAGTTCAGAGTATCTCCTTTTTTGTGGATGGGGCACACGATGCTGAGGTTCCATTCATCGGGCATGCTTTCGTCCGACCACATTTTACAGATGAGTTGGGGCATGCTCCTTACTAAGATATCTCCCGCTGCTTTGAAAAGCTCGGCCGGAGGCCATACGATCCACCAGCTTTGTTGGACTTAAGTTTGGATATAGCTATCCTCTATTCGTGTAGGTCGGGTGGACGGAATCTGTGAATCTACTACTGTATTTCCATGCTCATCTCTGCAGGCTTGTGTTCGGGCCTTGTATCCTTGGGTGGATCCTCTTACCTTTTAGTAGAACTTTCAAACATTGCCTATGCAGTAGCGTCCCTCAATTGATTCGAAGGTTCGCTTCTCGTGCTCATTCTTTTTATACCCTATTCTAAGGGTATATTAATTTTGACGCATAGTTTGTAACATACCTTAATATTGCCCGTAGACCCCTAAAAGTTACTATATTTATGATCAGCATCAATAGTCCGTCCGTCCGTCCGTCCGTCGGCAAAAATTAGGCCTTTAAACTGGACCTAAAGAGCTGAAATTTTAACCATATACTCTCTAGGGTCCCGAAATAATCAAGTTTACGAATTTTTGAAATCCGCCCACAGACACGCCCACAAACTCAAAAAAAAAACAAAATTTTTGGAAAAAATCGAATTTTGAGCTAGAAAGCTGAAATTTTTATATATGATCTATGACTCCTAAAACTGCTCGGGATAAAAAAATTTCAAAATCCGCCCACTGACACGCCCACAAATAAATAAAACAATTTTTTTCAAAATCCAAAGTTTGAGCTAGGGAGCTGAAATTTATAATATATACACTCTACGGGCCCTTTATTCTCATGTGTTAATTTTTTTTAAATCCGCGTACTGACACGCCCACAATTAAATAAAACAATTTTATTGAAACACCCAAGTTTGAGATAGGGAGCGTTTTTTTGATAAAATCGTATCCTTTTAATGTCATATAACAAAATATGTAGAGCGTTCTTAACAATTCAACCACACTTAGACTTTTGTCACGCCCACTTATGAGGGATAGGAATAAGAATAGGGTATCCAACAGTTCGCCCAAGCGGACTGTAGCCAGTCCCTATGTTTAATTCTGAGAAGTCGGTGTTCCTCCCTTCTTTTTTGCCCGTAGAGCTCGCATGCAGCACTCTCAGCCGCTCTGCTTCTTGTCTGCAGCAATTGATAGGCCTCGTTATCATATTGCCTCGAAAAGTTATCATATGGACAAGTACGCCATCCGTGTGGCAGCTAACTCGTATGTTAAAGAGTGGATAGTGACTATTGGTTTTTTATTTCTTTTTTTACACTGAATTCAATAACGAATGAGTAATGTGTACTGGCGGTGAAGAAGTTTAAATTCGAACGGATTTACCTTTTTAATTTGGGTATCTCTAATTTTCGATCGGGGTTTGATTTGCAATGACTATAAACAAGTCACAAGGCGCAACCCTGGAATTCGCTGAAGGTGAACCCCGAAATCTATGCTTTTCACATAGACAATTATATTTTTCACGTTCCCTGGCCAGGATTAATAACAATTTGCATGTCCCTACTGCTACTAGAGCGTAAAACAAATAACAGAAACGCTGTGTAGGTATAGAAAGAAGCCCTACGATAAAATAAAACAAATTATATCTATTATTATAAAGATAAATGTATATATGTATTCATATCATATGTAGCTAACATTTACAGTAACCTCTTTTTCCAAGAAAAATACTCGTTGCGAGACAAAAATCCAGACTTAATTTTTGAGATTTTGAGGGTAGGTGTATTCCTTCTATTTTTGTTGGTTTGTAGGTTGGCTGAGAGGAAAAAATATCGAAAGTCATTGCAGAGGCGATCCACGAGGCTATAGTGACTTGAACCCGGTGTAAGTAACCTCCCTAGGCTGTCAGAAATCGTGGGAACGCACCTAGCAGGTAATTTATTGTTGGCAAACGTGTGAGTTAAGAAATTTAAACAGCGTTTGTTCTAAATGGCAACTAAGGGGAACAAATCGATTCTCGGCAATATAAACATTCAGAAGAGCCTGCTGACACATTTAACATTTAAAACTGCAAGTGTTCTTGAAAATTAGTTATGAAGTGATCCGAAACTGACAGGCTTTAAAATACTTTTTGAGACCAAAACGGTGAAACCTTCAGTGGGAAGGGTTACGATCACTCTAATCCAGATCATAACTTCGCCGATACAGTATGTAGAAATAGAAATTTCTGTTCTAATAAGCTTTTTTATACTCCTGCTCTTTTTTATCCAAAAATTAAAAATAAAAATATCCCCTAATATCGATAATCTGAACTTGTAGAGCCATTCGATTTCTTTAAAAGTCAGCTGGTGTGGGATAAAATATGAGGGCTTCTATTGCATGTGATATGTCTGAGGGTGTGATGAAGTTTGATATTTTGATTTCTATAAGACATTTTAATTCGCAGGAAATTATACAATTAGACCCATACTAATTGAAATAATGTACAGCGGCCGAACATTAGCTTCGCAATTTTAATAGGCAGTCCTCCCACAACTTTGGCACCTGCTCGAACACTAGAGTTTCTGAAATATGTGTTTGCTTAATTGCAAAATCAAGGCATGAAAAATGCACATCATTGTAGGTTTGAAGTTAAATTTAAGCTACAGGTTCAGGTACTAAATTTCCTTAGCGCCCAGGCCGATGATTGAAATCCGTGGTGAATTTGGTGCAAGTAGTTGGCCACCCCCTTATTAATACTTTCCGATTGTTCGTCGAAGATGGCTTTGCTTAGTATGCGTTGTCTGGTTCTAGCTAGAGCCAGACATCGCCCTTCTCAACTGCGTCAGTGTGTGTTAAATCTTGGCCAATGGACATTATTCATTACTAGAATTCTGGCAATCTCATGTCGGGTTCTGTTTATTGAGTCGTGAGTTCTACATTTACTTGGATATTTCTGTTATTGAAATAGGAATAAATACAGCTGAAATGAGTTTTTTATTGTCATTGATATCCTCCGTATATTTTCAAGTCTCAATTGCACACAATGCATATAGTGTGACATCAAGTGTTTGTTGTCAATCAAATGACGTTGATCGAAATGATGAAATTCAAAAATTGCAATCTTCGAGATTTCTTTGCTGCCATAATCTCGAGAGCCTCATTAGGATCAATACCTAAGTCATCATGGATTGACAGTACGGCGAGTGCACTGAGTCTTTCGTTGCCCGTTGAGTTCCGTATGCAAATTTCGATTCTTTTCAGTGTCGAAAATGGCCTCTCCACACTTGTGACCGAAAGAATCGCCCAAACTTGTAAAGATATTCGATTGTTTGGAAATCTGCTCGTGTTATTTAAATCCTGATAATTTGTCTCACCATAATTTATATTCAGCTCTCACAGTGGATTCTGACACTCGATCACTAAAATATGGAGCAAGATGATGCTAGCTTTGCAGCTGCTCTAAAAATGTCGCCGGATGTTAGTTCTGTATTTGATCTTCCTTTTTTGATGTGAAGTGTTCCTGCTGGTATTTGCAATGGAATTGACAAAAGGAAGCGTGAAACTGAAAAGTCTGTCACAAACCAAGCGATTGACGATGAACTCGCTTCTCTAAAGATCTGCAAGAAAGCATACCGCTGTTTGATTGAAATGTTACAAGATTTTGCAGACATTTTATTTAGTCCCATGTGGATGATGTTGAATAGTTCGAAGAAGGATAATATGCTGTTATATGATTCAATGAATCTTGTTTCACAAAGACCAATGAGTCTCTTTTTCTTGCTCTCCGGTGCATGTTCTTCAATGAGGTCTTGAAAAATTGTCTTCGTATAGGCGTGGTTTCTGATCAAGTTTACCAAATCGTTCATAATCTCAAGGAAATTCTGAATAGGAATGGAATTTGACAGTGCGAGGTTTATGATGGCCATAACAAATTTATATAAAGTTTGTGGACATTTTCTAATAAAAAAATTGTTGTTGAGTCGAAAAACCGCCCAGGCGCACACATATTTGTCTGTTTATTGTGTTTATTATTATTATTACAACTTCAGTGATTCATAAATAAATTACAAAATCAATAATTAAAGAATTGAGCTTCTACCTAGGGCTTTGAGCTAAATAATTTAACAAGTGTAAGCTTTCGTTTGATTTCTATCGTTGTGTCATTGCCAGTGTTTATAGCGGCGTCGAGGACGACAAAACCCCTAAACACCTCAAATTTGTAGCTATCTATCGTGACGTTCTGTCCGATTCGTCAATGTTGTGTGTCCCTTTTTGTTGACAGCTTGTATTTTGTTTCAATGGCTGGCTAAAGCCCTTTCTCATGTCTTTAAGTGATATATGAATAAGTTCCTAATCCGCAGTGGCATTTGGGGTGTATATAAACATGACAGAAGTTGACTTGCGTCTGAAACTTAGGATTTGCAGACCAACATATTTGCATCTTCTCTGATAATTAACCTAACCTAAACTACCTAGGTATGTACAACTAACGCGCATCTGGTGAATTCCTTTTGCATCTAAGTTTGTGAATGGGATATAAATCCAAAATGATCGATAAATATTCTACATAAAAACATGGTATGACCAACAAGCAGTAGACAACTTTGAGGCTATGTACATTTCGGAAGTCCTTGCCATTGCCACGGCCCAACGTAGAGTTAGATTTGGTAATGGCATAATCTATATACAAATTGAAATTTAATTTACTATCATAAAATATGATAGCAAGATCCCCACTTCTTGAAAACGCTGAAGTCTAAGATCTTTTATAATTTTTTTTTTTTTATATAATAAGCGCGCACTAATGGGATTTGTTGGGACCCTTATAATGTATTAGGTACACAGCGCGGGCGTTAAGGAAATTAGGGTGAGACGAAAAGGAGAGATGCCGATGCACGTTGGTTTTGAATGCTTGTAGGTTATAATGTGTAGGAAAAATGGAGCGGGGAAGAGCATTCCATATTCGTGTTGTACGGCTGAGGAAAGATTCTTTGAACTTCACTGTACGTCCGAACACAGGCTTGAGCGTGAACTGATGAGCATTCCTTGCATGGCGGGTATTGTGGTTGAAATGTTCAAGGGGAGGAATGCAACTGGCAATTTCGTTTGAGCACTTATGGTGGAAATAACGATAAAACAAACGATAAAACGACATTACGAAGATGACTAAGAGAGTCAATCGATCTCGTGATGTCTCGGTCGCCAATAAGTTTTATCGCGCGTTGTTGGATCGTGTCAAGTAACTCCAAATAAGTTATTGGTGCACCGGACCAGATATGAGCGTTGTACTCGAGTTTCGGGCGAATAAACGCCTTATAAATTGTAGCCAGATCAGAAGGGGTGAAATATTTCTTACAACGTTTGAGGAAGCCTAGACATTTCGCGGCATTCTTGGCGACACCGAATATGTGGTCATTGCAACGAAGGTTGTCATTAACACACATACCGAGAATGGAAAGTCTTTCGGTTTCAGCGATGCAAGTGCCATTCATAGATAATGGCAGTGTGTGTGGGTTTTGCTTTAATGACAGGAGACAGCATTGTGTTTTGGGAGCATTAAATTCCACTCTATTGGTTGTACCCCACTGAGTTATGCTGTTAAGATCGGAATTCAATGAGCTTAAGATACGTTGCCGTTCCAGTTGCACACCCGAAGAAGTGGGACGTGACCCAGGAAACGAGTATGAAAAGCTGAGGGTACTGTCATTAGCAAAGGAATGGATTGGATTGGAAGTAACAGACAGGAGATCATTTATAAAAATGAGAAAGAGAGTCGGGGACAGAATGGAGCCTTGGGGGACACCAGCATTTATTTGGTGAGTTGCAGACTTGAAACCTTCCAAAACAACTTGAATTGAACGGTCCGAAAGGTAATTTCTAATCCATTGAAGAATAGGACAGATAGAAAAGCTTACGCAGTGGTTTTGCCAGCGTAGAAAAACACCTCTTCAGAACGATTGGGGAAATACCATCTGGACCAGCGGATTTGTGTATGTCAAGATCTCGAAGTACTCTAGCCACTTTACAAGTGCGAAAGTGGATTGGTCCCATGGAGTATTCTACGCGCTCGAGTACAGGAGGAGATAAAGCACAATCTGGGAGCGTTGAGCTAGCTGCGAAGTGAGCAGCAAGCAGATTGGCTTTGTCCAAAGAGCTGACGGTTGGAATGTCATTGTAAATGAGTGTCGGGATAGATGACGAGGCTGAATTCTTGATGTTTTTGAAAAACGACCAAAAGTTTTTACTACCCGTGGGACTTTGCAGTATTTTTTGCCTCAGCTTTTGGTCGTGGGATAATTTCACACGATTAATAAGGGCATTGCAGTCATTTCTGGCTCGTTTGAATTGTTTCCGGTTTTCCTCAGATGGGTTGGCCTTATAAGACCGAAAGCTTACCTCTTTTAACCATGATAATCATGAAAAAGTGGTACAGCAACACGGTATGCCGAAAGAACCTTGCATTTATAAATATGTTTGTGTATTAAGTTCATACACCACCACCTCTTGCGAAACGAATGCAATCAGAAACATTAAGTATTCACCCGAGAAAACAGTTTCAAATCATCCGCGAAAGTTAAAACTTTTCATCCAATTTACAGCAGAAATTACCAATTTTATAAACACCCTAGGTACCACCACTACATAAAATATCATCAATTCTTTTTTGCATGTGTTCTGATTCAGGTGTTACTACCAGCTTAAGTATTTGCATAATAATATCAAGCTTGTGGGTAGATGTTTAGGTCATGTTCCTGCTAGTATTTGCATACTCATATTAGAAACATTTCCTCATGGTTATTCTATTACAGAAAGAAATGTGTTAAAGTGGACGAACACAAGCGTCGTTAACCTTTAATAACCCCTGACTTTTTGTTCACCCCGCCCACCGCACCTAAATGTGTTACAAATCGAAAAACGCTCCAAAAATAACTTCAATTTATGAAATTTACTGACATCGAAGGAGACTAAATCGTCGTGTTTTTTCGGTTGAAGAGCCACTATTCTGACGCAATATTGTCGCCGCATGCGGCAATGGAAATTTCCATGATATTCAGAAAAGCGACTGTCATAACGTCCTTGACTACAATCCAAGGATATATCTAACTAAATAAAAGAAAAAGTAAACTGCGAACCAAATGGGGTGTGTCTGGCTCTGTCAATGGAAAATTATTAGCCAAACCGAACAAGAGAGAGCGAATTCAATGTCGGAGGGAACTGGAAGCCTTGTGTAAACAAATCTTAAGGTCGATATGTCGTGTGAATGTGCACACCCAGTATGCAGAGCTTAAGGGTGTTACTTTATTGAAGGGTGGTCAAGGGGTCGTTTTATTGACTAACAAAAGGTGCCTGACTGATGTTAACGAAACAATCCATCTGATTGAATTGGGTTAGGTGCTACGAATGCGAATCATTCAACAGATGCATGCACCAAGCGGGGAAGTAAATAAAATATCTCGACGCCTGTTGTTTTTACTCTGTCTCAAAAATGTAACACGCCACAGGTTCAGAGACATTTCAGTATTTTGGTTGCCAACATTTATAGAGCGCAAAGACTGCGCCAATAAATTCATGAAAAAGTGAACAGACGGACGTAGGTACCATGCATTTGCAGTTGAGATGGTTGTTGATGCGTGATAGGTATAAACATCTCTGCAATTCGGAGATAAAAATACAAATTGTAAATGCTTTTTTTAGCGCGACGACTAAACGAGCCAAAAGAAGCATCGCAATCTGTTCGGTATTTTTAATGTGGGAAACAATGAATGCACTTCGATACATATTGCATATTTACTTTGACGTCAATTACACATTCAGAGAAAATAGAACAGCTTAAAGTGCCTGTTTGCATTGTGAGTGACATTCGACAGTTTATATAAAAAAAAACAGAATCACATGGTTGATTCGATATATTGTCGTTTAATCGGCCATATTTTTGTTACTTTCAAGCAGTGGACAAGTGATTGATATTCTTATGGCAGCAATTTATGTGGGTAACACAAAGTCAACAGGTCTTCTTTTTTTAGGAAAGTTTCTGGATATGCCTGCAATGGAAGTTTTCAGGGAGGGGTTGAAAACAACATAAAGTATTCTGAATGAGACTTCCTGTATTTTCTAGATTAAGAGTGATAAATGAATTTTGAATGACATCTTTGGGCAATGACACGGAAAGCTTCATTGCACAAATCTTGCAATAGATTCGTGAACCTGAACTACACAGAAAAGTACAGAAAAGATCAGAAAAGTGAAGGATTTTGTGTTCCATGACTAAAAATCTTGCTCCGAAGTGATCTACATTCTGTCGCTTTCTGTTCCATGAAGCTGTGCAGGTCAGTTTGGCACAAGATTTTCCGCACCTAGTTTTAAGGCAGGGAAAGTAAGTGAAATGTGTCAAATTTGAAAATTCAAATTGTACTGATGTCAACTGATTTATTTTGTTGGCACGCATGAAATATCGTATTTTTTCGGGGTGCGAAACTTTCTACACTTGCAACACTCGGACTCAATAATGGTCCATTGTAGTAACAGGAAGACACACAACTTTTACTGTGTAAAAAGAGTAAATAAGTTCTCCTAAGAAAGACGAGTAGGCGATTCAATGGTACAGAGCTTAAGCTTACCGCACTCACCACATCAACACCAAATACCTCCCCCCTGATACGAACAAAGGCAAGCCAATCACAGAGGAAATGTTCCACAGTGTCATCGCTTTCTCCGCAGGCTTCGCAGTTGGTGGTATCGCTTAGGCCTAGCACCTTAAGATGCTTGGCAAAAGCGAACGCCAGTAGTCTGTCTGCAGCTTTTCTGTTGAGAGCCAACAAGAATGCCGCAGAGTTTTTACAGTCGTCGGGGAGAATTCGCTTAGTCTGTCTGCACCCTGGAGAGTCATGCCATCTGCAATTGTGTTCATATGAAACCCAAACGGCAATGGAAGCCCTGACCGAGGACGCAGGAAGACATATCGCAGGTTCAGGTCCTGAGAAGTACTGATCTGAGCCCTGTCAAGTAGGTTCATCGGAGATCCCATTTCTCGTGATCCCTTTATGACCCGGGACCCAGACAAGTCTATGTGAATTCAGCCTTCCGAACGAATTCAGAGAGATCTTGCATTCACGAACTATTTTGGAGTAGTTTATGGGGTTGAGCAAGGCCTTAAGCGCAGCCTGACTGTGGCTACAGACGCAGATACTTTGCCCCTCCACCGCAGTATAGTCCATAGCCATTAGGATAGCATATGTCTCTGTTGGGAAGACTGACGCATGTTTGCCGAACAAGAAGAAAAGTCTAATGTTGACGCTCTCCATGAAAACACCAGCACCAGATCATTGATCGGTGTGGAGCCATCCGTGAAGATTTGATTGCATTCCTTTCCAGGCTCAGAGTCTGACCAAAGCCAGTCCTGAACACGAGGAAAGTTGACTTCATAGTTGCGCTTCAGCCGAAGTTCCGGTATTATTGCATCGGGCGGCATTCGTCGAAGGCAAACCGTCGCTCAACTTCATCAAAACTACAGTGCGAGGTATACCAAAAGTCACCTCTTCTTTAACGTTATTGATTGTGCAGCCCATGAAGTTAACATCAAGGGTCGGAAATCTTCGTATTTTTTAGTCTAATGTTACAAATATTCACATGTTTATAAAAAAATCAAACTAATAACATGAAACAAGCTCGCATTTTGATCAAATAGCTAATCAAATGCTCACTCAAAACATGAAGTTCACAGCGAACAATAAGCATAATTTTCTGAGAGGAGAACATTATGACTCGAAGCTGTCCTTTTCTGTTCTGATTTGCTCACTTGTGCTGTTCTGTTCTGTCCTGATCTATTTTTCGTTCATCAAACACAGCTAATACTTCATTTTCTAATACAAGTGCCTAGGTAGGAAAAATTGATCCTTTTGAGTAGCATACTAATACATATGGAGGGTAAGGTGTGGAAGATTTGACATGCACGAGAATATGACAACTGCCGTCTTTACAAAAACTCTGTGTGATTGTCAAAGATGCATTTCAATAGTAGTGAAGATATAATCGACAAACCCACATGGCAAGTGTTTTTTAATTGATGGTCTTGTGTTTATTTTGAGTTTTGTTTTTTTTTATGTTTTCGGTTGTAATATTAATGATAAGTAAATACAGTCCAATTTTTTTGGTAGACGTTATAATAAAGTTCGGAACTAAAAAAATGTTGTGGCGCTTACAGTCCGGGGTGGACCACGGCCTCAACCAACAAGCCCCTCCAACCAGCTCGGTCCCTCTCTAGCTGCCTCCACTTACGCACACCAAGTTGGTTGATGTCGTTCTCCAATTGTGCGCGCCACCTAAGGTGGTGTCTTCCTCTGCTGCGTTGACCCTCAGGGGTGGATTCGAAGACTCGTCGGGCCGGTGCGATGTTTTCCATGCGCTACATAGGTCAGTCATATAGTTCGTCGTTGAATCTTCTTTTTCACACTCCATGGTCACAAACTGGACCGAATATCACTCGAAGAATCTTTCTCTCAAAGCATCCCAGAAGGTTTTCATCCGCTTTTGACAGGGTCCATGCTTCTGCACCATGCAGCAGGACCGGAATGATTAAGGTCTTATATAATATCTCCTTGGTTCTATGAGGGGTTTACTTCTTAGATGCCTTCTTAGCCCGAAGAAACAGCGATTGGCAAGAGTGATATATCGCTTGATCTCTGCGCCGATGTCATTTTGCAAAGGGATAGTGGAGCTCAGGTAGACAAAGTCTTTAACTACTTCCAAGTTGTATCTGTCCATCGTGACGTTTTGTCCGAGTCGCCGATGTTGAGAGTCCTTTCTCGTTGACAGCAAATACTTCGTTTTGTCCTCATTAACAGCCAGACCCATCTTCGCCGCCTCCATTTTGATGCTTGCAAATGCGCCACTGACAGCTCGCCGCGTTCTCCCAATAATGTGAATATCATCAGCATAGTCAAGTAGTTGAACGGACTTTTGAGAAATTGTACCTCTGGTGTTGGCTTGTGAGTTCCGTACAATTGCTTCAAGAACGATGTTAAAGAAAGGAAATGGTAGCGCGTCGCCTTGTCTCAAACCTTTTTCGACATCAATGGCTCGGTGTTGTTCTTGACGACTTTGATGGAGCAGCGAGATTTCTCCATCGTCATCCTACACAAACGGACGAGTTTGGCAGGGATGCCAAAACTTGACATGACTTGGTGTAATTCGTCCCTATATACGATATCACAGGCGACTTTAAACTCGATAAATAGATGGTGTTTATCGATCAGAAATTCCTGGGTTTTTTCGAAGATCTGTCGGAGTGTGAAAATTTGGTCAATGGTTGACTTTCCTAGCCTAAAACCACACTGATATGGCCGATCATATTTTTGGCGAAAGGTTTTAGGCATTCACACAATACAGTCGACAAGATCTTATACGCGACATTCAGGAGACTTATTCCTCTTTAGTTGGCGCAGTACAGAGTATCTCCTTTCTTTCGTTTTTGAATAGTCTTTAAAAAATATTGTATATGCCATTAAAAAGGAGGATTTGACTGCGCAAATTTAGAAGCAATTAACAAACTGCCAAATTCTTATTCCGTTTATATGAAATTTTTGGAAGCTTTTTCTCGTCTAATTGATTCTTGAAATGGTAAATGTGTACAAGCGAAAACATACGAAAGTAACCTACGCAAAGCGATTATGGATGTTGAAAATCGCATTGAATCATTTTGAAGTTCATCATTTCCGTGATTGACATTAATCGTACTACAATTGTTAATAGATTGGCGAATGGGTAGTCATTAATACCGAACAAAAGCTAAAAATATTCGCACAGTCAGGTGCTTGTAACCGACCAGGAAAGTGAACTGGTCTCCTTTAAAAAAGACTCAGCAGATTGGCATCTGAAATGACAAATAAGTTGTATTGAGATAGGTACATACGTTGAGAGAAATCAATTTTTTGTAAGTCTAGAAAACCTGGAAATGCAAGCATGATTCTTTGGGATGGGTTTAAAAAAGCTCCTGTGGCCATTAATTTTATCAACACAAGGACCTCCCTTTTTATAGGGCGATATTTGCTCACGATTTTTTCTTTAACTAAATATAGCTCCTAAACCTATGGCAATTTAAAGCGTGTATTTTGTTTTTTTTTAATAGTTTTAATAGACAGGGTCTACATATGTATGTAAAAACATCCTTATGAAGTTGTATCAATTACTGGAAAATGGATACAACTTATAAATATCTAATCAGTTTTCTATATTACTGTAAACAATTTGTTGCCCAGGATCAATTTAAAGTTTTGGCCTTGAAGCCATACAGAAACAATTCCGAATGTCTTTGATTTTAACAAAAGTATGAAAACGTGTCATATCCTCTGCACTTACCCAACTTTATAAATTATAGGCTTGAGTGAGTGCCACCCAAAACATGGTTTGTGAATGACGTTTTTGTTATATGATGAATAGGTATCTAGTACCTACCCGCTCTGTATAATTAGGGCAAATTATCTCATTTTGTGCGCATTTTCAAATGCGACTCAAAATTACCTCATTTCCCATTCAGATTCGAAATGAGATAAATTCTACCTAATTTGTGGGAAGGAATTTGAGACAAGATTGCAAGTCATTTAAATAAAAAAAACAATCCATGGAAACAATGTACAATTTCGCTGCTGTTTACTTCCGGCTGAATTTTGAACTCTTGTATACATATATATATAAATATAACTGCGATTGGTGTGAATTGATAGCACTCCCGCTCTTGTTTTCGAGATTGTGCATTGGTTTCGTAAATGCCTTAAAAATGCAAATTTGGAAGCTGGCAAGCCAAATGCGCAAACTGAGATGAAAGCACTTCTTAAGCGAATTTCCAAATGAGCTCATTTCTGCCCTAATGAAATCAAATCTGGTTAAGCGGGATGTCTCTATAAGTGGGCCAAATTGTGACGCACCGTATTTTTTTTTTTTTTTTTCAAAAAAATATTCTATAATATTTCAACTTCTATAAGCGAAACTTATATTTTATAAATTTATCTCTGTAGGTGGAATTATTTATTTGAACCTCTGTGGTGATTGAGAAAGGCTCGTAAAAAAATGTGTCCATGCATGGTTTAACACATTTCTTTTGCAGTCCTCTTCCCTGAGTCCGCAAAAGCCGTTAATATTTACAGTATTTTTAGCTTCTGTCTAGACATCATGAATTGTTTCTTTTGTTTATCGACGTGAAAAATTGTATCGCCCAATTTCAGTTGAGTTAGTTTTTTATTTTGTCGTGCTTAGGCATTATTAAAAAAGTCCAAAGTGAGAATTGTTTGTCATTAAGCGTAAAATTGAAGTTATTAAATGAATTTGATAATAAAAAATCGGCAGCAGTTAATTGAATTGGAATGTGATGAAGGTCATGGAAAATTGTAAAGGTATCGTGCTTCTGAACATCCTGAGCGTGTGGTATATCCTGGATAAAGCAGCGTATGAATAAAAATCTTCCGATATCTCATTTAATGAAAGGGTCTACACTTTGCGCAGAGGCTAAACACCCCGTAATTTCTGGGAAGTAACTGTTGGCTGGAAGGTTTTAAAAAAAATTAATAATTTATTTAAAATAAAAAAAAATGTGTGCGAAAAGCAATGCTGTTGATTTGAGTATCTATATGAAACAAATGAACTGAAGATCTTCCATCTTTAAAAACTGATTATACCTCAGAAGACATTTTTTATACGCGTTAGACATCTTAAGTCTTCAAGTGCCTTCTAGACAAAACGTTCATGTTCAAAAGAAATGAATGTCATAGACGAAAATTAAGAAGGAACGTGTTACAGTGCAATTTGCTATGTGCCAATACCCATGTTTCTTTGCACGCGGATATAGGGATAATTTGAAATTTGCATGTAAAATACAACAACAACTGATGATGAACTGATGCGATGAATTTTTCAGGAAATGTCAAAGTTTGACATCCCTCCGACCACTAACACATCCCGCCGAATATTTTATTCGTGATTTTATTATTATTATTTTTCAAACTTCATTTTAAGGGTAATTGAATTTAGCAAATCTGTTAATGTGAAATTGTTTTTCATAATTTTAGAATATGCTTGGCATCAATTTCAATTGGCGGAAGTAAATATTTTTCAATTTCAGGATTTTCAATACAAATTTCTTAACTACAACTTACAACTGTGTCACGGTGCATGTCATAGGTGCATGTGTGCTGCCAAGTTTTTTTTGATAAATTCTTAAGCGGCGATGGTCGTTTTCTGATGCCATCCCTATATCCGCGTGCAAAGAAACACGGCTAATATTACTGGCACTGAAAAACGTTTGCTATTTATTGACAATTGCACAGCCCACATGAGCGAACCGAAATTGAAATAAATTAAGATTTGCCGTTTATCTGCTCACACTACGAGAAAGCTATAGCCTTTACTTGCGGCGGCTGACTAAAATACAATTTTTAACAATGAACAAGAGGCGGCTATGTTTTGATGACTGCATTGCTGTGGGCGATATCGACATTATCGGCTGACCTCAGCAAGCCGTGTTAGAGGCTTTCATGCCGATTGAAGAACAGCTCTGTGGTGATCCAAATTGGTTCAAAAGTCTTAACTCGGAAGACCAAGTGTAAGCTCTACAAAACACTAATACTACCAGTTCTGCTTTACAGCGCCTAGTGCTGGACGATAAGCAGAAACTTACTTACCTAACGCCTTCTCCAGACCAAGCGCTCTGACATCGCCGATGGCTTCGTAAAGGGGGGCTGGGAATCGAACAACCTCTTGGCTGGCGCATTATTTTCCATTCGCTGAATATGGCCGAGCCAATGTAGTCGATGTATAAGCTTAACCTTTTCCGATGAAGTTAATTTCTTGGGTTTTATTTTCGATAGGAAGTTAAGCTGGAAACCCAATTTACAAGAAAGAGTCAAAAAAGCTACAGCTCTTGCAAAAAAGCCAATGGCAACAAGTGGGGCTTACAGCCCCGTATATCTCATTGGCTATACATATCGGTAATGAGACCGATTGTGACATACGGGGTGGTTGTCTGGTGGACTGCTTTAGACAAAGCGGTAAACCGTGATAAGCTGATCAAGTCTATCGCGTTTTATTTGAAGCTCCGATTGGTTTAGCAAGTAGAGGTCGAAACGCTGGGAACGGCCGATGATGTCGATATCGTCTGCATACCCCAGTAGCTCGACGAATCTATTGCAGATACTGCCTTCCCTGTTGACACTTGCCCTTCGCACTATTTTCTCCAGAACAAGATTGATGAAGTCACATGATAGCGCATCTCCTTACCGAAATCCGGTACAAGTTTGGAATAATTCAGAAGAGCTGCTTCCAAACTGCACATTACACCACATATTTTCAAGTGTTACGCGACACAACTGGATCAGTTCGACCATCACCGATGAGTGCTATCATATGCGGCTTTAAGGTCGATGAAAAGGATGTGGGTCTGGACTTTAAATTCATTGGCTTTTTCAGGATTTGCCTTAGTGTAAAGACTTGGTCTATAGACCACTTCGCGAAACTATCTTTTTCTGAAGTGCCGAATCCCTTTCTTAAACGTCAGAAACAATTGAATGATTCAATTTCAGAAATTTGCACAAATCGTATGGAAAAATCATTGTGATTGTTAATAAAGTGTATACTTAAGTGAAAACAGAAGCTATTGAAGAGTAAAAAGTATTAAATTATAGAGAAAAAACCTTATAAAGTAAGTAAAAGCAAAAAAAAAAAAACAATAAAAACAGTGTACATGCTGACCAAAAACGTTTGTGCAGCTCTTGATGCAGCCATTTACAAACATTTTTACTTCTTGTTGTATAATTTTGTTTTTAATCAATTGTTGTTGTTCGATTGTATTAATTAGTATAAAATGTATGTATAGAAAATTGTTCAACTTAATTTATTTCCAAACAAAAAGATTCTCACTGTTTCACATTTATTTTTTGTACACAATCCTCCTATATTATTAAATTGTTAGTATTCAAAAATAGAGTTTGGATACTCCTTTTTAATTCTGGAACTTTTTTTTTGTTAAAATTCACTTTATTATAAACTTTTTACGAAATATTCGCGCAAAACTAGTCCTTCCATACAAATTCGCCAATTGTTTTCCTTCATTTCCTTCAGCTGGAAGTTTTTTTTTTTCATTTGCCACTGACGTTGTCGCGAAATACTCTATTGTCGATCTGCCGGGCCGGCAGCCAGACTGGTACGTAAACCTAATTTAGTAAAAGTAATCCTACAGTACTTGGATAAAAGAGAAACTATGATACCGGCATACCTCTATAAGTGAGACTCATATGATTGGATGGCATAATGGATATCACTTAACCAGGTTCAACTATATTACATTTATACTTTGTCAATTCCAAGAAAAAAACCGATGGTTATCCATCGAAGCTAACTTACAATAGTTCTACAACTGCTGATTCGCTAGACGCAAGCAATATGTTTGCAGATCATTTCAGTAAGTCATTTAGGGAGACCCCTCTTCACATTGATGATCAATATTTTAGTTATCTAACTAGCTGTTCCCAAATAAGTTTTAATAGTATCTCATTCGATTTGGAAACAATTTTAAAATGTATTTCTTCTCTGAAGAATGACTATTCATCAGGTCCTGATGGCATTGCACCGATTGTTCTTAAAAAATGCAGTCATGCAATTGCTCCATATCTTAAGTATATGTTTGAATTGTCCATTAGTACAGGTAAATTCCCTAATCTATGGAAAAGTGCTTTTATCACACCTGTATTTAAAAAAAGGCGAACGTGGTGATATCACTAATTATAGGCCCATTTCAAAGCTTTCGTGTATTCCTAAGCTTTTTGAACAAATTGTTTGTGAAAAGCTAATATTTCTTTGTCGCAATATAATTTGTAATGAACAGCATGGATTTGTAAGAAACAGATCCACTGTCACTAATCTATTAAGTTTCTTGCATGATTGTTCCAATGCCTTGGAGAATAAGGGCGAAATGGATTGCATATACACTGACTTCTCTTTCGACCAGCTGTCCCATGAAATAATCGAATTTAAGCTTAGGGATTTTGGCTTCCCACCATGTTTCATAAAATGGGTTAATTCATACCTTAGATCAAGGGTTTATCAAGTGAAATTTAGAGGATCGCTATCTGTATCTTTCACAGCTCAGTCTGGAGTTCCCCAAGGAAGTCACCTCGGACCAATTTTATTTATACTTGCCATTAATGATGTTAAGGCATGTATAAATAACAGTAATATCCTAATCTACGCTGATGATGTGAAAATATATAAATCTATCACTAGTCAGCAAGACAGAATGTTTCTTCAATCTGGCATTAATAGCTTCGCAAATTGGTGTGATAAAAATGGTTTATCTCTGAACTCAACTAAATGTCAACATATGACATTCTCTAGAAAGACTATCCCTTCCACCTTTCAATATTCTATGTCTCAACATATTCTTTGTAATGTTGATAATTTTAAGGATCTTGGGGTTTATTTCGACCCCAAACTGGTTTTTGCTAAGCATATTATTTCTATTATTAATAAATCTAATTCTATGCTGGGCTTCGTAAAAAGGTGGGCCAAAGAATTTAATGACCCTTACGTTTCTATGTCATTGTACAATTGTTTTGTCCGTCCGATTCTAGAGTATGCCTCTCAAGTTTGGACACCGTTCTACAACATTCATTCAAATCGAATAGAGGCCATTCAACGTAAATTTATTCGATTTGCACTTAGAGGACTTCCATGGGATGATCCATTTAACCTTCCTCCATACAGTCAACGTATCAAGCTTCTTCAAATGTTACCCCTTTCTCAACGAAGGCTTAATAGCGATATCATTTTTTTACAGCAGCTTATATCCGGTCAAATAGATGCACCTGACTTGATGTCATCTATTGGCTTTAATTTTCGGTGTGGTGCCCATAATTTACGTAGCGTTGAATTATTGTTTAGCCCCCATCATAGAACGAATTATGGGAAGCATGAGCCTATTAGTCGCATGAGTAGAATATATAATATAAATGATCATGTGATTGACTTGCATGTTAGTAAAATACATCTAAAAAATATCTTGCGTAATAATGCTTTAATGTCTTAAATTGTTTGCATTATTTTGTGTCTGTGTTAATTGTTTTGTCCTTACTAACACCTGCACTAAATGATGAGCCTGTGAGAGCACTTTTTGTGCCGGCAATTTCTGCTCGTGATAGTTGCTTGCTTTAAGCACTCCACGACACGCTGATAGTGTCATTAAAAAAAAAATACAATGCATTCTTTGCATGCATTTCCGAATCAATTTTAGAATCTTAAACATTTTTCTAATAATAGTGTTTAAATTTGTATCCAACCACTACATTAGAAGCCACTCTGAAAGATAACTGCTTTCTGTCTGATTGATTTTTTCTTTTCAAAAATCATAACGATAATTATCGATTTTTGTTTTTATGAGCGTATATCATACAGTTTCTTTGCAGGCGGATATAGGGATAATTTGAAATTTGCATGTAAAATACAACAACAACTTATCCTATATACGCTAACTTAAGTGGGGATAGCTATCGCCGCTAAGTCCTTTAGCGGGAATAAACAGTGCTTCCAAAACCCATTTTCTTCGTTTCTGATGAATCGGTGCGATGAATTTTTCAGGAAATGTCAAAGTTTGACATCCCGCCGACCACTGGCACATCCCGCCAAATATTTTGTTCGGGATTTTATTATTATTATTTTTCAAAATTTACTAAATCTGTCAATGTGAAACTGTTTTTTTATAATTTTAGACTATGTTTGGCATTAATTTCAACTGTCGGAAATTAATATTTGTGAATTTCAGGTATTCAATACAATATTTTTAACTCAACTTCCAGCTGTGTCACTGTCACTAATAAACGTCATATGTGCATATGTGCTGCCAAGTTTTTTTTGATGAATTCTTAAGCGGCGATGGTCGTTTTTTAATGCAATGTCTATAACCGCGTGCAAAGAAACAAGGCTAATATAATGTAAGCGCCACAAACAACTGCATGCAAATTGAACGTTAGTCGACTAGTTTTTTTTTTTTTTTTTTTTTTTTTTTTTTTTTTTTTTTTTTTTTTTTTTTTTTTTTAATACACTATCAGCTCTGTGTCGTGGAGTGCTTAAAGCAAGCAACTATCACGGGCAGAAATTGCCGGCACTAAAAGTGCTCTCACAGGCTCATCATTTAGTGCAGGTGTTAGTAAGGACAAAACAATTGAAAATACAATAATTATGTATGTACCTATAAAATACTAACACAAACACAAAATAATGCAAACAATTTAAGACATTAAAGCATTATTACGCAAAATATTTGTTAGCTTAATTTTACTAACATGCAAGTCAATCACATGATCATTTAGATTATAGATTCTACTCATGCGACTAATAGACTCATGCCTCCCATAATTCGTTCTATGATGGGGGCTAACTCGCCCCCACTTGAAACAATAATGTCATCCTCGCCAAACGATTCATCGTTTATCATCGTCATCATCAAGCTCCAATGTCTTTTCGAGGGACACACAAAGAAATCAAATTTGCTGTTAAATTATAACGTTAGCAAGCTAACCCGCAACCCTACCCCAACATTGCGGCGAGTATTGATTTTTCGTCGAGTTAATGTACTCTTTTCAGGACATTCATATGTAGAAACATGAATGTAGCATGTCGTCCTTCGGAGTAATTTAATAAGCAACGAGTTCCCGCACGAATTGTTTATAACATGACCTTATCAAAGAAGGTATCGCGCGACTTCCCAGTGGTTGATTAATGATTGAAATAACTAAGCGGAGCGTGGTGGTGGTGGTCTGGTGGACTCACGATTTCTGGTTTCTTAGTTAGCCCACATGTGGATCGTATAATTATATCTGCATAACAGCTGAGGTCGATGATGAAGGTTGGAATAATCTTTCCTACATGATTTAAGAGGTCTTGCGGTTTAATTGGCCAACGAATCCCAGTGTTTGTTTAGGATCGTGTCGCCGTATTTATTGTGAATGCTTCTCCGAAATTCATACATGAGTTACCTCTGGTAAAAATGTATTTCTACATTTCTGATAGTCATCATCAGGTATCGGATTCTAGGGCGTTATACAATTTAAACAAGAACTTCCACTGGGAAGTTAAAAAGGCAAAATGTAACCTTGAAAAAGGCGAAGAAGACATTTTTGAAATTATAGACGAACATTAATAAGATTTATTCGTAATTATATATACAATGTATGTTCCACCAAATGCATTGTAAAATGTTCGGGGAGCAAACGCCTGCGTTAGTCCCTAAGGAGTGATTTAAAAGAGCTGAAGGTTCTTTCAACATGGGCTGCAACCAGTGTGGCTCAAGTTATTGGGCTGGGCCTTTCCGTAAGAATCGATTGGGAATCGAATGCGCCGATCGATTTTGCTTTTGGTATTGTGCAACAAAATAGTATACAGGTGACAATAGAATTGTGAAGGAATTCTAAATGAGCAAACTTTGTGGGATATATTTCCGCTGAAGAAGTTGGGAAGGCGATCAAATGGATCATGATTTTTATCTCAAAACTATTGAAAATCGACCATTCCTAACCAGTGGAGGCAAATTTATCTTCCTCCTTTGTACAAAGGAAAAGGCGACACGCCAGACGACTGTGATAGTTACCGTTCGGCGTTCATACAAGATGATATTACACACCATGAAAATCGTTGAGAGGGTATAAGCCAAATGCGGTAATACTCAGGAACAGTTCGGGTTTGTCGCAGGTAAATCAACCCCAGATGCAATCGAAAGTATAAGGAGCATTATAGAAGAATATCGCGATTCCTTAAAGGATTTACATGGTATTGGGTGATTTTGAAAAGGCCTTTGATAGACAACCAAGGGAAATGTTATGGGAGTTCGGGAAACCTACGTACGATCATGGACATGTATTAGGGACTAAAGGCAAGAGTAAGATGCGTCTTAGGTCCCTTGATATTTATTAAAGTCCTTGATTATCTGCTTGGAGGAAAAGTGACGGAGTTTAAACTGCATGAGCTATTCTTTGCTGACGCAGTAGCCATAATTATCGAGGATCAAACGTCCCTGCAACAAACACTTAATAAACGGTGGAGTCTGGGAAAACAAAATAGGTGTTTGTACTGCCCGTTCTCCGATTCACTCCGACATATTCCATACATTTACATGAATGGAAGAGTGATTCCCAAGTCCGAAAAGTTTAAATACCTGGGATCTATGATCAATAGCGAAGCAAGCTGTGAAGTCGACATTAAGCACCGCTTAAGCGTAGGGTGGATAAAGTGGCGGGAAAACGCATGCATCTTCTGTAAGCTGATAGGAAGGCTCTACACCGACGTTGTGCGCCCGCCGCTCATATACTGTTCACAATGTTGGACAGCGTACAATAGAATAAGGACAGCTGAGATGAAGATGCCTCGCATTACAGCAGGAGTAACAAAGATTGATCGAATAAGAAGTTTCAAGGTGCGAGGAAGCCATCACATCAAAGAACATATATCGAAGAAAATGGAGCGCGACTGAATCAGTTTGTACTGTCATGTCCAAAGGAGAGATCCTACGACCCCTGTCAAAAAGGCAATATCAATCAACGTTGCCATACAATCGCTAAAGAGGCAGGCCTAAGAACTATTGGATCAGACAAATGCAGCAACACCAGCCGCAGTGACGAAGTCATTCAAAATCGGGTGGCCTGCCGGTATTTTCTCAGATCGCACCCACAAACCCCACAGGTGGACCAGTAGGGATGCAGTTAAGTGGGAGGGTATTGATCCCTTTAATCCCGGTCAAAGCCTCACCGCCATTAAGGGAAGAACAAGAGGGCGTTGTTTTTGTAATTCATTTCGTGTCTGTGAATAAAATAATGTAAAGTGCAATCATGCACTCACATTTTTCAACTTCGTAAATTCAGCTGCACATGCTTTCAAAACTTTCGGATTATTTTAACAGTTTCATCTCGTGGACAGCTCCAAATGAAATCAAAGGATTTAATTACACTGTCTTTTAATTGCTCTCTGGTTGGCGGTGTGATGCGTGAAAGTTGTTGTGAAAGTGAGAAAAATTTATGAAGTGGGTTCGCATCATCACATTATGTTGGGGTGCGTGCACCACAAGTTATCACCTCTTTCACAAAATCCGTCTTATTTGGAATTTTGCTCAAACTCTAAACAATACTCTCGGATTCGAAATTTGTAGAAAACGGTTTCACTGAATAAACGCCGTTCAGTTCACAATTAAATAAAACAATTTTATTAAAAAACCAAAGTTTGAGCTAGCGAACGTTTTTTTTACAAAAGCTTCGTTTTTTTCGATTAAAGCCTTTAAATGTTATACATATAACAAAATATGTAGAGCGTTCTTAACAATTCAACCATACTTAGACTTTTGTCGCGCCCACTTATGAGGGGAAGGAATAAGAATAGGGTATCCAAGAGTTCGTCCAAGGGGACTGCAGCCCGTCCCTATGTTTTAATTAGCGATGAGGGTTAGCTATATGACTGGTTAGAAATTAAAAAGGGATTAATTTATGATTACCGAACCGAATGAACAAACAGCGCAAGAGAAGGTATCCATCGATTTTGCTTTAAACCGAGTTACGAGTAGCATACTCGGTTTTCTTAAATTTGCACTCGGTTCAACTCGGTTTGATACATTACTACTGAGAACTGTGATCCTCGATGTCATTGTTAGTAAATACTTCTTCACAATCCTCAAAAAGAACTGCTGGCCCTAAATGTGTTTTATGGTGCAATATCTGGCAAAATTTTATTTGGTCAAAGTTGCTTGTTGTGAGTTCGTTCTTTATCTTAAAAAGGTCCTTTGAAAAGCTGCAATAAATCACAGATTTAGCGTGCGAGCGCCAGGCGTTACATTTACCAGTCTTTATACAGGATCTTGAATGCTTGACTGTTTATCAAACCTCGAGTTTATCACTTTATTCGTGTGATAGCATCTTAAATCTTACGAAGACAAATCCATCGCGTATGCCAAGACGATAACCTTTATGTATTTGTATCTGTATTTCGTTGTAATGGAAATTTTGAAATTTTTGTGTTTGTTACTACGAACTTTTCGATCTTTCGTAACAAACCTCCGAATACGAAGTACAGTATTTAACGCTTATATGAAACACGCTTATAAGAAAACCTCGCTTAAAGAAACCTGAACAAAAGCACCATGTACTTTCCCATATATTTTAATGTTAAATTGTGTTTTTATAGGAAACACGTTTACAAGAAAAACACTGACAAAAGAAACATTTCTCCAACCACGAATTAACCATTTTCCATATAAAGTTCGTTGGATTTAGGAAACTTTTTTAATAAAAAAAAACCTCATAAAATTAGAGACCCGAAAAATTCAAAGCAAAAATTGCAAATGTCATTTATAGGCAATTTCACATTATTGTAGAGAAATTGAGTTCAGTGTTCCATTTTTTGTTGTGTTCTAATCTGTTGTGCTTACCTTTGCTGAAAATGTCGCGAAATATTATTTCACTGAAAACTAAATTGATAATCTTGGAAATTAAATCGGGAAGAAATCGAAATGAAATCTGCGAAAAATATAAAATTGTAAAAAGCACATTGTCTCAAAAAAATCCAAAATAATTTGAAGAAGACAAATACAAATGCAAGAACTTAAAGAGAAAACGAAACAGAGATGAACAAATGGTTCGAAACAATGTATCTTTCAGGAGGCTATATGGAGAATGCGGTTCAGCCGACGCTGAAGCCGCAAATAATTTTGTAGAACTCGTTGTGTCAGAGATATTACAAAAAAATGGTTTAGAAAATATTTACAACGCAAACGAGACTGGATTGTTCTTTAAGGTTCTTCCTACTGGTACCCATGTCACAAATGGGCACGATATATAGGCGCAAAAAATACCGAAAGATAGAGTAACATTACTCTTCATATGTAATGCTACCGGCACAGACAAATTTGTCTTTTTGATTGACAAGTATGGGCGTTCAATATATTCTCGGTATCGGGGTGAAGCTGTGGCTGTATATATAAATTGACTTATTTATCAAGTAATACTATTATTTTAGTGCATTCATGTAAAATTTCATATAAATGTGATTATTAATTCGCGTTTTATCTCTAGTTAAACAAAATCATAATGGCAACTGAGGCGATGATGGTGAAAATTGAGCATCGCGCTGTAATTAAATTTCTCACTAAGCAAGGAAAAAGTCAAAAAACTATTCATGAAGAGATGGTGGCTGTTTACCAGGGTTCCGCACCTTCATTATCAATTGTGCAAAAGTGGTCAAGTGAGTTCAAGAGAGGCAGAGAGAGCATTGAAGACGACCCCCGCTCCGGCGCCCCGGCTACTGCTTGTACGGGAGAAAGCATCAAAGAAGTCGAAAAACTTGTTCTTGAGGATGCCCGAATAAAGGTGAAAATGATGGCAGAGATCACCAAGCTTTCAATTGGTACCATTCACACCATTCTTCATGACCATCTTAACCTTTCAAAGGTCAGTGCAAGGTGGGTGCCACGAATGCTCACAGCGCCTCAGAAAAAAGTGAGAATCGCATGCTGTAGAGAGCTTTTGGAGATGTGTAGTGAGAACGCGGACGGTGTTATGAATCGAATTGTTACTGGGGACGAAACATGGGTCCACCACTATGACCCTGAAAGCAAACAAGAGTCCATGCAGTGGCATAAAAAAAGGAACAGACCATCCGAAGAAGTTCAAAGTCACTCCGTCTGCCGGGAAACTCATGGCCACAGTTTTTTGGGACTCAAAGGGAATCTTGCTCATTGAGTACAAAAAAACATAGGGACGGGCTACAGTCCGCTTAGGCGAACTGTTGGATACCCTATTCTTATTCCTATCCCTCATAAGTGGGCGTGACAAAAGTCTAAGTATGGTTGAATTGTTAAGAACGCTCTACATATTTTGTTATACAACATTTAAAGGATTTTATCAAAAAAAACGCTCCCTAGCTCAAACTTGGGTGTTTTAATAAAATTGTTTTATTTAATTGTGGGCGTGTCGGTAGGCGGATTTAAAAAAAATTAACACATGAGCATAAAGGGCCCCTAGAGGGTATATATTATAAATTTCAGCTCCCTAGCTCACTTTGAATTTTCAAAAAAAAAAAATAATAATAATTGTGGGCGTGCCAGTAGGCGGATTTTGAAAATATTTACACATGAGCATAAAGGGCCCATAGAGCGCATATATTATAAATTTCAGCTCCCTAGCTCAAACTTTGGATTTTCAAAAAAATTGTTTTATTTATTTGTGGGCGTGTCAGTGGGCGGATTTTGAAAATATTTATACATGAGCTGAAAGCGCCCCTAGAGAGTATATATTAAAAATTTCAGCTCCCTAGCTCAAATTTTGGTTTTTCAATAAAAATGTTTTATTTTTTTGTGGGCGTGGCAGTGGGCGGATTTTGAAAATTTTATATCCCGAGCAGTTTTAGGGGTCATAGATCATATATAAAAAATTTCAGCTTCCTAGCTCAAAATTCGATTTTTTCCAAAATTTTGTTTTTTTGAGTTTGTGGGCGAATTTCAAAAATTCGTAAACTTGATTATTTCGGGACCCTAGAGAGTATATGGTTAAAATTTCAGCTCTCTAGGTCCAGTTTAAAGGCCTAATTTTTGCCGACGGACGGACGGACGGACGGACGGACGGACGGACATGGCTAGATCGACATAACTATCGATGCTGATCATAAATATAGTAACTTTTAGGGGTCTACGGGCAATATTAAGGTATGTTACAAACTATGCGTCAAAATTAATATACCCCTAGAATAGGGTATAAAAAGGTGAAACCATCAACGCCACATCCTACGCTTCCACTTTGCATAATTTGCCGGAGGAAATTAAAAAGAAAAGACGGGGTAAACTCGCAGTGTGAGTGTTGCTTCTTCATGACAACGCTCCTGTTCACACGGCGCGAGTTTCCAAGGCTGCTGCTCGAGATTGTGGTTTCGAAGAAATCCAACACTCACCCTATAGTCCAGACCTTGCCCCTAGTGATTATTTCCTGTTTCCGGATTTGAAAAAATGTCTTCGTGGAAAAAGATTTTCGGATGATGAAGAACTCAAGTCGGCAATAAATGGGTATTTTGCAGAGAAAGAGGAAATTTATTTTTTTGAGGGTTTAAAAAAGCTTATCTCAAGATGTAACAAATGCATTGATGTTAGGGGAAATTATATTGAAAAATAAAGACAATTTAAATTGAATTCGCATTTTCATTCATATCGATACCGAGAATATATTGAGCGCCCCTTAGTTGATAATGCCTTATGCCATAAGTTGGATTTTGAGCCGAAAAATATTGAGATAAAATTTTTGCCAGCTTTTGAAAAGTAGATAGTGATGATGATTACATTCATAACATCGAAGATATTCTTTTCAACAAGTGTGAAGAAGCATTGATTCAAACAACAATTAATGATTATTTTTGAAGAGCTAAAAACTTAACTAAGAAAATTTAATCTTATTTATTCGTTTGTATGAACACTGAAGTACATATAAATAATGCCTTTAATTACCGAGCTGTGAATTTTGTGTTATCATTTTTTTTTCTGTTAAAGAAAATATAAGATACCTATTTCTTCACTACTTTTTAAAAATAGAATTTTTTGTTGGACGGTGTATAGTAGTATTTTTGTATCCGTACAAGAAACTTGTTTCTTATATCCGTATAAGAAACTTGTTTCTTATATCCGTTCTGAGGATATAAGAAAAACTCGGTTATTAGAAACAAGTATCGTGCAATTTCTGAGTTTCTTATAAGCTTTATGTACTGTATGCGTGTCATTTATTGAACTGGGCGCACATCTGTACGAAAACAGTAATTCGTATGACCGTTCGCAATCTTTTGACTTTCGGAAAGCAAACTTTCAAAGGCTTTCTGATGAAATTAACAGCTTTAATTTTAACCTTTCTGCCTTATCTAATATTGAAGATGCAGTAGGTTCTTTTTATTCTTTGATGGATAACTGCATGAAAAAAGTGATTCCTGTGAAATCCTCTAGGAATCTGAAAACGTCCCATCCCTGGTACACTAAAGAGCTAAAATCGATACGAAACAGACGTAATAGGGCTTGGAAGAACTATTTAAAAAGTCTCTGCCATTCAGATCTTGAACTCTATTTCACATTATTCAATGAATTCAAATCTTTATCCTGCAACTTATATATTGACTATATAAGTAAAATGGAATGCTCTTTAAAATCGAACCCCAAACTTTATTGGGGTTTTGTCAATTCAAAGAAAATAGTACTTACAATAGTTCTACAACTGCTGATTCGGTAGATGCAAGCAATATGTTTGCAGATCATTTCAGTAAATCATTTAGGGGGACCCCTCTTCACATTGATGATCAATATTTTAGTTATCTAACTAGCTGTTCCCAAATAAGTTTTAGTAGTATCTCATTCGATTTGGAAACAATTTTAAAATGTATTTCTTCTCTCAAGAATGATTATTCATCAGGTCCTGATGGCATTGCACCGATCGTTCCTAAAAAATGTAGTCATGCAATTGCTCCATATCTTAAGTATCTGTTTGAATTGTCCATCAGTACTGGTAAATTCCCTAATCTATGGAAAAGTGCTTTTATCACACCTGTATTTAAAAAAGGCGAACGTGGTGATATCACTAATTATAGGCCTATTTCAAAGCTTTCGTGTATCCCTAAGCTTTTTGAACAAATTGTTTGCGAAAAGTTAATATTTCTTTGTCGCAATTTAATTTGTAATGAACAGCATGGATTTGTAAGAAACAGATCCACTGTCACTAATCTGTTAAGTTTCTTGCATGATTGTTCTAATACCTTAGAGAATAATGACGAAATGGATTGCATATACACTGACTTCTCTAAAGCTTTCGACCAGCTGTCCCATGAAGCAATCGAGTTTAAGCTCAGGGCTTTTGGCTTCCCACCAAGTTTCATAAAATGGGTTAATTCATACCTTAGATCAAGGGTTTATCAAGTGAAATTTAGAGGATCGCTATCCGTATCTTTCACAGCGCAGTCTGGAGTTCCCCAAGGAAGTCACCTCGGACCAATATTATTTATACTTGCCATTAATGATGTTAAGGCATGTATAAATCACAGTAATATCCTGATCTACGCTGATGATATGAAAATATATAAATCTATCACTAGTCAGCAAGACAGAATGTTTCTTCAATCTGACATTAATAGCTTCGCCAAACGGTTTATCCCTGAACCCAACTAAATGTCAACATATGACATTCTCTAGAAAGAATATCCCTTCCACCTTTCAATACTCTCTGTCTAAACATATTCTTTGTAGTGTTGATAATTTTAAGGATCTTGGGGTTTATTTCGACCCCAAACTGGATTTTGCTAAGCATATTAATTCTATTATTAATAAATCTAATTCTATGTTGGGCTTCGTAAAACGGTGGGCCAAAGAATTTAATGACCCTTATGTTTCTATGTCATTGTACGATTGTTTTGTCCGTCCGATTCTAGAGTATGCCTCTCAAGTTTGGACACCGTTCTACAACATTCATTCAAATCGAATAGAGGCCATTCAACGTAAATTTATTCGATTTGCACTTAGAGGACTTCCATGGGATGATCCATTTAACCTTCCTCCATACAGTCAACGTATCAAGCTTCTTCAAATGTTACCCCTTTCTCAACGAAGGCTTAATAGCGATATCATTTTTTTACAGCAGCTTATATCCGGTCAAATAGATGCACCTGACTTGCTGTCATCTATTGGCTTTAATTTTCGTGGTGGTGCCCATAATTTACGCAGTGTTGAATTATTGTTCAGCCCCCATCATAGAACGAATTATGGAAGGCATATGAGCCTATTAGTCGCATGAGTAGAATCTATAATCTAAATGATCATGTGATTGACTTGCATGTTAGTAAAATTAAGCTAAAAAATATTTTGCGTAATAATGCTTTAATGTCTTAATTGTTTGCATTATTTTGTGTCTGTGTTAGTACTCGTATTTTATAGGTACATAATTATTGTATTTTTAATTGTTTTGTCCTTACTAACACCTGCACTAAATGATGAGCCAGTGAGAGCACTTTTAGTGCCGGCAATTTCTGCTCGTGATAGTTGCTTGCTTTAAGCACTCCACGACACTGAGCTGATAGTGTATTAAAAAAAAAAAAGGATATCAATTTGAGACCGACGATAAATATTTTTTGGTATATTTGCGACAGCAAAATTAGATAGAAAATATTTGACGGTTTGGCAAAGATAAAGTTTTTTCGTTTATGTAAAGTGGAGAAACATATTTAAATCTTCTCTATAAGAGATGATTGTTGTATTCGTAGGTCCAATACATAAGTGCAAGTAGAAATACAGGTCTACATTCAGATTTTTTTATAAAAAGTAAGAATCCCGCATTTGCATTGCATTTAATAAAAAAGTTGGGGAATAATTAAAAAAGGCAAAACTTAATGTATTGTATTTGGAATCAGAGAGACTTGAATCGTATTTGTTTTTAACCAGTTTTCGATGAGAGAAACGAAATTTTTCACTGAATCCGTACCCTGGCTATCATTTTTTGATACCGTTGTGTTGGAAGAAAAGACAGAGTGTGCTGTTGTCCATCTTTGGAATTAACGTACATTTCTAGTTATGTTAGTATAACGGCAAATCTCCCACCTCTTCAAGAACCCCTCAATCAAATTAAGACTAAGTAAATATGTTCGTACACTTATCTTGGATATCGGTTTATCTTTCGTGTTAACTATTGTTATTGTCATATTGTTTTACTGTTTACATTGCCGCCCGCCGCTTGACTTCACACATCATAAACAATAACATTTAATACCCTTTGCGGTTTGGTAACAATCGAAAAGTTCACCACTATTTATAGGTATATACACAGTTCTTACATAACGTATAGAATCGTCTATCTAATCAATCGAGGTATTTCCAATATTCAATCTACGCAATACGTAGCAGGAACATGGAAATCCAATCATTGATTAAACGATTTGATTGGTCATCATTGGACTTGGTCGTTCGTGCAAAGGTTAATCAAGTCTGCTATATACAAAGTCGCATTCAAGGCACGATTCTATCTGTCTACCTTTTAAACGCTGTTCATACCGATAGCATCTGGAAATAACTTCTTACTATTTGAACTGAAAAAGCGGGAGTAATTATTCATGTAGCAGCGATTAAGATTTTAATTAAGTTTAATTGATGTCAAGTATTTTTTATCTGTATGGAAATATAATCTGACTCATAGAATGAACTGAAAAAGGTTGTGATCGATGATATAGCAATATGAGGGTAACTTTATATTTATCATTACATAAAAGGCTGCAGCAATCAGATTCAAAAGCTGCACCATTGGTCGGACAGATATCTAATTCTACTTACTTTACTTAACGGGCTCCCGACTAGTGAAGAGTCTCTTGCTGTGACACCCGTTCTCTTAGATCCCGGGCACGCTGCTTCCAGCTGTCTAGGCCAAGCGCTCTGGTGGAGATTCGGTCTTCCTTGGTCTCTCGAACATGGGAGTCGATTTTGCTGGATCATTATTGTCCATTAGGAAAATGGAGAAGAAGGACGATACGTAGGAAAGGGGAGCTTATCTTGGGGTTGAAAGGAAAATACTCCGTCGGATGGGCCTGTGTGCGAGGAGGGCGAATGGAAGAGAAGATACAACCGCGAACTCTATGAGCTGTATAAACATGGGGATGTATTCGAATAAGGTATCATCGACTACATTGGGTCGTATGGAGGAAAATTAGCATTCAATAACTTTCAGTAAAAGGTCAAATAAAACGTTGTTCGTGCTGTAATGTATGGCAAGGTGGAGGGTAAAACGTGGTGGCGGTAGGCACGCTGGAGTTGCACGGCGTTTACTCTTTGGTGGGGTGTCAGATTTTTGCCTCCCGATACGCACAACATTATCGTGCCTAATAGGTTTTGATAGAGTGAAAAGAAATCATAAGAAGAGAATTCAAGAGCGAATTAATATAAAGCTAGAACAAGAAATAAAAGATATTAATGAGGCTGCCGATGTTTCGGGTGTTGCGAAACATTTTGGACTTGCCCTGTCCATTTGCATCTGGAGAGAGCGTAAGTGCACCGTACCTATACTGTTTTTAGTTTTAAGAATAATCCCTGAAGATATCCTCACATGTAGGTACGGCCAAAACTCAAGTAACATAAATTTTAAACGTGAATCAAATCATATGACCGGGGAACATTTGTGGTAGATTTGGTTTAAAATTAGGTATATACAGGGTGTTTTTTATAGAGGATTACAACTTTTTTTAAAAATAAAACACAACAAATTTAATGGAATGACCAAATTTTGGCTTTCTTGCTCACAAATTTCATGGCATTTAATGTTTAAAAATATTTTCTGGCATATGGCCTCCGCGACTGCGCCTAAGGAATGCCATCCTGTCTGTCCAATTTTGCACCACTTTTTCGAGCATACCAGGTCTTATTTCGTCAATAGTGCGTCAAATGTTGGCTTCTAAGTGATCAATCGTTGCTGGCTTATCAACATAGACCAGAGATTTGATGCACCCCACAAAAAGTAGTCCAAAGGTGTCAAATCATACGAACGAGGTGGCTAGCTCACAGGCCCATTTCTTGAGATGATTCGGTCAAAAAACGTTTGGCTCAACAAAGTCATCTGGTACAACTTCCAGTTGATTCTCAGCCAATTCACAGAACGCACGACACAATTGAGGGTACGCTAGCTTTAATTTTTGTACCAGTTGGATCTTATATGGATGTAGGCCAATATCTTTCCTCAAATTTTTCCAAGTAGTGGATGGGCAGAGACCGAGTTGCTGAGAACGGCGTCTCACACTCCCGTCTACAGCGACGATGTTTTTTTCTGTACACACGATACGGGCTCGATTTGGATGAATATTATCACAAAGAGTAAATGTGGTAATGAGTCGATACATACTGTTGCGTATTAGCTGCTCAGATAAACGATTATGCGCACCGTAAACTTGACGAAGTGCTCTTTAAGTATGGCGAACAGAGCGCGAATTTTGCAAATGAATTTCCGCGATTAGTAAACGTTGTTCTGGTGTAAGTCTTTCCATGGCGATTTACCAAACTATACTAAAAAAAAAAAATCAAACACTCTTTATTAGTATGGCAGCTAGTTTGACGGTTATCCCTATCGGAAGTTTTATACCTCTATATAAAACACCCTTTATAAATAGTTTAATCGGTTTTAACTTTTAAGTGTATAAATAAAAAAATTGTATATATGAGTAGGTATATAAAAGTTAAAGTTTCCTATAAGTAGAAAAATGCATTTAAGTTTTTTTTTTTTGAAATAATTGTTTGCCAAAGAAATTTATATTATCATCAGTATTGCAAAAAAAATGGAGTTGGTTGTGGCGGACGCTCCGTTTCAGTTTGCGCATACACATATACTCATGTGTGATGCCGCGCTCCCGATATTAGATATTGGACGTCCGCAATTTCTGTGGACAACAGAAACATACCATTATGCATTGCACTGAGGTTACTAAGTAACCAAGGTACCTTTGTATTTTTTTTATATATTTTTTATAATTTATTACCCGGGTTTAGGCGATTTCTATAATTTTTCGAACTACAGGTGGGCTTAAGTAGCATCAAATGAGGAACAGTTGCCGATAAGTACAACTGAGGACAAATAGGTATAATTTGAAATTCTAGGCTCATGAAAAATGATTTCGAATTACAAACAAATAAAAAGGAAAGGAAGACATATACCACCCTAACCTGTTTATGAAATTGGGAGCTATTTGAAATCCACTAGGTATATGGTTTCTTTTGGTTTCGTTTCAAAGAGGTTGCACCTATCTTGTTCTCTGCTTAGATGCGAAAAAACGAGAGTGAAATTTTTACCTAAGAAAAAAGTCGATTCCTGTGCATTAACGCTTATACTTCAATGTCATTTGCAGTTGATCGTAAAGATGTTTGGGATGCATCGGAAAGGACATCCGGTTCGAGTCCAGGAAAAGGGAGCTGTAGTTAAGTTTACGAAACTTAATTAAGGCAAACGCCACAGTGTGTCGTTTATAGACTCACGAACCACTCGCCTCCTCGCACACAGGACCAAATATTCGATGGAGAATTTTTCTTTCAGATGATCTTATATTGGGATGAATCAGCTCCCCTTTCTTACATCCTCCTTCTGTTGCCATTTTGACATGTTAAAGCATCGGCGACAATTTGATGCTTAAAGGTGAGGTCCTCAGGTCGAGGGTACATTATTAGTGTAATTTCGATCCAAAAGATATTGCGAAGAATAGAAGTTCAACTTTCACAAATTGTAATGAATCCTGACATTTTATGATACAGGGTGGCGCACCAATTGCGCTACAATAAAAGATTCAAATAACTTTTTTTTAATCAATGTATTTCATTTATTTTTTTATAATTGTATAGAAAATTCAATTTTATAATTAATTGTTTTTGAAGATAATAAACCGTAAATGACCTCCATGCTCATCCAAGCATATGAGGCACTTGATCAGAAAATTATTCATTGCGGCCTGAAGGGTTGAAGTCGGGATCGCCTCAAATATTGTTGAATCGCCAGCTTCAATTAAGTCAAGTTAATTGTTTCCGTTTTGTTAACCTCTTGCTTGACATAACCACATAAAAAAAAGTCAGGTGTAGTCAGGTCAAGTGACCTTGGGGGCCAGCGGAAAGTAGGAAGTAGATGTAGTAGAGTAGTAAAGTAGAAAGTTTCTGGATATCAATTTTTTGGAAATTTTCGTTAGAGCTTGCCATAAACGGTCTGGCTATGTGTGCAGTTGCCCCATCTTGCTGGATCCAAATGCTGTTAAAACGGATACTTCTGCGGCGCGGTTCTGGGTAAAAAAAATCCTTCAACGTCTTGAAATAACGGTCCCCCTTGACAGTTACTGTAACACCGTTCTCTTCAAAGATAAAGGCTCCACAATGCACCTTGATGAAACTGTGCACCACACAGTGACTCGTTCTGGGTGCACTACCGTCTCGTGGAGTATTTCTAGATTAGATTCACTCCATATACGGTAATTTTACTACGGAAACAAGTTTAAGTCATCATGAATTATCCGTTGTAATGACCGTCTGCTTACTCTAATTTGCGTCGATAAGTTTCGAGTCGAAACGCTTGGATTTTCCTGAGTTGACGATGCTACACCAGCGATTGTGTCTTGCACCCGAACATAGGGATCTCGATGCTACGGTCTTCGCGCGATACTTTCAGTCTCGGGAAACATGTTTACCAGCTTCATAATTGGCGAGTGCTGACAATGGACTGCAAAGCATGGTACCGCTGCACCGTCCAAATCCTTTTTTCGGTTTCCCAAGCATTCACTTTAATAAATCTAAATACTAAGTAACCTGCCAAAAAAAAAATAAATAAGCCGATAACTCACAGAGCAAAAAAAAACGTTTTGTTTTTTTGTAGCACGATTCGTGCGCCACCCTGTACCTCTGAAAAGAATTTTGAACAAATCGTCCATTATTGGACAAAACGGTCAGCGGTTGGCTAAAGATAGGACGAACGCTGCCAATCTCCGTTACACATAAATTGTTCCTTTAGTTGCAAAAGTATAACAATCGAACATCCTGGTTGTCCACATGATCCTGACTTTTGAAAAGATTCGTGGATATATAAAAACCGCAATAATTTGGAATTAGAATAATAAATAATTATTTGTTAATGACCAACTTATATTCATAATACATAATGTGTTCATATTTCTTTCTTTAGCCGCAACGACTTATTAATGGCCAGCCAATCAATGCATATTTGATTGGAGATCCTGCTTATGCCTTGTTACCATGGATAATGAAGCAATATGCTGTTGTGCAAAATAGCAAAGAAGCATCGCCGGATAGGAAATTTCGAGTTGGCGGAGGTACTGCTGTCTATGTGCGCGATGGTCTGCGTTGTACTCCTGTTTATACACCGATGGACATACCTAATTGCCCTTTCGAATTTGTGTTCGTTAATGTTATATGTAATACAGAAACTGGTTGGTTCCGTTTACCGTCCATATAACTTTATAAGTATTGATCCACTAGTTAAAATGCTTGAGTCCTTTTCTTGTTACTATCCGAATGTTCTGCTTTGCGGTGACTTCAACTGCAACCTTTTAGACCCACTTAAATCTAGTCACTTCACCGATACATTTAAAGCACTTAATTTGCTGTCCATTAACACCTCTGTTACCACTCACCACTGCATAGAGTCCAGCACTCTTTTAGATCTTTTTATTACCAGCGATACTAATAAGGTCGTACTCTATGACCAGCTCTCTGCACCTGGTTTCTCCAAGCATGATCTGTTATTTGTATGCCTAAACCTTGCCCCGATGGTACATGACAATAGCTTTCAATATAGAGACTTTAAAAATATAATTCCATCAATCTTAACAAACGACTTTTACACAATAGATTGGAACTCACGGTTTTATATGCAAGGAGTTGACGAGCAAGTTGCTTTCTTTAAGCATAATGTTAATCTGCTGTTTTATAAACATGTGCTCCTCAAAATCACAACCTTTAAGCACAACTCTCCACCCTGGTTTAATTCCGATATTATAGCGCGATGTCGCCTACAGCCACTGGAGACGATACAAATTGGAATCATTTCAACAAAATTATCGCGCTCTGTGCAATCAATTAGTTATCAGAGCAGCGAAATCCTAATTTTATGAAATCAAATTTAACTCATTCACTCCTAGTAAAAAACTTTGGAGCAATCTTAAAAAACTAGGAATTGGGAAAGACCCTTTAAAGACGCCAGATGACATCGACTGTAATACCCTCAATGAAAAGTTCGTTTCTTCGACTACTTTAAGTAATTATCCTGAGTTTGAAAGACTTCCTCCCGCTTCTTACCTACCTCTTCCTAGCTCCAATTATACTTTTATGTTCGAAAGACTTTCTGAAGAGGACGTTGTTGAGGCTTTATTTTCAATCAAGTCAAACGCCACCGGCCTCGATCTTATAAACCCCAAGTTCATTAAAATCTTGCCTCCATATATCCTACCCTATATTACCTACATTTTTAATTCTATTCTTACTACCTCTGAATTTCCACTAGAGTGGAAGAAGACGCGTATTATTCCTATCCCTAAAAAGAAAGCAGGCAATACTATGGAGTTTCGACCTATTGCTATTCTTCCATTTCTCTCGAAAGTTTTTGAAAAAGCTATATTAAAACAAATATAAAAACATTTGTCGACGCACAACCTGCTTAGTTCGTGTCAGTCAGGTTTTCGGCCACAGCGTAGTTGCGTATCAGCCTTGCTTTGTGTCACAGATGATATCAGAGTATCGATGGATAATGGGCATGTTTCATTTTTGACGCTTTTGGATTTTTCCAAAGCGTTTGATACGGTCAATCACTCCAAGCTGCAAAAAAAACTGCAAAATAACTTTGGGTTTTCTGTTGAGTCATCTAAACTGATATACTCCTATCTTAACCAAAGACAGCAATGTGTGTCAGTCAATGGAAATTCGTCCAACTTCCTTTACAATCCAACAGGTGTACCACAGGGTTCAATCCTAGGTCCTGTTCTATTTACGCTTTACATAAACGAACTTCCTCAAATTATCAAACATTGCTCTATTCATTTATATGCCGATGACGTGCAACTTCTAATAAGCCGGCCCTTTTGTGATAAGGAAGAGGCAATAGATCTAATGAATTTAGACTTGTCAACTATCCTGCGGTGGTCTCAGAATAATTGCCTCGTTTTGAACCCGCTCAAGTCAAAATCTCTTCCGATCTTCTACAAGTTATTTGATTTTTCAACTCTACCACCTCTAAAACTAGGTGATAATATAATAATAGAATATGTTCACACTGCAAAGACCCTTGGGCTACTCTTCAATAGTACCTTAACCTGGAACGACCATATAAATACCGCTGTTGGTAAGATATATGGAAGTTTACGTGCTCTCCGAGTTACCCAAAGCTTCATTCCTAAACGCATAAAACTATTGCTCGCTAAAACTCTCTTACTACCAGTTCTAATATATGGATGTGAAGTTTTTTGTCACACCGATTTTGCGACCAATCGAAAATTGAATGTGACCTATAATAATATCTCTTTAAATATTGCCAACATGCTCTTTCTTACCGTAACAGTTTCACATATTAAACTTAGTCGATTACCCACTTATTGCAGTTTTGACCAAATTTTATACCTAACTATTTATTGTTTTGTTGCTGATCATACTAAATTTGATAATATCTCTTTTGTGTTTCAAATCACGTTAAAATTGATAATATTGTATAAACAGCTATTTCTAACCAAATTGTGTATTATCTTGGGTTTCAAATCATGTTAAAATTGATAAAATTTTGTATAAACAGCTAATCAAATTAACCAAATTGTATAATATTTTGTGGTTTCAAATCACGTTATAATTGATAGCATTGTTTTATATAATAATATTTCTTCATATCTTTTGTTAAACATTTTTTCTTTTTTTTTTTTTTCTTTTTTCCTTTTCTTTATATTTTAAAATTTTTGCTTTTTATTATTTCTTTTATTTTTAAATCATATTATGAAATGTCATCTCAGGCAGACGGCAGTATTGCCATGTCCTTATTCTTAAGTATACAAATTTGTAAAGTTTATGATGAAAAAATAAAAAATCTATCTATCTATCTATCTATCTCTATAATAATATAGCTCGCTATGTCTACAGTTTGCGTTTTTACGATCATGTCTCAGTATTTTCTAAAAGTATATGTGGCTGCAGCCTCAATAGTCTTCTGAAATTTCGGTCTTTATCCTTCTTCAATAAGGTCATTCAAACTAAACAACCTGATTACTTGCACAACAGAATTATTTTCCCTCAATCAACACGATTCTTTGTTCTAACCCCATCTCGATATCGGTACCTTACAACGGGAAGACAATTTTTTGTCCACGTTAACCGCCTCTGGAACTCCCTACCTATTGCGCTGAGAAGAATCGAAGATGCAACTCATTTTAAAGCTAATGTTTTTATATATTTGGCAAATAATTACAACTAATTTTCTACTTTCTTCAACTCAAACTCTTCTATTAAATTCTCTTTTCTTTTTAATCTGTAGGTACTTTTAATTGTATTTTAAATAATTAGTTTAAATCAAATTATTACTTGTTTTGTTTCAAGCATAGCTATCACTTTTTATTTATCTGTCTGGCTTCAATCCATAATTAGTTTAATGCTTTCTATTGCTTCTATTGTTTAAATTTTGTAATTGATCAGTAGAGTAATACATTTAAAGGCTTACCGTAAAATAAGTGATTTTTCAATAAATAAATAAATAATTAAAAATCGCTTGCGTTTATTTTAGCTAGGCGAGAATTGTGGTAGAAAATCCATTTGGGAGATTAAAAGGACGATGGAGAATACTGCAGAAACGCATCGATATACATGTGGATTTTGTTCCAAGGGTAGTTGCAACCTGCTGCATATTACATAACATCCTGGAACGACGTAAGGTTCTATATAACAATTCCTATAACGTAAACCCAGTATATCCGGATCATTGCTTGTATTTACGTCTTCTACGGAATCTCTTTAACATGTAGAGTCTGAACAAATGCGAGCTAATTTAAAAAAATTACATGCGTAGTAAATTAGTAATTTTCCACTTTCACAATCTTCACATATGTGAATAAAAAATGTAATACCAAATGGATTTGTAATAAAAGAAAACATTTTATTTCAATCAAAGTAGGTATTTAGTTTATTTCATTAAAAATTATTTCAGTGTTTGAAATAAACGGATGAAAGAAAATAGAATTTCATCAAATATATGGGTAAAGTAATAAAAATATCACAAAATGTATACTAAAATGCAACACATTAATAGTTTGACAAAAGGTTAAAAAATACCGCAGTATTTACAGACTTCATTTAAAAAAAAAACATATTCACAGACTTCATTTTCTTAAAAGTTACATATATAATATGCATTAACTCATTGTTTAAGCACTTTATATTTAGACTCCATTGTAAAATACAAATACATATTCACAGACTTCATTTTCTACATATAAACGGTCTTTCATTAAGGACTTAAAAATTTCTTTTTTGAATAAAATGCTCTACTTGAGATATCTCAAAAAAAAAAATATTTTCTTCAATTACTATCAAAAGATTTATGAATGAAATTCGACTTCGTTCTTATACTCGTATCCACCACGGGAACGTAAGCAGCGGTCGATATGTTGAACCCAATTTTCGATGACTCGGCCGCACATTTCGACCGATTCGGCCGTTATTTCTCGTTCAAAATTGGCTCTGAGCCCCTCTAACATCGCCGGGTTATTGGCATAGACCAATGATTAAATGCTACCCCATGAAAAAAGCGTAGAGGCGCTAAATCACACGATATCGGCTGCCAATAGACGGGTTCGTTTCTCGAGATAACACGTTCACCGAACGAGACCTCAATAACTCGATTGTTGCACCCGCCGTGTGGCTTGTGGCACCGTCTTGTTGGGACCACATATCACTGATGTCCAATTCATGCAATTGCTCAAAGAAATATTGTTCCAACACGTCTCTGTAGAAAAAAGCATATACCGTAATGTGACAGTCATTTTCACCGTCGAAAAAAAACGGCCCAATGACGCCACCGGCATGAACACCGCACCAAACAGGGAATTTTTGCGGATGAAGCGCAGTTTCATGAAGCACATGAGGGTTCCCATCTGTCCAAAAACGCATGAGGGTTCTCATCTGTCTTAAAACGCCATTGTGGGCATATTGCCCCCAATTTCGTTAGCGCTCTTAAAGTTGTGATCACCGACTTAGAATTTCGGTTGTAAATTTTTATTATTTGTAAACGTTGTTCCTTCGTATACGTCACCATGATGAAAATGTTGATTTTACTGAATATTGTGACATTGACACTTCGGTAATCGGTTTAAGGATGCGTTCACACTGAAAGTTTGAAATTGTCAAGTCGCTAATGAAAGACCCTTTATATAAATTAAATCATTGTTTAAGTTGCTTAGTATTTACAGACTTCATTTTTTGTTTCTTAATTCATTCCTTTAAATCTCATTCCGCGAGCTAAAAAAATGATTCAAATTTGCATTATTTGTATAGGTGTTGCTTTCTTGTTTTCCAACAATGCCTTTCAAGCATTCCAAAACTTTGCAGTAGTTGTCTTCGTCTTTTTGTGAAACTGCTCCCTATGCTCTTGCTCTTGCTTTGCAAAGAGGTCACACTCGTAGGCGAATTACTCCTTTTGACTTTGAATGAATTCTAGATTCATCTTCTTTGAAACTCCTTCCACTCGCTCTGCGACCATGTCCAAGTGCATGTTGCAAGCTCCGAAGCCTGAAATACAGTCAAACAAATTTACATACTAATAAGTCTTTTACAATTAAATAAAATTATTTTACTTACTGGAACGTTGAGAAGTTACCTTAAAATTATTTTCGTATTCCAATTCCGAAATATCTGCCAATGGTGACGATGAACTTTGAATTGTATCTTCAGCGCTTTCAGGTTCAATTCAATTCAATTCAATTTATTTGCAAATCATTAAGTACATTTAAGACTTTGTCTTTAAAGAGTACTTACAAAATTAACATTTAGAGTTCCCTTACTATAAAAATTATATAATAAAACAGTTTACATAAAATGAAATTACATGAATATTTAATATAAAGGAATAGGTTCCGATATAATTAATGTAAATATTTTTTGTAGTGACTATTGTCACAAAATTTTACCATTCGAAGAGTCTACACCAGTCTGCAGTGAGGAGAACAAAGGACGACATCCCAGAATTTCGTCAAACTCGTCAAACAAAATTGTCGTTTCTCGTCCTTGCCCACAACTTTACTTAGGGTGGCGCTACAGTCAACCAACAAGCGTCTCCAGCCAGCACGATCTTTGGCCAGCTGTCTCCAGTTTCGCACGCTAAGTTGGTTAAGGTCTATCCACTTGCGTGTGCCACCTGAGACGCGGTCTTCCTCTACTGCGCCGTCCCTCGGGTTTGGATTCGAAGATCTTCCGGGCCGGAGCATTCAAGTCCATTCGCTCTACATGACCCAGCCACCTCAGTCGTTGGACCCCTACACTCTTCTAGCTAAGGTGATGTCGCTGCACAGCCCGTACAGTTCGTCGTTGTATCTCCTCCCCCATTCACCGTCTATGCAGACGGGACCAAAAATTACCCGAAGAATTTTCCTCTCAAAACGACCAAGAGTGACCTCATCCGCTTTTGCTAGAGTCCATGCGTCTGCACCAAAGCGAAGGACTGGGATTTTTAAGGTCTTATAAATGGTCACTTTAGTTGTCGGCTTTGCTACTCAATTGCTTTCTTAGCCTAAAGAAACAGCGATTGGCAGAAGTTATTCTTCGTTTAATCTCAGCGCTGGTGTCATTGCCTGAGTTGATTCCGGAGCCTGGGTAGACAAAGTTCTGAACCACTTGAAGTTATATCTGTCTATACTGACATTCTGTCCGAGACGTCGGTGTTGGGTGTCCTTTCTTGATGACAGCATATACTTTGTCTTGCCCTCATTGATTGCCAAACCCATCTTTGCCGCCTCCGTCTCAATACTCACGAACGCGCCAGTGACATCCCGCTGTGTTCTGCCGATTATGTCGATGTCGTCGACAGGCGAGGCGAGTAGATGTACGGACTTTTGAAAGATAGTGCCTCTGGTGTTAGCATTTGAGTTTTGCACTATTCTTTCAAAAACGATTTTGAAGAAGTCACATGACAGCTTTTTCTAAATCTTTTTTTGACATCGAAAGTCTCGGTGAGTTCTTTACCGATCTTGATGGAGCAGCGTGCATTCTCCATCGTCATCCTGCACAAACGGACGAGTTTGGCAGGGATGCCAAAACTAGACATTGCTCTGTATAGCTCGTCTCTATAAATTCTGTCATATGCGGCCTTAAAATCGATGAAAAGGTGGTGGGTATCGATTTGGACTTCCTGGGTTTTCTCCAAGATCTGCCGCAGTGTGAATATTTGGTCGATGGTAGACTTTCCTGGCCTGAAGCCACACTGATAGTGACCAATCAATAATAGGTACTGATTGATCATTGCACTTGGTTCATCATAAGTCCAAATATTTCTTGCCGCCATTATTGTTTGTTTTGTTCACGGAAAATTGCACTGTCCAAAAATGGTCACCTTCCGAAAAATATCACAAACCTCTACCTTGTTTGTGATATTTTTCGGAAGGAACAGGAAAAAAGCCGCACACACACTCTCTCACTCGAACTATCGATCTTTCAATTTTTGTTTACATGATAATTTTCAATCCAATCAAGGACAATTTTGTGATCGGATTGAGTAAATCCCTCAATCCTTCAATCTGCGCTTAGATGGAATTCAATTCGGATTGAATCCGGAAGAATTAGAAGACCAACAACATATTGTTCAATTAATACCTACTTAAAATTTGAAAGAATATTAAAATTTACATGTTATGCAATTTAATTTGACAGAATGTTTAAAGTTGCATGTAATGGAATTTGTTTCATTATGCTAAAATACTTAATTCAACAGATAGACGAAGTTGAACTTAATATTTTAATAGCCTATTCATCTCTCACCAAAAACCGAGATTTCACGAAAACAATCCAATTCTTTATCAGAACAGAAGATTTCCCGTACATATTTTAGATTTCAAAATCGTGAGATTTTGGAAGATTTTGATGAAATACAGTTATTGAAACAAACACACTTTTCAAAATAATCATGAATGTACAACAACAGTCGTTTCTTGAATGTGGTTTCGATTATGATTTTGTTTTGAATTTTCTTTAGCAATGCTTCATTTAGTACGGGCAATGTTTTACTATGCAAATAAAAGTCTCAAGTCGAAAAACAAGTTTCAGAGCACGTGTAAAAGTGATTGCATCGTCACACAAAATCTAGTTAGTGTGCTTGCTTCGATGAGATTTCGTAATCTTTTTGTCGAAATCTCAGTTTTGAAGCGTGTACAAGTTTTTTTTGATTCACTGCATTTTTCTTTTTACGACGTCCATATGCATGGGAGGGTACAGTTCGTTCATCTTAACAAGAGAAAAAAATCTGTTTTTTCAACCAACAACCAAGAGAATCATTCACCTTATGAAATCAAGTTTAGAAGCTGAAACAAATTCGAAATGATCTCCCATTACACACGCGATGATTTCGTGTTAAATTAAGAATAGAACAAATTCTGTCGTTGCATGCAATTACATTAAACTATAATTAAATACGAGCTATGTGTACATTATATGATACACACAAACGTCATCGTATGCGCTAACGTATATATAAGATAGTCATTAGTCAGTCAGATGAACGTGTATATTTTTTGTTTTCTGGTGTTTTTGAAAATTCTGGCTTTTCTAATATTAGATATTATTTTAAAAATCTGCTGCGTACGCCGCGCCCATTTTAGTATACATATAGACATTCATCACACATTTATACAGTAGAATTCCTGACTGAAGTTCGACCCACACTTTTCTTTAAAGATTTTCATTTTTAATTTATTGTTGGTCAACAATGATACGGATATACCTAGGTACATACTTTATGTATATTTCTTAAAAAAAACCTAATTTTGATTTGATTAATAACAACTGTATAGCTATTTGCACATTAAAGTCTATAAGGTACAATGATTGATTGAAAAAATGTAAATTGCATACAAGTAGATACCTGATAATCGAAATTGAACGCGAATTTTGCATGATTCAAAATTTATTTATTTTTGTTTTGTTTTGTGTTGGGAATTCGCTGGAAGTAAAAAATGATCGTAAGGCATTGCAGAGCTAGTGCGCGAGGGCTGCTTCGGCAATAGTGATGGACTTTAACTCATCTAAAAAAAAACTCCCGGGGACTGACATTCGCCATCCCGAATGTGATTGCACCTAGTCGACTACTAATAGGCAATTTGTTTTTGAATTATTTAATGAATTTAAGAGATAAATCCGCCGTTTGTCAGATCCTATCTAAATTTTTTTTTTTGTGTGAAAACAATACCTGATTTCTTAGCCCTAGCTAACTCTTATATTTCAAGAGGTTTTACCCGTCTTAATCTCCTGATTACATTGTCATTATTTAAAAATTCTGTTATTTCTGTGTTTACAAGGTTGAGAAGCCTACCTTTGTGCCTTTGAGCAACTTTCTTAACTTCGTCTTCAACCATTTCAACATTTAGATCTTTATGCAGATCGGCATTGCGTATATACCAAGGTGCATTAACTATGTTCCTTAGTACTTTATTTTGGAAAACCTGAATTGTTTGTAAATTTGTTTGGCATGTGCATGCCCACAACTGGAGCCCGTAGGTCCGTACCGGTTTCAGAACTTGCGTGTATAGCAATAACTTATTGTAGTTAGACAGAGATGAGTATCTCCCAATAAGCCAATACATTTTACTGTATCGCATGTTCAACTCACCTTTTTTTTCTTTATGTGCGCTTTCCAACGCAGTTTAGCGTCTAGAGTCATGCATAGCTATTTGGGGGTGTTGAATATTCCACTACAATGTTGTTAATGCATACTGGAATGTGTGGTATGTTTCTATACGGAAAATTAATATGGACTGACTTAAGGTCATTTAATCTAATCTGCCATTTCTTAGTCCATTCTGGAATATTGCTTATTGCTGTTTGAAGCAGCTTTGTTGCTATTTCGATAAATGCTCCCACAGCAAGGACACCTGTGTCATCTGCAAAAGTAGCTATGGTGGTTTCTTCACTTTCAGGCAGATCGCTAGTGAAACGTAGGTATAGAACTGGACCTTGTACACTGACTTGTGGTACACCAGCTTTAATCTCTCTTAATATTGAGTACTCTGTATCTTGTTTAATTCTGAAGAATCTATCTGATATATAAGACTCCAGAATGGTCGCATACTACTTCGGAAGTAGCTTTTGTAATTTGTTTATCAGTCCTTTGTGTCAGACTTTATCGAAAGCTTGTGCTATATCAAGAAATACTGTAGAGCACAAATTTTTCTCTTCAAATGCTTTTTCGATATTATTTGTGATTCTATGCACCTGATCAATGGTAGAGTGCTTTTTTCTAAATCGAAATTGGTGAATTGGGACTAGCGATTTTTCATCTTTTATTTATTGTTCTATATTCTAAAAATAGTGGAATTGGTTTTTCATTTGTTGGCCTCAGTGACGAAGTGATTCAAAATCTCCCACAATCAGATCAGTAGAGATCCAGTTAAATGGGAGGGTTACGATCCCTTCAATCCTGATCATAGACTTACCGCCATTAAGGAAGACAAAGATCCATGGCGTATGCAGGTCAAGTGGCAGCGAGGCATTCCAATCCTGTTTTAGTTGCAACAATCCCTGTAAGTAGATCTTGGCGGTAACAATCACTAGAGCAAATAGCCCAAGAGGGTCAAAAAGCCGAGCTATATTAGATGCCACAGTTCCTTTGGTGATTTTGTTAATTTTTGAGGAATTAAGTTTTCAGCAGAAGCAGTCCGATTTTGATAGCCATAGCACCAAGTGTTTTAATTGATAAATCCTTTTCATCGGGGAAGTTTGATTGCAATTCTTGACCCTCTGGTGCGATACAGTTGAGTAGCTGAGGATGGTGAGTGCACCATTTTCGTCTCTTAAAACCTGCAGTACTGATCAACGAGATTAGTTGCGATTGCATAATGGCAACCTGTAGTCATGCTATTTGATCCCGTCATGACATCATCAACATGAAAATTATGCCGCACAACATCAGTGCCTCGTGTGAATCATACAACTCCATCTTGTGCCAATCGTTGAAAGCATTTGATTGTGAAATATGGGGCAGCAGAAGTTCCATATGTGACCGTGTTTAATAGATAGCATTAGCATTGTTGACCTTGGTCATTTCACCACCAGATAAGTTGGTTGTTTTTATCTTGCTCATTAACTTAAATTCGCCTTTACATCTTTTCAAAGTCGGAAGTAAAAACGAAACGGGGTAGCCGAATTCTTAAAAGTATGGCGAATAATTCTTTTTGAAGTACTGGCCCGGTATGAAATCTATGGTTTAATGAGATACACGCAGTGGTTTTTTGGCGCGGCGTCGAACATTACTCTCAGCTTTATAGAACTGCTGTCCGGCTTCAGCTCGCATTGTTGTTGAATAAAGCAGTGCGAGGAAGGTATGGAGTTGCTATCGTTTTTTTTTGTTTAACAATTTTTGATATTGTTTCATAAAGGTGGTATTTTGCTGCCGCAGCCCCGAGTTATTTATCAGTCTTCGTTCGATTGATATAAATCGCCAGGGAGCTATATCCTAGGATTGGCCTAGGGTTTTCGGATCATCTGAGAATGGTAGAACTACAACAAACCGGCCATTAGGTACTTTCTCTTTCGCATTTTTGTTCAAAGCAGGTTTGACATCGTCGCTCTCCCACAGTTTATTCCAAGAAGATATGTGCCATTGTTAACTCGGTTGTAGTATGAAGGCTTTTAATGTAGTTGAGAAGGCATTCCTTGTAGAACTAAGTTAAACCTTCACCCTTCTTTCGGACTTCTGCTGACCTTGATCAATACCCTCAACGCGTATGTGTGTAGATGATGATGTCAAGCCAAGCCTTTCAACAGCCTGATCGTTGATTGGATTACCTTGTGGTTCAGATTCCAAAAGAGCACGGTCTCAATCCAGTTCGTACTGAATCACTTTCTCTATAATTAAATGCGATAATGGGACATGGCATTACTATAGTTACTAACATGTTCATATTCCAGAGACTATGCTCAGATTAGACTTCACGTTTGGTTTTTTGTAAAATTATCATTTCCATTTCTTATTTATTTTCGTTACCAACAATCTCATATTTTATTTGTGTGAGAGGTTATTACTCAGAAAAAACGACTCGTGTGGAGTCGCGTTACTAATGATTGGGTCTAGTTTGAATAGCTCCGTTTGTAAAGGACCTTATGCTAATTCTTCCTCTTCCTAAACTACGAGGCTAAAATTTGGATTAAAGGCATCATAATTCTACCGTTTTACTGCATCCTGTAGGATTAACTCGTTCGACCTCAATAAATATTCCGGTCTCGGATCACTTTGGGGTCAATTATTATTGAAGTTCATCCATCTTCCTCAGTTATAAGATCTAATAAAAGGAAGTTGAAAAGACACAGTTAAAATGCTAAAATGATTTCATCCCAAGAGATGGATCTAATAAAAATAAAAATGTATTTATTTTGTATTTGTTTTATGGTTGTATTGAAATAACACTTCAAATCTGTGAATTTTTCTCCCATAACTTAAAGTGCAGAGTTAAATAAGGGAAAGGCAAGCAAACAAACGCCAATAACGCACTTATACTCTTATACTTCGCTTTGTTTTCGTGCGATCACTTACCGGTAGAAATGTTTGAGCATGTATAAGCAAAATAGTTTTGCTTTTTTTCTGGGGAACCCAATCAGCGCTATTTATGTTTGAACACGAGTGAAGTTGACCACTTGATATCCATGAGTAGTATATCTACAACAATCAACCACAATCGATTAGAAAGACTTGATTTCGCTTTGCGTAAGATTTGCAGGAAGACAGCTCTTTGCTATTAGCTACAGCCCTCAAAAAGTCAAACTACTTAACCTCAACTCAAAGCAAAAATCAAGTGCAGAGCAGGTTTGAAACATATAACAAAAAACGACAGTGTGTTTGATATACGAATTTCTATTTTATATTTCGCGTGTGAAATTAATGCACGTCAAGTGGAAGCTATACGGATCTTAAAGCTCATGAATAAAACGTTTATCTACCGTTCGATAATATATATACATGCTACTTACTCGTAAAATGTAGTTTTTAGTGCCACTAAAACGCTTTGGAATAAGTTGAGCAATTTATATTTAACCATACCTAACCTTGTATAAGAGCTAGAATTTACTTGCGGTTACTGAACTATTTTGCGATTTTTTCTCGCGGTTATAACGAAATCAAATTCAGAATTAATACTCGTATAAGCGAAATGTGTTATGAAAATATGTAGTACCATGTGTAACCGCATTCGCTGTAAGCAGATACTTGACAGGCGATTCTAATTTTTAGTCATAAACAAACGATATGAATCTCGTTGAAATAGATTAATTAATTTGAATAAAATAGAAATTCACAACAATTGTAGAAGGCCAACAATACTGAGAATAATCTGGAAGTTTGGGGATAATCCACATCTAGGCAATTTTTGCCTTTCATGTGAGCCTAGCTAAACACTTAACATATTAAAATTGACCTGCAAATATACATGCAATCCCTGGGTCAGCACGTCCTTAGATCACCATCAAATCGTTCAAAAAACAGCCAGGCCAACATCTCATCGATCACACAAATGCAACAACAATGATTAGCCTTAGTGTGATTATGAGATCCAAAACGAAGAGACTTGATGTTTATTGAGGTCGCACCCCACAGGCGTACCAGTAAGGAACCAGTAAAGTAGGAGGGTCATGATTAATTTAATCCTGGTCACAACCTCCCCGATAATGTAAATGAATGCCCTTGTGACGGGTGGCACGGCACACTTAGGCCAACAGTTTGAATCCATTGTGTCCTTGAGTTTAAGGAAAGTCAATTTTTCTGAATCGATCGTATTAAAATGTATATTAAAGGAAAATGCCTTCATATAGGTAATAAAATTATAGCAAATATCGCACCCTCAATACAATAGAGCGATAAGTCAAAAAATGTCATTTTTGAGTTAAGGATGAGGAATTATTGTTTGCTTTAAAATTACGATTTTTTTAAGGGGCTTGGCGTTCTCAGAGTAAGACAAATAGACGAGTTATAGCAGTATCTCTAAAAAATCGATTTAACAGTAAATTAAAATATTAAAAACGCTCTAATGCTATACACAGCTTTCTCAAAATATTTCCTTTTTTTCACTAAAATTCTTAGACATTTTTAATGCAATATGGATATAATCCAAAATCATCCCAAATAACAAGTTTTTTTTTCAAGTTTTGTGCAAAAAAAATGACATAAACAGAAACATCTCGAAATAAAACACTTACAATTTTCTTTTGTTCGAATACAACAGAGAAACAAAATGAAAAAACATTATTTGTTTTAATACAACAGCGATAAAACCCAAAATAACTCTCTCCTACTGTTTAGTTATTTTGATGCAGCATGGCGATAATTCGACTTATCATCCTATAGCATTGTAATTTTTGTATTGTTTCTTAAAAATAAATAAAAAAAGTCGATTATTTATGTCAATTAAACGTTTTTAATTATTTTCCGTTAGAAAATCTGGAATCTTATTGTTTTATTCGTATAATTTAGTTTATACATCATAATTTAGTCTTTGTATATAAAAGTTACAGGTACATAAAAGTGTATTTCTGAAATTTACAGATAGGGTTTTCTCAAAATGCCATTTTTTGACTTATCGCTCTATTGTGTTGAGGGTGCGATATATATATGGCCCAGGACCTAGTGTCTCCATTCCCAAAACTTGGGGTGAGGTGAAATTTCGCCAAACGAATTAAGGCCTTATTTCATTTACACTAAGTGCAATAGAGCCAAATGTCAAAATGTGGCCTTTTTTCACTTTCTAAAAGCGAAAAATTGCCAAATACGCAAATTTGGCTTAATTTCGTTTGGCGTTATTCCACTCCACCGAATTTGCCTGTGCGATATGGAAGGGAACTACATTTACCCTGACTCAAGATTGATAATATGTTTGTCAGGCTTTCACAAGAGGTAGACCAGTGGAAACAAAATCGTTAGGTGTTACTGTGCCCCGGCGTGTTTTGAATTAATAGTGCAAACACTAACCAGAGAGCACTGCGACCAGCATACATGTTTATTTTGAAATTCAAGAAAAAGGTCAAGTCGATCGAATAAAACCGGTTCCTCGAATAAACTTACTATTCGATCGAATCTCAAAATACAGTTTCTATGAATTTGACAAACTTGCGATCGAAATTGAATGCCAAAATATGCATGAATATTCATTTGTTAACATTTTAACTAAAGGGTTTTTCAATAAGAGCACTACAAAAGTAGAGCGACAGGGACAGCAAACGACGCCGAATTTCTTGCCGCTCTTTTGACATTTCTCTTCAGTAAGGTTTGCCATTTCATGATGGAAAGATATACGAGAACATGTAGTTCCAGCAGGACGGCGCCACAAGCCACATAGCGAATGCCAATTTATTGGAAACCAAGTTTGGAAATCGTGTTATCTCACGTCCAGTCTCCTGGCCGCCTCGGTCGTGCGATTTGACGCCGTTAGACTATTTCCTGTAGGGCTACGTCAAGTCTATGGTCTATGCCAACAAGCCAGCGACGATTGATGAACTTCGTACGAATATCGAACGTGAAATTGCAGCAGTATCGGCCGATTTATGCTTGAAAATCGTCGAAAATTGGGTTCTGCTTCTGGACTTCTGCAAGCGTGCCCGTGGTGGCCATGCAAAAGAAATCGAGTTCCATACATAATGGAATCGAATGTACTTTCACAGGAATAAAGAATTTCATTGATATCCAAAACCGTTTTTGTTTTATTTAAAAAAAACTTTTCTAGCGCTCTTATTGAAAAACCCTTTATTTGCAAGTGGATGAGAAAGTCTCTCATTAACACATCAATCTACTATCCAATCAGAAAACCATTGGGAGCAACATTGAATTTTGCTTTCATCGCAATCTCCAATTCTGTATAATTCTAAACTGTATGGGCCCATACTGCACCCCCTTTTTTATTCAATTAAGCGGGAAATACTGTTTTGTTTGTGAGTGAAAGGAGTCGAAGGAAATCGCCAGTTCTCGGTCTTGATTTTGATTCAATAATAATATCTTCACAATTTCTCTACTTGTATAAATTTCAGTAGGATTATTATTATTTTTATGAATCTCAATGGGCGGAAATAGAACATTCTCATTTAATTTTATGAAAGATATTTTTTTATTTTGTATTTTGTGTTTTCCTTATTTAAGTAGATTTAATGTATGCATTTATTTTTAGAAACAAGGAAAATCCAAGTAAAAACTACGTCTTAATTTTTAAATGTTGACTTAGGCGCCAGTCAAAGCGACACTAAAAACCCACGCGAAGTGCATTTTTGGGACACTTTAACTTTATAGTTTTGCGGTCTTTAAATGATGCTTATGAATATGAAAACAGATTTATCAAAAAATATTACACAACTCAACTTAATAATATCAACAGAGTTTAATTGTTTTCTTTTATCAGAAAAGATCTGTTTCACTTCTCAGTCAATTCAAACACATTTGGTATCTGACATATATATTAAGTCAAAGCAAAGACAGCTAATTAAATAAAAAATGAAATCTTGAATATCGTTTTAACATAAAATTGGCATTTGGCATTGTTATGAATAGCGACTAATAGTATGTTCGTTTAGCATTTGTACGTTAATAGATCGTATTGTTGTTTGCTGTCTCTTTAGCAATGCCATGTCAATTGACACCGAATGATGTTGTTACGATTATGGTATATAATATTTTTTTAAGTTTGCGCAAAAGTGCGATGTCGTTAAATGTTGCATTTAGCGAGGAGTCATTAACTGGTGGGAACAATGCCACATAATACCCAAACAAAAAGGGAAACAATATTGATACACATTTTCTTCACCATTATTTTCATTTTGTATTTTTTTTAACTTAAGAGATTTAGTCCAATTTTAACGTGGTTTATCACATTCAAACTTTTGTAGCGCTCTTATTGAAAAACCCTTTATTTGCAAGTGGATGAGAAAGTCTCTCATTAACATATCAATCTACTACCCAATCAGAAAGCCATTGGGAGCAACATTGAATTTTGCTTTCATCGCAATCTCCAATTCTTTCAGAAGATAGGTAGGTATACAAATTTTAAGTTTTCTTCAATCATCAATGAACTTTTTTGGATCTACCCTTTAAATTAGCCCGCAACAATGCATCGACAAGATTTTATTTTCCGGGCACCAATTTAAAAAAGCCTGTTTCTTTATAAAGGCTGAAAACGAGCATACAAGTGAACAGATTTGGTAGCGCTGTCATATAGACGGTGCACACTTGCGTCTTTTAAACGAGCGGCACTGGTGCGGCGGCGCGAGTGTGTTTCGCGTATTTCTACGTCATTTAAACACGCGGAACCGCGGAGAATCTAGTTGTGAGTACTACAACAATGCAATTCATAGTCTAGTGAAAAATTTTGAGTCAGAATATTCGCTGCTTGATGTTGCCATGCCAGTAAGACTAGGTTTTGTGCGACGTGTGGAGAATATTGCTGCCGTAGAGGCGTCCGTCGTAAACCAGCGAAGTCAGTCAATTTCACGGCGTTCTCAAGAATTGGGCCTCTCCCAGACCACATTATGGCGAATTTTGAGTAAGGATCTTGACCTACACCCTTACAAGATCAAGCTGACTCAAGAACGAAAGCCATTGATCATATGAAGCTACGTACGTTCTCAAATTGAGCTCTGGACATGATGCAAGAAAATGAAGAATTTCATCGCAAAATCATCTTCACGATGAAGAACATTTTTGGTTAAACGGCTTCGTCAATAAGCAAAATATGCGTTACTGGACAGGTGAGAACCCTCATGTTCTTCATGAAACAGCACTTCATGCGCGGTTTTCATATCGGTGGCATCATTGGGCCGTTTTTTTTTCGTCGATGAAATTGACCGTCACGTTACGGTAAATGGCATTCGCTGCAGAGACATTTTGGAACGTTATTTCTTCGAGCAATTACATAAATTGGACTTTAGTGATATGTGGTTCCTACAATACGGTGCCACAAGCCACACAGCGGGTGCAACAATCGAGCTATTGAGGTCTCAGTTCGGTGAACGTGTTATTTCTAGAAAAGGACCCGTCTACGGGCCGCCGAGATCGTGTGATTAAACGCCTCTAGACTTTTTTATGGGGCTAAATTAAATCATTTGTCTATGCCAACAAGCTGGCGAAATTAGAGGAGCTCAGATCCAATATTGTAGGAGAAATATCGGCCGTATCGGTCGAAATGTGCGGCCGAGTCATCGAAAATTGGGTTCAACGTATCGACCGCTTCGTACGTTCCCGTGGGTGGACATATGAGCGAAGTCGAATTCAAGTAATTCAAGTCAATACAATTTTTTTGAGATATCTCAAGTACCTAGTTTGCATTTTATTTAAAAAACAAGTTTTCAAGTACTTAATGAAATACCCTTTAGAAGAGCATCACAAGTAGATCCTATAAACAGTAAACTGTATGGGCCCATGCAATTAAGCGGGAAATACTGTTTTGTTTGTGAGTGAAAGGAGTCGAAGGAAATCGCCAGTTCTTGGTCTTGATTTTGATTCAATAATAATATCTTCACAACTTTTCTACTTGTATAAATTTCAGTAGGATTATTATTTTTTTTATGAATCTCAATGGGCGGAAATAGAAAATTCTCATTTAATTTTATGAAAGATATTTTTTTATTTTTTATTTTGTGTTTTCCTTATTTAAGTAGATTTAATGTATGCATTTATTTTTAGAAACAAGGAAAATCCAAGTAAAAACTACGTCTTAATTTTGAAATGTTGACTTAGGCGCCAGTCAAAGCGACACTAAAAACCCACGCGAAGTGCATTTTTGGGACACTTTAACTTTATAGTTTTGCGGTCTTTAAATGATGTTTATGAATATAAAAATAGATTTATCAAAAAATATTACACAACTCAACTTAATAATATCAACAGAGTTTAATTGTTTTCTTTTATCAGAAAAGATCTGTTTCACTTCTCAGTCAATTCAAACACATTTGGTATCTGACATGTATATTAAGTCAAAGCAAAGACAGCTAATTAAATAAAAAATGAAATCTTGAATAACGTTTTAACATAAATTTGGCATTTGGCATTGTTATGAATAGCGACTAGTAGTATGTTCGTATAGCATTTATACGTTAATAGATCGTATTGTTGTTTGCTGTCTCTTTAGCAATGGCATATCAATTGACACCGAATGATGTTGTTACGATTATGGTATATAATATTTTTTTAAGGTTGCGCAAAAGTGCGATGTCGTTAAATGTTGCATTTAGCGAGGAGTCATTAACTGGTGGGAACAATGCCACATAATACCCAAACAAAAAGGGAAACAATATTGATACACATTTTCTTCAGCATTATTTTCATTTTGTATTTTTTTTTAACTTAAGAGATTTAGTCCAATTTTAACGTGGCTTATCACATTCAAACTCGACGGTGGCAATGAAAATGTGGCTTAAGTCACGTAGATAAAAGGTATAAAAGAGTGGATGTTTTACCGACTGATAGGTTTTCCGACGATAAGTGAGGAATGAAACCGTGCAAGTGCACACGTTAATGGGGCGCCACAAAACGTACGTGACAGCACAGGTATTAAGACTGCTATGGGAAAATATTTTCCACCTTGGAGTTAATTGTTGCATTTGAGATAAAATCGGTAATTCAAAAACAAGGGAGGTATATTTAGTAAATTATTATACACTCCGTTCTTGTTTACGAACAGGCAATTTCTTGATTGAATTTTATGAAATTTTTTTAATCCTTCGATAATATGGGAAAAACCAAATGCAATATGGGAGAAGGCTATCCTATGTATATGTACTTGTAGAAAAAAATTGGGATTATGATATATTTCCCAATAAGCTCATGAAATTAGTCCTTTTTCGTTCCATGTGTTTACGAACAGTAACTAAATCTACCTGATGCTTAAAGGTAATAAAACATCACAAATTTTTTGGAATAAATTAATAAATAATTCTAAATAATGTGTGCTACCTCCCGATCGCTGTGTCACTTCAAGAAGGCTGCTATGAACAGATTTATACAGTTCTTCCAAGTAATTTAATGAAATTTCGGACCAGGCTTGTTTTATATCTTCAATTATTTCATCCTGGTTGGAGTATTGCTTTCCTCCTTCGTAGACCTATTTCGAAAGCTGTCCCCACACGTTTTCCTTGGTATTCAGGTCCTGTGAATATAGCTTCCATGCCAGTAGGTCTACATTTTGACTTTGAATTCAAGTTTTAGTTATTCTTGCGGTATGTATCGGTGCATTGTCCTATTGTAAAATCCATCGTTGTCCACCAAACAATTCAGAAAAAAGAGGGAAAGCTCTTTCCAGTATAGATTTGCTGGTGATTGTGGTCATCCTTGAGTTTGAAAATCAATGTTTGCAGTTCCGTAAAAGCTTACTGCTCTCCGTACCATTACTCGACCTCCCTTGCTGTGTTTTCTATCCAAGGTTATTTCATCCTTCCTCAAATTATGGAAATAATAATTATATCCATCAGGTCCATCCAAATTAAACTTTTTTCTCATCTGAAAAGATAACGGCATGCAACTTTCGACTCCACCTGATGTGACTTATTGCAAAATCAAGTCGATGACTTTTGCGTGCTGTGTTCAATGGTGGTTTATTTTTGATTTTTTTTGTGTCTAATATGGTTGGACTGCTGTATCACGCGATAAAAAATTGATCCACTAGCTTCAACTCCAGTTTCTGCCTTGATATAACTTATGGAAAGACTTAAATTTGAAGCAGCTCTCAGTATCGCCTGTCGATCCTGACTTGTTTTTGCTCTGATTGTTCCCCTTTTCCGGTTTTTTCCATAGTTCTCAGAGTCCTTAAGATAGCTGTGAACAACAGTTGGTCCTCTTCCAGTCCTACCGGGTATACAACGGATAGATCTGCCTTGCTCCTTGTAAGCTCGAATTTGGCCTATTTCCTGCTTGGTTAATGAATTTCTTTTACCCATACTAGTTGTTGTTTCTATGAAATTATGTTTTGAACTTAGGTCCCTGGTGATCTAAATGCCTTTATATTTGATTTAAAATAGAATGTTAGATTTAGTTAATGTTCGTAAACAGGTGGAACGAAAAAAGGACTAATTTTATGCCCTTATTGGGAAAGTATCATAAAAATTGAATTAATCTGCCCAATCCCAGTACGAATCGGCGCTTTGAACTCGTATGACGTTCTATTTTGTGCCGTACAAAAAAAAACAAAATTCCAAAAAGAGATCGTTTTCCCAATATTGAAGACAAATTTTTGTCTTCAATAACAAAACATCCGAAAATGAGCTCGAATGAAAAAAACTCTAGAGCAAACTATTTTGCACCTTTGCAATGCTTACCAGATTCGGACAACGAAATCGATTGTGATGAAGTTATTACACCAACTTCCAACTTCGAATAAAAAAAAAACAAAATTCCCTCGATCTGTGTTCTACAAAAAACCAGTGAAAATATAGGTACATACTTTGTTTAGCGAAATAAACCTTCAAAACTACAGTGTGAAAAAAATGTCAATTGGCTTTAAAATAAACAGTGAGGACGTTAATACGTTCAACAGTGCATGTGCTGTGTTAAAAACAAAAAACTGGCAATTTTTCACCCATGATTTACCATCAGCAAGGTCATTCAAAGTCATCTTGCATGGGCTCCAAGAACTTCCCACTGATTTTTTTTTTTTTTTTTTTTATAATTCGGGCGCACTAAAGGGATTTGTTGCGACCCTTATAATGTATTAGCTACACAGCGCGGGCGTTAAGGAAATTAGGGTGAGACGAAAAGGAGAGATGCCGATGCACGTTGGTTTTGAATGTCTGTAGGTTATAATGTGTAGGAAAAATGGAGCGGGGAAGAGCATTCCACATTCGTGTTGTACGGCTGAGGAAAGATTCTTTGAACTTCACTGTACGTCCGAACACAGGCTTGAGGGTGAACTGATGAGCATTCCTTGCATGGCGGGTATTGCGGTTGAAATGTTCAGGGGGAGGAACGCAACTGGCTATTTCGTTTGAGCACTTATGGTGGAAATAACGATAAAATAACGACAGGCAGGAGACATTACGACGATGACTAAGAGAGTCAATCGATCTCGCGATGTCTCGGTCGCCAATGAGTTTTATCGCGCGTTTTTGGATCCTGTCAAGTAGCTCCAAATAAGTTATTGGTGCACCGGACCAGATATGAGCGTTGTACTCGAGTTTCGGGCGAATAAACGCCTTATAAATTGTAGCCAGATCAGAAGGGGTGAAATATTTCTTACAACGCTTAAGGAAGCCTAGACATTTCGCGGCGTTCTTGGCGACATCGAATATGTGGTCATTCCAACGAAGGTTGTCATTAACACACATACCGAGAATGGAAAGTCTTTCGGTTTCAGCGATGTAAGTGCCATTCATAGATAATGGCAGTGTGTGTGGGTTTTGCTTTAATGACAGGAGACAGCATTGAGTTTTGGAAGCATTAAATTCCACTCTATTGGTTTTACCCCACTGAGTTATGCTGTTAAGATCGGAATTAAATGAGCTTAACATACGTTGCCGTTCCAGTTTCACACCCGAAGATGAGGGGCGTGACCCAAGAAACGAATATGAGAAGCTGAGGGTACTGTCATCAGCAAAGGAATGGATTGGATTAGAAGTAACAGACAGTAGATCATTTATAAAAATGAGAAAGAGAGTCGGGGACAGAACAGAGCCTTGGGGGACACCAGCATTTATTTGGTGAGTTGCAGACTTGAAGCCGTCCAAAACAACTTGATTTGAACGGTCCGAAAGGTAATTTCTAATCCATTGAAGAAGAGTATCATCGATTCCAAATGCACGCATTTTCGACAAGAGAGCTTGGTGCCAAACTCTGTCAAATGCTTTTGAAATATCAAGCGCAACGATCTTACTTTCACCACCTTGGTGAAGAGATTGGTTCCACTTTTCGATTTTCGGTTAGATATGTCATCAAATCACCAGTGGACCTGTTGCTGCGAAAACCATACTGCCGGTCATTAAGAAGTTTTCGCGATTCAAGATACACTTAAGAATGAACTGATTGCTCGGGGGCTTAAATGTCAAAACATAAAAATTATCACAAAACAGTACGATAAGTTTATCGATGTGTTCTACCTAGCAGTGGCGTGGCGTGGATAATTTTAAAAGGGAAGACGTTGAAAAATTTAGTCACCTATAAAAATAAAAATCTTTAAAACCTGAAATAAAATAATTTTTAATGGGGATATTGTATCTACATAATATGAATTCCACATTGACTTAGCAAAAATATTCTAGCCACATTTTTTATACTTCAAGACATTAATATTTCAATCAACAATGAGCTTAAAGCATAACAAAAGTGGCTTCAAAAGAAGCCGGTCTTGACAGACGCATGATACAATAACTTAAAAAAATTCAGCATAATGTGGATAGTAATTTTAAAATAAGAAAATTCAGATGAATTATATGGATAATTCTTTATATTTGTTAAAATATAAAAACGATACAAATAATAATGTCAGCAATAAAAATAAATCAAAATTAAAAACAGCTAAAATTCACACACTTAAAAAAAAAAAAGTGAAAAGTTTTGTTAAAATATTAGTTCTTTATAATTATTTGTATTCTAATGCTATTCGACGATCTTTTTTGATAAACTCTGCCAATACCCTTTCATAGAAGTTTGGTCTATTTTTAATTTTAAGAAGAAGTCTTCTTTCTATCGATATGAGGGCTAAATCAGAGAGCCTATCCTCGCACTGTGAGTTTCTTAAATAAGTATGAATTCTTTTTAAAGCAGAAAAAGACCTCTCAACGGAGGCGACGGAAATGGGAAGTGTTAAAAGTAAACTACTTAAGTTTAAGACTTGAGGGAACACTTCTTTCAATGCTTCACTATTCAAATGGTTGTGAAGGTCGAGAACCTCAAACTGCCGAATTGACGACGAAGAATATAAAACATTAAGTTCATTTTTTAATGCCGTGAAGTCAAAAATTCTACGAAAAAACTTAATTAGGGAAGATATTTTTACATCTGGACTGGAACGAGAAAAAGTGTCATACTTCAAATTATTTAGTAAATCCAAAAATGTAAGATTACTAAATGATTTATATCTGGCATTTATTTGGCTAACTATATTGTCTTTAATTTCAACAAAAAGGCGCTTATAGGTTCGATGCAATCATTTACGCTGTCATAAATAACTTCAAACATATTTAAAAAGTCAGAGCTTATCCATGACTCAAAACGTTCGATTTCTTGCTTGGCATAACTAACGTCTGTTTGTTTTTTTTTGAATTAAATTAAATAATACATCGGTCTTTGCAAATATTTCAGAAAGGGTATGAAGCAAAAAACAGAATTCCTTGCTCTCTAATTTATTTAATAAACTTTCTGCCATCGAAAGTGTGTCAGTATCCCATTCCCTAGAGTCATTAATTATTTTACTAAAAGTTTCAATTATATCTATTCTACAGTTAAAGATTACGTTTATTATTCTTGAATGATAATGCCATCGAGTTTCCGATACTCCTGGCATGCGTCGATTGGAAATTTGTTTTAAAAGATTGGACCGCTTTGTGGATTTATTAAAAAATCGAACGATGCTATTAGTATAGCCAAAAAATAGTTTAAGTTCTGCTATGTTTTCTAGAGATCGGGATAGTACTAAATTTAAAACATGTGCATAACAAGGAATAAAATTTGCCATGGGGCATTCATCAAGGACCTTCTTTTGAACACCACCCCCCTCGCCGGACATAACTGCGGCACCATCGTAGGATTGTCCTATTAACTTTTCCTTGCGGTCGTATGTTTCAAGAATTTTAAATATATGATTGGATAACTCATTTGCATTACGACTTGCGCTAACGTCAAAAAATCCAAGAAATCTTTCTTGTATACCATCCTCTGACAAGTACCGAAATATGGCACTCAGTTGTTCCCTATGACTCAAATCTGGTGTTTCGTCGATCATAATCGACACGAACCGAGCATCCTTGATTTCCGTTTTAATTTCGGATTTAATAACCGCCGCGATACTATGTATCAAATCGTTTTGAATATCGTTGGATAAACCTGAAAAAATTGGATTGTGTGTACTTGAACACTGCTCTAAATGGGATTCCAATAAAGTGTCATATTTAGATAAAAAATAAACCGCTTCGACATAATTGCCACGATTATCTGAACTAGACCTTTCATCATGACCGCGAAATGCTAACTCCTGTCTGCCTAATAAAATGACCGTGTCAATAAAACGTTCCATTAGTTTCCGATTTTTATACCCTATTCTAGGGGTATATTAATTTTGACGCATAGTTTGTAACATACCTTAATATTGCCCGTAGACCCCTAAAAGTTACTATATTTATGATCAGCATCGATAGTAATGTCGATCTAGCCATGTCCGTCCGTCCGTCCGTCCGTCCGTCCGTCGGCAAAAATTAGGCCTTTAAACTGGACCTAGAGAGCTGAAATTTTAACCATATACTCTCTAGGGTCCCGAAATAATCAAGTTTACGAATTTTTGAAATCCGCCCACAGACACGCCCACAAACTCAAAAAAACAAAATTTTGGAAAAAATCGAATTTTGAGCTAGGAAGCTGAAATTTTTTATATATGATCTATGACTCCTAAAACTGCTCGGGATATAAAATTTTCAAAATCCGCCCACTGCCACGCCCACAAAAAAATAAAACAATTTTATTGAAAAACCAAAATTTGAGCTAGGGAGCTGAAATTTTTAATATATACTCTCTAGGGGCCCTTTAAGCTCATGTATAAATATTTTCAAAATCCGCCCACTGACACGCCCACAAATAAATAATTTTTTTTTTTTGAAAATCCAAAGTTTGAGCTAGGGATCTGAAATTTATAATATATACTCTCTAGGGGCCCTTTAAGCTCATGTATAAATATTTTCAAAATCCGCCCACTGACACGCCCACAAATAAATAAAACAATTTTTTTGAAAATCCAAAGTTTGAGCTAGGGAGCTGAAATTTATAATATATACTCTCTAGGGGCCCTTTATGCTCATGTGTTAATTTTTTTTTAAATCCGCCTACTGACACGCCCACAATTAAATAAAACAATTTTATTGAAACACCCAAGTTTGAGCTAGGGAGCGTTTTTTTTTTGATAAAATCCTTTAAATGTTATATAACAAAATATGTAGAGCGTTCTTAACAATTTAACCATACTTAGACTTTTGTCACGCCCACTTATGAGGGATAGGAATAAGAATAGGGTATCCAACAGTTCGCCCAAGCGGACTGTAGCCCGTCCCTATGTTTATCTACTTTTTTATTATGAACAACGAAAGAATTTCCTAAAGAAGTTTCAATGCGATTCGTGCCGAATTCGTGTAGGGATAAACAACACCGAATATGTTTTTCTGTCTTAATATGTTTTTTCGAAGAATTAACTAAATTATTTATATCAGTGAAACCCGTTCGGCTCCAAACACTGGCGGAGTTTGAAAAAAGAAGACAAGGAAAACAAAACATTTTATTAAGCTTGCAACTCCCAGTTAGCCACTTATATTTTTGGTATAAGGAAACATTAAAATGTGTCACAAAACCATCTCTCCTTTGGTAATTAATATTTATAAAAGGCATAGAGCGCCCTACGTCTATAACTTTTTTTTATCAAGAAAAGATAGCTTACTAAAACTATTTGAATCCTCCAGGAGGAAATCAGTTAAACAGCAATCTACACTAATCAAAGACATTTCCAAAAAAAATCTAAAACTGCACTAAAATTAAGAAGCTAAAATGTTTTTATCAGTAAGTTGGTAATAAAAGAAACTAAAAAATTACACATTAACCTTCACTTTCACATCTAACTTTTCACTATTTTAATTTAAGATTTTATCAAATTGGCTTTAAAAAACACTAGATTTTTTCAAGTTATTGCACTTGTGCAACGCAGTCTGTCAATAAATTCCAACTGATTCTAAATTAAAATTTGAATTCCTGCTTAAAAAAAAAACAAGTGTCGGTATTTTATTTGACATGAACTTCTCTTAAGCGATATGCTGAATTTACTCTGCTGACAAATTGCCATAATATTCTACCATATTTTATTTCATAAGACAAAAGTATAACAATAAATTTGTAAAAACATCGAAGCATTAACTATCACAAGAGACAAAAATGAAAGCTCAACTTCTTACAACAACACGCATATCAATATCAACATCAAATTCAAAATCAAGAATCAACCCACATAACACATTCAGATATTATGTCATAAGAAAAAAGAAATAAGTCAAAGAACACCGTTTTATTAGACACAATGTTGCAAAAAAAACGAGTCAAACGTAGCACCTGCATTCCTGCAACATGTTGATATCTTCCGATTGAAACGCAATGCTAATCGCAAAAGGGAGAATGAAATGAAACAATTCCAAGTATTCAGCGTGAGATTTGGTTTATAAGACGAAATGTAGCGTCTTTTTCTTTGAATATAAAAGCGGGTGTTGAATAAAGAGGATCGGAACCGCAATGCTTGTAGAAGAAAGGGATATAAAACAAGTAAATAAGACGGAAAAATATTTTTTATTCTATTATAGAGAGCAGCGGTAGTTGAAAACTTTTTACTAAGAGTATTTTTGTGACTCTTCGTTGGTTTGTTGTTGTGATTTGTGGATTGTGGAATGTGGTTGAATCTTGATTCTTGAATGAAGTATGAAGATACAGACGAGAGGTAGAATGAAAATATTAAACTTATTCGATAGCTTATGTGTGAGTGTGTGTGTAGATTTTATTTTATAAACATAGGGACGGGCTACAGTCCGCTTGGGCGAACTGTTGGATACCCTATTCTTATTCCTATCCCTCATAAGTGGGCGTGACAAAAGTCTAAGTATGGTTAAATTGTTAAGAACGCTCTACATATTTTGTTATATAACATTTAAAGGATTTTATCAAAAAAAACGCTCCCTAGCTCAAACTTGGGTGTTTCAATAAAATTGTTTTATTTAATTGTGGGCGTGTCAGTAAGCGGATTTAAAAAAAAATTAACACATGAGCATAAAGGGCCCCTAGAGAGTATATATTATAAATTTCAGCTCCCTAGCTCAAACTTTGGATTTTCAAAAAAATTGTTTTATTTATTTGTGGGCGTGTCAGTGGGCGGATTTTGAAAATATTTATACATGAGCTTAAAGGGACCCTAGAGAGTATATATTATAAATTTCAGCTCCCTAGCTCAATCTTTGGATTTTCAAAAAAATTGTTTTATTTATTTGTGGGCGTGTCAGTGGGCGGATTTTGAAAATATTTATACATTAGCTTAAAGGGCCCCTAGAGAGTATATATTAAAAATTTCAGCTCCCTAGCTCAAATTTTGGTTTTTCAATAAAATTGTTTTATTTTTTTGTGGGCGTGGCAGTAGGCGGATTTTGAAAATTTTATATCCCGAGCAGTTTTAGGAGTCATAGATCATATATAAAAAATTTCAGCTTCCTAGCTCAAAATTCGATTTTTTCCAAAATTTTGTTTTTTTGAGTTTGTGGGCGTGTCTGTGGGCGGATTTCAAAAATTCGTAAACTTGATTATTTCGGGACCCTACAGAGTATATGGTTAAAATTTCAGCTCTCTAGGTCCAGTTTAAAGGCCTAATTTTTGCCGACGGACGGACGGACGGACGGACGGACATGGCTAGATCGACATTACTATCGATGCTGATCATAAATATAGTAACTTTTAGGGGTCTACGGGCAATATTAAAGTATGTTACAAACTATGCGTCAAAATTAATATACCCCTAGAATAGGGTATAATTAAAATACGGGACGGGTTTCATTTTTCATATATTTATTTGGCAGATAGTGCTTACTTTTGGTGGATTTTTAAAAGGGAAGACGGTAGGAATCGTGTTATATGGACGCCACGCCACTGCTACCTAGTATACCTCGAAACTGGTTCTATAAGACTAAACAATCTTAAGAAAAATTTACGATCCATCTTCAAAACACAAATCAAATGGGACTTCGCCAGAAGGCAACGAAATAAATTAACACAGTGTTTCAATTGCCAGATGTACGGCCACGGAGAAAAAAACTGTCACGTCAAAACTCACTGCTCCATTTGCTCTGAGAACCATGCAACCATAGCGTGCAAGTCAAACAATATGAAATGTGCAAACTGCAAGGGAACACATAAATCCACCGACCCATCTTGCATCAGTCGTCAAACCTTCTTTGACATCAGAGAGAGGCTCTCAGCGAGAAACAAAGCACAGCCTTTGATAGTACGAGTACAACACCAGCATCAAACGTTCACACAGAACATCAAAGACTTTCCCGCTCTCAAACCGCAACATGAGAGCAGCACCGTGATACCTGCAGTAACCAGCGGCACCAACATTTCCACTGCATGGATTACCAACAACAGCACTAGTCCCAGATCGAATGGAAGCAACGAGCTTTTTACAATTGAAGAGATTAACTCACTCACAGCGGAGATGATTACGCTTCTAGGAAGATGTAACACTAAGGTTGAACACACACCGGATAAGGCAAAACGTTTTTTTTTTTGTTTCGTGAAACAAGGGAACATTCACATTGTTTCTTAGGTTGAACACACGCCGGATAAGGCAAAACGTTTTTTTTTGTTTCGTAAAACAAGGGAACATTATTTCTTATAAGAGCACACACACCAAAGAAAACGAAACAAAAAACCGGTTTTTGTTTCGAAGTGTTTCGGTGGTGGTTGTCGAAAATACATGCCATTGTATACGAGCAACACACAGCGAATGCAACAAAACTGTTTCGACCCAGCGTCGTTGACGATAATTGCCTACTTTCTTATGGGGCAACACACACCAAATGCAACGAAACATAAAAACAAAAGAAAAACATAGGGGCGGGCTACAGTCCGCTTGGGCGAACTGTTGGATACCCTATTCTTATTCCTATATCTCATAAGTGGGCGTGACAAAAATTTAAAGGATTTTATCGAAAAAACTAAGCTTTTGTAAATAAAAACGCTCCCTAGCTCAAACTTTGGTTTTTCAATAAAATTGTTTTATTTAATTGTGGGCGTGTCAGTAGGCGGATTTAAAAAAAAATTAAGTATGAGCATAAAGGGCACCTAGAGAGTATATACTATAAATTTCAGCTCCCTAGCTCAAACTTTGGACTTTCAAAAATAAAAAAAAAATAATTGTGGGCGTGTCAGTAGGCGGATTTTGAAAATATTTACACATGAGCATAAAGGGCCCCTAGAGAGTATATATTAAAAATTTCAGCTCCATAGCTCAAATTTTGGTTTTTCAAAAAAAATATTTTATTTAATTGTGGGCGTGTCAGTGGGCGGATTTTGAAAATTTTATGTCCCAAGCAGTTTTATGGGCCAAAGATCATATATAAAAAATTTCAGCTCTCTAGCTCAAAATTCGATTTTTTCCAAAATTTTGTTTTTTTGAGTTTGTGGGCGTGTCTGTGGGCGGATTTCAAAAATTCTTAAACTTGATTATTTCGGGACCCTAGAGAGTATATGGTTAAAATTTCAGCTCTCTAGGTCCAGTTTAAAGGCCTAATTTTTGCCGACGGACGGACGGACATGGCTAGATCGACATTACTATCGATGCTGATCATAAATATAGTAACTTTTAGGGGTCTACGGGCAATATTAAGGTATGTTACAAACTATGCGTCAAAATTAATATACCCCTAGAATAGGGTATAAACAAGAAAACGTGCTTCGTTGCCGATAGCTGACCTGTTGTTTTCTGCAAAACATTGTGGGGTTTTTCTTACTTTTAGACGCATCGACTTGATCCTCGTTGTGTATAAGTTTTCACTACGTGCAGCGGTACCTGATTTATTATACCCTATTCTAGGGGTATATTAATTTTGACGCATAGTTTGTAACATACCTTAATATTGCCCGTAGACCCCTAAAAGTTACTATATTTATGATCAGCATCGATAGTAATGTCGATCTAGCCATGTCCGTCCGTCCGTCCGTCCGTCCGTCGGCAAAAATTAGGCCTTTAAACTGGACCTAGAGAGCTGAAATTTTAACCATATACTCTCTAGGGTCCCGAAATAATCAAGTTTAAGAATTTTTCATTTCATATCACAAGAGACAAAAATGAAAGCTCAACTTCTTACAACAACACGCATATCAATATCAACATCAAATTCAAAATCAAGAATCAACCCACATAACACATTCAGATATTATGTCATAAGAAAAAAGAAATAAGTCAAAGAACACCGTTTTATTAGACACAATGTTGCAAAAAAAACGAGTCAAACGTAGCACCTGCATTCCTGCAACATGTTGATATCTTCCGATTGAAACGCAATGCTAATCGCAAAAGGGAGAATGAAATGAAACAATTCCAAGTATTCAGCGTGAGATTTGGTTTATAAGACGAAATGTAGCGTCTTTTTCTTTGAATATAAAAGCGGGTGTTGAATAAAGAGGATCGGAACCGCAATGCTTGTAGAAGAAAGGGATATAAAACAAGTAAATAAGACGGAAAAATATTTTTTATTCTATTATAGAGAGCAGCGGTAGTTGAAAACTTTTTACTAAGAGTATTTTTGTGACTCTTCGTTGGTTTGTTGTTGTGATTTGTGGATTGTGGAATGTGGTTGAATCTTGATTCTTGAATGAAGTATGAAGATACAGACGAGAGGTAGAATGAAAATATTAAACTTATTCGATAGCTTATGTGTGAGTGTGTGTGTAGATTTTATTTTATAAACATAGGGACGGGCTACAGTCCGCTTGGGCGAACTGTTGGATACCCTATTCTTATTCCTATCCCTCATAAGTGGGCGTGACAAAAGTCTAAGTATGGTTAAATTGTTAAGAACGCTCTACATATTTTGTTATATAACATTTAAAGGATTTTATCAAAAAAAACGCTCCCTAGCTCAAACTTGGGTGTTTCAATAAAATTGTTTTATTTAATTGTGGGCGTGTCAGTAAGCGGATTTAAAAAAAAATTAACACATGAGCATAAAGGGCCCCTAGAGAGTATATATTATAAATTTCAGCTCCCTAGCTCAAACTTTGGATTTTCAAAAAAATTGTTTTATTTATTTGTGGGCGTGTCAGTGGGCGGATTTTGAAAATATTTATACATGAGCTTAAAGGGACCCTAGAGAGTATATATTATAAATTTCAGCTCCCTAGCTCAATCTTTGGATTTTCAAAAAAATTGTTTTATTTATTTGTGGGCGTGTCAGTGGGCGGATTTTGAAAATATTTATACATTAGCTTAAAGGGCCCCTAGAGAGTATATATTAAAAATTTCAGCTCCCTAGCTCAAATTTTGGTTTTTCAATAAAATTGTTTTATTTTTTTGTGGGCGTGGCAGTAGGCGGATTTTGAAAATTTTATATCCCGAGCAGTTTTAGGAGTCATAGATCATATATAAAAAATTTCAGCTTCCTAGCTCAAAATTCGATTTTTTCCAAAATTTTGTTTTTTTGAGTTTGTGGGCGTGTCTGTGGGCGGATTTCAAAAATTCGTAAACTTGATTATTTCGGGACCCTACAGAGTATATGGTTAAAATTTCAGCTCTCTAGGTCCAGTTTAAAGGCCTAATTTTTGCCGACGGACGGACGGACGGACGGACGGACATGGCTAGATCGACATTACTATCGATGCTGATCATAAATATAGTAACTTTTAGGGGTCTACGGGCAATATTAAAGTATGTTACAAACTATGCGTCAAAATTAATATACCCCTAGAATAGGGTATAATTAAAATACGGGACGGGTTTCATTTTTCATATATTTATTTGGCAGATAGTGCTTACTTTTGGTGGATTTTTAAAAGGGAAGACGGTAGGAATCGTGTTATATGGACGCCACGCCACTGCTACCTAGTATACCTCGAAACTGGTTCTATAAGACTAAACAATCTTAAGAAAAATTTACGATCCATCTTCAAAACACAAATCAAATGGGACTTCGCCAGAAGGCAACGAAATAAATTAACACAGTGTTTCAATTGCCAGATGTACGGCCACGGAGAAAAAAACTGTCACGTCAAAACTCACTGCTCCATTTGCTCTGAGAACCATGCAACCATAGCGTGCAAGTCAAACAATATGAAATGTGCAAACTGCAAGGGAACACATAAATCCACCGACCCATCTTGCATCAGTCGTCAAACCTTCTTTGACATCAGAGAGAGGCTCTCAGCGAGAAACAAAGCACAGCCTTTGATAGTACGAGTACAACACCAGCATCAAACGTTCACACAGAACATCAAAGACTTTCCCGCTCTCAAACCGCAACATGAGAGCAGCACCGTGATACCTGCAGTAACCAGCGGCACCAACATTTCCACTGCATGGATTACCAACAACAGCACTAGTCCCAGATCGAATGGAAGCAACGAGCTTTTTACAATTGAAGAGATTAACTCACTCACAGCGGAGATGATTACGCTTCTAGGAAGATGTAACACTAAGGTTGAACACACACCGGATAAGGCAAAACGTTTTTTTTTTTGTTTCGTGAAACAAGGGAACATTCACATTGTTTCTTAGGTTGAACACACGCCGGATAAGGCAAAACGTTTTTTTTTGTTTCGTAAAACAAGGGAACATTATTTCTTATAAGAGCACACACACCAAAGAAAACGAAACAAAAAACCGGTTTTTGTTTCGAAGTGTTTCGGTGGTGGTTGTCGAAAATACATGCCATTGTATACGAGCAACACACAGCGAATGCAACAAAACTGTTTCGACCCAGCGTCGTTGACGATAATTGCCTACTTTCTTATGGGGCAACACACACCAAATGCAACGAAACATAAAAACAAAAGAAAAACATAGGGGCGGGCTACAGTCCGCTTGGGCGAACTGTTGGATACCCTATTCTTATTCCTATATCTCATAAGTGGGCGTGACAAAAATTTAAAGGATTTTATCGAAAAAACTAAGCTTTTGTAAATAAAAACGCTCCCTAGCTCAAACTTTGGTTTTTCAATAAAATTGTTTTATTTAATTGTGGGCGTGTCAGTAGGCGGATTTAAAAAAAAATTAAGTATGAGCATAAAGGGCACCTAGAGAGTATATACTATAAATTTCAGCTCCCTAGCTCAAACTTTGGACTTTCAAAAATAAAAAAAAAATAATTGTGGGCGTGTCAGTAGGCGGATTTTGAAAATATTTACACATGAGCATAAAGGGCCCCTAGAGAGTATATATTAAAAATTTCAGCTCCATAGCTCAAATTTTGGTTTTTCAAAAAAAATATTTTATTTAATTGTGGGCGTGTCAGTGGGCGGATTTTGAAAATTTTATGTCCCAAGCAGTTTTATGGGCCAAAGATCATATATAAAAAATTTCAGCTCTCTAGCTCAAAATTCGATTTTTTCCAAAATTTTGTTTTTTTGAGTTTGTGGGCGTGTCTGTGGGCGGATTTCAAAAATTCTTAAACTTGATTATTTCGGGACCCTAGAGAGTATATGGTTAAAATTTCAGCTCTCTAGGTCCAGTTTAAAGGCCTAATTTTTGCCGACGGACGGACGGACATGGCTAGATCGACATTACTATCGATGCTGATCATAAATATAGTAACTTTTAGGGGTCTACGGGCAATATTAAGGTATGTTACAAACTATGCGTCAAAATTAATATACCCCTAGAATAGGGTATAAACAAGAAAACGTGCTTCGTTGCCGATAGCTGACCTGTTGTTTTCTGCAAAACATTGTGGGGTTTTTCTTACTTTTAGACGCATCGACTTGATCCTCGTTGTGTATAAGTTTTCACTACGTGCAGCGGTACCTGATTTATTATACCCTATTCTAGGGGTATATTAATTTTGACGCATAGTTTGTAACATACCTTAATATTGCCCGTAGACCCCTAAAAGTTACTATATTTATGATCAGCATCGATAGTAATGTCGATCTAGCCATGTCCGTCCGTCCGTCCGTCCGTCCGTCGGCAAAAATTAGGCCTTTAAACTGGACCTAGAGAGCTGAAATTTTAACCATATACTCTCTAGGGTCCCGAAATAATCAAGTTTAAGAATTTTTGAAATCCGCCCACAGACACGCCCACAAACTCAAAAAAACAAAATTTTGGAAAAAATCGAATTTTGAGCTAGAGAGCTGAAATTTTTTATATAAATTTTGTTTAAGTGTTTTAAGTTAATAAAAAATATATTTGCGCTCTCGTCAGAGAGCGACATCAAAATAAAAGACTTTATTTAATTTTAATAACTTTTTATTGAAGTCAAAGCTTCAGATCCCTTACCCTTGGTGGGGGGAAATCTTCCGCTATACGAAGTGACTGTTGGTATGGTAGACTTAAGACTTAACAACTTGAGATACATCGATCCCCTTTTATATTGCTTAATTGCTAACGCAGCATTTTGACTGCGGATATTCTCGCACCAGTTGCTAAAGGCAAAAAGTGCTGAGTCACATTTCCTGCTCATATTTTATAAACATTGAAGCGATGGATCTTTAAAACATAAACATTGATTAGGACAAAAAGTGTTGACTACAATTATTCTTTGTCATAGCATCTTTTTGTGTACATTGAAAGTATGGCAAAATGTTTACTTATTGAATTTAAAATCTAGATGCGCACAAGTGGGTTTCGATATAACACCTCCCCCTTTAGAGTCTTCTAATGGTCGGAAAGTGACCTTTGGAAGATTTACATTGTTTATTATCTTCTTATTTTTACATTTTAAATATGTATAAAGGATTATGACAAGTATAATGATTAAAATTATCATGTACATAGTTAAACTAGTATGTTTGTGCTTGTATTTCAGTTCTTCAATTTCTTTTAAGTTTTGTATATTTTGGTAATGTAATTCTTGAAAAGTTATATCTTTTGATTTGGTATAATTAATATTCTCAATTACATTTGGTATTAAAGGTTCGTGTTTATAATTTTTTCTTTCGTACATTTTATTATTTATTTCAATTTTACAATTTTCGAACTTAATTAGGTAGTTACCTTTAACAGTAATGTTTTGATTATTACAATTTTGATTTATTTCTTGTAATTTTACATTAATTAACACAAGATTATTATTTCCTATTTCTAATATTTCTTGGTTTACATTTTTTATTAGTTTACAATTCATTTGTTTTTTAAATAGATTCTGTAAGCAGTTATCATTTATTTTTGATAAATATTTTTTAATATTTGTATTATTGTAAATTGCTTGATCTTTAGTCAAATATATTTTATTAGTTATCTCTAATTGCTGACTATCTTCTAAGTTTGGTATGGGTTGAATATGTATTTGTTTGTATAATTCGTTTGTAAAGTTTGGCAATTCAATTATAAAAATAATAGAGTTTTTATACAAAGCAAGTTCTAATTTGATTTCTGAAAGTTTTTCAATTGTAATATTATTTTTATCAATTTCTGTTTCTGAAAATATGTCTTTGCTTAGGATTCCTAGTCTCGATGCTAAAATTATGTCTTTAATTTTGTCGATGTCATTTATCAAATATTTTATATTGTCTTTAATTTCTATTTCTAATTTCAATTTGTTAAGATCCCTTTCTAAATCGTGTTGAATGCGAATAGATTTTCCTATATGTTCGGTAAGTTTCTTAGTTTTGTTATTAAACATGTTAGTTACTAACGCAATTTGTTCATTAAAATGATTGTTTATCTGGATTTGTAAATTTGAGTTTTCTATTGCATTATGTGTATTTGTTGTAGTTGTATAATGGTAAAACCGTTACCGTGGTTGTAATTAGTTATTTGTATTTCTTGGCTATAGGCCAGTGTTAACTGCCATAGAACTAGTATCGATGCCAATTTTAATTTTATCATTTTTAAATTTTTTCTTTTTCTTTCGAAACTGGTCTTTGTGTAATTTTTGTAAGTCTCTGTTTGGTTTAATAGTTATTTTATTTTTATCGATTTCAATCACTTTTACTTTCCTATGCTTTGTTTTTAATTTATCGAAATATGTAGGATTATAAATTTTGGTAAAATTAGGATTTATATCGGTATCTTTTCTATCTTTATTCACTCTAGCTAAAACTTTATTTTTTGTGCTTTCGATTCTATTAAATATTGTTTTATTGTCTATGCGTCCGAAATGTATGTCACTCGGTTTTTCTCTAGTAGTTAAGTGGATCGTATTGTTGTAAACCTCTATTGTTCGTGTCACGTTATCGACTAAGCTTGGCTTTTGCTTTTCAAATAATCTTATGTTCTCGTTGAGAGTGGAGTGCAAACGCTCTATATCTGAGTTGCCTGTGTGTCGATATGGCGTAGTAATGTGAGTTACTATCTCGTTGTCTTTGAGATATTGTTTAACTGTGTAAGATAAAAAACATTTATCATTGTCGGTCGTTAAGATTTTTGGTTTACCTAGATAAATAAATATCTTAGTTATAGCGGTTAGCACATCGGCTTGATTCTTTGTTTCTAAACGTTCAAGGGCTATAAATTTTGAAAATTTGTCAATACATGTTAGGTAGCTACCATTTCTTGGTATGGGCCAAATGTCCATATGGTAGTGTTCATGAGGGCCTGAGGGCGTGGGCGTTTTTTCATAAGGTAGTTTTATTGGATTCCTTTCTATTTTGAAATTACACATTTCGCAATTGTTCAATACTTTATTAATAGTTTCACGTAAACTAGGTGCGTAAAATTTTCTAATGACTTCAAGGTATGTTTTTTCAATACCAATATGATTAAATTTTATATGGATTTTATTAATTGTTTCCTCAGTTTCTGGAGGATGTAAATTTATTAGGTTAGATATGCTTCTATATAATTTCTGTTTATTATGGTGTTGTTTCCAATGGGTTTGAAATTTAAGAAATAATTCGTCGTCATTCGCATATTTGTTCAAAGGTAAATCGTCGTTATTTATGAATATTGCATTTGTGCAATTTATATCACATTCTGATATTATTAGATCAAAGTCTTTGGTCGTAAAATTTTTTCTCGTAATTGTTATTAATCTTTTACCTATATACGGAAAGGATATTTCCTGAGAATCTTCATTAGTTGTTTTGATGATTATCTGACGTTTAAACATGTTAAGGGGTTTTTCTGTTATTGGAATTAGGTCTGTACTATCTGATTCGACACTGTGTTGTGTACTCGCTAAGTCTTCTTCTAAAGCGTTAATTTCAGGTGAAATCTTGATTCTTGATAGAGCATCGGCAACTTTATTTTCTTTGCCTTGCAGGTACTCAATATCAAAATCATATTCTTCGAGCTTTATTTTCCAACGTTGTAGTTTAGAATTAGGCTCTTTCAGATTATGTAGCCAAACTAGCGGCCTATGATCTGTTAAAATTTTAAAACGTCTACCATATAGGTAATGACGAAATTGTTTGGTTGCCCAAACGATTGCTAGGAGTTCTTTCTCTATAGTGCTGTAGTTGCACTCGTGTTTATTAAGTGTCCTGGATGCAAATGAAAGTGGTCCGTGAGATTGGGACAATACTGCACCTATTGCAAAATTGCTTGCATCGGTTGTTAATATAAATTCTTTACTAAAGTCTGGGTGTTTGTTAATTAACATATCTGTCATTGCTACTTTTAGTTTGTTGAACGCGTCAGCATATTGTTCGTTCTTTATATCTATTTTTGAATCCTTTTTTAGGTATAACGTCATAGGTTTGATTATTTTAGCATAATCCTGGATGAATTTTCTATAATATCCAGTTAAACCTAGGAAGGATTGTATTTCTTTTATGGAGGTGGGAATTTGAAAATCTTTTATTGTTTGAATTTTTGACGGATTGGGTTTGATACCTTCTGGTGTAATTATATGTCCGAGAAATTCGGATTCTTTCTTTAGAAAATCACATTTATTCAAAGAAACTTTAAGATTGACTTGTCGAAGTCTCTTGAAGATTAGTTTCAAATGTTGAATATGTTCTTGTAGTGATGAAGAAAAGATGATGATATCGTCAAGGTAAACATAGCATATTTTACCAATGTAGTCACTTAGGACTTCGTTCATCATGCGTTGAAATGTAGCAGGAGCATTCTTGAGACCAAATGGCATTCTGATCCATTCATAATGTCCTGAAAGTGTGGAGAAGGCTGTCTTCTCACGATCTTGTGGATCTATTTCAATTTGGTAAAAACCTTTTGTTAAATCCAAAGTAGAAAAATAATTGGCTCGACCCATCTTGTCGAGTATATCTTCAATTAGAGGAATTGGAAATTTATCCTCTTTGGTAACCTTGTTCAATTTGCGATAGTCAATAACTATACGCCACTCTTTATTTCCCATCTTGTCCATTTTCTTGGGTACGACCCATATCGGAGCATTATATGGTGAACTCGAGTGTTTGATTATCCCTTGATCCAAAAGATCTTGGATCTGATTATTGACTTCATTTTTATGTACCTCGGGATAGCGGTATATCCGGGTGAAAATTGGGGAATTGTCTGAGACAGTAAGTTTGTGTTTGACGTGTGATGTAAATGTTAGGTCGTCACCTTTATGAAAGAATACATCTTGATATTCTTTTAGGGTTTTAGAGAGAATTCTTTTTTCTTCAATATTCGTGTGTTCAGTATTTTTTTGTTCAAACTCGTCGAAGATAGTGTCATTTGGCGTTAAGCCGCTTAAGTGATGAACTTCCATCATGTAGTCTTGTTCGTCAATTAAATCAAAAAATATTGGAATTTTTATGTCATTCAGTGTTAATGTCTTGGTTGCATAATCTAATTTACTATTATTAGGTAATAGAATATTATTACCGATTATCCCATTGTAATTTGGACTAAAATTCAATATATGGAAAAGACAGTTTTCTTTTACTTTATAGGCGAATTTTTCTTTGGGAAATAATGCTTCTTCACTACGACAGGGTTTCCTACTGTGTTAATTTTTAACGGTTGCTTTCTAGTTTGTATGTATTGGGGTGGAACGTCTATTTTATTAATGATACTATTTGTTGCTCCAGTATCTATGAGCATACGTATAATTTTGCCGTTTTTCTCTATTCTGAGATAGGGAAGTCCGGATTTATTTCCGAGGCTTGTAACTGAAAATTTTGATTCTCGTGAGTTTCGTTATTTGTTTCTAAATTCCTTTCAGTATTACTACTATTATTTTCATTATATCCCGCAGGATTGTTAGAGTGATTTCCTCTGTTGTAATTAACTTGTCTGTTAACCGGTGTTGGGTTACGTCTCAATTGACTACTACTTGGATCTATGTCCATAGGCTGTGTTCTAGAGTTGTTTTGGTTATAGTTCCTATCTGTATTGTAATTTTTTTGGAAAGGAGCTCTGTTTTGAAAATGATTGAATGGTGGTCGAAAATTATTTGGTCTAAAATTGTTGTTAGGGTTGTTTCTATTTTGGCCAAACGCTTGGAAATTTTGGGGTCTAAAATTATTTTGATGATTCTGTGGGACAAACATTTTAGGTTGAAAGTTCTTAACATTATTGCTGAAGTTTTGCCTTGGCTGTCTTTCTTCAAAAGAGTTTGATTCAACAAATCCTGCTTCTGTGAGCTCGTGTAGGGCTTCCTGCAAACTCATTGGTTTGAGGGCGAAAAGAATTGTTCGCATATGTACCGGCAATTTCTCTTTAAAAATATTTAAGGCTGTGAGATTATTATTGTTCACTTCATGGACTTTATTTTCTTGAACCGATTTTTGGTTCAAATCGCACAAAGTTTTTTGTATGTCGTTATAGAAATTTAAAACGTTACCTCTGAAACTGATCTGTCTTAGATCTTCGTACAATTGTAGGCTGTTCTTGAATCCTCCGAAATTATTAATTAGCATATGTCTGATTTCTAACCAATTTTGTAAGTGGGAGTGAATCTCAATGCATCTTTTTGCTTTTCCAATAAATTTGGATTTTAAAATATTTATACACATCAGTTGGCTTTGATTATCATACTCGTTAAGAGTTGGTATTATTCCATCTACATTTGTGAGGAATGTGTAAAGATCTTCAGTGCGACCATCAAACGTATTAAGTTTCTCAATATATTTTAATGGATTAAGCGTTAAGCTTTTTTTTGGGTGTATTATTTACTTGGGATGTAGCCATTTTGGTTTTCTGATAGTTTTCTATACTTAATTTACTTTGATTAAACTTATGATTATTTTCTTCAAATTTTGTCAATAAAATGTTGTCAATATTTTTATTTTTACTTTTATTGTCTAAAATATTATTGCCCAAACTAAGATTTAAATTATCAATTTTATTTTCTAGTAATTTAATTTTTCTATTTTCAAAATTATTCTTACAATATTCAGGTATACTTCTGTTTCGAATTTCTAGTAGATGTAGGTCTTCTTCTTCTGTTGAACTAGATTCCTCTTCGTCAGTGTATCTGCTTTCTGGGTTAATTATCTTCTTCTTCTGCAATCTCTTGAACATTTATTTTATGCTATTTGTTGGAGCTCTGAAGCTGCCCTTTTCTTTTTTAACTTAGTCTATGAGGTTGATTAATTTCTCTCTATGAGTTTTGTGGTATTACCATGTGCATTGGGGTGAACCACTAATTAATCCGTTTTTATTCACTGAATAGATTTGTTGGATCTTCGATCTTTTCACTGAATTTATTTAAAAATGTTTTACCCGTCAATGTGAGTACGGTTTATTCACTTTCAAAACTTTTTTTTAAAAATATCTTAATCAATTTTGTATTAATTTATTTTTATTTATTCACAGCACCGTGTTTAGTCGTAGACTCAAAGATTTGTTTTAATCTTTTTCGCAGAAAAAACTTATTTTTGAAATTTACTTCACTATTTAAACGGAACGGTAGATTTTTACAAGGATTACACGATTTGTGCAATCCTACCGACTGCGCCAATTTTGTTTAAGTGTTTTAAGTTAATAAAAAATATATTTGCGCTCTCGTCAGAGAGCGACATCAAAATAAAAGACTTTATTTAATTTTAATAACTTTTTATTGAAGTCAAAGCTTCAGATCCCTTACCCTTGGTGGGGGGAAATCTTCCGCTATACGAAGTGACTGTTGGTATGGTAGACTTAAGACTTAACAACTTGAGATACATCGATCCCCTTTTATATTGCTTAATTGCTAACGCAGCATTTTGACTGCGGATATTCTCGCACCAGTTGCTAAAGGCAAAAAGTGCTGAGTCACATTTCCTGCTCATATTTTATAAACATTGAAGCGATGGATCTTTAAAACATAAACATTGATTAGGACAAAAAGTGTTGACTACAATTATTCTTTGTCATAGCATCTTTTTGTGTACATTGAAAGTATGGCAAAATGTTTACTTATTGAATTTAAAATCTAGATGCGCACAAGTGGGTTTCGATATAACATATATGATCTTTGGCCCATAAAACTGATTGGGACATACAATTTTCAAAATCCGCCCACTGACACGCCCACAATTAAATAAAACAAATTTTGGGAAAAATTGAATTTTGAGCTAGAAAGCTGAAATTTTTTATATATGATCTTTGGCCCATAAAACTGCTTGGGACATACAATTTTCAAAATCCGCCCACTGACACGCCCACAATTAAATAAAATATTTTTTTTGAAAAACCAAAATTTGAGCTAGGGAGCTGAAATTTTTAATATATACTCTCTAGGGGCCGTTTATGCTCATGTGTAAATATTTTCAAAATCCGCCTACTGACACGCCCACAATTTTTTTTTTTTATTTTTGAAAGTCCAAAGTTTGAGCTAGGGAGCTGAAATTTATAGTATATACTCTCTAGGTGCCCTTTATGCTCATACTTAATTTTTTTTTTAAATCCGCCTACTGACACGCCCACAATTAAATAAAACAATTTTATTGAAAAACCAAAGTTTGAGCTAGGGAGCGTTTTTATTTACAAAAGCTTAGTTTTTTCGATAAAATCCTTTAAATTTTTGTCACGCCCACTTATGAGATATAGGAATAAGAATAGGGTATCCAACAGTTCGCCCAAGCGGACTGTAGCCCGCCCTTATGTTTTTTTAAAATGGTTTATGGCTGGTTTTTATACCCTATTCTAGGGGTATATTAATTTTGACGCATAGTTTGTAACATACCTTAATATTGCCCGTAGACCCCTAAAAGTTACTATATTTATGATCAGCATCGATAGTAATGTCGATCTAGCCATGTCCGTCCGTCCGTCCGTCCGTCCGTCCGTCCGTCCGTCGGCAAAAATTAGGCCTTTAAACTGGACCTAGAGAGCTGAAATTTTAACCATATACTCTCTAGGGTCCCGAAATAATCAAGTTTAAGAATTTTTGAAATCCGCCCACAGACACGCCCACAAACTCAAAAAAACAAAATTTTGGAAAAAATCGAATTTTGAGCTAGAGAGCTGTAATTTTTTATATATGATCTATGGCCCATAAAACTGATTGGGACATAAAATTTTCAAAATCCGCCCACTGACACGCCCACAATTAAATAAAACAAATTTTGGGAAAAAATTGAATTTTGAGCTAGAAAGCTGAAATTTTTTATATATGATCTTCGGCCCATAAAACTGCTTGGGACATAAAATTTTCAAAATCCGCCCACTGACACGCCCACAATTAAATAAAATATTTTTTTTGAAAAACCAAAATTTGAGCTAGGGAGCTGAAATTTTTAATATATACTCTCTAGGGGCCCTTTATGCTCATGTGTAAATATTTTCAAAATCCGCCTACTGACACGCCCACAATTTTTTTATTTTTATTTTTGAAGTCCAAAGTTTGAGCTAGGGAGCTGAAATTTATAGTATATACTCTCTAGGTGCCCTTTACGCTCATACTTAAATTTTTTTTAAATCCGCCTACTGACACGCCCACAATTAAATAAAACACACCAAAGAAAACGAAACAAAAAACCGGTTTTTGTTTCGAAGTGTTTCGGTGGTGGTTGTCGAAAATACATGCCATTGTATACGAGCAACAGACACCGAATGCAACAAAACTGTTGGGATTAGAACTAGAAACTCTATTTACCTCTATGAAATGAAAAGCCTCAATGATCGCATCAAAATTTTAATACTGACTTTCAGAAACCAGTCCTGGAACTATAAGCTCCAGGGTTTAAAAAAAGGGAGCAAACCATTCTGGAAAATCGTTAAGATAATTAAAAAGAAAAACGGTCACATTCCTGCGTTCAGGTATGGAAATTCTATTTTGCTCACAAATACAGAAAAAGCAAATGCATTAGCCCGCTAGTTTTTTTTTAATCATCATATAACAAACAACATTTCTAGCAGTAATAACACAAATTCTGCAGTTGAGCGTTCTATGGAACTTCTGTATTCAAGTCCAGTAAATGCAGGAGACAACTTTATATCTATAAATGAGATGGAGACGGTATTGTCAAGCTTGAAAACCAATAAATCTGCTGGTCTAGATCAAACTTCTAATTATAGGTATAAAATTTCTTCAATGTCTGTTCAATGGTTGCATCAAACTGGGATACTTTCCTAAAGAATGGAAATCAGCAAAAGTTATCCCAATTTTAAAGCCGGGCAAAAGTCCAACATTGAAACCCATTGCAATCTGCCTTGAATGCAATTGAAATATATTTCAGTAATTGGAAAATAAAAATAAATGCTTTAAAGACTCAGGCTGTCTTTTTTACCAGAAAAAGAAAAACCTGTTTATTACCAAGCAACAGACTGCAAATAAGTGGTATTCAGACAGAATGGAAGCAGAGTGCAAAGTACCTAGGGGTACATCTCGATAAAACATTGAAATTCGGGCCACATATACAGCAAATAAAGACGAAGGTATACATAATAACAAATACGCTTTATCCGTTCATTAGTCTTAAGCCACAATTGAGCCTTGAAAACAAAATAATCATATTCAGGGTTATCTTCCAGGCGATAATGTTTTATGGATCCCCTGTTTGGGGGAAGTGTGCAAAAAGCCATATTCGTCGGTTGCAAATAACCCAAAACAAACTTTTAAAAATGATTTTTGATCTTCCCTGGCATTTTTCCACCGACGAGCTGCATGCATTGGCAAATATTGAAAAAGTATAAGAAAGAATTTTAAAATTACATGATCGATACAATGTAGCTTGTATTACTTCCGACAACATCCTGATTTCAAATCTAGCTATTTGATTAAGAAAATGTGATAATTTATTTGCTTATTTATTTATTTATTATTTATTTATTTATTTATTATTTATTTATTTATTTTTTTATTTACTTATTTTTTTTTTATTTATTTATTATTTATTTATTTATTTATTATTTATTTATTTATTTATTTATTCATTTATTTATTCAATTATTTATTTACTTTATTTATTTATTTATTTATATATTATTTATTTATTTGTTAACCATATTATTTATTTACTTATTTTTGTACATATTTATTTATTCATTTGTTAATTTATTTATCTGTTGATTGGTTCATTTGTTGACTGTTTAGTCCTTAAATTTTGTTATATTATTAATCAATTGTTACTCTATTTTTTTTTTTTTTTTATAATAAGCGCGCACTAAAGGGATTTGTTAGGACCCTTATAATGTATTAGCTACACAGCGCGGGCGTTAAAGAAATTAGGGTGAGAGGAAAAGGAGAGATGCCGATGCACGTTGGTTTTGAATGTCTGTAGGTTATAATGTGTAGGAAAAATGGAGCGGGGAAGAGCATTCCACATTCGTGTTGTACGGCTGAGGAAAGATTCTTTGAACTTCACTGTACGTCCGAACACAGGCTTGAGGGTGAACTGATAAGCATTCCTTGCATGGCGGGTATTGCGGTTGAAATGTTCAGGGGGAGGAACGCAACTGGCTATTTCGTTTGAGCACTTATGGTGGAAATAACGATAAAATAACGACAGGCAGGAGACATTACGACGATGACTAAGAGAGTCAATCGATCTCGCGATGTCTCGGTCGCCAATGAGTTTTATCGCGCCTTTTTGGATCCTGTCAAGTAGCTCCAAATAAGTTATTGGTGCACCGGACCAGATATGAGCGTTGTACTCGAGTTTCGGGCGAATAAACGCCTTATAAATTGTAGCCAGATCAGAAGGGGTGAAATATTTCTTACAACGCTTAAGGAAGCCTAGACATTTCGCGGCGTTCTTGGCGACATCGAATATGTGGTCATTCCAACGAAGGTTGTCATTTACACACATACCGAGAATGGAAAGTCTTTCGGTTTCAGCGATGTAAGTGCCATTCATAGATAATGGCAGTGTGTGTGGGTTTTGCTTTAATGACAGTTGACAGCATTGAGTTTTGGAATCATTAAATTCCACTCTATTGGTTTTACCCCACTGAGTTATGCTGTTAAGATCGGAATTTAATGAGCTTAACATACGTTGCCGTTCCAGTTCCACACCCGAAGATGAGGGGCGCGACCCAAGAAACGAATATGAGAAGCTGAGGGTACTGTCAGCAGCAAAGGAATGGATTGGATTAGAAGTAAGAGACAGGAGATCATTTATAAAAATGAGAAAGAGAGTCGGGGACAGCATTTATTTGGTGAGTTGCAGACTTGAAACCGTCCAAAACAACTTGAATTGAACGGTCCGAAAGGTAATTTCTAATCCATTGAAGAAGAGTATCAACGATTCCAAATGTACGCATTTTCGACAAGAGAGCTTGATGCCAAACTCTGCCAAATGCCTTTGAAATATCAAGCGCGACGATCTTACTTTCACCACCTTGATGAAGAGATTGGTTCCACTTTTCGGTTAGATATGTCATCAAATCACCAGTGGACCTGTTGCTACGAAAACCATACTGCCGGTCATTAAGAAGTTTTCGCGGTTCAAGATATTTCATTAGCTGACGGTTTATCAGCGTTTCCATGACCTTAGAAGCAGCATCCACGTCGCTGTCGAGGAAGCACAGCGACCAGTTAAAACTCTTAAGGAAACCGTTTAGTTTTTCCCAATTGGCTTTCTCGTATTGCCAAACGGTTCTTTTTGGAGTTTGTTCTTTAACTATGTGGTTGGAGTACGAGAAATTCGCTGATATAATACAATGGTCTGACGAACCTAGAGGCGATAATACGTTCAAAGCGTATTTATCGGGGTGAGAGGTAAGAAACAAGTTCAAAGTGTTGGCAGTTTGGCTGCTAATGTCCGGTATTCGTGTCGGCTCATTTACAAGCTGAGTCAGGTTATTTACCTCAGCAAAGATCTCGACGTACCTTCCTTCGGGTGTTGTCTGACCAGAATGTCGAAGCCAGCCTGAATTGTGTATATTGAAATCGCCCGCAATAACGATTTCAGAACGAGGATGAAGGGTCACAATTCTTGTAATGGAATCGGACAGGGCATCAAACTCATTATAAGTTGAATGTCTGTCCAAGTTGGGGCTTCTGTAAATAAAACAGTAGTGGATTAATTGCCTACGGACATGAAATTTGAACCAAATGAAATTAAATTCCGGATTGGAACACTGACCATACTGGGGCTGAACTTGGTAGGCTACGTCACTAGGTATATAAACGGCGATACCGCGATGGGGAAAGAATAATGGCACTAAGTTGTACCCAGGTAGACTGAACTCTGTTAAATCAGAGCCAACGCTAACCTGGGTTTCACTAAGTGCCAAAACAGCTGGTTTGTTATGAAAAACATGGGCGTATAATGAAAAAAAGTTTTCCTCAACCCACGAATGTTGCTGACATCCACAACGAAATTCCTACACATTAGAAAATACAAACATAAAAGAAAACACAACTCCGACGCTAACTAAGCGTAAGCCGTGAATTGAAAACACTCTAATTGTTGTCGCAATAGTTTGTAAACATTTTCTTATGAAATCAAGATGTTCTTGAGTTATTCACCGCCTCTCCTTCTCTCCAGCCTACGTTCCTAGGATCTTAAATTGCTAAGAAGGTTTTTATAGTAGCTTTTCCTTCTTACATAGTTTAAATAAAAATTCTTTAAAACATTTATAATTAATATTTCAGTAGTAAGGTAGAGTATACCACATCTCTGTAAATTGTGCAATATAGTCTTAAGAACAATGTAATATTTCCGCTAAAATAAAAATACAAATACAAAATCTGCCCAATCCCATTTTTTTACCATATAAACATAATATAGCCTTCTTTGATATTGCATTTGGATTTTTCGTATAAATCGTAAAAATAAATCAAGAAACGGTTACGGTTGAACGTTTATGTTAAAATAAAACACAATTGACGAAAAAAACAACCATATGAACTGAGGACAGTAATATTACTAGATACTTAGGTTTAACAAGGCTGCTGGCTGGATGGCATAGTTTTATTAAGTTTTAAATATTTGTTTTTATTTAATTTTAGCTAATAATTAATTTAAGTTAACAGAAAATTTATTCTGGTCTTTAAACTTAACTATAATTTTGTAAATATTGCCTTTCGCCTAAGTATAAGCAACAAACTTCCTTCTCTATTAAACTTGCTTAAGCTACTTAACCTATAATAACTATAATCAAGGTTCTTAACACTCGTTGTCCTACTCAACAATCCTAAATGCTTTCATAATATGCTGATGTAATGTAGAAAATAATATTCCACAATGTCGTTAGCACCGTGGAAAAAAAATAAAAGTTAAGGAGTTCACTCATGCTGATTTTCTGGGCATTGAAAGGGCCTTGCTAGAACACTAACCTTAAAACACTATGTAATGTAGAGGTTAAAGAATAAACTTGTTAAATCAGAGTTGGTTGTGTACAAATTAAGGTGTCAGCGTCTAGATGAACTTCAATCACCTTTTCTCTGGGTTTTCGTGTTGAACGAAATTTGAATTAATCTAAAGTCAAGTGTCGTAGAAGAAGTAGAATAGGCATACGACTAAAAACTACTAGCGACTGAAAAATTCCTTCCCGCATTTATCGAACAAATACTGAGTACATTTTACCTGCTAAATACCTTGACTAATAACTGCGGCCTTGAGGTTAATTTCTAGGAGTGATTCTAGATGGGAAATCGACGTGGAGTCTCAACACAAAGAAGGCAAAGATAGCCTTCTATACCTGGACCAAGATATTCAGCAAAACCTGGCCTTTATACCGCGATAGTAAGACCGAAACTGTCATAAGAATCCAAGGTTGAACCACTCTTATTTTTGCTTGCCAATCATTATTTGCTTTGCCTAAGAAAAAACAGAGCTTTAATGCCCTGTGAAACCACATAAACCAGAAACTTTTATAGTCCCTTATAATTCCAGTTCCGTTTTATGGCACAGAAGCATGGACGAAAATAGTTCAAGCTATTGACTGCCCCGTTTGCGGTGACAGAGTTTGGAGAAAGAGCTTTTTTACATCATTCTGTCGGTAGTGGCCAATCATCGTAGATGGCGAATGGACAATAACGCTCCAGCCCACAGTCGTCTATCTCAACCCAGAGGAGAAACGCTGTAAAAAACACCTCACCTTATGAGTTGCGCACATGTGGAATATATCCCCTCTCACCATTTGTAAGTGCGAAGCTATATTTTTGACACTGGAGGGAGCCAACAATTTTACGTAACGTCCTCAGAAAAGGTATAACTAATAAACAAAATTATGTACATACTACATTCAAGTATGTGTGGGCATTTTGAGCTGTCATCATTCGTCTAAATTTTAAAATTAGACTTAATCAAAGTCATTTCTTCCTATCACCGGTATCTGTACTCCGTAAAGAATAATGATGCACTTTGTACAGCGTAAAATTATTTTAAATTAAAGTTCCATCGCAAAATAAATAAATTAATGGATAAATAAGTACAAACGAGTACATGTTCTAATACGCAACATGCAATTTGAACAAATAAACTTGTTAAGCCTAATAATAACGGACGGTGAATCTTATGCGAAAGTACAAGGAACAGCGCAGTTTTTTTATGATCTCCCAGCAATTTTCACAACATTTACTGACTGTTAAAGACAGTTGGGAATTTTAAAGTGATAGGCAACATCAACAACGCAGTTTGGTGACGGTCTGATGCTGTTCTAATATCTCGCGCCCATCGTACTGATTGTTTATAATTGTTCAGTCGTCATCAAACGGAAGACTTCGATTGAAAATCACACGACGATCACATTTGATTCATGACACACGTCTGGTGGCTTGATAGTACTCGTACATTGTCAGCTATTCCATTATTTTTTGTTATGTAATTAAAAGAGTAGCTGCTAGCGATTTCTTTGATATCTCAAGCCTGTGCTGATTAATTTAAAATTCCAAACTAAAAACTATCAATTAATCACATGCCTTATAACTGGCTTGCGTTCGCACGTGCTGTAATTCAGGTTGCAAATAAAATGCAAGTCCGAACACTATTGAATCATCCCGGTCAACGTCATCATCTAGAAACAACTGTCATGCGATTCTCAAAAATTAATTACAGAATATTTTGAAGTTATGATTTGGACTCGAATAACCAGTAATGTAAAGCTATGGAGACAACTATTATCATAAGTAATTATTACACGGAGGGATGGTTGATTGTGGTAGGGAACAGACCTACCGTAATAGAATAATTATTGGCGGCTGTCAGGTTATAGAATTGTGATCTTGGAAGCCTATGCAATACAATAATTAAGAAATGGTAAATAAGTTAACAAATAATCTTACGACGAGGGTAAAAGACCTCCAAAAATCATTCCTACTTACTTAACGGACTCAAGAACCGTGAAGTGTCTCAGCCTGAGACACTGCATCCTTCCATTCTCTGCAATCCCGGGCACGCTGCTTCCAGTTATCCAGACCAAGTGCTCTGGCATCCTCGATGGCTTGGTTTTTAAAGCGGACGATCGGTCTTCCTTGCCTTCTTGAACCAAGGGGCTGGGAGTCGAAGATGATCTTGGCTGGAGCATTATTTTCAATTCGCTCAATGTGGCCGAGCCAATGTATTCGACATGATTTAGCTTTTTGGGCTACATCCACATATTGGTACAGCTCATAGAGTTCGCGGTTGTATCTTCTCCTCCATTCGCCCTCCTCGCACACAGGACCATATATCCAACGGAGCATTTTTCTTTCAAAAGAACCCAATATTAGCTCCCCTTTTCTACTTATCGTCCAGCACTCGGCACAATAAAGCAGAACTGGTAGAATTATGGTTCGATAGAGAATGCATTTTGTCCTTCGAGTAAGGAGTTTTGAACCCATTTGTGTCGCTCAACCGAAGTAACAGCGGTTTCCCAAGGCAATTCTCCGTGGGATCTGCACTACGGTGTCATTCGTGGAGTTGATATTTACTCCTAGGTACATAGATGAACTCTTTAACTACCTCGAAGTTATTGCTATCAAAAGTGACGTTTGGTCCTAGGCGTTGGACAGATGTTTGTTTGTTTGTTGATACTTGGTCTTGTCCTCATTTACTTCAAGACCAACAAATTTCACCTGTTCTTCGATCGCCCTGAAAGCCTCTAACACGGCACGCTGTTAACGACCGTTGATGTCGATATCGTCCGCATACCCCAGTAGCTGGACGAATCTATTGAAGATAGTGCCTTCCGTGTTGACACCGGCCTTCTCACTATTTTCTCCAGAACAAGATTAAAGAAGTCACATGATAGCACATCTAGGAGAGGATTGCTGTAAACATTTAGAGGTTAATTCAACACTCTGCTGAAAGAATTTTCCAACGCCCTATAAAATCCAAATGGGTACTATAAAGTCAACCCGTTTGGAGTTATAATGTAGCAACTGTCATTCCATTCTAGGGACGATGCAATGTAATAATTCCAGCAAGCTGAACCTCAGTCAAATTAATTACAGAATTAATTATAAATAGAAATTATTTGTAGTCTAATAGAAAGCTTCGGAGATAACTTACAGTCATAAGTTATTTAATACACGGAGGGACGCTTGATTATGGGAGAGAACATACCTACAGTAATAGAGTAGTTATTAGGGGCTGTCAAGTTGAGAAAATTATGGTGTAGGTTGCGGTGCAATACTATTATTAAGAAACGGTCAATTGTGAATACATATAAGTAAAAAATACTCTTACGACGAGAATGAAATGATTCCGAAATTCTTACAAGTACCTATAGTTTAAGCAAGAGTACCTTAGTATGTAAGCATTGTATAATTACAAATAGAATCGGCACCGCAGGAATTATTAAGCATTGTTGGAGAGTGAGTTTGCGATAAATGCATCTATATGAAGAAGAGAGTCGATAGTGCTGCGACCATTTTTAAATGCAACTTGATTGAGGTTAATGAGGCTGTTTCTTTCTATGAACCACAGCAGCCGTTTGGAAATAATTTTTTCCAGCAATTTGCTGGTAGGTACAAGAAAGAAGGGATATAGGCCTGTGCCTGTAGCCATTGGTGGTTGTGGATAATTGTTTCGATTTAGGTATCGGAATCAACGTTGCAGTTTTCCATATTTGGGGTATTGTGCCGTTGTCAAATATTGTATTGTAAACAACAAAAACCACGTATCTATACTTTCTATTGACTTTGAAAAGGCGTTTGAACGGATCGGCATCCATGTGGTTCTTAACAAATTAAACAAATAGAAAATTGGTCGTAAAATGTACTGCTTTATAAAATCCTTCCTCTTAAATAGAAAATTTAGAGCAAAGGTAAACAATTCTTATTCAAAAATACACAATCTTAATAATGGCATACCCCAAGGATCCCCCTCTCTGTGGTAATCAATCAATCAGATTAATATCTGGTGTATGCAATCGGGTGCATCAATGTCCCCTACTAAAAGCAAGCACCTGCACATCTGCAGAAAAATTCACTGTTCCATTCCTCCGTTAGATCTAAGCGACATACTATTACCTAATGTCAGTAATCTAAGTATTTTAGGCATAATATTTGACAATAAATTTACTTTTAAACAACTCTGTCTAGAATTAAAGAAAAAGCTAGCAGCCAGGCTTAACATAATCAGATACCTATCCTCAAAAAATAGTTTTGTTCATACAAATACCTTAGTTAAGATTACAAAAACAATAATTCTTTCCAAAATAGACTATGGTTTGGCCATATACGGCAAGTGTGCAAAATCTACCCTCCAAACTCTCTATCCATCATACCATGCAGCATTACGTTCCAGTCTTAAAGCATTTAGAACTAGTCCAATAAAAAATATCCTCATAGAAGGTGGTTTTTCATCCATCATAAACAGAAGAGGCATTCTAGCATCTCGCCTAGTGCCCAAAATCTGTGAGTCACTAAGCTCTCCAATTCACGCTGAAGCAGTCAAAGTTCTAAGGCGAAGAAAAATCCCAAAAACACCGTCAGCCCTCTCGAAAAAAAATTATCCGCCCTGGCTACTCCCACCGAACGCAATAAATACCAAACTCACCAGACACAAAAAGGACACAACTCCCAAAGACACATACATTCAACGGCTCCGGGAAATAACCCCCCAATGAAAATAATAATAATTTCACTGTGAAATTATTCCCCAAGTCAAAGATGAAATAAGTCCCCAAAATGGTATGAAATAAGTCCCCAAATAAGTATGAAATAATTCCCCAAAATGGATTTCAAGTGTTCAAGATGTTATGGCTTTCTGAACGTGAAATAAGGCCATACGAATTCATTTACCCAAAGTGCAATAAGGCCAAGTGCTCCCATTGCACTGTTTATGGGATCCCAATCCCATAATCCCATCCAATAATGCAGATGGGGAGCATGCTGCCCCCCTGCAACCCCCCTGCTTGGGGTCACTGTTTGATTTGGAGTAGGTGCGAGGTTTTATTTTAGCACTTGGCCTTATTGCACTTTGAGTCCCCAAATTTGGAGACTTATTTCATAGTTGAATTTGGGGACTTATTTCACTATGAACTAACCCCCCAATTTGAAGTATGAAATAAGTCCCCAAAAACACATGAAATAAGTCACCAATTTTGGGGGCTTATTTCATATGAAATAAATCCCCACCTCCATACAAATTTTGGGGAGTTATTTCATCTTTCATTTGGGGGGTTATTTCCTGCAGCCACATTCAACTCTTCCACGAGCTTATTAATGACTACTCTGGAAACGATTGGAACATTTTCGTCACAGAAAAATAATTCGTCAATATGCACAAATATTGATGGCAGTAAAAAATATAAAAAAAACCGTACACCTATCATCAATAAAATTCGGGACAATATTATTAAATCCGATCCGAAATTGAAACTGGTTTGGGTGCCCAGACACATTGGTATTAAGGGAAACGAACTGGCGGACCAGACAGACAAATCCATATCCATTGATCCTAACTCGGCAATATCGCACAACCAACCCGACAAGAAGGAGTTCATTAAATTAGCAAACATCCACTGGCACTAAAAAAAGCATAGAAGAATGGAGCCTATATATTCATCATTACTCATACTCATCCCTAAACCGAACACCAACGGCAGCTGTTTATCCAACAACCACAACGTCAATAATAAACAAATGCTTCCTTAGACTTAGAATCGGATACTCATCACTCACTCACTCCTACCTTCTGAACAAAGACACTCCTCCGTTATGCCACCTATGCCAATCCAACCAAATTCTCTCCATTAAGCATTTAACAATTGATTGTCAAAAAATTAACAATACTTGTACTATATTACACAATAAAATTCTCAAAAGCCTCCTCTCAGTTCCCTCAGAACAAAACATTAAAAATGTATTCAAGCTTCTTCAACATTTTGATTTAGAAAACAGTATCTAAAATCTGATTTTTAACATTTGTCAGCCGTAAGACTTGGTAGCTAGCGCTGTATTTATAAGTTTTTTATACTGTACATTTATGTAAGTGTAATTAATATTTATAATAATAATAATATTAAGCATTATTGCCTTACAGACTAATACATTAAAACTCTTAAAAAACTAATTACAAACAGCGACTGATCAAGAGTTCTGACCGCCCTAGGCTAATTATGAGGACGCGCCCCCAACAGGTGTGTTACGGCCTAAAAAGAAGTAAGTGAGTAGAGTAGTAGTGTGAAAATGTTGACATGGTTCATAGAACCTATAAAAGTTTTCAGATCGATCTGCAAGCGAAACTAACGTTGTCCTTTAATCCTGATGACATTCAACCTTACGGTGGCAAACCATTTTTTAAGCTGACCGTACATAAAGGCAAAGTACCTCACGCATTATAAGACCAAAATCATGACAAGTGACTGCAGGCTACCAAGTAGAAAACCAAATCCATGTCGTGTTTGGCCGCATGACTTGTATTTTCTTAGTTTCTATAGACAACTAAGTTGCCATTGACCAGGAGCGTGGTCTTCTAGTATGTGAAGTTGCTTCGACTTGAGTATTTTTTTTAAATATTTACACTTCTGTTATTGTTAAAAAAAAGACGAGAGCATCATACAAGTGAAACATTTTTGCAACTGATTAATGATTTATTTGAAAATTATAGTAATTAAGTAATTATTATTAGATTATAAAAAATTCCTTTTTCGTGCTTTAGCGTTTGCAAATCTTTCCACAATTTTTTCAAATTTAATAGTTTGTAAAAAATCGCTTTCTATATACATTAGCGAGAGCGCTGCAAGTTTTTGCTGGCGGAGTGTGGAGCGCAAGTAATTGTTTACCCTTTTAAGTGCTGAAAAAGACCTTTCGCCGCTGCAGTTGGTAACACTCATTGTCAAAAAAATTCTTAATATTATCTCCACATTCGGGAACATGCATGAAATATTAAAACTTTTTATTAACTGCAACAAACCCTTTGGGGTTCTGGCAGAAATAGAATGCTCGGCCTCGGTGTCAGATTTTAAAAACTGCGCCAAATGGACGCTTTCTTCTGCAAAGGTTTCTTCTAAATCAGTGGCATATAGTTGTTTTAACTCCGTTGCTTTGCTGCTAATAAATTCGCTGTCGTCTAGTTCATGCAGTTTCCATAAGAAACCAAACTTTGTGTTTACTGTATTATAAATAATTAAACGGTTTTTTAAGTGCACTTTAAGACAATCAATAGCTGCATAATAATTTTCAACGATGAAAGCTCGTCTCCCTTCTAACTCAATGTGCCCCGTTTTAACTTCATCAAAATGAAATTTTGGTTTCTTTCTTCTTCTTACATCTTTTTTGTATGTGGTCACATCGCATCTCTTGATTGCCTCTGATTCAAAATTTTCGAAATCTCTTTCGTCACGCAACGTATCAAGATAAACATTAAATGTCTCATAAAGAGTAACAACGTTAGATAAATCAACAGAACTTGCTTGTAACTGTGCACTAACGATTTGAAACTTTACGAGCACAGAGTTCCAAAAGCACAACATTATTGTAATTTCTAGAGTTTTAATTTTTTCCAGTACTCCTTTTGCTTCTATTTTGGTCTCTTTACTTTGATTTTCATCTTCGCAAATAGAGTTTAATGTTTCCAGAACTTGTTTGTATGAACTGTATAAGGCTTTGCTTGCATCTGCTCGCGCACTCCATCGAGTTTTCGATAGCTTTTTTAGTACCGTCGATTTTTCATCCAATTTGGATAACAAAATTTGCCATCTGCTTGTAGATCCAGAAAAAAAATTGTATAATTGTTGTTCCAGTGTAAAAAAAGCAGCTGACTCGTCACTACTTTCCGCGGCAGCAGATCCCACGAGTTGTAGAGAATGGGCTGCACAATGAACAAAAGTAGCCAATGGACTTACAGCTTTAATTCTTGACTGAAGACCTTTGTATTGACCAGACATATTGCTAGCATTATCATAACTTTGGCCACGACAGTCTTTAATATTAAGTTCCAAAGTTTTATCAATTGTCGCAAGAACAGCCTTCTCCATGTCTTCACCTTTATGACCGCAATTGGGTAAAAATGTGATAAAACGTTCTACAGGTTCTCCGTCAGGCAAAATATAACGAATTATAAATGTCAACTGATCGATGTGTGAAATATCTGGAGTAGAATCAATGCTAATCGAATAATATTTTGCTTTTTTTATTTCTCCTATAATCGAAAGTCGAATTTCGTCAGCGAGAAGTAAAATAAATTCATCGATTACAGAGGATGACAAGTACGAATGGGAACCTCTGCCTTTTTGTCCAAATCTCACCAAATGTTCAGCCATGAAAGGATCAAATTTAGATATAAGCTCAATACAGCAAAGAAAATTTCCGTTTAGTGCAGATCCAATAATTTCATTTTGACCGTGAAATGGAAGCCCACGAGAAGCTAAAAACTTAATTGTTTCTATTACCCGTAGTAATACATTTCGCCAATAAGTTATTTCTTCATTATATTGTTTGACTATTTGGGTATCCAGTCGTTGTAAAAGTTTACCTCTACATACATATTGTCCCAAACATTTACGATGATCCGGAGAGTTGCCATGATCAGTTATTAAGTTACAATTTGTCCAGTCATTAAATCCACTTTTGGCAAATACGGATGTTCCTCCAAATAATTTGCAAGGACCACAAAACACGTGACCTGTGGATTCTGAGTATACTAACCAGCTTCTTTTCACATTTTCGCCATTAACAAGCTTTTTCTCAAACATATTTTTAGATAGAAACCTTTTTTGATTTTTATACTGCCTTTCTGATCTGGAAAAATCTAATTCTTCGCTTTGTTGCAGTCCATTTTTAACAATATAATCTCGAAATTCATCATTTACTTGCCACAGTGCAGGGTCACTTGACGGAATAGACGACTTTTCTTCTTTAAGAATTTCGTCTTCATTGGAGATCGTCGCCGTCGTCGGCATCGTCGCTACTATAGGGCTAGTGTTGGACGGAGAAACGTAACAGTCCGCGATAGAGGAACCAGGGCAAGAAATCGCTGGCGATAATGCAGCATTCGTCACCGTTTCATTCCTTTCTGCAGAGTTCGTAAAAAATGTTTCTAGTTTACGAGTATGTTTCAAAATGTTTTCTATTTTCTTTTCCTTTTCTTTTGCCTTTTTTCTGTATTTTGCTCCACTTGGCTTTTTTACTATCGAACTACTCTCATTACCACTCATAGTCTTAAAAAAACACGGAAATACTAATTATAAGAACAACCACTCTCGTTGACAACTGTTTTAATAATGATGTGAATAATTCTTTACAAAACTAAGGTAATACTAATAAAGTATTTCTTAGAATATTACATTTTATGATTATTGCTTATTAATAGTTCTTAGGATAACAAAGGGTTAATTGCTGGAAATTATGCTGACATGTAGGTGTTAGGCATTTATTGGTGGAAATCCGGTGATTGGGTGTTCGGTCATTGCGGAAATGTGCACTTTATGATTATTGCTTATTAATAATTCTTAGAATTACATAGTTCTTCGTACGGCTGAAAATATGCTGACATGTAGGTATTAGGTATATATTGGTAGACATCCTTTGATTGGGTGCAAAGTATACTAACTATTAACCACACCGGGGAGTGGGGAGTCCCCGCCAGAGTATATCCATATAACGACGTTTTCTTTATCAGTTCTTATCAGCAAGTACGTCTGTGTCACACAGACACTAGAAGTCAATGGATATATTAAGTACTGTGTAAGCTAGAGATACTCTCAAGCGCATTTAGTTTTAGTGTTTTGTCTCGGTCTAGTAGAAATAATTATGCGCGAGGAGTAGGCCTAATGGGGATACCTCGGTGAAAAAAAAACGCATCAAATGTTCCACCTCCTGGGTGATGCGGAAGAGAACAGACTTGTGTTTTTTTTAGTACCAACCACAGCATTAAAAAAAAATTAAATAAAATATTCAATGCTGTGATTGGTACCTATGCCTCGAATATCCAAATTGGTTAAATGAACATTTCTTTATCTTTAAACTACATACGAGTACATAATATTCTCAGTATTTGTTTTTTTTTTCTTTTAAGAAAGCAATGAAAACATATATTTTTGCATGTCTAAATAGGTAGGTAGTTTGTTTGACATTCATTCAAATAATAAAAAAAAAATGTAAATCGACAGGTGAGCTGCCTCTAACAGATATACGTATCCAACAACGTGTTCGCTTATAAATATCTGACAAAAAACAAATCGAATATTTCTGAATCAATTACAAAAGAAATGATAGAAATCGGTGAATTTTTGGACGAGATATACCCAAAATAGCAAGAGTCTAAAAAACCATAAACTCATAATTTCTTTACTTCTTACATGTTCAGTAGGTAAAGTAAAGGAACAAGACCAAACTGTGGTGGATTCGGGGCCACGAAGGTTTTGAAGGCAACGAAAAGGCCGACGACGGGTTGCGATATCACCTAAACATAATGAAAATAGTTGACTCTGCAGAATGCCGGCTATGTCTTGAGGAAGACGAAACAGCTGAACACATTCTAGGTGAATGTCCGGCCTCAGAGAACAACTGAGTTCCGAAGATATAAAGAAGTGGTCTGCTGGTAGCATTATCCGCTTTATACGGAAAGAAGAAATACTACTAGCTTAACATATTTCTGGCCCAGACGGTACAAACGACCTCATAGGTCGCAGTACCTTTTTCTTCGCCTTGGCGAACCAGAAGCTAAAAAAAAAATATATTGCAAATTTCAGCAGAACCATTTACCACAGGGCATGACAACTAATAATAGAACGAAACGAGGAGTAGGCCGTCTGATTAAAGCTCGGTGATTAAAAACACGTATATCTAATGTTACAACATGGGTAATGCGAAAGAGAACCAATCAAGCAACCTTCATTAGAAGCAAAAAACACAAACAAGTGACCTTCCTCAATGCTTTATTGCAAAGGTGCAGGGACTTTAAACAACGAAAATTCGTATTATCCATATAAATATTCATCGTTATGTACCTATTGACCAATAAGTGGTGGTGCAGCATGGCACAATACCGACACAAAATAAATTATGTCATTGCTTTATAAATTAGACTGAATATTTCTAAATCAATTACAAAAAGAATGATATAAATCGGTACATTAAGATATAGCCAAAATAGCGAGAATCTAAAATGCGATAAATTCATAATTTCTCATTTGAAAGAAAAATACCCAAATCAAATTTTATTAAATTTTTCGTTTCAAACGAATCGCCCCTTCCATCCAGAGAGTCGATAATGCGAAATCCATTATCCATACAAATAATAACTTACTTGGTTTCCATCATCAACCTCTGCTACTTGCAAAGCATACGTACATGAACATGCTACCTGCGCTGCCTACGCCTATGCTCCTTCTTACAATGAAAAAAAAATGCATACACAATGGAATGAAATTCGTTCGGCGGAAAGATTCGAGAGAGACAAACCGGTTTATTTGGTCTTGCTTTCTTCGTTTTCAAAGTGTGTATTTAAAATGAAGATGACAGCAAAAGTTTAGACACAACCATTCTAGCTCAATTCATAACGCCATCTGCATTTAGTCGGCTAAAACAAAAAATTCGACATGATGGCACTACTATAAAGTGTATATACAATGATTTGGGTACCTAGCTAATAAAATTTCATAATTGTACCTACCTACTTCAAAAGATAAATTTAAACTATACTTCATTTCTTTAGTACCTACTGGGACATCCTGAAACCGAAATTTGCATTAAGTATATCGGCCGCTAGTGGTCGGTATCAAAAGAAGTAGGTATCAAAAAGAATACCTAAATCAATGATATTTAGCTGCCCAAATTGAGGCACTCAGGTGCTTGTGCAAAACCAAATGAAAAAATTCTGTTTATATTCGGAGATTCGATTGTGTAACATAATGCAAACGAAATATGAACCTAATATGATTTTGAATACCGATTATGAATGAATGCCCTTTTTATTTGATGAACCAATAAATAAACCAATTTGAGTTGTTCATGAATAACCTACGGCAGCTATTATTACAAGCAGGGCACGCGCTCGTACACACACTCTAACTTGTCTTATCTTATCTCTGCCTCAATTAATTTTTTTCACATGCAAATATGATATGCCTCACTGCTCAAATGCGAATCTCCTTCGCCGATCTTAACATATACACACCAATTGTATAAAATACAACAAAATAAGTTCCAGGTGACGGTTTTGTTCTAATTGCAATATGCCATAACCTACCCCAAAAACTTTGATCAGAGCAAACAAATAATATACCATCAATCTACCCAACTACAATTATCCCACCTCTCTTCATCCACCATCGCCCCTACCATTAAATATGAATATCTGCTTTTCACTTGCAAATACTCGTATGAATTATAAAAAAAAAACATTTGAGAATCTTCACTGCTGAAATGCGACTCTCCTTCAACGATCATCACACACATACCAATTGTGTTAAAATCCAGAAAACATAACATACCCCTTCCATCAAAGCAAACAAAAAATATACCATAAATCTACACGAAACCTGCTTTGCCAACCACCACCACTACCTGCATCATCCTCCTACTCATATTCCCAGCACGAGAATGGTGTAGAACTAGACTATCATGATTAGTTGCGGGCGAATGCGCACTGGTGGCGTATCGTCGTTTACGCACTTTTGCACTACTATAAGGTTTATATACAATGATGTTATCCCCAGTGGTGTTGGCTATACAATGTTGTTGTTGTTTAACGTGTAAATTCGGGCACTGCTGGGGAAACATTTCCCAAAGAAACACACCTAATATTATGCATGACAAAATACGAGAAATCATTTATTTGCACATTACAATCTTTTTTGGATTTTCGAATCGTAAAATAGAATATGCAAATTTTCGGCTACAGAATACCAGCATTTCAGATTCAGGTCGGTTCGGACCTCCCCCGTGGATCCGCCACTGGTGCATATACTGGCGATCACAAGGATGAGGCCATATATTTTCCAATCGATTTTCAGTTGTACCTGTTGGAAATTTTATACCCAGAAACTTTTACTACCTCTGCACAGGTACATATTTTCCCAACAGTAAGTCATAAAATTAAAAGAAACGACCGCTGGAATGGAAAACAGCTATTTTGTAATGTTCACTCCGCTTCTTACATAAGTACTATTTTTAGGGCTAGCATTAAAATCACAGATGAGCTATATAAGATAGTCGTTTTCAAAGAAGTCTCCTAGAAAGTCCCGAAAACCTCATCCCGAACAGGAAAAACTAACACCATCCCGAGAATGACATGCCTGTCCGCCATCATCAATTGTTCTGCAAAATGTCCCGCATTTACAATTTTTTTCCCGCAAAGCCCCGAAAAAAATCAAATTACAAAATTTCAAAAGTAAGATACAAAATTCAAAATTTCTGTCTTGGTACTTCTGTCCTTATTCAAAAAATAAAGAAACACACTCAGAATATGAAATATGATCAAAAAATTCTAAAAAATCTTGTGTGTCAATTTGAAGTTCTCTTTTGTGTTCCGCTTTCAATCGTATCCATACACATCACGTTGGAGGGTTTTCCTACATGCAGAGCACACAGTCATGACATAATTATGTATGTGTTATTTATTTTGAGTTATTTCATATTTAAGCGTCTCTCTTCTGTGGTAAAATACGACAAACACAAACAGGAATTGAAGTTAATCTGAATAAATAACTCCCATATGAACACCTACATTTTCTTATTCCAAAATTATTTTATAATATTGGTGTGATTTTTGACATTTTCCTTTGTGATCCTCCTCTCGTTGTTTCCGATCTATCATATTTTCTTCATTATGTGTTAAACAGCCGTGCAGTAAACATCATGCGCAACCACTTAAGATAAATTATCCATACAAGTAGTGTTGCCGCCACCCTGTTAAGCACTAAGCTTACTTAGTGACATCTACTTGTGAGCAGACTACTAACGACCGCTGACTTTGTATAAGATTGCAAACGAGAACCTCATGTTCAACGGAAGGAGTTTCTTTCTTTTTTGGGAAGCGGATTTGGTAAAAAGGGCGATTGGCGTGACAAGCTACGACTAAACTTTTATTTTTAAAGCTGTTTGCTAATAAAAAGAGTTTCTTTTCATTTCTCATCTTTTGGACAATATAGGTTACAAGCGTGGTAACAATTCTTTAAAAATAAAAACAAATTGACGTAATATTCCAAGAGCGATACGAGAATGTCACCGCCACAGCCAACACTTGCGGACATGCATAATTGTCGGGATTGCAACGATTCAGATAGAGATGAGATGGTCCAGTGCGATGGCTGCGATCTTTGGCATCATTTCACATGCGTTGGTGTTGACGCTTCAGTTGCCAATCGGTCATGGATGCAGACGATGCTTACCACCAGGTCCGAGTCAACCGCGAGATGGAATTTCAAGGACTACCCAAACAGCAGTAGGAAATCCTATCAACGAAGATGCAATGTCATCAACATCCTCGACGTCTGCAGCAAAGAAGAAGCAATTGCTTTTACAGCGAATGGAGGAAGAAAAACTATTGCGAGAACAAAGCAATCAACTCTACCTGCAGCAAAAGTATAATATCTTTGCCCAGGATTCGGATGACGAGGAGGCTGACGCCAGGAACTGCGAGGAGCGATATCAGTCGGAGAGCACTAGTGATAAGCTAAGCCAACAACAACTTCAGGCCGGATGTAGCAATTCAGCACGACGAAACAAGGTTAAGTTCACCAGAAATGCAACACAATCTCCCATTTTCATCTATGCAGATGGCGGCAGAAATGGTATTCCGAAAGATTTACCTAGTGGTAACCCAGGTAACCAGTTCGTTTGAACAGAGTACCGAGCTGGCAGCGTTTTCGAATGGGGAAAACTTGATTCGTTTACAAAAATGTCTCCATGGAAGGGCATTGGAGGCCGTAAAGCATCGACTTATGCTACCGGCCATGGTACCAGACGTCATAAGGACGCTGCGAATGCTTTTCGGTAGGCCAGACCAAATTATACACACATTGATTGAAAGGGCAAAAAACATTACACCTCCAAAATCCGAAAGGTTAGAATCGCTAATTGATTATGCCCTGGCTATCAAAAACGTGTGTGCAACAATGGAAGCAACAAACTCCACAGCACACCTCAATAATCCAACGCTGTTAAAAGAATTTGTGGACAAGCTGTCGCCGCATCTGCTGAGTGGCTGTATGACATCGCTGAAGCTGCATGCTCCGTGACAACGCTGTCCGCGACACCCGTGTCAGGCGGAAAACGTTCATTAAAGCAAGGTACTCATTTGCATTCGCATACAGCGACGTACAAACCTGACATTGGGCCCCTCAGTCACCAACGACAAGGAGTGTGACATATGCCAAGCGTGCCATCCGACTTCCAGTTGTGAAACCTTCAGAAACGCTGGACTGACCGAAAGGTGGTATATGGTTCGCCAACATAAGCTCTGTCGTTCATGTCTTGGGAGGCATGCATATTCGCGCTGCAGAGTGGCAAAAGCATGTGGTATTGGTGGGTGTAATGCAAAGCATCACGTTCTTCTACACAACTACGAAAAACAAACTCCTACAACCAGCGCTGCGACGACATCTCTTCTAACTCACCAAACACACGACTTCGCCAAGGTTCTCTTTCGAGTTCTGCCGGTGACTTTGTATGCTAATGGAAGAACAGTCGGAACCTTTGCCTTTTTGGATGGAGGATCTTCACTTACCCTTCTCGACGAGGAACTCGCTGGCTTATTGGGGTTATCGGGACGACCTCAAGAACTGTGTCTGAGGTGAACCTCCGACACAACACGCGTTGAACGTACTTTCCAGGTTGTTTCTCTAGGAATTGCGGGCAGGAGCGGCGGTAGCCGCAAATACCAACAAAAAAAACGTGCGTACAGTCCGTAGCCTGGACCTACCAACGCAGTCGTGTTTCGGACCAACGATGGCTAAGCATTATCCGCATCTGGCCGGTCTTCCTATTCCGTCGTACCAACAAGCACGTCCAAGAATTTTGATTGGTATGGACAATTGGAAGTTGGTCCCAGCTAATTGCCACCAAAACGAGGCTCGGTTGGATGGTGCATGAACCCGATGCATGCAGTAGAAACGGAAGTGATAGGAGCTCGTTTCACCTCCACATGTGTGAGTGCAATGCAGGCATGGAGCTTCACCAACTTGTGAATGCCTTTTTCTCAATTGAGAATGTACGCATTCCTACTCAGCAGTCCGCAGATTATTTCCGCAGAGGAGAAACGAGCATTGAAAATTTTGGAAGATACCTGTGTTCGCATCGACGATCACTTCGAGGTAGGGCTTTTATGGAAATTTGATGGCATTTCCTTACAAAACAGTCTATCTATGGCTTTTCGGCGGCATTAACGGTTACAAAAAGATATTGACAAGGACAAGGAGCTTCGCAGTATTTTAGACCAGCAGATAGCAAACCTGTTAACAAAGGGCTATGCTAAAAAATTATCTCAGGATGAGGCAAACATCGCAAACAAACGGGTTAGGTATTTGCCCATATTTATTGTGAGAAATCCTAATAAACCGTCAAAGGTCAGACTGGTCTGGGATGCAGCAGCAAAGTGCAATGGAACATCCCTCAATGACTATCTTCTTAAGTGGCCCGACCAGTTGGCGCCCTTAGTGACAGTCCTATATGGTTTTCGGTGCGGTAAGTTTGGCGTGTATGGGGACATTGCTGAAATGTTCCACCAAGTACGAGTCCGAGAGGAGGACAAACATGGGCAAAGATTTTTATGGAGCGACGCTGAGGATGGACATAAACCAAGCGTTTTGGAGATGAACGTGATGACCTTCGGCGCAACGTGTTCGCCGTGTACAGCCCACTATGTGAAGAATAAAAACGCAATGCTCTTCGTTAGCAGTATGCCGAGGGCAGTGGAAGCCGTCCTGGAACATCATTACGTTGATGACTTCATTGACAGCGTCAATACTGAAGCTGAAGCTATACAACTGGCTAACGATGTGAAGTTCATTCATCAGCATGCTGGATTCCACATCCGTAACTGGATTTCCAACTCACCAAAGGTTCTAGAGGCCCTAAAAGAAGACAGCGGGTGATCCACGAAGGCATTCGGCGCGAATGGCACACCCGTTGTGGAGAAGATCCTGGGACTTTATTGGTGTACCTCATCCGACACTTTTACTTATGTCCTCAATTTCAACCGCCTCAAACGAGACGTGCTTAGCAAAGGATCAGTGCCTACTAAACGTGAGGTCTTAAAAATCCTCATGTCCGTTTTTGACCCCCTGGGATTCTTGCCGCATTTCCTAGTTTGCATCAAAATACTGTTGCAGGACATTTGGAGGACTTCCATTGGTTGGGACGAGGAGCTGCCTGCAATCATGTTCGAGAAATGGCTAAGATGGACGGCACTGTTGCACAATGTGACGATGATAAAAGTCCCTAGGTGTTATTCGCCATTACTGGGTCAAGCTGATTCAAAAGTATAACTACACACTTTCGTGGATGCAAGCGAAAAAGCGTACGCAGCTGTATCTTACTTCCGCATCGACTGCCAGGGCAAAACGGATGTTACGATCGTATGCGCTTAAGCGAAGGTGGCCCCACAGCGTCCAATTTTTGTTCCACGACTGGAACTACAGGCTGCCGTCCTCGGCGTAAGGCTTGCGACTTTCATATGCAGTTCTCATAAGTTTACTATCAGCAAAAGGTTCTTTTGGACAGACTCGAAAACCGTGCTCTCATGGCTTAAGGGAGATCCCCGCAAGTTCCAACAGTTCGTTATGTTTCGAGTTGGCGAAGTCCTGGAAGCATCTCATATCTCCGAGTGGAGGTGGATTTCAACGAAACTCAACTTAGCCGACAAGGCCACCAGATGGAATTCGGAGCCCGACTACCGCGCAAATAGTGAATGGTTCAGCGGACCTGCCTTTCTAAAGACGTCGGAAGTGGAGTGGCCTCAAACGCCGCAAATCGCTACTAGCAATGAGGAAGTGAGACCATACCTGTTGCACACTAGCAGAGATGTCAAGATGTCGAGATATTGCCCCGTGGATGCAAGCCGTTTTAGCCTGTGGACCCGTATGTATCGTTGTCTTGCTTATCCTATTCTCTTTATAGATATGAAAGTGAAAGGGTGGTCCTTTATAAACATCGCCGGACCTACAGCGGACGCCAGCAGGCGGTCGCAAGCAGCGCTCTATCGACAGGCACAGTTTGCGTCGTATTCAGACGAAATCGACTCCTTAAGGAAGAATCAGTCTCGAAAGAAACCAAGTAATTTTTCGAGAAGCAGCCCACTAGCAGAACTTTCACCATTTCTGGACAACGATGATGCCCTAAGGATGAATGGCCGCATCCTGTTCTCAGCATATGTGGACCAAGACTGTAAAACTCCAATTATTCTTCCCAAACTTCATCGGATTACCTTCCTTATAGTCGACTCGTACCATCGAAAATTTCATCACTGTAATCATGAGACTACACTCAACGAGATCAAGCAGAAATACTACATACCAAATCTTCGATCACTTCTCAAGGCCGTTCGACGAAGCTGTCAATTGTGAAAAATTAGAGGTGCTCGTCCTGTCATTCCAGAAATGGCTAATCTGCCAGTTGCACGGATGCGTGCTTTCAGCAGACCGTTCTCCTTTGTGGGTCTGGATTATTTTGGTCCAATAATGGTAACTGTTGGAAGACGAAACGAGAAGAGATGGGGTGCTCTTTTCACGTGCCTTACTATAAGAGCAGTGCACATGGAGCTGGCCCTTAGCCTATCGTCAGACTCCTGTATTATGTGCCTAAGGAGCTTCATAGCGCGTCGAGGCACTCCAGTGGAGATTTATTGTGACAACGGCACAAACTTCCGAGGCACGGAAAAGGAGCTACGCGAAGAACTATCAAAACTGGATTGGAGTAAGGTGGCTACGCAGTTTACGACCGCGGAAACATCCTGGAACTTTAACCCACCATCGGCACCGCACATGGGTGGTGCATGGGAGCGCCTTGTACGATCGGTTAAGCAGGTATTGTACAACATCCTCCCGTTAAACAAAGTGAGCGATGAAACTCTACGAGGCGCTCTTGCCGAAGTTGAGAACACCATCAACTCCAGGCCTCTCACATTTGTATCGTTGGAAGCCGCTGATGATGAAGCCCTGACTGCCAATCACTTCCTGTTAGGAGCCTCAAATAGAACCAAACCGCCTTGCAATCTGGAAATAACCGACTTGCGAAAGAACTGGAAGCGATCACAGACAATAGCCGACAGTTTCTGGAAAAAATGGTTGAAAGCTTATTTGCCGAACATCAACAGACGTGCAAAATGGTTCGCGAAGGTAAAGCCAATCGAGAAAGGAGATCTGGTGATCATGGTAGACGAACATCTGCCTAGAAACTGCTGCCCAAGAGGGATTGAGATCGACACGGTGGTAGCCATCGATGGTCAGGTGAGAAGAGCGACAGTACAAACTTCCTGAGGTGTTTTCGAGCGTCTTGCCGCCAAGCTTGCTGTTCTGGACGTAGAACCGAATGCCGTCAAAGGGAGTAATGCGGAGTTGGAAATAGCACCAGCCCCACTTACTGGGGGGAGTATGTTGCCGCCACCCTGTTAAACACTAAGCTTACTTAGTGACATCTACTTGTGAGCAGACTACTAACGACCGCTGACTTTGTATAAGATGTCAAACGAGAACCTCATGTTCAACGGAAGGAGTTTCTTTCTTTTTTGGGATGCGGATTTGGTAAAAGGGCGATTGGCGTGACAAGCTACGAATAAACTTTTATTTTTAAAGCTGTTTGCTAATAAAAAGAGTTTCTTTTCATTTCTCATCTTTTGGACAATATAGGTTACAAGCGTGGTAACAAGTAGTGACCGCCTAAATTTTACTTTACACTGCTCGCCACAAAATACCCCATCTGAACTATTCTTCTCATATCTAGCCATTTTGAAATTTAAGTTTCAATCTTTGCTAAGATGTGTACTTGAATATTTAGTTGACTCCATATTGAATAACGAAGCCTTTATAGAAAAAACAGAAAAACTCTGTTGGTTGCTTTCCGTGCACACAAAAAAAGGACCGTGGAAAACTGGTTACATTTACATTCTATCAGTTTTAAAAATGTATGGCAAGCATATTATGGTAGTTACTGTGAAATTGCAAATTCATTGCTTTTATGTCAATTTGTTAGTACTGAAATATTAAAAAATTAAATAAACATAGGGACGGGCTACAGTCCGCTTGGGCGAACTGTTGGATACCCTATTCTTATTCCTATCCCTCATAAGCGGGCGTGACAAAAGTCTAAGTATGGTTGAATTGTTAAGAACGCTCTACATATTTTGTTATATAACATTTAGAGGATTTTATCAACAAAAAAAACGAGGCTTTTGTAAAAAAAAACGCTCCCTAGCTCAAACTTTGGGTTTTCAATAAAATTATTTTATTTAATTGCGGGCGTATCAGTAAGCGGATTTAAAAAAAATTAACACATGAGTATAAAGGGGCCCTAGAGAGTATATATTATAAATTTCAACTCCCTAGCTCAAACTTTGGATTTTCAAAAAAAGTTTTTTTTGTAAATTGTGGGCGTGTCAGTAGGCGGTTTTTGAAAATATTTACACATGAGCATAAAGGCCCCCCTAGAGAGTATATATTATAAATTTCAGCTCCCTAGCTCAAACTTTGGATTTTCAAAAAAAGTATTTTTTTAAATTGTGTTCGTGTCAGTAGGCGGATTTTAGAAATATTTACACATGAGCTTAAAGGGCCCCTACAGACTATATATTATAAATTTCAGCTCCCTATCTCAAATTTTGGTTTTTCAAAAAAAATGTTTTATTTAACAGTGGGCGGATTTTGAAAATTTTATCTCCCGAGCAGTTTTATGAGCCATAGATCATATATAAAAAAATTTCAGCTTTCTAGCTAAAAATTTGATTTTTCGAAAATTTTGTTTTTTTTTAGTTTAGACACGGGCGGATTTCAAAAATTCGTAAACTTGATTATTTCAGGACCCTACAGCGTACATATCGTCGCTGTTTAAGAAAACCGGCATAACTCGAAAAACTTGATTTTTTAGTTTATTATACCAGCAAACTCAAAAAAAAATTCTCTACATTTCTGTAAAATCGGCATAACTATAATGCTTCAGAATACCGCTAGGGGGATAATGTGCCAATTTTACCTTCGTTTTATTTAGTTGTGTATTTATTTGGAAAATGGGCATAACTCAATAACTGCCAAATGTTGAAAGAGAGCGGACCAATGTTTTGTGTGGAAAAGTGACAAATTTTTGGTTGTGCGCTTAAATTGTTTCCAAAGTTAGTTGAAAAGTGATCTATTTATAGTTGGGACGGTTTTCTTTACAAGGTGAGTGCACTTTCATAAATTTTTTCTTGTATTAAAATGAATTATGCCACTCTTCTTGATAAATATGGAAGTTTTGTTTTTTTCATTGACATTTTAATGACTTATGCCATTTTTCTTTAAAATAAATTTTCGCATTATATCGATATGCCGTAAATAATTACAACTTCATAAAGAGTATATCGCATAAATTCTTGGTCAAGGGTCATACACAAAATGAAGGGGATTCCGTTCACTCAGTAATCGAAGGGCACATAAGTCGTTCATTAAGAGGTGGACCAATTTACAAACCAGAACAGTACTATGCCCTTATTCGTAGTGCAAAAAAAACTGGAAGACCTAACAATGTAGCTGAAATGAGCTTCAGCGACTTTCTTAATATAAAAAACCTGGAACCTGAAGGAATTTTAGGAAAACACAGCAGCGTTAAAGTAGCTGAGCTACGAGTTATAAGATTTGAAAAGGCAAATCCAAATACCGTTTATTTTAAAAAAATCCTTTACTGAGGAATCTTTTTCAAAAATTGAGATAAGGTGTTGTTGAATGAGTAAAAATACTAACGAAAAACTTACTGTATTATACACAGGTAAATTGCCCATTGGGGATAAAAGAAAACAGAAAGGACTGATTACCCTACTTGAGAATAATCTTATCCCACAGTATTACAGTGAATTTTATAAGAACTTGTGAATGCGGATCTAACTTATAAGTTTTATTTCCAATCTATTATAAAACTAATAATCTAAGACTAAAGTAAACGTTTATTTTTATAGCTTACATAAAAAATATCAAAATGTAATTATTTGAAAAATCAGTTCCTAAAAAGACTGTGGAAACAAAGCAACTGAGCTTTTTGTTACAAAAAGTACAAAAATAAGACTTATTTACAATAGTATATCATCTCTAAGTAAATAAAATTAGTACCTTGAGTAAAAAGTTCTAAGAACTGTTTGATTTTTAAGTTTCTCAAAGTTAAAAGTGGGTTTTCCTTGCTCTATGATGAATTAACTCCGAAATTATAAAAAAAAGATTAACTTCTCATCGTTTTTTCGGAAAAGTGGCACAAGTTAGAAGGGGTAGCAAAATTAATAAAATTTGCAAGCTTACCATACATTTTTGCTATTTTAATTTTTATTTTTCACTTAACAATATATCGAAATAGCCAAATAAAATGCGACTTTTGAATAAAATAATGCTAAACATTTGAAAAAAAATAAAATTATAAAAAAATGTTCAGGCTCAGAATCTTTAAACTGCTCCCCTGAAAAATTGAATTTTTCGAGTTATGCCGATTTTCTTAAGCAGCGACGATATATGGTTAAAATTTCAGCTCTCAAGGCCCAGTTTAAAGGCCTAATTTATGCCGACAGACGGACGGACGGACATGGCTAGATCGACATTGCTATCGATGCTGATCATAAATATAGTAACTTTTACGGGTCTACGGGCAATATTAAGGTATGTTACAAACTATGCGTCAAAATTAATATACCCGTAGAATAGGGTATAAAAACACCAGAAATAAAATGATTTGTTTTTTATTTATTGATTTAAGTTTTGCGATGAGTCATTCACCTGAATATCTCGTTGGGGGTGTTTCCACCTGTAACGCTTGTCCAGCTCCTTCAGTATTCCTCCTTCCAACGGGCTCACAATTGGTGTTGGAGAATCTTCAACTTTCGCTACCGATTTATAATACTCAGTGACTGATCAGAGAATAGTGAAACTATGTCCATCAAGTTCTCAGACATCGGGGATATTGGTCGAGAGTTCAGACTCGATTCGATACGAACGAGAAGTGTCGTGAATTCCTCGGAGGTAAACTTTGAAACTCTTCACGTCTGCTCCCTACAGGCCTCCCATATGGTGAGAGGGTATAAAAATGCGACACTATGATGAGGCCACAACCACGTGCAAAATCTTCGAAAGAAAGGAAAAAATGAGTAAAATGTTTATATTTTATGGTTTTAAAACATTTATTTTTTATGCTTTTCTACATTAATAATGAGTATGCCCTCCACTTTTGGCTATGACCTCTATAAGACGGTTCGGAATAGAATTATACAGGTTTTTTTTAAATAATTAAAAAAAAATTCGGCCCAGGCATCGATTAAAGTGTCCTTGTCCTCAAATTTTCTGCCGCCTCCATACACTTTACGAGATAACCATGCCCAAACATTTTCGATTATGTTTAAGTCCGGTGAATAGGGCGGCCATGGCAAAAATTCCACGTCTTCTGATTGAATCCAACTTCTAGCAACCCTGGAGGAGTGGATAGGGGCATTGTCTTGTTGGAATATCCAAGACAGGGCCCGAAAATGTTTTTCACTTTTGGAAATGAACGTTCCAGCAAACATTTGTAGTTGTTTCCGTTCATTGTAGTGGACAAAACCTCCAACTCCCCACACCATTACACCTGATGTACGGGTGTGATGTCTTGCCAAAATAAACTCCTCCTTTCTTAGATCATGGAAATAAAAGTTGTAACCATCGGGTCCGTCAAGGTTAAACTTTTTTTCATCCGAAAAGACAACCCGTTTCCATTCACTGCTCCAAGCGACATGTTCTCTTGCAAAATTTATTCGATGCTCCTTGTGTACTTGCCTCAAAACTTATTTCTTTTTAAGTTTTCTCAGTATAGTACCACTTTTTCGTATTATTCGTCGGACCGTTGCTATGGTGGCTGATACTCCGCTATTGGCCCTTATTTTAGTCACTGGTCGAGTAAAATTTGAGGCAATCCGTAGAATAACCCGCTTTTCTCGCAGTGTTGTTGCATCTGCTGAGCGTCCATTATGATTTTTCCCGTAGTGTTGTGGATCCGCAAGATAACTGTTTACAACAGTCTTACTTCTATTTTGCCTCCTTGCAATTTCTTGGCCTGAGATTCCTAACTCCTTGAAAGCATGTATTTTTCCTCTTTCTGTCGCTGTCAATGTCTTTCCGGAACCCATTCATAAAAACCATTCTTTTCAACACTTTTTTAAATAGTCATAACAAAACTTTAAAAAAAACCGCTGATGTGAACTCCTGCAACGAAATATTCGCAATGGCCTCATCCTAGTGTCGCATATTTTTATACGCTTTTCAAGTAGTTCATTGTTTGATCTTGGGAAATTCCAGCGGTTGTTTCTTATTTACCCTTTAATCTTATGACTTACTGTTAGGAAAATATGTACCTGTTCACAGGTAGTAAAAGTTTCTGGGTATAAAATTTACAACAGATATAAAGACTGAAAATCGATTGCAAAATGTATGTCCTCATCCTTGTGATCGCCAGTGTATGTTGAAATGAAGTTTTTAAAATTACTTGTGTCAGTCTGTTAAGAAAATTATGTTCTCTAATTAATAAAATAAAGAAATGAAACGAAATGAAATGATAAGCAAAATTTGCTACAACATTGGAATCCATGCGAAGGTTCGATACTCATAATGTGAGCCTAACGCGTCGTAGTTGCCGGACTTAATTTTCGCTTTGACACAAAAATCACCCTCAGTGCACTCTGAGAGCACTCCGTTTTTACACCAGATTTATAAATATGTACTTGCACTCACACTATTTGTAATAGTTTTACGACGTTGCATGAATACCCTTAATATTCTGTGGTATGCCATCTGAGTTGTTTTTTTTTAAACTTCGCTATCTGGAAATAAGGAAGAAGGATAGGAAATTAACACAGAAACGCTGTCCTTGCCTTAAAAAACGAATAAGGAGACAAACGACACCAAAGAGGTTTTAATTTTTTTGCCATATGATTGACCTCAAGAAACAAGTGATCCGAGACCGGGAGGTCTGCGTATTGAGGTCAAATCTCAAATAAATTAGGAATAAGGGGATCATAATCCTCTAGTTCAATCCCTACTGGTCTGCCTATGAGGTTCGCCACTTCGACATCAATAAATATCGGCAGGCTTCTTGGTTTTGGATGCTGGTGTTGATGCATTTGTGTCATGATCCAGGAGTTTTTAGGCCTGTCTTGTTTTTTACGATTTTGAAACGTGCCTGTTCCCATTATTGATTATTGTTTAATCGACCTTTTACGACACCGGTGATCTGCAATCGTGTCAACCGATTAGTTTTCATCTAGTTACTTGGCTTTACTAGCATCGAATGGTTTAACTTGCTTTATAAATAAACCTACTAGGGTTGTATCTGGTAGATGTTTAGATCACATCTACGGACGTTTCAAAAATGCTTCGTTAGGTAACTGTGAGAATTTTGTTCTGGACTTGATGATCACTGATCACTGTATGACAGGACTCTTAGTCAACATCAATAGTAATAGTAGAAATAATCCAAAATCGGTCGAAAGAGTGATAAAAACTAACTTCAGCAAACTTAAAAACAATCTTTTTTATGAGTCTTGGGAAGATGTTCATTCGTGTAGAGATGCTTCTAAAGCCTATACTATATTTATTAATTGCCTTAAGAAACATATTCACAGCTGTTCGTCAGCTTTGCCCTCAAAAAAGTGTGTAAAACGGCTCAAACCTTGGATTTCAACGTATCTATTAAATAAAATAAGAGGTAAAAACAAACTTAGAACTAAGTGCAAAAAGTACCCTCATAATCTGAGTTTAAAAAGAAAATACAAAGTATTGTGCGATGAACTTAAAAATGAGATTCCGATTTGTAGAGATACCTATTATCGTACTCAATTTAATTTTGCCAAGGGAAATTTAAAATATGAATGGAAAATAGTGAATAGCTTGCTTAATAAATCGTCTGTTTCAAAAAAACCTACTCTGATACGTGTTGATAACGTCGACGTTTCAGACAAATCTATTATGGTTGATGCATTTAATTCCTATTTCGCTAATAAAGCTACTAGTTTACAACCTTGTCCAGTACTACCGCTATGTTCCTCTTGTTCGTCCAGTTGTAGCTCTGCTGAACTGTTCCAAAGAAACAGTTTTGTTTATAAGCCTACAACGTCTTTTGAGATATTAAAAGTTATTGGTACTTTAAATAATTCCAAGTCGTGTGGATGTGATGGCATTTCGAATATGTTTTTAAAAAAAGTTGCTTGTTTTCTAGTGGATGTCTTGGCAGATATTTTTAACCGCTGCATATTTTCGGGGGTATTTCCAGAAGCACTGAAATGTGCAAATATTGTACCATTGTTTAAGAAAGGTTCAGCCGCGGAAATGTGTAACTACAGGCCAATATAACTTCTCCCAGTTTTCAGCAAAATCTTCGAAAAACTGGTGAAAAATAGAATAATAAGCTTTCTAAATAGAACTGAGTTTTTTAACCCCTATCAATTTGGATTTCAGAAAGGAAGATCGACTGAGGATGCACTATTGGAGTTTTGTTTTCAGATAATGTCAAACCTTGATGGAAAAAAGTGTACTGCCGGTTTATTTATTGATATTACCAAAGCTTTCGATATGGTAAATCATAATATTTTGCTAAGAAAATTGGAAAAAGCCGGTTTCCGTGGCTTCATACTAGATTGGTTTAGGTCCTACTTAAAAGATAGGTCGCAAAGAGTGATAATAGATGAGATTAGGAGCGAAATTAAGTTCTTCAATTTGAGTGTACCCCAAGGCTCTGTATTGGGACCAATCTTGTTTCTCATTTATATTAATTCACTCCTTGCACTTAACTTCAAATGCAAACCTACTGCTTTTGCGGATGATGTAGGTTTTTCTTATGGTTTGAACAGTCCGTTGGATCTAGTTTCAGACATTAATTGGGATCTGAATTTATTCAGAAACTGGTTTGCTGAGCACAAGTTGATTATAAGCTCCAAAACTAAAATAATATTTTTCAGTTTGTCATCCCTCAACAATGTGCAAGCGAATGTTTCTTATCACGCACCTGAGTGCTTAAAATTCAGACTTTCTAATTGTACGTCTTCTACCATATTTTGTGATAGTTTAAGTTGCTGCGATAAGTGTTTTCTGATCGAGCAAGTGAATGAATTTAAATATTTGGGGCTTACAATCGACTCTAGAATGAGTTTTTCGAATCATGCAGAAACTCTGCGAAAATATTTTCGTTGCACAATAAGACATTTCTTCTATTTGCGAAATATCTGCGCAACAATGGTCTTAAAAACAATTTATTACGGAATTTTCCATTCCAAACTGCAATATGGAACTGCTTGTTGGGGAGGTGTTTACCTAAATAAAATTAAACCTCTGTTAATTCTGCAGAAATATATTATACGGAAAATATGCCGTAAGACTAGTAGACATCCGAGTTTTTCATTGTTCTATTACCTGAAAATCCTTCCAGTACGTCATTTGTACTGTTTTAAAGTGTTGAAGACCTTCTTTATGAAGTCTGGAAATCGAAATTATCGTTTAATTTCAAATTATAATTTTCGTGAAAACTTTTCGTATACCGTATCTGTACCAAATTTTCGCACTACTGCGTATCGTAATTTTTATTCAGTCTCATCATGTCGTTTATTTAACAAGCTTCCTCAATCTATCAGAACAATAGCAATGCCTGGAATGCTTTTAAAACTTGTAAAGGATTGGCTTTTAAATTTGAATTATATCAACTTAGAAACTATTCTTTCTGATGTTCTGGTTTAATTTTAGTATTTTCTTTTGAAGTAATTGAGTATTTAAAGTACATTATTTTTCTCCTGTAATAAATCATTTTATTTGTTCAGTATTGTTAGTCTGTTTTAATTCATTTTTGTTAATTATATTATATAAAATGTTTACGAGCAAGGTATACTAGAAGCAAGTGTGCTCCCTTACACGGCGTCTACACGAGCAATCATTCTATGAAATATTGCTCGTGAAGACGCCGTGTAAGGGAGCACACAATATAGCATCGCTAAGTACATTCCCGCTAAAAGCTTATTATATTTGTAAGCACTACACATTGACGGTATCAAGAATTTTAAAGCATTTGTCTTAAAGGTCGTTCATTATATCTTCTTTCCTGCACGAGGGGTGGAGTCCCTTTGCAACAACACGCAATAGTCTTTCTAACTTATTTTCGTAAGTAAACTACTGAATCTTCTCGGCATTCAATTTTCGGAACACTGCTCGGTAACCTTCGGCATCATCAAAATTAACTTTCCACGTATTATTGAGGAGCGATGTGACTTTATACTTCGATGCCGACGTTCCTTTGAGGAGGCAATGCAACTTATTATAGTCCGTAATTCTTACGATGTTTATCGGTAGCGGAGGACGTAATTTTATTTGTTGTTGCGTTTTGGCAAATGCCAACGTTTTCGACTTCCGGTGAGGAGCCAGCTTTACGATTTTTGCTGGGACGTTTCTTTTGGATCCAATTTGTTTCGCGTGTTAGCTCTTCTTCATCCGTCTGGTATATTAGCGACTGGGTGAGCGATGAGGGCAGACTGTATTTTCCTTTTCTGGATACATATTTTTTAAGCCATTATTTTCTAGACTGAGCAAATCTACCTCTTTCTTCAGCTCATGATAGAGTAGCTCCATTTCGGTAAGCTTGGTACGGAGTTCCCCGATTTCCTCCTCAATATTTTTGATTTTCACTGAGTCCCGTTTTTCCAGTGAACCTGGCCTGCCACCTGGGGTATTATATCTTTTTGTTTTGTCAATTGCATTTTTGTGTATTCACTACGCTCTGTATACGGAGGGCGGATTTTAGTCGCCTCTTACGACAGGCATGCCTACCTCGTGTTTATTCTTAACCATACGCGGGGGTAAGCCAATAATCTGACATCGAAAAAAAACGTAACTACATACTCAAGTAAGCCTACGTGTAACTCAGGCGCCTTGTACCAAGATTAAATAATTATTAAATTAATTTAGCTTCGGTTATTAAAATGAGTATAGAATATAGAATAGAATAGAATATTTTATTTATTTTTTCTACGTTATATTTTAGTTACGAAAATTCCCAAAATATAAGTGGCACTGACATTTTTTCCATCAGCCTGGAACGAGAGAATCAACAATATGGTCATTTAAAATTAAGATACAATAATTCAAAAAGTATGTGCTTTTAAAACGCTTCATCTATGATTTGCTGTGGATATTTTGAAGTACACTTAAGATAACTCTACCACAACCTCCAATTTAGCCCATTTAGTATCGCGAATAGTTCCTCGGTCGCTAGCACATTTTTCCCCCAATGGTTTCTTCTTATTGCGTTGAGTAATGGACAACTCCCGATAAAGTGCAGCACTTCTTCTTTGGCTTGTAGATTGCACAGTGTGCTCTGCTCATTTTGGTCGGTTCTATACGGCATATAATTTATCTGCAGAAGTTCGCCTCTAGAGATAAAAATCGTAGATATTCACCCTAATTCCAGTTGGCGTTAAACGCCAGTAAGCAAAACGACAATGTGAACTCGGCATTACAGCTGGCGTTTAATTAGTCGTTTTACTCATTAAACGCCAGATGTCATTTTAGTTCGTGTGGAACTTATTTTCTTGTTCGACAACAGTCACGCAGCAAACGTCATCGGCATTCTATCAGGCGTATTAGTCTCACAAAACGACAAGATAAACGACATTTATTGTCGTTGGGAAATTCGTAAACGCCAAGCAATAAAATCAACTTAAAATGTGAGTTTTTTTAATTTTTCAACTCATTTAGCTTACTTATTTAACTACTCACTTATTTAACTAGGGTGAAAATAACAAATCCAAAGCAAATAAAACGATTGGTAGAGTTTATGGAAAAGAATCCTCCTCTGGCAACGAATTTCAAAAGAGGTGTTCAGCAATCGGATGAATTCAAAACTGGTTGGAAAGACATTGCTGCAGTCCTAAACGGTTTAGGACCTCCCATACGAGATGAAAAAGTATGGCAAAAAGTATTCAACTAAAACTCTAATTTAAAAAGCAATAATTTAACAATATATTGCGTAGGTCTGGTTCGATGCGAAATTTAAAGTTAAAAAAAAGCTTATTTTTAACAAAAAAGAGTTGCAAGCCACAGGAGGAGGACCGTTTAAGCAAAAATATTTAAGTGAAACCGATGAAAGCATATCGAAACTTCTTTCTTTAAATGAAGTAATTAATCCGGCAGGAAAAGTATTTGGCGGTAAGCAGACAGTACAGCCTGTGTAAACGATTCCATCATCGATGGCATCAACATCCACATTTTCACCATCGGAACTTGCATTAACATTCAACCCATCGGAACTTGCCTCAACATCCACAGGAATCCAGTTGGCACCCACATCAAATCAGTTTTCCCTCACGTGTGCACCAACAACAGACCAACCGATAACTGCATTAAACACAGCAGAATGTTTTTCTGAAGATGGAACAGAAGATGTAACCGGATTAAATCCGAAAACCCCTTCGAGATTCAGGAAAAAAACAAATGCTCAAGGAAAAGATTAATTTCAAAGTTTGCTGGAAAAACAAATAAAACTGCAGGAAAATTTGTACATCGAGGTAAAAGATTCTTTGAGGCGCATTGAAGACCACCTGAAAGACAGCGCACGATATAATAGAAAGCACTATTCCTTGGAAGAGGAAAGACTTAAGTTATACAAATTGCAGCTAGAACGCGAAGATATCCAACGCATCGAAGAAAACAAATTCAAAAACATAGGGACGGGCTACAGTCCACTCGGGCGAACTGTTGGATACCCTATTCTTATTCCTATCCCTCATAAGTGGGCGTGACAAAAGTCTAAGTATGGTTGAATTGTTAAGAACGCTCTACATATTTTGTTATATAACATTTAAAGGATTTAATAAAAAAAACGATCCCTAGCTCAAACTTGGGTGTTTCAATAAAATTGTTTTATTTAATTGTGGGCGTGTCAGTAGGCGGATTTAAAAAAAATTAACACATGAGCATAAAGGACCCTAGAGAGTATATATTATAAATTTCAGCTCCCTAGCTCAAACTTTGAATTTTGAAAAAAAAAAAAAAAAAAAAATTGTGGGCGTGTCAGTGGGCGGATTTTGAAAATATTTACACATGAGCATAAAGGGCCCATAGAGAGTATATATTATAAATTTCAGCTCCCTAGCTCAAACTTTGGATTTTCAAAAATTAATATACCCTTAGAATAGGTATACAAAAATTATTTTATTTATTTGTGCGCGTGTCAGTCGGCGGATTTTGAAAAATTTTTATCCCGAGCAGTTTTAGGAGTCATAGATCACATATAAAAAATTTCAGCTTTCTAGCTCAAAATTCGATTTTTTCGAAAATTTTGTTTTTTTTTTTGAGTTTGTGGGCGTGTCTGTGGGCGGATTTCAAAAATTCGTAAACTTGATTATTTCGGGACCCTAGAGAGTATATGGTTAAAATTTATGCTCTCTAGGTCCAGTTTAAAGGCCAAATTTTTGCCGACAGACGGACGGACATGGCTAGATCGACATTACTATCGATGCTGATCATAAATATAGTAACTTTTAGGGGTCTAAGGGCAATATTAAGGTATGTTACAAACTATGCGTCAAAATTAATATACCCTTAGAATAGGGTATAATCATGGATCTGGAAATCAAGAAGAGGCAGTTGGAAATAGAAGAACAAAAAAAGCACCTTATGGAGTCATCGAAAGAGAACTATCCAAATGTAGAATGATTTAAGTCTTAATTTAATAAATAAAGATCACTTCCATATTTTGTGTAAAGTAGTTTTATTTATTTATATTAACGAAATAATTGATTGCAGCGACTAATTCAATGAAAACTGGCTTGTCAATAACAGCTGTTGTTGTGGAATCTATGTGGAATGTAATGAAAATGACACTCATGGAGTTCAAGTCGCGGAATACAGATACCAAATCGACAGTAAAGTGAAACGACTCCTAAAACGACAATTGTCGTTCAATATAAACGCCAACTGGAATAAGGGTGATTGTGTTCACTCCGGTCGTTAAAATAATTTTTCCCTCCAAGGTCGTATTGAAGCACGCGATTTATACACCGCGTTTGAGTTTGGTGTGCCTTACCTTTTAAAGCGTAACGAGAGGATAACTCCATATTCATCATCAATTGTCGTATGATGGCTTTCCACTAAGTTTCGTTAAATTCCATGTAGACAACATTGTAAAAATAAATGAATATTAGGAATTAACGGCCCACAGAGGGCCTAAAACCTAGCTTCTCCAACCACTTTCTTTGCGAAGTGGAAGGGACCTACAATTTTACACCGAATCCGAACGGCAAATTTGAGAAGCTTCTCATGACAATTGAATTTCTTCGATGTTTGTCAGACGTTCGCAATAATTGGGACAGTGGAAAAAAACTCAAGATGTTATTTGTCCCCGGCGGGAATTGAACCGGGGACCTTTCGATTAGTAGTCCGTCACACTAACCACTGAGCCCGACCGTAGACAACATTGTGTTCGTTGCTTAACCTGGGCCATTCACCGAAAAATTGTACCTTTTGCAGGATTAGGTGCATTTTTTTGCGGAATTCATTGGCTGGGAAATAAACATCGGCACTTTTCCCGGTTTCTGATCACTTCTTTACTGGGGCAATCATGACTTTTTAAATGTAGTTACTGGAAATGTAGCTTCACTTTGTACATGAATAAATGCGGGAGTCCTGTTTCGACGTGAAGCATTTAGTCAGGTGCATTTTCTGGTAACCTGAAGATTTTTTGATAAAGAATCTCATCAACTTTTCGACTTCATCGTATTGACGAAAACCCACATACCGCCGCCGGTTAGCACATAGTTAAACATATATTAAGCAGTTTTTATAACTTCCGACACAACTTCAGGGTAACTTTCCCAGACCGTCTAAACTGGGAACAGAATAAACCTACATTTGCCAAAGACTCTCATGTACGGTACACAGATGGTTTGAAAATAAATGAAGGGGTTGGAGCGGGAGTATACGTCCCTTGCAATCAAACGTGCATATACGCTAGTATGGACACAAGCAGCACCGTATTACAGGCGGAAATCTACGCGATAGAGCTATGCATTCGGGAGAATTTAAACAGGCTTTTAAAAAACAAAAACATTTACATTCTCTCCGATAGCAGGGCGGCCCTACTCGCAATCAACGCCTTTGACATAGCATCTAAACTGGTCTGGGATTGTCTCCAACTTCTACAACTACTGGGCACCACAAATATAGTTCAACTGATCTGGGTGCCTGGACACAGTGTATACGAAGGCAATGAAAAAGCAGACGAACTACCTAGAACAGGATCCGCATCCCCATTCATGATGCCAAGACCATTTTGCGGGCTATCAATAAGCACTATTAAAATCTGTATCAAAACTTGGCTTGAGGAAAAGAAGCTCCAATTCTGGAGGGAAACCGAAGGAAACAGGCAAGCTAAAAACTTTATGCCAAATAGCTCCCACAAAAAAAAAACGAAACAACTACTACAACTAAGTAGAAGTCAGATTCGACTAGTCACAGGCTTCCTCGAAGGGCATTGCCGTGTTAAAAAACACCTGATGACTATGGGCATAGCACAGGATAATACCTGCAGATTATGCAACGAAGATGTTGAAACAGCAGAACACATACTATGTGAATGCAACTGCTTAATCAAAACGCGTCAACGTTATCTAGGTAAATTCTACCTTGAAGCAGCAGACATAGCTGCCAGCTCTCCCAAAGAATTAGCCGCCTTCCTAAAAAACTGCGGCATTACGGACGAGCTCTAAATGGAGGATATCACAATAGGCCCACAAGCGGCCGCAGTGATCTGGCTACAATATACCACCTCCCCTCAAAAATCTAATCTAATCTAATCTAAGCAGGTTTTATAATAAAATATTATGATTAATAAATTATAAACTATAGTAGGATCGGACTTTGAACTTCGAAAATTGCTATTTAATTTAAAAATAGCTACCTCTAGCGAATACCAACAAATTTCATAAATGTATCTATAACACAGCTTAATATCCGGGACAGTTTGTTATTTTTTCGTAAAGCTAACATTTGATGACATTTAACTCACAAATCCAATTGCAGTAACAAACTCAGGCGAAACAAACTGTTTTTTTTTTAATTTTTATTTGACAATTGATTCGTTAATAAGAATCATACAAAATACATTTGTTGGTTTATTCAAGTTTTCATACAGATCCAATTTTCGGAAATGCAAATATATGTTGTGAAACGTTCTAAATCTTTTTTTGCTTTTCAAATGCACGCACTTGCTGGCTATTTAGAAAATTGAATAATTGCGATTTTAAGCTCATTTCGTTCATCAAAAGCTGAAAAAATGAGTAATTATTGATGTGTTTAGTTCTATCAGCAACGATGTCGAAAGTACATACCGAAAACGTAATTCCAACGGAATTTTGGACTTGGCAAAGTGTCATATTTTGGCGAGCTATTTTTATGGAAATCAAGACAGTTTTACGGGAACGTATTAATTGACGAAATTCGTATTAGGATATTATATTATATGTTTTTAATTTGTGTTGATTGCCAAATATGTTTAAAAATAATTTTTATGACAAATTGTGCAAAATAGCGGCAAATACCCTTTGACACCGTGCCAAAAAAAAAGTTGCTGTCATTTCTAATTTGATCCGCTATCGAATATTTGTAAACACAACACCCTGACCTTTATGTGTTGATAAAAGATTTCAAAATCATCACATTCATCAAACTTTGTTCGATCTTAGTTTCGCGCGATCTAAATCTGTTCTTTGTTTTACAGTCAGAGATAATAAACAAGGAGAAAAATCTGAATTTAAAGTGCATCTTTGAAATGAAAATATTTATTCCGGTTCACTTGTTGTAGGAATTTCCGGTTTAAGAATGTAAACATGCATGCAGGACTTGTTAGTTATACATAAATAAATTAGACGTCGTGGGTATCTTAGAAAGGCCAGCAGCTTTAAAGGTGGTTCAAGGATGAGTATACTTGATTGTGTATACGGAACAGTGTGATTTTAAAATATTTGTTTCAAGTATGCAGCTTCAGTATATCATTTGGATAAAGATAGATACATTTTTATGTATGTTTATTATCCCCATGACCATAGATGCTTCCGGTAATACATTTTTGCAAATTAGGTTCCTCTGGAAATATAAATTAATGTGTCTCAATATGGACTCGGAAGCAAATTCGAAAGATTTGTTCGGTCTACAGACAAATAATATTCTGAGTTAGGGGTGTCTCCGATTTGAAATTGCACAGTAAGGTGATGTGCAATGATTTTCAATATAACACACGTCCAAATGATGCATTTTTGGGAATTACATCCTTAAGTCGAACCATCTTCTATCGTATAGTTTCTTATTAATTAATTATTAGCTTACATATATCAACTTAAATACAGACAAAAATGCTCAAATTGGGCCTTTTGCGGACGCTCTAAACTAGCACCACACACTAGAGATATTTCGTGTGACTTTTTAATATTTTTTTTTTGCCGACAGCCGGACTATAAGTAGAAAAGGAGAGCTTATATTGGGTTCTTTTGAAAGAAAAATACTAGGAGGCCGAATGGAGGAGAAGATACAACCGCGAACTCTATGAGCTGTACAAGATTTGGATGTAGTCGAAAATCTAAATCACGTCAACTAAATTGGCTCGGCCACATCTAATGAAAAATAATGCTCCAGCCAAGAGGATCTTTGGGTCCCAGCCCCTGGCTCGAGAAGGCAAGGAAGACCGAACCTCCGTTTTAAAGACCAAGTCATCGCGGATGCCAGAGCGCTTGGGGTGGAAACTTGGGTGCCCGGGATTGCAGAGGATGAAAGGCTGCAGTGTCTCAGGCAGATACTCTCAGGGTCGGGAGCCCGTTAAGTAAAAAATTATGGTGGGGGATAAGAGCTCGAACCTCCCCAACAATGTTACAAAAATAGTAATCTTACTAACTTTATTATAAATCAAAAGTCCATACGGCGCATAAAGCAATGTTAATGCCAATTTGGAAACAGTTCGAAAACTCGTATGAAAACGAAGTTCTTTATACGGCTCGGGGTGAAAAGTGATGATTGTATTGATAGGTGTGTTTACTTTAACAATCTTCGATTGCATGTAGATTTTGAGGTGATGGCATAGAAATCGCCTAAAAGTAAAAGTTTTCGAAATTTTCGTATTTCATTGTAGATTTAAAGTGATTTCGATAAATCGCGGATTTTGATTCGGTGCGAACAGCGTATTAAACTACTTTAGTTATTTTTACTATAATCGGGGTTCTAAAAGTACTTGCTGCCTTAAACAACAAGTGGTCTTAATCCTAATTGCTTTCCGAGTGCCTAGCAGCCGTCATCGTGCGCACGGACCGCCGGCCGCCAGCCTGCATTCCAAATTAAGTCGTTTAGCGCTAGATTGTCTTTTCATTCCTGAGTAAATGTTGTAACACTTTGCAACTTGATATATATGCCTTTCCCATCATTATTAATACGAAATCAAATATTTAAGCTCATTCTACAAGAACTGAATATGGGGTTTAGCATTCCTAGGCATAGCATGCATATATGTATCTACCTGTAGACATTTAAATCATACCACAATTTCCTTCTCAACCAATATTGTGTTCATTACCGAATTCAATATTAGATATTCATTCCCAAGAACATTATTATTCAATATTGTATAGTATAATATACCAGGAATTCCGTTAAAAGCACACAGACACCAAACTGAACATCTGTGGGATTTGAACAAGAACTTATTTCCTCCATAATTATGGGATTACAATTTAAAAGCTTTTTTTTGTGTCGTGATTTTGTGAGGTACTGTTTCAACTTGCGATAGTGATAGTGACACTTCAATATACTATCAAGTGACAATTATTCTGACGACATTTGCGTTGTGTGATTTTATTTCTATCCTGATTCATAAGATGCATAAGGCAAGGCCCACATTAAATAGAGTGGTTTTGTTTGTTTACAAAGCAAAAACACCTGTTTATAACTTTTTGGCCTGGAGTGAAAAGTTCTAGAAACTGTTGAACAGACTAAAAATTGCCTGGAAGTCACCATACTCCTTGACCACAAATCGTTGCCACTGCTACGGAACCAATAGCTTAAAGTCCGCGTAGGTATAACGCGCTGTGAACTACCGCTACTGGCGGCTGCGCATAAAATGGACAGAAGAGTGTCAGCTGACCGCCATGGAGATATTCCAAATCAATCTTCATCGCAGTAAGGCGGCTGTAATCTTTTTCTCCTCATGAGGACACAACAAATTGACATCGCCTTAAAACAAGAACCCTGGATCATCCGAGGTCAGATAAACGGAATGAGCTCTATGGATCTGGTCGCTTACAACATCAACACACAAGATCACAGTAAGAAACGTACATGTACTGCCGCTAGAAAACAGATTAACATATTTCCTTATCTAGCTACAGCGGTTCAGACCAGACAGTGGTCACATGGGAGGGAGCAAGGCAGCTACGGAACTGAACACAGTCCTGCACAGAGACCTTCGAGATTTTATAACAGACACATTTTCTGGGGTACACTCCAGGTCAAAGTAATAATGAGGTAGATAATACTCCAATAACTGTATTAACAATTCCAGAAGGAGTTATAACCGAACAAAAGTTATACTGGGCAATTAATCTCCCTTTAAATCACCTGGGAGAGATGGGATTTTTGCCAATTATTGTCCACAAGACAAAGACCGTCATCATACTGCTTCTCAAGCGACTTTCTTTTTATACGCAGTTTGGAATGCGGCTACATTCCAGAGGGTGTCTTCATTCATATTGTAGGGAAATCTAGTCACATCATTGTCAAGGATTTGAGAACGATAAATCTAGCATCTTTCTTTATAAAAACTGTTGAAAAGCTAATGAACATCTATATTTCCAGCCGACTCGATAATAGCGGGATCTCTGCCGTCCAAATCGCTTACATTAAAGGCAGAGGAGTGGAAACAGCGCTACACGACGTGGTCAGCACAATAGAGAAGTCTCTTAAGGACAAGAAGTACATACCCGCAGTGTTTTAAGACTTCGAAGGAGCATTCAACAATGGAAAGAGCATTGTAGAATTCCAACATCGATCAATCACTCCCTGAGGTTATTATAAGCCTGCTTAAATGAAAGTATATCAATGCAACACTAAGCGATATTGACCTTAGAGTCGTTGCCTTCAGAGGCACAGCACAAGGTGATGTCGTTTCCCCCATACTTTGGGTCCTCGTCGTTATTACAATACCCTTGAATCTCAAAACAGAGGTGTCAAAGCAATTGCATACGCAGATACGCTTGGGACGGGAAAACTCGTATCAACTCTAAGCGAACTGTTAGAAAACTCCCTACTAGTGCTGACACTTAGTACGTGGACCGTGGACAAAGCATTGCGGTCTTGGGATCAATCTCCAAAAGGCTGAACTGGTGTGCTGTTCACTAACAAGAGAAGCATACCACAATTTCAGCCACCAGCGATTGAGAAATTACCCCTGAAGGTGGCGGAGAGTGCAAAATATCTAGCAATTATCCTCGACAGAAATATGAGTCGGAAGTCAAATGCCCATGACACATACGGCAGCTTAGCCTTTTGGCAAGTCAAGGGCAAGGTCACCAATCTCAAGGTGATGACAAAAATACAAAGACCGACATGTTCATTTTTGATATACATACATACATATTTTGATTTATGTTTGGCTTCGTTTAAAATATAGTAAATAATTTGACCCCTTTGCAGTTTTAATAGTTCATACGAAATAAATCATTTTTTTTTTCATTTTCATTAATATATTGTTTGAATTGTTCCATAAAGGGCAATGTTGATTGTATAGTATTAACGAGGAATTTATTTGATACCAACAAACAATAACAAAATTATAATGATATAAAATTACAACGATGACCTTTTTAAATAATACAATTTGTGACCCTTTAAGTGTAACGAAAATAAACTAAGTTCAGCGAATATATAAGCACAACAAAACAATAAATTCTTTTCCTATAGGGTATGTGTATTACTATTAAATGAGTTTTAACGCAGAACATTGTTGTTATTTGCAAGCGTTGTCAAACAGAGAATCGTCAGAGTTTTCGCAATGATCTGTTTGCCAACAAATTAATATTTGACATTTTCTCGAACAGTGTAATCGGATGCTAGGAGGACGTGTTGAACGGGTAACTGCATTTTATTGTTGCTTGTTTATATGACATTGTGATTTTTCGATGTTTCAAAATCCACAATTTTTGTCAAACAAGTAGTGCGTTCTTGTTTCCATCATCCATAAAATAGAGATCACATTCCAGGGATGAACTTTTTTTGGAATTCAATTCGGATTGAATCCGGATAATTTACAAAAGAAATATCGTTTGAATACTTTGGGTGCATCATAAAATAATTTCTCTCTGAATCAAAAATTCCATTCTTAAAAACTCGTCGGTACAACATTTTTAAAATCTGCATGTAAAACCGTAATTGTTTTTCCAAAATCCCACAAGCAGGATATAATATATATATATTGAAAAAAAAACACCATCAAAGTTACCTGGTACTGGAAATTTGTCAACCCTATAATAAAAAAAATAAAACTCATACATTTTTTTTCGTGACAAGGAAGCCCAAATCCTAGAGCACTCAGACTCGGTAACGGTCCATTCTACTACCAGGCAGAAATCCACTTTTTTTTTGGTTTAGAGGTTGGAGAAACAAGGTGATATTTGTTTCTCTCCTTTAGTGGGGTATGTTGTTGTTTCCCATGGGGATTGAACCTACACCGAGGGGTCACAAGCCAACACACTAAAGGAAAAACAAAGTTGAGTTAGGCGTTGTAAAATTTAGGAAATAACCTTCACTCGTTAGATCTCTTATACACCTTTTGTTGAATCCTATCTCTGCGCAACCGACCGATGGCCATGTGATTTGGTTCAAGCAATACCTAATCCGTGAAAAATCTTTGCCTGAGATACTACATCCAATTGTTCTCTATGATCTCTGCCACGTCCAAGATCCGCATGTCTGAGGCATTATTGTCCACTCCGTTAACGTGCTTTTCCTTTTTGGACCAAATCCATATCTTTTCTTTTCCTCTACCCGCCAATAAGCAGAACTAGTAGGGTAAAGGTTCGGCAGAGCAGGAATTTTTCTCTCTGAGTTTTAGGCTTTGAAAGCGTTTGCTAAAACAAATAGAGGATAGATTTTTGCACCAATCGAAAGCACCATAAAGGTCTTTTCATATGAGACCCATCTACAACCTACGAGTATTCATTTTCGATTTTTCATTCACATGACGCGATTTTTCGATCGATATAGAAACCAATGAAATTCACCTGGAAATCTAAAAGCAAATCCCCCCAATAATATTTCGACATTCTTCGCCATATGGGTGTCACCCAATACGGTGTTTAAATCTAGTACAGTACATTCGATAGAAGTCATCAAAATGGTTGTGGTATAATACGCTCATATTGATGCAGCACCATCTGGCAGTTCCTCGTAACTTTTCTTACGACGCATCAAAAATGCAAAAATATGGGGTAGATATAGGAAATGTTATCAAAAAAAATTAAATATAACTGCAGACCAAGTTAGTTTTGGTTAAAATAAGTTATACACAGAGCTATCCAGAGCGTTCTGGTAGAAACACATCAACACTTCAACTTCGACTTCGACTTTGATAAGAGCGAGAACTTCAGCGTTTAAAGTCGAGTCCAACACATTGAAAAATGCAACTTCGATAGCGAAACAAAAAAATGGTTGTAAACATAAGAGAAAATTATGTCAAAATGCAAGCAAGGGAGAAAATTCGCTCAAAATATAAGAATTAGTATGTTGGGAACACTGAAAACATCGTCTTAAGGTTGGTGGGATTCGCACTTCAACTTTGAATTCAGGATTTAGGTCTAACGTTGAAGTCGAAGGTGGAATCGCTAATATGTTCAATCCCATTAAAAAGCATTAGTTCCAAAACGTACGGTGTGCTGTCAAAGTTGAAATCCAAGTTGAAATGTTGATGTGTTTCTACCATAAAATGTGCGACGTGGTTGTCAAAGTTGAAGTCCAAGTTGAGGTGTTGATGTCTTTTTACTACGTTCTAAAACGTGTGGCGTGGTTGTTGAAGTTGAAGTCGGAGTGGTTGTGTTGATCTGTTTCTCCCAACAAATTGATGACATTTTCGAAATAATTGGAAAACCAAAACCAAATCTAAGTTCTAGATACGGGCCTGGCTAAGCAGTGATAATGATGAATGTTTCTAAAGTGTGTTTACTGCGTCAACTGTAAGATTGAAGGTCGGTTTTAAAGAGATTTCATCAAAATCCTCCAAAAACAAAAGCTTGCGAGATCTGAAAAAATCGTAGTTTTTGATGCGATATTTCGGATATACATATTTATAACCTTAGATACCATGCGGCAAATTGAAATTTCCTTTTACCAATTTGTATGATATTTTTGTACGGTTCAATTGCCAAGCTATCTTTTAGAGCAGTACAATTTTTAATTTCCTGATTATAAATGCATCCAGTTGTTTCATTGAAAAATTGAATTGAATTTGTTAATCAATGGTAGGTACATAGTTTCTTTGCAGTTCGTCTATTCGTACGGCAGCGCTCATATAAATGGGCATTATCGTATCCTAACAATTTATATCGGAAGTCAAGAATAGGGTACATTATAATACTATTGCATTTGGACACAGTACAACTACCCTATACGTTATCCGCATTTTCTGACATGAATTCCCAATGTCTGTTTCACCGCATTAAATGTGAAAAAAACAGCAACATTACAAAAATGAAATGCAAAAACTGTTCACTGTTCTTTTTTTTCGTTATTTAATTTTAGATTCTCAGTGTGTGTTTGGGTTTGGCGAACCAGCCAAGCAGTGGAAAATTCCACTGGTGAATGGAGGAGCTGCTGTGTGTGGCAAATTATGACTGGCCGAATGAAATAAAACGCTTACGGTGAAACAAAACCAAGCGCACGTGACAATGCAAATTCGCTAGAAATGTTCATAGGTTCCGCATAAATTCGGTCGTGGAAATGTCGGTATCGGAACTCAAAGCTTGTTCTGCCTGTTACACGATATTTAAAGATACTACATACTAACACTGGAATGTCATTTCTTTATGCTGCGTAGTTTGGCAATATTTGGAACATTGAATTGCGCATTGAATATCAATGAAAGAACGTGTACACGGGGTCTAAAATATTTAACACAGTAAATGAGGTACCTACGAGTGAAATGATTGGGTCAAGCAGGAGGGAAGGGAGGAAATGACGCACTTTGGTTTTCAAATGTCTTTCAATTGCAATGTGTCACTGGCAGATAAGGCAGAGTGTTGCATTGCATTTTACGTGCGAATTGTATTCACTTGGTTTGGCATTGCGTCTGAACTCCGAAGGTAGACCCGAGTATGTGTGTACATAAGTACATAAAAAAAAATATGAATGGGCTATGTGGTACTCAATGCAGTCAGGTAGCAATTTGTTCGTGGTATTGGAATGATTTGTACTGCAATATAGGGGCTATTGATAAGCTTCAGTTCTTAATTGGTTTTATCTCATTCTGATTAATTCGGTACGGTTAGCGTTAGTGGGAGGTGGGACAACGTTTATAGGAAGTTGTAGGTAAATTGCAATTTTTAGCAAATGACACCTTGCGACTTCGAATAAAAAACATTATTATTTAATATTTCCGACGAAGTTATGGTAAGGATAAAAGGGATTCTAATTCATAACCACTTCAATGCATTCCAATTGGTCTGCCTGGAGGCACATCTCGGAACTCTCCCGTAAGTGTGTTCGCAAGTCCGTACGTTGACACGCCTGGAGATCAGCGCAGCGGTGCGTTAAAATAACGACCAATAATGCGGACGCTGCACAATTATGGTTACCAGATGTCCAGATATTTTCGACGATGTCCAGATCCAGAGTTCATCTGAAAAACAATTTGTCCAGTCGAACTCTTCCCATTCCGTCATATTCAAAAAATAATTAATTTTCTCAATCCTTTTTCAAAAATGTTAATACATAGGTATATTGATACCAAGCGCTTTCAGTTAACGGAATTCCAATCAATAAAGCAAAACAAAAGAAAAGAAAAACAAATCGCGAACAAAAGGCTGAGTTGTGATTTCGGTTAAATTTGAATGAAAATAATTCTTTATAATTAAACACCAAGTAGGGTAAACTTTACTGCGTAATTCCCACTTAAGAAAAGTTCTGACTGCACTCGCAAAATTAAGTTGTGTTCTTTTGTCAAATTATTTTTTTTTAGAGAAATGAAGTCTTTTTTATTTTAAATCAAAACTATTAAATTGTTTTTACTTTTACTTCATCAAGATTTAACCATATTGATAAAAGTTTATTGGGACAATTCAGAACCGAGCTCCCATTTTCTCAATTCGAAACCTACCGAGTCCAGAAGCGAGCCCACTGTATATAAGACCGTTCAAACAAAACTATTCTTATGTTTGGCTTATATGAATATGTTTGGAATAATAAATTATTCCTACTTATAAAATTGTTGATCCAAATGTTAAAATAAAATTTCATTATTAATCGCTTAGGAATAAATCCTATGAAAGGAGTCTAAACATAGTTAATATTAAAATCATATAAATTTTGAACTATTATTTGAAAAAAATATAATGAAAATAATTGAATAAAATGAAATCATTTAATAAAAAAAACTTAGTCAGAGAACTCTGTCAGCAACTACATTCCTCGGAAAGATCAGTGCAAATGAACCATCTTACTTAATCGCAGATTTCTTAAATATGAAGATGTCCAGTAGAGTCCCGGAAATTCAAAATACTGTCCAGATATGTTCTATTTGCAAACTATAAACCTTTGTACAACTTTGTTTGTCCTCGAGCGGGACAAGGCAGATATAACCACGATGCAGGAAATACGATGAATAGGATCAGGTATGATGAAAAGGAAAACAAAAATGCGACATTTGTTAAAGCTGCCATAAAATATTGCATATATAAAGATGCGGATTCGTTGTGGGAAATCGGCTTAGGACAAAAGTTATAGACTTCAAGCCGATAAGTGATCTCCTGGCTGTGATCTTCATCAAAACTTTATTTCAAAACACTAGCCTAAAATGTGTCTAGAAGAGTCTTATGACCTTCTGGACGGAGCCTGTCCGGAGTACAATGTCAAAGTTGTGTAAGGAAAACATCTCCGGCGGATTAGTTGTAAGTACAACCTCCACGACACGACAGCAGGTAACGGCTACAACTCGACTTCGCAGCAGCTCGTAATACTGTGATAAATAGTACTAAGTTTCCAAGCTAAGGATGCAAAAAGCAATCCCGTGCTCTGGTCGAACCGTCGACGAAATCGACCACGTGCTATTCGATGCGAGACACGCATCCAACATATTAAACGTGAACGTGCCTAAGGGGCGACCCTGACCAGTTTCTTGTTGCGGCTAAATTTAGAGCTCGACTAGCCCAAAAAAAAAGAAATTTGACGTTGGCGCTTTAGCATATATGGAGTAGCCAGAGTTACAGAGAGCGGCTGAGCGAGAGTTTCTCCTCGGCATATTCAAAAGCCACAAGCGCCAACAATATGTGGAATCGACATCGCAACATCATCAAAGAAGTAGCCGAGACCACCACAGGTTACCAGCCACCCCAAAGAAAAAGCCCGCGGTATAATGATGCATGCGCCTACGGGAAGAAGGTGAAAGGAATTGCACATTTAAAAACGCTGCAGCGCAAAACAACGGAATCGGAGGAAGAGTATCGAGCCAGAACATGGGATGAGAAGAAAGGCTGCATAGAAAGAAGAGTGCCGAGACAGTCTCCCAGCTCAAGAAAATCGAAGACTCTCGATATCGAAACAACATCCAGAGATTTTGCAAGAAAGCGAAGCAACTGACTGTTGCCCTTAAGACCGGAACCCAGGACAGCGACGGAAACCTTGCCACCAAATCACAGGGAATAGTAGATACGTTTAATCAGCATCTTCAACTGTTGCTAATCGGGCATCATTTTTAGCGAGTGATAGGGAAAGAAGAGAACCCACTTCCTGTCAATGAAGAACCGTTTCCACCACCCAGAACAGAAGAGGTTGGCTTAGCTATAAATAAAAGCTTAAGAAGAACAGGCGATATTTTGGTAGGGCGCATGCACCAAATCATCAACCAAGTATGGGTGGAAGAAAACATGCCCGATGACTATACTATCTGCTCCAAATTCAAGACCAACGAATTTCAAGTCAAGACTCACCATCTTTTCACCATCGGTCTTAAAGCCGCATATGAAAGCATTCATCGTCAGGAACTCTACATGGCGATGGCCGAATTTGGGATTCCGGCAAAACTGATCCAGCTGTGTCACATGACACTTGAAAATACGCACTGTAATGTGCACCAATTAACAGATAAGGACATACAAAACATGGATCCACAGCTCATTCTCAGATTCGTGAAAGAAACTGGACTGGAGGCTGTACTAGATTCTATAGTCCTTGCGAGGTAGCCCACGGGAGGTGGGTTTTATAAAGGGTGATTTTTTTAAGGTTAGGATTTTCATGCATTAGTATTTGACAGATCACGCGGGATTTCAGACATGGTGTCAAAGAGAAAGATGCTCAGTATGCTTTGACATTTCGTCATGAATAGACTTACTAACGAGCAACGCTTGCAAATCATAGAATTTTATTACCAAAATCAGTGTTCGGTTCGAAATGTGTTTCGCGCTTTACGTCCGATTTATGGTCTACATAATCGACCAAGTGAGCAAACAATTAATGCGATTGTGACCAAGTTTCGCACTCAGTTTACTTTATTGGACATTAAACCAACCACACGAATGCGTACAGTGCGTACAGAAGAGAATATTGCGTCTGTTTCTGAGAGTGTTGCTGAAGACCGTGAAATGTCGATTCGTCGCCGTTCGCAGCAATTGGGTTTGTGTTATTCGACCACATGGAAGATTTTACGCAAAGATCTTGGTGTAAAACCGTATAAAATACAGCTCGTGCAAGAACTGAAGCCGAACGATCTGCCACAACGTCGAATTTTCAGTGAATGGGCCCTAGAAAAGTTGGCAGAAAATCCGCTTTTTTATCGACAAATTTTGTTCAGCGATGAGGCTCATTTCTGGTTGAATGGCTACGTAAATAAGCACAATTGCCGCATTTGGAGTGAAGAGCAACCAGAAGCCGTTCAAGAACTGCCCATGCATCCCAAAAAATGCACTGTTTGGTGTGGTTTGTACGCTGGTGGAATCATTGGACCGTATTTTTTCAAAGATGCTGTTGGACGCAACGTTACGGTGAATGGCGATCGCTATCGTTCAATGCTAACAAACTTTTTGTTGCCAAAAATGGAAGAACTGAACTTGGTTGACATGTGGTTTCAACAAGATGGCGCTACATGCCACACAGCTCGCGATTCTATGGCCATTTTGAGGGAAAACTTCGGAGAACAATTCATCTCAAGGAATGGACCGGTAAGTTGGCCACCAAGATCATGCGATTTGACGCCTTTAGACTATTTTTTGTGGGGCTACGTCAAGTCTAAAGTCTACACAAATAAGCCAGCAACTATTCCAGCTTTGGAATACAACATTTCCGAAGAAATTCGGGCTATTCCGGCCGAAATGCTCGAAAAAGTTACCCAAAATTGGACTTTCCGAATGGACCACCTAAGACGCAGCCGCGGTCAACATTTAAATGAAATTATCTTCAAAAAGTAAATGTCATGGACCAATCTAACGTTTCAAATAAAGAATCGATGAGATTTTGCAAATTTTATGTTTTTTTTTTAAAAAAAGTTCTCAAGCTCTTAAAAAATCACCCTTTACTATAGAATTTTTCAAAGTCTGGCTGACTTCATAGTCGATGAAACAATAGTTTGCACAGGTTACCCTTTTAACTGTTCTTGTTTTCTATTTTCTTCGATACGAATCCATGCTTTTCATTTGTACTAAAAATTTAAAAGAGCGTTTGTAACCTTCCATGGTTTTCTGCTCCGAGGTTTTTGACATCTCGTTTAGGTTATTACGGTGAATACGTTTGTCTGAAAAAGTCTGTCCGATGGCTCGGAAACTATAGATGGATTGTTACCGGACTAAGAGAAGATAACCTCCTACAGCACAGTCATGTCCTGCCAAGGGCGCTTCGACGATGTGTCAGTGTTTGGCTCTGCTATGAGTGCCTGTACTTTCATAAATAGATTACTTTATGTACATCATGTACTAGGTTAGGTATAAGTACGACTTTGTATACGAATAGAAAAAGAAGCCAGTCATTGTAATATCGTCTTGAAGTGAAGTCGTCATCTTTGTTTTAATACCACAGGCTCTTATCGATTCTGACTTTGGCTTGTAAAGGAACCACGTTGAATTCACACACCTGCCTAACAGTGTGATTTTTCATTCATTTCACTGATTTTCATGACTTTGTCGCTTTGACCGGATTTTACATTTTTTTCTTTCTACCTGGAATAGTTAAATAGGTTTATCTTTATTATTAGTTAGTAGTTCGGGTTAGTAGAATTAGCTACATTATATGATATATTGCCCGGTCGTAAAGTAGTATTTGAGACCGAACATTTACGCAAGGGCACATTGTGATTGCAACAGAGCTTCACGATAATTTATATCAAAGAAACAGCAAACTCAGAATAGCACAAAAATCTTCTTAAGTCTCACACTAAGTTCCTCAAAGCCCCTCCTGTCCTACGCATGCATAAAAAAACATAGGGACGGGCTACAGTCAGCTTGGGCGAACTGTTGGATACCCTATTCTTATTCCTATCAGACACCTAGAGAGTCTATATTATAAATTACAGCTCCCTAGCTCCAACTTTCGTTTTTCAAAAAAAAAATTAAATTGCGGGCGTCAAGATCATATATATAGGAGTCAAAGATCATATAAAAAATTACAGCTTTCTAGCTCAAAATTTTTCCTAAAATTTGTTTTTTGAGTTTGTGGGCGTGTCTGTGGGCGGATTTCAAAAATTCGTAAACTTGATTATTTCGGGACCCTAGAGAGTATATGGTTAATTCAGCTCTCTAGGTCCAGTTTAAAGGACTAATTTTTGAAGAAAGACGGACGGACGGACATGGCTAGATCGACATTACTATCAATGCTGATCATAAATATAGTAACTTTTATTGGTCTACTGGCAATATTAAGGTATGTTACAAACTTCGCACAAAATTAATATACCTACCCTTAGAATAGGGTATAAACATAGTATACATTCCAAACATTATGTACTACCAGTTATGTTTCGGTTTGGAATCTAAAAGTTTCCACTGATACTTTAATAACTTAAATAGTTCCGGTTCCCTGTAAGAAAAATTCAAATAAGTTCGTTGTACACTGGCAATCACAAGGATGAGGCCATACATTTTGCAATCGATTTTCAGTCTGTGTATCTGTTGGAATTGTTGTATCCGGAAACGTTTAGTACCTGTGAACAGGTAGGTACATATTTTCCCAATAGTAAGTCATAAAATTAAAGGGTAAACAGGAAACGAAAGGTGGAATTTCCCAAGATCAAACAATGAACTACTTGAAAAGCGTATAAAAGGCCACTAGGATGAGGCCATTGCGAATATTTCGTTGCGGGAGTTCACATCAGCGTTGAAAAGAACTGTTTTTATTTAGCTAAAAAAATGGGTTCCGGAAAGACTTTGACGGCGACGGAAAGAGGAAAAATAGATGCTTTCAAGGAGTTAGGTCGAAAAATTGCAAGGAAGCTAAAAAGAAGTAAGACTGTTGTAAACAGTTATCTTGCGGATCCACAACACTATGGAAAAAATCAAAAAGGACGCCCGGCAGAAGCAACAACACTGCGAGAAAAGCGGGTTATGCTACGGCATGCCTAAAATTCTACTCTACCAGTGACTAAATTAAGGGCCAACAGCGGAGTATTAGTCAGCTTAGCAACGGAACGGTCCGAAGGATAATATGAAAAAATGGTGTTATGCAGAGAAGAAAACTTAAAAAGAACTCTGTTTTGAGGCAAGTACACAAGGAGCATCGAATGGATTTTGCAAGAAAACATGTCGCTTGGTGAGTGAATGGAAACGCGTTGTCTTTTCGGATGATAAATAGTTTAACCTTGACAGCCCCGATGGTAACAACTTTTATTTCCATGATCTAAGAAAGGAGGTGCTTATTTTGGCTGTACATCAGGTGTAATGGTGTGGGGAGCAATTGCCCACTATGGCACAATCGAGTTGGACTTTTTGTCCACAACAATGAATGGAAACAACTACAAATGTTTGCTGGAACGTTTATTTCCAAAAGTGAAAAACATTTTCGGACCCCTGTCTTAGATATTCCCACAAGACAATGCCCCTATCTACACTTCCAGGGTTGTTAGAAGTTGGATTCAATCAGAAGACGTGGAACTTTTGCCATGGCCGCCCTATTCACCGGACTTAAACATAATGGAAAATGTTTGGGCATGGTTATCGCGTAAAGTGTATGAAATCAGCAGCCAATTTGAAGACAAGGACACTTTAATCGAAGCTATTCGTGACGCCTGGGCCCAAATTTCTCTTAATTATTTAAACAAATCTGTGTGATTCTACTCCAAACCGTCTTATAGAGGTTATATCGAAAAATGGCGGGGATACTTATTATTAATGTATAAACACGTAATAAATAAATGTTTTAAAACCATTAAATGTAAACATTTTATTAATTTTTTCCTTTCTTTCGAAGATTTTGCATGTGGCCTCATCCTAGTGTCGCATCTTTTTATACGCTTTGTTTGATCTTGGGAAATTCCAGCGTTCGTTTCTTATTTGATCTTTAATTTTATGTTATACTGTTGGCTTAATATGTACCTGTTCGCAGGTAGTAAAGGTTTCTGGGTATAAAATTTCCAACAGGTACAATGACTGAAAATCGATTGCAAAATATATGTCATCATGCTTGTGATCGCCAGTGTATGTCATTTGATTTGTTTGTACACGTTTTCCACCATAGTTAATTGGATACAACATTTGAGAGTTAAAACATTGAAATACGGTTACAACGATTCTATTCTTCATTCATATTTGCGAATGTATAATTCTTGTCGCACGCTCGTACCTATACATAAATCTATGTATGTAAGTAACGGACTGGAGTAACTGACTGATTGTTTTTAGAAACGTTCTGGGAATGTCATTCAGATTAAGTTGTTCGGCATAAGTTAAATTCCATTGTTGTGGTCTTGGGTGGCAATTATGGTCATGGAAATTGTAGGTAACACAACTACATACAAGTTTTTGAAATGCGAAACACACTGTCCTCCATTTCCTGCTTCCAGTTCCAGAATTTGTATTTTTAATTGATGCCCTCTTTTTTTGCTTGTTTTGTCTCATTTTCGTGGGGTTGTCAACGACAAGTCACCTTAAGTTAAGGGCGTTGCTTCCTCTTAGCATTAAAATCCCCCCATATTAATACCCTTAAACTACCTTCGCATATGGCTCTATTCATGGTGTATCTAGTGTCTGCCATAATTTGTTGCTCAAATAAAATTTTTCACCATATTGTCCATTCATCGGACACAATTCATTTGAATGAAAAAAAAAATTATGGAAATTCCCCAACTGTCCTCAATTAAGTACATCGGAAAACTTTGTGAGGCGACAGTCATTTGAATAGCTATAAAAGTAATTTTATTTAATTGCTTCAGTATCGAGTCGAGCGTAAGAACCGCTTTGAACCGGTTAAATTACTGGCAGACGCTGACTTGCTAGATTTATGGAACTAAATTGCGTCACGCCTTGCAGCTGGTGTTGGCTTGAAAAATCATAGCCCAACAAATTGACAGCGATTGAATTTCTGGTACCTATTCATCTTTTTTTATTGGGTCATTACCAAGTTGACGCTTTCGTTGTTATAATATAATATACATACCTACCCTACATAGATACATCTGAAAGTTGTTAGTTTGCAATTATAAAAATGTCTCTAGGTCAACGTATCGATATTATTGTAATGACAAATAATAATTGCCATCAATGAAGTATTGGCGCCAGCTAAGTGTATTGAAGTAAATGATTTAAAAATAAGTATGTTTATTTTAGCAGGCTGAAACCGGTACTGCTAGACAGTACCATTTACATTTCTATTAAGATGGTAGATACTACCTATGTGGTGTAGTACGACAGGTCAACTTCTGACTTAACTTTAACTAATTCATTAGGAGATCAGACAATTTTAATGGATTATAATATTTGGAAATGTGTCTATATATGCGTGGATATTAACACATAGGTAGTAGGTACATACTCTCATTTCTTGAATGCGTTAGATATTACAATTTAAGTAGGTAGTATTAACAACACTTTGCAAGCCGTGTGAAAATCAGTTAAACCATTTCTTTACAAATTTTGAAACATAAAGCTTTTGCTATTAGCGGTATTGCCATATTAAAAGTATGTGAACTGAAGCAACTACCTGTGTTTTCCCATACAAAAAACTGGTTGTCAAATTTACGAACGTAAACTGCGAATGGGATCGTTGTTCTGCTATTATAGGCACACAATGCAAATTCTTCTTCATATTCGTTTAGTTTCGGACAGCGACATACGCTCCGACTATTATATTTGGGCTTCAAGTCGCTTAACCTTGTCGCAGCCATCCGCTTCAACTTTTGATCTTTTAAGAAATAAAATAAAAATTGGCATTTTCAGCTATCAAAGTGGTTGAGCTGCAATAAAATTGAGCTCCTGGTAGTATTGATACAGTTTATTACCCACATGTCCAATAATAGAAGGCGTGTTTCACCTAGAAATCCTTTCCAGATATCTGAGGGATTCGTAAATAAAACCCGCTAAATGCCCAGAATTTTATTTCTGACCTAAAACTTTGTCTGTATTTCAAGAGTAATTTTTGAAAAAGCTGTTTAAACTACAGTGGAAGTCGCTTATAACGACCAGTCGCTTATAACGTCCAATCTCCTTTCATTTGGTTGTTTTCATTATATTTTAAGCTATTCAACCGTGCGTCGGATGTAACGTCATCGTATATAACGACTGTAAATAAATAAATAAACAATTAGAAGAAGAGCGAGAGTCGAGAGCATTTTTTGGTAATGGCGGATTAGCTCATCTTTCACTGACACTGTCTCTGGCTGATATCCTTTTTTTTAAAAGGTTCACATAATTAACTGATTATTCAAACTTTTTTTGAATTTTGATTTATCAAATCAAGAAAATGGCAACCGATGAAGGCGAAACTACCAATCGTTGGAATTAAAAGACTTCATTGTTACAGGCACAACTTGTTGCGAAAAATCGAGTATCCACAGAATTTTGGTAGGTAAATATTTCTTTTGGCCGAAATTGAAAGGACTTTCGAACATAAGTGCATTCTACTTTCGTTCATGTCTTTATCGCTTTCTTAGTACGCGAACAGGTGGCGATGGTGCAGAGGTTAGTTTGTTGGCTTGTGACCCGTACGATGCAGGTAATCCCCATGGGAAACAACGACATAAATGCTACCCATTAAAGAAGAGGAACGAATAACACAGTGTTTCTCGACCCTCTATATTGAAAAGAGGATTTCTGCCTGGTAGTACAATGGACCGTTACCTAGTCTAAGTACTCTGGGGTTTGGATTTACTATACAAAAAAAAGTACCCGAATGGGTTTTTGTAGTTCTGGACGAAAGTTTTTATATCAATTGACGTTTGTAAATAAATACGCGAATTTTTATCCCACCTCAAGAATGGGATATGCTCGTTTTTTGTCTTTTTGTGACAAACGCACATAATCTTGATTACACTATATGCGCCGGGACATAAGTCCCCGAGACATAAGTCCGGAATTCATTTCATTCGAACTCAATTCGGGACACATTTCCCACTAATCTAATCTAATCCTTTTGAGTCTTTGAATTCCTTCGTAACTTCTTCCGCAGTAATGCCAGGTACTTTGTCATTGTTAACGGCACTTCAAAAGGAGATATATCCGAGGAAATTCGTTTAGAACTCCTTCACAATACTTCTTTGGATGCCCATTTCTCCTTCTCTGGGAGGCTATTTTGAATATGGTTGTATGGTTACGCTTACTAATTTGTCCATTTAAGTCCATTTAACCTAATTTAAAAACTAAAATGGTAGGAATAGATTGACAAAGAACTGCAATGGCAACGAAAATTTCAGCAAATGCATTCACATCAAACAGCTTGACAACTGCAACAGCGGGAAACAACAGTTATTAACCATGTCGAAAGCAAAAAGTTGGTGTTCCCAATTAAAACCAGTTGATTCTAAAACGTGTGCTGTGGCTCTCAAAGTTGATGCGCCAATACAATTTCATTAGGGCCAATTGGAGGTAATATGCAAATTAGCTGAACAAGCATTTTCACAATATCACAAACTGGTACTTGGTTGTACATTTCAGCAATTTCTCGACCTAAGGTGCTGCCTTTTTATGCATAAAATCATAATAAACATATCTCCTGTGTATCTGTTCGAAAATATGCAATTTCCCCAATCCTCCAGAACTCTAAATCTTATCATTCCCAGTTTTACTTATTTGAACTCTTCGCGCCTCTTCTTCATACGTACATGTCACCAGAATCTGGAACTCCCTACCCACAGCGGTACAAAAAACTATTAGTGTCACTAATTTTAAAAATGCAGTTTTAAGACACTTTGCTTTACCATAGCAATCTTTGCTTGTATTCCCCTTACTTTTTTCTTTAATTTCAACTTTCTACTTTTCTTCTTCTTCTTCTCTTCTTTTATCTTTTTCCCCTTTTAGTCTTGCATTGTTAATATATGCCTTTTAACTCAAATTTTTTATTATTATTTATTTCTTTATTATCTATATTTGTAGTTATTATAATCATTTTGTTTTATATACTATTAATTTGTACTTTAAATATCCTTTAACTTTATGTACTATAAAAGACTTAAGTCTTATTTGTACTAGGGGAAGGCGGGGCATAACGGTCCCTTTAAGGATTATTATTAATAAAAACTCCAAAAATAGTCTGGGGATATCAGAAGAACTGTTATTTGAAAGAAAGTTTATTAAGGAATACGAATAAATAATACAGTTTGTTAAAAATAAATAATTTAGTATTTTTTTGTACTTTAAATAAATCATTCAATTTGGCCATTGTGCCCCGTTGCTGGGGCACAATGGGCATAGGTGGGGCATGATGGGCACGGACCTAAATTGGATTGCAACGCGAGCATATGTGTGTAGATTCATCATCAATATCATCCTCTCCAGCACAAGAACAATGAGCCCACTTGCCACAAGCTCTACAGGAAACCCACCCCTCTGTGGACTGGGAGTATAAATACCCGCAATACAAGCACTCCTCGTCTTCTTCGCTCTCTGAACTTTCTTCCTTCCTGTGTTTTTTTAATTTGGTGATTCTTTTTTTCTTTTTCACAGTGGGGGGCTTGGACTTGGTGATTTCGGCCTCTAACTGCTTTTTGTATGAAGAGCTCGTTATGACTGCTGTTTTTCCTCGGCGTTTAGAATTTCTTTTCTTTTTCGGTGCTTTGGGAACTACTACGATCTGAGATGGTAAAAAATTATGGAAAGAAGTTGAGGGCGTTGGCGCATCGTTAGTTGCCAAAACAGGATCTGGAGATGTATACATTGGCGTCAGTATAACGGATTTGGGAGAAGATGATGGCGTGGATGGATCATTCATTGCCGTCATTGCTGTTATTGGAGCTTCTGTTATCATCAAGGGATCAGTGGTTGATGAGTCTATTGGTGGCACTTGTGAAGTCTGTGAACATGGGCCATCAAAAGTTGTTTCTTCCAGAACGGTGGGTTGCTCCTCTTGTGGCATGTCCATGGTTTCGCAATGCAAAAAGTCACGGTCTTCGAATATATCTGAGTTTATCGGCCATATTCCGGTCTTCAGAAAGCGGTTTATCGCAACTGGCATTGTAGCAGATCTTAAATAGGCTTTACCAAACAATTGTCCTACCTGATAGTGTGTTACCGTTCTTCCAGGGTGTTGTCTGAGCCATTTCTTTACTTCGTCTCCATAATATGAGCTCAAAGGCTTCATAAAGCTCACATCCAAGGGTTGCAATCGATGAGTACAGTGTGGTGGAAAACAGAGCATAACAACACCACTAGCCCTTGCAAAATCGATGACTTCAATGCTTTTTACATGACTTGCATTACCATCCAAAAGTAACAAAACAGGTTGGTCTTTGGTTGCGCGTGACCATTCAACAAATCTTTTGAACCATTTCAAAAACAGATCCTTTGTTATCCATCCATTTTTGTTAGATTCTCCCCATGAATTGGGCGGTGTTCCATCCATCAGCTCCGCCTTCATTCTTTTTCGAGGGAAAATAAACATTGGTGGGATATATGACCCATCGGCGCTCATACAAATTTCCACGGTTAAGAGTTGCCCTCGCTCTGAAGAAGATAACGATCCCACTTGTTTCCTCCCTTTAGTTGCCAAAATTTTTCCCAGGCTCTTTGCAACGGTAGTGATCCCAGTTTCGTCTACGTTAAATATCTTGTTTGACAAAAATCCATATTTTTCGATGCACTCCTCCAGTAAATTAAAAAAATTTTCTACAGCGACGCGGTTAAACCCCATAGCCCGAGCCGCAGATGTTGCTTCCGGTTTTCTTAATGAAATTGTTGCATTTCGTTTTAAAAAATTGTTTGCCCAGTCTTTTCCAGCAATGCACCCCACAGCATCAAAGTTATTGGTCAACCCATTTTTTTCCGCCAGCTCATACGCCAGTTCACGAAATTCTTTCATCGAAAAGCCAAATAAGCGCCCTTTCATGTCTTTAAGATATTCTGCCAACTCTTTTTCTTGGTCCTCTGAAAAAACGGGCTTAAAATTTCCCATTTTTGTAACAAGAAGTGGACGGTCGGGGTTTTGATCCGCTTTTTTTATAAATCTTTGCAATGTGCTTCGAGGAATTTCATAATTCCTAGCAGCAGCCTTACAGCTCATTTTTTTCGATTTCACATCTTGAAAAGCTCGTAGCATACTGTCTTTGCTCCATTCTTGCCTCTTGGTCTTCCTCACGTAATTTCGAACCATCTAAAACAATATAAAATACTGATAGAAACGAATAGAAATGCAAATTACATTAGTAGAAAGTAAATGGGGCATAATGGGCACATATGCCTATTATGCCTCGCCCATTCTGCCCCAAACCTCTTATTAAATACACATTGAAAAAATAAGTTAAAAATGTAACCTTAATGAAAAAACAAATTAATTTATATAAACTATATTCACTTACCTTGAAATGAAATAAAAACAATCAATTATTCACTTGACCAGTTTCCCAAAAAATACACTTTAAATCACCTCAAAATAATATAAACTCTATGCAAAAACTTGTTTTGCTCAAATCACAAAGCAACTGCCACTTTAATTAAAAAAAGGGTTTTCCCCAAATAGCGAGTGAAATATCAGAGCAGTTAGGTTGTTTTTCAAAGTTGCCACTTTACTCAATATAAAAATACAAAGGGGGGCCCTTTTTGCCCCGGGTGATCATTATGCCCCGCCTTCCCCTATGTATTTTTACTTAAATAAAAATTGAATTGAATTGAATTGAAGAATTTTTATTTAGGCCAAATCTATTTAGTCGTATTTGGTCCGAAATTGTGCAATTTCAAAACCTTTTACTAATCGAAATATCCACACTACAAATTGTGATGGTTTTGTTTCAAAGCTTATATCAAAAGCAACAATGCTTTAAACACTGTAACGCAAAACTCGGTGAAATTTCGGCCAAAAAGGACAGAAACAAAAAGTGGGTAAAAACTACTCGTATGTTGAATTAAATAGCAAATTGGCGTACACATCACTTCAACTAATTTGACGACAAAAATAAAGCAATTCGCACCGAATCGGAATCCGAGATTTCGCGAAATCACCCGAAATCGGAAGATTTCCAATACATTTCTAGATTTGGAAGATCTCTAACTTTTGGAATATTTCGATGAAATCACCTCAAAATCTAAATGCAATCTTCGGATTGCTAAAGCAAACAAACCTTTCGATACAATCATCACTTTTCACCCATGGCCGTATCGGGAACTTGGTTTTAATGGAGGTTTTCGAACTCTTTTCAAATTATCATAAACATTGGTTTTTGCGGTATATACTTTTAATTTACAATTAAGTTAGTTAGGTATTTCTGTGGAAAATTTTACCAATTGGCCCATACCTATATATTTTCTATTTTTTGTATCATTTTGGGGGAGGATTTTGGTACGCCGCTATGGTCATATTAATGCTTTATGTAGCTGCATATGATTGCAATTATGTCGAAACAAAATTGTTTATGATTTCGTTATTTTGTTTCAATTGTTTAAATATTTGTTTGCAATAAAGTAATGGTTAATGGTAAATTAGATCAGGGCAATGTTTTTTTGTCATTTTATTGCAAATTAATGTCTTTAATAGCGCATTTACACCATCACGCACGCGCATTTTTGCAACAAAACCGAAAAGAGAGATCCGTTTATCCGCAGTCAATGCTAATAAGGTGTAAGAGTGAGATCACTTACCTAGCAGTTGAATTTAACTTGCTATAACATTATTATGGAGATTTGACAGATCACATGTAAACAAACAAATTTATTTTCATCGGTTTTGTTGTGGTAGAATTAAAAAATAAATAAAAACATGGATCTCGTAAAGGCTGACGTATTAATAGATACGAGTATCGTTTTCGATAGTAGCGATGATGAAGTGGAAAATAAATGTGTAACCAGTCGGGTAAAAAGGAAAACGAAGAGGAAGTATTGGGTGCATCCTTACCTAAGGAACAGAATGCTTGATGGAGCATTTGTATCCATTTTTGGATCTATATGCGAAACAAATGATACGCAACTTTTCCTCAAGTATTTGAGAATGACTGCTTCCCAATTTGAAGAGTTGCTTCACAAAATTGGACCATCCATAACGAAGCAAAATATTGAAATCTTGAGTAGGTACAATCGGCGATGTGAAGCAGAGAAATGTCAAAAATGTATTATGGCGATTAAAACACATTTTGTTTTATAGGAAATCGAAATTTCGTAAGCCATCGCTATAAAAATATCAACATGCATAGCTTTCCCATAATTCCTATCACGTAAACAAGATGGCCGACCTGAATACGTGTCACGTTTTTTTGCATGTTAGGTAATGCTGTCCCTTTCAGTCACACGGATATTTAGTATTTATCATCCCTTTAATCTTACATGTTAGGAATGTGTGACCGTGTATACCGCCCATAATCCACAAACAAGTTTCAAAGCAAGCATGAAAGTTATTGAAACCTCAAACGAATTCTAGTTAGTGAGCGTAGCGAACGCTTCGATGATTTTGAATTTTTTTTCGATTATTAAAGCAAACACACCTTTCGATACAAACATTACTTTTCACCCAGGGACATATCGATAACTAGGTTTTCATTAGGGGTTTTCGGACTCTTTCAAAATTGTCCTTAACGTTGTTTTTTTTTTGTGGTGTATGGACTTTTGATTTATTACTTAATTCGTTGTATACTTTTTTTTAACCAAAATCAATCGGCCTTGGTATATTTTCAATTTGTTGATACATTTTGGGGGAGGTTTGGGTGACAAGAGCTATTTCTGTTTGAAACAAATTAAAATTGAACAATGTTTTATATCAAAAACTTGCAAGATATTTTAAATTAAAAACTTGTAAGAACTTTAGTAAAAACAATTAATTCACAACAAAATTCTAAAAAGAAAATTAAAACGTGCATCAAAGGCCGTGGAAGGCCTTTTGGTCAACATTTTTTACTGGTTATTGATTTTCTTTGCTTCAGCAAATTCTTCGGATTTTTGTTTTTAAATGATTACTTTTTACTTAAATTTACTTTTTGTTATGATAATACTTTTTTTTACATAAAATTGATACACAATCTAACATCTAATTCATATGGAACAGCGTCTATAATTAAAATTTGTTCAATTAACTTGAAAAAATATAAATTTAACTTTTAAATAATTTTATTTTTGCTTACCTATATATTAATCAGCAGGTTCATGCCGGATGAAATGATTGCAATGATTATATCGAATCGAATACACGGATAGATATTTTTTTCCATAGCTAAAAAAAAACCATAGTAATCAATATGTTCAGTGAAAAAAATTTAAGTAAATTCAAATGTAACTGCCATTTTATTATGAACGCAAAAAAAACTTACAAATGCTTAATGGCGGGAACTTAATTTCCAAACACTACGGCAACCAACGACAGCCATTTTACATTGTTGCCATCAATTCCTTTTTCTATAAATTTCTGACAGTTGTGTCAAAACGCGAATGAAAACTCATTTCTACAAAGCGAACCATTAGATTGTGTGTGGTCGGGTGTTGACTATTTTTCAAGATTTTCCCGGTAAACAAATCGCAAAAACTACTTTTTTTCACAAATTCAAGACAACAGTGAATTCGATCAGAATAGAATGAACGTTAAGCAAGAGAAATTCACGGTGGAGGACGATGTCGTTCCTGTCGTCTTGCACCCAGGTGCCTACAGCACTTATACAATACATACATTTCGGACGACCGAAGAGGATGCCGCTGCAGTGGCAACGCTGGAAGGGAACGAACTGCATGAAATCAGGGGGTCGGTTAATGGTGAGAGTATAATTGGACAACAAATAATCGAACTAAACGAGGGCCACTGTGTCGAGATTCAAGAGGTACCTATTACTGCGGGCCCAGAGGGGGTGGCCCCTGGCATGTCTGACACTTCATATCACAGCGATAATTCAGCCGAGTATGGCATGGTCCCAGAGACAACTAAGGTCAAAACATACTATTGCCCCAATTGTGGAAATTGTTATAGTGCGGCTGGAAGCCTGAAGTTGCATATTCGAGCATGCACCCGTGAGAAAGAAACTCCTTCGAACGAGGGAAGGAAATGTGAAATTTGCCAACGTGTGTTCAACTCGAGTACCTATTTGAGGGAACATATGTTGAGGCACACTGGCAAGGGACCTAGGAAGTGTCCGAAATGCTATCGCAAGTTTATTGATGACGCCAAGTACGAAGCGCACTTGGAAACACACAAGTTGGAGGAGAGAATTGCCAAGGAAGCTGGCACACCGATCAACTCTGAAGCCGGCTGCAGCGGTGAAAAGAAGATCGTGAAAGAGTACACATGCTCGTTCTGCTCAAAGAATTTCACAGTGGTATTTGATTCACGCCATACCAAGCGGCGTTATGCCTGCGACGATTGCCGAGAGAAATATTCCAATGAGGAGATGCTGAAGCAGCACAAGGCAAAGCTGGAGGAGAAGCGAGAGTTCCGCTGTGAGAAATGCGGAAGGAAGTTTGTGTTCGAGGGATTCCTGCAGAGGCATCTGCCCTCCTGCGATGGTACCATTCGACGACGCCGCGACCGTCAGTAACGTTGTTTCCAATTCTGTTACCAAGTTTGCGGGAATCATTGTCTCATCAGTGTTGCATTGATGTTTCTTCTTTTAAATTTCTGTAACGTTCTCTTCAAATAAAAATAAGTCTTATCAATTAACTTGCATTTTGCGTGTTTTAATTGCATATTTTGGTTTCAAAATGTCTGCAGCCTATTCAAAAACGATGACGATCCGCATTTCACTTATTGGAAATCGTTGCAAAATGTTTTGCTGGAAATATCCGTCTTAAAATGATCATCTTAACCTGCCGCTTGTGACCTATATGCCTGTGAGACCTGGTGTTTTTAAAAATTCGAATAACTTCCGCCATCGTATTTTATAGTGATTTCTAGTAGCTGCCGCATTGCACGTCATCGCTACGCCAGCACACGTTGTGTAATTTTGGGATCAACCCGTTGCGTGAGACCGCAGTCACCAATGATGTAAGTCAAATTGACATCAGTGGCGGGTTAAATCTCAGAAAAGGTAATTTTTTTGCAAATCGGTATATCGAAAAAATAACCACTTACTTGACTGCCGACCCATGGATAGTCTCTTTCTGAATCATTACACCCTCTGAGATATGGTATACACTGCTTGCAGTTGTCCGAACCAAGCTTCCTTGCATCTACGTGCTTATTATAAAACTGAGATCCGGTCTTCCAGTACAAGGGGCTATTAGTGAATAATCCTATTCATGCTGTGCATTGTTGTCCACTCGGTCGATGAAGCCGAGCCAATATAGTCGCTTTTTCCGGTTTTCGGACTACATCCGCATCATGGTACAGCTCATTGAATTCGCTGTTTAATTTTCTCATCCATTCGCCTTCCTCGCACGCAGGACCAAATATCCAACCAACTATATTTCTTTCGAATGAGCCCAGTATCAGCTCTCCTTTCCTGCTTATCGTTCAGCACTCTGTTTCGTAAACGAAACTGGCAGGACCAATGTTTTGTAGAGTTTGCACTTGATCTTCTGGGTTAGGAATTTTGAACCCATTTGTTTTACCAAACCAAAGTAGCAACGGTTTCCAAGGGTAATAATTCGTCGGATCGACACTTAGGTGCCATAGTTCTCTTCCATATGCTCTCCCCGCCGTGGCCATCGATAGCCCAACCCTCTTCACAGGAACATACGTAGAACTGTCTCGTTCTAGTATTAGAACTAATATGTATCTTTGTTGTATTTATTTTATTGGATCTCGTGAATAATCAATGTGGCTGAGAACTTTTAAAAAGTAAAATGAGTGAGAATGGTCAATCGCCAAACAAAGGCAAGAATAAAACGCAAAAACACCAACCCATTATGTTATCCCTAAGAATCAAGTAGATTGCTTTGTGTGATCCCCGTTGCTTTGATGGCATAATTTGTGAAAAGGAGCCGAGCCACTGCACTGATTGATCTAAGTTGATTTGTTTTTCACAAATTTGGAAAGGATAAAATCTGGCATGCTGCTCTGGGATATTTTAATTCAGCTTCGTAGCAATACTCTTCTCCTTACCTACCTTTGACACTACACTCCTTTTTAGTGCGACTTTTTCCTTATCGGCTAAATTACTTATTTCTCGTTTGTGTTAGTCATTCTTACAAAGCCAACTGAAGATTGAAATCGCTTACCTCAACCACTGAAATTATACTTTGTACAGTTTAAATACAGGATCGGTCAACCGTTAAGTGAACCAGATTGACGTAAGTTAGGAATGAGTTAACCCCCCTGGCTGGGTATTAATAGCATTTCCAGTTTTTTGTGCTATGCGGCCATTTTGACGAATTGCACTTCATTCCCTTTCGGCAGTCATGAAGACGAATTGTTGCACAACCTTGCTGTCTAGTGTCTAGCATGATGCTGGTTAAAGCGACAATTGAAAGGACTCTGATAGATTGTGTAACCACGTTAGGGTAAAGTATGGAATCAAAAGAACTTGGGTTTTGCTACGGAACGAACCACTTATAAATAACCCATAGCGAGAGGTCTGGACATTTATAGGCGGTCATCCAAACCAACGAAGTTGCTGGTATTCCAAGCAACATACATTTTAGCCACGATCAAATCACTCAGTAGCAGTAGCAGCGAACAAATTCGACATCATGCTATTCGTCTAAATATCGTCCGACTAAATTATTCTTTGTTTAGAAAACTAAACTTCTATTCCACAAATAACTCGACATTTAGCTCCCGCTCCCGCTTGTTACTCTGCGGCAAGACTTTATTTCAACAAAAAAAGTTTCTAAACAAGAACAGATCCTAAACATTTAGGTCCAGTTCTTCAAGTCAGCACGCTTAGCATAGTCTTTGTAGTCAGCATGGGCATAGAATTCTTTAAAAATGGGAGTGAGAAGAGTGTCCTTTGGCAATGTCTTGAAGATTGGTTCACCGTACCAAGTACCGACCTAAAAACAACAAAAATGTAACAAACAGTTATAAATTTTAATTCGAAAAGTACCTCCCATCCCTTGACATTGGCCATTAACTTGGCCTCATCATCCCGATTCCTTCGCAATTGTTTCAAATACTCTCGATCACGTTCGGCAATCAAAATGGGAAAAATGACATTCTCGGCCGAACGCATTTCAATCTCCTCGCGCTTAATCTTCTTAGCGGTTAAATAGTAGACATAGATGCCTACGCTGGTCATGACCGCATAGCCTGTGAGCATTTGCCATCCTATAAGAAGCAGTGATGTAAGTGGGAAAAGGCCAAATTGGTGTGTTCAAGCGACCGTAGATATTTACCTGTGAAATAGCTTTTTGGTGGTACTCGGGCGAATGGAATTTGTTTATAGCCTCCCGGTGGAGGCATATCCTGTTTTTTTGCAGCAGCTGCAGCCATGATTTTGTATTATTCCCTTGATAAATTGGAAAAGGGGAATGAGGAAAATTTTTAAATTTTCCAAATGAAAACACAAGTGCCAAAAATGACAACTGTTTGCATAACATGTAAGTAAGTGGTGCCAAACTACACAAAAAGAGATATTATAATATTTTCATCTGTTTCCGGACTGTGATAAATTATTTCAATTTAAAAATTATAGGTCTGTTCGCGAAGTAATATGCAAACTAGAGTTGAGCAAAAAATCACTACCTGTGAATTACGACCTGTGATTTAAAATTCACAATCACGACCTGTGAACAAATTACAAATTACCTGTGACTCTGACTTTTCATTATCCTTACTCATAATCATAGTTACACTGTAGCTCTCTCTTACTCTCAACTCAATGTCACACAAAGACCAAACTAAAAATCACGAATCACGAGTAGGGCTCTGGTTCGTGATTCGTGATTTTAAGTTCTCTTAACTCATTTCGTGTTCACCGTTTGCAAATCACAAGCCGGTTGAAAATCACGAAACATAATTAACTGTGTTTCTCTCATACTTCTTATCTTTACTCGTTTCACACTCACCGTCACCTCAGGTTGAAAATCACGAAAGTGTGTCCCTTCGTCTTATCTTGTGGGATGTGATATGAGTGTTTGGGTTTGTTTTTTCATTCATTATTTATTTTTATTTGCGTTCTATCTCGTTCTCTCCAACACGAGATATTTGGAATGAGGATTGGGAAAGAGAAGTAATTGATTACACAAAAAATGTAAATGGACAGGTCAGGTATGGATATGAGTTGAGTCGTGGTTCTGTTTTTAATTCTGAATTTGAATTTATGATGGTCATCTGGGTTCTTGTTTCTGGGAAGTTAAGTTTTCTTTTCTCACTTTTTTCAGTGCAACTGTAATGTGACAATAAAATGACGATCAGACCAGACAAACCTAACTTAGACTTACTAGATAAATAAGATGCAGATAGAGAAGATAAGAGATTGCAAAGTGAAAGAAAATTTTACTAGATAGAGACTACAAAATAAAGTGAAAGGGTATTTTAATCGGCCCAGTCGGCCTTTAATGTTTATAAGTCCTTAATTTTTAATTTTTGTTCGAATGATTTTTTTTTTTTATACCCTACTCTAAGGCTATATTAATTTTGACTCGAAGCTTGTAACATACTTTAATTTTGCCCGTAGACCCCTAAAAGTTACTATATTTATGATCAGCATCGATAGTAATGTCGATCTAGCCATGTCCGTCCGTCCGTCCGTCTGTCGGCAAAAATTAGGCCCTTAAACTGGACCTAGAGAGCTAAAATTTTAACCATATACTCTCTAGGGACCCGAAATATAGTTTAAGAATTTTTCAAATCCGCCCACAGACACGCCCACAAACTAAAAAAAAACTAAATTGTCGAAAAAATCGAATTTTCAGCTAGAAAGCTGACATGTTTTGTGTATGATCTTTGACTCCTAAAACTGCTCGGGAGATAAATTTTTTTAAATCCGCCCACTGACACGCCCACAATTAAATAAAACAATTTTATTGAAAAACCAAAGTTTGAGCTAGGGAGCTAAAATCTATAATATATACTCTCTAGGGGAAAGTTATGCTCATGTGTAAATATTTTCAAAATCCGCCCACTGATACGCCCACAATTAAATAAAACAATTTTTGAGAAAAACCAAAGGTTAAGCTAGGGAGCGTTTTTTTTACAAAAGCTTCGTTTTTTTCGATTAAATTCTTTAAATGTTATATAACAAAATATGTATGTAGGGCGAGACGCCCATGAAGGATAGGAATAAGAATAGGGTATCAAACAGTTTGCCGAAGCGGACTGTATCCCTGTTTTATTTTGTTTTTGAAAGTCTAAAATTTTGAAGTATGTTAACCGACCTTTAATATAGATAGCTCTCAATTTTTAATTTTTGTTAAAATGAATTGTTTTTTTTAGATGTTGTGTTTTAAAGTATAATAAAGCGCTGATTTGAATTTCGTTTCTTGACTGTTACATTGGGCGAATTATTATTACAAAACTATTTAAAAGTTACAACATAGTTTTTGAAACACAAATAAGTTACATCCAACATGCAGTAAGTACCTCAAGAACTTGAACTTAGTATGTATGAAATTGAATTTAACAAAAAATAAGTACGCTACCAATGGTAGCCTACCATATTATATTCTTTTAAAATCAAAATCACAGGTTTAAATCACAGTGGTTCAAAAATCACGATCACAGTTATACCCGTGATTGCAAAATCACGACCTAGCCCATCTCTAATGCAAACGTAAATTTATACAAACTTTCGTGCAAAACTACACAAACGCGTTCAGGTACTGAGAAAATGGTAAAAAGATGAACGAAAAAAAATTGTACCTTCGTTCATTTTTCTTCACACAGAATTTCAGCTGCTAAAAAAATGAAAACTGTCAAATGATGAAATCCTATGAGTTTGCCAGCAAAAAGAAAACAGCCGTTTTTTTTTTCAAGCCAAACTTAGACAATTATCATCTTTTTACACAAAAGCGTTCGCGTACTTTTCTTTGAAATGAGAGGATTCTCTCTCGATTATAGATTTGACAGTTTTCATTTTTCTACACATAAAGTACGCGAACGGATCTTATGTAAAATTCATTCGGGGCATGTCTCTTCACAGGTAGTTAAATCTGCAGTTTGGTTATCACAGATTTTGCCAAACCCATTGCTTTGCGTTCCATTTTATCTGTCAATTTAATTGTCAAACTGAGTCTAAGGTTAACTTTTTTTGTTGTTCGGTTTTCGGTAAATATTTTACTACACTTTTTCTTGTATTGTCACACATTTTCCAGAGTAAGAAAAATGTATTTGCGGGGCAAACATTTTGCCTGTCACGTTCTATATGTTGCAAAGAATCATACGTAGGTACTATGTCAGTCAAGCCTCTTTGCGGGGTCAATCACTTTGACGTGTGCACCATCATGGAACGCAAATTCGATGGTGCCGGTGCGGAGGCTTACGGCGTAAAGAGTCATCGGGCTATTCTGGTAAGGGACAGGCCGTCTGATGAGCGTCAACTAAGAACTGACCAGGACTCCACGTCCGCCCCCCTTCTCCCCTTCTCCGCTTTCTCTTTCTCCCCAATTACCCCATATCCACCTCCCTCAAATCCCTAAGTCCTACTTCCCCAACAAACCCCTAATCTGAAGGTACGCAAGCGCCGAGAGATGCATGGCTAAGAGGGTGCTTAGTCGTTAGTTTGCAAACTTGGGATACCAGGCGACCTCCGATTTTAAGATAACCTTCCTGTGGTTAGACGGGTAGACCACGGGCGACACAATATCCCGAATACTCGTGGGTTCAAAATAAACCAATCAACAAAAAAAAAACAATAGAGAATGATGCCTCTAAAATTGTATCATCAAACAGGGAAGTTTTAGAACACCCTGTCGATGACGACACGACATCTGTCAATGGGATAGAGTCTATAATCATCGACTCTGAAATGGGGGAACCTAAAGAGAACTTGTCTCAACTCAGTGACTCTATTTCAGAATCTACCACCATATGCAACAGCATATTATCGGATGAAAGACATCCCGATACAGAGGACGTAACTAAGACAGTCGGCAATGTGGCACGGACTGAGTCTGAGTACGTCAGATTCACACCATCGGAACAGCGCAGATTTAGGCGCGCCCAGAAGAAGGGGAGCACCATTGAGCAGGCCCGAATCTATGCGAAACAAACGATGGTCAACAAGGGTCCCGAGGTGAAGCGAACGCGATCTGAGGATAATACCCCGCCTCAATCCGAAGCGAAGCGAAGTCGCACTGGGAAGACAACCGTCGACAAAGTCTCGTATAGCAATATAATAGTGGACATCGATCGTAATCCTTTCTCCAACGAACAAATGGGTTTGATACAAGAGAGGATTATGGACATCACGATTGAAAAACGTGACGAGAAGGTCAAACCAGCATTCCGCTTTACTACTTTCAAAGCCGGATGGCTTATGATAGTATGTGCGGACGCCATTACTGCAAAGTGGATGGAGACAACCTTCACGAAGCTTAAGTAGAAATGCGGGTTAGAGGTGATGCTTGTGGGAGAGGAAAATTTTCCAAAACCACATGTCATCAGAGAGTACTTCCCGCAGAGTACTGGGGTAGCTAGCGAAAGGATCCTGGCCTTATTAGACGGCCAAAACAGAGAACTAATCACGAGAACGTGGAGAGTTCTGCAAAGATAGGAAGAGAGACATCGCTCATATGATCTTTGCAATCACTGACAGCTCCATGAGGAGACTTGTGGAGCTAAAGGGGATGGTCTCGTTCCGATTCGGACAGACCAAACTCATATTAAAAAGTGCTGATAAGACGGCCAAACAGGGCACGAAAGATCCTCAAAAGCACATCACCAAAGCTCACGGCAGCACCGCAACTGATTCAACTGGGGCCAGTACCAGTACTGCCGCGAGGGCAGCAGCTTCCAGCACGGCAATATCAGTGCTAGAAAGAGAAGCCACAAGCGCAAGACCCAGCGCAGGCGAAAAGGCCAATAGAGCGCACAGCACCGCCAAAGAAAGGCAATAACGATTCAGGCCTAAACTAGGTATGGATCGTAAGAAGGCATGGGCGCAAGACGGACACAAAAACAAAAGTCCGAGAGGTAGACAAAGTGGTCTCCCTCAACAGGGTGTCGTACGAAGGAGAGGTGACAATAAGCCTAACAGAGTATGTAACCCTGAATTCGCACGAAAATAATGGCATCCCGTCTAAGCGTGCTGCAGGCTAACCTGCACAGGGCTATGGGTGCCTCGGACACCTTTAGCCAGCGATGTGCCGAAGGGAACATCGCTATTGGTCTAATCCAGGAACCATGGGCAAACAATGATAAGATATCTGGATTAAACTGTAAAAATAGAGAGATAATTTTCGCCAAAGGTCCTTTCAGACCACGGGCGGCCATTTCTATTAAGAAAGACCAGGTGTCACAACTAGGGACCTGGTGGCAGTTCTAATAGAACGCCACAAAGGCCGACAGCTACACAAATTTGTGTGCGCATCGGCGTACTTTGCTGGAGACACTGATGTAGTTCCTCCCCTACCAGTACAGGAACTTGTCCGGTACTGTAAGGACCAAAAAGTACACATCATAATCGGCTGCGATGCAAACGCACATAACACGATTTGGGATACAAACAATAGAGGTGAGTCGTTATTAGAATTTTTATATAGCAACAACCTCGTCTTTCTAAACAAGGGAAATAGTCCCACTTTTAGAAATTCCATAAGAGAAGAGGTCCTAGACCTTACTATCTCATCTCCTTTTATGCAAGATTTCATAGGGGGGTGGCATGTGTCTGGCGAGGCATCTCTATCGGATCATATGCACATCCGATTCGAGATAAGATGCAATACCGAACACGCGTCAGTCCGTTATGACAACAGACTGACTAATTGGAGAAGTTACCGCGAAAATCTAGCGGTCAGATCTGACATGCTGCCAGAAGCACCATCAACAACAAATGATGCAGATGCTGCGCAATGTCAAATAAATGATATTATTCTTGCCTCATTCAAAAGTAGTTGCAAGGTTAAAATAACCCTGGTTAAAAGGTGCGTACCATGGTGGAACGATAACCTTGAGTCTATTCGAAAGAGAGTGAGAAAGCTTTTTAACAAAGCCAAACGCACCGGCACATGGGAACAATATAAATCCATGCGGACCATATACAACATAGAGTTGCGCAGATCCAAAAGAGCCTCATGGCGTGCAAACTGTGAGAAGATCGAAAAACTTCCAGAGGTGGCACGCCTCCAAAGGGCTCTGTCAAAGGATCAAGCAAAAAGCATGGGATTGTTAATCAAACCAGATGGTTCAATCACACGCGACCGGGAAGAAACGCTGAACTTTGCTTCAAGCTCACTTCCCAGGGTCTCACACGATGGTCATTACAGATGACCATATAGCGGAGGTCTCAATTCCAAGAAACCTCAGCAGAATTAATAGTTTATCCGGAACACTTTTTGCTCCGGATAAGGTTAAATGGGCAATTACCTCATTTAAACCATTCAAGGCATCAGGAACAGACGGTATTTTTCCAGCCCTCATTCGAAATGGAATAGAATTTTTATTACCATCCATGATTGCCTTATTTAGGTTCAGCTTCAACTGGGGGTATATACCAATTACCTGGAGGGAGGTAAACGTAGTATTCATACCTAAACCGGGAAACAAGCCGAGCGAATTACCAAAATCATATCGTCCGATAAGCTTGACATCGTTTTTTCTGAAAACAATGGAAAGGATTATTGACATCCACATTAGAGAATTCATATCAAAAAGCATGCCTCTGCACCCTCACCAATATGCGTACCAAAAGGGCAAATCCACGGAAGGCTACAGAGATAAAAAACGCCTACCGTTGCAAAGAGATCGCACTTTGTGCCTTTCTGGACATAGAGGGTGCTTTTGACAACACTGGATATGAATCCATATCAAATGCTTTGTACCATAGAAACATAGACAAACCAACTATTAAATGGATCAAAGCGATGCTGGAAAGTCGCAAAATAACTGCCTCGTCAGGAACGACCTCAGTATCAGTAACAGCCGTAAGGGGCTGCCCACAAGGAGGAGTACTTTCACCCCTTTTGTAGTCATTGGTCATCGACGACCTGCTACACAAGTTGAGCAATTTGGGCTGCACTACAATTGGGTACGCCGATGATATTGTCATCATAGTCAGGGGCAAAGACTCAATTGGAGTCACATCAAAAATGAAAAATGCTCTAGAGACAGACATAGACTGGTGCATCAAGGAAAATCTTTCCATAAATGCATAAATTCCAGTAAAGCCGTCATCGTTCCTTTCACTAAATGGAGGAAATTAGACCTTCCGACGAAGTCAAGTATCTTGGAGTAATCCTAGACAAGACAATAACTGGAACTCTGACATAAATAACAAAACCACTGAAGCTAATAGAGCTTTATGGGCCTGTCGTCGCACATATGGCAGAACCTGGGAAATCTCTCCAATGATCGTCCACTGGATCTACACAGTGATGATAAGACCTATTATAACATACGCCTCAATAGAATGGTTGACAAAATCCACACAAGAGGTCGCAATAGAGAAACTCAAAAAGGTACAACGGCTTGCGTACCTTGGTATCTCCGGAGCCATGCGAACCTGTCCAACAGGTGCTATAGAGGCAATAACAGGAATTACACCTCTCCACATATACATTCAAAAAGTGGCGATCCGCAGTGCAATAAGGCTAATACAGTTAAACGAGATAAGTCTTACTGATCGTCCGGAATTAAAGACCTTTCTCGATGAACTGCCAGAACTTAACATGAACTGCGCGGTCACAGACCGCATTCAAAAAACACCATGCTTCAACAAACGGTTCTCCACGGAGATCCCCAAGAGAGAAGCATGGGTTAGTAATAACCCACCAAACAGCCACAACGGCATAAAGTGGTATACGGATGGTTCTAAAATGGAAACGGTGGTAGGAGCGGGAATATACGGAACACACAAATGCTTCACGATACCCATGGGCAAAACTCCCAGCGTATTTCAAGCAGAGCTCCACGCCATTCAAGAATGCGCCAGCCACATTAATTTATCTGGCATAAAAGGTGCAACCATCCATATATTCACGGATAGTCAAGCAGCTATAAACACCCTTAGCTCTTATACCATTGACTCCAAATCAGTCATGTACTGCTTCAATACCCTACAAACACTCGGAATAAGAAACAAGACCAAATTATGGTGGGTTCCGGGTCATGTCGGGGTAGAAGGTAACGAAAAGGCCAGAAAAGGTTCAGAAACACCTTTCATAGGTCCCGAACCTTTCTGCTGCACTCCTAGATCAGCAGCAACGGCAGCAATAAAAAGCAGGGAACATAGAAAATGTATCCATCTTTGGGAAAGCATCCCAGGTCTAAGACAGGCCAAACGAGCCATTCGGCCCTTCAATCAAAATGCCAGCAAATGTCTAAACCTAAGCAGGCATGATAACAAAAACTTAGTAGGTTACCTTACTGGTCACCATGGTTTAAGATATCATGTACACAAAATGAGAATAGCAGACTCTCCTGAGTGCCGACTCTGTCTTGAAGAGGACGAGTCAGCTGAACACATTTTATGTGAATGTCCAGCCCCTAATGTAATTAGAAAGAAGATCTTTTTCAGGGAACAAATGAGCCCCGAGGACATAAAGAATTCTTCTAAGTCTAAGTAAGTGGAAATTCTACTAGATTAAATTTTTCTGGCCCATACGGTACAAAAGATCTTTTTAGGTTTAGGCCCCCTTATAAATCGCCTTGGCGAGCCAGAATTTAAATGGCAGTCAAGCAGAAAACAGGAAAATCAAGAATGCAACGGGCAGATACGAGCAAATGCCAACAAAATGAGTTAAACTTGAAATTAAATATATTGGTGAAAAAAACAATACGTTAAACCAGAACCCCTTTAATACACGGAACTTAAAAGCAGAAACTGGCCTCATTCAGCCGCCACCGCCAGCCCACGTTCTGTTTGACCGAGCCTTTAGTCAAATGGCTCCTTTAATATCAAAACAACGGCCCGCTATTTAGGGTTGAAACCTCCCATAAAATGTAGGTACCCAGGCCAAATTGATTTTGGTTAAAGTAAGCTTTCCAGATAGGTATACAACTAAGGTTAGATTAGGTTTGGTTGAGGTGGTTGCCAATACACCTCCCTCTTTCCGTTAAACCATTTTGAGCTTGTAATGAGTCGTGATAGACTCCTTATGTCAGTGCTATTCAAGTCGCTTAGGTCATTAAGCACGACGGCTCCTAGATAGAGATTTATTTTATGGGAGAGAGCAGGGCATTTAAAAAAAAAGTGAGCCTTGTCTCCTCTTCATCCAGAAGTCGTTTGAAATTTGCCAAGCTTTAATGCGTGCTTGCCTATGAGGCATTGGCCTGTAATGTCACTTACAGTAGATTTAATGTGCTTACAGTAGATCTAATGTGCACTCGGTTTAGTGTAATCGGACACTCAGAGCGTCGCGGGGCGGGCTTTGGTCAGATTTGATTTCTCGCTGGACATGTAGTACCAAGACTTTTTCTTTCGGTTCATTCTATCAGAATGACCCTGTGGAGATGGCGATTTGGAAGTTATTTTATTACTGTCGTTTGGCTATTATGAAGTCCATGTTTCTCTGTAGAAACCCAAATGTGGCCGTAATTCTGGAATGTCCAATTTACTTATTTATCCACTGTGAGGTGGATTTTAAGCGAATAGCGGAACAGGCAGCTGTTAGCTCCCTAAATATATAAGTAGATATCATATGTAGCATAATGTCCAGTGCTGCGGAGGGAGTTGTGCGGAGTGCGCCGCTAACGTGCAGACAAGGTGTGCGTTGGACTTTGCCCAGCTTATCAAGATTTATCGCTTTATCTAAGGCGGTAATGACCGATACATATAATTGTTTCTAAAGGAAACAAAGTGCTACTCTAGTTTTTTTTACTCTTTCTTGTATGTGGGGGAAAGGACGCCGTCTTGCGGTGTAGCTTTACTGACAGACCTCCTGGTGGATGTTTTGCCCAGTTTTGAGTTGATAGTCCGATTTGCGAGAAGTAGTTGATGAACTTACCAAGCGAGCTATCCACATTCAAATCTGTCTGTCCATTTTCATTTGCAGAAGTTTTGATGTTGTTAAAAGCGCCTTTCATATCTAAGAAAATAACCATAGTGTACTCCTTGATGGAAGTTTAATGGTGCATACTAGGCACTGAAGGGAGATTTTGATCACTCGCTTCAGCGGGTATGAAAATATACCAGAACGAAACAACTTATCCGAATCATCTCAAGAACTGGCAGGATGATATCGGAAGGCATTTGTAGTTCGGCAGGTATTATCTCGTCTGGTCCTGCAGACTCGTACGGCTTGAAACAATATAGCACCCAAATCCGCTTGTCCCTAGTAATCAGACTTTGAGAATTGGTTACCTGTTCACTTGTCTAAAGCCGGTAATAGTGGATCTACCTGGGAATTGAGTTTCAAGTAGCAGATGAACGATTCCTCGCTAGATGTCATTCAAGAGCCTTCCTTTCCTTAGACAGCTAGGCATAGTTCGATTTGGTGCGAGAATTTGTCTTAACCTTGATTGGGGTTGATTCGATCCAAGTAAATAGGAGTACTTACTCGATAATTTTGATTCAAACAAAGTAAAATTAGTATCGACACTTTTGTGATTCGATCCAAGTAAGTTTCGAATGGAAGTTTTGCATCGTATAGAATTGTATATGTGAACATATAAAATATCCATGGTCATGATTTCCAATCTTTCGCTCTGGATTTTCTCTCATCATTGAACGGTTGTAGCTATCCGTAAAGTGAGTGACAAATATCATGAATAGAACAAAAATATCTTTTTTGCTTGATGTCGATTATCGCCAGACGAAATTGTTTCGGTATTAACTTTCCTCCTAATATTCGCTGAAGTAGGTAGAGATAGCTATAGCCAAAGCGATACCAATAAAAACTCCTGAAATAATCAATTCACAAAACGGAATGCCTTGCAATTGGCTTTTTTTTATTTTTTTAAAAAAAGGGAATCCAAATCCCAGAGCACTCCGACTCGGTAACGGTTCATTGTACTACCAGGCAGAAATCCTTCTTTTGGTGCAGAGGCTGGAGATTGGGTGGTGTATGTTGTTGCTCCCCACGGGGATTGCACCTGCACCGCACGGGTCACAATCGAAAACACTAACCTCTACACCGTCGTCACCCTTACGGCTGGTTTGTTTGTTTCTCGTTATTTTTTTTCAAATAAATTCAATTATTCAAAAAAATGTATTACAGACATTTGTTTTATTTTATTCCCTTATAGTTATATGCATCCAATCACTGTTTTCTACGTATTCCGATAGCTTTTGTTATCGAATGTCAAAACTTCGATTTTTCTTACCTACTGAACTGACCCCCAATAATTTACTTGCGTGAGGTTCTATTATTGCCAACAAAATAATGAACCGCTACCATTTCCAAACCACTTGTCCTGTCGAGGTCAACTTTGTTTTTTTAGGTGCGATTTTCTATCCCGAAACGGTAGTATAATTAGATTTATAATCTGAGTAGTTTTTGGAATTTAAGTTTTAAGGTTCAATGTACCTACTCCAGTTTGACGAGAGCACAGCCGAAATGTCAAATGACACAGTAGCATAGTGCTGCCAAGTCGAAGTCGAGCGTTTTTTTTATGCAAGGAACAGATCAACCAACCAACTTGGATTTCGACTTTGACAGAAGCGAGAACTTCAGATCAACACCTCAACTCGGACTTCAACTTTGACAACCACGCCACACGTTTTAGAACCAGGGCTTTTTAATGGTAACCAACGACCATATCACGTCGAGTTAATCGGTTCTCGTCAGATCGCCGTAATTAATGGGCCATTTACACGGTCACACATTCCTAACATGTAAGATTAAAGGGATGCTAAATACTAAATATCCGTGTGACTGAAAGGGACAGCATTACCTAACATGCAAAAAAACGTGCCACGTATTCAGGTCGGCCATCTTGTTTACGTGGTAGGAATTATGGGAAAGCTATGCTATCATATGTTTTAATCGCCATAATACATTTTTGACATTTCTCTGCTTCACACCGCCGATTGTATACGGGCGGGTCAATAAGTCCGTGACTTTTTGAATTTCTGACCTCTTTACTGAAACGGCAACACTGCTCCAGTCAACAGGCATCTGTCAGTTGACTCCTGTCAAAATTTAAACTTGCTGCGTCAGTTAGTTTGTGTTTGACAGCTATTTTTATCAGACTACTCACTAATTTGAGGAGAAAATGGAAAAAAGTGAATTTCGTGTGCTTAGTAAGCATTATTTCTTGCGAAAAAAAACCATTACCGAGACCAAGGCTAAGCTTGAAAAATACTATGGGGACTCTGCACCATCGATTTCAATGGTAAAAAAGTGGTTTACTGAATTTCGTTGTGGCCGTACAAGCACTGAAGATGCCGAACGTGCTGGACGCCCAGTTGAGGTCTCTTCACCCGAAACAATCGAAAAAATTCACGATATGGTGTTGGCCGACCGAAGATTGAAAGTGCGAGAGATTGTGGAAGCCGTAGGGATCTCGAATGGCTCAGTGGTTTCAATTTTGAATGATCACTTGGGCATGAGAAAGCTTTCCGCAAGATGGGTGCCGCGTTTGCTCACAGTCGACCACAAACGCAATCGTGTAGCAACTTCACAGGAAGGTTTGGCGTTGTTTAATCGCAATATGGAGGAATTTTTGCGCCGTTTTGTAACCGTGGACCAAACATGGATCCATCACAACACACCAGAGACCAAACAACAGTCAAAACAGTGGGTTTCTAAGGGTGAATCGGCGCCAAAGAAGGCCAAGGTGGGTTTGTCAGCCAATAAAGTTATGGCGACTGTTTTTTGGGATGCACGCGGGATAATCCACATTGACTACCTTCAAAAGGGAAGAACAATCAATGGGGAATATTATGCCAACTTATTGGACCGATTCAATGACGATTTGAAAAAAAAACCGACCTCATTTGGCCAAGAAAAAAGTTCTTTTCCACCAAGACAATGCAAGGGTGCACACATGTGCAGTTGCCATGGCAAAAAACCATGAATTGGGCTATGAATTGCTCCCTCATCCACCCTATTCTCCAGATTTGGCTCCGAGCGACTACTTCTTGTTCCCAAACCTGAAGAAATGGCTTGGTGGAAAAAGATTTGACTCCAATGATGAAGTCGTCTCGCAAATAAAGGCCTATTTTGAGGACCTCGACAAATCATTTTTTTTGGAAGGGATAAAAAAATTGGAGAAGCGTTGGACAAAGTTTATAGAGCTCAAGGGAGACTACGTTGAAAAATAAAAATTTTTTTTATCAAAAAATCTGTGTTTTATTCCAAAAGTCACGGACTTATTGACCCGCCCTCGTATATGGCGATATCCTTAGGTAAGGATGAACCCAATACTTCCTCTTCGTTTTCCTTTTTACCCGACTGGTTACACATTTATTTTCCACTTCATCATCGCTACTATCGAAAACGATATCTATTAATACGGCAGCCTTTACGAGATCCATGTTTTTGTTTATTTTTTAATTCTACCACAACAAAATCGATGAAAATAAATTTGTTTGTTTACATGTGATCTGTCAAATCTCCATAATAATGTTATAGCAAGTTAAATTCAACTGCTAGGTAAGTGATCTCACTCTTACACCTTATTAGCATTGACTGCGGATAAACGGATCTCTCTTTTCGGTTTTGTTGCAAAAATGCGCGTGCGCGATGGTGTAAATGCGCTATAAACGACGTTGGGCGCGGTTAGGACGTAGATGGGGGACCGTTTGAGAACAACCGCGTGTCGTTTACCAGTCCCATCTACACAATGTATCACAATGGACCTAAATTGGTGTAAGTGTGTCGGCTTCTGCCGTTTTCACGAAATCTCGGTTTTTGGTGTGGCGTGAATAGGCATGAATGTTACTTGAGATTTTACATGTTATCGAGCTTGGGTTCCACTTCCTGCGGTCGAACGGCGACTATTAGTCGATTTTAATGTATATACGTACAAACAACAAATAATGAAATGTATTGCGAACCATTTAGGTCATATACATATTAACAAAAAAACATAGCTTAGTTTATATGAAAAAAATATAAATACAAATCGTGCGATAAATAAACAATATTTACAAAAGAAGCAGGCAGGAATTGAAAAAATACGTAAAATGATGTTGATCGAAAAGGACATCGTTTCGACGAAAGCAGTCTCCGTCTATCTCTATTAATATAGAAGAGACCGCTGATGTATATGCATTGGTGACTGCGAAAGTTGTGTACGGTACAATCTATAGCAAAACAGCCATCGCACAATCGCAGTCGATGACACGATAGTATTTGCCAGCTTTTTCCGATACCCCTTTAAGTAAGACATTGGTCCGATTTACGTCCGTTAACGGAGTCGAAAGGGGTAGTGATGCGATTACATGAGAACACAACCGTTCTCACTCTAGCCTCTCACTATCAACTCCTACTCTCACCTCCACGTTGGTGACTGCCGGGCGCCTAGTACCTCGTCTGGACATGGGGTAACCAACCCCTGTGGATGGTCGTTGGTATCAGCAGACGTGAGAAGGAGGGGAGGAGAGTGTCTTCTCACTTAGGCACTTCCTCTTGTTCAGGCGGCAGCGGATGAATTCTCTAGATGGAATCAACGGTGGCGTCTACAGTTCCAGTCAGGTCGAACTGCTAAGTGTAATCCCAATATGAGCTGCTTCGACATATTTGGATACCAGGTCTATAGGGATCTCCAATACTGAGCCAGTGTGTTGGAAAAGAGTTGGTGGCGGATGCGCCCTTAATGGGTCAACGGCAGCGCTCATATCCCAGAATGGGTTACAGACATCGGATTATCCGGCTCGCTGTCCTAGGGTCAAAACAAGGGCCTGGCCCTCCAGGTTGGTGGTTGTGCCGTCGGGGTAACTTCCCGACCATGGAAAAAAAAAATAGTTATGAGAGAGACGCAACCAGCCTCGGAAAATGGAACTCCTTAAATGGCAACCAGACCCGGAACGTCAATGGACTACGAAATGAAAGTATTGTTGCATGTTTGCTTGAACTGTGTCATTAATTAGTCAACTACGCCATCTAGTAGAAAGTGGCCATATTACCGATTTTGGCAGCATTGGAATAGCAGTTTGAGTAGCTGTGGTATAACTTGGTATGTTGTTCTCGAACCTTCTGAACTTAACGAACCTTCTCAACGAATCTGGAAATTTCGAGAGGTGTCACTAGGAGATATAAATAGATGTCGCAGGAGCACCCAAGACATTCTAGTTGTGAACCGCGATAAAGAAGGGCGATAGATGACAGTAGTGAAAAGTATAGAGAATATTGAATAAGAGAAGTGATTGTTTATTTAAAGTGATTAATTGTGAAAGTGAATTGTTGGATTAAATAAGTGAATTATTAGAATAATAATCAAGAAATAAAAGACATTGAAAGAGAACTAATAAAGATTAATTAAATAGAATTTCGTTTTATCTTTTCGAATCCTAGCCTGGATGTAACATTGGTGTCAGAAGTGGGATAAAACGTATTCAGTGTGAAATTAAAGTGAAGTGAATTAAAAAAAAATGGGCCGCACATTAAAATTACTACAGCTCAGTATTCCGCAGTTAAAAGCTGAATTGGAAAAGCGGAATCTCTCCACAGCTGGAGGAAAAAGTGATCTTGTGCTTCGACTGCAGGAATCTGTTGAAAACGAAGGAGAAAACCCCAAGTCCGTTTTGTTCGACGTAGCAGAAGAACAAGTAAGTACAAGCGTTGATATGACTGCTATGATGGAATTACTTCTGGCCAAGTTAGATGAACAGAAGAATTCTATGGACTCTCAGTTCAATGAACAGAAGAATTCTATGGACTCTCAGTTCAATGAACAGAAGAATTCTATGGGCTCTCAGTTCAAGGAACAAAAGAATTCTCTAGATTCCAAATTGCAAGCAATGGACACTAAATTCGAAGAACAAAAGAATTCCATAGTTGCCGCCCAAAAGAGCGCTGTGGAAGATTTTAAAAATGTTCTCGAAGGAAAACTCGAAGAAATTGACCAAAAGTTCGAGAAGGTTGAAACCAAATTCGACGAAATCGATACAAACATCGAGAACTTGGCTAAAGAGCTCGAGAAAGTGAAGAAGCAGAAGGCTCGAGAAAATTCTGCGGACTGCCCGAGAAGGAAAGAGATGCAGCCTCCTGTTTTCGATGGTCAAACATCATGGCCAATTTATAAGAAACAGTTTGAAGCAGCTGCAGTGGCGAACAGCTGGGACAACGAGGAAAAGTCGATTGCGCTAACGCTCGCACTAAGAGGTACAGCTGCGGAGTTACTCCAAACCGTCTCAGAAGAGAAGCAACACAACTACGACGCCCTGGTCAAGGCTATAGAGATGCGCTTCGGTGATGAGCATATGCAGCAAGTGTACAGGGTTCAGCTACGCAGTAGAGTCCAGAAGAGGGGAGAAACACTTCAACAGCTGCAAGCAGATATCGAACGTCTGGCACATTTGTCATATCCTAATGCTGGTGAGATTCTCATCAATGAAATGGCTGTGGAGGCGTTTATCCAAGCCATTGAAGATAGACAACTGCAAATGGCCGTAAGAATGGCTGGAAAGAGAACTCTCGCTGAGGCCCTAGCATTTGCCTTGACAATGCAAGCTGCTGATCAGGCATCGAATGTGTTCCACCGCTTACGGGAAATTACAGCTGTTGAATGCTCATGTCAAAGAGCAGACATCGTAGACCGGAGCAGAGATAACAGAGGTCAAATGCGCTGCTGGAACTGCAACAAAATAGGGCACCTACAGAGACAGTGCAGAGCTCCACCCAGACAAGGCAGTTGTCCACATTGCGGGCCTAGGAGGCGCAACGAAGAAGCATCTGGCAGGGATAACATCCATCCTGCAGATATAGCTTCGCATAACCAGCAGTCGGGAAACTTGTAAGGACCAGCTTCGTGGGGCAGAAGTTGGTTTCCGGAATCGACGACCCCAGGACCACAATTCAAGTCTCCCAAACCAAACGAGGAAACCAGAGTCTAACAGTGGAAGCCTATATCGGACAAAATAAGTGCGTGGCAACCATCGACACTGGTGCCACCGCTTCCATCATAAGGAGGGACATCGTCCGTCAGTCTTGGCTGCACAACACCAGCAATTACTGTCTGAAAACAGCAACAGGAGCGACAGCGAAAGTGTATGGAGAGGTCATACTAACAATAAATTTGGCAGGATTAGTATTCTCCCACGCTTTCCTAGTAGCCGATATATGTGACGAATGCATCATTGGAATCGATTTCATGAAGGCGCATGATGTAGTATTGGACATTGGTATGCAAGTACTCAAGTATCGAAACGTAGAAATTCCGATGGTGTACGGGAACGAGAACGCCGCATCCCTGAGGACAGTCGTTAGTAAGGATGAGGTCCTACCACCTTCTTCAGAGACACTGATTTGGACAAAGCTGGAAGGTGATCCTGGGGCCCACCGATTCTTTCTAGTTGAGCCAGAAGACAACCACTGCCGAAATTGCGTAGTTGGAAAAATGCTTGTTGAGCCGAAGAACAATATGGTCCCCGTACGAGTTCTTAATGCGGAACACAAAAGCGTCAAATTGAAGCAAGGTGAGGCGGTTGGAAAGTGTGTACCGGTTACTGCCATCACGAAACTATCACAGGAAGGTGTTGCGAAGCCTTGTTCACCAATGGGAATGACTGAGGTGAAAAGAACTTTATTCCAGCACTGCGATCTGAATCAGGAGCAGCAAGCCTTGGCAGGGAACCTCATCAACGAGTTTGCTGATATATTCGCTTCGCGGACTGCTAGTATGGCCGAACACACCTTGTACAACACCGGATAGACACTGGAGATGCGAGACCGATTCGTCAGCCTCCCAGACGATTACCATTGGCTAAGCAGACGGAGGTTGCAGAGATGGTGTCGACGATGGAGAAGGAAGGAGTAATCGAATGCTCTAAAAGCCCATGGGCATCTCCAATTGTCCTAGTCAAAAAGAAAGATGGCAGCACTCGGTTCTGTGTAGACTATCGCCAACTGAATAATGTCACCAAAAAGGATAGCTACCCTCTACCAAGGATTGACGATACGCTGGATACACTGTCCGGAGCTCGATGGTTTTCCACTCTAGATCTGAAGAGTGGCTACTGGCAAGTGCAGATACATCCGAAAGACCGTGAGAAAACAGCTTTCACAGCAGGAAACGGGCTCTGGCAATTCACAGTAATGCCATTTGGACTGTGTAACGCGCCGGCAACCTTTGAGCGACTAATGGAGCGTGTTTTGTTGGGGCTAACATGGAAAACGTGTTTGGTCTACTTGGACGATGTCATCGTGGTTGGAAAAACGTTTGAAGAACATCGAGATAACTTGAAGGAAGTGTTCCAGAGACTACGAAGTGCACAATTAAAGCTTAACCCGAAAAAGTGTGATCTCTTTAGATCTGAGGTAAAATATGTGGGGCACATCATCTCATCCGAAGGAGTAAGGACTGACCCAGAGAAGGTCGATGCGGTGAAAAATTGGCCCGTTCCCAAAGACAAACACCAACTGAGAAGCTTCCTGGGACTTGCAACTTACTACAGACGGTTTGTGAAGGACTTCGCAAGGATCGCAAAGAGCTTACAACAACTGACGGAAAAGGGAAAACCATTTAAATGGTCAGGTGAATGCGAAGCGAGTTTCAAGAGTCTCAAACACCAACTGTGTGATGCTTCAATTCTAGCGTACCCTACTCCAGGAAAGACATTTATTGTAGATGCCGACGCTAGTAATGTTGGGATCGGAGCCGTTCTTTCGCAGATCCATGATGGCCAAGAGAGAGTAGTTTCCTACTTCAGTAAAGTGCTATCCAAGCCGGAGAGGAACTATTGCGTAACCAGGCGGGAACTCCTGGCTTTGATCCTGGCAACAAAGCACTTCCACAAGTACTTATATGGGCAGAAATTCATCCTGCGAACAGATCATGCGTCTCTAAAGTGGCTGCTGCAGTTTAAGAACCCTGAAGGACAAGTCGCGAGGTGGATTGAGCGGCTGCAGATGTATGACTACGAGATACAGCACCGAAAGGGAACTCTTCACTCCAACGCAGATGCCCTCTCCCGGCGACCCTGCAAGGCTGATTGTAAACATTGCGTACGCCAGGAGGAAAAAGATAAATTATCAGTCCAACGGTTGAGAGCTGAGCCCATTAGCGGCTGGAGTGCACGGGAGATCCGGATATCGAGCCGATTCTCGCCTGGAAGGAACATGAGGGCAAGCCGGACTGGCAGCAGATCTCCAATAGGAGTCCGGAATTGAAGGCATACTTGGCACAATGGGACTCACTTCATGTCCAGGATGGCATTTTGAAAAGAAAATGGGAAAGTTCGGATGGAACATCAGCCGTGATGCAACTTCTGGTACCCAGATCGAAAGTCAACGAAGTACTTAGGGAACTACATGATGGAGTGTCCGGAGGTCACTTGGGAGTAAATAAGACACTCGAAAAAGTGCGAGAATACTTTTACTGGATCCACGCAAGAGACGATGTCGAAAACTGGTGCCGAAAATGCGCCGCTTGCGCAGCCAGTAAAGGCCCGAGAGTCCAAATGCAAGGCAAGATGCATCAATACAACGTTGGAGCGCCCTTTGAAAGGATTGCAGTTGACATCGCAGGACCGTTTCCAGAAACCAACAGTGGAAACCGCTATATCCTCGTAGTGATGGACTACTTCACTAAATGGCCTGAAGCCTTTGCTATACCTAACCAAGAAGCTAAAACCGTGGTAGAGCAGATTGTCCACAACTGGGTAAGCAGATTTGGCGTACCAATGGAATTGCACTCGGACCAAGGTCGCAACTTCGAGTCGAAGATCTTTCAAGGAGTATGCCAGCTACTAGGGATTAAGAAGACAAGAACAACCCCGCTTCATCCACAATCGGACGGAATGGTGGAACGCTTCAATAGAACCTTAAACGAACACCTTTCTAAGGTTGTTGGCGACTGCCAGCGGGACTGGGACAAGCACATCCCCATGTTCCTATTAGCTTATCGAAGCGCAGTTCATAACACAACAGGACATACTCCATCCGAAATCCTTTTTGGTCGAACCATCCGGTTACCTAATGAATTGATGTTTGGATCTTCGACTGATGAAGCAACGAATGAAGATGATTATGTGGCGGATCTCAGAGAAATCATCAGAAACATTCATCGGAAAACTAGAGATAAGATTCTGATATCCAGCGACCGCATGAAGACGAGGTACGATACAAAAGCGACCACCACAGGATTCCAGGAAGGAGATCTGGTATGGCTTTACAACCCTCATCGCCGAAAAGGTATGTCACCTAAACTACAGCAGGATTGGGAAGGACCCTATAAGATAGTGAAGCGCATCAACGATGTTGTCTACCGGATCCAGCGAGGAAGAGGCAAGCTAAAAGTTGTCCATGTGGATCGTCTCCATCGCTACCATGGGGAAAATATTGACGTGCTTGTTCGGGACGAACAAGTTTAAGAGGGGGATATTGTTGCATGTTTGCTTGAACTGTGTCATTAATTAGTCAACTACGCCATCTAGTAGAAAGTGGCCATATTACCGATTTTGGCAGCATTGGAATAGCAGTTTGAGTAGCTGTGGTATAACTTGGTATGTTGTTCTCGAACCTTCTGAACTTAACGAACCTTCTCAACGAATCTGGAAATTTCGAGAGGTGTCACTAGGAGATATAAATAGATGTCGCAGGAGCACCCAAGACATTCTAGTTGTGAACCGCGATAAAGAAGGGCGATAGATGACAGTAGTGAAAAGTATAGAGAATATTGAATAAGAGAAGTGATTGTTTATTTAAAGTGATTAATTGTGAAAGTGAATTGTTGGATTAAATAAGTGAATTATTAGAATAATAATCAAGAAATAAAAGACATTGAAAGAGAACTAATAAAGATTAATTAAATAGAATTTCGTTTTATCTTTTCGAATCCTAGCCTGGATGTAACAGTATGTACCTGGAATGTACTGTTACATCCAGGCTAGGATTCGAAAAGATAAAACGTAATTCTATTTAATTAATCTTTATTAGTTCTCTTTCAATGTCTTTTACTTCTTGATTATTATTCTAATAATTCACTTATTTAATTCAACAATTCACTTTCACAATTAATCACTTTAAATAAACAATCACTTCTCTTATTCAATATTCTCTATACTTTTCACTACTGTCATCTATCGCCCTTCTTTATCGCGGTTCACAACTCGAATGTCTTGGGTGCTCCTGCGACATCTATTTATATCTCCTAGTGACACCTCTCGAAATTTCCAGATTCGTTGAGAAGGTTCGTTAAGTTCAGAAGGTTCGAGAACAACATACCAAGTTATACCACAGCTACTCAAACTGCTACTCCAATGCTGCCAAAATCGGTAATATGGCCACTTTCTACTAGATGGCGTAGTTGACTAATTAATGACACAGTTCAAGCAAACATGCAACAATATCCCCCTCTTAAACTTGTTCGTCCCGAACAAGCACGTCAATATTTTCCCCATGGTAGCGATGGAGACGATCCACATGGACAACTTTTAGCTTGCCTCTTCCTCGCTGGATCCGGTAGACAACATCGTTGATGCGCTTCACTATCTTATAGGGTCCTTCCCAATCCTGCTGTAGTTTAGGTGACATACCTTTTCGGCGATGAGGGTTGTATAGCCATACCAGATCTCCTTCCTGGAATCCTGTGGTGGTTGCTTTTGTGTCGTACCTTGTCTTCATGCGGTAGCTGGATATCGGATGAATATTTCGGTGGACTTCAGTACCCGGTACACACTTTCCAACCACCTCACCTTGCTTCAATTTGACGCTTTTGTGTTCAGCATTAAGAACTCGTACGGGAACAATATTGTTCTTCTGCTCGACAAGCACTTTTCCAACCACGCAGTTTCGGTAGTGGTTGTCTTTTGGCTCAACTAGAGAGAATCGGTGGCTCATAGGATCACCTTCCAGCTTTGTCCGAATTATTGGCTCTGAAGAAGGTGGTAGGACCTCGTCCTCACTATTGACTGTCCTCAGGGATGCGGCGTTCTCTTTCCCGTACACCATCGGAATCTCTACGTTTCGATACTTGAGTACTTGCATACCAAAGTCCAATACGACATCATTCGCTTTCATGAAATCGATTCCAATGATGCATTCGTCACATATATCAGCTACTAAGAAAGCGTGGGAGAATGCTAATCCTGCCAAATTTATTGTTAGCATGATATCTCCGTACACTTTCGCTGTCGCTCCTGTTGCTGTTTTCAGACAGTAACTGCTGGTGTTGTGCAACCAAGACTGACGGACGATGTCCCTCCTTATAATGGAAGCGGTGGCACCGGTGTCGATGGCTGCCACGCACTTATTTTGACCGATATAGGCTTCCACTGTTAAACTCTGGTTTCCTTGTTTGGTTTGGGAGACTTGAATTGTGGTCCTGGAGTCGTCGATTCCGGAAACCCACTTCTGCTCCGAGAAACTGCCCCTTACACGTTTCCCGATTGCTGGTTCTGCGAAGCTATATCTGCCAGATGCTTCTTCGTTGCGCCTCCTAGGCCCGCAATGTGGACAACTGCCTTGTCTGGGTGGAGCTCTGCACTGTCTCTGTAGGTGCCCCATTTTGTTGCAGTTCCAGCAGCGCATTTGACCTCTGTTATCTCTGCTCCGGTATACGATGTCTGCTCTTTGGCATGAACATTCAACGGCTGTCATTTCCCTTACGCGGTGGAACACATGCGTTGCCTGATCAGCAGCCTGCATTGTCAAGGCAAATGCTAGGGCCTCAGCGAGAGTTCTCTTTCCAGCCATTCTTACGGCCATTTGCAGTTGTCTATCTTCAATGGCTTGGATAAACGCCTCCACAGCCATTTCATTGATGAGAATCTCACCAGCATTAGGATATGACAAATGTGCCAGACGTTCGATATCTGCTTGCAGCTGTTGAAGTGTTTCTCCCCTCTTCTGGACTCTACTGCGTAGCTGAACCCTGTACACTTGCTGCATATGCTCATCACCGAAGCGCATCTCTATAGCCTTGACCAGGGCGTCGTAGTTGTGTTGCTTCTCTTCTGAGACGGTTTGGAGTAACTCCGCAGCTGTACCTCTTAGTGCGAGCGTTAGCGCAATCGATTTTTCCTCGTTGTCCCAGCTGTTCGCCACTGCAGCTGCTTCAAACTGTTTCTTATAAATTGGCCATGATGTTTGACCATCGAAAACAGGAGGCTGCATCTCTTTCCTTCTCGGGCAGTCCGCAGAATTTTCTCGAGCCTTCTGCTTCTTCACTTTCTCGAGCTCTTTAGCCAAGTTCTCGATGTTTGTATCGATTTCGTCGAATTTGGTTTCAAACTTCTCGAACTTTTGGTCAATTTCTTCGAGTTTTCCTTCGAGAACATTTTTAAAATCTTCCACAGCGCTCTTTTGGGCGGCAACTATGGAATTCTTTTGTTCTTCGAATTTAGTGTCCATTGCTTGCAATTTGGAATCTAGAGAATTCTTCTGTTCATCAAATTTAGAGTCCATTGATTCCAATTTGGAATCTAGAGAATTCTTCTGTTCATCAAATTTCGAGTCCATTGATTCCAATGTGGAATCTAGAGAATTCTTCTGTTCATCAAATTTCGAGTCCATTGATTCCAATTTGGAATCTAGAGAATTCTTCTGTTCATTAAATTTAGAGTCCATAGAGACAAGTAATTCCATCATAGCAGTCATATCAACGGCTGTACTGACTTGTTCTTCTGCTACGTCGAACAAAACGGACTTGGGATTTTCTCCTTCGTTTTCAACAGCTTCCTGCAGTCGAAGCACCAGATCACTTTTTCCTCCAGCTGTGGAGAGATTCCGCTTTTCTAGCTCAGCTTTTAACTGCGGTATACTGAGCTGTAGTAATTTCAATGTGCGGCCCATTTTTGCTTTCCTTTTTTTTTCACTAATTCACTTCACTTTAATTTCACACTGAATACGTTTTATCCCACTTCTGACACCAATGTTACATCCAGGCTAGGATTCGAAAAGATAAAACGTAATTCTATTTAATTAATCTTTATTAGTTCTCTTTCAATGTCTTTTACTTCTTGATTATTATTCTAATAATTCACTTATTTAATTCAACAATTCACTTTCACAATTAATCACTTTAAATAAACAATCACTTCTCTTATTCAATATTCTCTATACTTTTCACTACTGTCATCTATCGCCCTTCTTTATCGCGGTTCACAACTCGAATGTCTTGGGTGCTCCTGCGACATCTATTTATATCTCCTAGTGACACCTCTCGAAATTTCCAGATTCGTTGAGAAGGTTCGTTAAGTTCAGAAGGTTCGAGAACAACATACCAAGTTATACCACAGCTACTCAAACTGCTACTCCAATGCTGCCAAAATCGGTAATATGGCCACTTTCTACTAGATGGCGTAGTTGACTAATTAATGACACAGTTCAAGCAAACATGCAACAGTACGAACACTCTACACCCCAGGCGCTACTCAAAAACTTGAGTCTGTCCTCACGCGGTACAAGGCAGATATTACCGCGATCCAGGAGACACGATGGATAGGATCAGGTATGATGAAAAGAACAAAATTTATTAGAGCTGCCATAAAAGATTGCCGAATTTTTTTAAAAATGCATCTGTAAATCATACTTTTCCGCATCTGTATTATCGGCAAAGCGCACACATTTGTTGCAGGAAATGATTAAACAAAATTATCCTTAAAATAAATGGAAAAATTTAACAGCAATGTGTGAAACACGCTGGGTGGAAAACCATAATGGGTTGATGAGGTTTAAGGAAATTTTTGAAGCGATAATTGATGCTTTGGAAGAGTTGTGTAGTGATAAGGACTCTGATATGTCATCGAAGGCGAGATGCTTTTAAAGATATATTTCAGCTAGTGATTTTGCAGTAAGTTTGTATTGTACGAGTATGATTGTTTTGTTTACATATACATTGCCACTTTGTAAGATCTTACAATCCCCTTCATGCGACTTAGTGTCTGGATTGGAACACGAATTGTGTCAAGGCAGCAGCACAGACAAAACATGAGCACAACAGATCCTGAAACCTATTTTAGGATAAGTATAATGATTCCTCTTTTAGATGACTTTTCAAGTCAGCTTAAAATGAGATTTGAAAACCATAAGTCCATACTTTCCTCTTTATGCATTTTGATTCCATCGATTCTTGGCAAAAACGAACAAAATTAAAACGAAGAAAACTTCACATTTTATAAATGTTTTTTTGGATTGGGATACTTAAAAAGCTGAATTTACGCTATAGAAGACAAAATGCCATACATAAAAAGATATAGAGCGTTCAAAGAGTGCAATAACAGCTCTTGGGGGATTCAATATGGATCAGTTTCCTGACATCCACAAGTTTCTTAAAAATTTGGGGACACTACCGGTTTCAACATGTACACGTCTAAAAACTTATCTAAGAAATTCTACCGGTGAAAAAAGATTAACAGGATTGGCGGTAGTGTGAATTCATCAACAAATTGAGATTGACACTGAGGAAGTTTTATATAAAGGGTCCGCCATCTAACGTTTTTTTTCAACTAGTGCTTATTTCGTGAATGGTAACACTTAGCTCATGTCTGATTTGACAGATAATTAGTTTTATCCTTCCGCTGAACGAATATGGTTGTGTATACGCTTGAGCAACGCTGGGAAATATTGCGACATTACTTTGAAAGTCATGGTAATGTTGCAGAATGTGTGCGAAAATTGCATACGGATTTTGGAAGAAGAGAAGCACCGTCAGCTCCGTATGTTCGTTATCTTGTGAAAAAAGTGAAAGAAACTGGCATCCTCATCGATCAACCAAAGCGTGAAAAGCCAAAAACAGTGCGTACACCCGAGAATATTGCTGCTGTGGCAGAAAGTGTGTGTGAAGCGCCATCAACATCAATTCACCGTCGTTCTCAACAATTGAACATTTCGGAGATATCATTGAGACGAATTTTGCATAAAGACCTTGGTATGACGCTACTATAGGCTACTGCATGGCCAGCCATTTGAATGAAATTATTTTCCATTATTAACCGGAAGGATTGTACTTTCAAATAAAAAAAGAAATTTGAGAAAATATTCAGTAGTTTTTTTTTTATAGCATTTTCAAAAAAAAAAGTTATTTGGCGGACCCGTTATATTGCGCTGCAAATATAAGGCCAGAAGATTAAATTTAATTTTCTAAAAATGATTCCTACCTACATGTTATGTAATACTTTTTGTAGTAATAAAATCTTTGTACCTAATAAATAATAACTTAAAATTATTTAAAAAAATATTAGAAAAGTCTTAGTTTTTCAAATTTGTTTGAGAGTTTTCTTGGAAAAACTAAGTATGCAATATTATTTTTACAGCAATAGTCTACCTAGGAAACAAAATATTGAAAATCCTTAAAAAAATCTGTGAAAGTTCAGTATACCCGTTTCCAGCATACCTATTCAAAAAACCAAAAAAGTTATGTATGAATTTGGTCATAAAAGCCTTCCTAAATTTTAAATTGAATTGAAATCGGTTTTGTTGTTAGCGAGAAATTCTGATGTTAAAAAATCGGTTATATAGGAGGTACCGTTTTAAGAAAAATCTCGCAAAATCCATTCTTACCAAAAGATAGACTGTTTTATCTAAGTCTAGAAAAAATTAAGCTTTCACAAACCGTTATATGACATATACCATTGTTTTAGAGCTAAAATTCCACTTTCAACAACGCCTAGTGTGAGACTACTAAATAAACACTATTTAGACGTTCGATTTTTCTTTATTTTTCTTTATAATTTATTACAAACGTTCGGTTTTCTTTTATTTTTCTTTATAATTTTCTTTAGATAATCTTAGATTTATTTTTTTTTTACTTTTGGAAATTACAAATTGAAATGAAATGATTTGATACTTGAACCGGCAGCAGGTAGATACACAAGACAGAAGAGAGCGCCACACTTGCCGCGTTCAGCTTTTATACCAGCCAAAAACCATTTCAGTTCAGCCAACTGCATCTAGTGCAATTGCCCTCTGGTGGCAATTTACTGTGTGATGGGCCGATCACACAAGATGCGTTGATTTGTCTTGAACAAACACTATGAACCAAGTTTGCAAATCGGCCCATCCGCTTAGGCTGCAGATCTGCAAACAGGCGGACGGACGAACAGAATTTTCCAACACATTTTTTTCTACTTCCCTATCATCGTAATGTCATGTTTAATTGTTATCTCATTTTTTTTTGCACCAATCTATAAAGTATAGGTAGTACCATAATCCCAATTAAAAATCGTGTTTGGTCGATTTTCGGCTGAAATGGTGTATGGTTGGTGTATAAATATACCCCCCCCCCCCCGAAATAATTGTCTGGCTACGGCCTTGGACGCCTTAGCACACCTGGAGTAGCCAGAGCCTACATGGAGCGCCTGAGTTTGAAACTCCCCACTGTGCATTCACCTACAACAGACGCCAACAATCAGTGGTGCCAGTATCGCGACATCATCAAGGAGGTAGCCGAAATCACTGTAGGGTACCAGCCACCTCAGAGAAAGAACCCGTGGTATGATGATGAATGCGTGTACAGGAAGTGACAGAAGATGCACACAAGAAAACGGTGCAGCGCAAAACAAGGGAAGCGAGGGAAGAGTATCGAGCCAGGAAAAGGGAGGAGAAAAAGATCCCTACGCAGTATCCCAGCTCAAGGAGATCGAAGAGTCTCGCGATCGTAACAACATCCGGAGGTTCTATAAGAAAGCAAAGCAACTGGCTGCTGGCTTCAAAACCGGAATGCAGGCTCTTCGAGACAGCGAAGGAAACCTAGTCACCGAAGCGCAGAGAATAGTAGAGGTGTTTAAGCAACATTTCCAGCAGCTGCTTAATGGGCATCATGTAGAGAGAGTGATAGGGCAAGAAGAAAGCCCACGTCCAGTCAATGAAGAACCAGTTCCACCACCCAGTATAGAAGAAGTTGGCTTAGCTATAAAAAAGCTTAAGAACAACAAAGCCGTAGGCTCTGATGGCTTACCAGCGGAGCTCTTCAAATACGGTGGTGATGTTTTGGTAGGGCGCATGCACCAAATCATCAGCCAAGTATAGGTGGAAGAAAACATGCCCGATGACTGGGCTATCAGCTCCATATGCCCCATCTACAAAAAAGGCGATCCTATGTCTTGCACTTGCAAGAACTATCGAGGCATATCCCTGCTTAATGTCGCATATAAGATCGTATCCAACGTACTGTGTGAACGTCTTAAAACGTTTTGCAACACACTTATCGGCAAATCCTGGAAAAGACCAACGAATTTCAAGTCGAGACACACCACCTATTCATTGACTTCAAAGCCGCGTATGATAGTATATGTTATGCTCTTCAATAAAAACTACCGATCAGTTGGACTGCTAAATGGGTTGACAAAAGTTCTCAGCACGAAGGAATCCTCACCGTGCACACAGTCACTTAGTGCACACTTACACACAAGAAAGGGTATGAGGGTGAAGAATAGATAGCGAATTCAACAGATTGGCAACGTATAAATCATATCTCGTATGCGACATGATCAGTCTCTGGACTGTTTACGTAAGCACAATTATTGTTGGCGTCGTGAAACCATAGGATTGTTTATCGTAGGATGTTTACAATCGATCATGGGATAACCATGGGATTGTTCATCGTAGGATGTTTACAATCGATGATGGTTTTAAGTGTCTTGCAAGGCAGAGTAATATCTCTTATTTATACAAAGCATAAATTCCTTGGGTGAATGGAGATTGAGTTTGTGTAGCAAAAGCCATTTTGACTTCACGCAATGCTTATTAAGCATTTTCTACACGTCTCCATTAGCCGTCGACACCACGATCTATTTTATAATATGTATTAATGTACATAAATATATTATCGCATTATCTATAAGCGTATCCGCTTAACATATACATCGTCAGGAGCTCTATATGGCGATGGCTGAATTCGGAATCCCGGCAAAACTGATTCAGATGTGTCGCGTGACTCTGGAAAACACGCGGTGCAACGTGCAGTTTGGAAATAGTTCCTCCGAACTATTTCAAACATGCACCGGATTTCGGCAAGGGGACGCGCTATCATGCGATTTCTTCAATCTCGTACTGGAGCAGATAGTGCGCAGGGCAGGTGTCAACACGGAAGACACTATCTTCAACAGGTCCGTTCAGCTGCTGGGTTATGCGGACGATATTGACATCATCGGCCGATCACAGCGCTCCGTGATAGAAGCTTTCACGGCGATTGAAGAACAGGCGAAATCTGTTGGCCTTGTAGTAAATGAGGACAAGACTAAATACATGCTACCAACAAACAAACAAACAACTGTCCGCCGCCTAGGACAAAACGTCACTATTGATAGCAACAATTTCGAGGTAGTTAAGGAGTTCATCTACCTCGGAGTAAACATGAACTCCACGAATGACACCTTAGTGGAGATCCGGCGAAGAATTACCCTAGGAAACCGCTGCTACTTCGGTTTGGCAAAACAACTGGGTTCAAAACTCCTAACTCGGAGGACGAAATGTATGCTTTACAAAACCCTTATTCTGCCAGTTCTGCTTTATGGCGCCGAGTGCTGGACGATAAGCAGGAAGGGAGAGCTGATACTGGGCTCCTTCGAAAGAAAAATTCTTCGGCGGATTTGTGGTGCGAGGAGGGCGAATGGAGGAGAAGATACAACCGCGAACTCTATGAGCTGTACCAAGATGTGGATGTAGTCCAAAAAGCCAAAATACGTCGACTACGTTGGCTCGGCCACATCGAGCGAATGGACAATAATGCTCCAGCTAAGACGATCTTCGAATCACAGCCCCCAGGTTCGAGAAGGCAAGGAAGACCTCCGTTTCCGTTTCAAAGACCAAGCCATCGCGGATGCCAGAGCGCTTGGTCTGGACAACCGGAAGCAGCGTGACCGGGATCGTAGAGGATGGAAGGCTGCTGTGTCTCAGGCAGACTCTTCACGGGTCGGGAGCCCGTTAAGTAAGTAAGTAACGGAGTCAATCACCCTTATCGAAAACGTTTAATAAGACTGTTCCCCAACTACGCTTCAAGGCGTGGAAAGCAATCCAATAATTTTTATTTAAAAAAAAAACATTTCTAACCATATTATAGCCGGTCAGGCGTGTTTCATAAACAAATCAGAACGCTCGGTACAGAGCATGCTCTGCGTGATCACGCTCTATTAAGTGCTCCGCTCTGAATTAAAAAAGTAAAACGCCTAGTAAATTGTATTTAAACATTAGCATGTAGCATATAAAAAAGATTTATTAAAGTCAATTGTTCACCTTCAGTCTTTCAAAAACGCTTTAATTGTCTGCGAAATATGCAAATCGATGTCGCGCAAATGACATAAGTTTTGATGACGATTACCTGAAGTAAATAGTGAATCATCGAAATGACATAGTCCAGACGAATGCGATTATTTGTGTTATAGAATTTTAATTTTTTTTTTAATTCAAATTTCTTTTCGGAAAAACGTAATTGAACATTTATTTAATTGAATTTAAATATTTTTATTAGGGAGAGTTAACACCTCCATTCACAGCAGTAAGGCAGGCAAAATACACGTGGAAGAAATAAAATAAATTACAAAACATATATTTCCATAAATGTTACGAAATCAAATCCGATGGTCGTGGGTTGATGTCTATTGTTTTCTCCCTCTTTCTCTTATTAAAATTGAAAAATCTGTTACACTGAAATATGGCGGAAGAGCTGGGTTGTTTTGACTAAATCACAAATTGGTAGCTAAGTTTTACGGCGTTTTCTTTTATGTATTATGCAAAATTAAAGTTAAACAATTCTAGTTGAAGTGAAGCCGGTATTTTGAGTGCCGTATGGACGACTCCGCATACTGGTTCGGTTCCGATTACTCGTAGTTTTGAAATCAAAATAAAACCACGGACTCACCTTTGTAGGCAGCTAATGTATTTACAGTGTTTGTGTAACGCCTCATATATCGCGCATACAAAAACTAATGTCTAAATAATGCGGTGACTTCCAGTTTGGACTTCTTGACGTTTCTGAAGTATTTAATTGTAATAACGTAAATATTTAGCCGATTTCGGACTTGTGCAATCCTATCAGAGTAGGATTGAAGGCTTATAACAATTCTAGTTAAAACAATAAAACAAACACATTTGATGTAATGAAATGTATTTATTTACATGCCAAGTAAACTATTTTACACACTTACAGCCGTATTTATTAGATTTTCTTAACTCATATCTCAGATGTTGTTTAGTTAAGCTTGCTTAAATATTTAAATTGCCTTGAAACAACGTTGTTTAAATTATCATCAATAAACGATTTTCTGCTGTGTTTACTAAGCGAGGTTTTTGTCAAGATAAGTTAGGAAACTTAATACATTAGTACCAAAAACACAAGATTCTACTCCATTTTATTGAAGTCAATTCCTGCAGATAATTGCATTTTTGTTAGTTGAGAGTTTTATACAATTGAGATTCAAAGGCGAAAACGGTGAGAGAATCAAAAAACTATCCAACCTGCAAACCCGTTTTATGGCATCTAAGTTTAACTGCCCTTAAACAACGTTGTTTAAATGTAAAAATCGAGGCAAGTAATACTTATAGGTGTTTAAGGGTTAGGTGCCCTTTAAATTATCTTTATTAATACGGCTGTAACAGCTGTTACATACTTATTTTTTGTAGTCCGTATCGTCGATCTAAAAGATGCTCGCAGTTTTGATAATAGATAGGAATCGCTTTGTATTTTTAATGAAAAAAACTCTAACTATGAAAATAAAAATAATATTGTTATAAATTAATTTATATTATCGCAAATTGCCCGAAAAGCGATCGACGATATACGTACTATTTTTTTGTGTAAACATTCTCAATAATTTGTACATAATTAATAAAAAAAATTTACTTAAATTCCTTTACTTTAAAAACTATTTTTCTTAAAATGATATTTACAAAATCGCTTTCTTCTCTTTTTAAACCCGGATTTCGACTAAATATGCACAATAAATTGGAAAGTAAACTAAAAACAAATACTTAAAAAAATGAATTATGGAAAAAGGCTCATCCGGAACAAAAATTAGAATTTTCTGAATTTTTCTACTCTGTAAACTTACATAAAATTAAACCAATATTTAAATTTCAGTATTCTCGTATTGATACTAGGTTCTTTAGTTAAAATATAAAAATCAAAGGGCATTTAGTGTTGAAAAAGAAAGCAACAAAAAGCAACAACTTGAAACTATCTTTTTACTATTCAATACATTTAAATTATTTTGATTAATAATTTTTTTTAATGAACACAAGCGCATTCAAAACTTATTCTAACTTCTCACAATAAGAAACCTACGTACATAGTATAATAATAACTTAATAACTAGCAAAACGTACAAAAATTAGAACATGTAAAATATTTCGTTGACCGTAACGTTTATTATTTAACGAAAGCCTCCGGGGGTATTTTGCTCTCCTTCTGAAGTTTATCGAATACGAATGCGGCATGATTGTAATCCCAGCTCGTTTCTTCTAAGCACCTGGGGAGAGGAAGAAGAAAAACATTAATAAATATTTTCGATTAAGTAAAAAAAATCCAAAATAGAGTTGTCAATGGGTCACAGTTGTACAGCATAGTGGTACGACGATTAAACGGTAATATACCAATTAGGGTGTTTTTATCTACAGTGTATTCTCACTTGTATGTACCTTCGGTTATATTTACTATTGCAATATATGAACCGGCAAGTTTTTGCACTGGAATTCAGTTGTATGCCCTGGTACTCTTAATGTACTAAGTGCCTATAAATGAATTTTAGTTGAACATTTTTAAAAGTAAACAGTAAAGGCCAGCTTTTTTTTTGCTCACTTGGAAACAATGATCTCTTTTGTCACTTAAAATGGTCTTTTTCACATTTTGTCAATTTCTAACACCACTGTTAAGATCAATCCACCACATAAAGAACACATTCACAAGATTTCGTCAAATTCCATGAAGCGGTTCGTGAGTTTTTAATGGACATACACAAATAATGAGTTATTTTTATATAAATATAGATAAACATGATTTTTAAGTGTGTTTCATAAACAAATCAGAGCGCTCTGAGCAAGCTTGGCTTAGAGCATGATCTACATGCTTACGCTGTGTTCAGTAGCGTGCTCTGAACTAAAAAACAACAACCTCTAGCTGAAGGTTTTTCCATTTTAATGTCAACAAACGACGGACAGTTGATGCTTTGGTGGAATTTTTATTATTATTTTTTAGCAGGTCATTTTAACATAATTATAAAGTAAATGCACTGGGTAAGTCAACAAATGGAGGCGAAAGAAATAGATGCATCGACGGACTATGAACAATTATTACAGAACAGAGAAAGGCTTTCGATTATGGAGTTTTAAAATCGCAATGGTAAGAAAAACGTGTTTAAGCACCACGACGGTTTGACTGCACAAATACATTTTTATTAGAGAGAAGAGAAAGTAAAAAAGATGAAATGAAAATATCTAAGGGCTTGTATCTATACCCAAATGAGAAACACAGACGCAGAGAGAAGGGAAATGTAAAGTGAACGAACCGAAGATTAACATCAAAAATAAAAAAATAGGTACGTAAGGCCCATACAGGCCTTTAAACTTAGCTTCTCCAACCATTTGTGTGTGGGAGGATACCAATTTGGCACAATGGAAAAGGGTCTAGAATTTTAAGCCGACACCAAACGGCGATCTTGAGTTTCATGAAAATTGATACCCTTGGATGTTTGTCAAAATTTCGCAAGAGGGGGCAGTGCAAAAACCGTTAGGTGTTACTGGGCCCTGAGGCGATTTGAACTTGAGACCCCTAACTCTGTTGTCCAGCATACAAAATACTGAGCCACTGCGTACACATCTACGCCTAATCTAACTAAGGGCCATGAGAAAGGCTCTTACCTTCCATCTTCAATTATTTCAGAAGATCAATAGGAGTTAATGGTTCATCGGGCGTTCAAAATGTCCATTAATTTAAACGAACTCGAAAATAGGGTTAAACTCGCATTGAATCGATTAACTTCCAATATTGATGATCAGTCCCTTTCAACTGTTTATCACCATCACCAATGATCATTGTATTTAAACCATAATTATGTTTTTAAGGCTTTTTTGAAGCTCGTAATATTTTAACATCTCTTGTCGCTTAATATGTTCCACATGCAGACAAATTGAGCAGTTTTTTATTTATAAATATAAACAAACAAAAGTGTCTGCAACAATCAAATGGTACAATCTGGACAAAAAGAAAGCCGAAGCATTTGTTGCCAATATGAACAATTATCTTCATCACATAATCGACGAAGTTGGGGATGAAAAGTGCAGAGCACAAGACATGTAAAATTCCCAACGACGAGCTTGCTTATACAGAGCCAAATCAATGCTCAATCTAATTCAAAAGGAAACTATCAACACGACAAAAAAACATGGTTGTGGACAAATGAAGCTAAAGCAGTGATAAGGGACAAAAAAGCGGCATCAAAGCCCCTCTAATAATGGAGTTGAGAAAGCGCACCTAGAATTGGAATACAGACTTTGCAAGAGACCCGCGAACAAAAAATGCGATCAAATTTAAGGAAAGTGAGTGAAGCGGGAGTTGGCAAAAATATCTTCTTCGGTTGACGATATGAACCAGGCTACCCACGAACTGCGACAAACCAGCTTGAACAGGGGAGCAACAATTTTCAACATAGCTGCTAGAAGAAGAAAAAATGCCAAAGTTCATCAACAATGGTCAAGGACTGCTTCTTGTGGATGACAAACAAATACTACACAGATGGCAACAGTATTATGAATTACTACTAAACGAACAATTTCCTCGGATATACTTTCCAACAGCCGTTTCTAACAATTACGAAGTACTCTGTATTACTGTAGAAGAAGTTAGGAATGCTGTCGATGACTCCAAAAAACGAAAAGCATTTCAGCACTCTCTGAGTTCTAGAAAAAGATTGGAGACATCGGGTCAAATTGGCTCATGATTTTCATCTCCAAACTGATGAGAGGCGATCTAATGCCTTACCAGTAGAGGGAAAGTTTTCCTAAAGGCGATACGCGAGACTGTGACATTTACCATTCAATCAAACTGATGTCACACACCATGAAGATCGTTGAGCGGGTATTACATAGCCGAATGCGGAAAATAATACGGTTATCTGAAGACCAGTGCAGGTTCGTCGAAGGTAAATCAACCACAGATGCAATCCAAAGCACAGGGATTATGATGAAAAAACCTCGTAGTAGGATATGGTGTTGGTTGATTTTGAAAAAGCCTTGGATATACAACCAAGAGATCTGTTATGGATGGCGCTAAGAAAAGGAAGAGTTCTAGAAACCTACCCACAGGTGATCATGGACATGTAAGAGGCAGTTAAGACAAGAGTAAGATGCTCCGCCGGAGTCACCGCTGAGTTCGCATTCAAAGTCAGTGTACACCAGGAAAGCGTCCTAAGTACCTTGATATTTAAAACAGTCCCTAACTATTTGCTTGAAGAAAAGTGACGGACTCCAAAGTGCATCAGTAATTCTTTGCTGACGATGGAGCCATCATAAGCGAGGATCAAATATCCCTGCAACGAGCACTTTATGGATGGGTGGACGTTTTGGAGAGGAATGGTTATCGTATTAGTCCGAAAAAACAGAATACGTGTGCTGCGCATTCACTAATCCACGTCGAATAAATCCAGACATTTATATGAATGGATGAGTGATTGCCAAGTGCGAAAAGTTCAAATACCTGAGAACTATGATCAATAGCGAAGCAATCTATGATGGCGTAACAGTAGGGTAGATATAGTGGAAGGCTCTACGCCGCAGTTGTGTTAACGGGATTCACATACGGTTCACAATGTTGGATAGCGTACAAAAGTCTGAGGGCAAATAGTCAAACAAAGCTTGGTCGAATAAAAAGTTCCAAGATCCGAGCCAGCTCCGTAAAACTCCTCAGTTCTTTTTCCTTTGTTCAAGTTAGTCCAATTTAAGTAAGTTAATGCAGAATCTTGATGCACGTATTTCTGATATATCTAAAGCTTCAGTAAACTATCACCCAAATTTAAATCAAAACATTTAGCCGATAATGTCAAACTTTAATGGAGTTTAACTAATTTACTCATGTTTGTGTTTGATCTTACGAGGAAGTTTAAGCAATCTATTGAGTTTAATCAAAGATTAAGTAATCGAAAGTTTACACTGCCATTGATATTACGGCCCTTAAACTAATTGGTATGATCCAATATTTTTTTGCAATTCTGGGAGCACCAAAAATGTAACAAGGAATATGATTTTCATTTACGCCCATTTGTTTTCTTACCTTACGTGTTCCCCCCGATTTTTCTTACGTTTTCGTGAAAAATTTTCTCGAAAACGTAAGAAAATCCGGGAAATCATAACGCAAGGTAAGAAAAAATCGCAAACAATTAAAATTCGTTCTCATTTCTTAGCTTGTTTTTGACAGTTTCTCAATTTTTCTGCTTTGGTTTCATTGTTACCGCGTGATTTTTTTCATTGAATATTCTTCGGAATAGTATAAAAAGCACTTTAGTGTTGCCTCATAACTTTTTTTAATATAATATAAAATAGTTATTGAAAATGCGTAATTAAGTACGAAAACTAACTAACAAAATTCATTAAATAAAAAAAAGTAAACAAATCAAAGCAACAGTTGTATTTGTCCTTTCCGCTCAACATCTAACTTCTGTCTTCTTTTTGTATGGCTGACGTTTACGCATATTCATTAAAAATGAGGGAAAAACGTAGTAAATTACAAAGTAAAGTCGAAATTGATTTCCAATGTTAGAGCATACGAAAATAATTCGCTAAGAGGTCGGCATAACAACGCACTCTCAATCGAAAGTCAAGCCGAAAAATAACAGAATATCTAAAAATTAAAATTTCAGAGCCAACATGCCGCATCCATTTTCAAACGACTAAGCATTGTAGCCGATACCTGTAATTGCTGAGCCCGGAACTACAAGGCAGAGAGTGAGAAGTCCTAGATAACGCACCCAAGACGGCATGGAAGTTTTGGTATGAGGTTCGATTCTAAGGCATCAATTATGATGAAAAGTGGATGCTGACTGTGAAAGATAAATCGGAGTAAGACGGCCAGTTCTAGTCTAGTATTTCTAAAAAAAAGAAAGCTATTAACTTTAAGAGAGCCGCGATCGGAACTACCAAGAGCCAAGCACGTTTAAAAACACTAGTGAGCAGCAAACACTTCTCTCGTTACGAAAGACAGCAACACGAAAACTGGTAGCGCAAGGCGGAGCAATTCACGCTTTACAAACAATGTCTGTGTTAAGAAAAAAAGAAAAAATACAACTCGCCACGAAATTTTGTGATTTTCCTAAAATAATGAAACATAATGTATTCTACTCACTTTCTACTCCATTCAAGATTCATGTTGCTCTGCGCACTCATCGCCTGAATCATTTGCAATTTTGTGGCCTCATCGGGTATTATGCTGCCAGCAGCAATTTGTGGTGCCATCATTGCCGCTTGCGATGTCGATGGCTAGAATTGGAAAAATATTTATACTCTGGAAACCAATTTAAATTAAACAAAACACACCTGATGAACTTGCAACCGATTTTGCAGGCCGCCAGCAACCGGTATCGGAGGTAGGCCAATCGGTGAATTTGTTACAGGAGCTGGAGGCGCTGCTGGCTTAAACGCCTTTTTTATTTGAGAATAGTTCGCACTTGTAAGAAATATCAACTCGTTACGTATGCAAAAACCACCACCCGCAGGAACGATTATAAGCTGCCTTTGAAAATATCGAATCTCGGAGTTGTTATTGTTGCTGCTTTGACTTGTGCTAGCGCCCGAATCGACATTGAACTCTTTGAATATACCGGCCACAGTAAAGGAAATCAGTTTTGGCTAAGAACAAATTGAACTCAATTTTTATTCATCTCTTAATTAATTGTTGAAAGCTTACAGTAAAAAGAGTTAAGTCAACGGTGAAGGATTGTGGATCATGTTGCGTCTTGGGCCACTCGGTGAATGCAGATACAACCGGAAGACGACCGTATTTAACCAAACGGGACTTGTCAAAGTTCTCGTGTCGCTTAATGTTGTGGTTAAATTTTGTAAATGCTGAAAGTCTGAAATGGCCAAATTTACGATTATCATAGGGGTCATACAAGTTCATACAATATCATGCAGAGGTACAAACTTTGCAGTCTATATGTACAGTACATAGTATAATACACTATAGGATTGAAAAACCTAGCTTATTTGTAAGAAGACATTTCATACTGAAGTAGAAACTTACCTTCCCGATTGACTGATCGGTGGCAACGCAATTGTCATCATCGCTTGTTCATGATATGCGTCCAGCAGCGGCTGCCGATTGTCCGAATCGAATATGATGAAATATTGCTCAAGGAATTGCCGTATGATATCGGCTCCAGCAGCGTCGCACAAGAACGACGCCTTCGGCTTCGGGAGCGATGCTATATCATTTACATCAAAGAGAATCATTGGTTCCAAGTCCTTGCCATCCTATGATTGTATTTGTTTAGATTAAGACCGAAGTATGTTTAATCGTTTGAAACATAATTTATTCTCGTTCGCTGATACGATTCATTTAGGATACATAATTAATAACTAAGGCTTGCATACTGCTTACCAGTAAGTTATTTATTTGGAACTGAAATCTTTTACACCGCTTTTCCACTACTAATATTATCTGTCGTATACTATGAAAAACTGCTCTGTTCACAGGTTTCTATGGTCTGCCATTTTTACAATGTGCCGTAAGCTTTAAGTTATTGTTATTAAGATTCTAAGTAAATTTATAAAGCTCCCGACGTTTTCCAATAGCCTCTCCGAAGTCTTTACTCTGCGACATGATTGAAATAGTATATACCCTACACTTTATGGCATTCTCTATTTCTTTCTCTTATAAAAATGGCTGAATATTGCTCATGGAGACGCGGTGTATCAGCAAACGAGCCCCAAAGCATTTTTTTTTATAAACTTACCAACTTTGTTAGTTTAGGGAACTTTTTGCGTACTTCACTGTGAATCAGATTTAAATTAAATAACAAAACATAACTAAGCGAAATGCATTGGTAAGAGATGGTTAAGATAAGAGGACATGTACTAACAGTTACCTCAATAAATAAAGATCTCGAAGCAAAGTTTAAACGAAAATTGACTAGTTTGGGACTAAATAAAGGAAATGTTGTGTAATGAGAAAGAAAGCTGTAGAAAACGATGCCAAAGTTGTTCACATATGAAAGTATTTTGAGCGGGAAAGAGGGTCTACCCGGGTAGTGTGGAGAAACGCAATCAAATTATGAAATGTTTTCTGTTTGTGCAGATTTTCAAAATCATTGAACGACTTTCTTTGTTATGGATCATAGTTTATTTTTTTGTAATGAAGCAGAAATAAAAGATCTCTCTGGAGCTTTTAGCTCGTCTTTTTATCTACTCGCGAGCGATGCAAATGGCAACACATTTACCTTGCAATTGTTTCTATATTGAAATCTTTTATATTGTTGTCGACTTTGGGTATTTATTTTATTTTGTTGTCCACTGATTGGTGTGCACCTTTTTCGGGAACACCATTGTCAATAGATTTTCAAAATTAATAACAGTCGCTAACTGATCGCCTTGCATATACACAACTCCTAAATGAGGAGAACAGATGCACTAGCGGCAGGATTAACTGCTCTTGGGCCAGGCATGCTGTTATTGGTGTGTTATTAAAGCAATGGAGGTTGTCTATTTTCTTTGATAAGCTCGTCGATAATTCTCAATGACTGTTATATGGAGTGAGAACATTGTTTTTATTTTTTATTATTTTATTTTATTTTTTAGCTTGGTAAAGTGAAGCAAGATGGATCTTAATTTGTCAAAGCACTTTGCGCTAAAAACTACTCTTTTTATTTCTATTCGTTTTGTATGTCCTTCAACCGAAAACCATTCAACGTATCATAGATTTTTAATTATTGGGATAGTATGGGATTAACTTGACGGCATTCCTTGTTACATTGCCCGGTAGTTTTTTCTTAAGAATTCTATTACTTTCAACTTTAGATTCGTTTTCTCTCAGAACTCGTTTAAAAAAAACAAGACAACTTTGTCTCTTATCGTTACCACTTTGCTTCTATTTCTGTTACACATTTAAAGAATATACAGGAAAAAAGAGTTAACTAAAACAAAAGCAAAGGACACAGTGCCCATCTATTTGTATTGGAAATTCTGGTTGTCGTTGCCTCCATTAGAGTACTCCGCCTCACATAATTAACCATCGTCATAACATTCTTATTCAGCAAACGGACGACGACGCTCAGATTCGAGTTCATTATGTATGTGTGTGTTTCTTTCAACCGGAGGATGCAACGTTGAGTGGATGTGCCACCAGAATACCGTTCATTTCTAATACACAATTTGATACCTGATATAGAGTGATTGATCTTTGTAGCGTAATCGCAGTGGATTTGATTTGAGTGCTAGTTCAGTGATATTTGCATTCCGAAAGACAAGCAAATGGGCGAGTGATGGAATCTAAAAAAAGAAAATCACTTGTCAAAATCAAAACAAATGCCGAAACTACAAGTCCCAGTGCTTACCCTGTTTTCATCTAGATACAAAATATTCAAATGCGGCAGCCTTTGGGTCATGTTCTTAAAACTCTCCATGGTGACCATCTGGTTGTCATTAAGATTCAATGCCACTATTTCCGGGATATTTTTTTCGATGATATCGAGTACAGCTGACATGATTTGAGGTCGGGCGAGAGAAAAGAACATGCTCTTGAAATCAGGATCGTCGCGGAATCTGGATAGGTCGAGCGCTCTTGTGTTGACGTTGTAGCGTTTCACCATAGCGAGTTTGATTTTCTGCTTGTATACTTCATCAATAGGCACTATGGGAGTTCCGGGTCGTACACGGACCGGCAATTTGAAGCCATCGAACATTTGGATGTTACGATCGATACTTTGCAGTATCTCAGCAATTCGAAAATCATCCACAAAAAATATAATGCAGTGTTTCTCTGTGCGCCAGTAGTGTGGAATGAATATTTCCGGAGATATTGTATCCAAAATTTGCCGGATAAGTTCATCTTTGTTATATTTTTGACCATAATTTATCTGCAAAAGAAGAAGAGAATTAAATATGAATAGGATTGTAGTGAATATATGTAATGTCATCTGCTAGGTACCTTATCCACGCCGATGCGCTAAATAAAGCAAACCTTCGATGGAACCAACTTAGCCAGTGTAGCACCGCTAGAAAATTATGGCCAAAGCTGGATCATAGAAGGACAAACAGACTTCTAAAACATAAAAGTGGAACCCTCTCTACCCTTACGAACGTAATCACTGGACACTGTGCAATAGGAAGACATGCTCAGAGACTGGGCATTCCCCATAACGACTTCTGCAGAAGTTGCAGGGATGAGGAAGAGGAGGAGACAGTCCTGCACCTACTATGTACGTGTCCCGCACTAGCCAACATCAGAATGGCTACCTTAGGCAAATACTTCTTCCGGGATCTAGAAGATCTTAACAATGCCTGCACGGCTGATATTAGCAGCTTCATAAAGAAAAGCAGATGGTTATAGGTTCGAGCAGCGTGACCCACCTGCCCCTTCCCAAATGGCATCACAATGGACCTCCTTTGGTCTAAGTGTACCTCATCGAGGGCCTACCTAACCAACCAACCAACCATGTCTTAGTTTCTACTCAGGGCAAGTTGAATGTGTCACATACTTGTTGAATTTAAAATAAAGCAATACAGGTATTATTCTTCTTCTTCCTTAACGGCGAAGCTATGACCAGAATTAAGCGGACCATATTACTTCCACTCTATTAGTACGTCTGTGGGGTTCGCTGGTTCGACCTCAATGTGGCAGGCCTTCCGGTTTCGGATCAGTACATAACTGATGCTGTTGGAGTTGAGTTCGTCTGATCGAGGAGTTTTTAGGTCTTCCTCTCAGAATCTTAGTGTCCATTTAACCCAAATATTACCGGCTTGGTTTTTTTAAATTTTCAGCAGGTATCACTATTTACCAAGTACACATGGAATCCTACCAAATATATTCATAACATCTGCCCACTCACGTAAGCCATCGAATAAATTTGTGTGTATCCATCTTTACCAGCCACTTTCTGTTGCCTAACGACATGTTGATGCCCAAAACACATGTGCTGACATTTTGCATGTGTCGCTGCATGTACCACTGTACGTAAAACGCATGTGCAGATTTATTTTACGTGTACTGCATAGGTTGCTACTATCCTTTTTGTGCCAGTACACAAGAGAAAAAAAAAAAAAACTTACTTCATGTTAACGAAAATATAAGATTATCTTTTGCCGTGGACTGAGAAGAGGAGAAAACTTGCAGAGCTGCAGTGCATACAGAGCTTATAATGTGTTCTCACCCTTTGGAACTCCCACTGCTGCTATGGAAGTGTTGCTCTGTTTACCTCCCTTGCAGTTCCTTGCTGAAAGTGAGGCCAGAAAATCACTATACCGCATGTGTGTAGTACTTGGACGGCAGGTCAATCTCGGCGATGGGGCCAGAGGTGCTAGGTACAGAGCTCTCTATGACAGCCTACCTGGCCATCGGGGAGGAGCACTTGACACTGTGTGCATGAAGCAAGTCTTTGAGCGCCGTTTTCATGTCATCCTTCCTGAACGGCAGGAATGGAACAGTAAGGGGTGGAATGGCTTTAGGCCGGGTGATGTCATCGTCTATACTGATGGCTCACTTATTGACAGTATCTCCGGAGCCGGGGTCTACTCTAGAGACTGTCGGATAAATCTATCTGCAGCCTTGGGTAGACAAACAACTGTTTTTCAGGCAGAAATCTTTGCGATTGCCACTGCCGCCAATATCCTGTTAAGGAGAAGGATTAAGGGTAAAACCTTATACATCTGCTCAGATAGCCAAGCCGCTATCAAAGCCTGTTCGGCTGGCTCTCTCAACTCAAAAATAGTTGAGGAAACCATGGTTAGGCTTAACCGTCTGGGAAGATGTAACTCGGTATCACTTGCCTGGGTTCCTGGGCACACAGGTATCGAGGGTAATGAAAGAGCGGATGCTCTGGCCAGGAAGGGCTCTTCAACAGCCTTCATTGGCCCACAACCATCCATAGGATGCTGCTCATCCGTCCACAAAAGTGAAATGGATTCGGCTCTACGCCAACAACATTCCGAATACTGGCATGACCTGGTCTCATGCAGGTATTCGAAGAAGCTAGTGGACGGTCCAAAAATCAGCAGAGCTAAGTTTTTGCTTGGACTAAACAGGAAAGACTTGAGATCCTTGATTGGTCTCGTCACCGGTTTCAGTCCTCTTAACGAGCACCTCAAAACCATTCACATTAGGAGCTCGGGCCTATGTGAGTGCTGCATGGAGGCGGATGAAACGGCATCTCACTTCATCTGTGAATGTCCGGCTTTCGCCAGAACCAGGCTCACCACTATAGGCAAACAATTCGTTAACGAAGATGAGATGGGGGAAATTGAACTTGCAAATATTCTTCGCTTTGCAAGGCTACTGGCAGGTTCTCCCTCACTGAATCTTACTAATCGCCAATAACCAGCGAGCGGGCAGCTATGCTGAAGTAAAATGGACCAATAGGTCTAAGTGCTTGTCATCTACTGATGACCCCACTGCACATACAATACAATACAATACACCCATTCAAATGTGTATGTTCTTTTTGCTCTGCATGACAATGTCTGCATATGTGTTTTGGACACAAAGCGTAGCAAAGCAACAGCAACTAAAACTGGATAGTTCCTATTCGGAAGAAATTGGTTTTGTATCCCTTTCTGTACCCTATTCGAAGGGTACATTTATTTTTACTTATAGTTTATAACATGCCTTAAATCTGTCCGTAGACCCCTAAGTTACTATATTCGTGATCAGCATCGATATTAATATTTAATATACATCTAGCCATGGCCGTCCGTCAATCGGCCAAAACTAGGCATTTAAACTGGAGCTAGAAAGCTGACATTTTAACCATATACTCTCTAGGGAAAAAATTGAACTTTGAGCTAGGAAGCTGAAATGATTAATATATGGTCTTTAAGGGGCCCAATATGCTCGAGAGTTTAAGTTTTTAAAATCCGTAGACTGACACCGTTTTGTCACACCAGAACGGAATTGTTTGTCACAATCTACACAGTTCTTGTTGACTTCCTGAAGCCGCCTGTCGTTTCTCCTTTGAGAAGTAACTGCTATGGAAAAAGCAGTGACATTTTTTTGTCGTCCTTGCCCGGGCTTCAAATAGTTAAACTTTGAATATAATACTCCAGCCGTTTCAATGACCAATCCATAGAGGATGCAAGACCAATTAGTCTAAACAACTGAAAGTAGTGTGCCGGGAATCGCAAAGGAGGAAAGACTGCAATCTCGCAGGCAGACTTTTTACAGGTTCATACAGGGCAGGGATGTTTATTTTGAAGTGTCGATGGAAATTAACTTTTGAAGGCTTGAAGCTTGAATCGAAGGGTTTAAGGAGGTATGGGTTTCAAGCTACTTTTTAAGTAACATCGTTTGTATTTGTGTACGGTTAATTTAGTAAGAAACAAGCAAGACGTGAACAGTGGAAAAACTCTAGATGTTACTTAACCCCGGCGGGATTTGAGCTTGAGACCTTAATATTAGTAGTCCAACACACTAACCTCTGCGGCCACTGAAACTTATTTATCTATCAAAAACGAAATAGGGGTATGCACACTACGTCGTAAAACCATCGAAAACTTCGTTAAACTGTCAACATTCGTATGACCAGTCGGGGTAATACCTTCCAAAGTTTTGAAAAAAGGTTGGAGGAAAACATATGCGTCGTTGTTAGATTACATTTCGTTTCTTTCACTGAATTCCTGTAAATGTAGCAAAAATCATATCTAAATCTTTCTTTTAAAGATTTTTTTTTTATAAAAACCTATTAACGACTTTAAATAGGTATGATACAGTTAGAGAGTTGTTCATTCCATAGTCTATCGAATTGCAAGGCATGAGGCATGCAGTTTGAAAAAAAAAACTCATTTGAAAACCGAAACAAAATTAACTTACGTCTGTAAAGTGTGCATCATAACAGGACAATTAATAGTAAGTACATACACGCTATCTAAGTATTTGAAGTATTTAATACGAACATATAAAATAAAAGTTATCGCTGAAATAATTTGCTTATCAAATAAAAACTATAATTGGGATAAGAATCAGTCTGCTTCGACTTTTATGCCTACCCACATTGCTGTGTAAATTTTATTTAACGAAGGTGATTATTTATTGCATTAACAGCATGAAGCCGCCTAATGCGCTTGTGTACTTGAACATTTTAATTGGTATTTGCGTTTGCTTCGTCGGAACATAAAATGATATCTCAGATAATACAGATCATCAGTTCTAATAACTTGGGCACGTTTTCGTGGTCATTAGATCTGTTTCCAAATTAAATAGAGTTCTTTAGACTATCACGTGTTCTTCAACTACTTAGATTGAACACAATGAGTTTATTCAACGGTAAAAGAAATGCATAGAAGATATCAAAACGCTATAACAAAGTCATCTACTAGATAATCAAGAAAGCTAAACCATTAAGTAAATTGGAAATTGTTATTTAGGTTGTAGGTATGTCATTAGAAAGAATGATTGCCCCATCCCTTGCGGACGTCTGACAAATATCCAAGAGTATAATTTGTCATAAGGATCTCAAATTTGCGGTTCGAAAGCGGCTTCAAATTGTAGGTCCCTTCCGTTCGTTGCAAAAATATAGTTAGACACATACAAACGTGGGAGAAGCTTGGTTTAAGGGCTTGTTTGGGCTCTTTATGCTTTATATTTATTACTTTAATTCTTATACGCAAGCAGTACTAGGGGTATGACAGTGGAAGCAGAATTTTTAAGTCAGTTTAGCCGAGGGCATGCATATAGCGGCATTATAAATAAAATGGCAGGAGAAGGCTTAATCATGGATGAAAGACAGCTAAGGTCTAACGGCGAGGCTATGATCTGAACTAGATAGATAATAACCCTCCCTGGTTCGCCTGTGGAGCCTTTTCACCAGTATGTCTACTGGTGTCATTGCAGGAATGCATGACCGCATTACCGGCGGTTGTACGAAAACCGTTGCTTACGCTCTATGCATATATCCCATTAATCAATCCGAAGTGGCACCTATTATGCCTAAAAAAGATGTGCAGCAGGGATACACGCAGTACTGCATGCAACAAAGCGCAAGGAACTGAACGACCAAACATAATAAAATGCTGCGTAATGTCTGGAATTTCACAGCACAAAACGTCTAACCGGAAAACTCGTACCAAATTGTGCTGTTCTACTACAATAGGTGCAGCGAGATTAGAAATAGAGACAACCTGAAGCTAGAAGCGGCATGCAGTAAGCAATGTGTCATTTTACATATAATGTCATCTTGCTGTACATCTGTTTCAGCCATTAGTCATTGAATTCATTGCTTCCGCCTACACCGATGATCATGAGCACTGTTGTTACCTTTCAACCAAAGGGGTAATAAATAAAATTGGACGGGATTTTTGACCTTCTCAGTTAAAAGGAGCGTATTTTGAAACCATTAAGGATAATACTTCAAGACACCTGCATGGTATCAATGACAATGTAATGGAGAGGCAGAAACACACCATTACTAACGTAGTTATGAAATACACCCCTCCACACAAAAATAAAATAAAATAAATAAACAAAAAGAAAGGCCCCAATCCGCTTGAGTACCCTATCCGTTTTCCTTTGCCCTTAAGTGAACGTGGCATAGTGTTGAGAACTCTTGTCCATTTTGGAATTGGTTGAGCCCATCCGAGAGCCGCAAAGGTAACTACGCCACTAAGTACGCATATGGTAAACGCTTCCCTTCGGTTAAATAAACGAAAACTCTCATGCCGGTCGTCCATTACGTGCCCAATGCATCAATATCTTATTCAACGTGTTCAACTTTTAGGTACGAGGCTCCAAACTCTGCCCAACCAACGTTTTCGAGTTGGAGCACGGCATTGATCAACTCTTTCTAGTGTGGTGCATCGCACATGAGTCTATGAATGCTTATTTTCATTCTTTCTACAATAATAGTTGAGTATGAAGCTATGAACAACCGAATTCGGTCATAGAAAGAGGAAGAAAATCTGTGAGACGTCAGCAGCTCAGCGTACAAATATATTTTAATGAAAGGGTATTCTACGTCCGATGCTTGGCTTAGTATACGAGGGTATCAACGCGTACGTGAACTAGCAACCACAATGAAAAAGAGGCGTAGTGAGTTCTTAACAAGTTCGTAGATGCACTGGAACACGAAGACCTAGGAACGATAAACTGCAATACAGGGGACATAAATCGCTGAATGCAAAAAAAGAAAGGATATTGGGGTGATGCGAGATCTATAATTCAACGCATACTTTCACAAAATGAAGACGACAGGAAGCCCAGTTCAGTAGTCCAGTCTAGTACTTAATTTGTATCCATACTTAATCGTTTGTGATTAATTCCCGGCACCTCGCTGCTACAACGTGATAAAGCAACGAAACAAGTTATTTTTGCTTGGCTCCTCGTCCAAAATATGAATAAATCTTCACAACTATCTAAACATACCTCGATCTAATTTCATATTACATTATGAACAGCAAACTTAGTTCAATTTTATAACAACTTGACATCGAATTCCATTGATCGATAACAACCGATCACACCATGATTAGGTGACAACTCAGCAGGACTCAGGGCTTATTTTCATTATAGTATCTAATTTAATTCAATAAAGCCTCCACTGTTTTCCGTCCTTAACACAATCAAAAGAACTGCAACCTTATAGTCAGTAATTAGAATCAATAAAAGCGTTTATCCATTTGACACTAATTATGTCGTTCCAAACACCAAAACAATCATCACTTTTATTTAAACAGCCCGAGCGTACACTGAACTGAATCAACCTATCAACTTAAAGATCTTCCAGCTCAACGATGAATTGCGCCGGCTTCAGCAGCATCTTGAATTAAATAGAATTTTGAAATTCTTATCACACAAAAACTAAATTCATCTCAACGTCCCCAAGCAGTGGTCATCGCCTTTGTTTGATCAGTTTAAAAGCGTTTTTCGTCTCGAAAAGATCTACAGGACAGCAAGCAATAATGCATTCGTCATTTACAATTTGTTGCACCCTCCTATTTGGAGTACTTGTGAATCCGACATTTTCATATGTTGTTGACAAATCCTCCAGCAGCAGCAGCAGCACCGAGGAAGTGACCGATATTCCTCCCAAGCGCCAGCATGTATCACGAATAACTCGCCCCGGTGAAATTGTAACCCCAACATTGACGGAATTAACACAGTTTTTGGGGGCCACAGAGTTCGATGACAACCGCTTGGGCGCACCCAATTTTGCAAAGAACGAACAATTGGCAGTCTCGTCTAATGGCAACGATAATAACACATTGAGCTTTAATGATTTGCTGACGTTGCTGGCCATCTGGCACTTGGCCAATGAGTTTAACAACTATGAAGTGAATAACGAGAAAGGAACCGAGCAGCCAGAAATTCAAAGAAACGAAGTGCAGAAGTAATATTTATTTTCAAGTGACTAAAGTATAAAAAACGATAAATTAGCTTTGTTTTTGAAAATGCGTGCAAATTCTTTTTGTTTTATGCGATGATAAGGACTACAATATTATCAATAAGCTTTCATGAGAAACACGATTTTGTGTCGACACTTTTGAGTGAAATTTATTTTTTAATAAAAACGAAAAAAATAAATCATATCATAAAGTTTGTTTTTATTTACTAAAAGTAACATTTAAAGATTTCATTGAGGTTAATATGCAAACCGGAATAATTATCCGCTCAGCGATCGGGAAGGAAATGGAACAAGCAAACACATCTTATTTAATTGTGAGGTTTGTGTATTGTTGTATTTGTGAAACGAGAAAAGCAGATGCCATATTAAATTATTATTTATTTGTAAACATGGCTGACACATATTTTCAGGAATTTTATATTGTAGGTCAGACCGACGACTTATGTAGATGAAAGGGATGCAATATTCAGCGCCATAAAGCTTGTTTTGGCACAAAACCGAAAACCAGGTTAAGGCTATATAATGAGAAGAAGGGAGAGGTTATAATGTTTCTTTAATGATTTTGTTGTGTTTCAGGAAACGTTTCGGAGAAGAAATTTCTGTGTAAAACGTGTGCTTTTCTTTATCAGAAAAACACAGGGCCTCTATTTGCTACGCCTATATTCAGAGGTCCATTTGGACATATGGTATCCAATTATGCGGTTTGCTGAGTATGTAAAACGGCTGCCTTAGAAGCGTTGATACCTTTATTTATCTTTGGGTTTGGTAAAACTTTTCCTATTCGATTAGCTCTGATGATTGTTGGGATTTGCACTTCAACTTTGAATTTAGGATTTAGGTCTGTTTGAATAGATTTTCCAAAACAAGTACAAGAACGAACTTGGGTTGGCGAATTCTTAGGGTAGATAAAGAAAAAAGTAAGCAAATCAGTAGGGTTTACCAACATACTTTGCGAATGATTTCGAGAAGAAAATGGACAAGTCAGATTAAAGCGGCCATAACAACCCTCCTACTTTACTGCATTCCTACTGACCGATCGGTTTGACATCGTCAGCACGTTCCTGCACGGAACGAAAGTTATGATCAGAATTAAATGGACCATAACCCGGTTTCACTTCAATTAACATGGGCAGGCCTCGCGCTTTCGGATCACTTTTTCAATGAGGCAAATACGATTTGGAACCGATCGATTTAAATTCAATGCAACAATTTCAGAAGTTCTCGCAATGATTTCGCCTTGGGACCAATCGCCTTCGCGAGATGTTTTAAAAAAAGTGCACGCATTCTGCTCACCATCTAGGCCATAACTATAACCTTCTTACTTGGGGGATCAAAATGGGGACATTAATTCACTACCAGTGGCGACGGCTTATGATCTTTTAAGGACTTACAAAATTAGAAAATACTTCGTTTGCATCACTACTTAGCTTACCGGGCAGAAAATGATGCGCTCTCGGCATAATATATTATCGGTAGCTGTCATTATAGGTAAGTCAAGAAAGGCGGTAATGACATGTTTGAGCGCGTTGTCACGTCCAATGGAGACTTTATCCTTTGTTCCACTGATGAGACTACTCAGATATTTTCAAAGTTTGATAAGAATATTGAAAGATGAAGGTTTCTGAAAATCTCCGTGAGTTTTTCATGAAACAAAACCACGATTTTGACATTCATACATTTGAGGTCTACTATTTTAATAAAATGAACAATAGGCGTCTTTTTTTCAATTCAGAGCAGAGCACTGAACGAGCGTGAGCTAGTTGAGCATGCTCTGTGCTTAGAGCGTTCTGATTAGTTTACGAAACACACTTGAGCACTCAGCTATCATTTGATTTGTTTATTCTTTAAATAAAAATTATTTTATCAAATTGGATTACTTTCTAAGCTAGAAAAACAGGTTTTTTTATTTGTTTTTGATTTCGTTTCCTTTGTTTCACTACTCTTCAGTTTCTTACTTAGAGTGCTCTGACTGTCTATTATTAAGTAATAAAATACGTCCTGATCAATAGGCGCTCACCTAGAAAGACTGCAGTAGATGTTTGTTTCAAGACAAGAACATGTGTAAAAGAGGCCAATGAGGGGTATTAATGGAGTAACTGTTACATTCTTCTTGTTGAAAGTTTCCAAGTATATGTCGTTAATGCCTAATAATTGTTTTTTTACTAACATACTTTACAGGCTCGTGACCGTAAAGTGTCTGTGACACTGCAGTCCTCATTGCTCACAGGCACCTGGCTTTCAGTTATCAGAACAGATCGGCCAACCAGCCAGCTATTCAAAATGAAACCTTTAATTGCAAAAATCCCGGGGGTCATTCCGTATATCCTATGACGATAATCGTCCAAGCGATAATAGTCGACGATATCGTAATTAATTTGCTATATGTAACTTAATCATCATCGTGTCGTCCGAGTCCAGATATTTGGTACAAACCAATTGAAGTCATACAGAACGCTTAACTAAAGACGGTGTGTTTACTCTCTTTTGTGGAACAGCTGATTTTCGATGGAATTAAAATGTGGTTTTAGACGTATATTCACGAAAGCAAGTCTCGAATTTATTATTCCCGCACAATTTAACTAGCTTTCTTTCCAAATCAATTTTCCTTTCTACTATTTATCCACTGTGAGCGAATGAGTGTGGATGGTAGTAAATTTATTCAAGTTCAAAAACCGGAGACTGACAAATCAGTCGACTTGAGATTCTAAATATAAACCATAAAAAAAATATTAGACCTAGCTCCTCCAGACGTCAAAGTTGAAAAACTTCTCATGACAATTGATACGTTTGGATGTTTCTCTGACGTTCGCAAGAGGCGGAACAGTGAAAAAAAAAACACTAGATGTGACTAGATAAATCGGGGACCTTTAGATTAGTAGTCTAACACACTAACGACTGAACCCACAATAGGATTAAACAAGCTGCAATGCTAATTTGGCATGCCGACTGGCTTTTAAGACACTTTACCGTTAATTTATTTATTTTATACCATTCATTGTTCAAATATCTGCATCAACGCTATGCATAATGTATGCTCATTATTGTGTTTTTGCGTGGATTTTTTAGTAAAAATGTCTAGCAAGCATTTAATTTCTTCTTCTTCTCCCTTAATGACGGTGAGGCTATGATAAGGATTAAAGGGGTCATAACACTACCACGCCAAACGAAATAAGGCCGAATGTAAACACAGCAGACCTAAATGTAAACATTTGACCTTATTTCGCTTGTGAAAGTGAAATAGGGCGAAACGAATTCACCTACCCAAAGAGCACAGTGACCCCAAGCAGGAGGATTGGAGGGGGCAGCCAAAGAGGATGAGATTATAGACAAAATGGAGACAGAAAAAAGAAAAAAAGAAAAAAGCGGATATATAAAAGGAAATCAGGGAACAACACGGGTTAAATATTGAAATTTTCACGGAGATTTTTCGAAAATCCAGAAGTAACTTTATAGCTGCCCCGAAAAGACATAAAAGTTATTTAGAAACTGCAACCGAATTTAAATGCACTGTCGTCTAAGGAATCCATTTATGTGGATAAATTCGACCAGTATAACTACTAAAACGCGAAAAACTTAATACAGTCATAAACTCCTCACACCAATTCTCCACAAAATTCTGGGCCATGTTGGATAACTTATTAGACATCAAATTTTGCCAACAGTGGTACTTTCAGAAGAAATATAGACTAAAAGCGATATCGATACATACAAAAATACTTCACAGAAATGTAAAAAAAAAGATTTGTTAAAAATGCTAGATATATCATCAGATCTCAAAAGAGCTGGAAAAAATGATTGCGCAGAGCTAATAAGTCTACTAAATGTTAAAAATGATGATGATGCCAATGCATTTTTTTCTTAGATTTAAAATCTATAATTGTAAAACAAGACATAGTTATGTACATACTTGTACATAATATACATATAATGTATTCTATATTATTTCACAAATAATTTTTTTTATTCTGTTTAGACTTTATTTTATTAATGTCCGTCCTTGTGAAGAAGACCTAATGTCTTTTTAAAAGTGGTGGATTGATGTAATATTTTTTTTATACTTAAAACGCGTGAGTGTAGTAGAGTATCACAAGTAGTTTCCATAAACGGTGCTATATTTGGAGAAGGTGCCAGATTGGACATACAAAAAAAAAATGGCGCCAAATTTTGTTTTCATTTAAGAAAGAAAAACGCCGTTTACTGTATTCTGACATGTCCGTGGACGTTGTGTCAAATCCAAAAACATTATGTCACCCTACCACATTTTACAAAATGTGTGATTGAATGCCAATTAATAATCACGCAATAAGAGCTTTTCTATCTCTTGCACGTAAGAGAGTTAATTTCTTGGTGCCATTCTGATGTCTGGAACAACCAAGTAGTGAATTACTCGTACTTAAACAAAACGATACAACCTTTCATCACGAAGCAAAAAACTTCATAAAAACGGAAATTCCCTGACTCATTCCTTTCAACACATACTAACGCAGTGGTTTCTGCAATGCAGCAGCTTAAACAAGAATTCTTGTTCGCGAGCTTTTTTTTTAGTTAAAAAAGTGATTTTGTCCGCCAACGAGAGAGGTCTTGTATGAATTGTATGTCAATAAATAAATAAAGTGCCAGTTTTCGGCCAAGGGAACGTCCGCCCACCGGAATGCACGGAAAACTTGGAATTATGAAATTCGTGCGGTAACGAGAGATGTCCGCTTGCGAGAGCTTTCATTGTATTTAAGACTGTTGGGGGGGGGGGGGGGGGGGGGGGGGGTGAGGGGGGAGGGGGTTATTGTTTCCTTCTGAGTATTGAATACACTGGATGCAAAGTTATCGCCTATGCGGACGATGTCGCTATACTTGTCACAGGTAAATACCCGCAGGCACTGGCCGATGTCATGCAAACTGCTATCAACATATGAACAAGTTGGTCCGTTTATCCAACAAAGACTCAGCTGGTCCTGTTTACACGAAGACATAAACTCCCTGAATTCACTCCCCCGAAGATAAGAGGCACTCCTCTGGCACTCTCAAATAGCGCTAGCTATTTAGGTCTGAAGCTTGATTGCAAGCTACTTTGGAGGGAAAATGTAGTCGAACGTGCCAGGAAATCCCTAGCTGCTCTTTATACATACATATATGAAAAAAGGCGGTAGGCTCCATATGGAGCTTACAACCAAAAATTATGCATTGTATATACATGTCGGTAGTTAAACCGATTCTCCTCTATGGAGTACTGGTCTGGTGGCCCGCCTTGGAGAAGAAGTTCAACCTAAACTTGCTGGACAAAACTCAACAAGTTGCATGGTGCACTGAGGACATCTGCCTTCCAAACAATGGAAAGAGCAACACACTTTACATGCCAAAATACTATCGATGTATCGACATCTTCCTAAGGTCACCGACCACCTGCCCACTGAATACAATACCAATCTGTTAAACGAACATCTAATCCCAGACAGAACCGAGTGGACATAACTTCACGTCCTACACCAGGAATCGCTGTCAATTGTACCTTCCAGAACACTACAGCGTTTTTCATGCCGAAGTCACCGCCGTCCGCCAAGCCGCTGACTGGCTGTCCGTTATTACTATATCGAAATCAGATACATATTGTAATATACATCGACAGTCAGGCGGCCATCAAATCCCTTGCATCCAGCACTACGAGATCCAAGGCAGTGAAAGACTGCCGCGCCTTAACGAGATAGCCGGTCAGTATAGCCTCACCCTTTGCTGGGTGCCGGGTCACTGTGACATACCAGGGAATTGTGAAGCTGACGTACTGGCTCGACGAGGCTCTTCTGGTTTAAACAGCATAAGCGTCGCCAACATCGAGGCGCTAATGTCTTATGTTAAACACCTCATAGACACCAATGCGGTGAGCGAAGCCATCCGTCGCTGGCACCAACTCGACCAGTGCAACACCGCAAGGCTTCTCTGGCCGACATTAAATAAATCCAGGTCCATTAGAATTCTGAGGCCATAAGAGAGGAACCATGTCCAAATAAGTAAACGCCCTCACCGGGCCCTGTGATATAGGAAGACGTGCTCAAAGGCTGGGCATTCGATACAATGACTTCTGCAGAAACTGTAGCGACAAGGAGGAAGAGGAGACTATCATTCACTTCCTTTGCACGTGCCCTGCACTAGCCAAAATTAGGAAGGCTACACTGGGTGAATACCTTTTCAATTCCACAAAAGTGGAATTCATTAAATTCACGGAATTCCCATAACTACCTCGTCGCCAGATATTAGTTGATAAAATTTAAACACATACCAACATACGTTCACAAAATTAACACACCTTTGTGTGGCAGATTTATCATCGCGATATTTTATTGATTACAAAGTAGAGCAGTCTTTATTATTTCTCATTAAACAATTTCTTTATTGTGAGTGCTTAAAATGATTTCGTTCCACATTGTTTATACTTAGCCGGCTCTGATTGAATTGTAATGAATGTGTTGTTGTTTTCTGCCAACTCAAGCCCTACAATATTTTCTAGTAACTCGTACACCTACTGTTTTGTATTTTTAGAAACAGACGCAAACGATACTTTCTAACGTTGCCAAGGCAAAGAAATATTTAGTGGCACCAGTGTCAAAAAAAATTGTCAAAGTTGCCAGCAACCATTTTGTGGATTTACATTTTTAAATAAGTATACAAGTTTTCGGGACGACAAAATATTATAAATGTTTGTACCAAGGTATTCAAATTTTGAATGAAAATTAAACAACAAGCAGCATTTTCCGAATTCTGGAATATGTGCAAATTAGAAACCGGCGAACGCCACAGGCGGACCCGTAGGGATGCAGTTAAGTGGGAGGGTTATGATCCCTTTAATCCTGATCATAACCTTACCGCCATTAAGGAAGAAAAAGAAGAAGAAGTAAGAAGAAGCTAATTGAGTAGTTTTTCGAAACGAATGCATATGAAAATCAGTCGAAGAGTGCGTCGATTCAAAAAATATGTTATTATTAGTAGGTCAAAGTAGGAAAATGCTATATACAATTTGTTGGTGGCCACAGTGCCACACTTTAGTGAAAAATTGCCATAATGGCACTATATTGCCGTATCAGCAACCTTGTTTTTAGCATTAATTAAATTTCCTCTGATTAAATTTACAAGTTATTCAAGATTCAACAGAATCTCTCTCCAAACTTCCACTAGCAAACGCAAGTAATACTCATCATTCTATTAAACGATAAAAAATATTAGATATTAACAGCCCATACAGGGCCTAAAACGTAGCTTCTTTAACCATTTCCTTGTGCGAAGTGGAAGGGGCTTACAAGTTTAAGCCGAATCCGATCGGCAAATTTGAGAAGCCCCTCATGAAAATTGATACTCATGGATGGTTCGCAAGAGGTGGGGCAGTGCACAAACCTTTTAGAAACTTGGCCCGGTGGGATTTGAACCTGAGACCTTTAGATTAGTAGTCGAACACACTAACCTCTGCGCCACTTCGACCACACTGTTAAACGATAAACAATTCACAAAAAAAAATGAATAACATACACTAATTCAAGATGAATATGTATAGGAATCCACTATAGTCTTATTTCCAATCTCCAAATCACATACATATAGGTATATACCGAAACGAGACAGAAGTGCGGACGGAATTTAATTGAGACAAAGTTAAACGCGTATTCTTTTAAAGAGAATCAATTTACTTCTTAGCAAACATAAGCAGCGAAAATCTCTGGCCATATAAATGTATTTATATTTTATTACGGCAATTACAGATATTTCTAGAGATTGTGCGGCATTGATGTTTTTGTCTATGCCTTGTGCGTTGCCATCCATAAGAGTTTGTCCGCTCTTTCGTTAGTTCGTGTTGATTACTGTGGTATTGCTTTTGTTTTCAATTCAAAATTAACAAAAAAAAACTGAGGGCATTTTACTACAGCGCTGACAGTCGTCGTTGGAGTGTGAAAGATTGTAGCTGTTCCCCGAGTGCTCTTACGTAAAGTAGCGTGTTTCACCCTTTCAAGTGATCGATAATATCATCCGGTGATGCAAGAAGCGAACTTTAATTAATTTGTGATACCCGCTTTTATTTTAAAATGACAGTGTCAGTGTTTTCAGTATGGGACTACTGCATTTTGGCGGTCGTGCTGATACTTTCGGCGTCGATTGGACTATATTATCGCCTGACAGGTGGAAAGCAACAAACAATAGAGGAGTACCTGCTAGCCGATCGAAGTATGAGCATATTGCCGGTTGCATTTAGCCTAATGGCGAGTTTCATGTCATCAATTACCCTACTTGGGGTCTCTATGGAGAATTACCAGTACGGCACCATGTTTCTGATAATCAATCTTTCTTATATCCTCACCACGCCTGTCGCAGCGTATTTAATTTTGCCGGTATTCTACCAACTAAAAACCGCCAGTGTGTATGAGTATCTGGAGATGCGGTTTGGCTATAAGGCACGGCTTGCTGCATCATTGGCGTTTTCGGTGCAGATGATTCTCTATATGGGCATCGTTTTATATGCCCCTGCGCTTGCGTTGGAAGCTGTTACAGGGCTTGATCGAGTGTTTGCCATTGTTGTTATCGGTATTGTGTGCACTTTCTATTCGACAATCGGAGGCATGAAGGCTGTACTGATCACAGACGTTTTTCAATCCGTATTGATGTTCGTCGCAGTATTTAGCGTGATTATCTGTGCCACAATAAAAGCTGGCAGCTGGGCTGCTATTTGGAGAGTAGCTCAAGAAGGGGGTAGAATAAATTTGACAGACTTTAGCCCTGATCCTACAAGGCGCCATACATGGTGGACCCAAATAATCGGCGGAGGATTTACATATCTGTCCCTTTACGGGGTGAACCAAGCACAGGTGCAACGTTTGATGTCGGTCAAAAATATTAAGGCATCCCAGCAATCTCTCTGGTGGAATTTACCGATCCTCTGCTTGCTCAGTCTTAGCACTTGCTTCTCTGGGCTATGTATTTACTATTACTATCAATCGTGCGATCCCCTCCTGGAAGGACGCATCAACTCTCGTGATCAAATCATGCCACTCTTCGTCGTTGACACAATGAGTCACTTGCCTGGCCTTTCTGGACTCTTCGTATCCGGAATATTCTGTGCCAGTCTTTCCACCATATCCTCTGCGATCAATTCGCTAGCAGCAGTTACTTTGGAAGACTACATCAAACCGCTTTACACCCACCTCGGGAAGGAACCACTAGCCGACAGACGACACACCGTTATTACTAAAATACTAGCTCTGATGTATGGCTTGGTTTGCATTGGTCTGGCATTTGCTGCCCAAGGTCTTGGTGGCGTCCTACAAGCATCTCTTACCATCTTTGGGATCGTCGGCGGGCCTCTTCTGGCTCTGTTCACTCTCGGAATGTTTACCAAGCGAGCCAATCAATTGGGCAGTACCATTGGTCTGTTTATTGGTCTTATATTTGGATTCTTGATTGGATTTGGGCAACCAAAGCCTCCGGTCCCACAGCTGAGTATGTCAGTCGAAGGATGCTCAATCGGAGGAAACAGCACTCCGAATATTCTGTCAGCCTTCCTCGAAATTACAAAAAAAGAAAAAACTAACAGCGAATATTTTTATCTCTATCGAATTTCATACATGTGGTACTGCGCCTTAGGATTCTTGGTCACCTTCATCTGTGGATATGTTCTAAGTTGGATTTGTGAATTAACGAAGCTAGATACTAATCCTCTGATATACACGGACAAGGAAAGAAACGAATACAACTGTGAGCTCTTCATTCCACCTATTGCTAAGCGACTGAGGCTACGGAACAGTAAAACTGTAAACGTAGGAAGCGCGAAGGGTAAGGATCCCGAAACACAGATAATAGCAACAATTAATTAAAACTTTATGTCGTGTTTTGTGTTTTATTGTTTAATTTTTAAATAGATTTTTTAATAAATTAAAATGTTGGTTTCATAAGCGGAAATACATACGTAGTTTGTTTTAAGTTTATATAGTTACTTGTTCACGGCCATGGTCATTGTCAATGAGATTAGCCGCGATTGGCTCTACATGTGTGTGGCTTTATCGGTTTGTAGATACCCAAGAACTTTTAATCGTCTGACAATAGGCGGAAAAGCGATTTGAGATTGTGCTTAAATCTCAAGTGTGGTTCTTGACAATCAGGCTGTTTCTCCTAGTGATTACGGTCACGACAAAATGAATGAGTCCATTGGACTTAAAAAAACGATTCGGTGAAAAATAGACATAACAGAATTTTCAAAATATACGACGATATAAATTAATTCAAATACATAGGTGTATGTAAATGCGTACGCTATTTTTATTGAATGCTAGCGGAGCCCTTCGAACGTTGTTTAGCCGTAGCCTATTTTCGTAAATAAATAGTTTTTTTTCTGTTATCTTAAAATCTGGAATACAAGATTTAAACGGGTACCCGTTCACCGTGCGTTGTGGCGCCTATCCGCTACGGGTAGGTGCTAGTTGTCTGGCAGGCGTCTTAGTCACTCACTTTTTCGAATCAAAAACCTATTATTAATTTATGTAAAGCAACATTTTTAAAGTTTTCAAATCTTTCTTTGTTAAAAAATTTACCTATTATGAATCTTTTGTACATTATTTTTAATGGCCACATTATCCAAATAAAAGAAATCAAATCAAATCAAACAGTGACCGCTTTGCGGTTTAAAGGGATTTCGACATTTTCTCCGCATGGTTCATTTTATGCTAATGTATGGAAACAATTGTACAAAGTTTTAACTTAATGGGATGAACGAAAAGTGAACGCATAGAAGGCGAACAGATAAACATTAATTTTTATAATTGTTATTACTAATGTCACCGTCACCCGCACCCAAAGTGCAGAAGAAACTGTATTTGGATGATAGTACAGGGGAAATGTGGACGAAACTGGGATCTACTCTACTAAAACAGAGTCTCACAACTAAAATTGCAGAATCCGAAGAGAGAATCATAAATAAAATCGGCACTGATATTGGGGCACTGAAATCTACGATTGATGACGTAAACAAGCGTTTGCTTTTACTTGAATCAAGGCAAAACGAAATTATAACACTAAAGGGAGAAAATCAAGAACTTAAAGAACAAGTAAAGCAACACGACGCGACGAGGCAACACAATATATGATCACGGGAATGGAGTTAAATGAAGAAAAACAAAAACTCAAAGAAACTATGAGCGATGCACTTTTACACGGTATTCCGTTTCTGCCGACAGAAAACCTTAAAATTTGTTAAATAAACTTTGTCTCAACGTCGACATTAAACCATGCATCTTTTGCCTCAAATCAAAAATAAATACTTTCTCACCGGCAATAAAAATTAAATTCTTTACACCGCACGATAAAAGTTTAATTTTACGATCGATTGCTAACTACCGCAAATCAACAACACAAACTTCGAGATCCTGGCCTTGACGACGGTGGTGCTGATAATACGCAGGTATCCATTCATGAAAGCTTGACAGTTAAAAATCCTTCTCTCCTGCGCCAAGCTCTTTACATCAAACAAGAGCATAAACTGTTTTCTGTGTGTACTATTCGAGGATTTGTTTACATCAAGAAAACCGGTACTGAGGATGAGGAGGCAATACTGATTGAAATCACTGAGGACTTAGCTGAGCTCGCCACGACGCGAGCAAACACAATAACAACAAGTGGTGATGTCAACGATCCCGATGAACATCGCCCAAGTGCATACCTTCATGAGCCTTATTGCGAAGATCAATCGACAATATAATTGACTATATTCAATGTGTGCTATTATGAACGAACGATTCATTTGGTATTTCTGTCAATCGCATTTTTTTAATTAACTGCGATTGACAAAATCCTTTAGAATCGTTCGTTCACAATAGCACACATTGAAAATAGTCAATTATCAACTGTCGATTGATCTTAGCAATAAGGCTCTTTATCACTCTTTTTTTCTTTTTATCGTTATACAGTGCACTTTCGATTTTTGCAAACTTCGATATTTGCAACTCACGTAATTGATTCACATTTTTCGATTTTTGCAACAAATAAAAAAAAATCGATTTTCGCAACTTTGGATTATATACGTCGCGTCCAATGTTTTCTTGTCCTGTTTTGAATGCAAACATAATAAAAACATAGGGACGGGCTACAGTCCGCTTGGGCGAACTGTTGGATACCCTATTCTTATTCCTATCCCTCATAAGTGGGCGTGACAAAAGTCTAAGTATGGTTGAATTGAGGGTGGCGACGGTGTAGAGGTTAGTGTGTTGGCTTGTGACCCGTGCGGTGCAGGTTCAATCCCCATGGGGAACAACAACATACGCCACCCAATAACATGCCTCTACACCAAAAAGGAGGATTTCTGCCTGGTAGTACAATGGAACGTTATCGAGTCTGAGTGCTCTGGGATTTGGATTTCCTTTAAAAAAAAAAAAAAAAAAAAAAAAAAAAAAAAGATGGTTGAATTGTCAAGAACGCTCTACATATTTTGTTGTGTAACATTTAAAGGATTTTATCAAAAAAAACGCTCCCTAGCTCAAACTTGGGTGTTTCAATAAAATTGTTTTATTTAATTGTGGGCGTGTCAGTAGGCGGATTTTAAAAAAATTAACACATGAGCATAAAGGGCCCCTAGAGAGTTACATATATTATAAATTTCTGCTCCCTAGCTCAAACTTTGAATTTTCAAAAAATTTTTTTTTTATTGTGAGCGTGTCAGTGGGCGGATTTTGAAAATATTTACACATGAGCATAAAGGGCCCATAGAGAGTATATATTATAAATTTCAGCTCCCTAGCTCAAACTTTGGATTTTCAAAAAAATTGTTTTATTTATTTGTGGGCGTGTCAGTGGGCGGATTTTGAATTTTTTTTATCCCGAGCAGTTTTAGGAGTCATAGATCATATATAAAAAATTTCAGCTTTCTAGCTCAAAATTCTATTTTTTCCAAAATTTTGTTTTTTTGAGTTTGTGGGCGTGTCTGTGGGCGGATTTCAAAAATTCGTAAACTTGATTATTTCGGGACCCTGGAGAGCATATGGTTAAAATTTCAGCTCTCTAGGTCCAGTTTAAAGGCCTAACTTTTGCCGACAGACGGACGGACGGACGGACATGGCTAGATCGACATTACTATCGATGCTGATCATAAATATAGTAACTTTTAGGGGTCAACGGGCAATATTAAGGTATCTTACAAACTATGCGTCAAAATTAATAAACCCTTAGAATAGGGTATAAACATATACATCAATACATAATTTGGTTTTTCCACTGCTAATTTTTTTAACACAGCTTTTAACACAAAGGACCTATATTTTTATTTCCGGGTACGAAGAGGATAATGATTATTGATGAGATGACCATTTGTCGACATACTTGTATGCACGTGTGGCATTTGAAATGATCATTCTAGCAGGAAATGTCGTAAGCGTAGGAAGTTGCAGTGGAATTTTTTGTTTTTGAAATTTAATTTATAAAAGTGGAAATGTCGCAAGTCGTGAAAACTCGTAAGTCAATGGGAAAAAGGCTTACTTCAAAAGAAAAGAGTGAAATTTTAGAAAAACTGTCGATCGTCGATAAAACTAATTTCTGAGCAGTATCACGCGAACAGATCTACGATATGCAGGATTAAACAAAACGAGGGTGTTTTGAAAAAAATTGTTGAACAATCCGTTTGTGGACTCCTGAATTTCCGAAAACGGAAAAATCATTGTACAAATGGCTTATGTGAAAAAAGGCTGCTCATATTCCTGTTTCCGAGGATATTTTGTGTACAAAGGCAAAAGAATTGCATAATATTATACGAAAAAGACCGGAAGAATTTCATGCAAGCAGTGGTTGGCTTTCGAAATTTAAGAAGAACCATGGGATACGATTCCTTGAAATTTGCGGAGAGAAAATTTTCAATGCTTCTGAGCTCGTAAGGCCTTTCTTAATGGATTTTGAGAAAAAAATGCTGAAATGGAGGTATGTACGGAGCAATGCCGACGAATCGGAATTATTCTGGAAACTCCTTCCAGACAAAACATTAGTTCAAGAAGAAAGTCACCAAAGCAAAGAGTAACATTCGTGGTATTTGGGTGTTATACTAGATTCCAAACTCAACTGGAAGGAAAACATAGAAGATCGGGTGAAAAAGGCATACGTGGCACTATATGGCTTTAGAAGGACATTCGGCAATAAATGGGGATTCAAACCACATGTGGTACACTGGCTGTACGCAGCGGTGGTAAGACCCATTTTAACATATGGCGCAGCTGTATGGTGGAAGGCTACCGAGAAGAAATGCCATCTCTCGAACCGTACCAAAATTCAAAGGACGGCTTGCATTGGAATAACAGGGTCATTAAGAACAACACCCACTGCAGGTATGGAGGTAATACTCAACCTCACATCGCTGGACATTTGCAGTAGCAAAGCGGTTAAACCTTCGCCTTCAAAAGGAGATTTGCTAACAGAAACCCAGAAAGAAGCGAATGGATCAACAAAACAGTCACCGAAGAAGGCGAAATAGCTATCTATACCGACGGATCCAAAATAGATGTGGGTACAGGTGCAGGCATCTTCTGCGAGGCCTGGGCTAGTCCTTCAGAATCAGCGATGAATACAGCGCGTTTCAGGCAGAGACAGCTGCGATCACTCAGGCTGCCAAGGAGGTGAAGAGGCGCAAACTGGCCGACAAGCAGATCATTATATACTCTGACAGCCAAGCGGCCATAATGGCTATGGAGTCAGTAGTTGTCAAATCAAGGGCGGTGTTACAGTAAAGACCTAGACGAAATATCAATCGCCAATTCAGTGACCCTAAGCTGGGTACCAGGGCACAATGACATCTCGGCCAACGAAGAAGCAGACAAGCTGGCAAGATGCGGATTGAAGATGGATGCATCTCTGGCTCTAAAATCTATACAAAACAACGCTCGGTGCACTGACATGAAAAATCAATTTTGAATCCATGAGTAAATCAAATCTACGTTGGACCAACCTCGAAACATGCAGACACTCGAGGGAGCTATGGCCAGCGGTTAACAAAAGGAAATCTAAGGTCATGGCTAAACCACAGCTATACGCACACTGACGGGGATCCTCACAGGACACTGCGCATACACGGGGCGCTCCCCCTGCAGTGCATAATGCACATTTTTTTTTTTTTTTTTAAATAAAATAAGGAAATCCAAATCCCAGAGCACTCAGACTCGGTAACGGTCCATTGTACTACCAGGCAGAAATCCTCCTTATACTATAGCCGTGTTTCTTTGCACGCGGTTATAGGGATTGCATCAGTAAACGACTATCGACTATTGATCAAAAAAAAACTTGGCAGCACACATGCACCTATGACATGCACCGTGACACAGCTTTAAGTTGTAGTTAAGAAATTTGTATTGAAAATCCTGAAATTGAAAAATATTTACTTCCGCCAATTGAAATTGATGCCAGCATATTCTAAAATTATGAAAAACAATTTCACATTAACAGATTTGCTTAATTCAATTACCCTTAAAATGAAGTTTGAAAAATAATAATAATAAAATCACGAATAAAATATTCGGCGCGATGTGTGAGTGGTCGGTGGGTTGTCAAACTTTGACAATTCCTGAAAAATTCATCGGAAGGATTCATCAGAAACGAAGAAAATGTATTTTGGAAGCACTGTTTATCCCCGCTAAAGGACTTAGCGGCGATAGCTATCCCCGCTAAAGTTAGCGTATATAGGATAAGTTGTTGTTGTATATTACATGCAAATTTCAAATTATCCCTATATCCGCGTGCAAAGAAACACGGCTTATGTCAATGCCCTACCCTTAGAACTAACAGATTCAAGATTCTTGGCAGCTACTTCTTCGAGGAGCTGGAGGGATCTAACCGATATTGAGCTGAGGAAACACCTGAGATTTACATATAGATCCGGGTGGTTCTAATACAGCGGATCACTGAGCTGTGAAACGGCGGTATATTTTTGGTTTCTTTGCAGGTTTTAAAAATTTTGGAAAAATCTCAACAATGGACCCAAACTGATGGTCTAAGTGAGCCGTGACACCTGTCACAAGGGCATCCATTTACATACCTACCTACCTAACATTCATGGACTAAAACCATTTCTGATCGGAAAAGCAAAAAATCCAAGAGTTTTAAGACATTTTACCAACATGCCAGTAATCTACAAATATATAAAATATTCAAATATTAAAAAATGGGTTTGATCCTGGATTTTGATCGCGTCTGGCAAGGACTTCGCTGCGTGCAAAACGTATTGGACTGATATTTTCATGCTCAAGAGGGCATGTGCTATGCATGATGAAAATTGCATTCGGTTACGTCAAATATTAAAAAATGGGTTTGATCCGGGACTTTGGTCTCGTATGGCAAGGACTTCGCTTCGTGCAAAACGCTGTTGCCTACGGCTATAACTAAGTAGTTACACTCATTATTACTATTGTGGAAAATAACGTATATTCAACGCGCTGTCACACGCATTGGCTGCCACGATTTGCTGCCAGACTAATATTTTCGATACACTCTCTACTCAGGCTACACAGCATGCAAAAATCTTTTAGTTACCTCTCGAACCGAAAAATTACTTCGGGCTCTTGGTCTAATTGGCTCGGCCACATCGAGATAGGGGTACTATTTTAAGAAGCTTGATACGTTCACTGGTTGGAGGAAGGTTAATTGAATCGCATGAAAGTCTGGGCAATTCGAATAAAAGCTATTCGATTTAAGTGACTGTTGTAAATTGTGAATTGTACTCTAGATGAGGACGAACAAAGCAATAAAGCATTGGTAGAGAAGCGTAAGGGTTACGACACTAAGGATTTTAGTATTTACTGCCAGGGGCAATTCAATAACCACGAATTTCCCTCGACTTTCAAACTTCATACAACTTTATCATCCTCTCAGAGGACCCAGGTCTGAAAGTGTCCATAATAGTTTGAAACACCAGCTCCACCATGGATAGTCAAACAAATATAAGTGGACATATAGAGTATCTAAGGCATTGAGGAAATATGTTGATTATTAAATATCTGGGGAATCTTTTACATTAGGCAATGAGAACCTCAGCGGAATGGTAGGATCCCGTCTGGAGAAAAATGCCAAGGCTCGACTGACATGTACGGACACGCGCAGATTTTACAAGCTGAGGAGGAAATACAATATTAGGTATGTTCATATTGGACAAATGTGAAGGAGAGTATCCGGACACTCCAATGGAAATTCTTAGGAAAATACATTTTTGAAGAACTAGAACTAGAGGAAATGAGAAGTTAGGTACTCCAAGTGTTTATTTCTTTAATTTTCAAGTTTAAATTGTCGTTCAGCGATCTCCCATTTTGGTTTCCGATCTTCAAATAGTTGGAGAAGCTTTTAGGCCCTGAATGGGCTGCTTATGCGTACGCCAATAATTAGTTTATTTTTGTCAGTCTGTGGGGTTCGCTGCTTTGACTTGAAAAAGTACTGGCAGCCCGCCCATTGTCAGATCACTTTATCACTAATGCCAATAAAATGCTACTCTTGCGACGATTGTTTAGAAGCATTAATTGTTATTGCTATTTCTGTCCTTTGCATTTTCACACGACATCACCACTCTTCCGATATGCACAGTTCCTTTGACACTAAAGCTTCCTCGAACCTTCGAAGTTCAAGTTCGACAAAGCTATGCTATTCTTAAGGACACGTTCTAATAAAAACATGTCGGACAAATTAAATATCTAAAGCTGAGAGATTCCATCAATAAAACAAGTTCAAGAATATAAAAACCATAAGCAAAACTGGGCTCAGCGAAAATTCCTCAAAAATAGACTCAGTCGTATCTAAAAGCAAGACTGCGAAATAAACTTCTGATACAAGACTTTCCGACGAGCGGGAAATATATACCTAATCGAATTCACATAATAGAGGCAACTTGATTATTTCGCTTCAAGTCAACACCAAATTTGCAACAGTGTGATTATTATCTTTATTTTTTTTTTAACAAAAAAACTGATTTTCATATTTTGAGAGGGTAATATTTACATACCAGAACATCAAGCCGATACCTTGCAATTATGGCATTATCAACAGACTCGCTTGCGACAAATATGTAAAAATGTTTTTCATTATTCAACAAACATTTCACTTACAGTAACTTGATACCATCCGTAAGAATTTGGAACAACCTTCCTTATACCGAATTTGAACGATGGAGGTGGAGATCCTCTTCTCCTGCCCCCACGATCGGACCGTGTTGAATCAAACTGCAATGTAACAGACCAATCAATTTCACAATTCTCTGGGCTACTACCTAGTCTTACCCTTGTGCCCATGAACTCGCTCATATCATCGTCATCTTCCAGACGCGACCGAACAGCCATTTCTGCCATTCGACTTTTTAACCCGCCCTTATTTTGCTTGAAACTAACACGACGGGTTGTTGTCGTTGTCCTATCCTTAGCTCGATCATCGTGCTCTGAAGAAAAAAATATTTATTTTTTTACCTAACTATTTCCACAATGGCGGCTCTACAAGAAACACTTACCATCCGAGTAATTTAATGCACCGAATCTATTGCCGTTGTTATTGTAGTTATTACGTTGGCCACCACGTTTCGGCATTTTTTTGTTTTGGTTTTTTTTAGTTAATATTCGCACTAAAGCTTATTTGTTTCAGTATATTGTTTAAAACACGCGCAATATAATAGTTTCCTGCTTTTCACACAAAAAATATGAATTTGAAGTGTCAAAATATTTCCGCAGTTAAACGAAGTTGGTTGAGGTTGATAATCTTGTGAATTCAACGATGTGCGATACGCGGGATATAAGTGGATGATGATAATTGTGAACTGAATAGCAAAAAACCCTGTGATTTGAATTGTGTCGGTTGCGATTTTCAATACAATAAAATGTTAAAATTAGAGAAATATTACAGATTGAGGTATGTTGTTATTATTTACTGGAAGACTCGCCCGGTTTTGTCCAGTGTTTTGGTATCCTTATTGCATATTCCTATCCGCCTAAATCGATGTGGCATTAACCCCATTAATTGGTTTTTGACTTTGTTAATGTTAAAAGATCTGCGCGGAAATGATCAGGTTTCAACTTACTCTACATACTTAACGGGCTCATAACCCCTGAAGAGTCTCTGCCTGAGACACTGCAGCCTTCCCCCCTCTGCGATCACGGGAACTCTGCTTCCAGTTCTCCAGACCAAGCTCTCTGGCATCAGCGATGGCTTGGTCCTTGAAACGGAGGTGTTCGGAATTCCTTGCCTTCTCGAAGCATAGGGCTGGTAGTCGAAGATCCTCTTGGCTCTAGCATTATTTTCCATTCGCTCAACGTTTCCAAGCTAAAGTAGTCAACGTGACTTAGCTTTTTGGACTACATCCACATCTACAGCTCATAGAGTTCGCGTTTGTATCTTCTCCTTCATTCGCCCTCCTCGCACACAGGACCAAATATCCGACGGAGAATTTTTCTTTCAAAAGATCCCAATATAAGCTCCCCTTTTCTACTTATTGTCCAGTACTCGGCACCATAAAGCAGGACTGGTAGGATTAAGGTTCGGTAGAGCATGCATATTGTCCTTCAAATGAGGAGTTTTGAACATACTTGTTTCGCTAAACCAAAGTAGCAGCAGATCCCTAAGGTGGTTCTCCGCCGTATCTACACTAAGTTGTGATTCACGAAGTTGACGTTTACTCCTAGGTAGGTGATCTCCTTAAGTACCTCGAAGTTCTTGCTATCAACAGTGACGTTTTGTCCTAGGCGGTGGACAGATGTTTGTTTGTATGTTGATAGCATGTACTTGGTATTGTCCTCATTTACTTCAAGATCGTGTTGCTGCCTGTGTCATCGTCTAGTCATCTTTGGGCATACCTTGACATGCTGGCGGCATGGCTCAACTAAGCTCGTCGAATATGGGGTTGGTTCTTTGCCCCTCAAACTAAACACAGCAACAAAAGATAACTTACTCATGTCAAGGATTTACTCACGAAAACCGAAATCCTTTTATCATATCTGCATTTCGAATACCCTTAGCGCACTTATGTAGTTAGCAACGCTGGTGTAATGTTGCTTAGGTGCACTGGTTCCCTCCCCGTTGGTCAAAGACCGCTCCGTGACAACACACACACCATTAATTAAACCGTGCTGTCCCTAATCTTCAATATCTATACAAACCTACTTACCACATCTAGAAATCAAGATCTCTATCATATTCAAACCCATTAAAAAAAATTCGCTGAACTTTCATTACGTTATAATTCAATTTATTAAAAAAAAAACTAAAGATAACTTAACTATCGTCATTACGTACAAAGTTATGAACTCCAAATAGGGTTGCACATTTAACTATTAATGTAGTTACACTTTCGGTAGTTTAGTAACTCTTGTTCCTAATATTGTTTCATTTCAAACACAACAAATGTACTTATTCTAAATAAATACGTTCAACTATAAGCAAATATTATATTATGTTCGTCTAGCTCCAAAATGAATATAAATATATATAGCTCGCATGAATATAGCAAAAAAAAAAATTGTTATGGAGAGGAATATTAACTTACTTGGTTCAATCGTTTTTTTTTTTTTGTTTTTTTTCTCGAATGTTATCCGTCGACTCTGCATACGTCGTTGCTGGAATTTGTGATCACAAGTCCCCCACGAGGCTTTCTTTTGATTCTCCTTTTGGGAAAGAAGTTCGATATCGACTTAATAGGTTTTTTTTTTTTTTTTTGTTTAATACATATGTTCAAATAATATTTATTACCTGTAATATTCTCATTAGTACGTATGACTCTCCATACCTTAGCTGTAGAATAGGTTAAGTTTAAATTCAATGAGCTTACTGGAACTATATTTTTTTTTCTTGCAATATTTAGCACGTGTGAATCTATTTTTTTAATTCTCTGTTTTTTTTTGTTTGTATGTCAAGTATAAGAAAAAGTAAAACAAAAAAAAAGCTAACTCTAATTTTACTCTACGCGCCGCGGTCTGCTGGTGCTCAATCACTGAGTGCCTTGGATGGCTATGAAGGGGAATAGTTTCGCTCCCTGCTCCCGGCCAGGTCTCTGGTGCTATTTGGAGACGGCTGATGAACTGAGTGATTGTGCTTTGATGGGGCTCTCTCTCTCTCTGCTTGGAGCGTGATGAAGATGGGGAATCTTACGGGATGTGGTGTCTGAACTTCTTACAGAAGAAGCGATAGCTGCTTCCACCAGATGCGTACACGATTGTTACACCGATCGCTCGCCACTCAATCCTCTTACAATCCACCAATTTTGATTATATGTGTTGAGGAGCGGATTAATTGGGTTGCGGATTCTAGGAGTGTGATGTCAGATGAATGGGATCGTAATCGACGCTGGGCAGCGTGAGCAACTTTGCCGGAAATTACTTAATTATTAACTCCGTGTGCTTTTTTTATATTTTTGTCTCAATCTGATTACACTAAGATTTTAATTCAACTTTCAAGATTTAAGTGGTAAAAGAATATACTGTACTGTATAAGACAAATGAGGATTTATCAGCTAGCAGACCACACGTCTGTTCTCCGCGATCACCATCCAGCCAAAAAAACCAAAACCCCTCGTCTCCCATTAGCTTCCTGTACTCGCGAAAAGCGGATATCAGGAATATAGTTCAGTGTCAAAACCAGGAAGGGTTTAACGATGGTTTTATAGCAGTTTGATGGGGCATTTTCCCATTAATAAATATACATAATTATTATTTTTTTTTTTTTTTTTTTGGTTTTAAAACAAAGTATCGTGTAGAAATCGATAAACGCATCTATTGGCAACGTTCGTAACAAACCTTCTTTGTTTTCTATCCTAGGAGGACGAAAACAAAAAGGAAAGCGAGATGTTGCCTCTAAGGTCTTATATCCTTCGCGTGGAAGATGCATACCTCTTTACATTGAAGGTCTTCTAATTCGTAGAGCAATTTTCCTACCCGTCGTCGAACCCAGCACTTCAGAAATTTATGAAAGAATTTAGCATTCTTCCCCTCTGGAAAAGAACTCTGCCCGAAATTCCGTTTAAACACCTCTTGCCCTCTTTGAATTGTATGTCCCTAGCTCGAAGGTTATACGTTTTTTCTCCCATTTCATGAGCCTTTACGAGATTTTGCTTGATTAGATCTCTAATAATTTGCAGCCGATCCGATTTTGAAGTGACTTTTATTGCAGCTTCGTTCAAACATTCCAATTTAGCCAAAATTTCATAGTCGGATCCGTTAAGGATCATATGTTGTCCGAACATTGCAAAATAAGGAGAGCAGTTTGTTGCCGAGTGATGGTCGCTCCTAAAAGTTGCAGCTATAAGTGAAATATATTTATCCCAATCGGAGTGTTGGTATTTGATTAAAGCCCGCAGCTTTGATAAAATTTCTCGATTCGCTCTTTCGGCGGCATTCTCCTGCGGAGAATAAAGTTCAGTTTTAACGTGTTTAACATTATATAAAGCAAGCGTTTTTGCGAATTCCTTAGAAATAAACTGTTTTCCATTATCGCTGTGCAAATATTGAGGAACGCCGAAAAGATGGAACACATCGGATTCAAGGTACATAATTCACTATATTTGCTGTAGGCGCTTTTCTAAAGGGTTTAAGAAAGATGAATTTTGAGTAATGGTCGATTGCAATAAACAGTGAGGAGTTCCCAGGTTTTGTGCGTGGATATTGTCCAAGAAAATTAACGTATAAGCGCTGCATGATCCGGTCGGTCAAAATTTGTTGTCCCATTTTTGGCCGAGGACTAATGTTTACCGGTTTAATACCCTTACAGATCTCTCACGCACTGATATACATCTTGATTTCCTTGACCATCTGGCCAAAAGTATTTCTGGCGTACTCTAGCTAAAGTTTTGGCCACCCCACCATGTAATCCGTCAATATCATGTGCGTTCTTAATTGCTAGTGTTAACTCATGAGGTAACCACAAGATACACACCTTTTCTGACGCATCTGAAAAGGCATATGCTCACAGCGGTGTATTTGCGGACAATTGAAGAAACAAACAATACCACGACTAGAACTATGCGCCGCAGTTTTAGGAGCTCAACTTACAGCAAGGGTGAAGAACGATCTGAATTTCAAGGATAAACCCGCTTTCCTATGGACAGATTCTGAAATCGTCTTGGCATGGATTAATTCTCCCTCATCATCATTTCAAACATTTGTTGCCAATAGAGTGGCTACTATACAAGGACTTACACTTTCCGAGCAATGGTGGCATGTGCCATCACAACATAATCCAGCAGATGTACTATCAAGAGGCGAGCAACCATCGAAGCTACCATCATGCACACAATGGTTTTATGGCCCTCTTTTTCTACATGGCCATGAAGACAGGTGGCCAGCCAAATATATCAAAGAGCTTTCAATTCCGGAAAACATGGAGAGAAAAATTCAACTGTAGCAACAGCAACTTATGCCTGGGATCAGGATATGATCTATAAAATCAACCATCGTAATTCCATCACGACGCTTCAGAGAATAACTGGTTACGTCCTTCGTTTTTGCAATCATGCCAGAAATTCCAAGGCTCCGCGTCATAAGGGACTACTATTGACGCCTCAGGAACTAGAGAAATCCCTCGTTGTAATAATACGAGCTATGCAGGCCTTCGATTTCAAAGAGGAACTTAAGGAGCTTCGTGCCCATAAGGAATTGAAACGGATAAGTCAGTTTATTATTTATTCATTCTGGGAGTCGATTATTGTGGGCCATTTTGGATTCATTACATGATTCGAGGTAAACGACCCCAAAAGGCCTACGTTGCAATTTTCTGTTGCTTCGCCACCAAGGCGGTACATATCGAACTCGTAAGCGATTTAAGCACTAATTTATTCCTCGGTGCACTTAGAAGATTCATTGGACGCAGAGGACACTATCAGCACCTATTTTGCGACAATGCAACAAACTTTGTGGGTGCAAATAATCAATTATCTGAGTTAGAGGACGCGATTTACTCAGAAACTGCAGGCACATCAATAATAAAGGAATGTAGTGACAAGGCTATACAATTTAACTTCATTCCTCCAAGAGCACCTCACTTTGGAGGGCTCTGGGAAGCAGCAGTGAAATCAGCAAAACGTCTTCTAAAAAGGAGCCTCCCTGACGTATGAAGAATTGGAAACAGTATTAGTTGGAATTGAAGCAATCCTAAATTCAAGGCCACTTACACCCCTATCAAGTGATCCCAACGATCTAACAGCACTAACCCCGGGGCATTTTCTTATCGGTGAAACACTCACTGCACATACCTATGTAAACGCACTTCCGACAAGGCAGACCCTGTTGACACGATGGAACTTAGTCTCACATCTCAAACACGAATTTTGGAAGCGATGGTCACAAGAATACCTTAATGAACTGCAATATCGCCACAAATGGAAGGAATGCTGCAAAAACATTAAGTTGGGAGACATGGTCATCATAAAGGAAGACAACGTTCCGGCACTTCAGTGGCCGTTGGGAAGAATCATCAATACATTCAAGGGTACCGACGGCGCAAAACGAGTAGTCGAAGTCAAAACAGCATCCGGAATCTGGAAGCGTCCAATTCATAGATTAGCACCACTACCAATCGACAATGAGATAAGCCATGATATACCGCTTGGGAGCGAGGTGGACCATCTAGTGACAAGTGCCCAATCATTAGCCCCAGTAGACATCATACCAAGTAAAAGACGAAGATCAACTGGTACGGTCGGTATAACATCACTTTTAACAATGTGCTTAATTCTGCCAAAAGTGAGAATATCCAGATCAACAAATTTAAGTCCGACCTCGGAATATACTTCGAAGGAATAGGGTCAGCAAGAATGGCAACAAGCGAATGGAATTTCATCGTTCACTACAATCTCGATCCATTAATAAACGAATACACAGCATTATTTAACGGAACATTGACCCTCCATCATTTGTGTCAAGAAATGCAACAAAGGAGCATTTGCACTAACACATTGAATGAATTTCAACAAATAATAAATGAACTACATTCCGATAACACCCTGTTGCCAACCAAACGAATTAAACGGGGAGCAATTAACATAGTTGAAAAGTTAACAAATTCTCTTTTTGGAATATTGGACTCAGAATATGCTGATAAAATGACCAACACAATTGATCTATTGAACAAATGAAATTTTTTTGTTAAATTTACTAAAAAACCAAACCTCAGTTATCGATTCAACGATTAATCTTGTCAAGCAAGATCAAATAATAATCCAAAATAGGTTTGAACAAATAAACACACAACTAAGCGAAATAAGAGGAAGAGTGCGCGTTAAAGAGATTTATCAAGTCAAGATGTTCCAAATCTTCACATCACTGTCCTCCCAACTTATCCTAATGATGATCAACATAAACATACTCGTACAAAGGATACAGTCAACTGTCATCGACGTACTTACAGACACTCACCATGGGAAGATAAATGCATTATTATTGTCTGCACACCAGCTAAAAGAAGAAATAATAACTATCAAGGCCCTGCCAGCATTCCTCGAATTACCTGCAGAGGAGAGCGACCTGTTACACCTGTACAAGTTAATGACTGTGAAGGGAGGAGTAACAGAAAACCGAGCAGTATTCTTGATCACATTGCCAATAGTAGATGAAGGAAACTACGAATTATTCAGAATGACGCCCATACCAACCGTCATAAACAACACCATGCTGTCCATTGTCCCTTGTGCACCAATAATGGCCATAAATGCACATCGCGATGAATATATCCCGATACAATCACCCACGCTGGAAACATGCATGAATGTAAGAGCAGAACAATATCTATGCATCAACATGCAAGCGAAATATAGCAAGGGAGCGGAAGTCTGCTATTGTGAATTGGGTTTATTCAACGAAGAGAAGAGGTCGACGTGTGTATTAGGAAAATCACAAGCGAATTACACTTGGATTCAGATGGAACACAAAAATCACTGGACATATTCCACAAAAACGCCATCTCGCCTCACTGCAATCTGCGGAAAGAAAAAACTATAACTGGTCGTAGAGGGTTCCGGAATGCTAACACTGCAGCCAGGATGCATCTTGAGACAAAACTTCATCACGATCCAGGGGCACAACACGTTCACCACCAACTTAAAACCCTCCTACATACGAGTAAGCTTCGGATCACTATCAGAAATTTCAACACCAATGATTCATGAACCACTTCTGCAAGAATTCAATGCGACGGACTATGACGTCCAACTTAAAAATCTTACTGAGTTACAAAAAATAATTGCAGAGCAGGAAGTCCTTGAGCTGCCTCATAAGTTTCAAACTCACAGCTATCACAACTACCTCACTTGGAACCAACGAAAAAAACATAGGGACGGACTACAGTCCGCTTGGGCGAACTGTTGGATACCCTATTCTTATTCATATCCCTCATAAGTGGGCGTGACAAAAGTCTAAGTATGGTTGAATTGTTAAGAACGCTCTACATATTTTATTATATAACATTTAAAGGATTTTATCAAAAAAAAACGCTCCCTAGCTCAAACGTGGGTGTTTCAATAAAATTGTTTTATTTAATTGTGGGCGTGTTAGTAGGCGGATTTAAAAAAAATTAACACATGAGAATAAAGAGTATATATTATAAATATATATTATAAATTTCAGCTCCCTAGCTCAAACTTTGAATTTTCAAAAAAAAAAAAAAAAATAATTGTGGGCGTGTCAGTGGGCGGATTTTGAAATTATTTACACATGAGCATAAAGGGCCCATAGAGAGTATATATTATACATTTCAGCTCCCTAGCTCAACCTTTGGATTTTCCAAAAAATTGTTTTATTTATTTGTGGGCGTGTCAGTGGGCGGATTTTGAAATTTTTTTATCCCGAGCAGTTTTAGGAGTCATAGATCATATATAAAAAATTTCAGCTTTCTAGCTCAAAATTCTATTTTTTCCAAAATTTTGTTTTTTTGAGTTTGTGGGCGTGTCTGTGGGCGGGTTTCAAAAATTCGTAAACTTGATTATTTCGGGACCCTGGAGAGCATATGGTTAAAATTTCAGCTCTCTAGGTCCAGTTTAAAGGCCTAATTTTTGCCGACAGACGGACGGACGGACAGACATGGCTAGATCGACATTACTATCGATGCTGATCATAAATATAGTAACTTTTAGGGGTCTACGGGCAATATTAAGGTATGTTACAAACTATGCGTCAAAATTAATATACCCTTAGAATAGGGTATAAAAACAAAAATGCAGTAGCTGCTAACAGCCCACGGGCAAAATCCCGTCAAACACCAACAAAGTCCGAATTTGCTGAGACGGCAGCAAACCCACATCTGGCTGGGTCAACCAGGCATGACAATAAACTAAGGTGCTGACAATGCATAGCATGCATTTATTGTTATGATGATTCTTGTCCTATTTTTAATTCATAGAGTAAGCTAATTATAAGTATAAAAAGACTTAATAAATGGATAATTAATCAGTGTTTAATTGGAAACCACTCTTACTATTATCAACCAATTTTAGCTTTCATCCTCCAATAGTGAACAGGTTTAAGTGCTTGTTTCACTACACTAAGGAGGTATCAAGTTAATGCGGTTGATACACATACATTTAGACAAACGAGTCTAAACAGGCACCAATGTTCCGACGTCCACTGGTAGTGCCGGATTCTTACCGGCTAAAACCACCTACCTTCCCGAACAGACCGATTTTATATATTATATACCCTCCGCGGAACCGCCGTTAGGCATTACTTCACGGGGGTCGGTATAGAGCCTCGTCTAACTCTATGATTTGTATTGTCCGCTTTACGTTGGCGCTCTAAACGCCTTAGAAGTTATGCGCACCGCCACGTTACTTACAGTGGTCCAGTTTTCAGCATTCTGAAGCATGTGATTTACGACATTATCGGGAGTGGGCCACTCCCCAAATTGATCCCGTAGGGTGATCCGCTCGGTTTCGTATCGTGGGCAATGAAAGAATACATGTTCCGCGTTTTCCGAAACTGTTTTACAATGTGGACAGTTTGGGATGGATTCATATCCGCGTTTAAAGAGATATTCTCTGTAACAGCCATGACCAGTCAAGAACTGAGTCAGGTAGAAGTATGTTTCGCCATGACTTCGTTTATCCATGCGTCGCTCACTGGTATGAGACGATATGTCCATCTTCCCTTTAAGGATTCGTTCCAACGTTCTTGCCAGATTGCGATACTGCGATTTCTTTCGAGTTTAATGATTTCGCCATCTAACGGGCCATTTCGGACTCGCTCGGTTCTTAAAGTTTTTGTTTCTTCAGCAAGTATGTCGATAGGTAGCATTGAAGATACGACTAGTACAGCATTGTTCGAAACAGTTCGAAATGCACAGGCGACTCTTAATGTGCTAAGGCGGTGGACGGATTTAATTCCGCGCACATAAGACTTAACTTTCGCGGCATTCGACCATATTTCTACTGCGTACACGAGTATTGAGCCGGCAGCTCCTGCAATAAGCAAGCATTCTTTTATTCTGCTTCGGTCCTCCGATGTTACTCATCAACCTTGAAAGTGCACTAACAGTTTTTGAAGACTTATTGCATACGTACTCTAGGTGATTTTTGAAGCTTAGACGAGCATCAATAATCACTCCGAGGTATTTAAAGAACGGTTGGGAAACAACTAGATGCTCTCCTACTCTAAACGTTATCGTTTCCCTTACTTTCCTATTCGTAATAAGAACTGCTTCTGTCTTATGTTCTGCGAGTTGCATCCCGCGCTAGCTAGCCATCTTCGTACAGTAGCAACTGTCTCGTTGCAGTGCAGTTCGACTTCTTCTATAGTTTTCGCCACAACAACCACGGCGATGTCGTCTGCGAAGCCGATAATTGACGATTCTCTTGGAATCTCCAGGCGAAGAATTTCGTCATACATGACGTTCCACAGCAAGGGACCTAGGACCGAGCCTTGTGGTACACCGCCAGTTACTTCGTACTCTTTTACTCCATCATCAGAGTCATAGAGGAGGACTCTATTCGCAATGTAGTTCGTTATAATTTTACGGAAATAATCTGGTATTTCAATCCGGTAAAGACAGCTCATAATGCGTTGCCAATTCGCCGAATTAAACGCGTTTTTTACGAAGGTTATATACTTTTTGGTGCCTCCTTCCCAACGCCTTCCCCCTATAGCGGCCTGTGCACTCGTTATTACCGCGTTAATTGCGTCTACGGTAGATCTTGACTTACGAAAACCGTATTGGTGTTCCGAGAGGCCTCCTGCAGTTTCAATTGCTGGCTGGAGCCTATTGTAAATTATCCGCTCAAGGATTTTACCAATCGTTTCTAATAAACAAATAGGACGATAAGATGATGGTTCGTTTGGATTTCCTTTACCTTTTGGCAGTAAGACAAGTCTTTGGCGCTTCCAAGGCTCAGGAAAAATGCTTTCCTGAAGACACGCGTTAAACATGTCGGCAAATAAGTCGGGTCGCGTTTTGATTGCTATCTTAAGGGCTTTATTTGGAATACCATCCACTCCCGGAGCCTTGCGATCGCGTACCTTTTTACATGCTTCGAATAATTCTTCTCGTGTTATGATGGGAATAGGCTCGTTCTCGTGAACCCTTAGACTACTTTGACTACCTATCTCCTGTCCTTCTTGGCGAGGAAATAGTGTCTCAACTATTTGTCGTAACAATACTGGGCATGTTGGCGATTGCATGCGGGGATCTCTAAGCTTCATCGAAACGATTTTGTAAGCTTTACCCCATACGTCGTTATTGAGTTCTTCGCATAGATTTCTAAAGCAAAGACGCTTGCTAGATTTAATTGCTTCTTTTAGGCGGACTCTCACTTCTCGATGTGCGCTGCGTAAGAGTTGCAGTTGTTGGTCATTGGCGTTATGAGTCCGGGAACGCTGGTAAATTCTTCGTGTCCGGTGGCACGCCGATCAAAGTTCCGCGATTTCGGGAGTCCACCAATATACTGGAGGTCGATGCTTTCCCGTTCCTAACTTAGACATTGACGTATTACAGGCGTTCACAACTAGCTGTAATACCTGTTCTACGAATTCCGTTGCACTTCTGGGTTCAATTATCGCCTCACTGACAACGAAGCTTAAAAGATCTTCATCTAGCGTGTTGACATTCCACTTCGATCGCTTCAGCGTCGTCCGGTTAGTAATGTTTGTCGATACAGTGCTCGCACTGAATAAAATAGCGTTGTGGTCACTATGAGTGCAATGGTCGCTCACGCGCCAGCTACCATCACTTAGCAGCCTGCTACATGCAAAAGTGATATCGATGATAGATCTCGATCTAGCTGTACTAAAAGTGTTCGTTCTTCCGCTGTTAGCTAAAATAATATCTAAACAAGAGAATGCTTCTAGTAGGACAGTCCCTCTACGATTCGTATATGAACTGCCCCATTCCGAGGCCCATGCGTTAAAATCCCCTGAGATTATGACGGGACTCTTACCGGTTACGTCGGCGACTAGTCTATCCAAAACCATCTCAAAAATGTCGATAGTAACGCTAGGTGGAATATAACAGCTGTATATATAAATACCGTTTATCTTAGCCCATATGAAGAATTTCTCCGGCACCTCCGAGCGCTCCTGAATGGAGACGCTTCCGCAAACCCAGATTGCAGATGTTTTCGTCGTGTCGGTAACCCCGTTATTGCCCGATAGATTCCTATATTGTTCACAGAGAATCGCTACATCAATTTTCTGTTCACGAACAGTTTGTTGTAGGAGGTCTTGAGCCGCTTCACAGTGATTTAAATTAAGCTGTAGTAAGTTCATATTTTTTTCGAAATAATTTCCACCGCTTTCTTGTATTCAGGACATCTTCTACTACCAGTTATATGTCAAAATTCAACATTTTTCGCTTCGCAAAGCAGGCATTTTGGTCTGGCTTTGCAGTCTTTTAATTTGTGACCTTTTTCTCCGCATCTGACACACAGATCCGTTCGGTCGTTTGGGCTTTTGCATGCCCTTGCAAAGTGTCCGAACTCGAGGCATCTAAAGCAACGCTTGGGTACAGTCTTTTCCCGTATTCGGCGTATTCGCACCTTCCCCATTTTTAGCAGCCTGTTCGCCGTCTCCGTTGGTAGGCTTATGGTGGCTGTTTGTGTTCCACCATAGGCTTTTCTAGCGTTTTTGATCATCGCGACTTTAAGTTAGAAATTTATTTGATCTGTTAAAGCAGCACAGATCTCCTCTTTCGACGTAACTTCGTCTATATCTTTGCATTCAAGCAAGACCTCTTGTGTAAGGGACCAAACGTTACCATTTTCTCCCAGCGCTTCCTTAATTTTGTTTTTAAAGACTGCGGTTGAAGGTTTGTAGTAGTTTTTAGCGACAGTAAAAGGTCACCGCTTGCAGTTTTGCGGATTCGGCTAACATTAGTCCCTACTTCCTTTAGCGCCGGATCCTCCTTCAATTACCGGAGTAGGTCAGCGTACGATAAGTCGCTGATCTTCTTGATTACTATCGCATCTGGACGCTGTGGTTTTTTCACATCTGCTGCACGCTTCTTTTTCGCAACCTTCACCCATTCTTGCGGTGTCTTAGCTTCCGAGTTTGGTGTCGGTTTCGGAGTACTCGGCTTGTCCGTTTGTTTCTGCTGCTCTGAAGCTTGCTTAGACGCGCCTTTAAAAATGTTACCGGTTGTTTTTTAGGCGAATTTATCTGCGTATTTTTTGGAGCAGGAGCTTTAGGTGGTTGCTCCTCGGACCGGTTACCATTCATATCCGCATACCTTTTTCTTTTCACAGATCGGATAGACGGTCTGTTTTTGACGATCGTGGGGATTTCTTGGAACATCTCTTCTCGGCCCGTATTTTCTTCAGCCGCGGCTACATCCGTTTGCGAGGATGCTGTCGCATGGGTTTTTTCTGCATTACGGCTAAGGACCTTTATCTGTTCACGGAGTTCAGATATCTCATTTCGTAAATCGGCGACCTCGGATTCCACCTCCCTGAAAACGGACTTTATGAGCGTACCCATTTTCTTAATTTCTCCATGGACGTTATGCTTATCCCGATAGAAATCAATCAGACCGTCGATTTTAACGCCAAGTTGAAGCATTTTATTATTCTCGTGTTTATCACTGGTATTTTGAGCGCCGTGAGCAGTGACAGTCGCATTTATTGCGTCAACTGTTGCCCATGACGTCGTTTCCGAATGTGAGCGCGTATTGTTTCTCAAGGAAGTCACTTTAGTCATTTTAGTTGGCGAACGCGCACATAGAGTGCTCCTTCCAAATGGGTCAATAACCGAATCCACATCGCTAAGCTCTTTTCTTGTAGCATTACTAACTACAGCATCCAAGTTTACCAATACTGTAGCAGGTGCTTTAGCACTATTATTTTTCATAATTTTGCAGTCATTGTATCTCGACGACTTTGAGCCTGCTTTCGCACTCTCCGCCGCCGGTACTGGGGATCCGACTCCCTGCACCGTAACTTCATTCCTTTTGTTCTCCTCCATATTATATTTTTAAATGACGACTAGGTGCGATTACTGGAAGGATGGTTACATCATGCCTTCCCTGGGTGTTTTTAGTGGGTGTTTCAAGTCCCACACTATCGCAAAGCTGGCAAGCGATGTCTTTCAACGATTTTCACCTAGCTACACGCAAAAAAATGAGTCTAGCTTGTAACAATTTTGGCGCATAATTAAAAGGGAGCACATCTCCATGTCGTCGCTTGAAAAGCAAACTGCAGCAAACATAAGTCAAAAAACATACATTTTCAGAAAAGCCATTTGAAGTTTTTCATAACTCAAAAAAATCATTTTAGTTTTGAATTTCAATGAATACTAAAAAGTTGTAAAGTAAAAAAATATCTTTTTTTTTCTTCTTTCAAGTGGTATATTCAAGTTACTACAAAAAGCCTTTTTTCAAAAATTTTGTTTTGACTTATGTCGTTTTACATCCAAATTGCTACTAATCTAAGGAAAAAGTGTCGTTTTGTTTTGAAATAAAACCATTTGCATTTTTTTGCGTATTTTGTAGAAACAACCCACTTTAACGCCCGTTTGCTGATACGAATCTTAAATATTTAACTATCGCTTAAGCGCCTAAGTAATACTTAACGGGTTGCACGAAGAACAAAGTTAATCTTAAATTTCCATATGTGACACTTAAATTAAGCCCCAGAAATAGTTCGTCATAAGGAGCCTAAGTAATGCTTAAAGACTTTTAAAGGTTATGTTGGCAGTTTTATTCATTTAATATTTTCATTTCTTCGATGAGCTTTCTTACTACCAGCAATCGCTGTCTGACTAAAGAAATGACTCTGATTGTTTTAGAACAGATCGAGACACGTTTGGAGTGCCCCTTTAATAGGTAAAAATTCTTTTTTGGCTCTTCAATTAAGATCATTTTATTTTAAGAATTGTTAGAAACAATTCTATAGCGCCAATCAACCAACCATTGGTTGCTCTACGCTTCTTTGCGAATGGGAGTCATCTTTTAAGCATTGCTGATTTCGGAGGAAAGCATATTTCAACAGTTTCAAGAATCGTTTTGAGAGTTTCGACGTCAATTGCTGCTTTCTATAAACAATACATACAATTTCCCACCACATCCACCGAAATCGTAAGGATAGAAACAGAATTCTATAATATAGCTTCTTTTCCGTCTGTAATTGGCACAGTGTATGACAACCCAGCGAATTTAGTATTTTTTACTTGATTTATTTTAAATTGTATTAATTAGGTGGTTCAGATGCAGAAGTCTTCAGGAATAGGAAAGGGTACTTCTCAATTAACGTTCAGAGGACGTGTGCTGCGAACATGGTTTTTACTGATATTGTTGCAAGATGGCCTGGGTCAACTCATGACACAACTATTTTTAGCAATAGTAGAATGAAAAGCTCTATACTAGACGGACAAATTTTTTCTGATTGTGTTGTTTTGGGTACCTATTATTTTGTTATTTTTCTGAAAGTTTTTAATCGTTTGAAGATTTTAGGTGATTCAGCTTACCCCCAAAAAGTGTATTTGATGACACCTTTACTTAGTCCACAAACAACAGCAGAGCACCTTTACAATGAATCTAAAAAACGTTCCAGGGGTCCCATTGAAAAGGCTTTCGGCATTTTGAAAAGACGATTCCCAGTTTTAGCATATGGATATCGCTTAAAATTAAATACTGTGCTAACAATAAAAGTTGCAGCCTGTGTTCTGCATAATATACTACGTCGGAATGGTGAACCAGAGGAGCCACCAGAAAGTTTAGATTTTGATAGAGACGAACTTCAGCGAGCCTTCGACCTTGGACAAATTGAGAATCGTTTTGAGTCAAACGAAAGGAGTTCAACGTCGCTTAATATGCGGATGCAAAAGCGTGCGAACTTAATAAATAATTATTTTGGAAGATTGTAAGGTTTAAAAATGGACGCTGTACAACTTAAATTTTTCAGTTTTTATTAGATAAATGAAATAAAAAATTTAAATTAAATGTTAAATAAATTTTTCATGTCTTTTAAAATATAACAGGCTTCGCCTATGCTAAAGAAACTATTTTTGATTTTTTTTTTAAATCTCCGCCTTTATTTCAATTGATTTTTCCAGCGATTTCTTACGTAGTTCAGGCTCAATTGAGTCGGTAACTTTTTTTTGGTTGGCTTCTTCTTTTAGGGTTTCGTATTGCAGCTTTGCTAGCTCAATTTTAATTTTTGATAATTCAGAGTATTGCTCAGTTATTTTACTACCGTGCAGAATCGAAGCCACTGGTCTACGCCTATCAGACCATTTCTTTGTACGCTCAGTGTTCTCGTATGTGTCCTCGTATTGTTTTCTTGTGCCTTTAGACACAATGATGGGTGCTTCTGTTGATTCCTGTACAGGTGAACAAGGTTTTGATACATTCTCACTGATTGGCCTAATTTGAAGCTTTGAATGAACTGGCATCTTAAGCTGAATAGGTTTATAGCTCCCTCAATCTGCTGTTGGGTCATCAGGTGAATTCTGAAACAAGTTGTTTATGTCAAAATTTAAAAATTGCTGCTATTTAACAGTCTTTTTTATGTAGGTATCATTGTGAACATGATTTTAGTATTAGGTATGAAATGGAAACTTGCATTAACCATATTCGCGTCTTCATTAATTTCAATTGAATCACTATCAAAGACGTTGGTCAATCCAAGTACAGTCTTTGGATTCATTATCGAAATATTGAGTTCAAAATTTGGGTCCTTCACTTTGTAGCTTACCGCTGCCAGTTTAAATCGAAGAACACTTTTCAGCGGCAGCTTCTTTTGTCACTTCTTTTTTGTAGTTCACATAACACTTTTTTAGTGAATCGGTACTACAGCTGCATGTGTCTCCTGATGCCTGAGAATTAAAATTGCTGGTAATTCTCCTCCAAGCTTCTTCATTTTCTTTCCACGTTGCACCATAAGTTTTTTATTTTCTACCACGTCTTTTTCATAATATACACATTGAAGAAGTATATTTTTTCCGTTGCTGAAAAGTTTTGGCTCCTCGTTTGCTTTTTTTGAGACATTTTTCAACAAAGCAAATTCTACTAAAAATTAAACTTCAACTTATTTTCAATGAAATAAGAAAATTTGACAGTTTTTTCAATCTGTGACGTGGAAAGCGATTCAAAAGTTTCTCTTTGCTAAGCTGAACTTAAATATTTCTCAGCAACTGGAAATAAGCTATGATGAACTTAAGCGTGAAGTTCCACATAACGCTAACTATTACTTAGCTAAGACACAATTTTATGACTAGTATCAGCAATCCGGCCTAAATATGTAGTGTTGAAAGAACTAAAATCCATTTACTAAAAGAACAAGGACTAGCCGGGCGTTCTATAGCTGACAAAATTGAACGAAGTTTTAGTGTGGTCTATTTTTATTTAAGAAGCAAAGATTCGTACGGAAAAAACATGAAAGGAGATCAAAAAACGGCAACAACAACAGTTGACCGAAGAGCAATTTTAAGCTGTGCTTCCAATTCCTGCGACTCTGCGGCAAAAATAAAGCAGAAAGCCGGTGTTACTGCAAGCGTTTCAACAGTGCGAAGGGTTATCAATAGTGCCAAACATCTAAAACGGATGCAAATTCAAAAGAAACCACCACTTAACGAGAAACGGAAGTGTATGCGCTTAGAATTCTCTAGACTCCATATGAGTTGGAAAAATGAATGGCGTCACGTAGTTTTTTCGGATGAGAAGAAGTTTAATTTTAATGGACCTGATGGATTTAATTATTACTTCCACGATGTGAGGAAAGAAGAACGATTTTTAGCGCGGCATTATAGTCGAGAAGGTGGTGTTATGGTATGGGGAGCAGTTAGCTGTACTATTGCACTGTTGAGCTTGAGCTCCAAACCTCAAAAATGACTGCATTAAGCTATAAAGGAATTTTGGAAAGGCATGTTTGGACCCATAAAATGGGCTTTTTAGCAGGACAACGACCCCCATCCACACGGCGCGCATAGTAAAAAATTGGCCGCCGTACTCACCGACCGAACCTGAACCTTGTAGAAAACGTTTGGGGATGGTTAGTACGAAAAGTTTATGAGCCTGGCCGTCAGTTTGAGGACAGAGAATCCCTTATTGCAGTCATTAAATTGGCCTAGAGGGAAATTTCGCTGGACTACATAAAGAGGCTGTACGATTCCATGCCAGATCGAATTTTAAAAACTATTTGAAGAAAAACTTGTTTCATTTAATCCCAATAACTTTTATTTCCAATTTCAATATTTGTGTCCATTCAGTTGACGGAAAATAAAACTGAATTTTTCCATATTGAATGCTTTGCAAGAGAAGCAGGCAAAAAATAGCGGTACTTTTTGAATAATTCTTTCTGATTTATTTTCTCAACATCATAAGCAAACAGTTAGCATCATCAGATGATATATTACTGCACAAGGTTTTGAAAAAATGGACAACGAAGCTCAGAAATTGTTTGTGCTTATTCAGTTGAAGCGAAGTGTTTCTATAGAAAGGACATTTTTATTACCAATTAATTATTTCCCACGCTGATTACATAATATGCAAAATGGCAGCAAGTTCATAATTATGATGCTGTGATACATTTACATCACTTATCCTCCCAGATCATAAGCTTACAAGATCTATGTCTAAACATGAGAATTAGATCACACGATCAGTGTCGAATCTATTTGAATGCCTTAGGGGGTCGATTTGTATATAACTAGCTTAATTGAAGCATAAAACCCGTAGGAGAGGCTGCGATACAAAAACTCAATTACATGCAATAAATACGCCTCCTCGGCCAAGCAAGCCTCCATTAGCCTCCACACTGCGCCAGCGGTGTCAGACCTCAGACGGTCGTTATGTCGAACCTAGCGGCAGCATAATTTAATTCTCTTTCTCTCTTTTCCATCTAGTGCACCCAACTGAGGAAGCCCCACTCACAGAATGCACCTACATCGTGAGACCCCCAAAACGATCTATTGGATCGATTTTATTACTTGGGCACGATCGCGGCGAAGTTGAATGCTGTGGCTGTGTTTGTTTGGCTGTTGTGTTGTCGACCTCCGATGACGCCGTTTTTGTGTGTAGTGTCGTTGCTTACGAGAGAGAGACCATCGTCAGCCAGCAACACCAGCATGCGCGCCTCAGATACTTTTCGCAAACAGACCGGATTACCAGTTGAGTTTGTTCACTGATTCGCGCGGTACTTGCGGCGTCTTTGAATCAGTTAGATCAGAGTTTTTCGTAAATTTTTTGTTTTCCCTTAAAGAATCCACCTCTATTACTATCTTCCTTCCGCAGACGGGCTTCATCATATTTGGTGCAAAAGATCAAATGGTGATCGTCGTAATCGTGCGCGGGAGCCGCGAAGTGATCCTGACAACGAAGTCAACCGCATATTGACCGTTTGGCATATCGTTCGCCGGTAATTAAAATAAAAAAAAATAAATCCGTTGTGATTTCAGATGGGGTGTGACGACCTAAATTTGGCGGGAGAAGTTGTTTTCAAACAAAAAAGTTCGTTGATCGTTGTTGTGATCGGGTTTTCCGTTACAAAAGTGAGAATCTAAAGAAATGCAAATATAACCGCGTCTTATCTACAAAGTAAAAGTTCGGCAGATAAAAAGAAAAAGTTACCGACCTATTTGCATTTATATATTATGTAAATGAAATGGAAAAGGTTCAGTGAGTGTGTATTTTTTTTTATTTCACGGCGCCTATATATGAGTGTAACTGTGTGTGATTGCATCTTTTATGCGGTGCAAGTGTAAAATGTGTTACTAGGTCGCGCTTTACGTTTGCATAGAAAAAAAAGAGAATACATATGTAGAATAACGTCATCGATTGCCGCGACGCGTACTTTCATTAGCATTCGATAAATTTCCACATCACACCAAGAAACATATCTTCAAAAGTAACAGGTGAGTTTAAGTGTCTGAGGTGTATAATTATGTACCTATTGGTGTTGGCGTTAAGTGTAAAGTGTGACATTGAGGGTTGTATTAGAATTGGTTTTCAGCTGATTTATGGGTTAAATTATTTGCGTTGATTGGCTTACGTCTGCAGAAAAACGTGTTTTGGAAGTGTTAAAATACCAACGTTGAATGTGGAACATGATTATGATTACTGTGTTTGTTTTGTTTATAATTCCATTTCTTCGTGGCCATCTTTTGTTCTCATCAATGAATTGACTCATATGACACATAGGTACTTCTGTAGCTATAAAAAAAATATAAAAAAAAATGTAATAATGTATGTACCTATGTACATATATTTGCATGAACTGATATTTAAACAAACACGTTTGGGTTGGTATTTAGAGGGTAAAGTGTGATTACTGACGATTTTCAACTCCTTACAGACCAACAAGGAGTACCTGATGTGGTATCTCTAAGGGTGCTGGATTTATTAAATCTTCTGGCTTTGGTCCTCCTTCCTTAGGTGTTTTCCCTACCCGACACTGTCCAGCCATCTAAAATAAATAAATATTAGGCACAAACGGCCCATACGAGGCCTAAAACTTAGCTTCTTCCTAGGAAATGACTTACAATTTTAAGCCGAATCCGAACGGCAAATTTGAGAAGCTTTTTGCTAATGGATACCTTTGGATATTTTGTCAAACGTTTGCAAGAGGTGTGACAGTGGAAACAACTTTAGATGGCCCGGCGGGATTTGAACCGGAGACCTTTAGATTAGTAGTTCAACACACTAACCTCTGCGCCACTGAGCCCACAACCAGCCATCGAGATGTCCCTATAAACTTATAAAGATTAGAAAGTGGGATATTAGACAGTTCTTCAATGTCTTGGGAGAAGTATCTTCCAAGTTCCCTGTCACAAGTGGGTAATGATTTCCACATGTTGTTGACTTTCATTCGGATCTTGTATTCCACTCTCTCTCTGAGACTACAGAGTTGTGGTTTGACCGACTGAAGATCCTGTTCTTGGTAATGTTCTTGGTGATTAGGGTGGCGACGGTGTAGAGGTTAGTGTGTTGGCTTCTGACTCGTGCGGTGCAGGTTCAGTCCCCATGGGGAACAACAACATACGCCACCCAATCACATGCCTCTACACCAAAAGGAGGATTTCTGCCTGGTAGTACAATGGACCGTTACCGAGTCTGAGTGCTCTGGGATTTGGATTTCCTTTTTATATAAAAAAAAAAAAATAAATAAAAATGTTCTTGGTCCATCGCAGATCCTTTCCTTGCCAGTTCATCGGCTCGCTCGTTGCCGGATGTCCCTGTGACTAAGGACCCATCAGAGATTCGTCTTATGCTGCGAGTCAAAAGCTTTGACCTTTGACGGCGGCAAATAAACTAAAATTTAATTTAGGTAACTGATACCGCTTTAATGGCATGGCCTGGCTATCAATAAATATGATTATATCACTATCAGTACGTGGTAAAGCTATCATTGAAACCATGGTTGCAACTTCAGTGTTTGCTGGAACTTCCGATTGGGATACACTACAGTGATCAGGTAATCTATAATCGATCTGTTTATGTTTAATTCCTCTGAAAATAATCCAGCACGAGTTCCACAGTTCATCTTTGATCCGTCTGTCAAGATGGATGTGGATGTCGTTTTTGTGGGTTAATTTTCATTCTATTCCTCCCTGCTCGGAAACGAGCAAGAGACTGACAGTTCAAATTCTACGTGAGGTGTAAGGATACAAGTATTCCGAGCTAATGCTATGCTTCTCTTATTAATAAACAGAACCTGTTCGGTCTTTTGGGGATTGATCCCAAGACCGCATTGTTTTGTCCACGTACTAAGTGTCGGTAGGGAGTTCGCTCAGGGTTGATAGGAGTTTCTCCGTCGCAAGCAAAACTACTACCCTCTGTTTTTGAACTTCAAGAGTATTTCATTAACGACGAGGACCCAAAGTAAGGCGGAAAATTCTCGGCCTTGTGGTGTGCATCTGGGTCAGCGACTCTTAGATCAATATCGCCTAGTGCTGCATTGATATTCCTTCAGTTGAGCAGGCGGTGTCTCACTAAGTAAGGTGATTATGAACCTTAGTTGAATGCTCCTTTGATGTCTTAAAACGCTGCAAGTGTATATTCTTTGTCGTTAAGACACTTTTCTATAGAGCTGACGAAGTCGTTTACCGCTGTTTCGTCTCTGCATTTAATATAAGCTTGTTGGGCCATAGAGATCGCGCTATAATCGTGTTGGCTGCGAATTTAGATTAGCTTTTCAAAGGTTTTTTAGGAAGAAAGGTGTTAGACTTATCGGTCTTAAATTATGGGCATTGATATGACTAGATTTCCTTACAATATGAATGAAGACTACCTTCACTCCACTGCGTATAAAAAGTCGTTTGAGAACTGGTATTATGACGGTCTTTGTCTTCTGGGCCATAATTGGAAAAATCCCATCTCCCCCAGGTTAGCTTTTCTTCGGTTATAAATCCTTCTGGAACTGGCGATTAGAGCTGTGTCAATCGTGATTGATTCGATCTTTTTGACCCGATCACAATAAAGTATTGGTGATTGCAATCACAATGCCCGAAGTCAATCGTTCATCGAGTCAATACTTTTGTTCTGTTCTGACTAATTCATTTCTTTATTACTGATTTCTTATCTACTGAACCAATAAATGTGTTAATATATCAAAATATTTTTATTTATTTCGGCTTATTTCGTTTTACCAACACATATTTGTTCTACAAAAATATCGCTTCTGTGCAATAACCTCCATTTCCTAATTATTCAAAGGCGTTTTGGTATTTTTGAGTGTATTCACTCTTACAATCCATTCGAATGTATATGTCTCTATCGAAACTAAATTGAACGAATGATGATTGGGGTTTTTGATTGTATTGAAATTGAATGGAGCAATACAATACTCCCATGTCCCATCTGTCATTGATTGATTGAATGATTGATTGAAATGACCGAATCATTTTTTCAACCAATACTTGAACGATTCGATCATTAAATTTGAACGATTGACACAGCTCTACTGGCGATACAGTTATTGGAGTATTATCTACCTCAGTATTACTTTGACCTTGAGTGTACCCCGAAAAGTGTGTCTGTAATAAAAGCTCGAGGGTCTCTGTGCAGGACTGTGTTTATTTCTCGTAGCTACCTTGAAAACTTGGAACAGCGGGTTGTTTGGACATAATTTTACTAAGCCTGGCAGATTCCGTGGTGCTTTCCATGTCCCTGCAGAATGTGTGCCAAGCCGTGCGTTGCGCTTTAGTTTGTTCTTCTACAGTGCTCTTGAATTTCCTTAGGCAGCCCTTGTAGAGGTCCCAGTTTTTAGGGGAATCGGGACTTTTGTCGTATTAAATAGAGCACTATATTTCTTCCTAATTTCAAATAAATCTTTTGTCCACCATGGTATTTGTATTTGTATTTTATTTATAATTCATATTAACACATAGATACAATGCAATCTTTAAAGTGTGTTACAGTTATTGACAAGGTTGGTACATTAAGGTATAAGTATATTTTACAATTTCAAATTGATCTAAATGGCAAAAATATATTGATTGGATATTTTACTTAAAAAGAGACAAAAAAAAATAAATAAAAATAAAAATAATAAGCTATAATTCCCTAAAACCCCATAGCAGTTAAATAATTAAAATTAAATTCAAAAATGTTGTTTGATTTGTCTTCCCTACTTCTTCGCAGAATATATCCCAGTATTTCATTCTGGGATTCCTACAATTTCTTATTGGGGTATTTTCTCGTCAATTAGCAACTCTATAACCATGTGGCCTGAAAAAGATGCTTCTGAAGAAACTTTCCATTTTCGCACAGTAAGAGTTTCTGAGTTGCTATAGTTGCTCACATCTATTCCTAGTGTTTGGTAATATTGGATATCAATAGATTATGCTCTATAATAAATTCAAAAACGGACTCACGGTGTAGTTGGTGTCGCATCCTAGGATGAAGTGACATTTTTCATTTTGGACTTCAGCGGTATTCTACCTGGTCGTTTCCATGTGACCACTGTCTGGTCTGAATTGCTGTAGCTAAATAAGAGAAAGGGGTTAATCAGTTTTCCAGCGACAATACATGTTAGTAACTCATCGTGATCTGTTGTGATGGTGTTGAAAATAACCAGATCCATAGAGTTCAGTCCTTTTATCTGGTACCGCATAATCCATGGTTTCTGAACCAGGACGAAGTCAATTTTATTGCTATTCATAAGTAGGACAAGGTTGGCCGCCTTACTGCGATGATATTATCTTCATGACGGCCATTTCCTCCCCCGCACTCCTTTTTCGGCGTTGCCGCCAGAACCCTGAGTTTGCATCGCGTTGTACCTACGCGGGTCTTTAACTTCTCCTTGCGGAGCAATGACAGCGATTTTTGGCTGAGAAGTATGAGGACTTCACAGCCATTTTCGATTTTGATCACCCGCTTCGAGTACTTTCCATTCCCTGCTTTTCGGTTCCGGGTTAAGAAAATGCAGGTTCTGTTTAATCCCTTCCGTTCAAAATTTGGTCCTTGTACAAAAATACGACCTATGACTCCGGTGATGTTGAAGATTTCTTTTCTGTCAACTACGCGCAGTTCAGCGTTTGTGTTGGCAATAAAATTCCTCACCATTCCAGAGTATTTTTTTATCATCGCATTCAATTATTTTGAATCCTTAGCTACCCGAAGAAGAGTATTATGCCATTCACGATGGCGTCATTAAATTCACCCGGTCGTAAAAGTAAAAGTGGTTTACAGCTGATTTTTCGTATTGAGAGACTCTTTCAGAGCTGACTAAGTCATAGGTAATCTATGAGAAGTACGTAGCTTGTTTTAATGAATATCAACTGTATTGACAAGTTTGGTGAAATTTTTAACACTTTCTTCTGAAATCTGCTTTGAATTCCTTAAGAATTGTTTGGTTTTCAACCCACTCAGTAAGCTTATTGAAAATCACAAGCTAGTCGACGCATTCAGGAATAATATTTCCCTAAAATTAGATGAGTCCTCGTAGTCTGCATAATACAAATTGGCCCAACCAACGTCCTGTCGTTATTCATTTCCCTATTACTTTAAATTAAATAAGGTTAACAGTCACAAACAATTTATAATGTGTAATTTTTGTATAGTGTGTTAAATGCTTGACCAAATTAATGTATATGTGTTTGTTAAGGGAAATGATTTTCCCGTCGGCTTTTTTGGTCATATGTTTAGTCAATGAAACATTTTATTTCATGAATTCTGACGACGTTTCGCAGGGGTTGCTGCCTTCTTCAGGGGTTCTTTATTAGAAAACATAAGAAATAACACATAAATATAAATTTTGAGACGACAGTGTACATTAGAACTTACTGACTGAGGTCTTTGTATCTTAGATAAACACATTTGTACCTCAAATAAACGAACTCGATAAACAATTATCCCATTATGCAGCTCTGTAAACAAAATTGGCCGTGCTGGTGAAAGATATTCTTTCTACCCGTATTTCTGTTGTGTGAATACGAAAATAATAAGAAAAGAAACATATGGAAAGACTACAGTCCGCTTAGGCGAACTGTTGGATACCCTATTCATACTCCTACCCCCAAAGGGGATTGGGCATTGGGTTAAGAGTCTTTGTCTATTGTTATTTTTTCTTTTCTAACAAAAATATGAAAAATTAAAAATTTGCCCAAAATCCCCTTAAAATTGAACGCCGAAAGAAATTGTTGGTGCCCCTAAAAAGTGGGTGTGACTATTACCTTTGTATGACGAATCATTAAGAAAGACTTTATTCCTTACTTTGTGGAGAACATGATATTCATTTTCATACATTTTTCGATGAAACCGTTTTTATCACATAGTGTGTGGATTTTAAAAATGTTTACAATTTGAATTCAAAGGCCTCCAAATTGGTGGCAGACGGAAAGACGGGCATGGCTAGATCATAACATAACTTTCCATGCTGGTCACAAATATGGTAACCTCTAGAGCAACTGGGTAACTGCGAACAACATTAAGTACTAAATTATTAGTCAACATTAATATACCCTTTGAAGATTGCAAATTAAACCAGTTCAGTTACAAATAAACAAAAAAAATCCTACTTGACTGTATGTCCGAGATCCTTTGTTTGACCCCGCAGTAGAGAAACAAAACAAAGTAAAAATGCTCCACTTGAGGCGATCTTAGACCAGTTTTTCTGTACTCACTTCAATTGCCACTCACAATGAAAATAAGATCACTTCAGGTAAATTTGTTTGTCTCGAGAATCAATTCCATAAGATATAAGGCATTTTACAGATGCGACGAGTACGCTACGCTCTCGCTTGGTGCTTATAATAATAATTCCATTTGTATTTTTTTATTGAGTGCTTGTTGCTTGAAGACATGTAGTACAATTACAATACGGGTGCACAGTGCGCCGACCGAACTGTGTTGATTTGGATGTGTAACGCTGGCCATTTATGGGTGCACGGTATTAAGGTCGCAATCGCACAATCGGTAGATATTCGATTAAAATTCAGGTTAAGATCGATTGACGTTCGCAGATTTGCGCCTAAGTGGAGAGAGGAGACGCTTTTCAATTTTATGATGGATTATTGTGCACACCCATGAAATATTTTTATTTTTATGATATTGAGCAATTAACAAGGTGTTTGTCGATAATTGGGTTGCGTTTATTACAAATCCTCACATTGCTTATATTCTTGATTTGAGAAATATAATCATCTCACCATATCTAGAAGGCATTGCCAAAGTTTTGGACATTCGTATATTCTTTACAACATGTAGTTACACATTGCAGAAACAAGTTTTAGAGGGACGCTGAATCAAAGTTGTCTTATTGTAGTCACCCACATATGCTATTGATTTTATTATGCTTTTAGGGGACTCAACATATCTTGCAGAAGTCTTACTTCAAATGAAGAAACCAGCTTTGATGTCAAAGATAATGACGGTATAATACATCGGCTTAATGGCTGTCACGGACGGCTTAGCAAATCTTCGCCTTTTTTAAAAATTGCCATTACTTTTAAGCAGGGCCTAATTTATGATGGGACCAACGTAAGTCTAAAAAGCATGGAAAGGCTTGTCGAGCTTCAACTCAGAAGCAAAATGCCTATCAACGCGGAAAATCTTGCGGGACTGCACTCCAAAATCTAGAAAAAACATAGGGACGGGCTACAGTCCGCTTGGGCGAACTGTTGGATACCCTATTCCTATTCCTATCCCTCATAAGTGGGCGTGATAAAAGTCTAAGTATGGTTGAATTGTTAAGAACGCTCTACATATTTTGTTATATAACATTTAAATGATGTTATCAAAAAAAACGCTCCCTAGCTCAAACTTGGGTGTTTCAATAAAATTGTTTTATTTAATTGTGGGCGTGTGTGTCAGTAGGCGGATTTAAAAAAAATTAACACATGAGAATAAAGGGCCCCTATAGAGTATATATTATTTCAGCTCCCTAGCTCAAACTTTGGATTTTCAAAAAAATTGTTTTATTTATTTGTGGGCGTGTCAGTGGGCGGATTTTGAATTTTTTTTTTATCCCGAGCAGTTTTAGGATTCATATATAAAAAAATTCAGCTTTCTAGCTCAAAATTAGATTTTTTCCAAAATTTTGTTTTTTTGAGTTTGTGGGTGTGTCTGTGGGCGGATTTCAAAAATTCGTAAACTTGATTATTTCGGGACCCTAGAGAGTAGGTATATGGTTAAAATTTCAGCTCTCTAGGTTCAGTTTAAACGCCTAATTTTTGCCGACGGACGGACGGACGGACGGAAACAGCTAGATCGACATTACTATCGATGCTGATCATAAATATAGTAACTTTTAGGGGTCTACGGGCAATATTAAGGTATGTTACAAACTATGCGTCAAAATTAATATACCCTTAGAATAGGGTATAAAAAGAAAGAATACGCGAAAGGCGTTTTCATCGATATTGAGGGTGCTTTTGACAATGCGAGTTTTGACAGAATATGTAGCTCTGCCAGACCATATGGCGTAGACGAATCATTGGTGCTGTAGATTAAAGCAATGCTAATAAATAGAACGTTAGTTGCGGATGCGGATTGTGGCCGTTATGTGATGGCGGGGGTAAACAGAGGCTGCCCGCAAGGCGGCGTTCTGTCGCCACTGCTGGTCGACTTTCTATTGAACGCACCCAACAGTTTTAATGTCTACGCTCAGGCTTACGCAGATGATGTTGCCGTATTGTCTGTTGGATCATGACTAGCGACTGTCTGCGCCAAAGCGCAGGCGGCCTTAAACGTGCGACGAATGGTGCACTAGGAATGGGCTTTCTGTCAATGCTCTCAAAACTGAGGTTGTTCTGTTTACGAGAAGGAGGACACGGATCGGGTTGCCTCAGCCAGTGCTAAAAAGCATCACAATCCAACTGTCCAATGAAGAAAAATATCTGGGAGTATCCTGGTTACCAAACTTCTTAAGTCCAAGCATGTTGAGCTAAAGACTCAATGCTCTCAAAACTGAGGTTGTTCTGTTTACGAGAAGGAGGACGCTGATCGGGTTGCCTCAGTCAGTGCTAAAAAGCATCACAATCCAACTGTCCAATGAAGAAAAATATCTGGGAGTATCCTGGTTAGCAAACTTCTTAAGTCCAAGCATGTTGAGCTAAAGACTGCCAAAGTGCTGTCGCTACAAAGACGAATTTCCTCGTGTTCAGGACTGGCTCTGGCCAGACTCTGAGCCTGGAAAAAAATGCAGTAGAATCTTCACGGATAACTCCAAAACTGATCAAGGATCTGGTGCTGGAGAGTGACACCTTTAGACTTTTCTTCTTATTAGGCAAACATTCCTCAGTCTTCCAAGCGGAGACTAATGCTATCCTAATGGCTATGGACTATGCTGTGAGGAACAGGTGGAGGGGGCGAAGTAGCTGCGTCTGTATCGACAGTCAGGTTGGGCTTAAGGCCTTGCTCAACCCTTTAACCACCTCCAAAATAGTTCCTGAATGCAAGATCTCTCTGAATTCGGTTGGAAGGCTGAACAGACATTTCGCAGCGTTCTTGGCGACATCAAGCGTTCTTGGCGATTCATTAACAAACATAAAGAGAATGGAAAGCCGTTCAGTTTTAAATGACGGAAGACAGTATTGCGTTTTGGAAGCATTAAATTCTACTCTCTTGATTGTATCCCAATTAGTTATACTGTCAAGATCAGTATTTAATGAGCTTAACATGCGTTGCAAAGAAACGAATTTGAGAAGCTGAGGGTACTGTCATTAGCGAAAGAATGGATTAGATTAGAAGTAACATGAAGGAGATCATGAGGAGAAAAAAAATGAGAAAGAGAGTTGGACACAAACCAGAGCGTCGGGAAACACCAGCGTCTATTTCGTGGGTTGCAGGCTTGAAGCCGTCCAAAACAACTTGAATTGAACGGTCCGAAAGGTATTTTCAAATCTGTTGAAGGAGAGTATTATCAATTCAAAATGCACGTATTTCTGACAAGAGCTTGATCCCTTTGCAATACCAATCGCAACAATCTTACTTTCACCACCCTCATGAAGAGATTGATTCAACTTTTCGGTTAGATAAGTCATCAAATGTCAGTCACCATCTGATCTGCAAAAACCGTACTGCCAATTTTTGTACATGTAGAAATTGGAATGGTCTGTATATCTTCAATCTTATTGACTGCACGATAAGAAGGACAACAGTTATCGATGACTGATGAACCCCTACGAATCATTTATGTGAACACGCCGGTCTTACCATCATGATATCTGTCATTCAGAATTAAGGCTCTGATATCCAGCATCAAACATTGTTGCAGTTACCATTATAAATACCATCCGTTACGTTCCACATTTCTGTGAAATTATAACCGTGGGCTTGTTCCACTTGGTCCAGTCCGCACGTTAAGGTCACCTACTGGCATAAAAAATCCTAGATATGGTCCATCAAATAATTTCTTAAACTTGATGTACACTGGTATGAGGATAAGTAAAAAACCTGAGAAAGATCCTCTTATAAAACTACTGTTTCGACGTGCTTGTTTTTTTGGTTCGTTCAATAGTTCTTTCAATAGTTTGGAAACTTTTGTGTCGGTGTCGGATATGGAGAGTATAGTAAATTCCGGTTTATAGAGTTATTATTGGTTAGAGGAATTACGGTAAATCAAGTTTAAGCTGTATTTTTATTTTCAAAAAAAAATTAATAATAATGCTAATATATGGTGCATCAAACTTCCACTTGAATAAGTGTTAAATATACAGTAATCTATTAGCTATCTACCGCTAGACAAACAACCGTAATTTATCAGCTACCTATTTGGGAACTTGTATTCACAGTACTTACACTAGACTCTAGTTAGCGTGAACACTGGTTAACGTAAACACTGGATAACGTGAATAGTTTTTTTTTAACATTAACATCTATTAAACGTGAACAAATCATGACCACTCTTAAAATCATCTGCAAGTAATAGACATTCGCACCTTTTAAAAAGCTGAGGTATTTCATTTACAAAGAGTACAAATATCAGCGGCCCCAAATGGATTTCTTGTGGGACATCAGAAGTTGCGGTTACCCTGTTCGAGAGAAAAACATCAACATCGGCGATACATGTCCCAACGAAAAGGTAAGAAGAAAGCCACTTTAAGTTGTTTGAATAAAACCCAACTGTGGCTAACTTTCATATCATTATGGATAGATTGATTCTATCGAAGTCAGTAAATAACACATCAACCTGCACACCGCCTTTCATCGAGTCAGAAAAATTTAGAAAATCGGGCTAAGTTTCTCGAAGTAGAACGACCGGCCATGCAACCATGTTGCATATTCGATATTTGTTTCTTCACATTCAATTTAATTTTCAATTTAATTTACGAGTATTTACAAATCATTAAGTACATGTAAGACTTTGCCTTTAAAGAGTACTAACAAAATTAACATTTAGAGTTCCCTTACTACAAAAATTATATAATAAAAGAGTTAATGAAATTACATGAATTTTTAATATAAAATAAAGATAATAAAAAAAATAGAAAAAAAAAAATATAAAGAATAGTGGGATAGATGAAGTAATAGTTAAAGACAGAAAGATAAAGAGAAGAAAAATAATAAAAAGACAATCTACTGCTGTTGAGAAAAATATTCAAAAATAGCTGTCCTGAATTCAGAGGCTCTCGATGCTCGTTTTATGACTTCGGGTAAAGAGTTCCACAGCCGAATGGCGTGAGCAAAGAACAGGCGCGATGAGTTAGTGTAATTATATTGAATACTCTTGACGACTGTGTGAATTGCAGTTTTTCGAATAGATACAATGGTGATACAATAGATAATTTTATGCAAAAATATACAATTTCTGGCTTTCAAATACTGTGTGAGAGAGCAACCAAGAATGTTATTCCGGTAAGCTGAAGCATGATCATATCTTCGTAGTCCATGAACATAACGAATCATATCATTGAATGCAACATTTAGTTTATTTTGTGAAATGGAATCAAGCTTAGAGTACACAACATCATTGTAGGTTATTATGGGGAGTATCAGAGTTTTCATCAGATTTAATTTTATATCACGTGGAACAAAGCTGGCACTCGTCCATAGTTTCCGAAGGCAACCATAAATTCGACCAATGGTGTAATTAATGTGATCATTACCAAAGAGATCCCGATTTATTATCAATTGAAATATAATTTTTCTTTATCGATTTTTTGAAGAGCTTTGTGATAGCTGAAACCTTGCTAATGGGCCTATAGTTTTCAACTAAACGTTTTAACCCGCTCTTATGGATAGACGAAATATAAGCAATCTCCCAATCGTACAGAAAGTCAGCGGTTGAAAGTAAAAGATTGAAAATCAATTTTAACAGCAGAAATAGAGAAGACAAACGGTTCTTCAAGAGAACGGGATGATGTAAGATGCGTCCAGCACCTTTGTTAGTATAAATGGCAAGAAGAAGATCTTCATCAGAAACCTCCAAGTTGCCAACATTAGTAATGTTACTAATATGGCTAAAACAAAAATTATCTACATTCTTATCAGGTAAAAAGTTAGAAGCGAAGAATTTAGCATAAAGCTAGCTTGTAAAGGGTTTTTCAATAAGAGCGCTACAAAAGTTTTTTTTAAATAAAACAAAAACGGTTTTGGATATCAATGAAATTCTTTATTCCTGTGAAAGTACGTTCGATGCCATTATGTATGGAATTCGATTTCTTGTGCATGGCCACCACGGACACGCTTGCAGAAGTCCAGACGCTGAACCCAATTTTCGACGGTTTTCAAGCATAAATCGGCCGATACTGCTGCAATTTCATATCGAATTTCATTTCGATATTCGTACGAAGCTCATCAATCGTCGCTGGCTTGTTGGCATAGACCATAGACTTGACGTAGCCCCACAGGAAATAGTCTAACGGCGTCAAATCGCACGACCGAGGCGCCAAGCGACTGGATCATTTCGTGAGATAACACGGTTTCCAAACTTGGTTTCCAATAAATTGATTGTGGCATTCGCTGTGTGGCTTGTGGCGCCGTCCTGTTGGAACCACATGTCCTCCAAGTCCATATCATCCAATTGGGGCCAAAAATATTCGGTTATCATTGAACGGTAGCGATTCCCATTCACAGTAACTTGCCGGTCTTGATCATCACGGAAGAAGTACGGCCCAATGACGCCGCCGGCCCATAAACCACACCAAACCGTAATTTTGTCGGGATGCAATGATGACTCATGGAGTACGTGTGGATTGCTGCCTGGCCAATACCGCATATTGTGTTTATTGACGAAGCCATTCAGCTAGAAGGGGCCACTGACTCCGAATTTCGGTAGTAAATTTTAATAATTTCGATTAGTTATTGGCTCGTATATCTTTCCATCATGAAATGGCAAACCTTACTGAAGAGAAATGTCAAAAGAGCGTCAAGAAATTCGGCGTCGTTTGCTGTCCCTGTGGCTCTACTTTTGTAGCGTCCCTGTTGAAAAACCCTTTAGATTCGTAACCATTCGATACCACGCCCTAAATCATTTCTTTTGGGAATCCAGGCAATAATTTCCATTGAAATTAACCATGAGATCTATGTTTATGCGTGTTTTTATAGATTGCATATGTTTAGTGTTTCGACGTTTATAGAAGAATTTTCCGGTCTGCTAGAGAATGAAAAATCAAAAAATTTAATTGTATTGGGAGATTTCATTATTAATATTTTGGAAAAAAGTGAAATTGTTTCGAGTTATTTGGAATTGTTAGCATCACATGGCCTAGAAAACTATATCAATGAACCTACTAGAATTGTCTCAGGCAGATGTTTAGACCATGTGGCATATATACGGACGCTTAAAAAATAGTTCGTCCAGTAAGTGTATGAAATGCGTTTTTGACCTAATGATTACCGATCACTCTGACTGGTTTTTTGTTTAACATTTCCAAGAGTTTGCGCAGTTCTAGTTCTGTATCTTGTAACAAAGCAACAACAATAGGCTATAGAAAACTCAAATTCAATCTTACTTATGAGTTTTGGGAAGATGTATATCTGTGTGTGTACCGATGCTACTACTTCCTATTCATTGTTTATTAATTCTATTGAGAAGCGTATTCTGAGCTGTTCCTTTACATTGCGTCCTAAAAGTTATGGTAAAAGGCTTAAACCTTGGATTTCCTCATACTTATTGAACAAAGTAAAGGCAAAAAACAAACTTAGAAGTCAATGTTATAGGTAGGTACCCCGGAAATCTAAGTCTTAAAAGAAAATATAAAAAAGTTTGCACTGAACTTAAGAAGGAAATTCCAGTTTGTAGGGATAATTATTACCGCTCTAAATTCAATTCGGCTAGATGTAACTTAAGGAATGAATGGCAAGTAGTTAACAGTAAATTAAACAAAAACACTGTTACAAAAAAACCGCCTGTTATCCGTGTCGATGACTGAGTTGTATCTGACAAACTTGTCATTGCAGATGCTTTTAACTGCTATTTTACTAACATTACCACCAGTTTGCAACCATGGGCTGTCCAACCTTCTTGTCGTATTTGCTCGACAACTGGTTGCTTTGCTGAACCAGATTTCTGTAACAGTTTTAGATTTAAAGCCATAACTCCACTTGAGGTTTTAAAAGTTATCGGTACCCTAAAAAACACTAACTCATGTGGTGCTGATGGTATCTCTAATATATTGGTCAAAAATGTTGCTTGTTTGGTAATGGATGTTCTGTCACACATTTTTAATCGGTGCATATTCGAAGGGGGTTTTCCTGATGAGCTCAAGGATGCGGTTGTAGTACCATTATTTAAAAAGGGTTCTGCTGTGGATGTATGTAATTAAAGGCCTTTCTCACTTCTTCCAGTGATAAGTAAAGTTTTTGAAAAGCTTGTAAAAAACAGGTTAGTGAGCTATCTCACGAAAACTCAGTTTTTTAAACCAACACAGTTTGGTTTTCAAAAGGGCAAATCAACCGAAGTTGCACTTTTGCAGTTTTGTAGCAATATAATTTCAAACCTCGACAGTAAAAAGTGTACTGCTGGGTTATTTATTGATATCAAAAAAGCGTTTGATATGGTCGATCACCGCATTCTATTAGAAAAACTTGAAAAAGCAGGAATTCGTGGCTTCATGATGGATTGGTTTAGATCTTACCTTAAAAATAGGTCACAAAGAGTGAAGGTTGATAATGTAAACAGTGACCCAATGATTATCAACTTAGGGGTACCCCAAGGTTCTGTCCTAGGTTCGATCCTCTTTCTTATTTACATTAACTCTCTTTTTATGCTTGACTTTAAAGGTGTTCCAACTGCTTTTGCAGATGGTTTAGGTTTCGCATATGGTTCGGCTGATCTGGTTTCCGACATAAATTGGGACTTTAGCCTTTTAAGAATTTAGTTTTCAAAACATAACTTGGTTATAAGCCCCAAGACTAAGATTATGATTTTTAGTTTGTCGTCTCTACTTGATTTTAATGTGAATGTTTACTTTCACGCATGTGAATGCAAAAGATTTAAGCTAGATTGTTGCAACTGTCAGCCTTGTTTTTCTTCTCCTAATTTTGATAGCAGCCTATGCTGCAGTGATAAATGTTTCCCCTTAGAGAAAGTTAATGAATTCAAATACCTGGATCTTACTATTGATTCAAGATTGAGCTTCTCGAATCATATACGAGTAGAAGCTTTGACGAAATATTTTCTGTGCACGCTCAGGTATTTTTTCTATTTACGCAATATTTGTTCGTCTACTTTGCTAAAAACTATTTACTATGGTATTGTTCATTCAAAACTACAATATGGAATTACTTGCTGGGGAGGCGCTTATAAAAATAAAATACAGCCGCTCTTGATAATACAGAAATATATTCCACGAAAGCTATGCCGAAAACCTAGTAGGCACCCTACTTATCCTTTGTTCTGTGACGTAAAAATTCTCCCTGTACGTCATTTGTATTGTTTTAATGTTTTGAAGACCTTCTTTATGAAGTCTGGTAATCGCAACTTCCGACTGATCTCTAACTATAGTTTAGGTGGAAACCTTTCGTACTCATTATCCGTTCCTCAATTCCATACCACGGCTTATCGTAATTTTTATTATATATCGTCTATTCGTCTATTCAATAAACTTCCTCGATCGTTCAGGTCGGCCTCTATACCTAAAAAGTTTCTCAAACTTGTAAAAAAATGTCTTTTCAATTTTAATTTCGCTGCCATGGAGTCTGTTCTTTCTGACTATCTGATGTAACATTTTTTTTTTGCGTGTAGCTAGGTGAAAATCGTTGAAAGACATCGCATGCGAGCTTTGCGATAGTGTGGGACTTGAATCACCCACTTAAAACACCCAGGGAAGGCATGATGTTACCATCCTTCCAGTAATCGCACCTAGTCTAAAGACTAATCAGCAATTTTGTTTTAACATATGCTTATGTACTTATGTACTGTTTTTAGGAACTAACTTTGGGTTGTTACCTTTTTTTCTTAATTCATTATCACTTTGTTCGTGTGATTGTGTTGTAACACATATATTTCTTTCCTAATTACCTAGTTAACTAGTTCAAAAGGTTTAACTCTACGTAATCTTTTAACTAAATTGTTGTTATTAAGTAGTTGAACTACTTCTAAATTAGCATGATTGCGAAGCCTAACTTCATGTCTTCTTGCGACCTTCCGAACCTCGTCCTCTACCATTTAAATTTTTAGATCCCTATGTAGATCAGCATTACGTATGTACCACGGCGCATTAACAATATTGCGTAATACTTTGTTTTGAAAGCATTCTATGCTTTGAAGATTTGTCTTTCTTGTGCAGCCCCATAACTGGAGGCCATATGTCCAAATTGGTTTTAATATTTGCTTGTAGAGAAGCACTTTGTTGTAGATTGAGAGGCATGAATTCCTTCATATGAGCCAATACATTTTATTGTATCGTATATTTAGTTCATCTCGTTTTTTTTTTTGACATGTGTTTTCCAACGCAACTTTGCGTCCAAAGTCAAGCCTAAATACTTAGCTGAGTTCGAATGCAGAACTACTTTATTATTTATGTACACAGGTATGTGTTGTACGTTTTTATTCGTAAAGTTAATAGGAACCGACCTTAGTTCACTTAATTTTATTTGCCATTTTTTGGTCCATTTGGATATATCATTTACTGTCCTTTGTAGTTTTTCTGTAACTTCCTGTGCGGTTTTTCCTACTGCAAGTACAGCAGTATCGTCTGCAAAAGTGGCAACAGTAGTTTCGTCATTTTGTGGTAGGTCGTTCGTTTATAGGAGGAACAGTACTGGTCCCAACACACTATCTTGCGGTACTCCAGCTTTGATGTGTTTCAATTCGGAGTACTCATTCTCTTGCTTAATTCTAAATAATCGTTGCACTATATACGACTCTAGTATTTCATGGTACTCTTTTGGAAGATATTTTTGTAGCTTACGGATTAATCCTTTGTGCCAGACTTTATCAAAAGCCTGTGTTACATCAAGGAAATTGGCAGAGTATATTTGTTTTTCTTCTAAAGCTTTTTCTATTATATCAGTTATTCTGTGGACCTGATCTATTGTTGAGTATTTATTTCTGAATCCAAACTGATGGTTTGGGATCAGTGTCTTTTTTTCTAGAATCGGATGGAGTCGTTTTAGGAGCATTTTTTAATAGCTTAGACAGGATTGGCAGCAATGATATCGGCCGATATGACGTTACTTCACTGGGAAATTTTACCGGCTTAGGTACCATGATAACTTCCGCAACCTTCCACATGCGCGGAACATACCTTAGTCTGAACGCAGCATTCATTATCTATGCTATTTTTTTCATACCTTTCTTAGGCAGTTTTTTCAGAATTTCACTTATTAGATCAAATCCCGGGGCTTTTTTCGGGTTGATCTTTTCTTGTATTTCTTTGGCTATTTCCCTAGAGGTTACTGCTGGCATCGATCTCTCGTCTTCGCACATTTCTTCCGTTTGTTGGGAAATATCATTATCGTCGTATGGCTTGAAAACGTTTTCAAGATGTTCCGCAAATAGATCCGCCTTTTGTTTGTTTGTTTTAGCCCAGTTATCACTGCTGTTTTTCACTGGCGGAATGTATGCCGTTGGTCTTTTAATTTTTTTTGTAGCCTTCCACAGTGAGTATTCTGTAATAGCATCGTTTGTCAGATTTGTAAGGTATCTTTCCACCGATGCATTTTTAAATTCTGCTATCCTTTTTCTGAGCTTATTGTTTAAGCTATTAAGTCTGCTTTTATCACTTGGAGCTCTTGACAGTTGCCATCGTTTGCGAGCTCGTCTCTTTTCTGATATAATGTCGCAAATTTCGTTGGGATACACGTTTCTTTTTACTTTGCTTTTTAATTCAGGCGTTGCAGCCCATGCAGCCTTTTGTATAGCTAAGGTGAAGGACTGTACTTCACTTTCTAATTGCTCTATTGTATTAATTGTTGTGGATAGTTCGATGCGTTCATCTATTAAATATCTGAAATATGTCCAGTCAGTTAGTTTGTTTACTAGACGTGGGTTGTGTTCCTTCATTATAATTTTATTACCAAGTGTTAGCAGCACAGATGACTGATCTGAGTCAAGATCTGGCCCTTCCTTAACTTGGTTAGTATTTGAGGAAATATTCTTAGTTAAGAAGAAGTCGACAACATCCGGGATTTTGTTAATATCTGTGGGCCAGTAAGTAGGATTTCCCGTTGGATGGTAGTTAACATTGTTTTTTTTAATATATTCAAGGAGTTCTCTTCCTCTTGTATTTATTAATCTTGATCCCCAAGATTTGTTCTTAGCGTTGAAATCTCCGCCTATTATGAATTTATTTCCGAATTTACGGAAGAGGCTTTCAAAATTGTTTTGTTTCAGCCTGTAGCTAGGAGAACAATATGCCGCTGCTACCGTTATCTGGCCGCTGCTTGTTTTTATGTTTACGGATTTCGCTTGTATTTCACACGACTGATATTCTTTATCTTCTCGTGGCTAACACCTTCCTTAATTATAACTGCGGCCCCTCCTCTTGCTGTATTTTGAGGATGTGGGGTTTGGTATGTCTTGTATCCGCGAAGTTCGTATTTTGTTCCAATTTTAAAATGTGTCTCGGAGACTAGACATATGTCAATTTTGTTTATGTCGAGAGTCGCTTGCAATTCGTCTTTACGATTCTCGAGGCCATTGGCATTCCATAATAAGATTTGTATGTTTTTAGCCATTATGTTCTTTTAGTTACAGTTCTTTTATTACTGTTTTGTTTTTCAAGGAGAGATATTCTTTCCAGAATTTTCTTATTATTCTTTTCCATATCTCCCATTCTGTTAAGGATTCTTTGCATGATATCCTCCATAGCATTAATGGGAGGCTTTTCGAAGCAACCTGTGCATATGTTTTCTGTGGACCGGTTATGAAGCTTAAGTTTTCATTTTCGCTTAAGGGTAGATTTCCTTTAGCTCCTTTAGATTTCGGTCTCAAGTCTTTTTTGTTTCTTTTTTCTCCGTTTTTGGTTGCGTCTTTTTGAGCAGGCTTTTGCATTTTCTTGCTGTCTTTTATCTGCTATATCTCTTTTGCTACTACACACCCTCTGTAGTTAGCTGGGTGTCTTTCGCTACAATTGGCGCATTTAGGGGCAGCATTTTTTTCCCTTATGCAGTCTTTTGTATGGTGGTCTCCTGCACATTTAACGCATTTCGGGTTTGAGTTGCAGTATTTGTGAGTGTGACCATGCTTTTGGCTGTTCTTACATTGTGGAACTAGCTTTGATTTCCGCAAAGGATGAATTTGAACTTTCATTCATAAGATATCTTTAATTTCATAAATTTTTTTGATGTCTTCATCTTGCTCAAAAGTAAGCATGAACATCGGGAGCGGTGCTTTACTCTTGTACTTAAGCATATTGACAACTTCAAGTATTTTGAAGTTTTTCTTTATTAGGTAATTTGCATTGCGTTCAGATGTGCATGAGTAGTGTAGTTTCTTTGCAACAACCTTTATTGGTCTTGTTTGTTTATTTTCAAACGAGTACCATTGAACTTTTTTCTGGTTTAGCAATTTTGTTAAGTTTCTGTAGGATTCTTCGTTATCCACATTAATTTTAACATCATTGCTATTTAGGAGAGCTGTATTAGCTTTTATTTTATTTTCCTCTAAAATATTCAATAAGCCTTCGTACTTCGTAATACAGAGCACTATAATTGGTCGAGGCTTCATTGTTTTAAGTGGTTTGGTTTCTTTACCTTTCATATTTTCTGGGCTTTTCTGGGTCATTTTTGGTGGTGAAAGCTCCGGAGACCTGCTCATTTTTCTTTTTTTGTTCCTTTTTGTTCCCTTAAAGGGTGGTTCTGTCTCTCTTTGCAGTTCTTCTTCATCCGTAGAGTACACTACAGTTTTAGGTATCTGCTCATTTTTATTGTTCTTATTGACCTGTTCTTTAAGCTGCTGTAGCTCAAGCTTTAGTTTATCAATTTCGCTTGCGAGTTTTTCACAGAGTTGCTTAAAATTGTCTCTTTCTTCACAGGTTTTTTTTTTGTAACAAGCTTCCAACATAGGATTTTCTCGTGTTGGTTGGGATGGTGGTGTTCTTAGCAATTTACGACTCTTTATGAAAGGGTCATCTTTTAGCAACAAATGGTTCCCCCCAGAATCCATGGAACTGGCCTCCGAATAGGGTGGATTTACCAGTTTACCTGGCGTACCACCTGGGTTATATCATTTGTTTTGTTCATTGCATATTTTCCTTTTTTTTAACTTTTTTTCAAAAAGTTTAAAAATTTGGACTTTAGTCGCCTCTTACGACAGGCATGCCTACCTCGGGTAAATTCTGACCCCTACCCGAAGGGGGGATTTGGATTTTAGTCGCCTCTTACGACCGGCATGCCTACCTCGGGTAAATTCTAACCCCTATCCCGAAGGGAGGAACATGTAACATGAGAATTATAATTTGAGTCTTAATTAATCTTGATGCATTCAAAGGAAATTTGTTTTGTTTTGAGACTGTTTAAACCTATTTTATAAAGTAACGTAATTTTTTGATTTTTTAAGGGTCACCCCACCCACACATAACTTTTTTGAAATGCTTAAAATGTAAATTGTAATGGCATTCATCACTTTTCTTTTTACATAAGTTAAAAAATACAGAATGTCAAATGAATTTCATATTTTAATTGAATTGTAATTATTGCTCATATTGAATTATAGGTATACGAGTATATAGGAATTTATGAAATAATAAATATAATCTAATCTAAATCTAAATTTTCGTTTCGAATTATAATGGATCCAAAAACACCTACTATTTGCTCTGATTCGTTATTAAACCCGAATTTATTTCTTAGGCGAAGGAAATTGTTTTTATCCGGCCAAATTTAAATTCTTTCAATGGCTATGTCGAGCATTAAACCATGGAAGCTTAGGGAAAGTTTATTTTTACCAATGGGCAAATAAATCTCAAACGCTTGCACAAAAAAAGTTTAAATGTGTTATACACGTCACCAAGAATTTACCGAAAAAAGCGATTGCGCCAATCAATTGTACAAAAAATATTATTTAAGCCTTCGTAATAAGCTTTTAACATTACAAAATGTAAAGGCTTCAAAGCGAATTATAATGGCTTTATGATAAATCGATTTTGCAAGCAGAAACAATCTTTTCGTTATCTAAAGTTATAATAAAATCATTTGCAACAACAAAAACAAGATCAAGAATTTTTTCTTAATCACTCCTTATATTGTTGATTTGATGAAGAGAAAGAGAGGATAACGAATCTACAACTTGCGACTCAATATCATTTCTAACATTGTGTGCCAGTTTGTCACTTCCAGTCATTCTCCACTCAACGCTACAAATATTAAAAACGTCAAGAATAACAGGAGACTGATTTGTATTTAATAAATTACAAAGATGAGTGATATATAATAGAACTACATACATGGAGGAATATAACAGAGAACAAAATAAAAATCAATTTTATATTCAGCAACAGCAACACAGACGCAAATTTTTTAATCGGAGATAGATGCACGCACAGCCAAGAGAACTCCTCCACCTTTTGTAAAACCAGTCGAAAGAGAACGATCACGCCTGAAGACTACTTAGTGCGAGTCAAACAATTCCGACAACAAGAAATTGTCATTTAGCCAGGTCTCTGTGATAACTTTAACATTAAAACCGTGGGAAAAGGCAGCAAGGTAGAGAGGGTTAGTTTTTGTTCGTATACCACTGGCGTTCTGATCGTATAGAGACAAACACGATGATGACGAAGAGAGATATGGAAATCTCTCGCAAACGACAGTCTACTGTAATTACATGAAATCTTAATATTATTTACAAAGGGCGTCATTGAATAAATGACGTCAAACGTGTTTTTAATCAAAAAAAAGTTGATTTTGATTTGTTTCAGTCAAATCACACTTAAAAAAACAAATATTGCAATCAAAATGTTATATCCATTTATAAATAGAAATTCACTACTTTCAAACGAAAATAAGATTATAATTTACAAAACCATCTTTCAATCAATTCTCTTGTATGGCTGCCAGGTGTGGGGTAAATGTGCTGAATGCCACATAAAAAAATTACAAACATCTCAAAACAAACTATTAAAAATGATGCTTAATTTGCCCTAGCATCATTCTACTTTAGATCTGCATATTAAAACAAATGTTGAGTTTATCTCCAATAGAATAGTAAAGCTCAATGACCCCTTTAGGACTAGATGCGACATCTCTAATAATCCTCTAATAAATCAATTAAATATAGAATAGCTTAGTTAAACATAGCAATGTTAAAATAATTTATGAACAAATATACCCATATGTTAACTTAGTTACTGTTATTTTATTTACTTCTCGAATTATTATTATTATTTTATATATCTGTTATCTGTTAATTTTTTTTTTTGTTAATTTAATATCACTTGTAATTATCCATTTAGTTATTTATTTATTTTTTTTCTCTTTTTTTTCTTTTTCTTTTCTTTGTTCTTTCAAATTGAGGTTTTTTTTCGTTGTTTCCTCAGGATACTTTTTCAGTAGAAAGATATACATTTGTAAATCATATCTCTGTACAAATAATGTAAATTGTGCGATAGCAAAGTGTATATTATTAACGAAATAATAAAATATCAAATATCAATATCAGTCAAATCTAAAGAGAAAACATACGGACAGGCTACAGTCCGCTTGGGCGAACTGTTGGATACCCTATTCTTATTCCTATCCCTCATAAGTGGGCGTGACAAAAGTCTAAGTATGGTTAAATTGTTAAGAACGCTCTACATATTTTGTTATATAACATTTAAAGGATTTTATCAAAAAAAACGCTCCCTAGCTCAAACTTGGGTGTTTCAATAAAATTGTTTTATTTAATTGTGGGCGTCAGTAGGCGGATTTAAAAAAAATGAACACATGAGTATAAAGGGCCCCTAGAGATTTCAGCTCCCTAGCTCAAACTTTGGATTTTCAAAAAAATTGTTTTATTTATTTGTGGGCGTATCAGTGGGCGGATTTTGAAAATATTTATACATGAGCTTAAAGGGCCCCTAGAGAGTATATATTAAAAATTTCAGCTCCCTAGCTCAAATTTTGGTTTTTCAATAAAATTTTTTTATTTTTTTGTGGGCGTGGCAGTGGGCGGATTTTGAAAATTTTATATCCCGAGCAGTTTTAGGAGTCATAGATCATATATAAAAAATTTCAGCTTCCTAGCTCAAAATTCGATTTTTTCCAACATTTTGTTTTTTTTGAGTTTGTGGGCGTGTCTGTGGTCGGATTTCAAAAATTCGTAAACTTAAAATTTCAGCTCTCTAGGTCCAGTTTAAAGGCCTAATTTTTGCCGACGGACGGACGGACGGACATGGCTAGATCGACATTACTATCGATGCTGGTCATAAATATAGTAACTTTTAGGGGTCTACGGGCAATATTAAGGTATGTTACAAACTATGCGTCAAAATTAATATACCCCTAGAATAGGGTATAAACATAGGAAAAGGCTACAGTCCGCTTGGGCGAACTGTTGGATACCCTATTCTTGTCCCTCATAAAGTGGGCTGAAAAGCTAAGTCTAGGTGAATTGTTAAGAACGAAATACATATATTATCAAAGAAAGAACGTTTTTGTAAGAAAACGCCCCTTAAAAGTGTTATGCCAGAAAGCTTTATATGGCGGAATTGTTCAAAACGACTTTATCTACATACTCTGCGAAGAATAGGACTTTCATTAACAACGATTTCTTCAATAAAGCTGTTTTTTTCTTTAAATAGTGGGCGTCCCCATTTTTTTTCTATTTTTAATTGTGGGCGTGTCAGATTTCAAAAATCCGAACACACGAGCATGTTGGGGACCGAAAAGACAATATCTTTAAAATTTCAGCTTTCTAGCCCAAAATTCGATTTTTTCGATAATTTTGTTTTGTTTTTGAGATTGTGGGTGTGTCAGTAGGCGGATTTCAAAAACTTCTAAAGCTGTAAGAGTATATGGATAAAATTTCAGCTTTCTACCTCGAGGCCTATTTTTTGTCGACGGATAGATCGACATTACTGTCGATGCTGATCACGAATATAGAAACTTTTAGGAGCTTACGTTAAATTATATAACAAACTCTGAGTCAAAATGTATATACCCTTAAAATAAGGTATACAAAAAGTCAGAGGAGAAGATGAAAATCAGTAAAATGAATATGCAAAATGACAAATAGTTTTGTTTTGAGTACCTACTTGGGCGAAGTGAAAATACGTCAAAGCTGTGGGAGAGACAGATCTTATTTGCATCACATTAAAAAAAAGAATTGATTCCTGATACTGCGTCTCCACTAGCCGTCAGATGATGCAAATAATTTTTTTAAACATGTCATACGCATTTCTTTTCTGTTTTCAGGACATGCAGGACAACTGCATCAAAAACAAGTAATCCTTTCTTTTCTGCTTCGATTTGTAGGACAAATCGCACACTTGGGCTGCTTCTGTCGTTTCGGTGGAGACTCCCCTGCATGGGACTCACGCGGGTCTCCAAGAACTCCTCTTACTCCCTCAGCTAATTCAAGTGGCATATTTTTAGCCAAACGTCGTTTTATGTGAGGTTTCGGTATATGCAACCCTATATTGATAAAAATATAACAGAAATATCCTCTTTTGGAGTGAAAGGAGGAAATTAAGGTTTTTTTTGCAATCAAATGATAACTCAGAACATAGGGACGGGCTACAGTCCGCTCGGCCGAACTGTTGGATACCCTATTCTTATTCCTATCCCTCATAAGTTAAGAACGCTCTACATATTTTGTTATATAACATTGAAAAGATTTTATCTAAAAAAAAACGAAGCTTTTGTAAGAAAAAACGCTCCCTAGCTCAAACTTTTTCAATAAAATTGTTTTATTTCATTGTAGGCGGATTTTAAAAAAATACGCATGAGCATTAAGGGCCCCTAAAAAGTATATATGTATTATAAATTTCTGCTCCCTAGCTCAAACTTTGGATTTTCAAAAATAAAAAAAATTAATTGTGGGCGTGTCAGTAGGCGGATTTTGAAAATATTTACAAATCAGCATAAAGGGCCCCTAGAGAGTATATATTATAAATTTCAGCTCCCTAGATCAAATTTTGGTTTTTTAATAAAATTGTTTTATTTAATTGTGGGCGTGTCAGTGGGCGGATTTTGAAAATTTGATATCCCGAGCAGTTTTAGAGTCATAGATCATATATAAAAAATTTCAGCTTTCTAGCTCAAAATTCGATTTTTCCAAAATTTTGTTTTTTTGAGTTTGTGGGCGTGTCTGTGTGCGGATTTCAAAAATTCGTAAACTTGATTATTTCGGGACCCTAGAGAGTATGTGGTTAAATTTCAGTTCTCTAGGCCCAGTTTAAAGGCCTAATTTTTGCCGACGGATGGACGGACGGACGGACGGACGGACGGACGGACATGGCTAGATCGACATTACTATCGATGCTAGTCACAAATGTAGTAACTTTTATGGGTCTACATGCAATATTAAGGTATGTTACAAACTATGCGTCAAAATGGTAATTTTTACTAATTACTGTCTTGAAAATATTGAAAAACGTCTTCAAGAAGATTGCGTGTATACTGATTTTTCTAAAGCCTTCGATCGTGTTCAGCACAATGTTCTTTTAAAAAAGCTTAATCTTTTTGGATTTCATTCTAATATATTAAAATGGATTGGCAGTTACTTGGCCAACCGCAAACAATTTGTTAAACTTGGATCCGCGTGGTCGAATGAAATTCGAAATTTTTCAGGTGTTCTCCAAGGAAGTCATATTGGCCCTCTTCTATTCCTTCTTTTTATCAACGATTTACCCTCTTTCGTATCAAGCGCGAAATGTCTTTTGTACGCAGATGATCTAAAGATCTACAAAACAATAAACTGTATGTCAGATGTCTTAGCGTTGCAATATGACTTATACAGTTTAAATGATTGGTGCGTTCTTAATGGCCTTTATTTAAATATAAGAAAATGTTCGGTTCTCACGTTTAGTAGAAAAAAATTCCCTATATTATTTAATTATAAAATACTAAACACGCCATTGAGTAGGGTTTCAGACCAAAAAGATTTAGGAGTAATCTTTGACACTGAACTAAACTTTTCTTTGCATATAGACTACATAGTTGGCAGAGCTAATCAAATGCTAGGTTTCATTTTTCGAAACTCTAAAGATGTTAGTGATCCATATACTCTTAAAACTTTGTATAATGCCTTGACCCGTTCGATATTAGAATACTGCTGTATTGTTTGGAATCCTCTTTATCGCAATGCTGAATCTCGCCTAGAGAAAATTCAAAGAAGGTTTACTAGGTATGCACGACGTAAATTCGACTGGAACAATAATCTTCCAACCTATGATGATAGATGTTCTTTAATAAATTTGAAACCTCTTTTTAAAAGAAGGATATATTATTCCGCAATGTTTGCTAATGATGTCTTAACTGGTCACATTGATTGCTCGTTTCTACTGTCTTTATTAATTGTTTATGCTCCTTCTCGTGTTCTTCGACCTAGGGATCATCTTTTCTTTATGCCACCTAGACACAGAACTAATTACGGTCAGAATGATCCTATCACTATGGCTTGCGTTAATTATAATAAATACAAAAACCTAATTGATTTCAATATGAGTAGGGAGCATTGTAAATCCGTAATTTTAAGTAATTTATAAAAACTGCCGTATTCATACCTATTATTGTAAAGTAATCTAAAATAAGTCGAACTTGTAAGATGAAATGAATAAATAAATAAATAAATAATAAATAAAATTATTATACCCTTAGAATAGGGTATAAAAAGAGTAGTCCCTTGGACGTGTTTGGCTGTATTTGCCGTTTGTTCTTGAGAACGATTCCATCTCATCATTCCTAGAATGCCAATTTTATATCCATACTATCGAACAAAAAAATAAAACTACCAGAAAATTTGTACAAATAAGAAAAGGCAACATGGGGTGATGCGTCACCCCAGTCCATACGGGTGGCCTTAACAATAGCCTACTGCTGGAACTCCTCATCAGCAACTGACAAATACATGGAATAGACCACTTCGCGAAGCTATCTCTTTCTGATGTGCCGAATCCCTTTCTTAAACGTCAGAAACAAATTGAATGATCGTATGGAAAAATTATTATGATTGTTTATAATAAGGGTTCTGAGCACTCGTTGCCTTACGCAACAAGTGGTCAAAATCCTAATTGCTTTCCGAGCGCGTGGCAGTCGTTAACGTGCACAAGCGCCGTGAGCTGACAGAACCCTTACAGCGTTAGCACCACCACAAGTTGACGAGCCCGGCCTCTCCTAGAAACGCCTTAGCTAACTTAGTCTCACTTATAAACTAAGAGGATGTTACCTAGAATAACGCACCGTCTTGGGATGACATGTTGACCCCTCCCCCCTCAAAACTTACCAAAATTTGGTAAATTGATTTTCCGTATCGAATTTATCTCTCTCCGCAATAGCGGAGCCAAAACGGAGGAGCTCATGAGCATTGGCGACGTCCCCGCCGCGGATGAGCCGCTTATCTCTCGCCCTACGCTAGCGGTGGTATAATACCGGGATACCATCTATCGTCTGTACCAGCCCTTTTGCATCAATATGGATAAATGCCTCAGGTGGGATAAAGCTAGACCGGAGCGTACTCTCTATGTACATTTCATTGGAGTAGTAAGCCCCAAAGATCAGGCTATTGTCACTGGCCATCGAACTTGCAACGTGCCTTCGAGTCACCTTAATGAGGAAACTGTCAATCCTATTCAACTGAGCCCCATCGTATAGGACCCTCGTAAAAACCCATGTTCGGATAATTTAGAATTCATCCGTATTTTCCTTTTTTAACTTAGATTTAGCTTACAGATATAAAGAAACATGATGGTACACAGATGAAGCCAAAGCAGTGCTTAGTGACTAAGTAGAGATGAAAAATGTCGCCGTGAATTGAAATACAGTATTTGCCAGAGGAACACAAATATAAAGTGCGCTCAAATTCAAGAACCGTCTGTGGAGGGTGTGTGTCTTGAGTTAGCAGAAATTTCTTCTTCGGCTGCTGATAGAAAGTTTGCTGTCGACGAACTGGGAATGCCCAGGAAATCCGTTCATCAAAGTTCATCAACAATGCTCAAGCCTGCTTTGTGTGGATGATGAAAAAATACTACACAGGTGGCAGCAGTATTGTAAATTACTTCAAAATGAACAATTTCCTCGGAAATACTTTCCGAGAGCCGTTCCAGCCGTACAATGAAGAAGTACACGACATTACTGTCATATAAGTTAGAAATTCGGTCAAAGACTCCGAAAAACGAAACGCAGTTGGGCCGGACGAGATACCCTCTGAGTTCTGGAAGAAGATGACCGTTATCGGGTCAAAATGGCTCATAATTCTCATCTTTTTTATTTTTATTTTTCAATTTAAGACATTAAATCATTATTACGCAAAATATGTTTCAGCTTAATTTTACTAACATGCAAGTCAATCACATGATCATTTAGATTATAGATTCTACTCATGCGACTAATAGACTCATGCCTCCCATAATTCGTTCTATGATGGGGACTAAACAATAATTTAACACTGCGTAAATTATGGGCACCACCACGAAAATTAAAGACAATAGACGACAGCAAGTCAGGTGCATCTATTTGACCGGATATAAGCTGTTGTAAAAAAATGATATCGCTATTAAGCCTTTGTTGAGAAAGGGGTAACGTTTGAAGAAGCTTGATACGTTGACTGTACGGAGGAAGGTTAAATGGATCATCCAATGGAAGTCCTCTAAGTGCAAATCGAATAAATTTACGTCGAATGGCCTCTATTCGATTTGACCGAATGTTGTAGAACGGTGTCCAAACTTGAGAGGCATACTCTAGAATCGGACGGACAAAACAATTGTACAATGACATAGAAACGTAAGGGTCATTAAATTCTTTGGCCCACCTTTTTACGAAGCCCAGTATAGAATTAGATTTATTAATAATAGAATTAATATGCTTAGCAAAAACCAGTTTGGGGTCGAAAAAACCCCAAGATCCTTAAAATTATCAATATTACAAAGAATATGTTGAGACAGAGAATATTGAAAGGTGGAAGGGATATTCTTTCTAGAGAATGTCATATGTTGACATTTAGTAGGGTTCAGGGATAAACCGTTTTTATCACACCAATTGGCGAAGCTATTAATGTCAGATTGAAGAAAAATTCTGTCTTGCTGACTAGTGTAGTGATAAATTTATATATTTTCATATCATCAGCGTAGATCAGGATATTACTGTAATTTATACATGCCTTAACATCATTAATGGCAAGTACAAATAGAATTGGTTCGAGGTGACTACCTTGGGGAACTCCAGACTGAGCTGTAAAAGATACAGATAGCGATCCTCTAAATTTGGCTTGATAAACCCTTGATCTAAGGTATGAATTAACCCATTTTATGAAACATGGTGGGAAACCAAAAGCCCTGAGCTTAAATTCGATTATTTAATGGGGCAGCTGGTCGAAAGCCTTAGAGATGTCAGTGTATATGCAATCCATTTCGTCCTTATTCTATAAGGCATTAGAACAATCATGCAAGAAACTTAATAGATTAGTGACAGTGGATCCAATACCACCCGATGGTATTACCTTCTATATCGACAGCCAGGCAGCAATAAAAGCCTTAACTGCAGCAGAAATAAAATCAAAGCTTGTGAAATGCTGTCGCGAAGAACTCAAGGTTCTTGGTACCCAGCATAGGGTATCACTCTGCTGGGTCCCGGGACATGAAGGTATTCCGGGCAACGAGAAAGCGGACGAATTAGCAGGACAAGGTTCGGAAGCTGTGTCAGAACAAGCTGATCCCTCTGTACTCCCCCCGCCTTGCTCACTCAGGCTTGATGCAGGGAAAAAGGCAATAAGAGAGGCGAACCTTAGATGGACGGCACTAGATACTTGCCACACCACTAGAACGCTATGGCCAACCTACAATGAGGCCAGAACCGAGAGTCTAATGAAAAAGGATAGAATATCACTATCCACCCTCGTAGGTATTTTAACGGGGCACAACACTCTGCGGTACCATATGAAAAAATTACGCTTGACGGAGGAAGAACTCTGTAGAAGCTGTGGCGACGAGGAAGCTCTGGAAGACACTACCCACTTCCTGTGTCACTGCCCGGGTCTCCAACACATTAGACACAGATTCCTGGGGAGACACTTCTTCCACGACCTAGACGAACTCTCCAGCACACCAATAGACAGAATGATGAAGTTCATCAAATCTACAGGATGATTTGCATCGAACAACACAGCGAGTAACTAATCTCAGCTGTTTATAGACAGGGTTAAAAATGAGTATGGGACTACCCTCCTCCCCCGATGGGCATCACAATGGGTCAGCATTGACCTGAGTGTGGCACTATGCCAGCCCACCTACCTAACCTAACAGTGGATCTGTTTCTTACAAATCCATGCTGTTCATTACAAATTATATTGCGACAAAGAAATATTAACTTTTCACAAACAATTTGTTCAAAAAGCTTAGGGATACACGAAAGCTTTGAAATGGGCCTATAATTAGTGATATCACCCTAAATGACTTACGGAAATGATCTGCAAACATATTGCTTGCATCTAGCGAATCAGCACTTGTAGAACTATTGTAAGTAAGCTTCGATGGATAACCATCGGTTTTTTTCTTAGAATTGACAAAACCACAGAAAAGTTTGGGGTTCAATTTTAAAGAGCATTCCATTTTACTTATATATGTAGTCAATATATAAGTTACAGGATATAGATTTGAATTCATTAAACAAAGTGAAATAGAGTTCAAGATCTGAATGGCAGAGACTTTTTAAATAGTTCTTCTAAGCCCTATTACGTCTGTTTCGTATCGATTTGAGCTCGATTGGACGTTTTCAGATTTCTAGAGGATTTCACAGGAATCATTCTTTTCATGCAGTTATCCATCAAAGAATCAAAAGAACCTACTGCATCTTCAATATGAGACAACGCAGTAAGATTAAAATTAAATCTGTTAATTTCATCAGAAAGCCTTTGAAAATTTGCTTTCCGACAGTGAAAAGATTGCGAACGGTCATACGAATTACTATTTTCGTACAAATGTGCGCCTAGTTCAATAAATACATCCAAGGGTGGATGATTTTTATCTATGTTAGTTATACTGAAGTGGGATTCCAGAACCACAGTACTAACAGAGTCAGAAGAGAAAACAAGATCGAGAGTTCGATTTCTGAAATTTTGTATACAGCTTGTTTGCTGTAAGTCAAAAGACAAAATGTTGTATAGTAAAGCGAGCTCTTGTTGGGCAGAGTCAAAGGATGGAATGAAATGAGAATCATCCTCAGAAGGTACCAATCCAATATGTGCGCATATAAGTAAGACAGTGCTGCCACAACAAGATATGTCAAAAATATGGTCTAGTGCCATAGAAAGTTCCGAATATAAAGAACATAGACGAGACGATGGAATGTACGCATTAACAACATATAAATGTTTGTTCTTAAGTGTAATTTTTACACAGATAACTTCGACATTAAGTTGAAATGGAAAGTCAATCTTTCGTGACTCAAAGTTGGAACGAACAGCGATCAGGACACCTCCTCCAAGCGCTTTCAGGTCATTGTTATGACGGTCGTTTGTGAATACGGAGAACTCATGATTGAAGAGTTCCGTGTCTAAAATTCCGGCATTAAGCCATGTTTCCGTCAAGGAGAAGATATCATGACAGAGGGCTTGGAAGTTTAAATGTATTTTTTTGTGCGGAGTCCCCTTACATTTTGATAGTAGAGCGACAGCCTAGTTGGTTTTTTAACACGGACGGACAATCTTTCCTGCGACTTTTTGTCGAACTTTCTTTAACTAACGTATTTTGAGGCCATGCAGTGCTATTGCACAGCTTTATATACTGAAGGGGCAACAATTTTGAAAGACGCAACAAACCCATCAGCCTTGCTGATTTTGGTGCATTAGATTGAGTCATCTTTTGGGACCAAGTTTCTCGAGACCAAATGGTTCAAGACATCGTCTGAAAAAGTGTTTGGTTTTAGATATCGGCCTGGGAATCGATTCAATAGTTCCAGATTCTGTACCTAAGGAATGATTTATGTATGTTAGGTTTCTGGATGTGAGTCCCATAAAGAGTGGGCGCTGGGAAAGATGAAGATCAGAGAATGTTGATACGTTGAGGACGGTGGTATTGAAATTGTCGAATAAGTCTTTAAACCCCTTAGATAATTTCAGCATGTCAGCCTTGAAGACTGACATTTTGAAAGCAAGGGTGGACAGTGACAATTTTCGACACGGGGAGCAGACCCATAAGGCGATCTCCGAAGCTTTAACTCAGCTGCACCAAAGGGGTCAGTAATAATTGTGGACAAAGTTTTAGAAATAAGAAGGTACAAGCACATTATATACATATTATTGAAAAGGAAGAGAAAAAAAAGAACAGTAACAACCGCTTACAAAAAACACAAAATACAAACTGATGAGAGGCGATCCAATGCCCAACCACTGGAGGGAACGTTTTCTTCTGCCTTTGTACAAAGGAAAAGGCGACACGCGAGGCTGTGACAATTACCATGAAGATCGTTGAGCGGGTAATAGATAGCCTATCGCGGAAAATAATACGGCTATCTGAAGAAAAGTGCGGGTTTGTCGCAGGTAAATCAACCACCGATGCAATCCAAAGTATAAGGATCATGATGGAGAGACATCGTGATTCCTTAAGGATTTGCATATGGGGCTGGTCGATTTTGAAAACCCTTTGATAGACAACCAAGGCAGCTGTTATGGGTGGCGCTAAGACAGCGAGAAGTTCCAGAAACCTAAGTACAGATGATCATGGATATGTATAAGGGAGAAGAAGCAAGATTAAGATGCCCCGTTGGCACCGTTCACAATCAAAGTCGGTGTACACCAGTGAATTTCCTTGACAGTTATTACAGTCTTTGAATATCTGCTGGAAGGAAAGGTGACGGACCACAAAGTGCATCAGTTACCTATTCTTTGCTGACGATGGAGCCATCATAAGCGAGGATCGAACGTCCGTGCAACGAGCACTTGATGTATGGGTGGAAGTTTTGAAGGGGAATGGGCATCGTATTACTCCGAAGAAAACAGGATACTTGTACTGATCCGCTCCGACCAATTCCAGACATTTATATGAACGGAGGAGTGATTCTAAAGTGCGGAAAGTGCAAATCTGGGCGCAGAGGATATATTCGTTTTTATACCCTATTCTAGGGGTATATTAATTTTGACGCATAGTTTGTAACATACCTTAATATTGCCCGTAGACCCCTAAAAGTTACTATATTTATGATCAGCATCGATAGTAATGTCGATCTAGCCATGTCCGTCCGTCCGTCCGTCGGCAAAAATTAGGCCTTTAAACTGGACCTAGAGAGCTGAAATTTTAACCATATACTCTCTAGGGTCCCGAAATAATCAAGTTTACGAATTTTTGAAATCCGCCCACAGACACGCCCACAAACTCAAAAAAACAAAATTTTGGAAAAAATCGAATTTTGAGCTAGGAAGCTGAAATTTTTTATATATGATCTATGACTCCTAAAACTGCTCGGGATATAAAATTTTCAAAATCCGCCCACTGCCACGCCCACAAAAAAATAAAACAATTTTATTGAAAAACCTAAATTTGAGCTAGGGAGCTGAAATTTTTAATATATACTCTCTAGGGGCCCTTTAAGCTCATGTATAAATATTTTCAAAATGCGCCCACTGACACGCCCACAAATAAATAAAACAATTTTTTTGAAAATCCAAAGTTTGAGCTAGGGAGCTGAAATTTATAATATATACTCTCTAGGGGCCCTTTATGCTCATGTGTTAATTTTTTTTTAAATCCGCCTACTGACACGCCCACAATTAAATAAAACAATTTTATTGAAACAGCCAAGTTTGAGCTAGGGAGCGTTTTTTTTGATAAAATCCTTTAAATGTTATATAACAAAATATGTAGAGCGTTCTTAACAATTTAACCAAACTTAGACTTTTGTCACGCCCACTTATGAGGGATAGGAATAAGAATAGGGTATCCAACAGTTCGCCCAAGCGGACTGTAGCCAGTCCCTATGTTTTAAAGACAATTTAAGGCCAGATGAAAATGGCTCAAAAATATAACTTTTTTCATAGTTGTTGGGGTCTTTTTGTCTGTCGAATGAAGAACTAATAACGCCAAATCTAAAAATGTGAGATTTATCCCGTGATGCTTTGGAGTAAGGGATTAAAGCATAGAGGATTATGGAACAGGGGAATTTGGAAAAGGGGATATACCATATAAATCGGGAGATGGAAATGCAAACCGTAGTTACTGCGTAGGCGTGCCTCAAAGAGATAAAAATAACGATAGATACAATCGGGATATACATAGATTGGTGGTTAGATTGGGTTGCTGATAATGTATTGGTATATTAAGTCGTATTGGGCGCTAATATGTGATTTGTTGTTCGTCGACGATTAAACTTCATTCATGAGTGCTTATTACCGACCAAGTAGAGATCGCACGTTAGGGCCCAGATCCTTGGATAAGTCTAGATTAACTAAGACTTAGTTACATATATTAAGTTAGAACAGTTTTTATTATTATTTAAATAAATTATGTGTTTAAAAGGTTTTCCACATTTTTCCTTCAAGGAATAAAATATTATATATAAATATATTGAGATAAATAATTAAAAAAAAAATCAAGTGACGACTCTTAGTTAATTTAATGTACAGTAAACTGTCCCACACTATATCAATTAGTCTTTGACTTGGTGTAGTTTCCAAACTATTGGATAACATTTCTAGAAGCTTGAATGTACTTAATATTTGGTTTATTAGCTTGTATTTCACCAAAAACATCTAAATCGATCACAGAAAATAGCTACTTTCGAGTATTTCTTTTAAAAGAACTTCAACTGGTTGTCTGTTTACAAGAGTGTGCACACAGTAAACCACTGTCTAGTTTATAGTGAACCGACAGTGTTTATTCATTATGTTCATCAATAACAATTGATCGACATTGGGAAATAATAGCGAATTTTATCAGAATAATCAAGAACTAAAAAAAATTGATCGATAAAAAACAATTTTTATTTAGTTTTACGAAAACATTAACATTAAACATAGGGACGGGCTACAGTCCGCTTGGGCCAACTGTTGGATACCCTATTCTTATTCCTATCCCTCATAAGTGGGCGTGACAAAAGTCTAAGTATGGTTGAATTGTTAAGAACGCTCTACATATTTTGTTATATAACATTTAAAGGATTTTATCAAAAAAAAAAACGCTCCCTAGCTCAAACTTGGGTGTTTCAATAAAATTGTTTTATTTCATTGTGGGCGTGCCAGTAGGCGGATTTAAAAAAAATTAACACATGAGAATAAAGGGCTACTAGAAAGTATATATTATAAATTTCAGCTCCCTAGCTCAAACTTTGAATTTTTAAAAAAAAAAAAAATAATTGTGGGCGTGTCAGTGAGCGGATTTTGAAAATATTTACACATGAGCATAAAGGGCCCATAGAGAGTATATACTATAAATTTCAGCTCCCTAGCTGAAACTTTGGATTTTCAAAAATGAATATACCCTTAGAATAGGGTAAAAAAAAAATATTTTATTTATTTGTGGGCGTGTCAGTGGGCGGATTTTGAAAATGTTTTATCCCGAGCAGTTTTAGGAGTCATAGATCATATATAAAAAATTTCAGCTTTCTAGCTCAAAATTCGATTTTTTCCAAAATTTGTTTTTTTTGAGTTTGTGGGCGTGTCTGTGCGCGGATTTCAAAAATTCGTAAACTTGATTATTTCGGGACCCTAGAGAGTATATGGTTAAAATTTCAGCTCTCTAGGTCCAGTTTAAAGGCCTAATTTTTGGCTACAGACGGACGGACGGACGGACATGGCTAGATCGACATTACTATCGATGCTGATCATAAATATAGTAACTTTTAGGGGTCTACGGGCAATATTAAGGTATGTTACAAACTATGCGTCAAAATTAATATACCCTTAGAATAGGGTATAAAAATGGAGCCAAGCTACATCTTTCTGGTTCTCTAAGAGTCAAGAAAGGGTGTTTTTTTACACAAATATCTCATCCTATTTAGTGGGTTCTTTTTTGGGACTATCTAAGACTATAAAAAAATGTTAATTTATTATTAAAATTTTATAGTTGTGTCTGGTGTATGGCTAGTATTTTTGTGTACTCATTGTGTACCACTATGACCTAGTTCACTTTGATAACTTTTCTGATAGGTTATATTAGGTTAGCTTGGGGTGGCTGTCAGCCTAAGGCCAACACACTTAGACCAATGTTAGGTTCATTGTGATACCACACGGATGTAGGGGTTTCTTTCACGACTCGTTAAACCATTTGGTGATTCTTATGAAGCGCGATATACTTCTAACGTCAGCGTTACCCAAGTGATTTAGATCGTTAAGCAGGAAATCTTCCAGATAGAAATTTCTGTTATAGGAGAGAGCAGGACATGTACAAAGAAGGTAAAGTGTAGTCTCCTCCTGCTCCTCGTCCATTCAGCTTCTGCAGAAGTCGTTTGAATAAATGCCAAGCCTCGATGCGTGCCTTCCTATCAGACAGTGCCCCGTAAAGGCACCTATAGTGGAGCTAATATGCAGGCGGTTTAGTGAGATTAGACTCTTAGAGCGTCGCAGGTCCAACTTTGGCCAGATATGCTACGTCGCTAGACACGTGTTACCTTACCTCTTGTCCACCTAAGGTTTGTACTCTCGATTGCGGATAGCTGGAATAAAAGTTTGCAAGTAGCGATTGGTATTCCCAGAAAACTCTTTCCAGGTAAAAGAGCTAGTTTGGTTCCCTTTTTGGCGAGTTCATCTGCCCTGCAGTTTCCTGGAATGTCTCTATGCCCGGCACCCAACAGAGGTGAATGTTAAATTGCTGCGCCATCTCCCTTAAAGATGAACGGCAGTCAAGGGGTGCGATGGAATTTAAAGAGACTGAGTCCACGGATTTATCGGGGCTTGACTGTCTGCGAAGATACGGATGTCCTTTGTGGATATCACATTTCTCTTCAGCCACGTCAGGGCTTCTTTTATCGCCATAATTTCCTTATGATGAAGGGACTATTCAATAGTGCGTAAGAGAGAGTAAAGGGCGGTTTCGACCGACTTACCTTTACAGTACGCATGCTGAGCCGCAGGCCGACGTTGCGTATTAATATTGGTACAGAAATAGATATCGATCAGTCGCTCCAGCGTTTTAAGGAGGAACGATGATAGGTTAATAGGTCTGAGGTCTTTTGGACTGACATGGGAGAATTTTCCGGCTTTGGGTATGAAGACCACTTTCACTTCTCTCCATGCCTAAGGAATATATACCAGATTCAAACAGCTATTCAGAATCATCTCCAGTGCTGGTACGATGATATCCGAAGACATTTGTAGCTCGGCAGGCATTATGCTGTCTGGTCCTGCAGGCTTGAAGGGCTTGAAGCTTTGTAGTGCCCAAAGCAGCTTGTCCTTTGTAATCAGACTTTGTGAATTAGTTATCTGTGCCAGTGACCTGTTCAGGTTACTATATCCGGAAATGTTGGAGCTACCTGGGAAGAGCCATCATCTTTTTTTAGACAGCTGGGTATAGTTGGATTCGAAGCGAGGATCTTTCTTAGCCTTGAAGCCTCAGAGGATTCTTCTATTTTGCCACAGAATAGTCTCCAAGATGATCTTTTGGCTTTCCTTATTTCTTTTTTTTATATAATTTGGGGGTCCACCAGTGTGGCTTTCTCTTTCCCCTGTGTCGTATGAGGGGACAGGAAGCAGACATCGCTTTGTTAAAAGAAAAGGTAAGCTCATTGACTTTGTAATCAAGTTCGTTAGAGTTCAGGGTGGACTTAAGAGTTAAGAGATAACTAGTTTGCGCAGAGTTTCTCTGTATTTGGGCCAATTGGTTTTCCGAGGATTACGGAAAATAGGTTGGCAGGGAGGATCACCTTTTGGATAAAACTGTTGAAAATCAATATTTTGAAGTGTTTCCGATAAATCTCTCTATGTAGGTATATTATATTTTCAAATTGAACAAAAATAAAAAGAACTATTTCTGATTTACTTACTTAGTAAAATGCACATTTGCTTGAGCACAACCGACACCGACGACCGCACTTTCTCACAGCTTCAATTTTCGACGAAAGTCGCTAGATTGAATTGCTGATCACATTAATATATATTTTACTGTCAGTGGTTGTGGTGTTATTTTGTAAAATATTCTTTTATTTTGTGTCGTGCTTGTTTGTTACATACCGATAAATGGGTACCGACTTGGCAATTTGTACCTTATCCTTTTAAATGGCCTCGGTCATTAACCTGTTGTTTCGTTAATTAGGATGGTCTCGTTCGGAAGTGGTGTCGAATATGCATGCGAATATGCATTTTTGTAATATTCAATATGCAACAAGCTAACAGTTTCCAGGATATTATCCCAAAGTCAAGCTGTTAAGACCGTTAATATCTAATATTTTCATTTATTTTCATCCCAAAGCTAATAAAATGACAGTCATGACTTTTCAGTATGACTCATTGATTGATTTATTTGGTATGAAAGTGTAAATTTCTTTTGTTATTGCACATATATTTAATACAAAGATGTGATATTTTAATGATATCTTTTTACTGAAACATTACTGGATATAAAATCGGACCTTCTGAGTACAAAAAGAAACATAGCGACAGGCTACAGTCCGCTTGGGCGAACTGTTTTTATTTTATTTATTTTTATTTATTTATTTAAGAAGAGCCTATACACATTAAGATATAATATCTTATAAACTAGTGATAAGCTATAAAAATTAACAAAAGAGAGCTTAATGTATGACCACATAGTTCTGAACAATAGTAACAGCAGTAAGTACTTAAATGTAGAAGAAGAAAGAAAGAATAATAAAAATAATAGGAGAGAAAGAAAAAGGGGGAACAAAAAGAAAAGGATGAAGATTGAAAGTATGGGACAGAATTGGAAGGCCCATTAGAGAGAGAAGACATACTTTAGGGAACAGAAAAACAGTGTCTTAATTGGTTTTTAAATCTTGTTGGATTACTTGTGTTTTTGATATAGCGCGGCAAAGAATTCCAAAGGCTAGTAGCGTTAATAAAAAATTGGCGCTGAGATATCAGGGAAGCGTGGCGGGGTTGAATCAATTGGTTGGACCTGGCCGAGGAAAGTCTTGTAATTCGTTCGAACAGGTAGGGTGGTTGGTGTGTTAGCAGAATATTTGAAAATAGTAATAAGGTGCGGAACTGAAAATAACTCTCAAGCGGCATGTTGACCAGTCTAATGGAAAAATTCGATACTCTATCGTATCTTCGAAGTCCAAAAATATATCGAATGGTACTATTAAAGACAACATTAAGCTTTCTCTTGCATAAGTAATTACAACTGGAGAAAATTTCACAGCCGTAGGCCAGGATAGGTAAAATTAAGCTTTTCGCAAGCATTAGACGTGTCTTTAAGGGAGTATACAACTGAGTCACCCAGAGAGTACGTAACACACCATATGTTTTCCCGACAATAGAGTTAATGTGCTTGTCCCATGTGAGGTTACGGGTGAAAATTCCTAGGTTTCTACCGGTGTCAACATATTCTATAGCGACATTATTTAATGTAATCCGAGGAAAATAAGTTAGGTCAAGGATTTTTTTGGATATGACCAAGCACTTAGACTTCGACGGGTTTATAGCGAGGCCATTAAGTAGAGCCCAACCTGCTACCCTCTCAAGATCCTCATTCATTCTGCAAGCACCATTTTCGATCAGTCCAAGGCGGCAGCTGTAGTACATTTGTACATCGTCTGCATACAAATGGGACGAACAGTTCTTAATGATTGAGGTAATTTCATTAACATAAAGGGAAAACAGTAAGGGGCCGAGTATGGATCCTTGTGGGACACCACTAATGGTTGGAAGAAAGTCCGACAAACTCTGGCTTATTTCAACTGCTTGCATTCTATTCGATAGATATGATGAAATAAGCTTTACAGCTTCAGGCGAAAAGTTGTATTGTCGACGGAGCTTTTCTGTAAGACTACTGTGAACCACTGTGTCAAATGCCTTGGAGAAATCGAGAAGAACAAGAAAGCTGACTTTGTCCTCGTCCAGTGCTTGCCGAAGATCCTCTATGACATTTAACAAAGCGGTAACACAGCTGTGCTTGTCTCGAAAGCCACTTTGCTTTGGTGTAAGGAGATTATAAGTCTTAAGGTACTCGCTCAACTGTCTTTTCAATATGCGTTCGAAAACTTTGGACAGGAATGGTAAAATAGAGATGGGTCTAAACTCATTGCATTTAGCATTTTTGGGTATCGGCAGGACTTTCGCTAGTTTCCACTCGCCAGGATAGATACCCGTGGTCAGAATGGTGTTGAAAATGTACGTTATGTACGGCAGTACAACAGGGAGAATCAGTTTTAAAAATGAAGGGTGCATTTCATCTAGCCCGATGGCATTAGAACGAATCGAAAGTATGCATTCTACAACTTCTAAACTACTGACCCCTATGAACCCGAAACTGAGATGACCAGGTTGCTCAATTGTGGGGTTCGCTATCGTTTCAGGGGCAGATAGAGGCGGAGGAGGAAGGGAAACAAATTTTGAGTTTAGTAAGTTGGCGTCGACATTCTCAATAGGATTATTTTTCGACTTTCCTAACCCAATACTGCGCAAGTTATTCCACAGCTGCCAACCGTTTAAAGAAGTATTGAGTTTTGTGGACAAATTGCGGTTCTTGGCTGCACGAATTTCCTTTACAACTCTATTACGAAGTGATTGATACACTTGTCTGAGCTCTGGTAGACGATAGCGTTTCCACGAGTTGTATGCCTGATCACGTTGCTGCATTAAGACGCGTATCTGGTTAGAAAACCAAAGTGGGTTACCCGATTTACTGAGCTTGGTTTTTAAAACAAAGTGTCTATTAAAGAGGCGAGCAACGCTATCGTTTAGAAAGTGTACCTGCTCATTGGATGAACGTAAGTACAAAATATTGTCCCAAGCTATGCTCCGGACATCTTCGTCAAGTTGGGAGTAGTTAATGTTTCTAAAATCACGGTAGCTAAATGTCGTTTCTAGAGACGCGGTGTTAAAACTAAAAATAAGGAAAATGAGATCGTGTTTTGAAAAGCCTGGTGCGGAGAGTTGATCGTAGAGCAACACTTTATTTGTGTCATTTACGAAAAATAAATCTAGAAGTGTCGTCTCCCCGCCGAAAAAGTGCGTCGGCGTTGTAATATTGACGGACCTTAGGTTAAGCGTACTCATATAATCAGTGAGGACATCTTCACATAACAGATTGCTATTAAAATCGCCACATAAAATAATATTAGAGCAATTCAATGTGATTTCCTCTAAAAGTTCGATTAGGGGTGATAAGTTTGTATGCTTACTGGGCCTGTAAATTCCGCCGATAAGTAACTTGTCGTTGTTACCGATTAAATCAATAAAAACATACTGAGTGACAGTACTCACCTCAGAGGAGCACCTCAGCTGGCACTTAATTGCTTCCTTGACATAGACAGCCACTCCACCACCCTGACGATTTCTATCGGAACGAAAGACACGATAGCCTCTTAAGGAACAGGTCCGATCATTTAAATCACTCACCAACCACGTTTCAGAAACACAAACAACGTCAACACAAGATCCTTCAAACAAGTCACAACAACTGTTGGATACCCTATTCTTATTCCTATCCCTCATAAGTGGGTGTGACAAAAGTCTAAGTATGGTTGAATTGTTAAGAATGCTCTACACATTTAAAGGATTTTATCAAAAAAAACGAAGCTTTGGCAAAAAAACGCTTCTTAGCTCAAACTTTGGTTTTTCAATAAAATTATTTTATTTAATTGTGGGCGTGTCAGTAAGCGGATTTAAAAACAATTAACACATGAGCATAGAGGGACCCTAGAGAGTATATATTATAAATTTCAGCTCCCTAGCTCAAACTTTGGATTTTCAAAAAAAGTTTTTTTTTAAATTGTGGGCGTGTCAGTAGGCGGATTTTGAAAATATTTACACATGAGCTTAAAGGGCCCCTAGAGAGTATATATTATAAATTTCAGCTCTCTAGCTCAAATTTAGGTGTTTCAATAAAATTGTTTTATTTAATTGTGGGCGTGTCAGTGGGCGGATTTTGAAAATTTTATTTCCCGAGCAGTTGCGTTTAGAGAAAAATACCAAAAAAACCTCTGATTTAAGAAAAAAAAAATCAATTAGATTGTTATGTTAATAATTAAAAAGTTATAGTAATAAGTAATTAAATGACTAAATCACTAAATAAATAAATAAATAAATTGATAAATAAATAAATAAGTAAATATGCAACACCCCGCTATTGCAATTAAAAAAAAATATATATATATTGTAACTTTTCCGTAGCCTACCTCAAGGGGTTTGAATAGTCAAATTTAATAGCATACTCCCAGGAGTAATTTAAAATTATATAATTTGTAAATTTTACTTCCTTTTATACCTCACACTGTCTGTCAACTAAAACCATCTTAAGTGACCGAAAATAAAACTATTCGACACAGAGTTTGTCCATACAGAAAACGTCTACGGCTTTTTTTACCTAATTATTTTCACCAACTCCGTTTCCCTTGAAATTCGACCAATACTTGGCCTTTTTCAAAAACCAATCCCCTTGAAATTCGACCAACACTTGGCCTTTTTCAAAAACCAATCCTCACGCTATTCGACCAATACTTGGCCTTTAGTGTGAGCAACGTCTCCCGACGCACACAACTCGACCAATACTTGGCCTTTTGTGCACGTCACTACGACCTAGGTAGACAGAGACGTCTACAAATAATTGAATAAAATGATAAATAAATAAATAAGTAAATAAATAAATGAACATAATAAAACAAGTAAATACAATTAAATAAATAAATAAATAAATAAGTCAAAAAATAAATAAGCAAAAAATTATACAAACACTAAATAACAATGAATGAGTAACAATCATTAAGGATAACATTTCAACAATCAGAAAAATGAAATACCAGTTGTATCACAAAAAAAGAAAAAACAAAAAATGAGGCATTGTTACTAAGCCACCTCGTTAATGAGATTATCTGCATAATAGCATCTTGTGATAAATGCATTGGTAGGTTTTTGTGTTCTATTGAAGACCAATTCAACATTGATCCTAATATGGAGGTCATATGAATCACGGCCGTAGCCAGGACCTAATGTATGGGTAAGTTAAGTTTTTTTGGGTGAGCTGACATTTTTTTAAAAGAAAGTCAAAATATATACGAGTAGTCTAGAAAAAAATAATTTTTATTAAACCGGTGGTATTAGCAATATCACATTCATGTTTTTAAACTACGAATTAAACGTATATGCTTTAGGTGATCACGAAATGGGTAGGTTAGGTATATGTTATTTATAAACACACAAGTAAGTACAAATATCTACTTAGAATAGAATAAAGAAAAAAGTATATAATAAAATAAAATTAAAGGCAACATTATAAATAAATAAATAATACTTTATTTAAAACAAAGGGGAGAGTACGATAACTTAGATGACGAAAATTAAGAACGGGTGCTTATTTTAGAGTACGATACAAGCATTTTTACTATGAGAGAGGGGGGAGTCTATCTTTCTTTTTTTTTTATAATGAACACGCACTAAAGGGGTTGGGACCCTTATTAGCTACACAGCGCGAGCGTTAACAAAATTAGGGTGAGAAGAAAAGGAGAGATGCCGATGCACGTTGGTTTTGAATGTTTGTAGGTTATAATGTGAAGGAAAATCAATGCGTGGAAGAATGTTCCACATTCGTGTTGTGCGGTTGAGGAAAGATTCTTTGAACTTCACTGTACGTCCGAACACAGGCTTGAGGGTGAACTGATGATGGTGCACCGGACCAGATATGAGCGTTGTACTTGTACCCTTATAAATTGTAGCCAGATCAGAAGGGGTGACATATTTCTTACAACGCTTAAGGAAGCCTAGACATTTCGCGGCGTTCTTGGCGACATCGAATATGTTATCATTCCAACGAAGGTTGTCATTAACAAACATACCTAGATTGGAAAGTCTTTCGGTTTCGGCGATGCAAGAGGCATTCATAGATAATAGCAGTGTGTGTGGGTTTTGCTTTAATGACAGGAGACAGCATTGTGTTTTGGAATCATTAAATTCCACTCTATTGGTTTTACCCCACTGAGTTATGCTGTTAAGATCGGAATTTAATGAGCTTAACATACGTTGCCGTTCCAGTTCCACACCCGAAGATGAGGGGCGTGACCCAAGAAACGAATATGAGAAGCTGAGTGTACTGTCATCAGCAAAGGAATGGATTGGATTAGAAGTAACAGACAGGAGATCATTTATAAAAATAAGAAAGAGAGTCGCGGACAGAACAGAGCCTTGGGGGACACCAGCATTTATTTGGCGAGTTGCAGACTTGAAACCGTCCAAAACAACTTGAATTGAACGGTCCGAAAGGTAATTTCTAATCCATTGAAGAAGAGTATCATCGATTCCAAATGCACGCATTTTCGACAAGAGAGCTTTATGCCAAACTCTGTCAAATGCCTTTGAAATATCAAGCGCACTTTTAGATTTTTCTCCTAATATATGCCATGGTCTTAATAACAGGAAGCTAACTGCTGCCTTATTCATTGACATAACAAAAGCCTTCGGTACCGTAGATCATAATATACTCCTAGACAAACTGTATAAATGTGGATTTAGAGGAGTAATACATATTTGGTTCTGCTCCTATCTATCTGAAAGAGGGCAAAGGGCCAGAGTAAATGGAGAATTCAGCTCTCTGCATTTCTTGTCATTAGGTGTTCCTCAAGGTTCTGTGCTTGGTCCAATCCTTTTTCTAATTTTTATCAATTCGATTTTTGTATAACAATTCCCAAGTAAAATAATAGCGTTCGCTGATGATATGGCTTGTACTTTCCACAGTGATTCTATGTTAAACCTTTTTGTTGACATAAACCATGATTTGGAAGTTCTCAATGCATAAAATGATAATTAGTGACAAAACCAAAATAATGTTTTTTAATGTGTGTGGTAAAGAGGTGGCTTTCGGACCTTTCTTGTTTCATTCTACAAACTGTACTAAATTTATTCATTGTAAACCCATCTGTAACTCGGAAGAGAACTCTCAGTTGTTTTTTGAGGCACGTTGTTGTTCAAATCATTGTTTCAGTATTGAGTGTGTGAAGTCATACAAGTACCTTGGTATTTTGATTGACTGGAAGATGAATTGGTCTGGCCATACGAATGCACTTAAGAAGTATCTTATGGCTGCTACAAGGCAATTCTACTTGTTAAAACAGTATTATTCCAGGGATCTTCTTGGGTGTATTTATTATGGTTTGGTACATTCTAAGCTCGAATATGACATAGTTTCATGGGGTGGTACTCATAACAAAAAAATTAATCCGCTTCTAGTTTCTCAAAAACATGTTATTCGTCTTATTTGTAACAAAAATCGTCGTTATAATAGTTTAATACTTTTCAGAAGTCTCAAAATTTTACCTCTGAAAAACATGTATTTCTACAAAGTTTTGAAAATATTTTTTGCCAGATCTGGCCATCTATTAAGCAGTTGCTCTTCTAGCTACAGCCTTAGAATAACTAGTCAACATCTTGCTCTAGTACCAAATCACAATCTTCAAATATTTCTCAATTTTTATACCCTATTCTAAAAGTATATTAATTTTGACGCATAGTTTGTAACATACCTTAATATTGCCCGTAGACCCCTAAAAGTTACTATATTTATGATCAGCATCGATAGTAATGTCGGATCTAGCCATGTCCGTCCGTCCGTCCGTCTGTCGGCAAAAATTAGGCCTTTAAACTGGACCTATAGAGCTGAAATTTTAACCATATACTCTCTAGGGTCCCGAAATAATCAAGTTTACGAATTTTTTTGAAAATCCAAAGTTTGAGCTAGGGAGCTGAAATTTATAATATATAATCTCTACTGACACGCCCACAATTAAATAAAACAATTTTATTGAAACACCCAAGTTTGAGCTAGGGAGCGTTTTTTTTGATAAAATCCTTTAAATGTTATACAAGGTGGCGCAAAAGTCATCTTCCTATCGGAAGAAGCATAATTTTTGCAAATGGCGGCAAATGTAAATTCTACTTTGATATTTGTGAAGTTAACTGATACAGAAAAAACTTAAGACACCAATTAACATAATCCAAAAGCAGAACCAAAGTTTTTCATTCATAAAAAAAATTACAGCGAAAGAACATCGGGTGACAACTTTTGCGCCACCTTGTATAACAAAATATGTAGAGCGTTCTTAACAATTCAGCCATACTTAGACTTTTGTCACGCCCACTTATGAGGGATAGGAATAAGAATAGGGTATCCAACAGTTCGCCCAAGCGGACTGTAGCCCGTCCCTATGTTTATACGTCAATTGCTCCTAGACAATTTTACAGCTTACCTATTAGCATTAGAATAATTAGAAATGAATCTATTTTCCTCAAAAGAGTAAAACTCTGGCTCTCTGATCTTAATTATAAGGATATGCATGATTTACTAAGTTTAATTACTTAAGTGTTCTTTTTGTGAGTTTTTCGCTTGTGATCCATGTAATCACTTTACTTTCGCACTTTCACTATTTGTTACTTATATATTATTAACAAAATTAAATATAATTTATAAAAAATAATAGTGTTATTATTAATTTTAAGGTCTTGTCGTAGCCCCACGCCATGTTATTATAATACTGTTTAGTTATAACTCCTGCTTTCGCCTCTAGTTCCGTATGAACTATAGATTGCAGATTCTTTATTAATTTAATTATTGATCATTGTATTTATACCTAGCCTTATCTGTTTTATGTTAGAAATTGATAAAGAAAGTAATAAATACAAATATTCAATCTTACTTTCATCACCTTGATGAAGAGATTGGTTCCACTTTTCGGTTAGATATGTCATCAAATCACCAGGGGACCTGTTGCTGCGAAAACCATACTGCCGCTCATTAAGAAGTTTTCGCGATTCAAGATATTTCATTAGCTGACGGTTTATCAGCGTTTCCATGACCTTAGAAAGAAGGGACGTAAGTGCAATTGGTCGGTAGGAGGAGGGGGAAGAAGATTCGCATTTTTTGGTACAGGCTGGACAAATGCTGTTTTCCATCTTCCTGGGAAGAGTCCTGAAGAATAGGACAGATGGAAAAGCTTACGCAATGCTTTTGCCAGCGAAGAAGAACACCTCTTCAAAACGATAGGGGAAATACCATCTGGACCAGCGGATTTGTGTACGTCAAGATCTTGAAGTACTCTAGCCACTGTACGAGTGCGAAAGTAGATTGGTCCCATAGAGAATGCTACGCGCTCGAGTACAGGGGGAGACAAAGCACAATCTAGGAGCGTTGAGCTGACTGCAAAGTGAACAGCAAGCAGATTGGCGTTATCTATAGAGCTGATAGCTGGAATGTCATTGTAAATGAGTGTCAGGATAGATGATGAGGAAGAATTCTTGATGTTTTTAACAAATGACCAAAAGTTTTTACTACCAGTGGGTATTGTATTGTATGTGCAGTGGGGTCATCAGTAGATGACAAGCACTTAGACCTATTGGTCCATTGTACTTCAGCATAGCTGCCCGCTCGCTGGTTATTGGCGATTAGTAAGATACAGTGAGGGAGAACCTAACAGTAGCCTTGGCAAAGCGAAGAATATTAGCAAGTTCAATGTCCCCCATCTCATCTTCGTTGACGAATTGTTTGCCTATAGTGGTGAGCCTGGTTCTGGCGAAAGCCGGACATTCACAGATGAAGTGAGATACCGTTTCATCCGCCGCCAGGCAGCATTCACATAGGCCCGAGCTCCTAATGTGGATGGTTTTGAGGTGCTCGTTAAGTGGACTGAAACCGAAGACGAGACCAATTAAGGCTCTCAAGTCTTTCCTGTTTAGTCCAAGCAAAAACTTAGCTCTGCTGATTTTCGGACCGTCCACTAGCTTCTTCGAATACCTGCATGAGACCAGGTCATGCCAGTATTCGGAATGTTGTTGGCGTAGAGCCGAATCCATTTCACGTTTGTGGACGGATGAGCAGCATCCTATAGATGGTTGTGGGCCAATGAAGGCTGTTGAAGAGCCTTTCCTGGCCAGAGCATCCGCTCTTTCATTTCCATCAATACCTGTGTGCCCAGGAACCCAGGCAAGTGATACCGAGTTACATCTACCCAGACGGTTAAGCTTAACCATGGTTTCCTCAACTATTTTTGAGTTGAGAGAGCCAGCCGAACAGGCTTTGATAGCGGCTTGGCTATCTGAGCAGATGTATAAGGTTTTACCCTTAATCCTTCTCCTTAACAGGCAGTGGCAATCGCAAAGATTTCTGCCTGAAAAACAGTTGTTTGTCTACCCAAGGCTGCAGATAGATTTATCCGACAGTCTCTAGAGTAGACCCCGGCTCCGGAGATACCGTCAATAAGTGAGCCATCAGTATAGACGATGACATCACCCGGCCTAAAGCCATTCCACCCCTCACTGTTCCATTCCTGCCGTTCAGGAAGGATGACCTGAAAACGGCGCTCAAAGACTTGCTTCATGCACACAGTGTCAAGTGTTCCTCCCCGATGGCCAGGTAGCCTGTCATAGAGAGCTCTGTACCTAGCACCTCTGGCCCCATCGCCGAGATTGACCTGTCGTTCAAGTACTACACACATGCGGTATAGTGATTTTCTGGCCTCACTTTCAGCAAGGAACTGCAAGGGAGGTAAACGGAGCAACACTTCCATAGCAGCAGTGGGAGTTCCTCTCATCGCACCTGTAATGCATAAGCACGCAAGGTGCTGTAGCTTCGACAGTTGACGTTTGAGGATGTGAGCTCTAGCCCACCATACAATCGCACCATACATAAGGTATGGCCTAACGATGCACGTGTAAATCCAGTGAACCAGCCTGGGACTAAGTCCCCAGGTTCTGCTGAACATCCTACGGTACTGCCAGAGAATGTTAGTTGCCTTCGAAATCCTAGCAACCAAATGTTCAGAAAAGTTAAGCTTTGGATCTAACACAATACCCAGATACGTAACCTTGCTTGATAGCTTTAGTTGAGTGCCCTGGAAGTAAGGCCACCTCCTTGAGGTATTGCCCTTCTACTCGTCAACAGCATCATCTCAGTCTTCGCGGGGTTGACTGACAGAGCTTGCTCGCGGCACCAACTCCCAACACTATTGAGCGCTGTTTCCATCCGTTCACAAAGAGTTGGTAAAAACCTGCCGCTGACAATAATGCACACATCATCAGCGTACCCAATAACAGGGTGACCTTCCCCATCAAGTCTTCTCAACAAGGAGTCGACCAACAGGTTCCACAATGTAGTGGAAAGTACACCGCCCTGCGCAAAGCCTTTAACAGCGCGCACAGTTATAACGCAGCCGCCAACAGCAGCTGTAACTTCTCTGCTCCTAAGCATTTCCAGGATCCATTCCACAGTTGTAGAATCGACGCCCTTCAGTGTTAAGGCAGACTCAATTCTGCAAAAGGTGGGATTGTCAAAGGCACCCTCAATCCATGAAGACAGCAAGAGCATAGTTCTTGCGGTCGAGCATCCTACGCACTCTGGCCGTCAGATCCGTTAATGCCGTCTCAGTGGACTTGCCTTTTTGATAGGCGTGTTGGCTATCATGAATACCCAGCGAAGCTGGAATACTCTTAAGCCGTACGTCAATCAGTTTTTCAAGGCCCTTTAACAGAAATGATGAGAGGCTAATAGTCCTGATGCTTTTGGGAAGATCATAGGCGGCCTTTCCCGGTTTGGGAATGAAAACCGCCCTAGCTCTTCTCCAGGCCAAAGGAATATGTCGCAGAGCCACGCTAGCTCTGTAGATTCTAGTTAGAAGTGAGAAAAAAATCTCGATACCCTTTTGCAAGAGTATGGGATAGATGCCATCAGGTCCAGGAGCCTTGAAAGGAGAAAAGGTCAGGATAATGGCTCTCGCCCTCTCTCTCGTAACAATGCTCGCCGCGACCCGCCACTGCTCAGTGGTAGCTCTGCTTTTGTTTGGCCACACGCAACTATCCACGGCTTTGCAGCCAGGAAAGTGGCTGTCAATTAGCAGTTGAAGTACCTCCTCATTGGAGTTGGTCGAGGTGCCATCGGTCTTCCGAAGGACGTCAAGCCTGGTTCCCGCTAACATCCTTCAGTTCTCCGCAGAACCTTTGCCAAGATACCGTCTTAGCGCTCTTAATTTGCCTCTTGTACTCCTTCTGCGCATCCGCATGAGAAGACCAATCGGCTACCAGGTTAGACTTCTTGGCCCTGTTAAACAGTCTCCCCACTCTTTTCCTGAGAAGGGATAGCTTAGCGTTCCACCATCGGGTTGGTTTTGCACCGCCAGCCTCCTTCTCCGGGCAAGCAGTATGAAAGGCCGTAATAATACCGCTGTGTAGCGTGTCGGTCACCTTATCCAAGTCGTCGCTACTAAGGATCCTGATAGGCAGGGAACCTATCTGACCCCGCAACTTCGTGGAATAGACGTCCCAGTCAGTGCGTCGCACATTCCTGATTTTGCTTCTGATCAATCGATCTGCACTTAACTTAAAAATAACATACCGATGGTCAGATGCAGTTTCTTCCCTCGAAACCCTCCAGCCCGAAACGATGCCAGATGCAGCAGCGGTTGCTACTGTCACATCAATAACTTGCCGCCTCAGCCGAGTGACAAAGGTTGGCTCATTACCAGTGTTCAGTATATCGAACTGGCTGGCAGAAAAGAAGTTTAGTAGGGATTCACCCCTGCTATTTGAGTCAGTACTACCCCAAACGCGATGATGCGCGTTCGCGTCCATACAAACGATCAAATGCTTGTTTCCTCGTCGGGCATGCTCGACAAGCCTAACCAGTTCCACCGTTGGGGGTGGGGCCAGTGAGTCGAATGGGAGGTACACTGAGGCTAAAATAAACTCAGTAACCAACCCTCCTCGCTTAAGACACATTTTAATAGCTGTACAGTCTCGAGAACTGAGCTCAGGCATAAGACTAGCATCTAAGCCCTTTGCTACAAAAATGCAAGTGCATTAACAATCCCAGGCTTTACAAAAATTGCTCCTGGTACACCCGAGATGCCACTTACCGCCCCCTTATACAGATAAGGTTCCTGTATGAGGCACACCTCTGTATGCAGTTTTCCAAGCCGACGACACAATGTAGGTGAAGCCGCCTTCGAATGTTGCAAGTTAATTTGAAGGACCTCCAGTGATGAGCTAGCCATAGAGCTAATTACCACTGGAAGTTCCAGCCTTCCCTCCCCTCTTTTCTGGCCTGAAGAACAGGCGACCAGTGAGGAAAAAAGGCCGGTAAGAGCACTTCCCAAGCATCTTCGCCGAATCGTCATCAACACCAAAAGTATACAGACGGCCATCCTTCATTTTGTTGAAGTGATAGACTCTCCACTTATCGGTGGATAGACCCGGATTTTGACTCTTGAGAAGATCGATGATTTCGTTAGTCTCCAGATCAGTTTCCGGGACAAAGACCTTCATCTTGGTATATCCCACTAGCTCTGACGGGTGAAGACAGACAAGGTCACTCCCGTCAAGCTTAGGGAAAATCCGAGCAAGATCAGCTCTGACCCACGCATTCGTGGTTTCATCACTACAGCAGAGGACAAAGCCTCCATTAGTCTTGATGATGCGCTCAAACGCCGGGCTATTGCCTTCCTTGACTCGCCTCCTCACAGCGTCCTTCAAGGCCTTGTCCAGAACGCAGATGTTTTCCGCAGTATAGTTCCTCAGGTGATCACCCGGGAAAACAACCGCCAATCGCAGACCAGACAGGGCCGAGTCCGTGTAGCTCTTCTTTGGTAGGGGGGGTCCTGCATCATTGCTAGTGCAAGACCTCTTTGTGCCTTTGGATGCTGTACCAGCTACCTTGGGTGACCCCTTAACCACTCTTGTGTCCGTCACCTTCACAGACTTCTCTGTTTCCGTGACCGTCACTGAGAGACTGGGAGCGGTCAGATCAGAGGCAGTAGGGACGGGGCCAACAGGTTTGGGGTCGGCATTTACTGCAACCCTACTCTCCGAGTCCACCATTCCTCCTCGCTTCTTCCTCTTACCACGCTTCCGTTTCTTTCGCTTCCTACAGCCTGATTCCTTGGTGGTTTCAATGCTAACCGATTCGCAGAGCTCATCAGTCGCGGAATCCTCCGAGGAGCAGCCGGAAGGAGCCTTCTCGCATTCCTCAAGAGAGAGCTTCTTCATCTTTTTCCTGAGGGCCGCCTGCTTCCTGGAAGGGCTGCAGAGGGGAGCATCACTGGACGTGCTGGACAGGAAATCCCGTGCTCGCTTCGTCAGGTTCTCCGTCCCCGCATCATTCACAGGAGTAGTAGCAGCGTAATATTTGGGCAGGGAAGCCCGCTCAGAGGCACTCAAGGACACATTTGTAGCATCCGAGCTCCCCTTAGCAGACACCCCACAGAGTTCGCTCTTACCAGCAGTCGCATCCTTGTGCCGGCCAGGATCGGCCAGAACGCTGGGTGCATCAGCCAGCTTAAGCTCCGAGCTTGGTCTCGTATCAGCGCTTAGCGCCGGAGTAATATTCGTCTCGTCCTGTCTTGTGGCCTGTTGCGTCAGTTTGTTCAGTTCTCGTTGCTTGTTCCGTTTCTTGTTCCGTTTCGTTCGCGATGTCGTGTTTGTCGTGTTTGTCATGTTGCTTGTGTGAGCCGCTGGCGACTTATCGCCCCCAATAGCTGGAGGCGCCAAGCCCGTGCCGGTAGCCGCGGTCTCTACCGACATTTGAGCGGATATCCCCACCAGTGGGACTTTGTAGTATTTTTTGCCTCAACTTTTGGTCATAGGAGAATTTGACACGATTAATGTGGGCATTGCAGTCATTTCTGGCTCGTTTAAACTCTGCTCCCGCTTAGGAGCTATACATTTTTGAACCACCACCACCACCACATTTCATACTAAGTAATGTTTGTATTTAACCCCTCGACAAAAATCCGTTACCGTTTTTTGACGCCTAAGGCAAGGTCCTCGTGCCCAAACAAAACGTAAGACAAGTCCAACAAACTAAATTACTGCTCTTTAGAAAACTAAAAAATAAATTAAAACTATAATTGCAAAAAAAAATATAGTTACACAATCTTATTGAAAAAATACTATATTATTCCTTTTCGAGAAAAAAATATTCCACTTTTATATAAGAATATTTTTCTGAAAAAAATAATATTTTCTGCAGCTTTTAAATATTCCACAAGTGGAATATTATATTCTGAGGTATATATTCTAATCTTGCAATCCAGAGGTATTCTTTCTTTGAGCAGATAATTTTTTGCAACTAAAATTTCTTCGGATGAAGGCAATACCAAATTTAATTCCGTCAGTTGTTTTAAGTTGTTGTAGTTAAAATGTTCACTCATAAAGTCTGTAGCAGATTCGACAGCATTGAGTATATTATTGGTTTATTATCTCTGAAATAACTGAGTCGATAATTTTAAAACAAACTCGTTTTAATGATATAATTTCATCCTCATTGTCACTTTCGCCAAGTGAAGACAGAACAATGGATTCGCAAAATCGGGTAGATCGACTTTGCATTCTCCGTGATCTTAAGGAGGGAACAAATTCAACAGCATTCTGTTTTTCATCTGCTGTATTCAAAAACTGTTGAAATGATTCATCACTTGAAAATCTTTTACACCTTCCTTAATTGAACTAAAATTTGGCATAGCTCTGCGATAACCGATTTCACGTTGTTGCAAAATTCTATTAGCTGCTTCCATCATTCCCAACAATTTAAATAAAAATCCTAGCAAAAAAATAAATTTTGCTTTCATCGCGGAATCAAGCACTATTGTTGTCACTATTGTTCTGCATTAAGGTTGTGTTCGTTGCTTTCCTTTATTTTCATCAACGTTTGAACTAACTGATCGTTCTATTAGCAATGGAATGTTTCTACCCTCGTACAATTTGCGAATCTTGAAGCGGTTAAAAAAGAAAGAGCTTTACTTGCTTTTGGGTGAACTCAAATATTTTTTGAGTGAGCCGATCTCACCCTAGCGTATGGCTGCCTATGCCTACGGCCGTGGGTTGAATAATGCCATTGCAGATTTAGCATCATTTTTAGAAGTTTATTTTTCGAAGTTTGTAGTTTTTTGATATAGCAATTAGCACAATTACGCCAAACTGTACATGTACATTGTACATCCATACATCATTATTGCTTGGAAAATAACTTTGTGGATGATTATCTTATTTTCTACCGATAATAGCGATTTCCTGTTATTAAAGCGATAAAGCTTTAAGAGCAATATTTACCTTCCTTATAGTTTGTGTATTGTGTACATTAAAAATCTTTCGAGTCGAGATATATACCTAAATATTTTAATGAGGATTCCCCTTCAACCTGAGTACCATTAACTATGCACTGATTGCTAAGAAGAAATTAAGTTTTCTTTCTTCTAGTAAAAAAGATTGTCTGATTTTTATCAGAATTCAACTTTTCAGTATGATTTCATTTCAGTAATGTGTCCTTGATCTTACTATGAACGGCGTTTCCAGACACTGTAAATATTTCCAGTTAAGAGCCATTCAACAATAAATTACAAACGACACGACCCGCAGTTGTCACTTTGGAACCACTTGGTGTATTTATTTATCTTCTTTCTCCGTATCTTAATATGATTATTTTTAATCAACAAAGTTCGTAAGCTTTTTGGTTTCGGTTTACTTGCGTCAAAAGAGATCAAGACTGACGCAAGTTGCTGTATTTAATTAATAGGACAGTCTCATTTTGACATGCCGTTAACGCGAACGGATTGACTGTCAGTGTCAGCTACTAACCAAGAATATTGACCTAAATCCAGTCACAAGTATGTTTGTATGTACATATTATGCCAATCAAACATAGTATATATATATGCGTTTAGTAGGTATATTTAAACTGTTTGCGAAAAGAATTTAAGACCTAATTCACTTACGCAGCCTGTCATTATAATTAACAATCTCTGCAACTGTAATGATACAATATGTACAATAGCCTGAACCGGAAGCGATTAATAATAAAAATGCCATTTTTTTGATACATGCATGTATACTGTTCACTTGGTTGTTGGATAGAAAGAAAAAGTTGCAATGATTTGAAATCTAAAAATAGAATGCTCTTTGTTGAACCTATGAAACAATATCGTCTGAACTGAAGTCAGCGTAGGTAATGGAATGCAATCCGAGTGCAATCAACCTCGCTAAAGAGCTGTCTTCCATTTGTTAAGATCGCGCTAAGTCATCTGTGTAATTACGCGATTTGAGCACCGATGTTCGTCAGCATAGCGCGAAACACATGCAAAACATAATGTTCATTTATGTGTATTGGTAGATGTTCGCGATCGTGCAGGAAATATGAATGCGAATGCCTATCGCTTACTCTAGGATAAACATTTTTAATTAGTTTGCACTGTTAAGACCGGTAACTAATACGTCCGATATGATTATTCAAAACGGAACGAATGTATCTACGTGTCAGATATTGAGTTACGTGATAACATTCATACTTCGATTGGCTGGTGTTTTTCTTTAAATGTTTAATGAGTCGATACGCACAGCACATGTTCAAGAGTGGCGGACAGTGCGGCCAATCGTATAAGCTAACGCAGTTGTCGCCAATGGTAGAGATATACCCCACTTGGTCGTTTCAAAAGATGAACTTCTGTGCATCTTCGAGTCACCAAAGAATTAAATGTCGGTGGGGGTAGATAGTGTCCAAAAAGTCTTATTGAAACACCTGCTCCAGGAGGCTGTTAATATTTTTACCACGCTGTTAAACAATGCTCTGAATAATATAGACACATTATCCCGCGCATTTGAAGGTAGTTGTTAACACCCTATCCCAAAAAAGGGTTAAGATAGGATTAACCCTGCCAATCTCCGTTTACTTCCGAATATCTCAATAGAGCCCTGCTGATAACCGCAGCGAAAACTTCGCCAATGCTCATCAGCTCTTCCGTTTAAGTGCCTCATTAGGGCCCTCCCAGTGTTCGTGATCAGCATCGACAGTAATGTCGATTTAGCCATGACCCTAAAATTCGAAGTAGAAAGCTGAAATTTGAAACGTTACTCTCTAGGAGCCCAAAATAATCAAGTGTAAGAATTTCTTAAATCCGCCTTCTCAAATCTCAAAAAAAAAAACGATTGTAGATAAAATCGAGATTCGAGGTAAGAAGCTGAAATTTGCAACATATTGTCTCTACTGGCCCGAAATGTCCGTGTATTAAGGTTTTCAAAATGTGCCCACTGAAACGCCCACAATTTATCACAATTAAGTTTTATCGAAAAGACAAAGTTTGACCTGAGAAGCAGAAATTTGGAATATATTCTCCCTAAAAGCCCGAAATGCTCATTGGTAAAGAAAAGCGGTTGGCAATAGGGTGTATTTTTTTCGTTTTCCTAAGAAAGACGAGTAGGAGCTTCAATGATAAGGAGCTTAGGTTTACAGCACTCACCACATCCACATCAAATAAACCCCACCTGATACGACCAAAAGCAGGACATTCACAGAGGAAATGTTCTGCAGTGTCATCGCTTTCTGCTCAGGCTTCGCAGTTGGTGGTATCGCTTAAGCCTAGCACCTTAAGATGCTTGGCAGAAGCGTAATGGCCCGTAACAACGCCAGTTATTTGTCTGCAGAATTTTCTGCTGAGAGACAACAAGAATGCCGCAGATTTTTTACAGACGTCGGGGAATATTCGCTTAGTCTTTCTACACCCTGGGGAGTCATGCCATCTGCGATTGTGTTGATATGAAACCCAACCGTCAATGGAAGCCCTGACCGATGACGCAGGGAGACATAACGCCGGCTCAGGTCCATAAAAGTCTAAGTGAATTCAGCCTTCCGACCGAATTCAGAGAGATCTTGCATTCACGAGCTATTGTAGAGGTGGTTAAAGGGGTTGAGCAAGGTCTTACGCAGCCTGACTGTCGCTACCACCTAAAGCAATTTAGGCGCCACCCGTGGAGAAAAAACCCAACAAAGCACCAAAACGTCTTTCCTATCCCATATTCTTTCAAAAATTGAGCACCACCTAAAAACATGCAATGAACAATTTGCTAGCAACAACAACAAAAAATGTATGCACTATGCTTACACTATAAGGGTACCGTACAATAACATAAAAACATAAAAACCCCTTAAGCGTACGCAAATTATAAAAAACAAAAATCCGCGCTCCGATATTAAAGAAGTCATTGGAAATGAAAGTCCTATTCTTCGCAAAGTATGAAGATAAAGTCGTTTGAACTATACAAAGTTTTTTATTTTTTTTTTTATGATAAAATCATTTAAACAATTCACCGATACTTAGATTTTTGCCGCACCAACATTAGGGTATCGAACAGTTCGCCCAAGTGGACTGTAGCCTTTTCTCTGTTTATAGATATGATATAGAAAGATGTAGCGATAATTCGTGAAAAGCTAAGCAGAGTCCAACGATGAAGTTATATATATATATATAGGCGGGGTATTCGACCCCTTCTTTCCCAGCACTGGACCCTGTGTTTCATCTGACAGAAGGCGGAATTACGCAAGTGCAGTGTAAATCTTTTAGCTACCTCGCAGTGGATCAATGAGGAAATTAGTTACACAACTCTCTTTAATACATTCAGCACAAGAAATATAGACTACACCATACCCCAGTTACAGTTTGAAAAAAACTTTGTGTCAAAAAGTGCACGGCTTCCAAATTTTGATCTCTCTCAGTCTGAGAACGCATTTGGCTACCACATTCTTTGCGAAAAGCTCCAAAGGTTGTAGGTTCAGTAATGTTTTCTGATCCACTTAGTGTGTGGGTTTTATTGAACCAGTTTTCCCCAGGCAAGCAATATTTTGTACCTTGTTTAGACTCTTAAGGTAGGATTTGGCGTTAACCGCCCTTCACCAAACTATCGATCATAGGATAGAATGGGTTTCACAATCGCGCTATATAACCAGTGTACTATGTTGGGCTGTAAGCCCCATTTCTTATCCAAAGCCGTTCTTCATTCTCTCGCATCGTTTGATAGATTGATGCGAATGCTTTTCAGTTTTCGTAGGTTCCATTAGGGTATTTCATATTTCTTTGTGAAACGGACGAGCTCGGTCTTTTTGGGGTTGACTGCAAGGTCGATGTCATCCGCTTTACTTGATAGTTTCCTGTCAACTTTGTCATCTGCGTAGGCAGCTATATTAATGCCATTGCTGACAAAGGATTTAGGAACCTTGTTGATTGCGATATTCCACAGAAGAGGAGAGAAAACGTTCCTCAATTAACGTGTTTCTTAACCACGCAATACCCAAGACTTTTTTTAATACAACTTTGACATATTGAAGCATATTTTTTCTATTTTATTTCACCGAATTTCTCGGTTTTCAAATCATTTGTCATTAAGTATCAATTTGGTAGGGAAATTGGAATGAAAAATAACGTGCATTAGCTTATTAAATCGTTAGGTATGTTCGTTTTTGTACGAACAGTTGAATTTTGATATATTTTTGACAGTACAGTACTGATTAAAAAACTCTTCTTTGCATTAGCTAAAGTAAAAATGGTGAATTCAAAATTGGTCGTTTTTTGGTAGTTAGACAACCAAATATAATTGGCACTGTGACCGCTGGCAAAGGTTGTTAAATCGGGTGCAAAAAACCCATCGCTAAATGCTCTATGGGTAATTTGTTGTATCATCCAATTTGGGGATTTTCTCCTGTTGTTTTTTTTCATTACGAAGTCGATACGCTTTATGCACACGCATACCATAAATAGCCGCCATCATACTGCCATGGTGATTGTATAATTTAATGAAAAATGTCTGTTTTAGTATGGACACATTTTTGCAAAGTTTTCCACGTTTATTGTTGATAATTTTCAATGAATAAGCATTTAAAATTTCAATTTGAAAACTCAATACAGATTGTTCAACGATTTTATTGGTTAGTTGAAAAATGTGTAGGGCCTTGTGTTAGCTTAACCCTTCAATGCATACTGTAGCATATCTGCATCATAATTTTGAAAAAGCTGTCATAAGACACTGACAGCCGATATCTCTTCGATTTGCTCGGTTTTCCGTTTCCATTTAGAACCGCAATGATGTTTTATTTTTACAAATGGGTTAGTAAGTGTATGAACTATGAATGCACTCAAATAGAACTTGAAGTCACAAGACCACGTGCTCTCATAGTCGATAGAAGAGGTGTGTTTATCATGTCCTTGGACATGGGAAACATTATCAATATTAAGAAGTTTTTTTCGCTTTTCAGCATGGAGAGAATCTTGTCGGAGAAGGAAGTTGAAAACATTATGGATGAATGGGTGGATAGCGAGGATGAATTTGAAGATTGTAGTCTTCTTCATCACACGTTGGATGTAGACGATTTTGTATCTAACACCAGAAGAGATGTCTTAGAAGAAGACGTAAATATTTAATTGGGGGAGCTTGATAGTTCACCACTTCACATATTGAGCAATAAACCGAAAGTGGAACTCATGTGCTCTCCAAGAGATTTTAAAAGAGAATTAAGCGATCTGAAGGAGAAATACAAAAAAATTCCTTGGAAGCGTAGTACTTTTGAATTTGATGCAGGGTTCAGTTCATTTAGTGGAAGCACTACTCTTCCTAATGCTGTTTTGCAATTGTCGACACCACTCAGCTACTTTGATTCCTTTTTTTCCAGCGAAATTATTGACAAAATAGTAACGCAGTCAAACATATATTCTATGGAAGTTACTCCAGAACGACCCGCTTTTTTATCAAATACCCACATAAGAACGTTTTTGGGAATCTGTATTCTTATGTCGGTGATACAAATTTTAACGATAATAGCGGTATGCTGCCAAGAGAAAACCCGCTACATGACAGACTTCACAAAATTAGGCCCTTATTAACTCATTTGACAGAAAAATGTTTGTCCATCCCAAGAGAAGACTGTTTATCTCTTGATGATCAAATATGCGCAACAAAGGCAGGAAGTTACATGAAGCAATATATGCCTGCTAAGCCTCATAAGTGGGGTTATAAGTTATTTGTTTTAAGTGGCGTATCATGATTTAACTATAACTTCGAAATATATACTGGGAAAGAAAATGTAGGGGTAATTTTACCATCCGAGACGCATTTAGGAGCATGTGCCAATGTTGTCGTACGATTAGCCCGAAGTATCGAAGTAAATGTTGGCCATAAGATTTATTTCGACAACTATTATACGACCATCCCTTTAGTTGTCGAAATGGCCAAAAAAGGCATTTATACTGTGGGAACTATTCGCCGAAATAGACTGACAGACTGCAAGCTTCCAAATGAAAAGGAAATATCCAAAGCACCACGGGGAAAGTCGTTTGAATTGTTTGCCCAAGTGGGCAATATAGACATTAGTACTCTTTGTTGGAAAGATAACAAGGCTGTTAACTTGTTGTCATCATTTGTCAGCGCCCTGCCTATTAGGACTGTTAAAAGATATGATAAAACAAAAGCACAGCGTGTTGATATCGATTGTCCCAATATAGTCTAGCAGTATAATAAACATATGGGTGGCGTAGACCTTATTGGACGACATCGAATTTAAATGAGATCTCGCAAATGGTACATGCGGATTTTTTACCATCTTATCAATATTACAGTGGTTAATTCATGGATTTTGTACAAACAAAACTGCTCCGTCCGCAATGAAACACCAATGCGCCTATGCGATTTCCGTATAGACTTGGCAGAATCTCTTTGCCGAAGGGGGACTATACTTCAAAAAGTCAGAGGAAGGCCAACTGGCTCACCATCTGCTCTTCTTCAAGATCGCAAAAGAAAGTATCCCAAGTCACACGTGCCTTCGGCAGATATTAGGAAAGATGAGAAATCACATTGGCCGGCTTATATGGAAAAAGATTAAGATGCAAGCTTCCAAATTGTACTGGATTCACATACATACAATGTGAAAAATGTTGCACTGCCCTGTGTTTTAATAAAACGAATAATTGTTTTAAAGAGTTTCAAAAATAATTTATAATGTAGGTACATATTATACAAATCAACTTTACTTTTTTCTATTATTTTGTCCCTTTCTTTTAACTTTGAACACATTGTTTACCCATTTTTTTCAACGTATATTAGTAATAGTTGCCAAAGAGCTTGAACTGAATTTTATACAATGAGTACGCAGTTATGTGATTTCTTATGTTCCTATTAGTTTCATATAAAACTAGCTGCACCTGCCCAACTTTGCCCGTGCCCGGGAATTCTATTGGCCAATACGTTCGAGTAGACTTCCTTATAATTGTCTATAGCGGGTATCCGGCGTATGTTGCTACGCCTAAAAAAAGAAGACCGATTTTGACCAAAGTTCACAGAAACACTCTCAGGCCAATACCGAAGATTGCCTGATTTGAGCTCAACCGGTGAAAGGGACTGCACGTTTTTCTCCGCATGGCTTAGGCCGCTCACACAACTTCGTTGTTCCGTTTAGGGTAGGTGCTTGTTGTCTGGCAGGCGCCTATGTCACCTTACTTCTGCGAATCAAACAACAAAGCGAAAATAAAAAACTTCGATTGAATCACTTTTCATTCACTTCCACACCGATTGTTATCAATGTTGGAAAGCAACTTTCCGATGTCCGATTCACAAAAAAATGCAAAAAATTTCAATAAGAGTTATTTGAATAAAATATTGAACACACGATATCTCAAGAATGAAAGTGCGCACAAATTCCACAATAAGCTTGAAACGTTCGTGTGGTCTCCCTCTTTCATATGCTTGTTCGGATAACAAAATAAGTGACGTCTGTACGAAATCTGTATCTGCGTCGTAATTTCCACGCATACGCACATATGCATGTGTACTCACTCAAATGCCCATATCTCACACACCGATGCAGATATAGCCAAACATAACAACCTTCGTGCAGACGTCGCCTTTCATGGAAAAAAATTTCATTGGAATCGGTTAACGCGTTTGGCCAAACACCGGCAACAAACACAAATATGGATTGATTTTTATATATAGAAAATATTGGACAAAAAAACTTTTTATTATTTCACTTAAATTTGTTTTTTTTTTCAAAGCACATGATACCTACATATGAAACACACAGTGTATAAATACATTGTCAATTTTTTTTTCTTTTTTAAGAAACACATAATTTACACACCGATGCAGATACAGAGATCGCACATACATAACATCCTTCGTATAGACGTCACCTTTCTTTAAAAAAAAATTTCATTGGAATCGGTTAACGCGTTTGGCCAAACACCGGCAACAAACGCAAATATGGATTGATTTTTATATACATATATATATAAATAGATATAGATATATTCTCATATCAATTTTAATTCACAAAAACTCACAAAATCGCAATGAAGAAATCCGAATCCGACAGCGCCACCAAACATGAAACAAAATTGGCTTCTCCATTGATCGATAATAGGTGGCGTTACATTGCGTGTCTATCTGACAGTTCAATTGTGATACGATATGTTACATTCAAATGTGATTCTTTATTTGGTTGTTGCCAAAATAAATAAATACAAAATGAAAAAAAAAAAAAAATAAAAAAAAATCTAAAAAAACCTGTCGTAACACGTAACACGCTGGGTGGTCAAAATAAGCCATTTTGAAATTTAGATTTTTTTTCTTCTAAAACCCGTGCTGAGAAAATACCTTTCCAACAAAGTATAAATCATCAAAAACGGTTCGGCCAATCTCGAGTTATGCGGTTACATCGCTTCGGACACTTTCTTTTATATACTCGTACATACCGCTTATGCATGGTGTTGCAGATATGGATCATACAGAAAATTCGATTTTCCGGAAAATCGGTTAAGCGGATAATTTTCTTATATTTTTTTTTTTTGAGTTTAGATCGTTTATTTACATTAAATATATTTTTTCGCGCCAAAATAAAATCATGCATTGAAGGGAGCGGAAAGGAAAGCGAACCAATAAATAAAACGCAACCGATTTATTCTGCTTGTAATGTACTATACTTATTAAGATGTTTCCTCGCCCACGCCCGACAAAAGACTGACTCTTTTTTGGTCTAACTTTTGTGTGAATGCTATTAAGGCCTTTCGAACTCGATTTAATACTTTTCAGGCGACTATTCAATACAATTTTCAATACTTTTCGAAGTTTGTTCGAGTATTTTCAAGGACTTTTCGGTAGCTTTGGATTTGGTTGCTCTTGCCTTGCAGTCGTACTTAGCCTTTGGTACTTCGGTGTGTTTGGGTGTGTGGTTAAAGCCATTGTTTGACAGTCGACCATCTTTTTTATTTTATTTTCATTCATAAACCTGATGTATTTAGTAACCAATCAATCAATACACAATATACAATTGCCATATACAATCTCGGTTAATTTACAGCAACTGCATTTCATTTCATTTTGTAATCAAAATGTTACCCTCAATGCGCCAAGAGAGGTATAACTTCAAAAAAAAATGTCGAAGATTTCTATTGGACGTGATGTCAGGAGCTAGCTCCAGGAATGAGACCTGACGTTGGTACATAACGGGCCCATTAACCCATCATCTCTATTTCAATATCGCATCTAGTCTTCAAACACTTTCACGACCTCAGCTCCAAATATTTCGAAGTAGCTCATGTAAGATATCTGCCGTGTTGACTGTTGCCAACACGTCATTCGCATCATGTCATCCTTGTGAGGATCTCATGCAAGACCCACCAGCCAGTTACATTCGACAAAGCATTAAATGTTGCTATTTTTTCCTGTTCAACAATCAACACTCGCGCTAATAAGTTTACCAAGTTAACTCCTGCTACATGACCGTAGTATCAATTTGTATTGCTTTTCTGATAATTTCTAGTCTATCTATTTCTGCTAGATTGTAAAGAAAGCTTTTTTCATCGATCAATCCTTAGGTGAGAGGTTAACCTACTTGCATCTTGACTAACTTTTTCGATCGAAATTTATCTAAACAACAAGTAAGGAGAAATAGTGCTTCCCCTTTAAACAAAATATGCCCCACTGGCATTTACTATAATCGAATCGTTTGCTCTGTTTCCATGTTGCACATCAGCATCTGATCTACATCATATTTGTGCACATGAATGAGCCGAGCCGATCCCTTGAGGTTGTGTTGAACGAATCGTTTTTTTTCCTCTTTGCTGGACCTATACAACATAATTGTTTTTTATTTTTTTTATTAATATATTTATAGTATAAACTGACTTTAATTGTTCCCATACTCGTCGTTGGGTTATAAAAAAAAATAAAAGACGTGAAAATAAATACCACGGAAAATGTGCTATTAAAATAAATGTATATGTTTATACGTTATACGTAGTAAGTTCTCTACATTTATAAAATAAATAAAAATAAATTGCATTGTATTAATCGTGGTAGTAGATCTTTGGAATGACCTTCGTTTTGTTCTTTGTCGGCTGTCGATTGTTTAGAACCGGTCGATCGTCGGTGGTTATGGTGGTCCATTGCACTGTTAGTCGACTTTGTTTTTTTTTTTTTTACTGAAAAACAGGAAAAATGCAAGCGGCAGCGGTGCCAGCGTTATATGCATGAATTATGTCCAGTAATTCGTTTCTTTTTTTAATTATGTTTCCAGTTATAATTTTTGGAGCTCGTGCTTTTGGGTGTCGCAATTTTTTCGGTTCACATTTTTTTTTCCAGCGAAATGGAGCGGAATGAATGGACTTAGTGAGAATTACCATGGAGATTTTCTGATGAATTACTTTGGATTTAAATGACATTTTAGGTGACTGATAAATGCGTTTAATTTCAAGAGGGTCTTTTTTAGTAATATGATGTGGCATATTTTATTGGTTCGTGGAATAAAACAAATAAATGCAAAGCTAAAAACACTCCATTGAAGCATTGACATTTGAGTGACTACGGATGACACGTCATACTCGTATTAAGGAAACATACCTACATATTATGCTGTCAGTAACAGACTAAAATTTAAAGAAGATGAAATTCTTGTCTAGAGGAGACCTTGATCTCATATAATTGTATATTTCTCCGGAAACCATTACTTACTTTCTATGACACATTTTCTGGTCTGTTATTACTTTGTTAATGTACTGTGCATCTAACAAAAATACTGTACAGAAATGTGTAAGAAAAGAAAAATATTATACTATTTTAACATCCGTTCACTGGTTACCTTGAAATTAAATTTTTATTGATGGTAGATTTAGTTAACTTTAATTTAAACTGACAGGTAATGAAGGAGATGATGTGTAATGCGGTTATGGTTTGACGCATTTGGTGGCTTAAAAAGAAACCTAACAACTTAAAACGTTTATAGTTATACATATATAGAGCTTATACCTACATATACCAATATTACACCAAATTTACGTACTGAGGCAAAATCCTGGAACAGACCAACGAATTGCAAGTCTAAACCCTTAATCTTTTCATAGGCTTTAAAGCCGCTTATGTTTCCATTCATTGTCAGGAGATCAGGCCATCTACTGGGGTATGCGGATGATACCGACATCATCGGCCGTCCCAGCGTGTTAGAGCGACTTTTACGATGATTGAAGCTGAAATTGGTGGGTCTTGAAGTTGATGAGGACAAAACCAAGTACATGCTATTAACAAACATCTGTCCTAGACAAAACATCACTTTTGATACCAGCGCCTTTGCATTAATATGGATAAAGAGAATAAGATACGTACGTATCTGTAAGGTTAAATTTTTATGGTGGGATATCTAAACATACGCTTTCAAATTCCTTTGAGTTTCAGCTGTGGTGTTTTGCTATTTTAAGAATCATTTTTTGAGTTTTTATTTTTTTAATTCTTTGTGGCAAGTGTGTTTTTATACCCTAGTCTGCGGGTGGCAAAGGTGCGATGGTAGCGTATTCAATAAGTGATTGTCGGGTGGCGCGTTCGAATCCCGACCAGGGCCACAATTTAAAAAATTGAATAGACACAACAATACAGATCTCCCCACCTAGCACCTTAAAACAGGCAATGAATCCTTTGCTGGGCGTTGCTTGCAGCAACAAACACAATGCCCGCACTGTACTAACATTACAAGGGTCCTGTATCAATTACAGAAAAGAGAAAGTAATGTCGTTCTAGCTATGTCCGTCCGTCTGACCGTCGGCAATTTGTATGCCCTAAAACTCGAGCCAGAAACCTGGCACAACGGCTTTATTAATAAGCTTATTAAATTTTTAATTAATTAAAAATTAAATTGTCCGCTGTACTTCACAAAAATTACACGGATTTTTTTATAAGACAGAAAACTTACTGAATCAATCAAAAATAACATGTGTTTCCCTGCTGGCGTTCCACAAGGTTCTGTCCTAGCCCCAACTCTATTTAATATAGTTTTTCCAAATTTTCCCAACTGTAATAAAGCAATGTCTGCTGGTGATGAAGCTCTATTTATATCCTATGGCAACCCCGCTTTCATAGTTGATAATACTCAATAAGCTCTCAATGAAATCTTTGAGTACCACAAGCAGTGGAAGATCAATGGTGCTGGTGTTTTTATGGAGAGCGACAATATTAGACTTTTTTTCTCGTAAGGCAAACATGCGTCAGTCTTCCAAACAGAGACTTATGCTATCCTAATGGTCATAGACTATGTTGCGCGAAACATGTGGAGGGGCTAAGTATCTGCGTCTGTAACGACAGTCAGGCTGCGCTTAAGGCCTTGCTCAACGCCTCAACCCCTTAACCACGTCCAAAATAGTTCGTGAATGGAAGACATCTTCGAATTCGGTCGGAAGACTGAATTCACTTAGAGTTGTCTGGGTCCCGGGTCATAACGAGATCACGGGAAATGAGATCTCTGATCAACTTGCTAGACAGTGCTCAGAAGAGGAATTCTCAGGACCTTAACCGGCGATATGTCTGCCTGCTTCCTCGATCAGGGCTTCCATAGACGGTTGGGTTTCATATGAACGCAATCGCAAATGGCACGACTCTCCAGGGTGCAGACAGACTAAACGATTTCTCCCCGACGTCTGTAAACAATTTGCGGCGTTCTTGTTGTCTCTCAACAGAAAATTCTGCAGACAGACTACTGGCGTTCTTAGGGGCCATTACGTTTTTGCCAAGCATCTCTAGGTGCTAGGCCTAAGCGATACCACCAACCGCGAAGCTTGTGGAGAAAGCGATGACACTGCGGAACATTTCCTCTGTGATTGTCCTGCTTTTGCTGGTATCAGGTGGCAGTTATTTGGTGCTGATGTGGGGAGTGCTGTAAACCTAAGCTCCTTATCATTGAAGCACCTACTCGTCTTTCTTAGGAAAACGAGTAAGTTTACACAGAAAAATGTGTGTATCTTCCTGGTAGTACAATGGACTAGTATTGAGTCTGAGTGCTCCAGTGTAGAAAGTCTCGCACCCCGACATACAAAAAACTGGAAGATCAAAATTGATGCGGGCAAGATTCAAGATAGATTTCACTAAAATATGGGAAGATTGTTTCCTGTCTTCAAATAGTTTATGACTTAACGCTTGCAATATCCAATGAGTGAGCTCTCTCAAGGATTAAGGAATATACTTAGACAAAAAGCTAACATTTGCAGTTCATATTCCGAATATATTTGTAAAACGGCGCACATCACAATTAAAACGTATCCGGCTTAAAGACGGTGGAAATGTGGACATTTTTAAAGCAGAGGTTCCCTGTTAAGCAAGCATATTAAAATTAACATACACAATTTTATATTTAGGCACTATGCTCGCCAGTTTGGCAAAGTGCTCCAATACTCCTGACAAAAAGCTTCAAGTTATGCAAAACAAAGTAATTAAAATGATTTGAGAGCAATCCTTAACGCTTTTAACAATAATATTGCATGAACAAACAGGAATTCTGCAGCTAGAGAACTTCAAATAAACAAATAAATAAATATTAGGCATTAAATACAGGACCTTAAACCTAGCTTCACCAACCATTGGCTTGTGCAGGAAGGGATCTACAACTTTAAGAAAAATCCGAACGGCACATTTGAGAAGCTTCTCATGACAAATGATACTCTTGGATGTTTGTCAAACTTTTGCAAGAGGTGGGGCAGTGGAAAAAACCTTTTTAGATGTTACCCACGTCGGGATTTGAACCTCAGACCTTATGATGAAGATTCTGTTTATTTATTTAAATTGCTGTTAATTTATTTATTTATTTGTTTTCTTTGTATGTAGTAAAGTATTATTTCTTCATTTATTTATGCTTATAAGCTTACTTATTTATTTATTTATTAATACATACTTATATTCACATTTATGTATTTAACTTATTATTTGGTTTAAATTGTGTTTTCTCACTGCGATATAAAGTTAAATATAAATAATCAAACATTTATACGATTGTTTTTTGTCCCACTTTGTTTTCCTTAAATAGCTCTTACATATTAATGCATAACTACTCACCATAGATCAATTTTGGTAAGATCGCAGTCTTTCATTATGCAATGTTAACTATTATAAAATAATAAAATAATTTACTAGCTTGTAATCAGCATCGAAAGTAATGTCCATTTTAAGGTCCTAGAAGTTGAGCTAGAAAGCAGAATTTTGGAACATATATGTACTCTCTTTAAAATCCGCCTCTGACATGCTTACAATTAAAGAAAAAAACAGATTTATCAAAAAAAAAAAACAAATTCAAAGAGCCAACAGCAAAATTTCTGCAAAAACCAGTGCTTTATAAGATGTCTTTCATTAGGGACTTGACAACTTCTACCTACTTGAGATATCTCAAAAACGGCTTGAATTACTATCAAAAATTTTTTGAATGCAATTCGACTTCGTTCATATGTTAAATACGGGAACGTATGCAGCCAGCACGTTGAACCCAATAATAATAGCCCCATAAAAAAAAGTCTGGAGACGTTAAATCACACGACCTCGATGGTCAATAGACGGGTCCGTTTCTCAAGATAACACGTTCACCGAACTGAGACTTCAATAACTCGATTGTTGCACCCGCTGTGTGGCTTGTGGCACCATCTTGTTGGAACCACATATCACTGATGTCCAATTCATGTATTTGCTCAAAGAAATAACATTCCAATATGTCTCTGTAGTGAATACCATTTACCGTATCGTGATGGTCATTTTCATCGACGAAAAAAACGACCCAATGACGCCACCGGCATGAAAACCGCACCAAACAGTGAATTTTTGCGGATCAAGTGCTGTTTCATGAAGCACAGGAGGGTCCAGTAACGCATATTTTGCTTATATTGACGTAGCCGCTTAACCAAAAATGCGCTTCATCGCTGTAGATGATTTGGCGATGAATTCTTCATTTTCTTCCATCTTGTCCAGAACCCAATTCGAGAAAGTACCTTGCTTCATATGATCAAGTGGCTTTAGTCCTTGAGTCAGCTTTATCGTGTAAGGGTGTAGTCTAAGATCCTGGCGCGAAATTCTCCATAATGTATGGTCTGGGATAGGCCCAATTCTTGAGAACGCCGTGAAATTGGCTGATGCGGCTGGTTTGCGATGGACGCCTCTACGCAGCAATATTCTCCACACTTCGGGCAAAACGTAGTCTCACTGGCACGGCAATATGAAGCAGCGAATATTCCGACTCAAATTTTTTCATTATACTATGAATTGCTTGTCTACTGGGACGAGAATTGGCGTTACCGCTCTTGAAGTTGCGACCACCGACTCGGAATTTTGTTAGTAAATTTTAATTATTTCTAAACGTTGTTCCTTCGTTTACTTCATCATGATGTTGATGATTTTGAAATGTTGATTTTACTGAATATTTTGACAATCACAGTTTAAGAATAGGTTCACATTGAAAGTTGAAATATGTCAAGTCCCTAATGAAACACTTTTAATAGCGAGTATTAAAAAAAAAAAAAAGATATTAACGGCCCATATGGGGCCTTACACCTACCCTATCCAACCATTTGCGTGCAGTGGAAGGGATGTGCAATTTAAAGCCGACTCCGAACGGCACATTTGATAAGCTTCTAATACTAATTGATACGTTTGGATGTTAGTATCAGACTTTCGCAAGAGGTGGGGCAGAAGACAAAAAACTAAAGTTGTTACTGGGCTTCGGCGTGATTTGAAACTGAGACCCCTAGATTAGTATTCCAACGCACTAACCACTGCGCCTTTTGTCTTTATATATACAAGAGAAAAACTCCAATAGAGCATCTTCTGTGGAAAGGCCTTCTCTAAACCCAAACTGAACAGAAATTGGAAAATATATGTTTGCAACATAGTTCAGCATGTACCTACCTACTCTGCAATTCATTAGAAGCGTGCAGGTGTCTAAATCGGGTTTACCACGAAATCTAGAAAGCAATAATCCAGAAAACAAAAATTTCGAAAGTAAAAATCTAGAATTGAAAAAATCTCGAAATACAAAAATCTAGAAAAAAATCTCCAGTGCAAAAATCTCGAATGAATATATTAATTTTTGAGACAATGGTTACAATTCGGGCGAATTCGTCCATTCGTGATTATTTACTACTGTTTAACATCCACAATTGACTGACCTGAGTATTTAAAAAAAGAAAATCAAATTTTAAAAGTAGGTACTAGACGAAAAAGAAGAGAGGAGTTATGTGGGTTGCCTTAGGAGTCTTGGGTACAGCTCGAGCTTATAACATAATAATTCATCCTTTTTTGTTGTACCTACGTATGCATTTACAGCTATGTTTTTGATATTTTTTATAATGATTTTATGTAATATTTACAAAAAAAATGATTTTTTGTTGTTGTTTTCCCAAAAATTAAATCGCTGAATAAACTAAATATGTAATGCGTTTTCTTTAAGTTTAAACTCTTTAAATAGGTAAGAAAAAAATCTCGAATTAACTTTTTTTCGAGATTTTTTTCGAGATATCGTCTTTCGAGATTTTTGTCCATTCGAGATTCTTGTGCATTCGAGATTTTTGCATTCTAGATTAAAAAATTGTTTTTTCGAAATTTTTTGCATTCGAGATTTTTGTCATTCGAAATTACGTCATGATCCCGTCTAAATCACACTTAAGCTTATGGAAACAAACCCTAATAGAAGTTATGAAGGATCTGAAATTTCTTGTACAAATTGATTTTACCAAACCGACATAGTCTGTTATATCTATCACCATCCATACCGGTAAACCTTGCATCGCAAAAACAGCTAAGCATCTCTTTTTTTTGCACAAATTTACCATTAAGAACCAACAAAGCGAGATATTTATTGGCACGGGACAAGTACCTATACTTTGTCCAAGAAAAATTGTCAGTACAGAGAAGAAAGGATGTTTGTCTCTCAGTCTGGTTGCAATAACTTACATAAACCGTTCCCTCTTTAAAGCTCTCACAGGGTTACCGTAGTGTGTATGATAATTCGCCATAACTCAGAGAGCAATTCTATTAGGGTTACCATCTTCCAATTTAAAATAAAAATATTGGGGAACGAAATAAATTCCGTTTATATTTTTCCTTTTCTGGTAAGATAATAATAGGCGCGTTTTTTTAAGGGTATCTCCAGTAGACCAACAAAATATATAAATTTCGTAACACAAAAAAAAAATCAAAACGTAAAATATATCACTGTAATCCAATTTATTCATTATAAATATTGTAAAACATAAAATACTAATTTCTAATATCACTTCTCAACTAATCCGATGAGTAATTAAGGCTTTAGTAAGTCTCTTATTTCAGCCATTTTAAATGACTTGTTTTGACTTGCTACAACCCTTTCACTTGAGCCCACCAATTCTATTCGCTTAAGGTCACAGTGATAAGGCGAGTAAAAGAACATTTTTCTTTTCTTTTCTCTAATTTTGTTTACTTCGCGTAAATATCTTCGTCTCCAAGAAATAATGTCACTTCTTTCCAACAATAGATTCTTTCGCTGACGTTTGACGAATTTAAGTCCGAGATCTTTTTGTAATAATGTATGCAAAGTTGATCTGCTTATTTTTGTTATTTTTGCATTTTTTTGTACTTCCAATAAAACCTTGTCTAGCGTTGGAAGGTCATTATCCATAAAAAAAACTGATGAACTATCTGCCTAATGGCACATTTCGCAAAATCATCGACCTTGCTCTTGATACCGGATATATCTTTCTTCTTTGGTGGTGAATTGTGGTCTTTGATTGCTTTTTCCCTTAAAAGCCTGTACACAGTTCGTTCCGTAACAGGAAAAATATTAGCTGCATTTCCTACGGCTTCCGATTTACTTTTAAAAAGGCCATGGAATTTTGCAGTTGCATCAACAATTTGTTGTTTCTTTTCTACACTTAGATCCTTTGAAGACTTTGTAGCCATGTTTCTCTTTATTCATATAAACAATAAAGTTAACCAATTGCTTATATGCACTATCAGCGATTTAGATAACAACCATTGTTTCCGTCTTATAAACACAATCAGGCGATTAGAATACAAAATTATATAACCACGACGCAATGTCATATACCTAAACAGATGGTAAAAAACTGCACTTGTGCAGCTGAACATTACAAATACAATCAAATTAAAACCGAATTTCAGCACAACACATAATAATTCGTTCTCAAAAGCACCAAAACCGAAAGTTCTTCGAGAAAATCCATAGAAAAACCCTTAATTATATCCTTCATTGTAGAGATGGTAATACCCTTCTGATGTGCTTCAGTCACACACACTGCTTATTTAGGTGGATGAGCGAACGCAAGACGATCATGCTCATTCCCCATTCGGCTGTGTGGGAGACTGGGTGTGGTGGGTTGTATGCGAATTTTAGGAAAATTACAACAACAATTACTTGGTATGACAGTGGTTTGGTTTTTATTCCAGTGGCAATTCTTGCGTTTGAGTGCCGTGAGAGTATCTGCAGGCACCACTGGTAGAAAAAAAGCTCGACCATAAGGCCTGTACTGACAATTTTTGTTGGATAAAGTATAGGTACATCTAAAGTCAGAAGCATGGTCTCTTTATTCAATGCAATTACATATACATACTCTCTTTAGATTATTGCTATCTAAAAGAACACACTTATACAACAAAATGAATTAAATTCCCAACCACTGCTCTCACTCCGTCACAATAAATCATTATACTCCATAAGCAAGCCTATAAATCAATCTGAAAAAAGTCATAGCAAATATTTTTTATCAAATCTTACAGTCGGCGACCTCTAAACTGCACACTATTCACTCATTCGACAACAATGATCGTGACCAAGGCTCCTTTCGAGAATTCCACAATAGTAGAGCCACCATCAGAGTTAAATGCCAACGTTAAAGTAGAGCCGACGTCACTTCTTACAACGGCATTGTCCACAGCAACATTAAATCAAGCAGATGACCGGAATACACTTAAGAAAATAGCCGCATGCCATAGGTAAGTTTAAACGTTGCTCAAACTATTTTTTTTAAATTCTTCTTATACCTATACATTAACGTGAATTGAGGTTTCATGCAACATTTCATTCGACTTTGTTAATTAAAAAGTCTACTAAAACGACAAACAAAATACAAATAAAAAAGTTATCTTTTTATATTGCCTCCGCTCATGTTTATCTTTTCTTTGTTTTCTGTAGGCAATTTTATCACCGTTTATCGCACGTATCCACTACGAATACCAACACTATTCCGACTACGTTAAACGTCAATGACAGTAATATAATGATGGCAGCTACAACTAGCACTTGCAATGATAAGAAAATGTCTTCCACGGCAGCTGAAGAGAGCGCAGAGAAAAATGTAATTGTGCATCCATTTAGAAACAGCAACGATCAGCTGAATGACCCACCGCCGACATCAACGTCAGCATCATCATTTATCGCGGAATCCAATGACAGTGGGAGAGTCATTGATGATGTTAAAACTATCCCACCGAATGACAATGTAATGCATGTACTTAATTCACCCGCTGTCGTCAGTCGCCGGCTGCTCAGAGAATCACTGTCGCCAGAAGTAGCAGCAGCTACGATAGGGGTGTCAAAGGGAACGGAATCGCACGAAGGTTGTAGGCTTCTGTGGATAGAGGGTGAAGCAACAATTTGTCGACGACGACGATGTTCGGAAGCACCAATGGCAGCGGCTTATCTAATCGGTAAAACAATAGACGTAAACAACATCACCGATGGTGGCTCTGATTTTCCAACCCACACAACAACAAATGAAACTTTTGGCAGCGGCGTAGACATTATTTGCAGTGGCGGCGGTTCCATTGACGTTAGTAACGATAATCTGTGTAAAAAAATCACCCTCCCCACCACCAACAAACGTACTACAATGAAATCGACGACGACGGCAGTACAGTGCCAGTCATTATTGCCACAACCGCCAGTGAACAATCAAAATAAATGTACATGTACCGAAGAGCCGAATGTTAGTTGCCATTCAACTTTCAAAACGTTCACATCGTCGTTGCCGTCTCAGTCAAGATTGTGTTTATCATTCTCCGGGGTGCATTTATCATCATCGACTTTAGGCCGACGATCTTTAATAGAAGAACGGAAACGCGATCTATTCGAATGCTCGCAAGAGGATACCAGAGCTAGAAGTAGATCACGATCACCCATCACTGAAGAACTGCGAAGGAATTCACCGTCTTTTCCCTCTGTCGACCGACTTGTTAAAATGTACACGAAAATCCTGCAGGACAACAAACAGCCGGCTACTGTTAAGGATACAGTCAACATAATTGCGCAAGATCTCGAACAAAAATTGTCTTTGAAAGAGGACGACGATCAGCTGAAACCTCGTACAGATCCGCATAGGAGTAGCCCACTCTCTGATGAAGGTTGCAACCTGGGACAGTCACCATATTCGTCGGACTGCGAAGAAGATCAGGACTATGATAAAAAAGCTGTGAAGCCAGCCAAAAAGAGGAAGGGACGAGTAGCTCGATCAGTTAGTAGCGATTCCGCGCTCGGGTTGGAAGACGATGCAATGGAACCACCAGTCAATCTCAACCAGGGTCGCCGTCTGACCCTCACTGTTACCGATCTGCCACTGAGGCCAGCCCTATTGCCGCTGGCTGAACCTACTGATCTGCCAGACTCACCAACTGCCGACGTGCACATCTCCCTGAATGCTCTGCTCAACCAAACTGCCATACCCAGCAAGGTGCTAATCGAGGAACGCGTGGTGGAGATACCTGAAGACCGCTTCGGATCTATATCCAGTTCTCGGCGAGAATCTGCCCAAAGTTGCATCAGTGATTACCCAAATAGTGAATGCAGTGGAGTGCGGTTCATGCGAACGCCATCTGTTGTCGTGTCCGATTACTCTGATGATTTAATGTGTGGCATTACTCTGGAGGAGATTGAGTACTTTCGGGCGCAAAGATTACGCCGGCGATCTTCGGTGGATACCTCTGGCACCGAGAAGGACGATGGTGCCTCCGATATCAGTGCAACATCTTCCTGCAGCAACTTGTACTACTGTGGCTCGACAATCAGTGCTCTAGATGGTGCAGAATGTTACGTCAACGGAATTCGTATGCCAATCGAACGGAAAATCTCGGATTGTTCAACTTTTGAAGGTAGTGGCGACGAGGACAGTCAATCGTTCGTGATTCCCGAACAGCCGGAAGATCTCAAGGAGTACATATCCTATTGCACGGATCAGATGCTCGCCCAGCAGCAACAAGCGATCAGGAAACCAAAAAAGGTAGGCGGTACCATCCACAACACCAACACCGATACCTGCAACACCAACAGCAACAGTATTGAACCATAAACTTAGCTTTAGCACACCATTATTTTCAAAAAAAAAAACAATCAAATTTTCCCAATAAATCTACAAAAAAAATTCCGATAATCTGACCCAAATCGGACTTCAGATGTATTTTTTAAGCCATCTGTTTAAGTATTATCTGCTAAGTATTAAAAACAATATTTGTAAGACTTTCTTTAGTATTTTAAGCCAATTTCTCTGGTGTAAGTACCTAGAGCAGCTGAACGGGATATAGTCTTGTTTAATATTGATATTTTTGAAGCCTTTTCCGCTGCTGCGTATTTTAGGCTTTTGCAAAAAATAAATAAACTGAGAAATTTCAAAATACTTTAGTTTCCGACTCATGAATTGGTAATTGCGTTTTTTGCAGTGCGTTTGGAGTTTTACTTTGTTGATGACATCTTCGTGTTTCGACATTACAGATCGCTGCGTTTCCGAATTGTCAATTATTTTCACAGACACGTACATGCTAGGTTACGTAGATCATTCTTTATATACTTGATTGAGTCTCGTTAGGGTTGCTTGTTACGCCTAATGCAATGTATGGGCATGTGGACGTAGTTCATTGTTTGTGGTTTTCTTTAATGACCTTCATTTAAGTGAAATTTCGTCGATTGACGTAGATATTGATTAATGACAGTACATGGCTGAAGATTGTTACCCCTTTTGTGTGACGTTAGAATATTGCTATCATCGATCACGTTTTTTACATTCGATGGTTAAATTTCAAGTGGCTTAGTCGTTGGATTCAACTTGTGCGTCATGCGAACATATTTGACGTTTTATTAATGATACATAAGGTATGGAACTATTCACGCCTCATGATACTATGTAAGCGACTAGTTTACGACAAAGCGTCTTCACAGAACTGGTATTTGTTAATCCTGTTAAAGAAACATGTTATGTTACCTCTGACGTTGATCCAGCTGTCCGCGTCATCATTAAGTCGCATGCACGTTTCTGCGAATTGACATGGGTATGTATTTGCAGTACATATTTATTGCGGAAACAAATTATAAATTTATTGCTTGTTTTGGAAATACGACGAAACAGCATTTATGCGGTTAGATATATTGTCATCTCTGCCGACTGTCTTAATATTTTTTCCTTAGACTTTATGATAGCAAGTTTGGTTACAAAGTGGTCGACGGACATTAGCGGCAGGTAAGAGATTTAGATTAGACGACAAATAGTAGCCATTAATAGAAGGAGCTCTTTAAAGACTCCTTGTTTGTCGATCGACAGTTGATCAGACACTTTTACACTCTTCTCGGCTACTAAAGCTGAAATCTTGATTGATAAATTTAAAAAATGCTGGGTCTTTAAATGGCTTTAGGACCATTCAGTGCGCTAACAGTTCGGGACTATCAATTTCCAAAAATCTAACATCAGCAGGTTATGGCTACCAACATGATAGTATCGTCAGCCTTCCAAATAGAGATTTATGCTATCCTAATGGCCATGGACTAGGGTAACTGTACTAGTATCCGGACACTTAACGATTTTCTGATCTTTGACTTTAATTCATTTTCGTATAATGAAAGATACCGCCAGGAGTTTTAGTGATTCTAAAAGTGTAGATATTTTCTAGTAATGTAGCATTCACACAATTATCTAATTTTGTGTTAGTATATTTAAAAAAAAAACAAATTTCAAAAAAGCTCGATTTGCATTAGTATCCGGACGGCAAATTTAGTTTCCGGACAATTTTTTTTAGTATCCGGACACGAAAATTTAGCATGGAGATTTATGCCCTTTTTTATTTTAAATAAATGAAACATTGTTAAAAAACAAAAAAAAATATATAATTATCGGGGCATAATTGGTACATATTAACTACTACATTCAGCTAGTGCTAAAAAGCGTCACAATCCAACTCTCCAATGAAGCAAAGTATCTGGGAGTCTATCCTGGATAGCAAACTTCTTAGGTCAAACCATGTTGAGCTGAAGACTGCCAATGCATTGTCGGTTTTCTGGCAGTGCAACGGCATTTTCGGCAATACATGGGGCTTATCACCGAAAAGAGTCCTATGGATTTCGGTTGTTTGGTGGAATAAGCTTTCGCGTAAATACGTTACTGCTGCTTTCGCCAAACTGCAAAGGAAGGTATGTCTCGGCTGCACGAGGGCCTTCACCAGCACGCCTGGCTTCGGCCTAGATGCAGTATTGAACCTCCCGCCCCTTGATGTTTACATCATGTGTTGCACAATCAAAGCTATCTCATGTTTAAAAAGAGGTGGCTTTTGGTATAACTCGCACAGGAGTTTTGATGAACTTGCGCAACGGTTGTCTTTCGTCTCCTGTCTTATGGATATGCCGTCCGATGCCATGGCACCGGAACTTCGGCTTAAGCGCAACTACGAATTCGACTTTCCTCGTGTTCAGGACGGCCTCTGGCCAGACTCTGAGCCTGGAAAGGAATGCAGTAGAATCTTCACGGATGGCTCCAAAACGGATCAAGGATCTGGTGCTGGTGTTTTCATAGAGAGCCACAACATTAGACTTTTCTTCTCTCGTTAGTCAAACATGCGTCAGTCTTCCAAACGGAGACTTATGCTATCCTAATGGCCATGAACTATGTTGCGAGGAACAGGTGCAGGAGACGAAGTATCTGCGTCTGTAGCGACAGTCAGGCTGCGCTTAAGGCCTTGCTTAACCCCTTAACCACCTCCAAAATAGTTCGTGAATGCAAGATGAGTGCTGTATACCTAAGCTCCCTACCATTGAAAACGAGTAAATTCGCACAGTAAAATGTGATGTGTCTGCCTGGTAGTACAATGGACCAGTGTTGAGTCTGAGTGCTCCAGCGTAGAAAGCCTCGCACTCAGTCAAAAAAAAACTACTAAAGGTTAATAAAAAATATATATTCCGTTGGTATGCACTCATTGGCATTATTGATAAACAAAAGTGATCAAAAAATATATCAATTAACATAAAATACAAAAATTTACAAATTATTTAATAAACAAAAATTATTCAATTATTAATTAATATTATTGATTAAGTTATAAAATTAGGGGATACAATTAGTAATTAGCATAAGGAAACGTAGGTTGTAGGTTCAAAAAAAAACATGTTACAAGAAATGATTAAAAAAACATTAAATTCATAATTTATAAAAACTAATTAAATAGGAATTCAGTTCGAAGTATGTGATACTTAGATAATAAAATGTATTTTTAAAAACCAAATAAGTAGGAATTCAGTTCGAAGTACATATGTTATACTTAGATAAATATAAATAAACTTAACATAGTAACATCAGCTAAGTTGATATTTATTATAAATTATTAGGTACCTACCTAGATACCTGCATGGGAAGTAGAATACTTTTTGGTAGGTAGGTATTTATCAAAAACTTAATAGAATCAAACATTTTTTTTTTTTTTAAATATGACCTTTTCGATTTTTTTTTCAAGTGCAATGTGTACCAGTGCAAAGATTACTAGGTAGGTCTAAGATACCTACTTATTGAGTTTTAGCTTCCAAGTAGGTAGGAGATTTGGTACCTACTTATGTCAATTTTAATTTGTTATGCTTATAACCAAAGTAAATGAATTTAAAAAAAAATTTACTTGCGGTGATTTTTTACCTAAAATAATGTAGTTTTTAACACCTAGCTTGAAATGCAAGGCCTATGATAACTAAACGGGCAGACGGACGGATGTGGCTTATTCGATTCAATCGGCGCGACCATATGCCGGTAAGGCCTTGGGTGACTACGGTCATTATTTCTCTATGTTTCAAACTATGCATCAAACCTACTAAGTATACCCTTTATCATATGGATGTGGTATACAAATACGTGAAATAGATACAAAATGAAGTCGCCTGGATACTAAATCTTATATTTCAGTATCCGGACAGACGTGTTCTTGGTTACAAAATCCTGTCCGGGTACTGAAAATCTACAAGAAAATTGCAGTTCTCTTTCTTTATATCATAGAAAATATACGTAGCTATTGTTTTGGCGCTTTTAAAAGGGAAAATTAAATTTTGCTCTTACACCTGTCCGGATACTAGTACACTTACCCTATGTTGCGAGGAATAGGTGGAGGGGCGAAGTATCTGCGTCTGTAGCGACAGTCAGGCTGCGCTTAAGGCCTTGCTCCTTAACCACCTCCAAAATGCAAGATATCTCTGAATTCGGTCGGAAGTCTGAATTCACTTAAACTTGTCTGGGTCCCGGGTCATAAAGGGATCACGGGAAATGAGATCTCTGATAAACTTGCTAGACAGTGCTCAGAGGGGGACTTCTCAGGACCTGAACCGGCGATATGTCTGCCTGCGTCCTCGGTCAGGGCTTCCATTGACGGTTGGGTTTCATATGAACACAATCGCCGATGGCAGGACTCTTCAGGGTGCAGACAGACTAAGCAAATTCTTCCCGACGTCTGTAGGAAGTCTGCGGCATTCTTGTTTTCTCTTAAAAGAAAACAGGCCACTACGCTTTTGCCAAACACCTTAAGGTGCTTGGCCGAAGCGATACCACCAACTTCGAAGCCTGTGGCGCTTTCTCCAAATTCCTGCTCGTTACAGGTGGCAGGAATTTGGTGCTGATATGGTGGATGCTGGAAACCTAAGCTCCTTATCATTGAACCGCCTTCTCGTTTTTCTTTGAAAAAGGAGTAAATTCTCACATTAAAATGTGGTGTGTCTTCCTGGTAGTACAATGGACCAGTATTGAGTCTGAGCGCTCCAGTGTAGAAAGTCTCGCACCCCGACAAAAAAAAACATGATAGTATAAATTAAAACAAGAAACCGGACCATACTTAACAAGGTAAGGAAGCAAACGCAAAATTGACAAATCCCCAATATAACAATATTATGTGCCGTCAAACTTGCTCCATCAACTTGATTGTAAAGCAGCTTCAAAAAGTCTGCTTTATGATCTGAACTAAAGGGACCATAACCCGCCTACTGCATTGCACCCCTATTGGTGCTTACGCGATGATTGATATCGTAATCACAGGTTGCTTCGCTATGGATCATATATCACACTTTGAATTTTTCGCACCTTGAAATCACTTTTCCATTCATATAAATGTGTTGAAAAGGACACAAGGTCAGACAGTGGGCACCACAGTAATCAGCAATCGAAAAAGAAATTTCTTTTAACTTCCGATACAGGCCCTTCCTCACAATAAGCTTGAATTTAGGCGCACTGTCTCTTCGCGAGTCTTTTGCAAAGTCTGTATTTCAATTCGGTTCGAGCTTTTTTTTTAGACGAGTATCTACCTTCATAAAGGCAATCAATCAAAACCAAAAACAATGCTATCTGCGCCAGCTATACGATTGCAAGGGTGCTTCAGATTCGAGGTGGAACTGCTTAGAGATCATGCTCATTAAATTCAACCGATTGACATACTAGTACAAATATGTATTTATTGTTTACGACACCGAAATTGTTTATGGATAGCTCGAGCAGTCGCCGATAGGCGGGTGAAAAGCCAATCTGCTGATGGAAACAAGTGGATGTTCTACGCGTGTAACGACTGTATTTTTGTATTGATGACAAATGGATGAATTTGTTGATATTAATTTATTTATCATCAAAGATCTCGCACAGTATTTTCAAGCACTGTAGTTATATCGGCGTTATCGATAGCAGACATATTTATCCACGCCATCGGTCGCGAGTTATGGGTATCGTGTTGTTGCATTTAACCAGGTTATAGACTGGCATGTCTCTCAGCGATAAAATCGCGTATGCTTAAACCATACCATGTTTCATTGAAAAGAGCAAATCTAGATTTTGAGCGTAGTTCTTTTGATTTTCCATTTACGATTTTCTCTTAGTTTCGAGCAGAGCTTGAGTTGTCACAAAAAAGGTTTTTTTTTTATCTCACACACAACTTGTACATATCTTTCTTCGTTGAAAGTTTGATAACAGCGCACTCTATGAACTCAAAATTAATTGACCGAGTAGCACAGAAAGCTATATATCTCATAAAGCTCGACTTCAACATCCATAAAACCTGCACACGAGCTCTGACTTATCCTCTTTCGCAATTCCATATCGCTGAATTCCATATCCGTCGTTAAACCTGTTGGAAATTTTATACCCAGAAACTTTTACTACCAGTGAACAGGTACATATTTTCCCAACAGTAAGTCATAAAATTAAAAGGTAAATAAGAAACGAACGCTGGAATTTCCCAAAATCAAAAAATGAACTACTTGAAAAGCGTATAAAAAGATGCGCACTAGGATGAGGCCACATGCAAAATCTTCGAAAGAAAGGAGAAAATGAATAAAATGTTTATATTTTATGGTTTTAAAACATTTATTTATTATGCATTTGGAATCGATGATACTCTTCTTCAATGGATTAGAAATTACCTTTCGGATCGTTCAATTCAAGTTGTTTTTGACGGTTTCAAGTCTGCAACTCACCAAATAAATGCTGGTGTCCCCCAAGGCTCTGTTCTGTCCCCGACTCTCTTTCTCATTTTTATAAATGATCTCCTGTCTGTTACTTCTACTCCAATCCATTCCTTTGCTGATGACAGTACCCTCAGCTTCTCGTATTCGTTTCTTGGGTCACGCCCCTCATCTTCGGGTGTGGAACTGGAACGGCAACGTATGTTAAGCTCATTAAATTCCGATCTTAACAGCATAACTCAGTGGCGTAAAACCAATAGAGTGGAATTTAATGCTTCCAAAACTCAATGCTGTCTCCTGTCATTAAAGCAAAACCCACACACACTGCGATTATCTATGAATGGCACTCACATCGCTGAAACCGAAAGACTTTCCATTCTCGGTATGTGTGTTAATGACAACCTTCGTTGGAATGACCACATATTCGATGTCGCCAAGAACGCCGCGAAATGTCTAGGCTTCCTTAAGCGTTATAAGAAATATTTCACCCCTTCTGATCTGGCTACAATTTATAAGGCGTTTATTCTCCCGAAACTCGAGTACAACGCTCATATCTGGTCCGGTGCACAAATAACTTATTTGGAGCTACTTGACAGGATCCAAAAACGCGCGATAAAACTCAATGGCGACCGAGACATCGCGAGATCGATTGACTCTCTTAGTCATCGTCGTAATGTCTCCTGCCTGTCGTTATTTTATCGTTATTTCCACCATAAGTGCTCAAACGAAATAGCCAGTTGCATTCCTCCCCTTGAACCGCAATACCCGCCATTCAAGGAATGCGGACGTACACTGAAGTTCAAAGAATCTTTCCTCAGCCGTAGAACTCGAATGTGGAATGCTCTTTCCCGCTCCATTTTTCGTACATATTATAACCTACAGACATTCAAAACCAACGTACATCGGCATCTCTCTTTTTCCTCTCACCCTAATTTCCTTAACGCCCGCGTTGTGTAGCTAATACATTATAAGGGTCCCAACAAATCCCTTTAGTGCGCGCTTATTATAAAAAAAAAAAAAAAAATTTGTTCTACATTAATAATGAGTATGCCCGCCATTTTTCGATATGACTTATAAGACGGTTCGGAATAGAATCATAAAGTTGTTTTTCTAAATAATTAAGAGTAATTTGGGCCCAGGCATCGCGAATAGCTTCGATTAAAGTGTCCTTGTACTTCAATTGTCTGCCGCCTTCATACACTTTACGAGATAACCATGTCCAAACATTTTCGATTATATTTAAGTCCGGTGAATAGGGCATCCATGGCAAAAGTTCCACGTCTTCTGATTGAATCCAACTTCTAACAACCCTGGAGGAGTGGATAGGGGCATTGTCTTGTTGGACTATGCAGGACAGGGGTCCGAAAATGGTTTTCACTTTTGAAAATGACCGTTCCAGTAAACGTTTGTAGTTGTTTCCTTTCATTGTTGTGGACATAAACTCCAACTCGATTGTGCCATAGTGGGTAATAGCTCCCCACACCATTACACCTGATATACAGTTGTGATGTCTTGCCAAAATAAGCTCCTCCTTTCTTAGATCACGGAAATAAAAGTTGTAACCATCGGGGCCGTCAAGGTTAAACGTTTTTCATCCGAAAAGGCAACGCGTTTCCATTCACTGCTCCAAGCGACATGTTCTCTTGCAAAATTCATTCGATGATCCTTGTGTACTTGCCCCAAAACAGGTTTCTTTTTAAGTTTTTTTCTCTGTATAGTACCCCTTTTTCGTATTATCCTTCGGACCGTTGCTATGCTGGCGGATACTCCACTGTTTGCCCTTATTTTAGTCACTGGTAGAATAGAATTTTAGGCAAGCCGTAGAATAACCCGGTTTTCTCGCAATGTTGCTGCTTCTGCTGTGCGTCCTTTTTGATTTTCCCATAGTTTTGCGTATCAAGATAAGTATTTAGAACAGTCTTACTTTTATTTAGCCTCCTTGCAATTTCTCGGCCTGAGAGTGTACTCCTTGAAAGCATATTTTTCCTCTTTCTGTCGCTGTCAAAGTCTTTCCGGAAACTTTTTTTTAAAACAAAATAAAAACAGTTATTTTCAACGTATGTAGGTAGACCTTATCCTTCTTAACGCTTCAGTTACAAGCAAAAAGCAATGTTTTTTTTAGCTGCTTTTACGTTAAGGAACAAATTGAGAGAATCTCTCGGCTATCTCTTAATCTGTAGCTCTTCTTTGCTAAGCAGTCTGAGTAAAATTCTGAGGCAGTCAACGACACACAAACAAAGGAAACAAATACATACGAGTACATCAAAAACAATTAGAAAAGCGTTCGAGGCTTGTTTTTCTACCGTTAAAGGAAATACGATTTAATAATTTTATTTGTTTGAAGTGTAGGTAAACAACTTTAGAAAAGATGAATTAAGCCTGATTATCTATGTACTGCTTCTATGTAGTACTTCTGACTGCAACTAACTTTTTTAGTTGTATGATCTAATGGTTGGACAGGTAGTGATACGTGTCTAGCGACTAAGCATATCTGTCCAAAGCTGGATCTACGACGCTCTTGAAGTTTGATCTCGCTCAACCGACTGCACATTGGCTCTGCCATAGGTGTCATCACATGCCATTGCCTTATAGGCAAGCACGCATCAAGGCTGGGCGTCTTTTCAAATGACTTCTGCAGAAGCTGCAGGGATGAGAAGGAGGAGGTGTAGACTACACTTCATCTCCTCTGTATGTGTCCTGCACTCTCCCATAAAAGAAATCTCTATCTAGGAGCCTTCTTCCTTAATGAACTCAGTGACTTAGCTAACACAGATGTTAGAAGTCAATCGTGATTCATTAATGATGCTCCAAATGTTTTTAGCAAGTAGTGGTCGAAACTCCCGATCCATGTGGCATCACAACGGACCTCATTGGTCTAAGTGTGTTGGCTTTCAGCTATCAGCCACCTTAACCTTACGTAACCTATGATCTAATACTCGTAGTAGAAACAGATCAGCACTTCAACTTCGACTTCGACTTTCACAGGAACGAGAACTTCAGCGTTTGAAGTCGAGTCAAACACATTGAAAAATGCAACTTCGAGACAGAAACAAAAAATGTTTGTAAACAAAAGAGAAAATTATGTCAAAATACAAGGAGAGACAAAATTCGCTCAAAATATAAGCGTCTTCATGTTGGGAAAACTGAAAACATTGCCTCAAGGTTGGTGGGATTTGCACTTCCATTTTTAATTTAGGATTTAGGTCTAACGTTGAAGTCGAAGTTGAGGTTGATGTGCTTATGTGATCTTTCCCTTTAAAAAGCCATGGTTCTTAAACGTGCGGCGCGCGAGTTACGTATCATTCAGAACCCGATAAAATCGAGGAATTTCTAAAAAATATAACTTCAGCTAATTAAGCATTTTTCAGTTATTTAATTCATTTCACACGAAATGCAATTGTGCTGACCTTAGGTCTGCGACGAACACACGATCAATTCCAAGAATTGATCGCTGCCAGAAACAGGAGATTAATATAATAAATACAGGCGAAAAGAAATGAATGATACGCAGTTCGCTGCCCGGTATAGAGTAGGTAGTCCATTATAAAATAAATAAATTGTACTTCAGTGTTTACATTAAAAAAATAAAGATTGGTTTTCTTTGTAACACTTGAACCATTGAAAAATATAACTCGCGTGGTTGTCAAAGTTGAAGTCGAAGTTGAAGTGTGATCTGTTTCTACCATAAGTCGTTCAGGAGCATAGTTTCAAATTGTATTTATACCAGACTGCGATGTAGGGTTGTTACGGCGAGGTTATAATCAGAATTAAGGGCGTCATAACCCTGCCAGGGTTTTATTTTATTTATTTATTTATAATCATTATTCTTTACAACAATATCCTTTCCTTAAACTATGATAACACAAATTCAGGTTTGACTTCAATAAATAGGCCTTTCTTTTTTGGATCACTTTTTTACTGAGGCCAATCAAATGGTGGTGCTATTGCATTTATATGATTTTGTAGTTTTAAGGCCTGCCTGCCATTCACGATTTCGACATGTATATATTTTTTTTTTTTTTTTTTTAATTCTGGCTCGCCAAGGCGATTTAAAAGGGGGGCACTTCGACCTAAAAGATCTTTTGTACCGTATGGGCCAGAAAAGTTTAAACTAGTAGAATTTCAACTTTCCGTGTAAAGCGGACAATTTTACCAGTAGAAGAATTCTTTATGTCCTCGGGGCTCATTTGCTCCCTGAAAAAGATCTTCTTTCTAATTCCATTAAGGGCTGGACATTCACATAAAATGTGTTCAGCTGACTCGTCCTCTTCAAGACAGAGTCGGCACTCAGGAGAGTCTGATATTCTCATTTTGTGTAGATGATATCTTAAACCATGGTGACCAGTAAGGTAACCTACTAGGTTTTTGATATCATTCCTGCTTAGGTTTAGACATTTGCTGGCATTTTTATTGAAGGGCCGAATGGCTCGTTTGGCCTGTCTTAGACCTGATATGCTTTCCCAAATATAGATACATTTTCTATATTCCCAGCTTTTAATTGCTGCCGTTGCTGCTGATCTAGGAGTGCAGCAGAAAGGTTCGGGACCTATGAAAGGTGTTTCTGAACCTTTTCTGGACAGTTCGTCGGCCTTTTCGTTACCTTCTACCACGACATGACCCGGAACCCACCATAATTTGGTCTTGTTTCTTATTCCGAGTGTTTGTAGGGTATTGAAGCAGTACATGACTGATTTGGAGTCAATGGTATACGAGCTAAGGGCGTTTATAGCTGCTTGACTATCCGTGAAAATATGGATGGTTGCACCTTTTATGCCGGATAAAATACTATGGCTGGCGCATTCTTGAATGGCGTGGAGCTCTGCTTGAAATACGCTGGAACTTTTTCCCATGGGTATCGTAGAGCGTTTGTGTGGTCCGTATATTCCCGCTCCTACCCCCGTTTCCATTTTAGAACCATCCGTATACCACTTTATGCCGTTGTGGCTGTTTGGTGGGTTATTACTAACCCATGCTTCTCTCTTGGGGATCTCCGTGGAGAACCGTTTGTTGAAGCATGGTGTTTTTTGAATGCGGTCTGTGACCGCGCAGTTCATGTTAAGTTCTGGCAGTTTATCGAGAACGGTCTTTAGTTCCGGGTGATCATTAAGACTTATCTCGTTTAACTGTATTAGACTTATTGCACTGCGGATCGCCACTTTTTGAATGTATATGTGGAGGGGTGTGATTCCTGTTATTGCCTCTATGGCAGCTGTTGGACAGGTTCGCATGGCTCCGGAGATACCAAGGCACGCAAGCCGTTGTACCTTTTTGAGCTTCTCTATTGCGACCTTTTGTGTGGATTTTGTCCACCATACTATGGAGGCGTATGTTATAATGGGTCTTATCATCACTGTGTAGATCCAGTGGACGATCTTTGGAGAGATTCCTCAGGTTCTGCCATATGTGCGACGACAGGCCCATAAAGCTCTATTAGCTTTAGTGATTTTGTTATTTATGTGAGAGTTCCAGTTAAGTCTCTTGTCTAGGATTACTCCAAGATACTTGACTTCGTCGGAGTACTCTACGACCGTGTCGTTTATTGTGATTAGGCCTAGGTCTAATTTCCTCCTTTTAGTGAAAGGAACGATGACGGCTTTACTGGGATTTATGGAAAGATTTTCCTTGATGCACCAGTCTATGGCTGTCTTTAGAGCATTTTTCATTTTTGATGTGACTCCAATTGAGTCTTTGCCCCTGACTATGATGACAATATCATCGGCGTACCCAATTGTAGTGTAGCCCAAATTGCCCATCTTGAGTAGCAGGTCATCGATGACCAATGACCACAAAAGGGGTGAAAGTACTCCCCCTTGTGGGCAGCCCCTTACGGCTGTTACTGATACTGAGGTCGTTCCTGACGAGGCAGTTATTTTGCGACTTTCCAGCATCGCTTTGATCCATTTAATAGTTGGTTTGTCTATGTTTCTATGGTACAAAGCATTTGATATGGATTCATATCCAGTGTTGTCAAAAGCACCCTCTATGTCCAGAAAGGCACAAAGTGCGATCTCTTTGCAACGGTAGGCGTTTTTTATCTCTGTAGTTAGTCTTAACAGAGCGCCTTCCGTGGATTTGCCCTTTTGGTACGCATATTGGTGAGGGTGCAGAGGCATGCTCTTTGATATGCATTCTCTAATGTGGATGTCAATAATCCTTTCCATTGTTTTCAGAAAAAACGATGTCAGGCTTATCGGAGGATATGATTTAGGTAATTCGCTCGGCTTGTTTCCCGGTTTAGGTATAAATACTACGTTTGCCTCCCTCCAGGTAACTGGTATATACCCCCAGTTGAAGCTGAACCTAAATAAGGCAATCATGGATGGTAATAAAAATTCTATTCCATTTTGAATGAGGGCTGGAAAAATACCGTCTGTTCCTGATGCCTGAATGGTTTGAATAAGTTAATTGCCCATTTAACCTTATCCGGATTAAAAAGTTTTCCGGATAAACTATTAATTCTGCTGAGGCTTTTTGGAATTGAGACCTCCGCTATATGGTCATCTGTAATGACCATCGTGTGAGACCCTGGGAAGTGAGCCTGAAGCAAAGTTTTCAGCGTTTCTTCCCGGTCGCGTGTGATTGAACCATCTGATTTGATTAACAATCCCATGCATGGATTTATATTGTTCCCATGTGCCGGTGCGTTTGGCTTTGTTGAAAAGCTTTCTCACTCTCTTTCGAATAGACTCAAGGTTATCGTTCCACCATGGTACGCACCTTTTAACCACGGTTCTTTTAACCTTGCAACTACTTTTGAGGCAAGAATAATATCATTTATTTGACATTGCGCAGCATCTGCATCATTTGTTGTTGATGGTGCTTTTGGCAGCATGTCAGATCTGACCGCAAGATTTTCGCGGTAAGTTCTCCAATTAGTCAGTTTGTTATCATAACGGACTGACGCGTGTTCGGCATTGCATCTTATCTCGAATCGGATGTGCATATGATCCGATAGAGATGCCTCGCCAGACACATGCCAGCCCTCTATAATATCCTTCATAAAAGGAGATGAGATAGTAAGGTCTAAAACTTCTTCTCTTATGGAATTTCTAAAGGTGGGACTATTTCCCTTGTTTAGAAATACGAGGTTATTGCTATATAGATATTCTAATAACGACTCACCTCTGTTGTTTATATCTCGGGTGCCCCAGATGGTGTTATGTGCGTTTGCGTCGCAGCCGATTAGGATATGTACTTTCTGGTCCTCACAGTACCGGACAAGTTCCTGTACTGGTAAGGGAGGCACTACATCCGTGTCTCCAGCAAAGTACGCCGATGCGCATACAAATTTATGCAGCTCTCGGCCTTTGTGGCGCTCTATTAGGACCGCCACCAGGTCCCTAGCTATGAAACCTGGAATGAGAGAACATTTTATATCTTTCTTAATAGTGATAGCCGCCCTTGGTCTGAAAGGACCTTTGGCGAAAATTAGCTCTCTGTGTTTACAATTTAATCCGGATATCTTACCATTGGTTGCCCATGGTTCCTGGATTAGTCCAATAGCAATGTTCCCTTAGGCACATCGCTGGCTACAGGTGTCCGAGGCACCCATAGCCCTGTGCAGGTTAGCCTGCAAAACGCTGAGACGGGTGGTCATCATTTGCGTCTGTGTTCAGGGTTTCGTACTCTATTGGGCTTGTTGTCACCTCTCCTACGTACGATACCCTGTTGAGGAAGACCACTTTGTCTGCCTCTCGGACTTTTGTTTTTATCTCCTTCTTGTGCCAGTGCTTTTTTACGATCCATGCCTAACTTAGGCCTGATTCGTTTTTGGCTTTCTCTGCCAGTGCAGTGGGCACTATCGGCCTTTTCGGCTGCGCTTGACTTCGCGCATGTTTTCAATTTGCAATTTTCCTCTCCCACAAGCATCACCTCTAACCCCAATTTCTCTTTTAGCTTGGCGAAGGTTGTCTTCATCCACTCTGCAGTGGTGGCGTCCGCACATAGGATCATGAGCCATCCGGCTTTGAATGTAGTACCGCGGAAGGCTGGTTTGACCTCCTCATCACGCTGTTCGTCGACATGTATATAGTCCTGTTACGGAATATTGTTTGAATGTCCTTTTACGAATTCGGCAATCTCCAGTCGTGTCACCCATGGATTTGCATGCACACTTGCTGAAGAGTTTCAAGATGGTTAATGCGTCGCTAGGCTCGTTTGGATGTAAAACTTGGTTAGATGCAATTTGTTCCCTAAGTGGGCTTTTACGACTGTTTTTTTGCATTTAGTGTGACGCAGTGATTAATTAAATTACAACATTTATTATGAGTAAAAAGTTCTAACTATTTTTTTTAACTTTTGATTATTATTTATTATCAGAACCCGCTGTAATGTTTGACCGTTGGTGGTGTTCGTGTCTTGAATATATTTACTTTCTTATTTTAGACTTGATAGGTGCTATTGCACTCCTCATGGCCTAGCACCCTAAGCTGTATAAAGCGCAGCTCACTCTTCTTTGCTGTTTAAAGAACAGCTGAAATCCTGGCAAATTACTTTCGCACTAAGGAAGGGGTCAAGCATGTGTTCAAGACTGAATTTTATTCAATAATTTCCAACTATTTACACAAAAATTCTTACAGCTAATATTTACACATCTAAGCAACCATTGCTTTAATTCTTACAAAGTCTAGTATCGTAAATAGATCCATCTGGCCTTCATTTGAATGGATGAAGCAAAAAATGAAAATGTAAACAATGACAGACACATGAACTGAGGTGGACCCTCACATAATTATGAATCACTACCGATAGCAATTGAATGCCATGCGACAATTTCAGTGTTATACGAGACGATTCTATGTAATAAAATGGTTGTTCATATATTCCTTATGCTTGTATTGAGTCACACTACACCACAAACGTTGTTTCGCCCCCGCCTAATCGTAGTATACAAGAATGTCTCCAAAAGGCGTCTGTCTGCATGTTGCCGCTTATCCCAAGAAGCAATGAACGAATTTAGATGCGGTTTTTAATTATATAATTTGAATTCAACAGGGAAGGTTCACGCGTATAATTTTTAATACGCTCGATCACTTATAAAATCTGAGCAGTAGTGATAGAAAGTGGCAGAAAGCGCATTAAAATCTGTTTGTATGTTTTTGTATCTCGAGAACCTATGAACGGACTGGAATGCGGTTTTCACTATTATTATCTGAATTTCAAAGGGATAGATTTATAAATTATAGATAAATAGATATTATATATTTTGTAGCCAAAACATTAACACTGTTTTCTTAAAACTATATTGCTAATCTAATAGAGTTATGGTATATGACTTACAACAATTTGTAACAATATCATCACAAATAAAACAGAAAAGAAAACAAAAATCGAATTACATTTTGAAGGAAAGCTGCGTAAAAACCTTCATAGGTATTCAAAGATAGAGAGAAAGGCAGCCAGTGCTTGATTCAAACCCTACTTTTAAGTTGCAATTAGTAAATAAATAAAATAAATAAAATAACGGTGGATAAATGCACAAATAAAATAAATAAGTAAACGCAAAGATTAATAAATAAATAATTAAATAAATAAATGGATACATATATTAATTAACAAACAAAGGAATAATTAAATAAATAAATGAAGAAACAAATTAACATACTCGTATAAACAAATATATAAATAAAGAAACAGATAAATAACAAATAAAATCAAATTAGGAGTATCAAAAATTGTTTGAAGTGGCAGAAAGGGGAGTGAGCGACTCTCAGCGACAAGAAAAAATCAAAACATATGAGATTGTACGGTTGTGGCCACATAGTCGTTGAACGACAGTGGCGTTTCTCTGCGACTGAGTGAAGTCACTCCGCTTTCAATTCTGCTATATTATTTTTGTGTAATCCTGAGCGACAAAGGGCTTTCATACCAAGAATCAGTGTGAAGCTTTAATTTCCTGCTGTCATGCGAAGGTTCTTCACCGGAGTTGCCGTTAATTTGCCTTCATACTCTGAGTACGCTGTCAAACATTGTGCACCGTATGTGAGCGCCGGGCGGAGCTTAGGAGACATTTTTCGATCACAGAAGATGACTGAGTTTTCTCGCTACTTTATCCACCCTACGCTTACGCGATGCTTACGGGACTTAAGACGCTTTCACCATGGACGTATTACTTTAAGGGAGGTGGTGACGGTGTAGAGGTTAATGTGTTGGCTCTTGACCCATGCGGTGCAGGTTCAATCCCCACGCGGAACAACAACATACCCCAACCATTAAAGGACAGAAACGAATAACACATTGTTTGTCCAACCTCTACACAAAAAAGAGGATTTCTGCCTGGTAGTATGATGAACCTTTACGGAGTCTGAGTGCTCTGGACCCTTAAGGACAAAAGCGATATAGCATGCATTACCCGCCAATTCCATATTACCCTATCCTAGTCTAAATATTTATAAGTTGTTGAAATAAAGTGTTAAAAATTAATCATGAAGGTGTTTAATTTCTTTTGACACTCAAAGTATGCCCAGATATCATTAGCAAACCAGATATATTCTACCATTTCTGTCTTAATCGCAATCTTTATATCAAAATTCATTAAGCGATTTACGTACATTTAATTATTTCTGAAAAGATTTCACTAACCTAGCTCTTGTTCGTATTACACCTGGTGTCATATTTTGGGTCTGCTATGACCAAACGTAACACCAAACGTACAAGTACATGTGTAGACTTTTTAATTTGTTTTTCACGTACCTACAACGTTCTTACACGTTTCGAACATTGCTCCCATTTGTGGGGCCTACGTCGCAATCTCAGAGCATGTGCGGCGTGTGATTAAGATCTTGGGAAATCATAAAATTAGACATTCCATTGCCTTTAAATTGTTAATTCAAAGTGGGGAATATTTTTGATCAATAAATAAGATTGATATCATCTGATAGAAATTAGATGTCGTGTCAATCATAAAAAAAGTCGATGTGACATGGTGATTAAATACAATCACGAAACGATTTTTTTTTTGATTTATATGGTTTTTTTTAGTTTTAAACTAACAGAGTCTTAGACCGTCCTAATAATGAGGTTGAAATCCGTTTATTTATCTGTCGTTGTTCTATTTTTTACCACTTCAGAACTAAATCTCAATATTTCGCCACATCGTTTCTTTTTGATTGTTTACTCTGTTCATTTTTTTTTAAAACGTCAAGCGGGTTACATAACTTGATTTTTATCCACGGAACCTCTTTCTGTTTATCTTTAAAATGTTATTTTGTTTGTTTTTCCTGTATAATCGTCAACAGATTTCAGCCTTAACTGCGTCTTGAAACAAGACATGCCTTAACAAGAAATCAGTTATTACTTTACCTAAAATTTCCTTTGTTTTATTTAAAAGACGTCACGAAGTGACATAAAGTAAACAAGTATGAACAACTAACAAATAAAAACACACGCTTGAATACAAACCACAGATTATGATGGCCTAATCTTAAAGAAAATTAATTGCAATTTGTTAAAACGAAAAAAAAAAAACTTATATACGAGTAATATCCTTCTTTTTGTAGGAATAAAATTCAATTTTAGATGAAAGCAAATTTTTATCTTTTAAATTTGTCACTTGCTTACGTTCGTGGAGTATCCCACGTTTCCCCGCAAACAGTTTTGCTTAGGTTTTTTTTGGTAAAAAAACCGCTCGATTAGGAACCTAAAAAAAAAGAAATTGACGTTTATCGTTTGATAAAACTTAAAATGGAACCATGCGAGTTTATGCGTCTATGATTGGTGTGATTTCAATTTCTGTACTTTTGGTTGCGTATGAGCAATATTTTTATTATCATTTTTAGCGTTTTGTTAAACAGGTTTTGCTGATATTTAAAATGATATATTAATTTATTGACGTTTCTAGAGCAAGCAAACAACCTATTTCTTGTTGTTTGTTAATGTTTATTTTTGGCATGAAAGCAGCAAAATATAATATAGAGCCATCAATATTAAGCCGTTAGATAAAAAAACGAAATACAAGTTGCGCAAAAGTCATCTTTCTATCGGAAGAAGAATAATTTTTGCAAATGGCGGCAAATGTGAATTATACTTTGATATTTGTGAAGTTAACTGATACAGAAAAAACTTAAGACACCAATTAACATAATCCAAAAGCAGAACCAAAGTTTTCCATTCATAAAAAAAATTACAGCGAAAGAACATCGGGTGACAACTTTTGCGCCACCTGACAACTTTTGCGCCACCTTGTATGAAGCAATGACAATTTTAAATTGTTGGACCGATCTTGGAGGTAGTTAAGGGATTGAGTAAGGGTTAAAGTGCAGGTGGCTCTCACTGTAGACGCTGATACTTCACCCCCTAAATAGTCATTACTTACTTACTTAACGGTGTAAGGTCTTTAAAACAGAGAGTCTTCCTTGTCGTCTCGAATCTGCTGACTTGGAGTCGAAGATCATTTTCACTGGAGCATTATTATCCATTCACTCGATGTGGCCGAGCCAATTTCGACGTTTTCTAGCTTGTCGGAGTGCACCCACATCTTCGAACGGTTCATAGAGTTCGCGGTTGTATCTTCTCCTCTGTGGGCCGAGGAGGGTCTCGCTCACAGGACCCAAACATCCGACAGAGTTTTTTTTTTTTGAAAGAACCCAACATTAGCTCTCCCTTCCTGCTTTTCGTTCACCACTCGGCGTTATAAAGCAGAACTGACAGTATCAGTGTTTGTGTAGCTCTACAAACACTTTACCCTGGGTCTTCCGGGTTAGGATTTTTTTCTTCATAGACATTAGGATAGTATATATCTCCACTTGGAAGACCGACACCTATTTACCCAACGAGCAGTGAGGCCTGATGTTATTACATTCGCATCAGCGAAAACCGCATCCCTCTCTTGGCTCACATCCTGGCCGGAATCACTCTTGAGCTTGGTGGAAAGTCGAAATTTTGCCATAGTCGGAGTTTCGGTATCATTGCACGAGATGGCATATCGATGAAAAATGGGTCATAGGAAAATTCTAGCGTAGTGTCATCGGAACTCCAGTACACCAGGAGCCATTCCTTTTTAAGCGGGAGATGACCTTTAAGTTGGACCTATGATAGTGTACATATCAAAGGGTCGTTGATCAGGGCATCTAGAGCAGAGCCAGGCGCGCTACAACGAAGACCCATATGCAGCTAAGGCATACCGCTCTTTTGAGTTTGTTTAAACAAGTAATCACATTTTTCCGTAAAAGCTCATTCATTTACTCATTGAAAAATGAAATAACTCCACAAAATTGTGGAATAATTTCACTGTGAAATTATTCCCCAAATCGAAGATGAAATAAGGCAACAAAATGGTTCAGATCATTTTGGGGGGCTATTTCGTTGGGGGGTTATTTCCTGGAGCCATCAAAAAAATGAAATATAAAGGGTATTTCATTAGTAACTTGACAACTTCAAACTTTCAGTGTGAACGCACCCTTAAACCGATTGCCAAGCTTTCAATGTCAAAATATTCAGTAAATTCAACATTTTCATCATGTTGAAGTACACGACGACGTTTACAAATAATTTAAATTTACAACCGAAATTTCGAGTCGGAGTCGCAACTTTAAGAGCGTTAACGCCAATTTTCGGCCGTAATTCTCGTCCCAATTGTCTACTGCAAGTCATAGTGTAGTGAAGAAATTTGAATCAGTATATTCGCTGCCAGTGAGACTACGTTTTGCGTGTGGAGAATATTGCTGCCATAGAAGCTTCCGTCACATACTAGAATCAGTAAATTTTAAGGCGCTCTCAGGAATTGGTCCTCTCTTGGCACCCTTACAAGATCAAGCCGACTCAAGAACTAAAGCCACTTGATCATATAACGCTACGTAAGTTCTCGAATTGGGCTCTGAACATGAGGGAAGAAAATAAGGAAATTTCATCGCAAAATCATCTTCAGCGATGAAGCGCATTTTTGGTTAAACAGCTTCGTCAATAAGCAAAATATTCCTTACGGGACAGGTGAGAACCCTCATTGCCTTCGTGAAGCACGAAACAGCACTTGATCCGCAAAAAGTCACGTTTGGTGCGGTTTTCATGCCAGTGTACGCCATTGGACCGTTTTTTCGTCGATGAAAATGACCGTCACGTTACGGTAAATGGTATACCCTACAGAGACATATTGGAACGTTATTTCTTTGAGCAATTGTATGAATTGGACATCAGTGATATGTGGTTCCAACAAGACGGTGGCACAACCCATACAGCGGGTGCAACAATCGAGTTATTGCAGTCTCAGTTCGGTGAATGTGTTATCTCGAGACACGGACCCGTGTATTGGCCGTCGATGTCGTGTGATTTAACGCCTCTAGACTTATGGGGCTACATTAAATCATTGGTCTATGCCAATAAGCCGGGGACGTTATAGGAGCTTAGAGCGAATATTGAACGAGAAATAGCGGTCGTATGGGTCGAAATGTGCGGCCGAGTCATCGAAAATTGTGCTCAACGTATCGACCGCTGCATACGTTGCCGTGGTGGACATATGAACGAAATCGAATTCCAGTCATAAATGTTTTGATAGTAATTCAGTTCAATACATTTTTTTTGAGATATCTCAACTAGTTTGCATTTTATTTAAAAGAGAAGGTGTCAAGTCCTTAATGGAAGACCTCTTACTAGCCATTAATGATGTTCAAATATATATAAATCACAGCAATATTCGGATCTACGCTGATGATATGAAATTAAATGAATGTGTCACTAACCAGCAAGACAGAATTCTTCTTCAAACCAAGCAATTTTGCTTGTTCTTCAATCGCCGAAAAAGCCTCTAAAACGGCACGTTGGGAAAGGCCGATGATATCGGTATCATCCGCATACCCCAGTAGTTGGACGGGTCTATTGAAAAAGTGCCTTTCGTGTTGACACGAAGAAGTAGCATGAAAGCGCATCCCTTGCCGAAATCCCGTGGAATAGTTCGGAGGACCTATTTCAAAATTACACACTACACCCATGTTTTCAAGTGTGTAGAGCTCCTGACGATGAATGCTATCATATGCATACGCCGTCATCTTTCTACGCAGGACCCCTTTCTCAACGAAGTCTAAATAGCGAAATCGGGTTTCGACAGCAGCTTATATCCGGTCATATAAAGCGCCTGATTTGCTGTTTTTCATTGGCTTGAATTTCCGTAAAGGAGCCTATAACTAACGTAATGCTAACTTATTGCTTAGCACTTATAATAGAACGAACTATGGCAGGAATGAGCCTATGTCGCATAAGTAGAATCTATAGTTCAAATGATCAAGTCATAGACTTGAATGTTACTAAAATAAACTTTAAAAATATTTAGCGGAATATTTCCTTAGTGTACGAGTACTTGATGTAATTTTATTTTATTGTGTCTGTGTTTGTATTTGTTGGTACATTATTATATTAGTATCGTTGTTTGTTTGCTTCTATTACTCCGTATTTGTACTCCTTAACACCTGCACCAAATTATTATTCTGTGTGAACACTTTATATGGTTGATTGCTTTAAGCACTCCACGAAAGTGTATTTTTTTTTACAAAATGTCAGTCTTGTTTGTGTTCCTATGAATCAAACAAATAAGCTTAAAAAAACCCGCAAGTACATACACTGGCGATCACAAGGATGATACATTTTGCAATCGATTTTCAGTCTTTATACCTGTTGGAAATTTTATACCCGCAAACTTTTACTACCTGTGAACAGGTTCATATTTTCCCGAAAGGACCGCTGGAATTTCCCAAGATAAAACAATAAACTACTTGAAAAGCGTAGAGAAAGATGCGCCAGGATGAGGCCATTGCGAATATTTTTTTGTAGGAGTTTATAACAGCGATTTTTTTTTAAGTATTCTTAAGAATATATAAAAAAGCGTTGAAAAGAACTGTTTTCATTTAGTAGTTAAAACAATGGGTCCCGGAAAGACTTTGACAGTGACAGAAAGATGAAAATAGATGCTTTCAAGGAGTTAGGACTCTCAGGCCGAGAAATTGCAAGGAGGCTAAATAAAAGTAAGTCTGTTGTAAACAGTTATCTTGCGGATCCACAACACTATGGGAAAAATAAAAAAAGACGCACGGCAGAAGCAACAACATTGCGAGAAAAACGGGTTATTCTACGGCTTGCCTCAAATTCTTTTCTACCAGTGACTAAAATAAGGGCTAACAGCGGAGTATCAGCCAGCATAGCAACGGTCCGAAGGATAATACGAAAAAGTGGTACCATACAGAGAAGCAACTTAAAAGGAAACCTGTTTTGAGGCAAGTACACAAGGAGCATCGAACGAATTTTGCAAGAGATAATGTCGCTAGGAGCAGTGAATGGAAACGCATTGTCTTTTCGGATGAAAACTTTGACTGCCATGATGGTTACAACTTTTGTTTCCATGATCTAAGAAAGGAGGAGCATATTTTGGCAAGATATCACAGCCGTACATCAGGTGTAATGGTTTGGGGAACTATTACCCACTATGGCACAATCGAGTTGGAGTTTTTGTCCACAAAAATGAATGGAAACAACTACAAATGATTGCTGGAACGGTCATTTCCAAAAGTAAAAAACATTTTCCGACCCCTGTCTTGGATATTCCAACAAGACAATGCCCCTATCCACACTTCCAGGGTTGTTAGATGTTGGATTCAATCAGAAGACGTGGAACTTTTGCCATGGCCGCCCTATTCACTGGACTTAAACATAATCGATAATGTTTGGGAATGGTTATTTCGTAAAGTGTATGAAGGCGGCAGATAATTTGAAGACAAGGACTCTTTAATCGAAGCTATTCGTGATGCCTGGGCCAAAATTTCTCTTAATTCTTTACAAAAAACTCTATGGTTCTATTCCAAACCGTCTTATAGAGGTCATTAATGTAGAAAAACATAATAAATAATTATTTTAAAACCATGAAATGTTAACATTTTATTATTTTTCTCAGTCTTTCGAAGATTTTCCATATGGCCTCATCCTAGTGAGGCATTTGTATACCCTATTCTAAGGGTATATTATTGATGCGAAGTTTGTAACATACCTTAATATTACCCGTCGACCCCTAAAAGTTACTATATTTATGATCAGCATCGATTATAATGTCGATCTATCCATGCCCGTCCGTCAGTCCGCCTGTCGGCAAACATTAGGCCTTTAAACTGAACCTAGGGAGCTGAAATTTTAACCATATATCCTCTAGGGGCCCGAAATTATCAAGTTTAAGAATTTTGGAAATCCGCCCACAGACACGCCCATAAACTAAAAAGAAAAAAACAATTTATCGAAAAAATTATATAAATATGATCTTTGACTCCTAAAACTGCTCAGGAGATAAAATTTCTAAAATCCACCCACTGACACGCCCATAATTAAATAAAACAATTTTATTGAAGAACCAAAGTTTGAGCTATGGAGGGTTTTTTTTTACAAAAGCTTCGTTTTTTTCAATTAAATCATTTAATTGTTGTACAACAAAATATGTAGAGTGTTCCTATTAATTCAACCATACTTAGACTTTTGTCACGCCCACTTATGAGGAATAGGAATAAGAATAGGGTATCCAACAGTTCGCCCAAGCGGACTGAAGCCCGTCCCTATGTTTTTATACGCTTTTCATTGATTGATCTTGGGAAATTCCAGGGGTCGTTTCTTTTTTACCCTTTAATTTTATGACTTACCGTTGGGAAAATAAGTACCTGTTCCCTGGTAGTAAAAGTTTCTGGGTATACAATTTCCAACAGGTATAAAGACTGAAATTCGATTGCAAAATGTATGGCCTCATCCTTCTAATCGCCAGTGTATATAAATTTTGTTTATCAAAATTAATACATGTAATTACTTTATCAAGAGTAGAAAATTGTTCATCAAAAAATATTATAGTCAGCTTATTCGTTCTTGGCAGAAGCGCATTTTATTTTTTTAATTGCAAGTATATTTTAGTGCTCCTTGCAGTTGCAAATACTTTTACAGCTGTTTATCTAGATTATTTAGCAACCTCCCTGTTGAGTGCATTTCTATTTGAGAAGTGTAAACAGGAAGAATTGTGCACCAAAGATAAGCATAAAGTTTCACCTTGTTGCCTTTACAGCTGGTAATTCCCAGAAGATAATCAGAAGTTTAACGCATGAGCATGTGCCTGTCTGCATTGTCGTATATTTATTTGGGTTAAACACGATGATAGTGCCAAAACAATAGTTTCATAAACTCATAGCTACTTTATCGGCTTTTCAAACTAAATAAACCGAGGGTTGATTTTCTTTATTTTGCTCCCCATCATTTGTCACTACTCACGTAGTTAGAAAAAGAATCAAACCGAAATCTTCTGACGTCGCGCGTCGGTTAACTTCAGATAGTAAAGGCAATGCGCTTAAGATTGATTTACACTCCGAATTTATGTCGAGCATGACTTGCGTCATTGTGTGATGAACTTGTTTAAAGAAAATATTCCCTTATTAAGTTATAAATTGATGAAACATCTTTAAGACAATGTCTTTAAATTGTTTACTATCTTATACGTCACAAGCTTATCTGAAGTGGAATATTTACACTAAGGCTTATGCACTTTAATTTATTACTTCAGGTTAAGATTAGAAAACAAATCTCGTTGCACATGTGACACTTAAGACCTACATACCATTAAGAGATGTTGAAAATAAATATTTTATTCTGGTGGTAAACCGCATCAGTTCGTAATAAAAAATCAGCCTGGCGAAGTTGTTTATTTCAAAACATAGGTACAATTGCTTAGTGCCCCATATTTGGTTAATGACATATACAAGGATAACTTAGTTCGATGTATTAAGCACAGGAAATACATTTTTTTTTTAAAGTATGGTTCTTAAAATTCATTTTATTTTTAGATCACCGAGTGAATGAACTTTAGAAAAAAGTATTTGAAAACCTAGAGTTGTCTTCATTTCCTAATTTCGAAGAAAACTACGAGCTATGACAAAACTAAACGTTTTTAAATTTTTATTTTTTTTTTATTTATACACATAGTCTCACTTGTATCCTATTTGCACACAAAACCGAACAAAACCTTTTGACGTCAAGCCTCTTTTTTTCTTATCAACGCGGACAGTCATCACGAAAGTCTCGAGTGCTTAATGTTTGTACAAAATATTTAAAACAGACAAAGAATGAATTAATTTCTGGACGTAGACTGACTAAATATTTCGCCATAAAGTGTCACGCTGAAGTGTGTCTTTTTTGTTAAATGTGTTGCTGTTGAGTTTGTAATATAATTGTATATGCATGAAATTAACGAAATTACGTTTGTAAATTTTTTTAATATGTATTTTCCTCTTTTAGGTAAGAACGTTAACTGTATCGTTGTAATTGTACGCAAGCACTTAATTAAAAAGGTATGTAGTGAAAATTAAACAAATATGCACTCGTAAATCGTTCATAAAGTGTCTTTCATTAAGGACTTGGTAACTTCTTTTTTAAATTAAATGCAACCTACTTTAGATATCTCAAAAAAAACATTCATTTGCTTGAATTTCAATCAAATCTTTTATGAATGGAACCCGACTTTGTATATATTACCACTACGAGAACGTATGCAGCGGTCGATACGTTGCTGAACCCAATTTTGATCGGCCGCACATTTCAACCGATACGGCCGCTATTTCTCGTTCAATATTGGCTCTGAGCTCCTCTAACGTCTCCGGCTTGTTGGCATAGACCAATGATTAAATATAGCCCAATAAAAAAAAGTCTAGAGGCGTTAGATCACACGATCTCGGCGGCCAATCGATGGGTCCGTTTCTCGAGATAACACGTTCACCGAACTGAGACTTCAATAACTCGATTGTTGCACCCGCTGTGTGGCTTGTGGCATCGTCTTGTTGCAATCACGTATCATTGATATCCAATTCATGCAATTGTTCAAAGAAATAACGTTCCAACATGTCTCTGTTTCTGTCATTTTCATCGACGAAAAAAACGGCCCAATGACGCCACCAGCATGAAAACTGCACCAAACAGTGACTTTTTGTAGATGAAGTGTGTTGATTCATGAAGCACATAAGGACTTCTTTTTCGTAGTTAGAAATGTGGGCATATCTACGGAGTCCAAACATATACATATCTAGTAATATCTTCCACAGTTAATTTGTACGTGGACTGAGAATCAAGTCCAGTAAGTATAAGCAAAGATTCAACGAGCCTTAGTTTATAGTTTCAACAGGTAGAAGTCAACATTGAAGAAGTCTACGTAAAACACCGTTAATTCTTCCAATTGTATAATTTATATGACCGTTAGCAGAAAGAGAACGATTTAGCTTGTGTAACTGTATCTAAGTATTGTAGGAGAATATTGAACAGGACAATTTGTGGAAAATAGTGGAATTCATATGACTTTTTGGAGATTTTTTTTCATTAAGTATAAAACCATTGTTAGCCGACCACTTCTATATTTCCGACAAGTCTTCATTCATTCTGCAGACAAGATATTCATCTAAGCCAATCGGTCTAGACATGGTATACTTGAACATCATCCGCATGGAGGTGCAAATAAAGGGTTTTTCAACAGGGACGTTACAAAAGTAGAGCGACAGGGACAGCAAACGACGCCGAATTTCTTGCCGCTCTTTTGACATTTCTCTTCAGGTAAGGTTTGCCATTTCATGATGGAAAGATATACGAGCCAACAACGAGTCAAAATTATTAAAATTTACTACCGAAATTCGGAGTCAGTGGCCTCAACGTTAAGAGCGCTACGTCCAATTTATGGTCGTCATAATCGTCCTAGCAGATCAACAATTGAGCGTCTAGTGGAAAATTTTGAACCCACAAGCATAGTACAAAATGTTCCCGTGCCAGTGAGACAAAGAAGTGCCCGTAGTGTCGAGAATATTACTGCCGCTGAGGCTTCAGTTGAAGAAAGCCCAAATGTGTCTCTCACACGTCTTTCTCAAGCGTTGGGCATCTCTGTGACGTCGTTGTGGCGAATTTTGCGAAAAGATCTTGGCCTACATCTTTACAAGATTAAATTGGCGCAAGAACTGAAGCCGCTGACCACCAGAAGCGTCGTATGTTCGTGAATTGGGCTGAGCAACAACTTGAAAATGATTCGGATTTTCATCGAAAAATCATCTTCAGCGATGAGGCTCATTTCTGGCTGAATGGCTTCGTCAATAAACACAATATGCGGTATTGGTCAGGAAGCAATCCACACGTACTCCATGAGTCATCATTGCATCCCGACAAAATTACGGTTTGGTGTGGTTTATGGGCCGGCGGCGTCATTGGGCCCTACTTCTTCCGTGATGATCAAGACCGGCACGTTACTGTGAATGGGAATCGCTACCGTTCAATGATAACCGGATATTTTTGGCCCCAATTAGATGATATGGACTTGGAGGACATGTGTTTCCAACAGGACGGCGCCACAAGCCACACAGCGAATGCCACAATCAATTTATTGGAAACCAAGTTTGGAAACCGTGTTATCTCACGAAATGGTCCAGTCGCTTGGCCGCCTCGGTCGTGCGATTTGACGCCGTTAGACTATTTCCTATGGGGCTACGTCAAGTCCATGGTCTATGCCAATAAGCCAGCGACGATTGATGAACTTCGTACGAATATTGAACGTGAAATGGCAGCAGTATCGGCCGATTTATGCTTGAAAACCGTCGAATTGGGTTCAGCGTCTGGACTTCTGCAAACGTGCCCCTGGTGGCCATGCAAAAGAAATCGAGTTCCATACATAATGGCATCGAACGTACTTTCACAGGAATAAAGAATATCATTGATATCCAAAACCGTTTTTACTCTTATTGAAAAACTCTTTATATATTTGAACAAACTTTTTTTTATTTTTATTAATTCGTTCTAAAATACTTAACAAAATATTAATATTATCATGATCATGTTTTACCATATAATTTATTTACGTATCCTTATACATATGTACTGACATATTTGACCATAAATATAAATAACACTTTGTTCAAACTTGTTCCAGTGGCAAGTGTTTAGAAACTTATAGCAAATTAGATATACAAAGACCTAAAATGTCGAGATGCCGAAAGAGGAAACGAAAAAGCACGCTGTTAAATGAGGAAACTGTGAAGAGCGCAGACAAAAGTCTTGATTTTTTTTATTTTCATTAAATTATTAATCATGGTGAGAATGAAACGAACTTTATTTTAAGAAAGAGAGTAATGAAGATCGCAATAAAAACATAAAAACAAAACTGACTTACGTTACGCTTGCAGGAGAGTTTCCACTTCTGCTCTAGCAACCAATTTTCCAATGCTCTAAAAAATCTATGACTGCTGCTAACCAAACTGCACAATTAGGTAGTCTTTTGTAGATGAATGGAGCAATTGCTGTTACAAAGCGCCTGTAGTGTTCTTTTTTAGCTCTAGGAACGGCAATCTCAAATCTCAATCTAAGACAGTATACGAGGGGCGTTCAATATATTCTCGGTATCGGGGTGAAGCTGTGGTTGTATATATAAATTGGCTTATTTATCAAGTAATACTATTATTTTAGTGCATTCATGTAAAATTTCATATAAATGTAATTATTAATTCGCGTTTTATCTCTAGTTAAACAGAATCATAATGGCAACTGAGACGATGATGGTGAAAATTGAGCATCGCGCTGTAATTAAATTTCTCACTAAGCAAGGAAAAGGTCAAAAAACTATTCATGAAATGGTGGCTGTTTACCAGGGTTCCGCACCTTCATTATCAACTGTGCTAAAGTGGTCAAGTGAGTTCAAGAGAGGCAGAGAGAGCATTGAAGACGACCCCCGCTCCGGCGCCCCGGCTACTGCTTGTACGGGAGAAAGCATCAAAGAAGTCGAAAAACTTGTTCTTGAGGATGCCCGAATAAAGGTGAAAATGATGGCAGAGATCACCAAGCTTTCAATTGGTACCATTCACACCATTCTTCATGACCATCTTAACCTTTCAAAGGTCAGTGCAAGGAGGGTGCCACGAATGCTCACAGCGCCTCAGAAAAAAGTGAGAATCGCATGCTGTAGAGAGCTTTTGGCGATGTGTAGTGAGAACGCATACGGTGTTATGGATCGAATTGTTACTGGGGACGAAACATGGGTCCACCACTATGACCCTGAAAGCAAACAAGAGTCCATGCAGTGGCATAAAAAAGGAACAGACAGAACGAAGAAGTTCAAAGTCACTCCGTCTGCCGGGAAGCTCATGGCCACAGTTTTTTGGGACTCAAAGGGAATCTTGCTCATTGAGTACAAAAAAAAAAGGTGAAACCATCAACGCCACATCCTACGCTTCCACTTTGCATAATTTGCGGGAGGAAATTAAAAAGAAAAGACGGGGTAAACTCGCAGTGTGTATGTTGCTTCTTCATGACAACGCTCCTGTTCACACGGCGCGAGTTTCCAAGGCTGCTGCGCGAGATTGTGGTTTCGAAGAAATCCAACACCCACCCTATAGTCCAGACCTTGCCCCTAGTGATTATTTCCTGTTTCCGGATTTGAAAAAATGTCTTCGTGGAAATAGATTTTCGGATGATGAAGAACTTAAGTCGGCAATAAATGGGTATTTTGCAGAGAAAGAGGAAATTTATTTTTTTGAGGGTTTAAAAAAGCTTATCTCAAGATGTAACAAATGCATTGATGTTAGCGGATATTATATTGAAAAATAAACATAATTTAAAATGAATTCGCATTTTCCTTCATATCGATACCGAGAATATATTGAACGCCATTCGTAAATGCCTTTGCTGTCATTCATATACCCACTACGGCGGTAGAATAATTTTAAAACCTTATATATATAAAGATTTTGAAGGGGCAAAATATTAGCTGAGGCGAATATGGCATGCGTAGGCTCCCATCTAGATTTAAATCGCATTGAGCTAACAACTTTCTTTTCAGCAATGAATAGAGGCTTTAAATTACTCATGTACGAACTACCCTAGCATGTTATCCCATATTCAAGGTGGGAGTTTACAAGAGCGTAGTAAATTGTCTTAAGCACCGATGGCATCACAATGGACCTCATTGGTCTAAGTGTGTTGGCTTTTAGCTAACAGCCACCTCAACCTAACCTAACCTAACCGTTGAAGAAACTAATTTCCTTAAAATGTATATTCTGGTTAGTGCCACGTATCTTTTAATATTTGTTATAAGAATCTTCCAATTGAGGTTACAATCCAGAGTAATTCCGAGATACTTGAACTCAGACACTGATTCTATTTTGATGCAGCCTTCGGTACAATTATTATCTGTTATACTGATCCATTACTAAATCCAAAATACGATTTCAAATAAAGACACAAAACCAAATGATTCACAGAATCAAAAGCCTTTGAAAAACCAAGCAAACAGTTCAGATCAAATTTCGCTCTTATATCATCAAGAACCTTACAGGGAAATGCCTCGAAATTTCGATATACACGGAAGAATACTGAAGGGACGAAAATCCGCTAGCGAAGAAAGACCATTTTTTTCGGTACCGAATATACCTTGGCCAGCTTCCAGAAATCGGGGAACGATGACGACATAATACAATAATTGATCAGGAGTGTGATAAGTAAGCCGTTTACACCAAAGGCATTCAACTTGATGTTTTCTGCCACATTCAGTGGTGACACTACTTCAAAATCGAAACTGAACGAAGGTTCAAAATGAAGTTCACTATTTGGGAAGAAAGTATTGTCATCTGTGGCAGTGATAAGAAATGCTCCATTTAGATCATTAGGATCAAACATATTATGTTTTTTTTTACCAACTCCAAGGTTACTCCACAGTTTCTTTGAACTTTGATTTGGGCTTAATTTAGACAAAAAGTATCTTTTTTTTGCTCTACGTGTCACGATAGATGAGTGGTTTCGAGCTCGCCAGTTTATTTCCCAGTTGTTGCTATTTTGGCTATGCCTCCATCTTAAATATAATTTCCTGCGAGTTGTAATTACTCTTTGAACCTCTATGGTAAACCATGTAAAATTTTTGTTACGTATTTCAACAGTCTTTAGTGGTACATGTCTTTCAATGATTTTTTTCATTAATATTTGTGGAATACTAACAACTATTCCACGGAATCGGCAGCACGGTTTACAGACAGCAGAAGTGCAGATTATATGTAAAAAAAGGAAACCATGATCGGATATGCCATCTAAGGATAGTTGGTCTTGAAGAAGAGTGTTCGATGAATCTGAGACAATAATCAAATCAAGCAGACTTGTAGCAGAGTTAGGAGAAGGAATAGCGCGTAGCAAATGTGTTCATGGCAGTCAATCCAATTGCAGCAACAGAATTAAGTATGGGGTATAATAATAATATAATATAATAGAACACATAATACATAGAGGCAAATACAACGCAACAAATTTAATGGAATGACCAAATTTTGGCTTTATTAGCTCACAAATTTCATGGCATTTAATATTTAAAACTAATTTCTGGCATATGTCCTCTGCGACTGCACCATTTTTTCGAGCATACCAGGTCTTTATTTCTTATTCAACTTTCACGGATTAACTTCTTCCCGCTTGTGACCTTGGGACCGTAATGAAGATGGTAGTTCAAACCATAGAACCCTGCAGGCGAACCAGTAGGGGTGCAGTGAAGTGGGAAGGTTAAGATCCCTATTGCGAAGATCATAATTATAGAAGAAGAATACGAACAGCTTTGCCAGAAATTTGTTGCTTCTTAGCTGCATAAGCTTATCTTGTACATAGTTCTAGGCTTCTCATTCCAAATGGTGGTGGTACAAGTGGTGGGTAGTGAGTTTGTACGTTTTTTTTATTCGCATGCGGTCCAAACCGTAATAAAAGCACTAAAGCAAAACTGTTGACAATAGGTAAACCCTATGTATAATCTTATTGCTGTCGGACGCAGTGGCTCAATGGTTAGTGTGTCGGACTACTAATCGAAAGGTCCCCAGTTCAAATCCCGCCGGGGACAATTAACAACTAACATCTAGATTTTTTCCGCTGCCCCACCTCTAGCGAACGTCTGACAAACATCTAAGAGTATCAATTGTCAACCAACGACCATACCACGTCGAGTTAATCGGTTCTCGTCAGATCACCGTTATTAAACGGCGTTGGGCGCGGTTAGTACGTAGATGGGGGACCGTTTGAGAACAACTGCGTGTCGTTGGCGAGTCCATCTACAGAGTTGAGGTAGATAATACATACGTGGTATCACAATGGACCTAAATTGGCCTAAGTGTGTCGGTTTCTGCCGACAGCCACCTAAACCTAACCTAACCTAACCTATCAACTGTCATGAGAAGCTTCTCAAATTTGCAGTTCGGATTCGGCTTAAAATTGTAGTTCCCTTCCATTTTGCACAAGCAAGTGGTTGGGAAGCTAGGTTTTAGGCACTGTATGGGCCGTTAATGCCTAATATAATATACTATTATTTATTTATATATTGCTATCAACAAAACTACTTCATTCCAATAGACTCTGCTTCAAAGATTATTAAGTCCGATAAGGGATAGCAAATTTAATCAAAGGGCATTGGCGTTTTAATGGCACTAACTAACCATAACTTCTTTACTTATTTTATCATAGCCGGTATAGATGCTCAGGTCGGAAGACGGATACTGTTAGCCGCAGCTCTGGGCCCTTCAAAAAAACTAAGTTACAGTTATAGTCTAAGAGCCCACAGCATTTTTTGGGAGTGAAGATATAACCAAAATTAGGATATATCAACGTTAAGTGCCTAAATAGCTTAAGTCTATTTCGCTAGTCTGGCAGCATTTGTTTGGGGCAAAGGTTAGTAATAGTAAAGTAACAAGAGAGAGCAGTGCGCGCGCACTTTTTCTTTCTCTCTTCCTCTCTTCCTCTCATAGCCAGTGCATGAAATATATAAATAATAGCTGTCCCGTGCTCGCCTTGCTTCGCCAGTCTGCCACTTATCAAATTTAAAACAAAACATAGGGACGGGCTACAGTCCGCTTGGGCGAACTGTTGGATACCCTATTCTTATTCCTATCCCTCATAAGTGGGCGTGACAAAAGTCTAAGTATGGTTGAATTGTTAATTACGCTCTACATATTTTGTTATATAACATTTAAAGGATTTTATCAAAAAAACAACGCTCCCTAGCTCAAACTTGGGTGTTTCAATAAAATTGTTTTATTTAATTGTGGGCGTGTCAGTAGGCGGATTTAAAAAAAATTAACACATGAGAATAAAGGGCCCCTAGAGAGTATATATTATAAATTTCAGCTCCCTAGCTCAAACTTTGAATTTTCAAAAAAAAACAAAAAAAATTGTGGGCGTGTCAGTGGGCGGATTTTGAAAATATTTACACATGAGCATAAAGGGCCCATTGAGAGTATATACTATAAATTTCAGCTCCCTAGCTGAAACTTTGGATTTTCAAAAATTAATATACCCTTAGAATAGGGTATAAAAAAATTATTTTATTTATTTGTGGGCGTGTCAGTGGGCGGATTTTGAAAATTTTTTATTCCGAGCAGTTTTAGGAGTCATAGATCATATATACAAAATTTCAGCTTTCTAGCTCAAAATTCGATTTTTTCCAAAATTTGGTTTTTTGAGTTTGCGGGCGTGTCTGTGGGCGGATTTCAAAAATTCGTAAACTTGATTATTTCGGGACCCTAGAGAGTATATGGTTAAAATTTCAGCTCTCTAGGTCCAGTTTAAAGGCCTAATTTTTGGCTACAGACGGACGGACGGACGGACGGACATGGCTAGATCGACATTACTATCGATGCTGATCATAAATATAGTAACTTTTAGGGGTCTACGGGCAATATTAAGGTATGTTACAAACTATGCGTCAAAATTAATATACCCTTAGAATAGGGTATAAAAATACGTTTTTTTCCAAATCCTGGATCGAAGATATAACCACTTATGAATAGTATTAAATGAAAGAGGTTGAAGCTATCTACACAAATCTGAGGGTACCAGACGTTTTGCTTGGGGCTATCCCCATGCCAGACGTACTAATAGTATATGCAAAAAATCAGTTTTTGAAATAATTGCTATAACCACACATTGTATATACCAAAATAATGGTGGAAGCGTCCTGATACCGAAAATGTGGATGCCAGACGTTTTGCGTGTTGCAAATCCCTTGCCAGACGTACTAATAGTATGCAAAAAAAAACTTTTTTGAAATAATTGGTATAACCGAAAATTGTTTATACCAAATAATGGTTGAAGTGTGCTGATTCCGAAAATGTGGGTGCCAGACGTTTTGCATGGGGCAAACCCCTTGCCAGACGTACTTATAACCTGATAAATAAAACTAATAAACATATTAATGTGGTTGGTATTATTGCACCTATTTATAAAATAAATTTATTAACAAAAATATTCTTATTCTAATATATTAAATTAACGTCTTTGTTCTTTATACACAAAGATAGTTAGTAGTTTTTTTTACTAAATGGATGAATTCAAACGAAAACTTATAAAAAAAAATTTGTTCGATCAGATTTCTATCACTTATAGCCTGATAAATAAAACTGAAAACCATATTATTATTATTGCACTTACTTATTTATAAAATAAATTTATTAACAAAAATATTCTTATTCTTATATTTTAAATTAACGTCTTTGTTCTTTATACACAAAGATAGTTCAGTTATTTTTTTTACTAAATGGATGAATTCAAAAGAAAACTTATGAAAAAAAATTTGTTCGATCACATTTCTAAGAAAATAAAAACATAAACAATAATAAATCCAACTGAATATCTACAGATTACATACACTACAATATTTTGTTTAAGGCTACAAAAAGGATTTGGTATAAACAATTTTCGGTTATACCAATTATTTCAAAAAAGTTTTTTTTTTGCATACTACGAGTATTAGTACGTCTGGCAAGGGGTTTGCACCACGCAAAATGTCTGGCACCCACATTTTCGGTATCAGGACACTTCCACCATTATTTTGGCATATACAATGTGTGGTTATACCAATTATTTCAAAAACTGTTTTTTTTGCATACTATTAGTACGTCTGGCAAGGGGTTTGCAACACGCAAATCGTCTGGCACCCACATTTTCGGTATCAGGACACTTCCACCATTATTTTGGTATATACAATGTGTGGTTATAGCAATTATTTCAAAAACTGATTTTTTGCATATACTATTAGTACGTCTGGCATGGGGATGGGCATAGCCCCAAGCAAAACGTCTGGCACCCTCAGATTTGTGTAGATGGCTTCAACCTCTTTCATTTAATACTATTCATAAGTGGTTATATCTTCGATCCAGGATTTGGAAAAAAACGTATTTTTACTTTACTATTACTAATCTTTGCCCCAAACAAATGCTGCCAGACTAGCGAATTAGACTTAAGCTATTTAGGCACTTAACTTTGATATATCATAATTTTGGTTATATCTTCATTCCCAAAAAATGCTGTGGGCTCTTGGTCTATTACAAGAGGGACATTGAAATAAGTGGCACTCGATCTAGCTAAAGGGCACATATTAATTTTACAAAATAATCAATAAACTTACTTCTATTGAAGTGCACATCAGCAATGCTGGTCAAGTGAATAACGAACTGAAATGCTTTCACATTGACAGGCAATCATTTCTGATTTAATTACCAAGGATAAATGCAGAGAGCTCATAAGATTGCCTCACCCCCAACTCGAGCAAAATCAATTCAATTAAAACGCCCGATGGCAACGTAAACTGCATTCACAATCCAATCAGCAATTGACGTCGAAGATGCAAAGTTAAACTGCACACGATCCACGACCACATTCACGACATCGACAACGACACTTATCAATCACGATACAGACAAGCCTTAATTGAATTAAGCACGTGATCGGTGCGATCAATTAGATCGATGATTGTCGAATGTGGGCCAACCTGCGTAACAGATCTATGACCATGCACATACGAACTGATTCGAATCTTGATTGATACACTCTTTGACACTTGCTGGCCCCAGCAGACCCAGCAGGTGATTTAGGTGCGCAGAAGCAGAAGAAACAGTCAAGTGCGCCTCTTCTAAAACCGGTGGCAAACGAATGTCTTGACATTTCGATAACCAACGACAGAATGTACACTTGCCACGGGGCAAGTCAAAGCATGGTGTGCTATCTATTTGCGACGACGCGACACACGGACAGAGGAGAGCACTTGAAATGCGCACATTCCCCACAAGCGATTTGAGTGCCGTGTTGTGTCAACTAATTGCTTTGTAATGTTAATTGAATGTCTTCTGTTGCTGTCTTATACGAGATCGTGATACGAGTGTGTACTGCAGTGTTGTACAACTCTAATGGGGTCTGTTTTTATTGAAAACCTGTTACAGTTCCGATCAAAATTAACTCGATGCACCAATTTTGGACTTTTTTTGTTTTCATTCCTTCAAGTTTTTTTTTTGACATTTCATGGCTTCGATTGACGTCACAGTAATGGCAAAACATCATTATTCATTATTTTTCGGAGTGAAGTTGACCGTAAAAAGACAGAACAATTATGTTGAATGTCGTTACAGGCGTCATGTGTGTTTTTGGAATGACTACCAATATTAGCAGTGGAGTTGTTCAGTTGCAAAATTGTTGGGAGCAGTTGGTTCAAACAAACAATAGTAGGTATATCAGAAACACAAGTTGCGCTAACTCCTAAACTACAAAGTAGGTATGTGGGTTGATGAGGCAGCGGTGTTGATGCTGCGTCATCGCACTCAGGTCAGTGTTGACCACGTGTGTTGGGTTGTGGTACCTTCCTTGTCTCGTCGGTGATGCCAATCACATCCTCTCCAGCCATCCGGTGTTTGCTGAAAACCTGAAAAAATTGGAAAGAGGGATTTCGGATAGTTCCGTTAGACTGTGTTTCCTAAAGATCTTTTTATCAATTGACTGATGCCTGGGCAGTGGCACAGAAAGTGGAGAGTGTCCTCGTGTGCCTCCTCATCACCACAGCCCCTACAAAGGTCGTCGTCAGTAAGACGCAATTTCAGTCTGTGGCTCCCCAGAAGGTTGTGTCCAGTGAGTATTCCCACCAAAATCGAAACAGATTTCTGTCCCACCCGTGTTTGTGCAATGGCTGTTTGACAGACTGGTCCGCCTATTCATGACTCATGGTAGAGCCCATTCTTGCAATTTAATCAGCAATTTCATTACCCTGAATGCCCCTGTGACCAGGGACCCAGCAGAGTTTTACATTCTCTTGACCGCCAAGAACCCTCAGCTCCACGCGGCACCTTTTCACAAGCTTAGATTTTATCTCGAGAGCAGAGATTGCTTTAATTGCAGCATGGCTATCAATGAAAATTGTAATATCATCACGTGATATCACCGCCATTGAGGCTAGTTTGGCTGCCTCTGCCACTGCCAATATCTCCGATTGGAAGACGCTGCTGTGATCAGGGAGTCGAAATGTGGTTTTTAGCTTCAATGTTTCGGAAAACACTCCAGCTCTAACGCCTACGTCCATTTTCGAGCCATCTGTGTAAATGGTTATGGATTCGGCTACAAGTTCGTCTCTCTCCCATTCCTCTCTACTAGGAAGAATGCAGGAGAATGGTCTATGGAAGTCAAGGTACGGCAGCATGTAATCAGTAGATACAGTTGAGCTCAAGTATTTACTCAGAATCTGTGCGTGCCACGTTGAGTTCGTTTCCAGCAGTGTAGCTGGCTGATCCGAAGGGTGCTTCTCGTCGCCGATTCTTGCATGTATAGGTCCAAAACAAACAGGTTGAGGATGATTTCCACTGCAGGTTAGTGTCCTTATGGATGGACGAGAATTTGCATGTTGGTTTTCGTAATGGTATCCAGTTCGCGAATAAATTTTTCTGGGAACATTTCCCGTTTAGCAAAATAATTTGAGTTGCTGGTAGGTAGGTAGGTCGATGGACGGCCTTGTGAAGGGTATCACGACTCACTTAGACCAACAGTTTGGATCCATTGTGTCCATTTTGGGATTCTTTAAAATTTGCTGGGAATCTGAAAAGAGAAATAAAAGAAACCGCTGTTTAACAGCTTAGTAATTCGCTTTAGCAGAACCACCCGGATTCATGTGTGAATCTCAGGAGTTACTTCAGCTCTAAAGCGACCAGATCCTGCAGCTCCCCAAAGAAGTAGCTGCGAAGAATCTTCAATCTTTTGTTTGCATAGCAGGTGATGTATAGATTCTATTTCTTTAACGTCCCTGCAACTCCTGCAGTAGTCGTTGTGCAGTATGCCCAGCCGCTCCGCCTGTAGTCCAACTACACAGTGTCCTGTGAGGACCCCCGTCAGTGTTCGAATATCTTTGCGGTTAAGCCCGATCATGGTTTTAGATTTCATTTGGTTAACCGCTGGCCAGATCTCCCTTGTGTGTCTGCATATAAATTATAAGAACCGTGGCTTTCGTTTGTCAAATTAAGACTGACTTTATTTTATTACCAAATATAATTGAACACTAAACTTAAACTAGGTCATTGTTTTTTGCTTATTATGCTATTGCTGACAAATTATTTGAAAGTGCAGTGGTTGTGTGATTGAGTCGGGTGCGGATGTGCTGACAGGTGCGAATGGAATGGTTGGGGTCGTTGTGAGGTGTTGTACAGTTATTATTGGATATTGTTTCGTGATGTGCTGAGAGGTGCGAATGGAATGGTTGGGGTTATTGTACGGTGTTCCGGTTTTAAAATATTACGTTGCCGTAACTTATATCAAGGTTGATCCGACGTAAGTTTGGTCTACTCACATTAATGTGCTTAGCGGAGTTCTTATGGATTTAAGGGCCAGAGATTCATTCATCTCCTATCCCTTCCTTGCTAGTTCGTCCGCTTTATCATTGTCCGAGATGTCATTGTGCCCTGGTAACCAGCATAGGGTTACCGTATTGGCAGTTGATATGTCGTCTAGGTATTTTTTGCCTTTCAACACCACCCTTGACTTGATTACTACTGACTTCATAGCTCTTATAGCCGCTTGGCTGTCAGAGTAAATGATTTGTCGGCTATTTTGCGCATCTTCACCTCCTTTTCCACCTGAGTGACCGCAGCTGTCTCTGCCTGGAATACACTGCATTCATTGCTGAGTCTAAATGATTCGCTTAGGTCCAGAGACTTACAGAAGATGCCTGCACATGTAGCCTCGTCCATCTTGGATCCGTCGGTGTAGATAGCTATCTCCTTTTCGTTCGTGACCATTTTATTACTCCATTCGCTTCTTTCGGGGATTCTGATATCGAATCTCCTTTTGAAGACGAGGGTGTGGGGTAAGTAGTCAGTGGCTACTTTCTTTTTTGGTGCACTCCATCGTGACATGTCCGTATGGTTTAAAAGACTACAGTCCCAACTCTCTGAGTCTGATGGCCGTTTTAACCGCCTTGCTGCTACAGAAGATGTCCAGGGCGATGCGAGATTAAGTAGAACCTCTATAGCTGCAGTGGGTGTAGTCCTTAAGGACCACTTTTTTCGGTAGAATTCCACCATACCGCCGCGCCATTTGTAAGAATGGGCCTTACCACCGTTGTGTACAACCAGTGTACCACATATGGTTTGAATCCCCATGTATTGCCGCATACATATAGTGCCACATACGGTTGTTAACAAGTAAGAGTGCGTGGCTGAGTCGTTAACTGAGAACTGGGATGAATTTGCCTTCGACTAAGATTGCTACATCGTCGACATAAGCGCTCACAATGAAACCTTCCGCTCCAGTGTCTTTAATAGCTCGTCTATTACCAGTAGCCATAAGAGTGGAGAGAGGACGCCGTCTGTGGTGCTTCCCCGCTAACTCTCCTCTCAATGCACATGTCTCCTAGGTAAGATTTAATCCGTCGTGTGCCTAACATAAGACCAATCCAGTCTCAGAGATTGCCATTGAGATGGGCCCTTCGTAGGCTGTGCAGAATCGCGTCAGCCTCAATGTTGTTGAAGGCTCTCTCTATGTCTAGAAACGCGCTCAACGTGTATTCCTTGTGTTCTAAGGAACTTTCCATTACTAATACTATCCTCTGTAGTGCGGTATCTGTAGAATTCTCCTTCAAGTCGTGCTGCGATTTCGAGAGGTAGTTGTCGATTATAACATCTCTTACATACAGATCAATTAGTCGTTCCATTGTTTTCAGCAGGAATGAGGACAGAATAATAGGTCTATAGTCCTTTGGTTTTGTGTGGGCGGCTTTCCCTGCTTTTGGGATAGAGTTGCTGATTGAGTTGCTGCAAAGGAAAAAGGTGAGGTCGCAATTTATTCACCATAGCCCTGCGATAGCTTAAATTCTATTTACGTGTATTGTCATTTTGCAACAACTGAAACCAGACAAATTTGGCACATAAAATTGAGACCTGATAAGTTAATAACTAAAATTGGAAAACCATTAATTTAAAACGAGTTGTTATTGCTAATTTAACACGATTAGGCATGTTGATATTGCATGCTTATCTTTGATGTATGGAGACATCAATCTAATGAAAATGTTCGATTGTATCATCTGAAGTGGCTTATAGCTGAATAAAGGTACACAATCAATATAATATTGGAGGCGGTGCGATTGTAGCCCAATTCGCGTAATATCATTAATAAGCTGATTAGTGTTGCTAATCGCTGAGCGATTCGTATCTCCAATGAGGAGGTGTATGTACGAATGGGGCAAGAATGTACAGATGCGACTTTACAAAAACACAAGTAGCAACCGATTGGAATAGGCGATGATGATAACCTAACCAGTCAAGCTATGCAATGTAATAATTGGAAAACGTGACGAAGGACGGTCCAGGAGGCATTTTGCAGAACAGTCGATCTACTCGGGAATCTTTGGTTACTTGCAACAAGTAAGATTGTGGTAATAAGGACCCCAGTCCTCTGTTGAAGGTGTTGCAGACATAGAGAGTGTTTGCCTAAGAAATTTATAACTTTATTTAAATAATAATAACAGGAATTAAGTTTGAATAGAAAAAAAACATTTATTTATTATGAGGAGTGCTTCTTGCCGTTAGGTTTTGAACAGGACTTAATACATATAACACCATCTACAGCTTCAAACGAAACGCATCCTATCGGTCCAATTTTGGACTATCCAATACCAGTTAGACACTTAAAATTGTCTTTCAACGTCTGAAAAGTATACAAGTAGGAACCACAAATCATCCATATTTTCGAAGAAATAATCACTAATCATTATCTGGTAACGTTGGCCGTTGACTGCAACGTGAGCTCCGACCTCACTGATGAGGACGCCGCCAGCGTAAAGACCACACAAAACCATGCCTTTTTGTAGGTGTAATTAAGTCTCAAAAGTCTCTTGTGGATTTGCCTCACTTCAGAAACCGCAATTTTGCTTGCCCAAAAATCCACAGTGATCCCTTTCGATAAAAATAACAGACAAAATAACATCCTTAGCTGCTCATAAACCCGATTAAAGAACGTTCTTCTTGCGATAGTTTTTATAAGATTATAAGTCAAACAATAGCTGTATTATATGAATGAAAACTTCATCAGAAAAGAATAGAACTGCACACGTGATTGAAAACTGTCAGATAGAGTCAGAACAGAAAAGAATGTACATCTTCGTGTCCTCTATTCTCCTCTCAGCTGTGAAATTTCAAATTTTTAGTGTATCTTCTTCTGGTTTCGATTGAGCATTTTACAATCAATGTTCGACCTGATGTCGATTTAATTACTTTTTGAACTATTCTGAATAGCTTCATGAAACAGAAGCGACAGAATATAGAACGCTTTGGAGCAAGTGAGTAAAGTCTTGAATCCTGAATTCGAAACTTTTCTGTACTTTCTGTTCAGCACAAGGTTATATTGAACATAAATATCTGTCAAACATGACAGGACTGTTTAAAAGTTATCTCTATTAGAAGATCAAATGCGACTAAGTGAAGAATCCACATCTTTTCAAGTTTAACATCCAGGTGAGCCTATCGGCACAAAGATCCTCTCCATTAAAATGTTATTTGTGGAGTTGATGTTTACTCTAAGGTATGTGAACTCCCTTACTACCTCGGCATACTATAAACAGTGACGTATTGTCCTAGTTGGTGGATAGAGGTTTGTTTGTTTGTTGAAAGCAAGTACTTCGTTTTGTCCTCGTCGCCAGCCAACAGGCAAGCGCCTGTTCTTCAATCTCCATAAAGGCATTTAACACGGCACGCTAATATCTACCGATGGTGTCGATATCGTCCGCGTATCCCAGTAGTTGGACTGATCTGTCTGGGGTTATACTTATTCCATACACCAATCAGTGTATACCTTTCTGAATGGAAGATGTAATAAAAAAAATTAATACAGCCCAATTTAGCCGAAAATCGACCAAACACGATTTTCAATTGGGATTATGGTACTATACTATGGTGCAGGGAAATAGCTTCACGGGCAATAACTTCACATGGGCAATAACTGCACCTCAAGTGGGCAATAATTTCACTTTTTTTTGTGAACTTATTGCCCACCATAGGTGAGCAATATCTTCACTTTTTGGTGGGAAATAAATTTTCTTAACATTTTATGATAATTCAAGAACCGTACCTCGCACCTACTCCAAATCAAACAGTGACCCTAAGCAGGGGGGTTGCATAGGTATTGAACTGTTTATGGAATCTACTTGCGGTTTCGCAACTAATCCCATAAACAGTGCAATGCATATGGGGGGCATGTTGCCCCCCCATCAACCCCCCTGCTTGCGCTCACTGTTTGATTTGGAGTGGGTCCAAGGTCTTTAGTTATAATAGACAAATTCAAATTATAGGTGGGCAATAACTTCACAAAATTTACGGTGAAGTTATTGCTCACCATCAGTGGGCCCACAGTATTGCCCACTCGAGGTGAAGTTATTGCCCGTGAAGTTATTTCCCTGCACCCTATACTATGGCACTTAATGGATTGGTGCAATTGAGATAACAATTAATCATGACATTACGATGGTAGGGAAGTAGAAAAAAATGTGAAAATTCTGTTCTTCCATCTGCCTGTTTGCAGATCTGCAGCCTAAGCGGATGGGCCGATTTGCAAACTTGTTTCATAGTGTTTATTTAGTAGTCTCGCACTAGGTGCTGTTGAAATTGGAATTTTAGGTCTAAAAAAATAACGGTTTGTTAAAACTTAATTTTTCTAAAAACGGCCTTAACGATTTAGATAAAACAGTCTATCTTTTGGTAAGAATGTATTTTGCGAGATTTATCTTAAAACGGTACCTCCTATAGAACCGATTTTTTAACCCCTGTGATCCCCCCCTTGGGTGGTGGGTCTCGACTTGAAATTCATTCGTGTTTCCAGGATTTTTCTTAGTGTGAAGATCTGGTCTATTGTCGATCTGCCGGGCCCGGAGCCACACTGGTACGTGCCAATTGTTTGCAGAACGGCTTCAGACGTTCGCACAGTACGTTGGATAGGATCTTATATGCGACATTTAGCAGGATATGCCTCGATAGTTCTTGCAAGACATAGGATCGCTTTCTTACATCCATACTTGGTTGATGTTTTGGTAGGACGCATACACCTACCTACCTACCTCCGTATGTGAACAGCTCCGCTGGTAACCCACCAGAGACGGTAACCTTATTGTTCTTTAGCTTTCTTATAGGTAAGCCAACCTCTTCTATACTGGGTGTCTGTTCCTCATTGGCAGGACGTGGGTTCTCTGCTTGCCCTATAACTCTATCTACATGGTGCCTCTTCTTCTACGCAGGATCTTCTTGTCCTTCCTTCTCTTGGCTCGATACTCTTCCCTCGTTGCCCTTGTTTTGCGCTGCAGCGTTTTTAAACGTGCATCTTCTGTCACCTTCTTCCGATAAGCGCATACATCATCATACCACGGGCTTTTTCTCTGAGGTTGCTGGTAACCTACGGCGGTCTCGCCTACCTCGGCATTCGACTTCAGCGTTTGTAATCGGCAACGAAAGAAGACCAATAAAAAAATGAGCCAGTTCCATAAAAGTTATTTCTCGCACAGCATCTTTAAAATTTAAATTAAATTAAAAAAAAAAAACGTCTCAAGGTTTTAATTGTGCCATTGGCTTTTGATCACGGCTATATTATGTGCGTTTAGTCCAAATAATTTTAATAAAAATCCAATGATTTCTAGGACTGGCTTTAAAGAATTTTCTATAGGGACAATTGATACTTTTTTCAGAACAGCTAAATTTGTTAAAAGCCGCTGTCTTAGCTGGAGAATTAATGCTTTTAGAAAAGTTCAACAGCAATGTCGCATAATAATATCTTCTTTGCTAGACATTTTTGCTTATGGAACATGTGGAATTAATAAGAAACGCATTCCAAGGAATACGCGAAAATATCATCCTGGACTTCAAAACAATTTTTGAGACTGCACAAAACTTAGTAAATGTTGTGAATGAAAAACTTAAAATTCCACGAATTGTGTCAAGGCAATTGCACAGACAAAACATGAGCACAACAGATCCTGAAACCTATTTTCTTCTTTCCTCACATATCGTGGAAGTAATAATTAAAAACATCAGGGCCATCAAAATTAAACTTTTTCTCATCCGAAAAAACTACGTGACGCCATTCATTTTTCCAACTCATATGGGGTCTAGAGAATTCTAAGCGCATACACTTTCGTTTCTCGTTAAGTGGTGGTTTCTTTTGAATTTTCATCCGTTTTAGATGTTTGGGACATGCTGCCCCCTGCAACCCCCCTGCTTGGGGTCACTGTTTGATTTGGAGTAGGTGCGAGGTTTTATTTTAGCACTTGGCCTTATTGCACTTTGAGTCCCCAAATTTGGGGACTTATTTCATAGTTGAATTTGGGGACTTATTTCACTATGAAATAACCCCCTAATTTTAAGTATGAAATAAATCCCCTCCTCCATACAAATTTTGGGGGGTTATTTCATCTTTCATTTGGGGTTTTATTTCATTGGGGGGTTATTTCCTGCGGCCGTATGGACCACTTACAACGTAGTTGTGGTCAACATTTACATGAAATAATCTTTAAACATAGGGACGGGCTACAGTCCGCTGGCGACTATTCTTATTCCTATCCCTCATAAGTGGGCGTGACAAAAGTCTAAGTATGGTTGAATTGTTAAGAACGCTCTACATATTTTGTTATATAACATTTAAAGGATTTTATCGAAAAAAAAAACGCTCCCTAGCTCAAACTTGGGTGTTTCAATAAAATTGTTTTATTTAATTGTGGGCGTGTCAATAGGCGGATTTAAAAAAAATTAACACATGAGCATAATGGGCCCCTGAGAGTATATATTATAAATTTCCGCTCCTTAGCTCAAACTTTGAATTTTCAAAAAAAGTTTTTTTTTTAATTGTGGGCGTGTCAGTAGGCGGATTTTGAAAATATTTACACATGAGCATAAAGGGCCCCCTAGAGAGTATATATTATAAATTTCAGCTCCCTAGCTCAAACTTTAGATTTTCAAAAAAAGTTTTTTTTTTAAATTGTGGGCGTATCAGTAGGCGGATTTTGAAAATATTTACACATGAGCTTAAAGGGCCCCTAGAGAGTATATATTATAAATTTCAGCTCCCTAGCTCAAATTTTGGTTTTTCAATAAATTTTTTTTATTTATTTGGGGGCGTGTCAGTGGGCGGATTTTGAAAATTTTATATCCCGAGCAGTTTTAGGAGCTTTCTAGCTCAAAATTCGATTTTTTCCAAAATTTTGTTTTTTTGAGTTTGTGGGCGAGTCTGTGGGCGGATTTCAAAAATTCGTAAACTTGATTATTTCGGGACCCTAGAGAGTATATGGTTAAAATTTCAGCTCTCTAGGCCCAGTTTAAAGGCCTAATTTTTGCCGACGGACGGACGGACAGACGGACATGACTAGATCGACATTACTATCGATGCTGAACATAAATATAGTAACTTTTAGGGGTCTACGGGCAATATTAAGGTATGTTACAAACTATGCGTCAAAATGAATATACCCTTAGAATAGGGTATAAAAAGTAAATGGCAAGCATTGAATTATCAACAACAAACAACCAAACATTTTATACACTTTTGCGATTTCCTGTGTTTGTTTGTGACAATTAAAAACCAAACGCTTAATAAATCACCCATTATTTAATCGACAGACAACTTGTCCTGGTGCTATTTGATACTTTTGATGCTGTTTCACGTTTGGCGATTATCGTACTAAAATCTTCGTTGTTTTAAATAGTAATGAATTGACCGGTTTATCCAAATTATTCCCTTTGACGCTTTGAAAAAAAAAAAAATGTTTGTCCATTTTAAAATTTATTGCTTCTTTCAATTATCATTTACCTTGTTGAAAATGCTATCTGATGAACGACCTGACGCACAGCCGCCGGCCGGCTGGTTAGATTACTATTAACATCAGTGGACTTATATAAGTAATCATCATTCATCTGATGGAGCACCAACGAGCTGATACTTGACATGCCTCAAAGACTGTTAAAACTACTTCGAACGGGGACCATGCGAATCAGCGCAAATTATTGACGGGGAAAAAATCACTAATTAGTTGGGCCTCTGATCGCTAAGGTTTGACGTCAATCGAAATAACGTTGGAGTGTGTGATATAAATCAAAATTTTTAAATTACGAAATTGCAACAAAATACCTACGCCAAAACTCAATTCCGAGCCCGATGGTGATTGAGGGTGTTTTTACGTTTCTGACGACGATTTATTTCTGTAACACCCACAGCATGACGTCATATCTTTTATCATCACTTTGAAGTGGTAATAATAATAATGAGGTCGTCATACAACTTGGTCTAAGCTACAATACGAGCATCTATTGATGTAGGAGTGAATATGAATTACGAATGTCATAAACCAGACAGATATGGAGGATTCCGTTCAAATATCATTTGTTACGAGGGAAATGTATTTTTGTTTGTTTCTATAAGTATTTAAGTGATAGGTTAATATGATTTTATCGAAAAGTTAATGAAGTGGAAACGAATTTTACGATAGCCCTCATTTTAAATGAAAACTACTAACCGCACAAACATATTCTATTTGTGTGATCAGGGAACTTTTAAGCCTGCCTCATTTCCGCGATTGAATATAGGGAAGTTGATTGAAGCACCTTTAATTTGCAGCATCTTTCCTTTAAACATGACAGCGACTTCACAGCTTGTAACTCTAACTTCTTTCTCAATTAAGTTAGAACTTGGAAATTTTGCACATAAATATTTCAGGGCCCTCTGCTTTTTGGATGTCAAAATCATCCGGCTTTAATGGAGTTTGCACCATATTTCTTTTTAACATGGCAGTACTAACAGAACCGGTCGTGTTCCCTTTTTTTTGATGGGTGGTATTGCTCCTGCTATCATGCGAGTCACTTCATTTTAGCTGCAATTTTTTGCCCTCATATGTTTTGTGCACTCTCCAAACAAAATGTATGTGAGTGCCTTGCGTACAACTGCCATTTAGAGCCTTCCTTGCAGCTTCCTTATGTCACAGAAGATGGCTGAGTTTTGCCGCCAATTCGCCCGACGAGTGATGTCATCATCACAGGTTGTTTCGCTATTAATTACAAGATAAACATAATTTAACTTTTTGCACTTGGGAGCTGTTAAGACTTCGTTGTTGTATGTTGTCGTCCATTCGCCAACCTCGCGGACGACCACGTTGGCAAAATCAGTGTTTTGTAGATTTCGCACTTAGATTTCCTACAGTTATTCTTTGTCGGATCCCCACCATCATCAAGGCAAACTAAGAGTAGTCTTAGATGTCGATATTATCCGCGTGCCCCAATTGCTCGATAGCTCTGTTTAAAATGTTGTCTCCGGTCTTTACACCGGTCCAGCATTATGTGTCGTATGTATGAGTTCCTTCAATGCTCATTCCCTTTTTTAACCTAACCCATCCTATCGAATTTTGAGCCGCATAACATATCATCAGGAAAGGAACTTATGGTGATTGCGAAATTCGGTACCTCGACATAACTGATTCAGCTGGTTCGCATGACACTGAAAAACACGCGTTGCACTGTACAATTAATGCAAGACCGATTACAAGTTTGAACGCATTTTCGTTGTGAGATGCGCTGTTATGCCAAATATCATACATATATCAAGATTGAAGAAGTGACATTACAAAATGCGTGCACACTTGGAATTGATAAATAGAGTGCCTGTCCTGATGCTGTGCTATGCGGCTTTGAAGTCGATAGGATGGGCAAACATACAACACTCAGTAGTTAAGTGAAACCGATTCTAAAATTGCAAACTCACCCATAGTGCCTAAGATACCTTATGCCTATCAAGATTTGAGCTTCTTACGGTGCGTTGGCCTTCCAGGAAGACTTAACTCTGTTTAGTCGGTTTCAAACCTATTTTTCATTAATTCAGCCAAAAGAATAATACAAAATACAGGGTGGCGCACCAATTGTGCTACACTAAGGAATTCAAATAACTGTTTTTTTAATCAATATATTATGTATTTCTTTTTTTTTATTGTATAGAAAATTCAATTTTATTTTATATAACTGTTTTGAAGACGATAGACCGTAAATGACTGCTTCAATTATGACTAATTCCTTTGTTCCATTTTGTACACCTCTTGCTTGACATAACCGCATACAAAAAAGTCTTTTGCAGTCAGGTCAGGTGACCTTGGGGGCCAGCGGAAAGTGGAGTTTCTGGATATTAATTGGACTTTGTACGAAAACAAGTTTAAGTCATCATGAATTATCCGTTGTAATGACCGTCTGCTAACTCCAATTTGCGCCGATAAGTTTCGAGTCGAAACGCTTGGATTTGCCTGAATTGACGATGCAACAAGCCGCGATTGTGTCTTGCACCCGAACATAGGGAACTCGATAGTATGCTCTTCGTGCGATGCTTCCAGATTCGGCAAACATGTTTACCAGCCTCATAATGGTCAATCTCACCTAAATTCCCTTTGGACGGAAATAAAGGACTGCAAAGCATGGTACCGCTGCACTATGCAAATCCTCTTTCCGATATTCCAAGCATTCATTTTAATAAATTTAAATCCGATTGCTCACACAGAAAAAATGTCATTACGTTTTGCTTCTGTATCACTCTGCGCCACCCTGTTGTTCCTTAAACCACTCACTTTGTTCCCATACACTTTAAAATTCTTACACTTTATAAAATTTATATATGTATATAAGAATGGAACGTTGTTTGTGTATCCTTTATAGACTCATGAACCGTTCGATGGATTTTGATGACATTTGGTGAGTGTGGTTTTTACGATGTCTGGATTAATCTTAACAAAGTTAGGTTTTATTACTGACAGTCGAATTTCAGAAATTTCTTCCATTTTTTGTATAGGTTTACATTTAGAGATTATGGACATTTTTGTCGCTTCTCTAAATGCATTGAAAAATGCAAAAAAAGGAGTACAAATTCTTTGGCATTTTGGCTCCCATAAGACGCATAAGGTGACAAATTGGTTTAATTAAATGAGTATGAGCCATAAAACATCTAAACAAAATAACGCAATGCAGAATTCATTCTGGTATTGCCCACGTCATCGACGCACAGTCAATGCCAAACACATGACATATTTCTCATTGTTCTGACGCTATTGCGATGAACTTGGCGTCGGAAAATGAGCATACATACATAAACAAAACAATTTAACAACATCCTTATTGTAATATTTCTTTTTAATTTTTTTGGTGGCTCTTTACTTTATTTGAAATTAAGTAAGAACTTCGAAATTTGGTACAAGTCTTTTTTAAGGGCCACTGCTCTTCGGAAGTAAAGATCAATTGACTGCAGCGCCCCTACATAGCTTTAAACTATAGCTTTGTACCATAGAAATCTCGAACTTTGCAATTTTGCACATACATATTTCAAGGCAAAAGGCTTTTCGGATTTAAAAATTATCCGACTGCAGCACCCCCTACGTGTATCAGAACTCTAACATCTTTCTTAATTAAGCTGGAAATTTAAAATTAAGCGAATATATATTTCTGGGACTTCTGCTTTTCGAATGAAAAAATCACCCGACTGCAGCGCCCCCTTCATATCTTAACTCAAACCTCTTTCTTTTTCGTTCTTTAGCTAGGGTTTTGAAGTTTTGCTCATACATATATTCTTCAGGGGCCTCTGTTTTTCTGCTTTAAAAATTTCCAGACTGCACTTTCACACTTTATTTATTTCGAAACTCGTTTTCAATACTGAAGAAAAAAACCAAAGTAGGCAGTTGATTTTTCCCGTTTTGCCACAAAAGGTTGAGATGTGCTTTTTGTTCCGGAGCCCGAATTTGTTGCAATTTTTTTACGCCCTTTTCTCTTGTCCTTAATCATCTCTTTTATTTCCTGTGAATATGTTTGAATGTTATTGACCGACGTTTTCTTTGTTTATGAGTATTACAACATTGACTTATTTCATTCCTCAATACCATAAACTTTTCAATTCAGAGACTTCGCTTCCGTGGATAACTACGCCTTGCAAATGGAAGTAAGCTTCCTCCCTTGGCATAGTTATTATTAGTCCAGTCAAAATAGACAAAAAAAGTCATAACTTAGGCAAAATTCGCATAGAGCTGAAGAGGCGTTAAATACATCATTACAAATAAAACGTCAAAACTCCCCATCGATCCTACTTCTGCAAAAAAAATTATTCAAGGTCAAACGTACAAAATTAAGTTTTTTTCCATTTTTCTCAAAAACGGTAAGTTTTATCGTGATCAGACAAAATCAGACAAAAGTGTAGGCCATACAATTCTCTACAAAAATGGTCCAGTTAATTTTTCTCTTACGACTCACCATTCGTGAGATATCGGTTTTAATAATTAGAAAATTCATATTTTACATAATATGCAATATTTTCATATGGTGTCTATCGCAAAGGAATTTATAAGAGCTGAACGTATGGGAGATTGGCGAACTCATTTGAATTGCGTTAAAGAAAATGCTTCCTTATCTTCATGCGGTAGGACATTTAAATTATGCCAAGGATTTTTCACTATTAGACGTTCTAATAAGTTAAATTGTGGAACTTCGACGGATATTGTGATTGAATGATGAAGTGTATGAAAACAGATGGTGGTGTTGCTCGAGGGAGACGTACGCAAGAAAGTGTCATTAGTAAATCTGTTTATGGCATGCATACGATGAATACTGTGTGTAAAGGATTGGAAGATCTCGCTGATGTTAGAATAGACACAACAGACCAGCATGTGTATGCATGCGAATCTTGTGTAATGAGAGATATTAAATATATTAATAAACTTGGAGTGGCTCTTATCACATGATCCGTTCCCTGTGATTCCAAAAATTATGTCCATTGCCGGCGGAGTCGTCGGCGATGATAATATTAATTGTCATAATGGTCGTGCAGTTGAACTTGCTATAATATATATAGATATTCTATAAGCAAAATGACTGGCCAAACGTTTAATAATATTAAATTAAAACGCGCTGATAGACTACTTCCTCTTTTAAGTGCAAGTAGAATCATAAAGTACATGGTGAAAAGGTGCCTATAGACCCTGTATTATTATTTCAACGCATGAGCATTACTAAGGCATTTGAAGATGAACTTGACACATTCTTCGCATATGAATTAGCTCCTTACCCATTATCGCTCTTTGATGCAGTGGGAATGCGTAAAACTATGAAGTCAGCTCTTTATAATTGCTTTGAATGTTTAAATTTCGAAATTGATAACACAAAGCTATCTACCACATCGATGGAGGGTATATATTACACCGTGTTGTATAGGATCGAGATGAAACATTTCATATTATTTTTGAAAAATATGTTCATTATGTGCAAAGACATTTTGGTCAAAACAGTACGATTGTATTAGATTGTTATACTAATCATACGAAAAATATTAAAGCTGCAGAACAACGTCGTCGGACTACAAAAACATCTTCATCTGTTGATATCGTTTTTGATCGATCTATGAAAGTTCCAACAAACCAACATAGTGGAGTGTCTGGGGCGTTCAAAACATGAAAACCTCGGATTTCCGTAACACAGAATGAAATTTTATAATTCAAAGTGGAATGTTTAGCTTACAATATATACAAAAAAGTTTACCTATTAAAAAATTGTGATCTCGATTAAAAAAAAAATAATGAAATATTTATAATTTTGGTAGTTTAAATGATACAATACCTCATTATATTAGGCTGTAGAACATTTTACAAAAATGAAGTTACCAAAATTAAGTTAATTTGTATATTCATATAGAGATAGTAATTAGGGGAAAAAAATAAATGAAAAAAAATTTCAAGAAATTTTGTTGTTTGTTTATTTAAACAATTTACATTTTTATCTATTTACGTATTTTCTTCAACTTCACTTATTTCAATGATTGGCGAAGTATTAAAACAAACAAATTCGCTGCAGTGTAGACAAGACATGCTACACTGCAGTATAAGCCACTCTTTCGACATCCACAAGCAGCTCCATAACCCTTTTTGCAGCTACAAAACAACATTTGCAATAAATTATCTGGAGCTGGTGATTGATGCATTGTTATTGGGATAAGCATGTTATTAAAATTCTTCCAGCCCCAATTCTCAATGTGTACATTTTCAATATCTACATTTCCTAACCATAACTGGATTTGTAGATATACTCTTTTTAGGTGTTCAAACGCTGCATCAGCTGTAGGAGGTAATGATGACAAAAGAACACTTGTTTCTTTGGCTGTTTCTTTTACAAAGAAATTGAACCTCAATAAGTTCAAATCTTTAATTTTTGCTGGAGCAAAATACATGCTGCACCCGCTTGAAATATATTATTACTGTCTTCGTTTGAATTTTTAAATACTTTTGCTAATTCATGTAAATCATGACGTTTCTCAAAGTTTTTAGCAAACTTGATTTTACCTTTGTTGAAGAATGCTGATATCGTATCGCAACCTGCAAAGGCATGTTAAAAAAAGAATATTTTCTTTACATTTGGGATACGATTTTTCTAAACATTTTGGAGAAAACTTTTTTTGTTGGACTTTGGCTCCTGATGGTTTTAGAAAATATATTTCACGATTCTGATTCACCAATGCTGTTAATATAACGAGGACGTCAATACCTTCTGACACGATTACAACATTTTTTGTTTCTAAATTAATTGCTGTATCAACAATTAATTTGTCTGCATCGCTCTCTTCTTGGCATGAATATATGTATATTTGCTCCATTGCTGCATCTATCATCGAGATTCTCGAACCAACTTTCTTCTCAGCAGAGCTCAGATGAATAGATTTTTTAAGAGAATTATAACAATCAGCATGATATTTTGCTTGGAGTGTTTGTAAATCTGCTATACCAGAAATTCTTATATGAATTTCTCGATAATAATCATTTTTCTGTACAGCTATAAAGTTTACAATGGAGTCACTTAAAGTTGGAGTATTAACTACTTCGGAGTTTCTTTTTCGGAGGCGAAAATGGAGTTTCATTGGGCCTCTTCATATATGTTTCAATATATTTTTTATGAATTCAGTTTGCAGCAGCTCGTTATTCCTTTAATTGTTTTTTTTTAATAACACCTAAATCTGAATTGGTTTTGGAAGATGAACGCAATCTTTCAAAAATAATGCAGCTGTACTCATTAGTTGTACTATTGGTCCTTGATTCAGCAATTGTAAGAAAACTGTTATAGAAAACAATTGAATACATTAAATGATTAATTTTTACATTTTTTTTTCTTTTACTTGAATTAATCTTTAATTATCCATGTACTTATTATTTAATTTATTATCTAATAATCATTATGGTCATATTATATCATCATGATCATATAACAAACTGCAGATTTTTAATGAGATTACTTAGATACCAAATGAAGAAATAAAAAATCTTACATAGAAATTTAATAGAAAAAAAACGTCTTCAATAAAACTTTTGTCAGAAATAAACAAAAAAACACACAACTTTTACTGTTAAATATAATATACCTACAACATGCGCAGAACACGTGTCATTTATAACTAAAAAGAGCTAGAAAAATTCTCTTTAGTTTTGGAGCAGTTGCCGTTGCCGTTATTCGCTCCCCAAGTTCTACTACCTGTTCAAGGTCGTTATGACTCTTCATACGCTCCAACATTTTAAGAAAATATTCTTTTATGTCTATTTAGGTATTATTCAACGTATAGATACCAAAAAAAAATATTTTAAATAAAATTACATGCTTAAGTAGGTATTAATTTTTTATAGTTTTTGTTTAAATAATAAAAAAATCAAAAGCATAAAAAAAATTTTGGTAAACTTTCCACTTTATAGTATAACAAAGAAAAACAGCCCTTGACCATTTAAATTCATTCACTGTTACAAAAGTCTGAGGTCAAAAGCCCCAGACACTCCACTAACAACAATTTCTTGCAAATACACTTACAATACAAAGTCTCGCTTCATTTCAATGTTATGTGAAGAATTTACAGCTGCTAATATTCCAAAAAAACAAGCTGATAGTGATGCTGATGTCATTATATGTAACTGAAACAGCAATAGAACAATGGAAAAGTTCAAATACAACTGTCGTTGTTGGGAAAGCGCAAGTACAATCAAAAATATATTCATCACAAAGTCTGACTGCATATCCGAAATGTCAAGCTCATATTTTATTTTTACATGCAATAACTGGTTGCGATACTACATCAGCAATTTTTAAAAGAGGTAAAATAGTAGTATTTAAATTGTTCGAAAAACGTAATGATTTAATAATTGATTGCGCAGAAGTATTTACAAAGATTGACTCTTCTCCACACTACATCGTTACAAATGGAATTCGTTTTCTTCTTGCAATGTATGGTGCTCAAAAAAAAAAATTGATTCCATAGTCAAATATAGATAGGTATTTGAGGTTTGTATAATCTGCATGGAACAATAAAACAGTACAGTTGTCTTGTCAGCCTCCAACATCTGCTTCTGCCATTCAACACTTGTATCGTGTGTATTATCAAGTTTAAGTGTGGCTAGGCAATGAGCTGGACCCAGAAGGATGGGGTTGGAAATTAACAGATAATTATTTGGAGCCAATTCAAACTCTACTAAACTCTACTATTTTTTGTAAATGTAAGACGGATTGTAATAAGAATTTTGGCTGTCAAAAAGTGGGATTATTTTGTTCGCCAGTATGCATCAATTGTCAGGGTCAGACTTGATCCAATATTGGAACAAATACAACAAATGAAAATATTTATGATATTAATGAAGACACAATTGATGCATCCCTTTTCTTAGAATAGCGAACAGAAATTCAGCAAGAAGAAGAAAATGAAGACGAAGAAATAATTGTCGAAGTAGAATTAGAAAATGATCTAATATAATAACATTTAGAAGAAAACAGCCCATTCCACTTTGATCATTAGTAATATTACCATTATTTCAATCAATAGGATACGATCTGATCAAACTATCTTAATTACAATAGATCGTGGAGTAAACCTACTGGGGAAACCATGTTAAAAAAGCGCCAAGTATGTACACTGGTGGTGCGGAAATGTGTGCAGTGCATATTATGTAAAGTAAGAATTTTCGAATTATTAAAACCGCAACATCTCACGAATAGTAAGTCGTAAGAGAAAAAGTGACTGAACCATTTTTGTAGAGAATTGTATGATCTACACTTTTGTCTGAACTATTTTCACGATAAAACTTACCGTTTTCGAGAAAAATGAAAAAAACCTTAATTTTGTCCGATGGGCACTTTTGACATTTTATTTATAATGTGTTGCTGTTGTATTTAACGTCTCTTCCAATTTTTAGCTCTATGCAAATTTTGCCTAAGTCAAATGTCTATTTTGACTGCACTAATGTTGTCTCAGGCTTGGGTGATAAAGTGGATCAATTGCAATCTCTACTACTAAATATATTCAATAGCCATGTTCCTTTAAAAACAGTGATGGTGCGCAACAGAAATTGTCTATTGTTCTCGTCTGACGTACATAATGCCTTAAAAGTTCGTAGAAAACTGTATTCGAAATGGAAGCAAAGTCCAACTGATCTGAATTGGGAAACTTTCTGCCAAGTACGTAGTCTCTCATTACTAGATCAAGATCATATAAGAAAAGATGTTTTTTTATCAAAGCTTTGGAGCAACTGTGGAGTCGTTGGTGTTAGTAAAAAAGATGTTGTAGACGTTATACCTGATCTTGATAGTCTTAATAAAGTTTTTTAAATCCAATTCAATACATAATAATCCCTTTCTACCATACCATCAACATTCTTTTGAATCACTTACAGTTTTTGAATTCGAAGTTGTCTCAGAAGCTGATGTTGTCACATTCGGTCTCTCAAGTCAGATGCCGTTGGTGAAGATGCAAATCCTATACGATTTGTAAAAATGATTTTAACCCACATTATTAGTGTAATTACGCACGTAATTAATTTTTGCGTGTCTAGTTGGAAGCTGGCTAAAGTTATTCCTGTTACGAAAAAACTCCAATCTTCTTTGGACGCAGACTTCCGCCCCATAATGCCCGCCCCATTTTATTTAGATGCTCGCAAAGCAGATTTCACGTCACCTTGATCAATATAACCTTCTTGCTTCGGTCCACTCTGGTTTTCGATCCAACCACAGTTGTTCTACGGCTATGTTTAAAATCCTTGATGACATAAGGATCAACTATGACAACAAATTGTTCAATTTGCAAGGAACAAAAATATTAACTTACATTTTAATGCCTTTGCTTAGTAATATTTGCATTCTATTTCAACTTCATTGCGGCTATGTTTAAAATCCTTGATGACATAAGGATCAACTATGACAACAAATTGTTCAATTTGCAAGGAACAAAAATATTAACTTACATTTTAATGCCTTTGCTTAGTAATATTTGCATTCTATTTCAACTTCATAGCGAATGTTCGTTGCATATCTACATAATTTGCAATTCCCATTTAATTGAGCGCATATTGCAGTTTTCCTTGCAACAATCTGTTTGGCTTCGACGACATTTTGTTTTTGAATATGGATAATTAAGAACGTGAGTTATACCAAAACTTATTTGTTTGTTATAGGTTTTTAATATGAAACCAAAGGATTCTGCACTACAATCCGAATGATTAAAGAAGATCCGATATCAACATCTTCATCTACGTCTGCATTGAAGGAAAAATAAGCAACAAATCATCTTCCAGCAACTAAAACTTAGACTTTCTATTTTAAAGTAAGGTGAAGATTGAATTTGTTCGGAAACCTTTATGTATTTGATATTTGATACTTTTTCAATGGGTCTTCCTTCACGGAATCGGCTTCCCAAAATCTTCACATGGGCTCCTCTTTGAAATTGAAAAACAAAAGCACTAGGTGTGAATTGATAGCACTTCGGCTTCGGTTTTCGCATTGGTTTCCTAAATGCCTTTAAAAGAAAAAATTGCAAGCTGTCAACAAATGCGCAAACTGAGATAAAAATACTTTTTCAGCGAATTTCCAAATAAGCTCACAAAAAGAGGTTTTAAGAGGGCCGTTTTGTTTTTCAATAAATTACTAACATCTCAAAGAAATTGGCTAAACTTTCTTTCCTCTATTATTGTTTTTGCCCCTCCTGCGTACGCCCATGCTTAGACTCAATACTTGTCCTTTGTGCATTTATTGCTATCAATAGTTCTATTTTATCATAGGCAGTGGATGCATGTTTCTTTGTGTGTAGATACTTGGTCTTGTCCCTTAACCTGAAGACCAAACCATTTCGCCTGTTCTTCAATCACCGTACGAACTTCTACCACGGCACGCTGGGAACGGACGATGATGTCGACATCATCGGCATAATCAAGAAGCTGGACAGATATATTGATGAAATTGCCTTCCGTGTTGAGCCTGTGCCATATTTTCTCCAGAACAAGATTGAAGAAGTCGTATGACGGCACATTTCCTGGAAAAATCCCCCAACAACTGACTAAAGCAACTTTCAACTAACACTTATCACATAAGACAATAAAAAGCACCGTGACTTCGTTTGTTAGTCATTGAGCAATTTCCAAGTTTATGGCGATTTGTTTTCGAAGCGAGGTTCATTTTCAACTGCAACGTAAACAAACAAAATTTGAAAATCGACAAAAAACAATGTAAAAATCACTCGGAGCTGACACACCTGTGTCACCTGAGGCCTTAGCATTAACAAATTCAACGTCCTGTTTTAAGTAAGTGCATTGAGTTTATAAATATTACACATGCATGTATATACATGTATAAACTAAATGGTCAGTGCGTTTATTTCATTTAAATACCGGCCTAAGTCATCGTGATTGATTTTCTTTTCACTCAAATATGCAATAGAAATTTTCCAATTTTTTTTCAATAAATGTCTGCCTACTTTTCGGCGCCACAATAAGTAAAACGCCACAGTAAAGGCTGCAAAAATGTATCCTCAATCGATCATAAATCGCAGCACCTTGCATGGGAATGGGAGTGGAAATCGGCATCTATTTGAATTATTTCCCCATTAAACTCTTGATTCTCATTGCGCGCATTACTTAACACGTAGGCGTAAGGCTCGCGCATTTTAAAGATTTATCCACGACAACCAAATGAGATTTTCAAATTGATTTTTCGCTGTTGAATTGAACCCGTTTGATTTATTGCTCTCTAAAGTGGAACTTATCTAAGGCACTGCAACTCGTAACTGGGATGAGGAATGGCGCTTTTGATATCGGACAGCTAACATAGCAATTGGGTTTGAATTAATTCAGAGGCCGCATCACACGGACACAGACCAGTCACAAAGTGAAAGATGTAGACACAAAAAGAGAATAAAACAGGAAATTCTGTGTAGGATGGTCGTTCGTCCATGTCTTTAATTAGATTAAGCAGATACCAAGTGACCACCATCAACAAATTAAATCAAAGATATTAATTAAAACGTTGCTCCGAAATAGTCGGCGTGGAGAGCAAACTCACATCCTTACATCATTAGTCAACCGCGGGACATGCTCGCCCCAAGAAACAATTAATTTCCATCAGTTGCTGAGTTAAGTCCGGCTCAAGGATGCACATCACGGGCACTCTGTTTGCAATAAACTGCAGACTGCATGCGCACGCATATAAAAACAAACAGTAACAAAAAGTATCTAAATTCTTAGTGCTCATAGAGAATGCGGAATAGCCATCTTACATCTTGAAGGCGGATTGCAGGAAGATGCCTGGACTGGCGGTAGTTTCTTAAGGTATAGAAAAAAAGTATTCCTAAAGGAATCACACAAATCAGATGTAGGCTCTGATAGACGATGCCAAAGCAGAAGCACATATCTTTGCCGAAAGCAACACGCAACGTGGCACTTGCGTAGCTACTTTTGGTCCTCAAATGGATTAACGTGCAGAGATGGCTTTTGCTGTGCATACAAAGATTTAAGTCCTTCTTATGAATATGTATTCAGATCGCGGTTCTACTCGACGGATAATGTTATTGATTAAGACATCGAACTAAGATCTGCTGTGCAGTACTTGGGCTTGTATGCCTAAACACAAAAACTGGCCCAACTGGATTGCCTTTGAATACAATAAAAAGGTCGAAGCAACCAAATAGTGGATATTGCTTTGCTGGATGCTTTCAACTCGAACTAAATGGAAGTTGTTGATTGACTTTTGAAGGCAAAAGACGATGGACAGACAGACAGCGCGCTGTATGCGTTAGTTTTTGAGTTGCTACTGGAGACTGAACCGTATGCGGAATAGGATGATATGCGTACATGATGCATACGCGAAAGGAAACGTGTTACAGTTGCATATATTTTCGCTGGAGAATTGAGGATTACCCGTCGGTGGGGTCTCACGCATTCTATGCGTGCTTTAAGGCAGTTATTTACGTGTTACGTGGATGTGGCAATACCCAAGACATGATGCCTTCTCCAATTTCTAAGCCACTTAGCTTGAGTAGAAATTGACAGTTTCTTCTCTTACTTTATTAATGCCTATTAAGTTGCTATATATACATATACAGCATAATATATAGTTGCTTCCTACACAAATTAGACTAAAAGGTATTCGACGCGCTTTGTTATCGTAGATGGTCTTGGCTTTCCGAACCAATTTAGCTACACTTTTGCATTGGCCATGGTTCTGATTGGGTGCTGTCAAATATGTACTCGTGTTCTTTCTTTTTGTTTCTGGTAAATGAGTTATTTTCTCTTGTTATCTGCTAAAATGTTATACTTAACAACAATTGCAGACGTTTCCCAGAACTGTGCACCAAATATAGCACATCAGATGCGGGAACACTAACACACACTATCTGAGAGAAGCATTTAAACACATTTTTACAAACTTTATAAAAGCTCGCAAAACTATTTTATTCGCCAATGTGATCAATTTCGTTCTAATTTCAATTTCTATCGATTTCGAATTCGTACTATTTTAGCAGAATTGAGGGGTGTGCTCAGAAACGTTTGGAATTGAAAGAGGAAGAAGAGAAACATGTTGATGTTTATACCCTATTCTAAGGGTATATTAATTTTGACTCATAGCTTGTAACATATTGTTACATCCAGGCTAGGATTCGAAAAGATAAAACGTATTTCTATTTAATTAATCTTTATTAGTTCTTTTTCAATGTCTTTTACTTCTTGATTATTATTCTAATAATTTACTTATTTAATCCAACAATCCACTTTCACAATTAATCACTTTAAAATTTATTTAATAAACAATAACTTTTCTCCTATTCAATACCTCCACTTTTTCTCTATACTTTTCACTACTGTCATCTATCGCACTTCTTTATCGCGGTTCAAACCTAGAATGTCTTGGGAGACACCTATTTATATCTCCTAGTGACACCTCTCGAAATTTCCAGATTCGTTGAGTTCAGAAGGTTCGAGACGAACTGATGTACTAGTTATTCCATAGCTATTCAAACTGCTTTTCAAATGCTGCCAAATATCGATTATCTTATATGGTAATATGGCTCTCGTATAGAGATGGCGCTGCAAGTTGACTAATTGATGCTGAATGTCACAGTTTGAGCAAACATGCAACAATATCTTAATATTGCCCGTAGACCCCAAAAAGTTGCTATATTTATGATTAGCATCGATAGTAATGTCGATCTAGCCATGTCCGTCCGTCCGTCCGTCTGTCGGCAAAAATTAGGTCTTTAAACTGGACCTAGAGAGCTTAGAGCTTTTAACCATATAATCTATAGGGGTCCAAAATAATCAAGTTTAAGAATTTTTGAAATCCGCCCACAAACTGAAAAAAAAAACAAATTTATCAAAAAAATCGAATTTTGAGCTAGAAAGCTGAAATTTTGTATATATGGTCCTTGACTTCTAAAACTGCTCGTGAGATAAAATTTCTAAAATCCGCCCACTTACACGCCCACAATTAAATAAAACAATTTTATTGAAAAACCAAAGTTTGAGCTAGGGAGCGTTGTTTTTACAAAAGCTTCGTTTTTTCGATTAAATACTTTAAATGTAATATAACAAAACATGTAGAGCGTTCTTAACGATTCAACCATACTAACCAAACCATACGATTACACTTTTGTCACACTCACTTATGAGGAATAGGAATAAGAATAGAGTATCCAACAGTTCGCCCAAGCGGACTGTAGCCTGTCCCTATGTTTTCATTTCGTCTTGTTTGTGTTAGTGAAAATTAATCCGCAAGACTGAAAATAACTTTTTGTTTGATTAGATATATTGAATGTTTGTTATTTTGTCCTAATTTAGGGGAACAAATACAAAAGCAAATCAAACTTAAGTGATGGTGGAGTTTTTGATGACTATGACCTGGTAAGAATTTTCAGTAAAAAAAAACAAATCAAGCGGTGGATATCAGTGGTTTCTGGACAACATTGGCAGACAATTTAGATTTTCTTCTTTTTCCTTTGTACAAAGGAAAAGGCGATACGCGAGACTGGGACAATAACAGTTCAGTCAATATTATGCCACACACTATGATCATTGAGCGGGTATCAGATAGCCGAATGCGCAAAATAATACGGCTGAAGACCAATGCTGGTTTGTCGCAGGTAAATCAAGCACATATGCAATCGAAAGTGTAAGTATCATGATGGAAAAACATCGTGATTCCTCAAAGGATTTGCATGTGGGTTTCGTTGATTTTGAAAAGGTCTTTGATTGACAACCAAGGGATCTGTTATGGGTGGCGTTAAGACAACACGGAGTTCCAGAAACCTACGTACAGATGATCACGGGCATTTATCAGGGAGTAAAGCCAAGAGTAAGATGCCCCGTTGACGTCACCGAGGAAGCGTCTCAGGTCCCTTGATATTTATTACAGTCCTTGATTATCTGCTTGAAGTAAAAGTGACGGACCCCAAAGTGCATCAGTTGTTCTATGCTGACAATGGAGCCATCATCAGCGAGGATCTAACGTCCCTGCAACGAGCACTTGATGTATGGGTGGAAGTTTTCGAGGGGAATGGGTATCGTATTAGTCCGAAAAAACAGAATACTTGTGCTGTCCGTTCTCTGATCCACACCGACCTATTCCAGACATTTATAGAGTGATTCCCAAGTGCGAAAAGTTATATGTAATATCTGGGATCTATGATCAATAGCGAAGCAAGCTGTGATGACGACATTAAGCATCGCGTAAGCGTAGGGTGGATGGGGTGGCGGGAAAACTCAGCCACCTTCTGTGACCGTAACCCTAAGCTTAAAGGAAGGCTCTACACCGCAGCTGTGAGCCCGGCACTAACATACGGTTCACAATGTAGTATACAGCGTGCGAAAAGTAGAAGTGCAAATCAACGGCAGCTGAGCTAAATATGCTTCGCATGACAGCAGAAGTAACAAAGACTGATAGTATAAGAGGTTTCAAAATCCGAGGTAGCCTTCACGTCAGAGAACCTATGTCTAAGAAAATTGAGCGCGACCGTCTCAGTTGGTACTGTCATGTTGAAAGGAGGCGGACCAGTAGGGATACAATTAAGTGGGAGGGTTATGATCTCATTAATCCTGATCATCAATAAGGAAGAAGAAGAAGATTGGCAGAAAATTGAAATATGTTATGACCACCTAGCAGACACGTGACTGTATGAAAAAGCAAGAATATTTTTTAAAAGTAACACTTTAAAGTTTTTCCACTGCCCCTTGCGTACTACCCCTCGCGAACGTCAAACAAACAAACAAGATAATCAATTGACATGAGAATTTGCTCAAATTTGCTGTGCGGATTCGGCTTAAAATTGTAGGTCCCTTTAACATCACACAAGCAAATGGTTGGAGGGGCTAGGTTTTAGACCCTGTATGTTAATGCCTAATATTTATTTATTATTATATTTAAATCCCACTCAACACGTTTGGGAACGCTGTTTTGATGACAGATTGTACAGTTTTAGAAGCCTCAAATTAATGGACCAAACATATGTACTTAAACAAGGCACTTACATTTCTTCTTGCGAATCTTATGGATTTGTATTGTTTCTTAGCATTTTCCGTTATATTAGGACGCAATTTAAATGTGTGAGCCGTCTTTGTGCCTCTACCAGCGTTGCCGCAGAGAAATGTTCAAAGGTAGTACAGAAGCTGAAAAAGAGTAGTATTTTGAACAAACAGGTAGTACAGACATTTTTAGGTTTTCAAATAAGTTTTCATATTCATATTCAGCCAAATCGATTTTTCAAGTCTAGTCAGTAGTTGCTATTTCTATTTTGGGTTGCTGTTTTAGTGATAAAAGTTTTTCTTGATGAGGTTTCGAATTTTCGTGTCTGATAAGATGTTGCTTTTTGCTTGTAATTTTGGTGTTACAGTACGAACATGTGACTGTTCTTCTTTTTCCTTTTGAAATCCAAATTCAATAAAAATTCTGAAGGGCAGGTTAAGTTTGAATAATTGTTAGGACAATCAAATTTAGTACTAGTAAACCTTATTAAGTATTCTGTTTCTTTTTTTCATTTGTATCTTTTAAACTACTAATTCGGGCACCAGGCAATACAAAACTTGTTAATTTTATTGTTACGAAACGTGGGTAATTTTTGCAATTAGGAATTCAAGTTAAATATCAAGACTACCCTCTTAGACCACCAACAGAATCGAGTTCGGTTGAATTTGACAGATGAAAATGTCGAGAAGCCAACGACAAATTTGAAAGTAAAATGGTGCCGAATTCGCATTCGGTAAAATACCGACAAATTTACGGGCTTTACAAAAATTGTTGCACAAATATGAAAGGAGGAGTACGGTAATACGAAGTTGTCGAGAGTAGTACAATACTACTATAGTAGTAATTCCTCAACGCTGGCCTCTACTATTTACTTCAATTATAACATCACAGAAATACCATAATTCATTTCGCTAACTTTTATTAAATATTATTTATTGAGTATTTTTTTTATCTCGAACCGAAGAAACATCTATACTATATACAAAATTATTCATTGATTTGTCCGGTTTTGAATACGTTACAACATATCTCCAGACTTACCAGTGCGATTTTCTTAAAAATTCCATCATCCTATTCCTTACTTCGTAGGCAATGCCATGGGCTATTTTAAATATTTAGTACATCGCCCAGTTTTTTTTATTGATACCTAACATTTTTGTATGGAAAACTAAAAAAAACAACAAAATATTTCTCTTTCGATGTTTGAGACATCATTTTTGATGTTTGAATATTTGATTGATTTATTGTATATCATTGTATATATATTTAAACGGTAGGGGAAGGTCGTGTACCTCGGAACAAATTGTACCTACTGAATTCTACCGCCTTTAGTCTTAGACTTGCGTCAAAAAACAAAAATTATGCGGAATTATTGGCATTTCTTATGGTAAACAAAATCTATTACCCATCGACTTGTAGCATATTTTACGATATATGACTGCACTAACAATTTGTTTCTAAATGTTCCAAGGAACAAGTAGGTGTTGTACCTTGGAATATGAACAAAAATAACATAAATATGGGATTGTACCTTGGAACATATATAATGTAGCAAAAATGAGGTGTTATAACGAACACAAATTACGCTTTATTCCTCAAAATAAATATAATTTAAAAGATAAAACATTTAATCAAAAATTCATCAAACAATTTTACATTTTGTACATTAAGGTGAATCAAAATTTGGCCTCCTTTGCTAGCTTGAAAATTTCGTCAACTGTTAAATCGTTGTCGCCACTGAAATCGTCTGCATCACTCTCCTCATTTTGAACGGGTAGTTTATTGACTTTAATCTGTCTATATGTTGGACCTCTAGGAATTATTGGCAGATCCAATGTTTCGTCATCAGAAGACTCGTTTAAAACTGTTTTCTTCGCATTATTTCGTTTTTTGGTAATGTACTGGCTGTAACTTCATCTTTTTCATGGGTGTCTGTGAGAATTCTGGTTCTCCCCATCTTTTTTCCACGTGCAACATTTAGTTTTCGTGGTGCAGCCTTTGGAAACGGAGGAATTTTTTCCGGTGATAAGAAACCTTAAAAATAAGCTACTGCCTGATGACTAGTTGATGGACTTGTTAATTGGTTTTCACCACTACGCGAGTCAATTGTGTTATCACGAAATTCAACAGTTGATGTTTTAGGACATGGTCGATCCGTCACATAGCTGCTCAGGATCTCAGTGTCGTCAAAAATGTCTTCATTAAAATTACATATCCCAGTAACCTCAAAACTTCCTCGTATCATATTTCGATAGACCGTAATGCAATTTAGCTGCTGTAGTTAGATATTCGACAAATGAAAGTTCTTCTACATTAGTTAGTAATCGTTTGTAAGCAATTTTAAAATTATAGCTAAAAGTTGCATTGTCAGACTTTCGGTGAAGTTAAAGATAACGAAACGAAATTGTTTTTTAATACTGTGATTTTTGGCAGCTTGGCCGATGGTTTCTTTATTAAATAAAACGTCGTTTATTGCCTCCTCCAATGACGTTTTGTCCACAGCAGTTCTTTTAACGATGGCATCGAAAGTTCATAAATAAAGATAAAAACAATAATGGAAATGCTTTGCAATACAAAACCATATATCGCAACGAGTGTACCTTGGAACGTTCCAAATGTACCTTGGAACGTTCCAAGGTACTCGTACATCCAAGATTTCGGTCCAAGGTACACGTCATTGCCATTTTTTGTTTGAGGCCTTGCAACATTTTTTATTTTAACAGATTTAACTTACCTTTTCAACCAAACTTATGCAATTTCGCACATTATACAAAATAAGTTCCAAAAGCCCTATCAACTACGTAGCGTGTGTACGGCCGACTTAACAAAAATATCAAAAAAAAAACTTTTGGTGTACAAAAACACGTTTACGCGATTTTACTTTAGACCCGACGATTACAAACTGAATAGTGTTGCAACAAGATTCGGCATGAACTGTAGTGGAACTTTTTTGCAAATACATACAAATAGAAAGTATGAGAAAAAGCGAACGTTCCGAGGTACAATCGTTAAAAGGTACTCGACTTTCCCCTACATATCATAAAGTATCTTGATTGAGCGTTAATAAAAATTAGAAAGAAAAAATGTTTAAGAGTGGAGGAAAGGGCTAGAATAAATGTTTATTGCTCTGAAGGTCTTTTATGCCATCCTATAGCCCGAAAAATAAAGCGAAGTGATCATTGTGTCAGCAATTATTTGAAAAACCCTTCGCCTCACACAAAAAATTATAAAGGAAACACTTCTGCTGCCTTAACACTTCACGAAATGCGAAGTATCCTTAGAATCAAATTCAGCTTTATCGGCAGCTAAAATTAGAGAGCTAATGTTAAGGGCAGCTTATCCACTGTTATCGCACTATTCGCCGAGCCAAATGCTTAAAGCGCCTGAAACTTAAGAAAAAAACACCACTTAATGACGCAAGAAAGAGACAATGCTTGTCTCTAACAGTCTCTAATTTGCTATAGTCGTTTTTTTCTAATCCATCATGTAACGCGAGATATATCGATTTTATTTTTCAAAAATGCCTGCTTGTAATCTTATGACTTGCAGTGTACATACACATCGTTACCATCAGTTAAAAGTTAAATTATTTTATATAAATTCATGACATCTTGTGAATATGAAAAAGAAGATAAATAATAGTTTTGTTTATAAGTCGTTCCTTACATTCGACTTGATTTAAGGACTTGTACGTTCTATCTTTTAAGTCGGATTCAATAATTAACTCTGATTGTGGAAGTGAGATTTGTGAAGTTATTTTGAAATAAGTGAAACATATTTCATTTATATCTATTCCATGCTTATACTCGTATTTAACAATAAATTTCAAGCAAGCTTTTTTTGCTAAAGTTAATGACATTATACTTTTGCAGTACATTTTTGATTGTTTATGTTTTGTTTTCAATATTCATTACATGGATACATATGTATAACAATGTAAGAAAAACCAACAAACTTGATGGTTATCTTTTCTTTTTTATAAATCAATGGCCCAACTTTTGGTATAAAATCCTTCATTATTCAATTTGTTTCTAAATGTTCCAAGGAACAAGTAAGTGTTGTACCTTGGAATATGAACAAAAATAACATAAATATGGGATTGTACCTTGGAACATATATAATGTAGCAAAAAGGAGGTGTTATAACGAACACAAATTACGCTTTATTCCTCAAAATAAATATAATTTAAAAGATAAAACATTTAATCAAAAATTCATCAAACAATTTTACATTTTGTACATTAAGGTGAATCAAAATTTGGCCTCCTTTGCTAGCTTGAAAATTTCGTCAACTGTTAAATCGTTGTCGCCACTGAAATCGTCTGCATCACTCTCCTCATTTTGAACGGGTAGTTTATTGACTTTAATCTGTCTATATGTTGGACCTCTAGGAATTATTGGCAGATCCAATGTTTCGTCATCAGAAGACTCGTTTAAAACTGTTTTCTTCGCATGATTTCGTTTTTTGGTAATGTACTGGCTGTAACTTCATCTTTTTCATGGGTGTCTGTGAGAATTCTGGTTCTCCCCATCTTTTTTCCACGTGCAACATTTGGTTTTCGTGGTGCAGCCTTTGGAAACGGAGGAATTTTTTCCGGTGATAAGAAACCTTAAAAATAAGCTACTGCCTGATGACTAGTTGATGGACTTGTTAATTGGTTTTCACCACTACGCGAGTCAATTGTGTTATCACGAAATTCAACAGTTGATGTTTTAGGACATGGTCGATCCGTCACATAGCTGCTCAGGATCTCAGTGTCGTCAAAAATGTCTTCATTAAAATTACATATCCCAGTAACCTCAAAACTTCCTCGTATCATATTTCGATAGACCGTAATGCAATTTAGCTGCTGTAGTTAGATATTCGACAAATGAAAGTTCTTCTACATTAGTTAGTATTCGTTTGTAAGCAATTTTAAAATTATAGCTAAAAGTTGCATTGTCAGACTTTCGGTGAAGTTAAAGATAACGAAACGAAATTGTTTTTTAATACTGTGATTTTTGGCAGCTTGGCCGATGGTTTCTTTATTAAATAAAACGTCGTTTATTGCCTCCTCCAATGACGTTTTGTCCACAGCAGTTCTTTTAACGATGGCATCGAAAGTTCATAAATAAAGATAAAAACAATAATGGAAATGCTTTGCAATACAAAACCATATATCGCAACGAGTGTACCTTGGAACGTTCCAAATGTACCTTGGAACGTTCCAAGGTACTCGTACATCCAAGATTTCGGTCCAAGGTACACGTCATTGCCATTTTTTGTTTGAGGCCTTGCAACATTTTTTATTTTAACAGATTTAACTTACCTTTTCAACCAAACTTATGCAATTTCGCACATTATACAAAATAAGTTCCAAAAGCCCTATCAACTACGTAGCGTGTGTACGGCCGACTTAATAAAAATATCCAAAAAAAAACTTTTGGTGTACAAAAACACGTTTACGCGATTTTACTTTAGACCCGACACCGACAGCGTACGATTACAAACTGAATAGTGTTGCAACAAGATTCGGCATGAACTGTAGTGGAACTTTTTTGCAAATACATACAAATAGAAAGTATGAGAAAAAGCGAACGTTCCGAGGTACAATCGTTCCAATGTACTCGACTTTCCCCTACATATCATAAAGTATCTTGATTGAGCGTTAATAAAAATTAGAAAGAAAAAATGTTTAAGAGTGGAGGAAAGGGCTAGAATAAATGTTTATTGCTCTGAAGGTCTTTTATGCCATCCTATAGCCCGAAAAATAAAGCGAAGTGATCATTGTGTCAGCAATTATTTGAAAAACCCTTCGCCTCACACAAAAAATTATAAAGGAAACACTTCTGCTGCCTTAACACTTCACGAAATGCGAAGTATCCTTAGAATCAAATTCAGCTTTATCGGCAGCTAAAATTAGAGAGCTAATGTTAAGGGCAGCTTATCCACTGTTATCGCACTATTCGCCGAGCCAAATGCTTAAAGCGCCTGAAACTTAAGAAAAAAACACCACTTAATGACGCAAGAAAGAGACAATGCTTGTCTCTAACAGTCTCTAATTTGCTATAGTCGTTTTTTTCTAATCCATCATGTAACGCGAGATATATCGATTTTATTTTTCAAAAATGCCTGCTTGTAATCTTATGACTTGCAGTGTACATACACATCGTTACCATCAGTTAAAAGTTAAATTATTTTATATAAATTCATGACATCTTGTGAATATGAAAAAGAAGATAAATAATAGTTTTGTTTATAAGTCGTTCCTTACATTCGACTTGATTTAAGGACTTGTACGTTCTATCTTTTAAGTCGGATTCAATAATTAACTCTGATTGTGGAAGTGAGATTTGTGAAGTTATTTTGAAATAAGTGAAACATATTTCATTTATATCTATTCCATGCTTATACTCGTATTTAACAATAAATTTCAAGCAAGCTTTTTTTGCTAAAGTTAATGACATTATACTTTTGCAGTACATTTTTGATTGTTTATGTTTTGTTTTCAATATTCATTACATGGATACATATGTATAACAATGTAAGAAAAACCAACAAACTTGATGGTTATCTTTTCTTTTTTATAAATCAATGGCCCAACTTTTGGTATAAAATCCTTCATTATTCAATTTGTTTCTAAATGTTCCAAGGAACAAGTAAGTGTTGTACCTTGGAATATGAACAAAAATAACATAAATATGGGATTGTACCTTGGAACATATATAATGTAGCAAAAAGGAGGTGTTATAACGAACACAAATTACGCTTTATTCCTCAAAATAAATATAATTTAAAAGATAAAACATTTAATCAAAAATTCATCAAACAATTTTACATTTTGTACATTAAGGTGAATCAAAATTTGGCCTCCTTTGCTAGCTTGAAAATTTCGTCAACTGTTAAATCGTTGTCGCCACTGAAATCGTCTGCATCACTCTCCTCATTTTGAACGGGTAGTTTATTGACTTTAATCTGTCTATATGTTGGACCTCTAGGAATTATTGGCAGATCCAATGTTTCGTCATCAGAAGACTCGTTTAAAACTGTTTTCTTCGCATGATTTCGTTTTTTGGTAATGTACTGGCTGTAACTTCATCTTTTTCATGGGTGTCTGTGAGAATTCTGGTTCTCCCCATCTTTTTTCCACGTGCAACATTTGGTTTTCGTGGTGCAGCCTTTGGAAACGGAGGAATTTTTTCCGGTGATAAGAAACCTTAAAAATAAGCTACTGCCTGATGACTAGTTGATGGACTTGTTAATTGGTTTTCACCACTACGCGAGTCAATTGTGTTATCACGAAATTCAACAGTTGATGTTTTAGGACATGGTCGATCCGTCACATAGCTGCTCAGGATCTCAGTGTCGTCAAAAATGTCTTCATTAAAATTACATATCCCAGTAACCTCAAAACTTCCTCGTATCATATTTCGATAGACCGTAATGCAATTTAGCTGCTGTAGTTAGATATTCGACAAATGAAAGTTCTTCTACATTAGTTAGTATTCGTTTGTAAGCAATTTTAAAATTATAGCTAAAAGTTGCATTGTCAGACTTTCGGTGAAGTTAAAGATAACGAAACGAAATTGTTTTTTAATACTGTGATTTTTGGCAGCTTGGCCGATGGTTTCTTTATTAAATAAAACGTCGTTTATTGCCTCCTCCAATGACGTTTTGTCCACAGCAGTTCTTTTAACGATGGCATCGAAAGTTCATAAATAAAGATAAAAACAATAATGGAAATGCTTTGCAATACAAAACCATATATCGCAACGAGTGTACCTTGGAACGTTCCAAATGTACCTTGGAACGTTCCAAGGTACTCGTACATCCAAGATTTCGGTCCAAGGTACACGTCATTGCCATTTTTTGTTTGAGGCCTTGCAACATTTTTTATTTTAACAGATTTAACTTACCTTTTCAACCAAACTTATGCAATTTCGCACATTATACAAAATAAGTTCCAAAAGCCCTATCAACTACGTAGCGTGTGTACGGCCGACTTAACAAAAATATCAAAAAAAAAACTTTTGGTGTACAAAAACACGTTTACGCGATTTTACTTTAGACCCGACGATTACAAACTGAATAGTGTTGCAACAAGATTCGGCATGAACTGTAGTGGAACTTTTTTGCAAATACATACAAATAGAAAGTATGAGAAAAAGCGAACGTTCCGAGGTACAATCGTTAAAAGGTACTCGACTTTCCCCTACATATCATAAAGTATCTTGATTGAGCGTTAATAAAAATTAGAAAGAAAAAATGTTTAAGAGTGGAGGAAAGGGCTAGAATAAATGTTTATTGCTCTGAAGGTCTTTTATGCCATCCTATAGCCCGAAAAATAAAGCGAAGTGATCATTGTGTCAGCAATTATTTGAAAAACCCTTCGCCTCACACAAAAAAATTATAAAGGAAACACTTCTGCTGCCTTAACACTTCACGAAATGCGAAGTATCCTTAGAATCAAATTCAGCTTTATCGGCAGCTAAAATTAGAGAGCTAATGTTAAGGGCAGCTTATCCACTGTTATCGCACTATTCGCCGAGCTAAATGCTTAAAGCGCCTGAAACTTAAGAAAAAAACACCACTTAATGACGCAAGAAAGAGACAATGCTTGTCTCTAACAGTCTCTAATTTGCTATAGTCGTTTTTTTCTAATCCATCATGTAACGGGAGATATATCGATTTTATTTTTCAAAAATGCCTGCTTGTAATCTTATGACTTGCAGTGTACATACACATCGTTACCATCAGTTAAAAGTTAAATTATTTTATATAAATTCATGACATCTTGTGAATATGAAAAAGAAGATAAATAATAGTTTTGTTTATAAGTCGTTCCTTACATTCGACTTGATTTAAGGACTTGTACGTTCTATCTTTTAAGTCGGATTCAATAATTAACTCTGATTGTGGAAGTGAGATTTGTGAAGTTATTTTGAAATAAGTGAAACATATTTCATTTATATCTATTCCATGCTTATACTCGTATTTAACAATAAATTTCAAGCAAGCTTTTTTTGCTAAAGTTAATGACATTATACTTTTGCAGTACATTTTTGATTGTTTATGTTTTGTTTTCAATATTCATTACATGGATACATATGTATAACAATGTAAGAAAAACCAACAAACTTGATGGTTATCTTTTCTTTTTTATAAATCAATGGCCCAACTTTTGGTATAAAATCCTTCATATCCACCGGCGTAAGCTACGAGTATTTAAGCCTATCAAGTGTAATATCGTTTTCTAGAAAACATTACATGTAATATCAAAATAATCCAAAAACAAAATCAAATTGTCTCAGAAATACTTACGATAGAAAAACAGAAAACAGGTCGAGCAAATTCCAGTGCCTTAAAAATTCCAATCATCCTTGATAACCTGGCAGCAAAGGATCTCCTTCACCACCATCAACTTCAAATTCTGTTGACTGTGGGTCTACCGTATTTATGTTGTTGTTGAAATTAATATTTTCTGCTGTAAACATTTTTAATTTTACATTATTTAAATCGATGTTTTCCATCGCGTCTTTGTTTTTTTCTTGTTTTTCTTTGTTTTGTTTTTACTTACAGAGTTCCCGATAAATTTTCGATTTAGATTTAATCACAAACACCATACCTGACCGAACTCGCACGAAAAACTACTTAGAATGATGAAGATGCCAAATTCACCGACGACGCCGCCGGTAATTTACAGTTATGCGGTTACAGTTTCGTATTTAACTTCGTTTGTTTTCATTGTAATGTGCTTTGAGTTTGAATCAAACATAATTTGTTCCATTTCACTTTTGGCAAAAAATCTCAAGTTCGTTCGTTCGTTTCAAATGGATTTGAGTTTGAACTTACTATGGTCTGTCAGTGTTATTGTTTTGCAGATATTTTAAATGCCTTCTTATTTGAAACAAACTCATTTATTGTCATTTCATGTTTAAAAAGTAAAATAAATATGAATCCTGCTGATTTAAATACATATACTAGCTATACTTAAAAATAATTGTTTTTTTTTTTGTATTTAAATTGATAAGAGATTGGAATAAGCCGGTTTCTATTTGCCATTTTTAACTAGATTTCAAATATACTTCTATTTGAAAAAACTCATAGTACATTTTTCTCAGTGTATGTATGCACTTTGCCAGCTGTATGTAAGCAGACAACAGCTAATTTTGAAATGCAGTTACAGGTTTTTTTATTTCGATTTCTTTATTCCGTACGAATTCCAGCACATCCTTTGTAATTTCGTAAGTTTTTGAATTCGGGCGACTAGTGCAGTCGCATTCAGCCCGACTGCAGTACCATGTGTTTGGATCCGAATGGGGTGACCGTTTTCAGTTCAAACCCCAGACTGATCCCGACTCACTGCGCAGCGGACAGAGAGCTTCCTGGGGTGATTGTTTCAGTACGAACCCCTTCTGCTTCCTAATCCGCGGAAAGGAGAGTGTTTTGGGGTGATCCACAAACCTATTCCCTATACTCTTGCAGGTGATATCGAGTCGGGTGACTGATTCAGTCGAACCCTGAAAACACAGTCGAATTGTTGGTCGAAAAATGGGTTCTTTAGGGTAGTATCTGAGGCATACGAACCTCTAAATGCAAAGAGCATGTGTGCGGATGGAGTGTGGCTTGAAGTGAATGTTGCAGTACGGAAGGGTGGTTGCCACAGTCGAAAAGTGGTTCAACCTGAAGCTAGCCCTCATTGTTGCTCCAATCGCAGGTACCAATCCAGACTGTCTTTCGCCACGTCGTTGAATGGTCTGTGCGCTGTTTCAGCACTTTTTGCCTTCTTCGGGGCTTTAGAGGTGCCGTCTTGTGACATTAGCCTTTGTGACGCATAGTCCTTTTTCTTGGAGGGTCTTTCTTTTGCAGATTAGCTGCTTTGATTTTTGCTGATCAATCCGGGTCGGGAAGGCGTTCCTGTTGCAGTTCGAGTGAGAGCAAGGGTAGGTCTCCTGTTTTCAGGAGTCGCAACGCTCTTCGCGGTGTCCAGCGCTGTAGTGGTGCTGCTTGAGCTGTATGTAGCGGGGCTCGCAACAATACGCAACCCTGGGCAATGTTTGCAATACGCTCACACCACCACTCGATTTAGGTTGACTACCCTATGGGTTTAGAGCTCTCCTGGGAAGCCCTTCTGCAATCGCCCTCCGTAGTCGAAGAACATCTATAATACCCTTAGAATAGGGTATACAAATGGCACCGAACCGAACACCGAATTTATTTAACTGTCTACACTCCCCTTGAAGGTGCATAATTCCTTCTGCAACTTTATACTTTTACACGAAATTTTTTTAACCTGATTGATGAGTTAGGTATAGCTTTGGTTATAAAAAATGTCTTCATTAGCACATGTCTTTTGCATCATGTATTATTGCATTAAAATGTCGCAGTTCTCTTCCACTGACCAAACCTCACCATCGATTAACCATTATTCACCATCAAACATCTATCAACTTTATGATTCCGCGTATTTAATATCCTATAATCGCGTTTAACCTGTTCTCAGATCTCACACACGATCAATCGGAAACTAGGAGCCCTCCCGTGTTCCGATCCTCGGGTACCCATGAATTATTATTTGCTAGTGAATCATAGCACTGCACTCTAATTGTCTTGCCTGTAATATATTTTTAAATACGAAGTCGAATGAATTATTTTGAGGCGAGCAATAGCCTCGGTTTGTTTATATCATAAATTGATCTTTAAGAACATCGTTTTATGCGGCTGGCCGCCCATCACCACCCCCACCCACAAACAACATCAGGTTCGAACGCATGTGTTATTTTGTTTAGGTATTTTTGCCAATAGCTATCTGAACTCGGCATAAACCTCCCATTTGCGCCCACTTTTTCAGCGCTCATTCTCAATCTGGAATGGCTTTGTATCCAACTGAGTTGAAGATCAAATCAACGCACTGGAAAAATAAACAAACGGAAAAAGTATGTGTCTGTATATCCACAGAAGTACTCGTATGGCGTATCTTTTTCTTAATTCGCCCCGCAATAGAGGAGAAACCCACCACAGTAATCGCGCTCACACCTGAGCGAAAAAACGGACTCGCAGACGTAGGAGAAGATAGTTCGTTATTTGCGCGTGCAAACAGTAAATATCAACAGAATAACTAAGTCAGTTTAACGCGTCGGTTTGAAACGTTCGCAACGACACTAGTACAGAACTCGTAAACCTCCTGACTAGGCGGAAGTACCTGGAGGCTGCAAACCATTCATTCTAACAATTGAAAATATATCGATATTTTAGGTAATCTTTGATATAAGACCGCTTTCCGGCTTTGGCGTGAATTTTGTGTTCAAACAAAGAAGTTCCATTGATTCTTCTCGTTAGTCTTGTTGCCCGTTCAGTTTTTTTTTTATCTATCTGTCTTCATGTTTAAGGAGAAACGAAATGGTGTGGATTGCTTATGTGCGGCGGAAATGTGTTGAAATTGAGATTTGTGAAAGTGCATTAAAGGAAAATCGTACTGGATTTAGTGTAGCTTTGGGTCTAACATACGTCTGTACCAGTTAAATGTTTGTTAAATTTCATCGATATGTGTAAAATGTTATGAAAACCTTTGACAGATTCCTCATGGAAGCCATTTTTGGAGTAAGTATTATAGCATTACAGACTATTACCTATAATAGGAAACATTGAAACAAAACTATAACGAATATAAGACAAAAGATGTATTTCAACATTTGCCAAGTGTCCAGGGTTTATTCAGTCAAGAGTGTTATGACGAGGAATATGGATTATTTTTCACAAAGTGAAGAACACTCTTGGTATTTGTGTAATACGAATCTTATGTGCATCAACGCATCATATTATTTGTGACACATATGTGGCTTTAATATTTCAAAATGTTGATATAATGTAGGTACTGAGTGTTTGCTTTTTTTTCATTTATTTTCTCATGAAGAACTCTTAAGTAGTTGTTAATTGTATTCCTCCGAAAAGATGTCTGTCGGAAGTGAGTGCTTAAGTTTGCTTTTTCTATATAAAAATGTTTTTGTTGGAAGAAGTCCTCTCACTTGATAGGTGTACCGTCTGAGCACTAGCTTTCTGGACAAAAAAATTATGCTTTTCGAAAAATTATTTCGGGTAAGTCCTCCGAACATCTTTCATGGTACCTAGTGTCTAAAGAATAGCCAAAGGTCAGCGACAAGTCTTCGTTGAGCCAGTGGCTGGAGATTTGATGTCAATTCTGTTTAATTGAATACTGTCGAATGTTTTTAATAGAATGTTTGGAAGCCAAGCTCCAGATAAGAGAGACGTCCAGTATAACGAATGCCGATATAGCGAATTTTCGATATAACGAACGCTTACTTAAATAACATTGACATCTCTACAAACCGTCGGTACAAATTTGCTATCCGATATAACAAACGTTTTTACAACTGCTCATTGCGGATGTGTATCCATACATAATGTTTCGTTCTGTTTTGATCGTATTGTGGCAGTTAATTGTTTCTTTTTTCATTTAAGAAAGCGTGCCAGTCTCGTGCGGTTGAGTTTAATTTCTTTGGTGTTTCTTTTTTGTTTTACTTCTAATATGAATTCCAAAACTCAACGTTAGGGACTTACATTAAATGAAAGGCTCAAAATCATGGACGATTGAAATAAAGGTGTCAAACTTCAGGAAATTTCTCTACTATTCGGTGTGCCAAAGTGGAATTAAAACAAATCCTTGAAAACTTAAAGTTGACATGTAATGGATCTTTTCAAAGGAAGTCCATGCGTACAAATGGCTTCTTCGGCAAAGGAACAATCATGAAAAATCAGCAATTTTTTCTCATGTGTACGTAATTAAATTTTAAATAAATAGAAGATGTACATACATTTACCTATGTATATAAAATACACACTCATTTTTCAATAATATGTATCAAAATGTAAAAAAAAACGTCCGATATAACGAACACATTCGTCATCATTCGTTATACTGGACGTCCACTGTACTTGATCCCTGTCCTAACTTGAGCTTTTTACAGCAGGAGGGGAGTTGCATAGGAGAAAAGTAGGTGCTTGCTCTGAAAAGGTAACTCAATTTAACGGAAGCACACTTTACAATATTTGAACAGTGGTTCTGCCCAGTTAACCCATTTATTACCAAAGACATTTAAAACTAAAATTTCAAATCTTTGATAACATAACTTTATTAAATAGTGTCGTAGGAATACAAAAATATTTTTTTAATTTTTTAAAGAAAATCGGAAGTGTGTTTTTAATGGGAAAATATGGTTGCTAATTTTTTACATGAAATTTCTTAAAGCATTCTTTTCCGACACACAGAACAATGTCGCTGAACTCACAAACCCATCTGACTCGCAAGTGGCATTCTCTGCATCTAAGCGGCTTTTCAATTGTCTTTTTAAAATGATGAGCTTCAGATAAAGCAACGATTGCAGATATGTTTTGATGTCGACGGTTGGAGAATTGTAGGTATATCTAATATAATATTGAGCAATATCTCTTTGAAACGATAACAAGTCATCTTCGGAATCAGCTGCGACTTTATATAGTTTTCAAGCGTTCGCCAATGTAGAGCTTAGCATTGACGTAAAAAGCGGCCACCACCTCTTTTTGTCCCGAATTTTGATTTTATAGGCATTGACACACTGGTCATGTAATTCAACGCCACCCATACCATTATTATAATCCGCAATAAGGTTCGGCTGCTGAATTAATAGTTTTCTTTTTTCTACTGATGACCAACGTTTGATATATTGTAAGGACTGAATAGTATCGAAGTTTGTGCCCACAGTGACAATACTATTCACTCCATTTTACAAAAAGAATATTATTGTTACGTCGTCCTTCTTAAATTCTTTTTTATCTTCAATGGACATTTTTTTGTTCGGTTTTCTCTTGCTGTCCCTGTAGCTCTGAAGCTCTTCTCTCTCAACAATCGTAAAAGCTCATGTGAAGTTAAATAGTTGTCAAAATATATAATGTGGTCAGTTGGAAATGGAACTTTTTCTAGAAGCTGAAGTACAACTCGAGATACCAGTGGCATTTGTAACACATCAGCGTTCACATTTTTTGCACCACAATAAAAAAAATTATATGAAGACACAACTACTCGTCAGCATCCAGTTTTTGAAACCAAAACGAACAGGTTTTCCTCCTATGAACTGTTTCGAAGAATGGTGGCAAAAATACTTGATCATGGCTTCATCAATGGATAATTGTTCGTGCATGAAGCCCCATTGTTGATATTTTTGACACAAAAGATTTAAAAGCGGTCTGAGCTTTGACATTTTGTCTCGAGCATCTAATTAATTATTATCTGCGAAATGAATATGTTCTTTGATCTCATAAAAACGATTTCGCGACATGTTGTTTGTTACCAATGCGGTTCTTGTATCTTCATCTAATTTCCAATACATGGAATCCCTGGGCATTGAGTGGTAACCACTGTAGAACATAATGCCTATGAAAATGTCCATGTCTTCTTTTTGAAAATTGAAGCTATGATGATTATGTTGAGAAGCATAAAGACTAGTTTGATTCAAGATCAATTCCATTACCGCATTATCAAAAAGTATTTCAAATGTTTCGACGGGAGACTTATTGTCTAAAGCACATTTCATATTCATCTTGTTTATCTTTTAGACCAGGCTTTGAGGCTCTTATCACTAATAAAAGAACTTCGTCCTCGCTACCGAAATCCTCATCCCTAATGAAAAGTTCAATGTTACCTGTAACATCATTGGGTATGTGTCGTTATCCAAATTGTCTGTGTCTATTTCATCCTCGTCTGTATTGTAATCTGCATCTGGTGGTATAAATGCAATGTCAAACACAGCGTTTCGATCATTTTCTTCGATTGCATTTATTGCATTAGGAATATTATCGAATCTTCTTCCATAAAATGATGATGTTGAGAATGCTTTGAAATTCATTCTAAAAAAAAATCAGTTTTTCTCATAGCACTCAAGGGGGTACACTTAATTTTACGCGTACTTACCTAGCGTACAAATAAATGAACACGTGATTTTTGACTTTAATCAGATTTTATTATATGTTTTTGAACTATTTCCAACAAAATAAAAAAGAAAATTGATATATAACGAATATTTGTTCTATAGCAAAATATAGGCAAACCTCCGAAAAACCGATAAAATCGCAATCGTACTTGATGCGGAGTTATAAAAAGACTACAGTTTTATTTTTTGTTTACAAATAATAAACTGCACGCCTACTCGTTTAAAACATGTCAACGAACAAAAAAAAATCCGATTTCATCAAAACAAATTTGAAGGACAACGGTAAAACCATAAAGTTGTGCAATTTTTTCTACCCAAGCGGATACAGTAGTAGCTAATGGGTTAACCCATCGTTGTTTCGTGTAACATCACTGTGACATCCAGGAAGACTCATGGTCTCATTAGGAATAATAGCGCTCTACCACACATGCGTATTTTATCCAGATCTTGGTTATGAGAGATAAATTGTTCGCGTCTTTGATGATGAGCGACATACACATAATAGTCAGCAAAATTATATATTTTATTAGATGTCGACCGCAGTCGGTATTTAACATGGAAAATAAACAAGGTTCGAAAAAAGTATCGATCGTTGCAGTACTCCTGCATTAATAGCAAAAGTATTATGCAAACACTCAATGGACCACAACTTGAACCGATCTTCCTTGAAGACAATTTTGCATCCAACCAAATAACTTTTTTGGTATTCCGTAAAAAGTCAGTTAGTTAGGAGGCCTTATGCCACCCCTTCATTTAAAACTTTTGAACTGTCGAAAGACACCTCATTTATCCGGTATTTCGGAAGAAGTCAGTGTGTCCAGCAGGCCCTTTATTCAGATGTCCAAAGACACTCCATCGACGACATCTTGAGTTGGTTGTCCTTAAAGGACATTCTTCATCCAACAACAGACTTTACCCGGTATTCCGAAAGAAGACAGTTTGTCCAGCAGGGCCTCATGCCACACTCGATCGAAAGAGTTTGGGTTGTCCAAAGCAACAGCTCTTGATTCGCCATGCTGATCAATTGCATACGGCAATAGATGTGTTACATATAGCAGAGTAGGTCACCCGTTGAGCGTCAGCTTCGAAAGTCATGTTACGGATTATTTATTAGCCGGCGAATTTCTTCATATTTGACCAACTCCAAATTGATTGCCTTTTCCATTACTTTTGACATTAATATTGCGGCAGGCACTTTTTCACTTTTTTGGGAACCGCTTGAACTGGCAGGGTCTTACATTATGAATGAAAAATCTTCTGAGAATATGACATATTAAGCAGCTTATATAAAATAGGTGCAGGTTCTGGTCAGAGTATATATATCTTCTTAGAGTTAGTATAAGGAATAGGGACACTCTCCACGTAATCCTCATCAGTAGGGCAGCCCGAAATACGCTCTTAGAAAACCGTTTATAGCGCATTAGATATGCTCTAAAAAAGACGTTATGCTCTAAAAACTATTGAAAACTGGAAAAATCACAAAAAAATTAACCAAATAATATTATTTTCAAAAACATTTTATTTGAGCAAACACAACTAAATAAGAAACAACTTAATTAAATAATTTAAATATTTAAAAAAAAATTTGAATTATAATTAATTTAAATTTGTGTTGCAATGAATGCAATTAATTTTGCTTAAATTGTCAAAATGAAAACTTTGCCCATTTGCTCTAAAGACATTTGGGTACATAGAAAAACTTATTTCAATAGCAGCGGATGTAATAGGCGCAAATTTAAATGCCATTATCTTAAAGATTTTTTATTCATTCACTGATGAATTTTGTCTGGACAGACAACGGGTAACTTCGTTTAAAATCTGTTAATCACGGGTTTTTCCCAAAACATTTGGCATTTTGGTCTCTATTTTTCTACCTATTTTGGACCATTCGTTTCCAATTTCTTAATTGATTTAGAAAAAAAGCCCTAATTTGTTGGCAAAAATACCAAGCTAGTTTTTAAATTACCTCGTTCAAGTAATTCATTGGTAGTTTTGACAGCAGCAGAATCCTCTTCATCAAATGAATGAAAAATATTTACAATTTTTTCTTAATTTTCTGCTTAGTATAAAACTGCTTCTATCCAGGTTCCCCAACGAGTTGTAACTGGTTGCGGAGGAAGCCATAGATCTGGTTCAACTTCCTTAAAAGTTCGTACTCTTGAATGAGCTTTCAAAAATACTTTTTCTTAAACTGGCAATAAGAAGATCGACCTCAGGAAATTATCCTCTTATGGTTCATATATGGAGCAGCTTCCTACAAAAACAGCAGTATGCAGTCTATTTCAACCTGGTCACCGAACATCTTTACCAAGTCATCGAAGAGCCTGGCTATTGTTGAATGGTTTGCTTTGTCCTTTAAAGCAGTATTAATCAAAAACTTCTCCTTTGGAACTGAGTCGTCAGGATCTGAAATGCCAATTATTACGTTGGCAACATACCTGTTTGTAAATAAGGGAGGAAGAATGAAAACAATGTTTCATTTTGTTTATATTTTACTGGACCACTAAAATTAAATTAAAATTTTAACGTTTGAACATACCTGTTTGCTGCATCCGTTGTTACGTCTATATAGCAACCCACAACTTCCGCTTTCACACTTTTGCCTTTATTTTTGCCATGGTTTCCTCATATAGGTTGTGTGTGTGTCTTTCGCGGAGAGTTGTCTCAGAAGGAATTTTATGTTGCGTATACTTTTCCAAAAAAGAATTTCAAGTTTTAATTGCGAATTTTATGCAATGGAATATCCGCTGCACAACATTAATCCTCTGCAAATGAATCATTTTGATTTTTGTTATTCGATGTCGATTTCCCGAGAAATTGTTGCGTTCTTCGGTCTTTTCTCTGCAAAAGTTCCAAATGCCGGGTTGTCTTCAAATGTAGCTTGACGGTGTTTTTTTCTCAGCACAAACCGTTTTATTGCAAATATTGCACAACCAAAATGTTCCATCTTTTTAAGGCTTGGGTATTCGGTTACGATTTTGTTTAACAGATCATTGGTTTTTGCTTTAATTGTTGGAATTTTCTAAAATTACGAAAATTATATAAATGGGTGAATATTTCAAAATATTAATATTCTGTGGTCCGGCGTTTATAGGCTAAAAAAACATATATATTTTTAAATATTTGACTGAGATACAATTCTATAGATACTCTTTTAACATATGCAAATATAAAAAACAGGTATTCATTTTTAGTAACGCCGAAATTTTAACTTAAACCTAAAAAATGTCATTACCATGGCATGTCCCCAGCTGAACCTTCCTTCAACAAATGCATTTTATTTGTAAAATGTAAACCGGTTTGCAAATTTTATTGATAAAGCATTGAAGAAGAAAGAACAATGGGGACTGTGGCCCAGTCAATTTATTTTTAGAGAATATTCAAAGTTATTTGAAAATTATTTAGTGAGCGTCCCCAACAAAATTGTCATTTCCGTGACAAAAAATAATTCTTTACAAATTTTGAATTTAACGGCCGCAGAGTAGGCTGCTGATTTCACATTAATAACGGGACCTGGTGATTGTTTTCGGCACATTTTGCAATAATCCCATTATACATCAGTAGTGAACTTTCTTTCATGTTGTGCAGGTGTTTTAGGTTTTCGTTACCCGAATTTGTCATTACCGTGGTAAGTCTTTTTGATTATAATATGTTAATCATTAAATCTATTGTTTATGCAATGCATGACTTTTTTATGAAGTTAATTAATAAGATGAGTTTAAAAAAAAAAATATTCAGTAAAGTTCAGTTTTATTGTAGAAAAATACCTTTCGATGTCATTTCCATGTCGTCATTTCCATGTTTCCCGTGGCATACATGGTAATGACAGTTCGGACACGGAAATGAAATAGTCAAGCAAATTACAAAAAAAAATCAAATATTTTCACTTTTATTTTAAGTTTAAACATAAGCTCATCTGCATTTACCATGGCACCGTTTTTTTATAATTTGCGCGCACCAAAGGAATTTTAGGTACCCTTATAATGTATTGCCTACACAGCGCGGGCGTTAGGGAAATTAGGATTAGAAAAAAGGGAGAGTTGCCGATGCACGTTGGTTTTAAATGTTTGTAGGTTATAATGTAGATGGAAAACAGAGCGTGGAAGAGTATTCCACATTCGTGTACTTCACTGTACGTCGAAATACAGTCTTGATGGTGAATTGATGGGCATTCATTGCATGGCGGGTATTGCGGTGGAAATGTTCAAGGGGTGGAATGCAATTGGCTATTTCGTTAGAGCACTTATGATGGAAATAACGATCAAATAACGAAAGACAGGAGACATTGCGACGATGACTAAGAGAGTCAATCGATCTCGCTATGTCTCGGTCGCCAATGAGTTTTATCGCGCGTTTTTGGATCCTGTCTAGTAGCTCAAAATAAGTTATAGGTGCACCAGACCAGAAGGGGTGAAATATTTCTTACATCGCTTAAGGAAGCCTAGACATTTCCCAGCATTCTTGGCGACATCGAATATGTGATCATTCCAACGAAGGTTGCCATTGACGCACATACCGATTATGGAAAGTCTTTCGGTTTCAGCGATGCAAGTGCCATTCATGGATAATGGCAGTGTGTGTGGGTTTTGCTTTAATGACAGGAGACAGCAATGTGTTTTGGAAGCATTAAATTCCACTCTATTGGTTGTACCCCACTGAGTTATGCTGTTAAGATCGGAATTTTATGAGCTTAATATACGTTGCCGTTCCAGTTCCACACCCGAAGAAGAGGGGCGTGACCCAAGAAACGAGTATGAAAAGCTGATTGTACTGTCATCAGCAAAAGAATGGATTGGATTAGAAGTAACAGACAGGAGATCATTTATAAAAATGAGAAATAGAGTCGGGGACAGAACGGAGCCTTGGGGAACACCAGCATTAATTTGGTGAGTTGCAGACTTGCTTTATCCAAAGATTTACTTTATCCAAAGAGCTGACGGCTGGAATGTCGTTGTAAATGAGTGTCGGAATAGATGACGAGGCCGAATTCTTGATGTTTTTGACAAACGACCAAAAGTTAAAAGTAAAGAAAAACGCTGAAAATGATAAAAAAAACTACGCGCGGAAAAGGAACGTGAACGTCGAAAAAACAATATTTCATACTAAACCATGATGATGTATCATACATAAGCTCTATACAAATGTTGGCCATTTTACCGAAACCAATCATGGTTCTGCGAGGAAAGTGTGTATTTTATAAATTCCCCCACAAAATTAATGTTTCCTAATCTGTACTGAAGTAACAAAGTATGAAATTTAATTTAAATACCTACGTTTTTATTTTTATTTTAATACCTACGTTTTTATTTTTATTTTAATAATACAAGACTGAAATTCCCAACGTTCCTTTTTTGTAGCTTATTTGTAATTTAAACGTTTATTTAAAAAACTGACTTCAGATGTGTTTTAATTTGCTTTAATAAGGTTTAGGTCATTTCAATGCTGTGTCGTCATACCATGATAGGAATTTGTCATTTCCATGTTAGTTCTGTCATTCCCGTGGAAAATAAAATCAGTTAAAAATAACTAAAATGGGTGGCCCATTGGCTTAAAATGTTCAATAACTATTCTTAAATATAGTGTAATCGAAAAATTATTAAATTTGTTTATATTCGTAAAGGTCCATTTCGAGGTGCAAAATATTAATATTTTGAAATATTGACCCAAATAGTAAAAACTAGGAAATACCTAATTTGATTCTTTTTTGTTTTTACGTAGGTACCCGAATATTTTACCCTCAAATTAAGGATTTCTATCAAACCAAACTTTGTTTATTTTCTATCTTTTCTTTTTTTCACAAGTTGCACTTTTCACAACCACCTTCTTAGATCCACTGCCCGCGATTGAGATGAGAACTATTGTTTGCGGTGTCGCGTGCAGTGCTGTCGTTTTAGAAACAACGAAAGCAATACAAACCATTTTTTTTGCATAATTTTGAGATAAAAGCAATACACATATTTTTTTTTTATTTCATTAACTCCTTAATAAATAACTTTATAACATAAAGAAACTTTTTTTTTTAGTTTTGTTGAGGTTTAGATTGTACTTCAGTTTAATAAATTAGGATTTTTTTTTAATTAAAAATATATCAATCAATTACAATTTTTTTTTATTTGTAGTTTGATAACATTTCTTTGGAAGGATTTCAATCAATAGCGCTACTATGCCGTATTAATTCTTTTGCCATTAAAATTGAATTGACAGTGGATGTCAGCAAAGCGTTTCTTTTTTTTTATCTTTAATCAGTGCTGCCTGAGAAAATATACGCTCTGCACTTGCACTGATATGCGGAAAACATAAAATAGAGCCTACAAATATTTTTAAGAGGGGAAACATGGTAGTGTTTAAAGGCATTTTTAAATTGAAATTGGAGCTCCAAAAATCTTCAAATTTAAGCTCATTTGTGAAAAAGTTTTGATGCAAAAGAGTTCGCCATTTGCATACAGATCATATATGAGTTTTTTATCAATTAAATTTGGGAACAATGGAATGAGTGGAGTAAGACTTGGTGATTTTTTTAGCGGATTTATGATTTGTACGGCTTCTAAAACGTTGTCTTGAAACTTTACCCTTTTCCTTATTTGCGTACATAGTTCAATGTACGAGTAGTAATCTCTGCACTTATTTTTTACATTTTTTATAACTTCATCTGATAAGCTACCATTGCAAGTTAAAAGGTTAGCTTGTGCCCCTAGGTAAGTTTCTTTTAAATTTGAAAAACAATTTTCATTGCAAAAATCGATTGTATCCAAAGAGGCGTCATCAATAAATTTGTTTTTAATAAAGTTCGACAAAATCGTTTTAAAATACATTTTCACCGTTGAAAGCAAGACGTGAATACGGGGTTCTTCCGACTGATATTCAATATTAATTTTGTTTTTTAATTTTAAAATATATTGTAAGAAATAAAAGCATAACTTTATTTCGTTTGTCAAATCTGCATAAATGCTGTGAGCAAGGTCTGAATTCTGTTCTAATTGATAGGTGATGAAATAATGTTTCAAAGGGACCCACTGTTCTATGATTCGCGAAACTACGTTTTCAAGCGATAACCACCTAGTCGCAGATGTTTTTAATATCTTATGAGTCTTAACGTTGAAATACTCCTGAAATTCGCGAAAGTCTGTCTGTCGTTTAGAGCTGTGGGCAAAAAAAAGGTAAATATTTCTCGCTAGTCTTTCGACATTTTGTGGTATCTTTTTTGACGCTGCAATTGAACATAAATGTACTGAGTGACATGTACATCCCATCACAAATAAATTGGGTTCAATGTTTTTGAAATGTGTCTTAACACCTCCCTTTTCCCCCACCATAACTGACGCATTGTCGGACGCAAATCCTATCATATTTTGTAATGGGACATTGACATTTTCAAAATATTTAATTATTGCCTCAAATATTGTTTTAGCATCAGCATTTATTAATTTAATAAGACCGAAGAACCTATCGATGACTTTACCCAACATGTTATCGAAATACCTGACCACAATTACCAAACATTTTGTAGTAGTAACATCAGTGGTTTCATATATTATAATGAAATTTTTTGAGATCTACTCGTAACTACCTTAGCTATCTCTTCATGACCTTATTTAAGAAATAAATGGTTTGTTGTTTCTGTGTTTTAAATCTTTTACTATTTCAGAGTCTGGAGCAATTGCTTTAATCAATAAAATAAGAGGAGTTATTAATGTAAAAGGCAAATTGAATTCAAGAAGAAATAAAATTATTTTCAACTCTGCCGACTTTACTTTGCTTTTTTTGAGAAATTCTTCTTCATCAGCTTGGAATATCTGCGGTTGTTTCCTTAGCGCTTGCATAGACTTCTTATGTATTTCCGAATCAATATGGCGTTTAATGTTTCCAATATTAGTCGTTATAAATTTAGAACAGCACTTACAGAATGGTTTGTCTTCGCCCCATGGTGATATTTTTTTTTCCAGCCATGGAAATTTTTGCAACCATCTCTGGCGAAACTTTTGCTTACGTTTTGGACCTACTGACGAAACAGCGTCTTTCTCACTTTGATTTATGTACATTTGATGTTGATGGTTCTGTTGATAAGGGTAAAGAATAATCGCTTGTTTTTTGTTGTTTCGAAAATCTGAATGCAATTAATATAAGCTATTAGAATTAGAAAAATACAAATAATTTCGTTACACTTACGCAGTATTCAAATCGTTTTCGAGAAAAGATTCTTCGAAATCATCACAAACTAGTTCATCGTCGTCGTCGATATCCTGCTGTATTTGCTGGAGTGTCGGTGCTTGTGGAGAATCCGATGACTTATCGGTTTTTACACACTTCTGAAGCCGCCTAGGAAGAACTGATATGTTATCAGAAATCTACCTATTCAAAATAAAACATACCTGTCCATAGTTTTTGATGTTCGTATGTTGTTGTAATGTATCTCCTTGCTGAACACAGCAGCGCAACAATCACCAATAAAGCACCAACAGAGCCAAAAACAAATTTCACTTCACCGAAACGCGTACAAAATGTTATATTTCCGTTTTCCTTATTTTAAGAACTGCACGGAGCAATTAAAATTATTTTCCTTTAAAAATCCAATTTTACGTACTCAAAAAACACACCAGTCGCAAATCGCAATCAAACATACGAAAAAAAAACCAGACGGAGACGAAGACGACCACAAGCAATAACCGAATAGCGGTAACCGAAATCAAACAAAAAAACACCAAACTAACACTGACAAACACAGCCACAGCGACAGCAGTTGTTCTTGTTAGTTTGGTTGGATGAAAGTTTTAGTTGGAACAGTCAAGCAACATATCTTACTTATCTTACGCAGGGCAAGCGAGACGAGTGAGACATGACATATGACACTATACAGCCATTTCAAATTGCATTTGCATGACAAATGCAGCAATAGTGCACACTACATTTACTTCTAATAAGAAAAAAGCTGGAAAGGCAATTGAATGTGAAGTGGACTGTGAATGAGAACATAAAAAGTTATGCCATGTTTCCTATTTTCTTCGATACATTTATGAAAGCAACGAGCTATAAAAAGCAATAGAAAAGGCAATACAAATGAAAAATTGCAGTACAAAACAAAAGTGAGCAGTACGGCAGTACGCAGCGCCCGAAAGCAATACAAATATTTCTTTTGCAGTACGTTCGACAGCACTGGTCGCGTGCCTGTTGAAAATAGGGAAACGATTGCCATTGTAAATGCGCAACTATCCGTTAGCTAGCCATCTCCTATAGATAAACGTTAGTTCTAGCGCCATCGCTAATCACTGGAGTATAAAGCGCACATTTAGACTTTCATGAATGAATGCAAAAAAATGATAATGAAACTAAAATAAAAAAGTACTTTCACAGCTGCGTAGTATTTGCACAAGGAAATTACAACAAAAATTATATTACTTGTCATATGCAGATGGTGAAAGGATAAAGGATTGCACTTGTAGAAAGGCAGCTACCGTTTTACATAAATAGATAGATAGTGGACAAACAGATGAATAGTATTCCTAAAAATTCAAAAATTTGCGAAATATGCTCTTAAAAGTGAAATTATGCAAAAATATGCATTTATACCCAAAATATGCACAAATATGCCGTAACGAATAGGGCTCAAAATGCGTAGTTTTGTATAAAACGTATTTCTGTGTAATCTGATTTCCAATACAAACTCCCAAAAAAAACATGCTTTTGCATATTTCCGGTTGCCCTACTTATCAGTTTACAATTTTGATCTCATTACACGAGAAAGAAAAAGAGAAAACTTTTTCGAAGTGTGCATAGATTGTGACGTCAAAAAAAGCAAACATCTATTTTTCATAATATATATTAAATATTTTGTTTGTTGTTAGTTTATTTTTTGTACTCGTACTCGGACATAACATTTGATAAAAAAATATTCTTTATTTAAATTTTTACAATAGTTGTAAATTCATCACAAAATAAAAAAGGAAATGCATTTTGAGAAAACAAGAAATAAGATCTACGATTCTCTACCGAGTTTAACGAGTCTTAGCGGCCAAGCCTATTTCAAACCTTCATATTCTTGGAAATCTGTAAAAAGGGAGAAAACGTTAAGTTGTTTATTCAGTGGTTTTTCAAAATATAACCCGCGAAAAAATGAAATGCATTTCATTACAATATCGAAGTCGACAGGTTTAAAATCAGGTTCAGTTTGGAAAGCCAGTAAGTAAACCACATTGTCCTTATTTTTTTGTGGTTCCATCTGCCCTTCAATCTATGGAAGTTTCAAGTTTCCAGTTGGCTCACAGCTTATACAGGTAACCTACTTCATGTACTTGCCAAAAGAATCAGTTAAATATATCTACCAATACAATGAATTGAAATGCAACCTATTATTTCCTCATCGGTTGGGTAAGATAGCAAAGGTGTTTTGCAAGAAATCTTGATTGAGGTTTCTTTTTGAAAGAAAATATCGACTTCTTGTACGAGGGCGGGTCAATAAGCCCGTGACTTTTGGAATAAAACACAGATTTTTTGATAAAATTTTTTTTTTATTTTTCACCGTAGTCTCCCTTGAGCTCTATAAACTTTGTCCAACGCTTCTCCAATTTTTTTATCCCTTCCAAAAAAAATGATTTGTCGAGGTCCTCAAAATAGGCCTTTATTTGCGAGATGACTTCATCATTGGAGTCAAATCTTTTTCCACCAAGCCATTTCTTTAGGTTTGGGAACAAGAAGTAGTCGCTCGGAGCCAAATCTGGAGTATAGGGTGGATGAGGGAGCAATTCATAGCCCAATTCATGGTTTTTTGCCATGGCAACTGCACATGTGTGCACCCTTGCATTGTCTTGGTGGAAAAGAACTTTTTTCTTGGCCAAATGAGGTCGTTTTTTTTTCAAATCGTCATTGAATCGGTCCAATAAGTTGGCATAATATTCCCCATTGATTGTTCTTCCCTTTTGAAGGTAGTCAATGTGGATTATCCCGCGTGCATCCCAAAAAACAGTCGCCATAACTTTATTGGCTGACAAACCCACCTTGGCCTTCTTTGGCGCCGATTCACCCTTAGAAACCCACTGTTTTGACTGTTGTTTGGTCTCTGGTGTGTTGTGATGGATCCATGTTTCGTCCACGGTTACAAAACGGTGCAAAAACTCCTCCATATTGCGATTAAACAATGCCAAACCTTCCTGTGAAGTTGTTACACGATTGCGTTTGTGGTCGACTGTGAGCAAACGCGGCACCCATCTTGCGGAAAGTTTTCTCATGCCCAAGTGATCATTCAAAATTGAAACCACTGAGCCATGCGAGATCCCTACGGCTTCCACAATCTCTCGCATTTTCAATCTTCGGTCGGCCAACACCATATCGTGAATTTGTTCGATTGTTTCGGGTGTAGAGACCTCAACTGGGCGTCCAGGACGTTCGGCATCTTCAGTGCTTGTACGGCCACAACGAAATTCAGTAAACCACTTTTTTACCATTGAAATCGATGGTGCAGAGTCCCCATAGTATTTTTCAAGCTTAGCCTTGGTCTCGGTAATGGTTTTTCTTCGCAAGAAATAATGCTTAATAAGCACACGAAATTCACTTTTTTCCATTTTCTCCTCAAATTAGTGAGTAGTCTGATAAAAATAGCTGTCAAACACAAACTAACTGACGCAGCAAGTTTAAATTTTGACAGGAGTCAACTGACAGATGCCTGTTGACAGGAGCAGTTTTGCCGTTTCAGTAAAGAGGTCAGAAATTCAAAAAGTCACGGACTTATTGACCCGCCCTCGTATTTCATTAAAAGTGCCAATTTAGGCGGCATTTACAAATTGTTGCGTTCTATAATATAACGTATTTATTAAGTTATATTTATTGAATCTTCAAAGAACAAAAATATTCATTTCATGTAAGTTAATAAACACCTAGTTTTTTTTGTCCTCTCGCTCGCACGCCAAACACTTAAAATAATGTTTCCCCATTTTTTTATTTAAATTTTTAAAGCTACTGCACGCACACAATTTTTTGCACTTTAAGTTAATTTTTTTTTGATATTACCGAATAACTTCAGCACGCTTTTAAGTACACCTAATTAAAAAAATGGCATCAAACCTCCTCCTGCCAACGTAATTAGTGTAACCATCTACCATAAAATTAAGCGCTTTAAACATATTTAACGAAGTCACAACAAGCAAGTTCAAAGTCATATTCTAGAATGAAGCATTCATTTCGAAGATCCGTAACTAAGCCTATTTTATTTATAACCCATGACAAAAACCACAAATAAAACCAGCTTTACAAAAGCAAACCTGGTCACTTTAATTCATAGCATGGCTGAGGAAAACGGAAAACTGGAAACCCAGTACAACAGGACATGCGCGGATTCTAAAGAAATTCACGGGTGATAATGTATGCACAGACTACATTACTCCCAAACTAGACTTTACAAGACCATTTACTGTCTCTCTTCCCTGCACGGAAGAATGGCATGAGATGGCGCGGGTTTCTAATCCGAAACACTCGGAATATCTGGCTCGATCAGTCTCCCCGACTACAGCAGCGTGTTCCAAGCTGAGGTTCTGGCGGTGGCAGCAGCCGCTAAACAAGTTGCAATGACGGCAATACCACAAGCTGATATTACCTTCTTCATTGACAGCCAAGCGGCAATAAAATCGATTTCCGCCACAGAAATAAAATCGAAGCTTGTAAGTCGCTGTCGCGAAGAGCTGCGGGCTTTTGGCGCGCAGCACAGTGTAAGACTCTGCTGTGTCCCCGGACACAGTGGTGTCCCGGGAAATGAAAGAGCCGATGAACTGGCAAGAAAAGGATCCTCCCTTGAATTGAGAGAGGCTGACACAACGGTAAAAACCCCACCCTGTTACCTTAAACAGGTGATTGGTGATAAAACGCTGATGACAGCTAACGAAAGATGGAGTGCCCTTGACTCCTGTGTCAATACCAGGAAAATGTGGCCACTGTATGACAAACTAAAGACTGAGAGAATACTTCAAATGAACAAATGTCCTCTCTCACAGGTGTTATCACCGGACACAACATGCTGGGCTACCATGCAAAGAAATTGAAACTGAGCACAGACGAACTCTGCAGAGGTTGCGGGGACGTGGAGGTGAATGAGGATACCCCTCATTTCCTATGTCACTGTCCTGCACTCTGTCACATAAGAAACAATGTCCTTGGCAGATATTTCTTCCAGGGCTTAGAAGAACTCTCCGGCAAGTCTGTAAACGACTTGCGCAAGTTCATCAACGCATCGGGATGGTTTGCAAGCCCGCTAGGTTTTTCATAGGTTTTTCATTGGTCCCAAGTAAGGGAATCATAACCTCCAGGGTATCACAAAGGGTCTACATAGACCTAAGTGTGACGGGAGCAGGACTCTCTTGCCCCGTCAACCCAGTAACCTAACCTAACCTAACCATGGCTGAGGAACAATACTACTACACTGGCAATCAGTTCAGAACGCCTTAAGAAAAACATTATGGGAAAATCCCATTATTGTGTATCTTACGCCGTATGGCCGCATGGAATAGTGCTGGCATTATTATACGCTATCGCACATACAGGTTCAAATCAATAGTTTTAACTTTCTCGTATACGGTTGTATACTTAAGAGCAAGATATTGCAATCGTGCCAACATTTCGAACTCAAACGGAGTATGAGGTTTGATATAAAATCTATTAGGAAGTGCAAAATAGTGTCCCGCATGTCCGTCCGCCGGTTCGTCTGTTTTCTGTGGCCGAGGCTCCAGCCACAATGGGTGAACGAATTTACTTCAAAGTTGTCATTTGGGGTTTGTAGGCTCACATCTCGCGGCCATTTTTTTAAGTCCAATATTTCACATAACGGTTCCTAACAAATGATTTTTACAACACCGATTATTTTCAAAACGGATCTGACGACTTTGTCTGTCTTGAAATATAAAATAACTAAGGTGATGTATAAGTAATTGTTGGACTCAGCTTTTGCAAAAATGGTCGAATAACGGTACTTTACAAAAATGAGCTAAGCTGCAAAACAAGCCAAATTATTTCTTTTAAAATTTACAACCAACTAATACATACTACCATTCTGAACAAAAAAATTTTTTTATTCACATAACGGTTTTTCGAATTTTTGAAAATATCACTTTTCTCAAAAACACCTTTAATGATTTTGATCTGTGTTGCTGTTTTTGAAAGGCACCTCAGAAATTCATTAGTTGCATTTGAAAGTTTTATTTAAACTGCATTTTTTAATGCAATGAAATCAAATCCAATATAGCTATCTGCTATAACTATAATCTATGTACATTGTTAAGATTCTTTTTTTCCTGATTTTACGAGTATAGCAAATGGCTAATGAGAAAATGTAATCCGCCAATAGTTCTTATAAAAGCGAGAAACAGTCGTGCACTTTATTTCTTCTTTCTAGTGTTATAAGAAAAGCTATTTAAAACAGCTGTTTTAAAAAAATGATTAGACTTATGTTATTAGTCACACAAATATTTATAAATCTACTAGTTTCGTATTAAGTTAAAATTACGTAGCGGAAATGAGGCGGTACCTATACCACTAAAATGATCATTGATTGCAATGTTAAATTAAAATGACACGAAATGAAGCGTTAATAAAAGTGTCAAAAATAAAAAAGAAAACTTACCGGTTTGTTTCTGTGTAGTCTGTAATTTTCGGAATATGACGCTTCTTCAAAAGCAAACACAGCCAGTCCAGTGTCAACTGACATGAAACGGAAATAATAAAAGTTAATGGAAAAGTTAATTGAAGGGCTGTTACCTTAAATGCAAAAGTCAGTTTTGAGGATATCTAGAAAAAAATAAATATTTTTTCTCTATACCTCACTCAAAAACGCAAAATGTTGACTTAAATGTCAGTTTGCTTTCCAAGCGACGCGAATAGGAGTATTTGCATTCAAAAACTGCTCAAAGTTAAAATTTTTCAAAATGTAGAGTTGAGAAGTAATTGTTTCCCTCGATGTAGTTAAATGCCCATGCAACAATGTACCTTTTAGTTTTTGTGCATACAGGTTGCTATTTTTGTAAAAAGTCCCACGATTAAATAATTAAAATTCTATGTTTCAACTTCCCAGTAACTGGGTAAGTTATTGTAATTGGTCCGAAAATGAAAATCGTGATCTACAACATATTTTAAAAATTTGAATGTTCACAATTATATTTTTAAAATGTATGTGTGTGTGTGCACGTACATGCGTGAATAATTTTACGTTCACGTTTACTTGCGTATAATGATAATCAGCTTCGTTATCCAGCGGTTTTTTTTTGTTGTAACAAAAAGACTGATTAACTTCCAAGTATTGGCGATGCTATTTTAATTGGTTCAACAATGAAAATATTGTAATGCAAAACATATTTAATAATTTTATGGTCACAATATGTTTTGCAAATATGTATGTGGATGTGTGCTTGTACGTGTACGTACTTACAAGTACGTTGATGAACAACTCTTTCGATCATGGTCGCTATCTTGCGTATATGATATTGACTTCGTTCAGGCCCCTATCAACTCTTATTAATCTATTTATGATCTGAAAAAAACTGCATTGAATTCGGTCCAGCCGTTTCCATGTTTAAAAAAATACAAAGAGCAACTAGATTTTTTCTAATAGTAAAAAAATAAATAAAAAGCGACCAAGTGCGCGAATTATAATTATTATTTACTTAAGCACCTATTACAGATTTATTATTAGAAAATAATAGTTCGCGTAAACCGTGAAATGAAAATGAATATGTTTATGAAATTATGTTTATAAAATGTTTTTTTTATATTAGATCTCGTTCAAACCAATTTTCGGTGGAAGTTTGCATGGTAATGTACATCATATATTATTTTTTAGTTTTATCATTCTCTTATTTTAGAAGTTACAGGGGGGGGGGGGGCACACATTTTACCATTTTGGAAGTGTAATGATATTAGAAACCTCAATATCATTTTTGAAGAGCTATCCATAGATACCCCACACGTATGGGTTTGATGAAATTTTTTTTTTTAGTTTCAGTTTTTAGTATGGGGGGAAAAAAAATGGGGAACCCCCAAAATTTATTGTTTTTTCTTATTTTTGTGTGAAAATTTGAATGCGGTTCACAGACTACATCTAATTACCAAGTTTCAACAGTATAATTCTTATAGTTTTGTGAGATGCCCGGACAGACAGACAGATATGACGAATCTAAAAGGGTTCCCTTTTTTTGCAATTTGGCTACGGAACCCTAAAAACAATATTAATTATAAAAATAACAAGGTTAATGAAAACAGTTCTTTTCAACGCTTTTTTAAATATTCTTAACAAAACCTTAAAAAAAAACTAGCTGATGTGAACTCCTGCAACGAAATATTCGCAATGGCCTCATCCTAGTGGCGTATCTTTTTATACGCTTTTCAAGTATTTCATTGTTTGATCTTTTGAAATTCCAGCGGTCGTTTCTTATTACTTTTGGGAAAATATGTACCTGTTCACAGGTAGTAAAAGTTTCTGGGTATAAAATTTCCAACAGGTATAAAGACTGAAAATCGATGGCAAAATGTATAAAATACACTATCGTATCTGTGTCGTGGAGTGCTTAAGGTAAGCAACTATCACGAGCAGACATTTGCCGGCACATAAAGTGCTCTGACAGGCTCATCATATACACCTTAAGAGCAATAACAACCAACAAAATACTGTCTTCCCTTTAACACATGTGTTTGCTGTCACACGGATATCAATTGATAATATTAGGGTTTACTAGTAACGTTATTTTTTTTTATAAATTATAGCGAATGGAAGAGTCTTAAACATTTCGAAAGAAAAATCATCAGGCAAATATACAGAGCCAGACAAGAAATCAAGATTTTCTTCCGACGTACGCGCAAAGATATTTACGCAATCCTTGAAAATGAAGATATAGTAGGTATGGTTTGCCAAAGCCCAATGAATGAAATGGATTGGGGATTTAATGCGAATGGATGGTAAACGTAGAAAAAAACATTCATTGGTGGAAAACGTGATAGCCAGAAGATAAAACGGAATGAATAGATGGTGTCATAACGATATGCAAATATCAGCAGTGAGTCGTGCCGAAGGCTCAACCTAACCCAAGTAGTTCAAATAAACAAATAATTATAGTATCTAACAATGCGTTCATTTTGCAAAATAAATTCCAAACTTTTCACACTGATCTGTGGCTAGATGGTCAAAAGAAACCAACGAAATTATCTATAAAAGGCAATCGGAGTGCTCAACACTTTCACCTCACTCTTTAGAACAGTAATAATGTCATCGAAGAAGATGTATGCCGCTTAATGCATTTCAGAAAATCTCATTTGACAGATTTAAGACCTCTAATAGTTAGCGACAGTCTAATTTATCTGTGCGTTTCTTAATAAACATCTCAAGCCCTCCTCCTTTTTAGTTTGCGCACTTTTGCGTTGACATTGTAATAAATTTCTGTCAATTAGCTATCAACTCATTCTCCTGCACCTTGCCGAGATGAAATAATCTGCTCTAGCATGCATTAAAAACAACCGCCTACCGTACGGACGAAGACGTACGACAGAAAATGTAGACAACAAAAATGAACACCTTTACTACAAAACGTACAGCTTCATGCCTCCAAGACAAGTTTTATGGTTCGCTACTATGACACTATCATAATTTAATGTTCATTTACGCTAAGAGTTAACGCCTCTCTATGTTTTATCCCAAGAGGTCTACACTGCCGCCCACTTGAGAGCTAATCACGTGGTCACGAGAAGATTATCCAGGAAAATGAGTATCCGACTAATCGGTGTAGTTGCGGTCTTGTAACGAAGATTGCTGTGTCCTTCGGAGTGGTATGAAATAATTGTTCTAACAAAATAGATTTTGGTATTTATGACGTGTGGGGAAACAGTGTTGCAGTTTATCTATGTTTACTTTGAAAATAATTTTTTGAAAAAAAAGGTCCAACATTGCCCGATGATTAACGATCGAACGTCGCACTAAGCACCCAGAAGCTGAATGAATATCTTGATCAGCAGCACCATATCTCCTAAAGAAAAGACGGGTAGTATCGCTGGTTTAGAGTAGAGGAGCCTCATTGCTATCTTGTGCACCTGCGCGCACGCAGCAAAAAACGGCCACTGCCACTAGAAGAATAAGTAGCTGCGCATCTGTAATGCGTGACTCCATCCATAGATGCAGCGGACTGAAGTTATGGCCTCTCGTTACGCTACTACATAATTTAGGTAAAATTATAATGCAATAAAAAATCTCCGCTTCTGCCACATATAGCGCAAGAATGAAGCAAAGCTGACAAAGGATGGGCTGGGACGTGGTGCGGTATCCAACGGTGATATTGTGTTGAAGCCACGGGTGGCTATAAATCAGTTTAGATATTTTTTTTTTCTTGTATCTCCTATGGTTTATTGATCTCTTAAGACATCTGTAGGTACCTATTGCGATAGATGGATCACTTAAAAACAAAATTGATTCTTTGCTTCAAACTCTCTTTTGGAGTCCACCATTAAGATAGATTTATCTGTTAATGATTTATTGGAGGAGGTATGATTGATTTTGTATTTGGTGACTCAATGTCTGTTTGTCTAAGTGCTGCGAATTCTAAAGATTGGCAAAACGATAGTGCGTTGGCTGAGAAGCAAGATCTGTGGTAATTTCTTTGATTCCCAATAGCAGGAAAAAAACTCGTTTCCGGCTCGTTGCGATGTAACACTGTTTATTGGTGACGCTCTGCATTTTAGTCTGCAACTTAGCTGGCTGTGTCATGGTCTTAACTGCATACGTTTTCCAATAAATTAGACTCTGCGTATTTTAAGACTTTGTAATGATAAGAAGTGCTACATAGCTTTGCCGATCTGTCATTGAGTGGTAATTTTTACTATTTTGAGGCCATGTTTATCAGGAACTAATTATGCTAAACGATTCAAATTTGCTAAGGTACCTACCTGTTTTCACGTGTCTGAATAAATCAGGGTCCCAGTAATACCTAAAGTATTTTTTTTCACTGCCCTACCTCTTGTGAAAGTCTGACAAACATATAAGAGTATCAATTTTGATGAAAACCTTTGCCGCTCGAAGTCGGCGTTCAACTCAAGGTCGGTTTTATTCGTACGAAAAACATAACTTCGGGAGTCGGACAGAATCCCGAAAAACGTAATCCCGAAAGCCCAAAATCCCGAAAATCTAAAATCCCGAAAAGATACAATCCCGAAAACCCACAATCCCGAAAATCCAAAATTCCGAAAGACCAAAATCCCGAAAATTAAACTAAACATTTTATTGTAGCAACAAACAAATTTGGCAAATTTATTTAACAAAATAAACAAAATAAAAAACTTCAAATAAATAAAACATAACAAAAACAGTAGCCGTCAATAAGCAGTTTCCCACGCTGTTTGTTGGTTTTCACGTTGGACACGTTCATTTCTACTTAAGACTTCAAACACAAAATGTCACTAGGTCCGTTCGCGAACTAATATGCAAACGTAAATTTATATAAACTTTCGTGCAAAACTACACTAACGCGTTCGCGTACTGAGAAAATGGTAAATGAAATGAACGAAAGAAAAATGTACTTTCGTTCATTTTTCATCACACAGAATTTCGGCTGGTAAGAAAATGGAAACTGTCAAAAGATGAAATCCTATGAGTTTGCCAGCAAAAAAAAACAGCGGTTGCTTCTTTTCAAGCCAAACTTAGACGTTTTTCAATTTTTTAAACAAAAGCGTTCGCTTACTTTTCTTTGAAATGAGAGGATTCTCTCTCGATTTTGGAGATTTGGCAGTTTTCATTTTTCTACACATAAAGTACGCGAACGGACCTACTGATAAAGTTTTGAATTAAAAAGGCATGCACGATACTTACTGTATTTCGATGTTCACTGTCTAACAAAAATCTAGTCGGTCAGCTATCACACTATTTGAGATCAGCACAACTGAATGCACATTGCGAATTGCAAAACATCACAACGCGAAAAATTGCAAAATATTAATACGGTAAATGGAATGGACAAACAATTGTCTATTTTACATTGACAATAAAATAAAGAATCCCGATTTCGTTTTCGGGATTCTTTTTTCGGGATTTTGGTTTTTCGGGATTTTGGCTTTTCGGGATTTTGAATTTGCTGGATTTTGGATTTTCGGGATTTTGGATTTCCGGGATTTTGGATTTTCGGGATTTCGGTTTTCGGGGTTGTGTCCCTAACCCCATAACTTCGTATACACAAATGGTTGGGAAGCTCCACCAAATTGGAAGGTGGTGAAAAGACTCTTCCGGCATACAATTTTGTATTCGCGAAGCTGCTAAAGAGACCACCTACCGGTTTGACCTACCTACTTAACTGAAACACCCTGTATATGCGTATACGAATAATTATGTCATATTTATACCATATCGAAATCAACGGGATTTTCGCCAAATGAACGAAAAACTGGCATCATTTCTGACTATGTATATTTGCTTGTAAAATAAGATTTCAAAATAAGGTTTAGCACATTTTTATACCCTATTCTAGGGGTATATTAATTTTGACGCATAGTTTGTAACATACCTTAATATTGCCCGTAGACCCCTAAAAGTTACTATATTTATGATCAGCATCGATAGTAATGTCGATCTAGCCATGTCCGTCCGTCCGTCCGTCCGTCCGTCCGTCCGTCCGTCGGCAAAAATTAGGCTTTTAAACTGGACCTAGAGATCTGAAATTTTAACCATATACTCTCTTGGGTCCCGAAATAATCAAGTTTACGAATTTTTGAAATCCGCCCACAGACACGCCCACAAACTCAAAAAAACAAAAAAATTGGAAAAAATCGAATTTTGAGCTAGGAAGCTGAAATTTTTTATATATGATCTATGACTCCTAAAACTGCTCGGGATATAAAATTTTCAAAATCCGCCCACTGCCACGCCCACAAAAAAATAAAACAATTTTATTGAAAAACCAAAATTTGAGCTAGGGAGCTGAAATTTTTAATATATACTCTCTATAGGCCCTTTAAGCTCATGTATAAATATTTTCAAAATCCGCCCACTGACACGCCCACAAATAAATAAAACAATTTTTTTGAAAATCCAAAGTTTGAGCTAGGGAGCTGAAATTTATAATATATACTCTCTATGGGCCCTTTATGCTTATGTGTAAATATTTTCAAAATCCGCCCACTGGCACGCCCACAATTATTATTATTTTTTTTTTTTTTGAAAATTCAAAGTGAGCTAGGGAGCTGAAATTTATAATATATACTCTCTAGGGGCGCTTTATGCTCATGTGTTAATTTTTTTAAATCCGCCTACTGACACGCCCACAATTAAATAAAACAATTTTATTGAAACACCCAAGTTTGAGCTAGGGAGCGTTTTTTTTGATAAAATCCTTTAAATGTTATATAACAAAATATGTAAAGCGTTCTTAACAATTCAACCATACTTAGACTTTTGTCACGCCCTCTTATGAGGGATAGTAATAAGAATAGGGTATCCAACAGTTCGCCCAAGCGGACTGTAGCCCGTCCCTATGTTTTTATCGACTTTTTGGACCTGAACAGCAATCTGTAGGCTCTTTCAAAATGAACTAGTCACAATGGATGAATCGCTTCAATCATTCAGTCATTTGGAAATTTTTTCCGCCTGTGGGGTTTGTCGGCAGGCCACTTGGTTTCGGATCTATTTTTACTTAAGCCAATCAAATATGTGTGTTATTGCATTTGTGGGATCCAAGAGTTTTTAGACCTCGCTCATTTTTACGATAACAATCATGTTATTGATTATTGTTTGTTCGTCCTTTTACGACTCCGGCGATATCATAACTTGCCATAAACTATATTCCGATATCTATACTATCGGCATTGGATAAGGTACCTGAGGAAGCGATAACAAGGATACTACAGTTATATCGAGAGAACAACTTGTTGCATAACTATCGATTCGGCTTCAGAAAAGGAGAAAGTATAGATCGTTTCATTGGCGAAAAGTAACTTGGAAAAGACTAACGTGAATCATGCTCTAATCAAATTTATAGAGAACATGCTTACTTACTTTACTTAACGGGCTCCCGACCCGTGGAGAGTCTCTGCCTGAGACACTGCAGCTTTCTATCCTCCACGATCCCGTACACGCTGTTTCCAGTTGTCCAAATCAAGCGCTCTGGCATCCGCGATGGCTTGGTTTTTAAAACGTAGTTTCGGTCTTCCTGGTCGTCTCAAACCTAGGGGCTGGTAGGCGAAGATCCTCTTCGCTGGAGCATTCTTGTTCATTCGGTTGATGTGGCCGAGCTAATGAAGTCAACGTTTGTAGCTTTTTGGGCTACATCCACATCTTGGTACAGCTCATAGAGTTCGCGTTTGTATCTTCTCCTCCATCGTCCAGCACTCGGAGCCGTAAAGCAACTAGCAGTATCAGTGTTTTGTAGAGCATTGATCTCCCGAGTCGAGTTTTGAACCCAGTTGCTTTGCCTAACCGAAGCTACTTACCGGTTTCCTAGGGTAAGTCTTCGTCGGATCTACACTAAGGTGTCATTTGTGAAGATGATATTTACTCCGAGGTAGGTGAACTCTCTTACTACCTCGAAGTTACTGCTATCAACAGTGACGTTTTATCCTAATTGGTGGACAGATGATTGTTTGTTTGTTGAAAGCAAGTACTTCGTTTTGTCAACGGGGACTTCACAGCCAACCAATTTTGCCTGTTCTTCAATCGCACTGAAAGCCTCTAATACGGCACGCTGATGCAGTTGTTATTTTGAGACCCAGTACTTGGTCGGATCTGTTGAAGATGCTTTAAATATTGACAGCAGCCCTACACACTATCTGCTGAAGAACAATATTGAAGAAGTCGCATGTTGGCGCATGTCCTTGCCAGAATCCGGTACAGGTTTGGAATAGTTCGAAAGAACTGTTTCCATACTACCATTGCACCGCATGTTTTCCAGCATCACCCGACATAACTGGATCATTTTTGCCGGGATACCGAATTCGGCCATCACCACGTAGAGCTCCTGCTGGGTCTCTACTTGAAATTCATTGGTCCTTTCCAGGATTTTCCTAAGTGTGAAGAATTGGTCTATTGTCGATCTGTTTGGCCGGAATTCACACTGATACGTGCATTTTACTCGCTTAAACATTGTTGCAGTTGTTATTTTGAGATCCAATTTCGTTTTGTCAGGGAAGTCTGGGTGGACGTTGTATTAAATAGTTTTTGCGCTAAACAACTGAGTAATTGAATTGCTTTGTTATGGGCGTGGCTATTGTGTTCTGTCGATATGGATATTGGTCACTACATTTCACATCTGAGCTGTCTATGCCATCTAAGCTATGGAAAACTGGCGTGGGGAAAGGCACCACAAATGTAGCACCTTCTACACAAAAGTATTCAGAAGATAAGTTACTAGGGAAGTCAGTAGTGATTAGAAGTTCCTAAACATGTCACATATACTTGAAAATTCCCAAGAATTTCATCTTTATAAAATTTTTAAATTCTATTGATTAATATTAAATTTTAAATAATGAATTTAATGTACAGTCTTTTGCAGGCAAGCCCCTTAGGCGTTGCAGATAAAACCAAATGCCATTAAATTTGTATACTTGATATAAGTCTATAAAATTGAAAATTAAAAAAATTTAAAATCTAGTCGTGTCAACGCACACATTTGCAAGCAGACTTGCGAGAGAGTTTCAACATGTTCAATATCTGGATAGATTTTTGGGGGGCGCTGCAGTAATATCTTAGCACACCCCAAATAAATATGATATCTTTAATTTTTTTTTTGTAATGTACGCACACTAAAGGGAGGGATGCCAATGCACGTTGGTTTTGAATGTCTGTAGATTATAATGTGAAGGAAAATTGGAGCAGAGAAGCGCATTCCACATTCGTGTTGCACGGTTAAGGAAAGGTTTTTTGTAGTTCACGGTAAGCCCGAATACAGGCTTAAGATTTTGCGGTTGAAATATTGTAAGAGTGGAATGCAACTGTCTATTTCGTTTGCGCACTTATGGTGGAATTAACGATAAAATTATGAGTGAAGCGATCTCCCGTTACACCAATAAGTTTTATCGCGCGGATAAACGCCTTACAAATCGCAGCCAGATTAGAGGAGATGAAATATTTCTTGCATTGCTTAAGGAAATCTAAGCATTTCGCAGCGTTCTGGTCATGGTATGTGGTCATTCCAACGAAAGTTGTCATTAACACACATACCGAGAATGGAAAGTCGTTCAGTTTCAGCGATACAAGTACCATTCATGGACAATCGGCGCGTTCAATTTGCAAGTCAACTGCAAGTTCACTACTAATTAAATGTCTATCACTTGCTAAACGATGTTCACGTGAGTTATTTGATCAATGAGAAAAGGTAAAATAGTAGTCACTAGTAGTTGACTTGTAAATTGAACGCGCCCAATGGCAGGGTGTTTAAGTTTGCTTTAATGACAGAAGACAGCATTGCGTTTTGGAAGCATTTAATTACACCCCACAGAGTTACGCTGTCGAGATCGGAATTTAATGAGCTTTACATACGTTGCAGTTCCACATCCGAAGATGAGAGGCGTGAACCCAGAAACGAAGGCGAAGGAGTGGATTTGATTAGAGGTGACAGACCTGAGATGATTTGTAAAAATAAGAAAGAGAGTCAGAGGTAAAACAGAGCCTTGGGGAACACCAGCATTTATTTGGTGAGTTGCAGACTTGAAACCGTCTAAAATAACTTGAATTGAATGGTCCAAAAGTAATCTAGTCATGAAAGGTATCATCGATTCCAAAAGCATGCCTTTTCGATAAGAGAGCTTTTGTGCCAAACTCTGTCCAATTCCTTTGATATACCAAACGCAACGATCTTACTTTCACCAATTTAGTGAACAGATCAGTTCCACTTTTCGGTTAGATAAGTTATCAAATCACCAGTGGACATATAGCTGTGAAAAAGATACATATTGAGCTGACGGTTTATCAGCGTTTCCATGACCTTGGAAAGAAGGGACGTTAGTGCAATTGGTCGGTAGGTGGAAGGAGAAGAAGATTCGTCTTTTTTGGGGACGGGCTGGACAAACGCTGTTTTCGCCGGGAAGAGCCCTGAAGAAAAGGATAGATAGAAAAGCTTGCGCAATGGTTTTGCCAGCGAGGAAGAAATCAGAGCGAATTGTGAACGTCAAGATCTGGAAGTATTATCGCTGCATGCTGGTCGAGTTGGATTAGAGTTGAGAACAAGTTGAATACGAGTTGAGAGCTTAGCAAAGGCTACAGTCTTACAGTCATTAAGTGGGCGTAAAAGCTTTGATTTTTTGGGGAAATGTTGTTTTTAAATTATGGCTGTGTTAGGGGGTGGATTTTAAAAATCTTTAAACATGCACTGAGAAAAATGTACTATGAGTTTTTTTTTCAAATAGAAGCATATTTAAAATCTAGTCAAAAATGGCAAATAGAAATCGGCTCAATACAACCTCTTAACTATTTAAATACAAAAAAAAACAATTATTTTTAAGTATAGTGTAATTAAATGAACAGGATTCATGTTTTTTTTACATCTTCAACATGAAATGACAATAAATGAGTTTCTTTTTATTAAGAAGGCATTCAAAATATCTGCAAAACAATAACACCGAAAGGACAAACTCACATCGATTTGAAACAAACCCAAACGAAGTAAAACGCGTTGTCCAACAACTTGAGATTTTTTGCCAAAAGTGAAATCGAATAAATTATATTTAATTCAAACTCAGAGCATATTATTATTATTATTATTATTATTATTATTTCTTCTTTATTTTTTCACTAATAACAAAAAGTGTACAAGTTATAATTTACTTAAGAATACGGACATGGCTATGCTTCCGTCTGCCGGAAGTGACATTATAAAACCAAAGTAATAAAGCAAAAAGAAAAAGGAGATGAAAGTAAGAAAGTAAAAAGTGAATATTAATGTTACAGTTTTTTTTTTCTTTTTTTTATAGAGCAAAGAAAAATGGAAACAAAATAAAAAATTAAAAATTTATGAGTAAAGCGAGTTTTAACAATTTTAATGATTTGCAACATAAAGGGGTTACAATTTTGGAGTGATTTGGAACACAAAAAGATAACAATTTTATATGATTTGGAACATAAAAGCAATAATAGGCATAAAACGTGCTATTACGATATATTAGAGCATGTTTGCAGTAACTATACAGGGGAGTCCAACATCGAGCACCATTTAATATTTCGTAAGGACAATTAGCGGACAAAAAACTTTCTTGAAAATACAGTCGTCGAATCTCTTGTAGGATCGGGCAAACTGCAATAAAATGGTAAATATCGTCTAACTCTCTTCTGTTGCACAGATAACAAATTTGTTAAAGATCGACTCTATGAGGGATGAAATTTAGGTTAAGGATTTCGATTCTCGCTTTGAATACCATGCTTATTTTGTATGCTGAATTCTTTACATTAAAGTAGCTGTCTTCAGTAAGTATTCGATGATTACGATTTCGGTAGATAGTTCTGGAAGTTGACGATGATGCCCTGGTGAAGTGTTCGTTGAAGATCTGGTCATTTATTTTCGAGATAATTGTCGCAAATATATCAGGCCACTCATTAACATTGCTTTCTATTAACGACAGTGAGAGGTCGTGGGATATGGCTAGCTGATTCCATTCTCTGAAAGGTGAAGCATTGGTTCGTAGTAATCTTGCCATTATTACTCTGTGGAGATTTGCGACACTTCTACTCATCACTCTAAAACAATAGTCAGAATTTGCTTTTAGATTCCTTATGTAGATTGGTGTTAGACCAGACCAGAAAGACGCCGTTAGACTATTTCCTGTGGGGCTACGTCAAGTCTATGGTCTATGCCAACAAGCCAGCGACGATTGATGAACTTCGTACGAATATAGAACGTGAAATTGCAGCAGTATCGGCCGATTTATGCTTGAAAACCGTCGAAAAAAATTGGGTTCAGCGTCTGGACTTCTGCAAACGTGCCCGCGGTGGCCATGCAAAAGAAATCGAGTTCCATACATAATGGCATCGAACGTACCTTCACTTTTCAGGAATAAAGAATTTCATTGATATCCAAAACCGTTTTTGTTTTATTTAAAAAAAAACTTTTGTAGCGCTCTTATTGAAAAACCCTTTATATTTGAAAAATTCAACTGGTATTCCATCACTTCCGGGGGCCTTGTTGTTTTTCATTTGCGAGAGAATATTTTCCAATTCATTTCGAGAAATAGGTGCATCTTGCTCGAGAACGCACGTGTTTGGTAATGCAAAGCTGAAAGAATGAAGATTCTCCTCGGCCGACAATAGAGTTTTAAAATGTGCAGCTAGAGTCTGAGCGCCGAGAGCAATCTTCATACTGCGTTGCCATCCACTAACTTGGTGGACGTTGTACCAGAATTCTTTGGAATTTTTACTGTGTAGGACCTGTTGTGCAAGCTTTTTGTGGTAAATGTTTTTTTTTGTATTACAAAGTTGTTTGAGCTCCTTATTGGCCCGTAAGTACATATTTTTAAATTTGGGTGAATTTGTCGCTCTAAAGAGCTTCAAAAATGTAAACGAAAGTTTACGTAATTTATAGCAATCCTTGTCAAACAATTTGGATTTTGGCGTGAAAGTGGTATAAGAGTTATTCGACAACGGTGCCGATGCATAAATTAAGCTCGTTATATTTTCTTCTATTTCGTCAATCGAAACTGATGGCAAGTGAGGCAAAATATTAGAGTTAACATCTAAGAGGAGTTTGTAGCGATCAGCTTTGCTGTCGAGCCATTTAAGTTTTCTAAAATTGTCTGAAGTTCTTTGCTGCACTTGCTCGCCAAAGTCCGCTGTCACCAGAATTAGCATGTGAGCTGAGAAGTTGGGCGTAAGCACCTTAAAATCCTTTACTACATTGCACCATTCACCAGATATTGCGCAATAGTCTATAACCGACTCGCCTTGACCGCTTATAAATGTAAGTTCTCCATATTCGTCACCTTTGGCTACACAGAAACAGCCCGAAATCCTCGAAAAACCCGGATATTAACCTACCGTTGCCGTTGCGCGTTTCATCTTTAGAGTTTCTATAGGTCTCGAAATTTAGTTGATCGTGCAAAAAATTAACAGAAGGATTTTGATATTCGCCAATTAGAGCATTGAGATCACCAATTACAATTGTATTTTCCAAGGGAGAGTTGTACATATAGTTGCATAAATTATCGAAATCGAAATGCCAATTATTGCAATTAAGATAATTCGGGATAATATGAAAATTCACATTGCTACTTAAGATATGAATGATAATTCTACCTTCGATATTTCTGAGTTCTACAAAGTGAGAAATTTTAGATTTTATGCCACAAAGAATACCCCCACTCGCTCTCCCATGTACATTTGTTCGTGTTGCTGGAATAAATGTTAAAATGTAATCTTTAAAATATTTTATGTACTCATTTTCAAATTTTTCCTCCACAAAAGTTTCCATTAAAATTATTATTTCAAACTTAAGAATATATTTAAAGAAATCAGGTTGCAATAATTTATTTTTAAGCTAGAATTAATAGATTTATTTAATAATTATTAATATAAGTTTTATGGCAGACGACAGATTTTTCCTATTAAATCCGAGTGACAGTGCGGATCTTTTCTTCTGGATCAGTTAGTGGATCTTCCTTGGGAATTGAAACGATAATGTTTTTATTTCTCAACTCTCGACTTTGTGATTCAAGTTCGTCCTCTAATGTGCTGCATTTTTCTTCGAATTGCTTAACTTTTGTTGACAATTCATCATTTTGCTTCCGCAATGAGATAATTTTATTGTTAAGCTTACTCAGGTCTTGTTTGGTGGCCAGGTTTGCAATTGGCAATGCAAGTTGAGTTTCAAGCGAAGAATCAACAATTGCTTTGATTTTTTGCAAATCCGAAGCAGACATGGTCTGGTCATGGAGCGTTTGAAAGATTTACAACCACCTAGAGTATTTTTCAAATTACAATTATCTACCGGTGACGTTTCGACGATTTTCCGTTTATTGTCAGTCATGTGACTTCGGATTGCAGGTTTAATACTTATTTTTTTTTTTTTTTGTTTTTTTGCAAAATTATCCTAATTTTACCTGGGCAGTGACCGGTTTGTCGAATATGTTTTTTCTTGAATCAGTTCTAGCACTTTTTTTTTAAATTGAAACTGAGATTAAGACTTAATTTTTAAATAATATTCAAGAGCGACTTTGATGTTCAACTTTCTACCTTCACAACAGTGTTGCCACTCAAAGCATATTACAATGAGCCCAAAATAAAATATGAAACTGTAACTGCATAACTGCAAATTTCCGGCGGCGTCGGTTATCTTATCATCTTCATCATTCTAAGTGCTTTTTCGCGCTAGTTCGGTCATGTATGATGTTTGTGATTTAACTCTAAATCTGAAATTTATCGGGAACTCTGTAACTAAAAACAAAACAAAGAAAAACAAGAAAAAAAAAGACGCAATGGAAAACATCTATTTAAATAATGTAAACTTAAAAATGTCTACAGCAGAAAATATTAATTTAAAAAAAGACAATAACGACATAAATACGGTAGACCCAGAGTCAACAGTCTTTACAATTGATGGTGCTGAAGGAGTTACTTTGCTGCCAGGTTATCAAGGATTATTGGAATTTTTAAGGGACTGCAATTTGCTGGGCCTGTTTTTTATTTTTTATTGTAAGTATTTCTGAGACAATTAGATTTTGTTTTTGGATTATATTGATGTTATGTGTAATGTTTTCTAGAAAACGAGATTACACTTGATAGGCTTAAATATCTTACCCCGGAGGATATAAAGGATGTTATACCAAAAGTTGGGCCAAGAGATGAATTCAGGGAAAAGCTATTAATTTATAAAAAAGAAGAGGTAACCATCAAGTTTGTTGGTTTTTTTACATTGTTATATTTTGTATGCATTCAATGAGTATTGAAAACAAAACAAAAACAATCAAAAATGTACGTATAACTTCAAGAGTTAAGCCGTCTTTAACTTTAGCGAAAAAATCTTGCTTGAAATTTTCGGAATTTATTGTCAAATATGAGCATGGAATAGATATAAATGGAATACGCTTCACTATCTTCAAAATAACTTCATAAATCTCATTTCCATAATCAGAGTTAATTATTGAATCCGACTTAAAAAATAGAACGTACAAGTCCTTAAATCAAGTCGAATATAAGGCAACGACGTATAAACAAACTATTATTAATCTTTTTTTTCATATTCACAAGATGTCATGAATTTATATAAAATAATTTTACTATCAGATTGAAATTAAAAAAATTGACTCTCATTCTCTTATGAAATTGGTAAAAAGCTTAAAAATTGTTATGTTTTTTAAAAGTCCTCCCTTACACGCTTTTTTGTTATTTCAAAAATAAATTTTTGCAAGCAAGAAATTTGTTTTCTTTTTTTAATTATTGATAAAGACTTTATTGCATCCCGATTAAACTCACATTTGTAGAGCTATATAAGAGGAAAAGGTTTGGGTAGGAGAGTATTATATACATTAATATTTTTTTCTCAGGGAGCTTAAAATAAAGCGTTGCGGAGATTAACAGGCAAAGCCTTAATATTAATTGAATCGTCAGTTGGAAGAAGGAAGTTTACATTTTTCTTATAAATTAATATTTTAATTGAAAATGATTCTTTAAACTAAGTCTTATCGATTAAGTCAATTCTGTCGAAATGACAACCTTTTTATTATTAACTGTAGTTTTGACCGACTTTGATGACTCAATCGATAAGTCTCAGTGAAAGGAATCAATTTCAATCAAAATATCAATTTATAAAAAAAGAACTTCCCTCTTCCAAAACAATTCAATTAAATTGAATAGAATGAGTTTAATATAAATAAAAATAATAATGTTTGAAATAACTTTGTCTCTGTTTAATAATACTAGTTTTAAGGTTATTCTTTTTAATAAGGAACGTCTTTGAATGAAACATATAAATACTTAGACAATTATAATCATAATTATATTTGAATCAACATTGAACGAAGTAAATAAAGGCATATGTAGAAACAAATTCAATTTAAAATAAAGAAAAGTTGAATTAAACATCATTACCTTAAAATTTGTTCAAAAATAATTGAATACATTTCCTTTTAAATTAATTTCAAATCGATTCAATCAATGAATCTATTTGATTTTTTTCTCAGTGTGGGCATTAAGTGCCCCTGAAGAGTATGTAGGTAGGTATTATAAATTTCAACTTCCTCGCTCAAACTTTGACTTTTCGATAAAACTGTTTTATTTAACTGTGGGCGTGTCAGTGGGCGGATTTTAAAAATGTTAACTCCTGAGCATATTGGGGCTTAAAGATAAAATTTAAAAAAAATCAGCTCTCTGATTGTGGCGTGTCAGTTGACGGATTTTAAAAATGCTTAAACTTGATTATTTCGGTCGCCTAGGGAGTGCAGCTGAATTTTGAAACATATTTTCTCTAGGGGCCCGAAAAATCTCAAAAAATTATCATAAAAAACGAAATATGGAATATATTGTCTTTAGGGGCCCATAATGCTAGTGTGTTAATATTTTTTAAATCCGCCCGTGTCAGTGTCATAATATAAAAGTTTTTTTCTTTCAAAAAGTCAAAGTAAGGGTTAGGAGAATGAAATTTGGAATATAAACACTGTTAGCATCATGGGTTAATTTTGGAATATATATTCTTAAGAGCGCCTTAAGGCTCATTTGTAGATCTTTTTAAAATCCGCCCAAAGACGTTCACTATTTGTAAAAAAAACTATTTTATTGAAGAAAATGAAAGTCCTTTTCTTCGTTAAGTATGTAGATAAAGTCGTTTTAAAATTCCACTTTATAAAGTTTTCTGCCATGCCACTTTTGAGGGGCGCTTTTTTAACAATACTTTGTTTTGTTCGATAAAATCCTTTAAATGTTGTATAACAAAATATGTAGTTACTTTTGAACAATTCAGCCGAACTTAGATTTTTGCCACGCCCACTTTAAGAGTGATAGGAATAGGGTATCCAACAGTTCGCCTAAGCGGACTGTAGACTTTCCCTATGTTTTTATGACAGCGTTATCACTTATTCGTGATATAGTACAAGTCACGCCACATATCTTGTTGGTGCCTTTCTAAGACGTTGTTTCCATTGATAGGATTCAATATGTCGTGGAAAGTCATATCGTGTCTACATTTCCTCACCCCGGACTATCGGAAGATCAATCATTAGTGGAAACACCATCTTTAAAATGACAAATTGTCCGTTCCAGTCGTTCACTGGCAATTACTGTCAAAGTAAATACAGCCTTGTAGGATTAAAGCGTTAGGATAGCTTATGGGATAATTGAAGTGTGCGTTTGCTTTTTAGATTTTTGCACCTGACTCGTCGTTATTCACTTCTTTTTCACCCATTTAATGTATATTTTATGTTCCAGAGCTTGGAGATAGCATTTTCTTCATGAAGTGACATTCCAAGTTTTTTTTTATTTGATCCTCTTAAATACATAGATACATCCATACTTTTCTAAGATATCTACTGAAAACCCTTTCCATATGTGTATCTACCACTTGTGTCCAAACTTTTCCATATGCTTCCTCAGAATAAGTTGCTCACATTAATTTATGTGACATAGCATAACATTCTGACATAAATAATTGATAAGGGCAATATATATGCACATCGATGCCATCTAGCTGCCCGCACTGCTCTCGTGCAAACATCCAACTTTGCTGCTTTACAAATCGTCCCTCCTTGGTTGTTCAGCACAACACAGTTCCAGTACCTACACTCACTCAGTCAGTCAATACCATGCGGCAACAACAACAAGTCAGACCTCCACTCTCCTGCCCGCCAAAATGGAATAGAAGGTCGGTGAAGAAAAATTTAACCCTGACGATCAACTACTTAACCCATTCAGCGGTCAGCACAGCAAACATCGCGTCTTGGTCACTATCGTCTGGGGATGTTTGGTTGAGACAACTTTGTCCAGCTATGGCATCAAGCATGGAACACAGTGTGTCTGTCTGTCTGTCTATCTGACTGAGATGACTTTTCGATGACAAGGTGAATTGCTGATATGGATTTGCGAGTTATGGCTTGCACCGCTGTTGGATGTATCTAGTTTTTGCGATTTCTCGTTATTTAATTGTTTTTTCTCGTTCCTCTGTCGTCATAAATTGCAGCGGATACATGTAACCAATATTTTAACGTTTTGTTTGAACAAGCGTAATGACTTTGCAATTTATAAAATTATATGACTACAACTTAATATGATGGTACTGGAATAAAATATTGGATAATGTTCTTCTTTTGCTGAGATGTTTTTAAAATTGATACAATTTTCATTCCTATTATTATTTCTACTTAATTCTCATGTATGCACATATGTTTAAACCAGTGAATTTCAATTGTATAATGTTATAAATGTGTCTGCGTTTGAACCATCATCATAGGGATTCGATTATTGGCCACAGATTACCTTGTCAGCTTCCACATCCCCCGTCTCTTAATCACCGGAAATGCGCGGCCCCACATGCTGTCTCGGAATCCCAATCGGTGAATACCAAGGAACAAAAAAATGCATTTATAACTTTTGCCATAGATTCTGGTACTTACGTGAGGAAGATTACTCCGCTATCTCTGCTTTTAACTCTTAAAATAAATTTGCTCATAATTTCACCTTTTAAATGATGGCGGCGCAATGCTAAGGTACGCTAACGGAAAATGTACGCGTGAGCTTCTAATTTGATTTCCGTTTGAAAACAAATCAGTACACAAATTGAGATACTCTCGAAGCTGACTATCTCATTTAAGTTCTATGTGGTTCAGGCACCTCCTCTGTGAACGTCTCAATTATCCTTACTCAAACGGCTATGACACATTTTGACAAATAACACGATTCTGCTATTCAAGTTCAATATCTGCCCAATTTACTCAGTTACAGATCTTTGACAATTTTAAACAATTAGAACTACAACCATACCAAACACGACATGCCAATGATCATCGACTGATTTTGAATTATAGTGTACATAGTACCTTGTTAATAAATCTTATAATCTAGATTTAAAAACACTGGTAGGTACTCTGAAGACGGGCGGGTAATGGCTCAGCGGTTAGTGCGTTGGACCTCAGCCAGGTCTCAGGTTCAAATCAGGTTCGAATCACGCCAACGTTTTCTCCACTGCCACACCTCTTGCGAAAGTCTGCCAAATATCCAAAAGTATAAAGGTTTTCATGAGAAGCTTCTCTATTTTCCGTTCGGCATAGGGATGGCGATTTTTGCAAAACAATAGCTTTTTTTACTTAAGTTTTAACCCCTCCAAATAACCGGTTAATTAAATAAAAAAATGTTCTTAAGTTATAAATTAAAAATAAATAAACCTTTTTCCTGAAGAAATTCTTGATGTTTAATTTCCTGCATGCTCATCATGCCTCTTTACGTTTTACGATTTTTTAACCAAGTTGGGCATGCACCTCATTTTCACTGAACTTTGTGAAATATTTCCACACTGATGATTGCAGATGTGCCATACTTCGAAAACTAATTTTAATTTTAAAGAAGTCCAACAACGCAACTCAGCAAACGTCGAAAACGAAAACAGTAATCATAGGCAATTAGTGAAGGAATGGGATGGAATGATTTTCCAAATGTAACATTTTTTAAGTTAAATTGTGCGTAGGCAGTTGCTGTGCTGTGTCGCGAGCGCTTAATTTTTTGCCCGTTACCGTAAACAGTTGTCGCTCCGCGACCATACGGTTCGCGATAAATGCAAAAAAAGCCACATCGTGCCCCATCCCACTCCATCGCTATTGCTTTTGCTTGGCTCTTGCATGTACCGTACGATTTTCGTGTGTGTACTTGTAGTGTGTGGGTAGATGCAACAATAGGCGGGTAGCGGGTTGTGTGCTGTTGCTTTTGTTGGTAGACCAAAGCAAATCGCCGTACGGGCATAACACCTGCAGTAAATTGTTTTGGAAAGAAATCCAACGCGCGTCTTCAAGATCTTGACGTTCACAATTCCGCTGGTTCAGATGGTATTTCCCCAATCGTTCTGAAGAGGTGTTCTTCCTCGCTGGCAAAACCATTGCGCAAGCTTTTCTATCTATCCTTTTCTTCAGGGCTCTTCCCGAGAAGATGAAGAACAGTACTTGTCCAACCCATCCCAAAAATAAGGCGAACCTTCATCTTCCTCTTCCTACCGACCAATTGCAATAACGTCGCTTCTTTCCGAGGTAATGAAAACGCTGATAAACCGTCAGCTTATGAAATATCTTCAATCCCGAAAACTTCTTAATGATCGGCTGTACGGTTTTCGCAGCACCAGGTCCACTGGTGATTTGATGACTTATCTAACCGCAAGTGGAAACAATCTTTTCACCAAAGTGGTGAAAGTAAGATCGTTGCGCTTGATATTTCAAAGGCATTTGACAGAGTTTGGCACCAAGCTCTCTTGTCGAAAATGCGTGCTTTTGGAATCGATGATACCTTTCTTCAATGGATTAGAAATTACCTTTCCGTCCCGTTCAATTATAGTTGTTTTGGATGGTTTAAAGTCTACAACTCGCCAAATAAATGCTGGTATTCCTCAAGGCTCTGTTTTGTTTCCGACTCTCTTTCTCATTATTATAAATGATCTCCTGTCTGTTACCTCTAATCCAATCCAATCCTTCGCCGATGACAGTACCCTCAGCTTTTCATAGTCGTTTTTGGGTTCACGCCCCCCATCTTCTAGGCAGTATATCTCTATGGGATTTAAGTAATAGAATGTCTAAACCTAAGCAGGCAGAATATCAAAAACTTAGTAGGTTACCTTACTGGTCACCATGGTTTAAGATATCATCTACACAAAATGAGAATAGCAGACTCTCCTGAGTGCCGACTCTGTCTTGAAGAGGACGAGTCAGCTGAACACATTTTATGTGAATGTCCAGCCCTTAATGGAATTAGAAAGAATATCTTTTTCAGGGAACAAATGAGCCCCGAGGACATAAAGAATTCTTCTACTGGTAAAATTGTCCGCTTTACACGGAAAGTGGAAATTCTACTAGATTAAATTTTTCTGGCCCATGCGGTACAAAAGATCTTTTTAGGTCGAAGTGCCCCTCCTTATAAATCGCTTTGGCGAGCCAGAATTTAAAAAAAAAAAAAATAGAGTGGAATTTAATGCTTCCAAAACGTAATGCTGTCTTCTGTCATTAAAGCAAAACCCAAACACCATGCCATTGTCCATGAACACATGGCGAAATGCCTAGGCTTCCTTAAGCACTTCAAGAAATGTTTTACCCCCTCCGATCTGGCTACTATTTATAGGGCGTTTATTATCCCCAAACTTGTTTACAATGCTCTTATCTGGGTCTGGTACACCAATAACTTATTTGGAGCTACTGGACAGGATCCAAAAACGCGCGATAAAGCCCATAGGCGACCGAGACATCGCGAGATCGATTGACTCTCTTAGTCATCGTCGTAATATCTCCTGTCTTTCGTTATTTTATCGGTATTTCCACTACAAGTGCTCTAACGAAATAGCTAGTTCCATACACCCCTTGAACATTTCAACCGTAATACCCGCCATGCAATGAATGCACATCATTTCACCCTTAAGCCTGTATTCGGACGTAGAGTGAAGTACAAAGCATCTTTCCTCAGCCGTACAACACGAATGTGGAATGCTCTTCCCCGCTCCATTTTTCCTTTACATTATAACTTACAAACATTTAAAACCAAGAGCATCGGCAACTTTCATTTTCTTCTAATCCTAATTTACCTAAGGCCCCGCTGTGTAGCGAATACATGATAAGGGTACTAAAAAAAATTCCTTTAGTGCGTGTAAATTATAAAAATAACAAAAAAAAACTCGGCATCGGTTGTCCACGATCTCTTCGTCGCGAATTATAAGATTTCTACTACTACTTAACCAACGACCATACCACGTCGAGTTAATCGGTTCTCTTCAGATCACCGTAATTAAACGACGTTGGGCGCGGTTAGTACGTAAATGGGGGACCGTTTGAGAACAACCGCGTGTCGTTGGCCAGTCCCATCTACAGAGTTGAGGTAGATAATATACGTGGTATCACAATGGACCTAAATTGGTGTAAGTGTGTCGGCTTCTGCCGACAGCCACATAAACCTAACCTAACATAACCTACTACTACTTCGTCAATTTCGTCTACAACTTGGGCGGACATTGGCCATCTACCGCTTGAGTAAAGGCATTTTTCGAATTATCGCTAATTATAAAGAATGGAAACACTACATCTACTACTTTAGTAACTACTGTCAATACTAACAAATAATACATTTGCACTGAATTCTTCCTGGAAATTTTCCGATATTTATAAGAAATAATCTGCCTGTTAAAATTAACAGTTGTAAAATGTGTAACACTTTTGTTCGACGACAACGACGTCGACAGCCGGCGGCAAATCAGAACCAAGCGTTGCGATCGGCTGAAGGCCATGATTTACGCCTTCGTGCTCAGGATTTTGTTATGTTATAGTTGCATATAGCTTGAAAGATTAAAACACATTGAATCTTAAAGGACAAATTCACAGACAAATGACCAGATCCCAATTTATTGTTGTCGCCACTTATTTATCCTTTCTTGAATGATTTAATGAATCAAATGTCTTGTACTCCGCATCATAAAAATAGTTTCCGCATAAAAAATTATAAGAGAAGGCCTTCATTTAGATTAAGGACTTAAATCTGCTTTCAGGAAAGAATAATTTGGTTTGACAGATGAGTTTTGCTTTTGCCAATTGATTAAATAATTTTGTGTTAAGATGGATTACTTGAAATGTTAATATGAATTCATATCCATCGCCATCGCATAGCACACGTTCTTAAATTTACCCGCATCAGTAAATGTTCTATTACGAATATATACGCTCCATACAAAGAAGAACTTCGCAATTGGCACCTCGTTGGTCACGAATTTATGTTAATACAATCGTTAGACCATAAAATTCCATCGGCTACGGCAGCGAATTTCCATTCATACGAACTAGTAAGCGTTCAGGCATATATTACACTTCAGTACGACTAGACAACAAAAATACAGCAGCGGCAGCAAATTTTTTGTCATCTATCTACAATCTGTCTGTACACATCCCAATGATTGTATCTATGCAAGTACATGCATATTTCTCTACCTGAAGTCCACCACCTACTGCGTTACCTAACATGGCGGATACACTACACCAAGCACCACCATGACTGTCACAGGCAACACCAATATCAACGTGGAGACAAATAAAATTGCAATTTTATTAGAATGTATTCGCGGCTAATTGCAGAGTGGCTCTGCTGACCGGTCGCACCTATTCCACTTGGTGTTTGGATTTATTTTAATCATCGGCAAAGCCACAGGTATTCCTCTTCCTCCACGTCACGAGCGACGGATAGTGCACCGATATGGTATACAAGAGCCATCCAAACCGTTCCCATCGATAAGCTATTAATCTTTGACTACGAATTAGATAAGGATATACGCGCTCTTGCGCGGAGCAACGACAAGTGCTCATCCCCATTCCCTGTTGTAGTTATATTTATAATTATGACTATTTGAAATTGTATAGTTTTGCATAAACTATCTATGGTGGCTAATGGACTCACGCGCCGCCGCGCCGGTTGATGCGGCATAAAAACGACCAACTAAACATGGCGATGTAGAGGAACGTTGCGATCTATGAATGTCGTAGACGTTCCTTTGGTGTTAGCTGTGTAATTGTCGGGGATAAAGTTGGTTAGCTGACTTCAGTTGCCCTATGTGTAATTTCATAGAGTAATTTGCAGGGCAGTAATGTAATTTTTCCCAGCCATCCATAAATAAAGAAGAATTTACTTATGTTGAATGATATCACATTACATTAATAAGATTAAAAAAAGTACGATTTATGGAGAGACAAAAGATGATACCAGTTGGCGTTTAATTTGGTTCGTTACTTTTGCGGCGTTGCTCCTGTACACGGTGACGGTTTGCCCTGGGCGGTAGACAGATGATTGTTTTTTGAACATGATTTGAGGATGTATGTACAAAAGTTCAAGACGAACCAGACCTAACAAAACAAACGGCTGCACAGTCAAGTAGTTGGTTGAAAGACTGTGCTAGAGGGGGTGACTGAAGGTGGCCCAACCCTGAGTGCCACACGCATCGCGGGGGGAGCAGGGAGGGGCGGCCTTGATATTCGGTTTGGATTATGGTGACTGAGTTCGGGGGTTTGTGGTACAGGTTTTGAGGCATGGGAGAGAAACAGAGTGGGGTGACTGTTACAATCTAACCTGCATAGCGGGAAGGCAGCAAGGCCGGGGGAGACTGTTTCAGTCGATCCGCCGGGTTACTGTCTCGCCCTCGGAGTGGAGTTCTGACTGTGGTGACTGATACAATCTAACTTCAGTGAGATCTCTTTTCCTTTGCAGGGGAATTGGTTTGAGGTGATCTGCGGGGAGGGAGCGGGAGGGGCTCAAGTCATCGTCCAATCCGTCCTCTAGTTTAGTTCAACCATTTGGACCTGGTGACGAATTTGCTGATTCAGCCAATATCTGTCTCACTGAGATCATTAAGATCATCGAGGAAATAATTCCCAAGAATTTGTTTCCTTGAGTTGGCTAGTGCGAGGCAGTTGCACAGGAGATGTGTGGTGGTTTCTTCCTCTGCGACGTCTCTACAGCTTCTGCAGAAGTCGTTTGAGGGAGCTCCCAATCTGGTGGCATGTCTGCCTAAAAGGCAGTGACCAGTGATTGCTCCGATTACAGAGCTGATATTTTTCCTGCTGATAGAGAGAAGTTTGAATGTTCTTTTTGCATCGTATTTGGTCCAAATTTACTTTGAGGATACACATGTACTGATGCTATTCCACCTATTGTCTGCTTCTATTAACGCGTTATCTAGAAGTTAACGTTTCAGTGTCTGAATGGGCACCGCCGGTGTCTGTCTGTTGTCAGAAAGTTCTTGTGCGGAACCCTGTCTGGCTAACTCGTCCGCCTTGCTGTTGCCTGGAACATCACTGTGACCGGGTACCCAGCACAGGGAAGTGTTACATCTGACCGCGATCTCGTTAAGAGATTCGCGGCATTGTTTTACCAACTTGGATCTTATTGTTGGTGATTCTAAGGCTTTAATCGCTGCCTGACTGTCTATGTAGATCTCGATAGTTTTTCCATCTATCTGGCTCATAGAGAGTTTGCGTGCTGCTTCGCGGATAGCCGTGACTTCTGCCTGAAATACACTGCAATGGTCAGGCAGTCGTAGTACGACGTTGAGCGCAGGGTTGTCTGAAAACACTCCCGCCCCCGTGCCATCGGCTGTCTTTGACCCGTCGGTGTATATTTCTATGGCGTTATTGTTTACAATACGACCGTCTTCCCAGCTGGCTCGGTCTGGGATGGCCGACTTGTATTTATTACTGAAATCTAGTGTTGGGATTAGGTAATCCGTATTGTTGGGAATCTTGTGGGCAGTTACGATGTTGCTGTGCCCGATGTGTGAACTTTGCCACGAATTGGATTCTCTTAATCTCAGGGCCGCCTTAGTGGCCGCCAGCTTCCCATAGATATCAATGGGGAGGAGGTTTAGAAAAGTCGTTAAGGCTGCCGTTGGTGTGGATCTTAAGGCTCCTGTGATGCATATGCAGGCTGCCCTCTGGATTCGTTCTAGAGCGTTTGCGTGGCATTGCTTCGATATTGCAGGCCACCATGCTATGATACCATAAGTGAGGATAGGCCTGACGACCGCCGTGTACAGCCAGTGTGTTATCTTAGGCTGTAGACCCCATCTGGAGCCTAAGGCCTTTTTACAGATGTAAATGGCAATCGTAGCTTTTCTTATGCGGTCTTGGATGTTTGGTTTCCAACTGAGTTTGCTATCTAGGATCGTTCCCAGGTATTTAGCTTGGCTGGAAAATTTGAGTGGTTCGTTGTTGAGCGTAGGTGGCGTTATCTCCTGAACCTTAGTTTTCCTTGTAAATAAAACCAGTTCGGTTTTGGATGGGTTAACATTGAGCCCGAGCTCAATGGACCAGGAGGATAGTTTCCTGAGAGCCGATTCCATTAGGTCTCTGATCGTATGGGGGAATTTCCCCGTTATGGCAATGGCAATGTCGTCCGCGTCCGCCATTTCTTTATACTAATGGGAGCTTATGTTGTAAGATTCAAAATACATATATATAATTATGTTGGATTCTGATAGGTGGAGTTGTATTCCCACTTTTGTATATGTTGGTCGATTTCGTTGTTGACATTCAAATAAAATTGTTGCATGTACGAGGGCGGGTCAATAAGTCCGTGACTTTTGGAATAAAACACAGATTTTTTGATAAAAAAATTTTTTTATTTTTCAACGTAGTCTCCCTTGAGCTCTATAAACTTTGTCCAACGCTTCTCCAATTTTTGTATCCCTTCCAAAAAAAATGATTTGTCGAGGTCCTCAAAATAGGCCTTTATTTGCGAGATGACTTCATCATTGGAGTCAAATTTTTTTTCCACCAAGCCATTTCTTCAGGTTTGGGAACAAGAAGTAGTCGCTCGGAGCCAAATCTGGAGAATAGGGTGGATGAGGGAGCAATTCATAGCCCAATTCATGGTTTTTTGCCATGGCAACTGCACATGTGTGCACCCTTGCATTGTCTTGGTGGAAAAGAACTTTTTTCTTGGCAAAATGAGGTCGGTTTTTTTTCAAATCGTCATTGAATCGGTCCAATAAGTTGGCATAATATTCCCCATTGATTGTTCTTCCCTTTTGAAGGTAGTCAATGTGGATTATCCCGCGTGCATCCCAAAAAACAGTCGCCATAACTTTATTGGCTGACAAACCCACCTTGGCCTTCTTTGGCGCCGATTCACCCTTAGAAACCCACTGTTTTGACTGTTGTTTGGTCTCTGGTGTGTTGTGATGGATCCATGTTTCGTCCACGGTTACAAAACGGCGCAAAAACTCCTCCATATTGCGATTAAACAACGCCAAACCTTCCTGTGAAGTTGTTACACGATTGCGTTTGTGGTCGACTGTGAGCAAACGCGGCACCTATCTTGCGGAAAGCTTTCTCATGCCCAAGTGATCATTCAAAATTGAAACCACTGAGCCATGCGAGATCCCTACGGCTTCCACAATCTCTCGCACTTTCAATCTTCGGTCGGCCAACACCATATCGTGAATTTTTTCGATTGTTTCGGGTGTAGAGACCTCAACTGGGCGTCCAGGACGTTCGGCATCTTCAGTGCTTGTACGGCCACAACGAAATTCAGTAAACCACTTTTTTACCATTGAAATCGATGGTGCAGAGTCCCCATAGTATTTTTCAAGCTTAGCCTTTGTCTCGGTAATGGTTTTTTTTCGCAAGAAATAATGCTTAATAAGCACACGAAATTCACTTTTTTTCATTTTCTCCTCAAATTAGTGAGTAGTCTGAAAAAATAGCTGTCAAACACAAACTAACTGACGCAGCAAGTTTAAATTTTGACAGGAGTCAACTGACAGATGCCTGTTGACAGGAGCAGTGTTGCCGTTTCAGTAAAGAGGTCAGAAATTCAAAAAGTCACGGACTTATTGACCCGCCCTCGTAGTTAAACCGTGCGCATAAACAAATTGATTGAAAGAAAATAAAACTCAACGTTTCTTTGTTTCGTGTTGCTGTTGGATTCAAAAAAGTAAGGTGGCATAGGCGCCTGCCAGACATCTAGCACCTACCCTTAGCGGAGCAACGAAGTTGCGTGAACGGGCTAAGCAAGTCCCTTAAACCACCGAACCGATTGAGCTCAAATCAGGCCATCTTTGGTATTCAAGTTTGGTCAAAATCGGTCCACCAAGTTTGACTTGCAATTCTGTTTCTTACTAAACAAAGACATGTATTTGTTTTTGTTAGACGCAGCGTTCCCCGAATAGGTACCAGCTTGGCCACGGGCAAGGCCGGGCGGGTACAGCTAGTTTCTCTCTATAATCTTCTTTTGGCTCGATACATTTTTCCCATGTTTCCGATGTTCAATAGCTTCGACAACCTGTTTAAAGTGAGAATCGTAGAGTAACTCAAAACAGCGATCAACCGCAGACTACACTTCTTCAAAAATCAAATCTTTTACCACCGAGCCAAATTTTTCCAAAATTGGAAACAGAAAATAATCCGATGGGCCCAAATCTAGCAAAAAGTGTGCAAGAGAAGGCAAAACGAACTTTAGCCCAATGATTTTGGCCATCGCGATGCCGGATGTGTGAACTGTGGTGCCGTAAAATAACGCAGAGCGAAAGAATGCAGATTTCTAAAATTCGGCCTTATTTCACTTACCTACATACAAAAGAGAAATAAAGCCGATGTTTTTCGTTCGGCCTTATTTCACTTTGGCAGTAGTACTCGTATATGTTTACTTGTTGTGCCGCATTAGGGCTAAAAGGGTTTAAAACTCTGGACTTCTTCGGGTCATACACCGGCCGGCCTTCGGCCTCATATGCAGGTGACTAAGGAGCCTAGCTAACTCAATCAAACTTAATCTAACTTATGGACTAAGAGGAAGTTACCTAGAGAAACGCACCGTCCTGGGAGGGCATGTTGACCCCTCACATCTCAATAAGCCACCAAAATTAAGAGAATTGCTTTTCCGTATCGAATAGTTCAAAACACTGAGCTTTGAACCTTGCCTGCAGATGGAACCTCTGTCAATCCTTGGTTTTGATTGTTTCTTCGTCTCGGGGGTGTAGTAATAGACCCATATCTAATCAATGGAAAAGAAACGACGCAAGAACTCGGCTTTATTTATAGAGAAATCCTCACGAAACTGATTTTGTGCCATTGTGAGTAATCGCGGCATCTTGAGCACAGCTTTTTCATGTCCTAATGTTCAGTTAACATGCGATGTATAGCAATGCCTACTATGTCTGGTAGCTCAACAGTTATCCAATACAATTTTGTGGATTTTTTCCAATATTTCTGGCGTACGTACCAATTGGTTGACCTCTGCGATATTCGCCTTGGTAGCTTTAACGGCCTCGTTTAAACTTTTTCACCCAATATCTTACTGTTGGAAATGAAGGGGCAGGCTCCATCAGAGAAGAATCTAGCTCCGGCTTGATATTGATTGGACTGAGGCCTTTTAAAGTAAAATATTGTATGTAATAGAGATTAAATATTTCTCAACCTCTATGAAGTTGGAAGATACCTATCCCAGGCTCTGTTGTGATATTTATATTATTCAAGTTTAAATCTGCAAAGCCGCATGGGCTTGTCTTCAGAAAGGATATTATTTTTTGTTTTTTTTTAGTTCTTATAGCATTTCTAATTCACTTATATATATATATATATATTTTTTTTTTGAGTATTTTTGCGTTAAAACTGTTCACTATTTTGATAAAACTGTTTAACTTTTTTCAAAAAAATTGGTTTTTCGAAGTTGCGAAAACTCACGGGTAATTCATTAAATATCGCTACATCATATTTTCGTCGTTCGTACTCGTTACAGTATCTCGGAATAACATATTTGTCTTGGCACCTTCGTCTTGTGCTGAAAGTTTGCTGTGTTGGTATCTTGAAGTTGATGTCATCTTCGAACTGTGCTACTATCAATATCATGCATGTGTAGCTTTGATCGATACACCAGTTTTTGTATCCTTATATCCGTTGCTTTTAAATTTTGTTGTTGTGGTGCATTTCCCCACGCTAAAATGTCGTATCTCAGGTGCGATTCAGCCAGCCCAAAGTAGCATTGTCGGAGAACATCTGGTGTGCATAAGTAAGTGAGATGAAATAGTGCATATGCTGATTGCCGAAGTTTGATTGTAAGAGCATGCAAGTGTTGGCTCCATTTCAGGTTATAGTCAACGATTACACCAAGGTATTTGTATGTTGATACATTCTCGATTGTTGTTGAGCAGTTATCCTCATTTTGTAATTTTGATTGATTTCCTGCTATGTGTAGACATTCATCGGTGTGCATTTTAATGGTGATTTTATATTTTAATGCATGTGGTGGTCCTATGTGCATAACTTTTGTTTTTTTGTGCATTCATGATCAGTCCATGGTCATGACACCATGCTAGGATTGCGTTGAAATCATTTTGCATAATTTTTTCCGCTGCTTCCACGTCTTTATGGCTAACTACAATGGCTACAATGGAGAGGGCCTAACTTGGATCCTTGTGGTACTCCGTATTTCGCATTCTCATCTTCACTGAAGTATTCTCTGATTCGAACTTTTTACTTCCTTTCTTTTAAATAGTTTTCAAACCATGTTAGGATAGGTCCCCTTACTCCAACCTTTTCTAATTGCTTCAAAATATTTTTGTGACATAATGTATCAAACGCTTTCTTAAAATCAATGAAGAGTGCAATTACATTGTGATTTTTTTCAAGGCTGAAATTGATTCTGTTTGTGAAATCTCCGAGTAGGCGATTAATGCATTTTCTTTTTCCTGAAACCAAATTGATTATTTTCTAGGATCTTATATTTTTCAACGTACTCATATAACCTTTTGGCAACAACCTCTTCTAGAATCTTATCTACGGTTGGATATAGGCCTATAATTCGAAATTTAATTTTTCTTTCCACTCTTATAGATTGGTCGAGCGATTGATGCTTTCAGCATTGTTGGCACTGTAGATTGCTCTAAGCTCATCTTTACTATTTTCGTTATGATTGGAGCCATAACCATCGAGCATTTTTTAAGATCTTTAGTACTTATCCCATCTATACCCGCCGACTTATTTTCATCTAATGAGTTTATAATGTTCTGTATTTCTCTGTCAGTGACTTCCTCCAAATACATTGACCGCTGAACACTATTTGATGGACCATTATAACATTTATATTCGCATTTGTGAATCGTATTGTCTATTTCGAATGATATTTGTTTTGCAAATTTGTTTGCCAAGTTACTCGCTTGCATACACAGGTGTACCTCATACAGGAACCTTATCTGTATAAGGGAGCGGTAAGTGGCATCTCGGGTGTACCAGGAGCAATTTTTGTAAAGCCTGGGATTGTTAATACTCGCACGTGCATCTTTGTAGCAAAGGGCTTAGATGCTAGTCTTATGCCTGAGTTCAGTTCTCGAGACTGTACAGCTATTAAAATGTGTCTTAAGCGAGGAGGGTTGGTTACTGAGATTATTTTAGCCTCAGTGTACCTCCCATTTGACTCACCGGCCCCACCTCCAACGGTGGAACTGGTAAGGCTTGTCGAGCATGCCCGACGAGGTAACAAGCATTTGATCGTTGGTATGGACGCGAACGCGCATCATCGCGTTTGGGGTAGTACTGACTCAAATAGCAGGGGTGAATCCCTACTAAACTTCTTTGCTGCCAGCCAGCTCGATATACTGAACACTGGTAATGAGCCAACCTTTGTCACTAGGCTGAGGCGGCAAGTTATTGATGTGACAGTAGCAACCGCTGCTGCATCTGGCATCGTTTCGGGCTGGAGGGTTTCAAGGGAAGAAACTGCATCTGACCATCGGTATGTTATTTTTAAGTTAAGTGCAGATCGATCGATCAGAAGCAAAATCAGGAATGTGCGACGCACTGACTGGGACGTCTATTCCACGGAGTCAGATAGGTTCCCTGCCTATCAGGATCCTTAGTAGCGATGACTTGGATAAGGCGACCGACACGCTACACAGCGGTATTATTACGGCCTTTCATACTGCTTGCCCGGAGAAGGAGGTTGGCGGTGCGAAACCAACCCGATGGTGGAACGCTAAGCTATCCCTTCTCAGGAAAAGAGTGGGGAGGCTGTTTAACAGGAAGTCTAACCTGGCAGCCGATTGGTCTTCTCATGCGGATGCGCAGAAGGAGTACAAGAGGCAAATTAAGAGCGCTAAGAAGGTATCTTGGCAGAGGTTCTGCGGAGAACTGAAGGATGTTAGCGCGGTTTCGAGATTGCAGAGAGTCCTCTCAGCTGATCCGGGAGCCAGGCTTGACGTCCTTTGGAAGCCTGATGGCACCTCGACAAACTCCAATGAGGAGGCACTTCAACTGCTAATGGACACCCACTTTCCTGGCTGCAAAGCCGTGGATAGTTGCGTGTGGCCAAACAAAGGCAGAACTACCACTGAGCAGTGGCGGGTCGCGGCGAGCATTGTTACGAGAGAGAGGGCGAGAGCTATTATCCGGTCCTTTTCTCCTTTCAAAGCTCCTGGACCTGATGGCATATACCCCATGGTTAGGTTAGGTTAGGTTTATGTGGCTGTCGGCAGAAGCCGACACACTTAGACCAATTTAGGTCCATTGTGATACCACGTATATTATCTACCTCAACTCTGTAGATGGGACTGGCCAACGACACGCGGTTGTTCTCAAACGGTCCCCCATCTACGTACTAACCGCGCCCAACGTCGTTTAATTTCGGTGATCTAACGAGAACCGATTAACTCGACGTGGTATGGTCGTTGGTTGGCATATACCCCATACTCTTGCAAAAGGGTATCGAGATTTTGCTCACACTGCTAACTAGAATCTACAGAGCTAGCGTTGCTCTGCTACATATTCCTTTAGCCTGGAGAAGAGCTAGGGCGGTTTTCATTCCCAAACCGGGAAAGGCCGCCTATGATCTTCCCAAAAGCTTCAGGACTATTAGCCTCTCATCATTTCTGTTAAAGGGCCTTGAAAAACTGATTGACGTACGGCTTAAGAGTATTCCAGCTTCGCTGGGTATTCATGATAGCTAACACGCCTATCAAAAAGGCAAGTCCACTGAGACGGCATTAACGGATCTGACGGCCAGAGTGCGTAGGGCGCTCGACCGCAAGAACTATGCTCTTGCTGTCTTCATGGATATTGAGGGTGCCTTTGACAATCCCACCTTTTGCAGAATTGAGTCTGCCTTAACACTGAAGGGCGTCGATTCTACAACTGTGGAATGGATCCTGGAAATGCTTAGGAGCAGAGAAGTTACAGCTGCTGTTGGCGGCTGTGTCAGAACTGTGCGCGCTGTCAAAGGCTTTACGCAGGGCGGTGTACTTTCCACTACATTGTGGAACCTGTTGGTCGACTCCTTGTTGAGAAGACTTGATGGGGAAGGTCACCCTGTTATTGGGTACGCTGACGATGTGTGCATTATTGTCAGCGGCAGGAGTTTACCAACTCTTTGTGAGCGGATGGAAACAGCGCTCAATAGTGTTGGGAGTTGGTGCCGCGAGCAAGCAGCTCTGTCAGTCAACCCCGCGAAGACTGAGATGATGCTGTTCACGAGTAGAAGGGCAATACCTCAAGTGAGGTGGCCTTACTTCCAGGGCACTCAACTAAAGCTATCAAGCAAGGTTAAGTATCTGGGTATTGTGTTAGATCCAAAGCTTAACTTTTCTGAACATTTGGTTGCTAGGATTTCGAAGGCAACTAACATTCTCTGGCAGTGCCGTAGGATGTTCAGCAGAACCTGGGGACTTAGTCCCAGGCTGGTTCACTGGATTTACACGTGCATCGTTAGGCCATACCTTATGTATGGTGCGATTGTATGGTGGGCTAGAGCTCACATCCTCAAATGTCAACTGTCGAAGCTACAGCACCTTGCGTGCTTATGCATTACAGGTGCGATGAGAGGAACTCCCACTGCTGCTATGGAAGTGTTGCTCTGTTTACCTCCCTTGCAGTTCCTTGCTGAGAGTGAGGCCAGAAAATCACTATACCGTATGTGTGTAGTACTTGTACGGCAGGTCAATCTCGGCGATGGGGCCAGAGGTGCTAGGTACAGAGCTCTCTATGACAGCCTACCTGGCCATCGGGGAGGAGCACTTGACACTGTGTGCATGAAGCAAGTCTTTGAGCGCCGTTTTCAGGTCATCCTTCCTGAACGGCAGGAATGGAACAGTGAGGGGTGGAATGGCTTTAAGCCGGGTGATGTCATCGTCTATACTGATGGCTCACTTATTGACGGTATCTCCGGAGCCGGGGTCTACTCTAGAGACTGTCGGATAAATCTATCTGCAGCCTTGGGTAGACAAACAACTGTTTTTCAGGCAGAAATCTTTGCGATTGCCACTGCCGCCAATATCCTGTTAAGGAGAAGGATTAAGGGTAAAACCTTATACATCTGCTCAGATAGCCAAGCCGCTATCAAAGCCTGTTCGGCTGGCTCTCTCAACTCAAAAATAGTTGAGGAAACCATGGTTAGGCTTAACCGTCTGGGAAGATGTAACTCGGTATCACTTGCCTGGGTTCCTGGGCACACAGGTATTGAGGGTAATGAAAGAGCGGATGCTCTGGCCAGGAAGGGCTCTTCAACAGCCTTCATTGGCCCACAACCATCCATAGGATGCTGCTCATCCGTCCACAAACTTGAAATGGATTCGGCTCTACGCCAAGAACATTCCGAATACTGGCATGACCTGGTCTCATGCAGGTATTCGAAGAAGCTAGTGGACGGTCCAAAAATCAGCAGAGCTAAGTTTTTGCTTGGACTAAACAGGAAAGACTTGAGATCCTTGATTGGTCTCGTCACCGGTTTCAGTCCTCTTAACGAGCACCTCAAAACCATTCACATTAGGAGCTCGGGCCTATGTGAGTGCTGCATGGAGGCGGATGAAACGGCATCTCACTTCATCTGTGAATGTCCGGCTTTCGCCAGAACCAGGCTCACCACTATAGGCAAACAATTCGTTAACGAAGATGAGATGGGGGAAATTGAACTTGCAAATATTCTTCGCTTTGCCAAGCCTACTGGCAGGTTCTCCCTCACTGAATCTTACTAATCGCCAATAACCAGCGAGCGGGCAGCTATGCTGAATTACAATGGACCAATAGGTCTAAGTGCTTGTCATCTACTGATGACCCCACTGCACATACAATACAATACAATACAAATACTCGCTTGCAAAGTTTTTAGATAAAATATCATCTAGATTGGCGGATTTTCTACCTAATACTGCATTGACGATTTTCCAGGTTTCTTTCGGATTATTGCTCGCTCGGTGAAATTGCTCTTTAAAAAAGTTAGACTTTGTCGTGATTATTTTTTTATTTAAATCGTTTCGAAATTTCTTAAATTATCTTTCATATAATATATTTCTTCTATTGTTTCTGTACCTCCTATATACAATCGATCTCTTTCCAAACATGCGTTTCTAATTTCATATGTCATCCGGTTATGCTCATTCTTTCTTATTTTGATTTTATTTGTAATGACTTTTGAAGAAGTCATGATATTAATAAAAGTATTTCTGAAATGTTCATAGAGTTCGTTGACTTCAGTGATTTGATTCAACTGTTCCCAATTGTACTCGTTTAATTTTCTTGTGATATCACTTCTAACGACACAGTCTTGTTTTTCATTTTTTGTAATTTCATCCGTATTATTGCATTAAAGCGCACAGTACAGGCCATAATGATCCGATACATTTCAGCAACTCCAGACCTAATTTTATTTTTTGCTCGTACCATACAATGATCAATTAGAGTTTTACTATTTTTAGCCACTTCCACTCCATCACATAACAATGACCAATTTTCTCCACGTTTATAAGTTCACTAATGGCGTTTTTCATTGAAAAACAGATTTGCTCTTTAGGTCAATAGATTAGCTCTTTTTCGGTTTTGCATGTTTCATTGAAGAAAAAGATCAATTCTACATCTGTCCCTAGCACGAAAGATGCTATCTCAAATTTTCGAGAAATTTGCTATCTTAACCTGATAGCCCCTTTGCTGCTCGAGTTACACCACGCGTTTATTTTGAGTTTGATACTTTTTATGCTGGTAGTGATAAAACAATTCCTATCCAACTATGTTTGTTATCATATCAGCAGCAACATCCACTTCGCTGTCGAGAAAGCCCAGCGACCAGCTTAAACTCTTAAAGAAATGATTTAGTTTTTTCCAAATTGGCTTTCTCGTATTGCCATACGGTTCTTTTAGGAATTTGTTCTTTAACTATGTGAATTGGGTACAAGAAATTCGCTGATAGACGATAATGTGTTCACAGGGTATTTTTCAGGGTGAGATGAGTGTTTGCGGTTTGAATGCTAAGGCCCGGTATTCATGTCGGCTTATTCACAAGCTGAGTCAGATAATTTACCTCAGCTCTTTGCTCGACGTACCTAATTTTGTGGAAAAGAAAATATAACTTTAATAATTGACCTTCTCGTGCCCGCAGATATTGCATCATGGCAAACAAACATCAATCAATACATTGTTGATTTGCGGTTTGCGGCGTCTTCTCCACTTTGCAGAAATGGTCTGTGGTCTTGTTAAAATGACTGCCTCACCAATTACAAACCAGATCGCAAATAATAATTGTCGGTAACCAAAAATGCAGTCAATAATAGCCACAGCCATAAATATCATACCAAACCATAAACATCAAATAAAACATTAAAAAAAAGTTGATTGGCGTTTAAGACTAGTCGTTTTCATACAACACGAGTCAAAGTAACGACATAGAATTCAGATTGTTTTTACCAATCTAAAACTAAGAGGAAAACAAAACACCTAATTAAAACATTTAAGGTGTCACACACAGCAAACCGCTCGCGATTATCAACTCGAACTGTCTTAAATGGCAACCGTTAACAATTTTCTGTTTGATTGCAACATACGAGAAATAGCTTGAATTTTTGAAAGCAAAGTTACGCTTGCTAGGTGACAAAAAGATTAATCACAGACGATTGATTGCAATATGGCAATGGAAAATCTTTGGGGGAAGCCTTATGGTAGGTAATCAACCTAACAAAGAAATATGAAAAGTAAGGGTTCTAGCACACCCACTTATGGAATTAATTCCAATGTCAACCTAACATGCGTTGTACTTGTCACACGCAATTGATATGCGACTATGTCCTCAACTCTTTAGAGCTGTCTGCTTGTTATTGGTTTATATTTTTCCATTTAAAATTTGACTGACATCGTACTGAGATACAAGTAGCAAATAGGCAAATACATGTGAGTGGACGAGAAGGGCACTCTTGGTAGTGTAACTAAGCAAAACTCTTAAAGTAAGTGCTTACTATTGACAAATTGCCGCCAGATAACTTGAATGAAAATTGGGATTTGAATTTGAAATAATATTTGTGAAATAAATACAAAAGAGTTGAGTAGCGAACTTCGCATCAAAACCAATTTGCACGTGATTATTATTGACGTCTTAAGAACTATTATTTGAATTAGAAGGGTGGGTGAAGTGATGAATTGATTAATTATTATAGATTTGTTTAAATAATGGGAACAATAAAGAGGGAGTTGTGTGTGACGGGGATAAAAAATTGTATTCATTGGCATCATGATAAATTACGAGATTTGTCCGTGTGTGATATGTTAATTTTTCTCAAAAAAGGCAGGACTATAACGCTAAAATAGCTAAAATAGAATTAGTGTAATTATTTGCAAAAGCTAAACGGGGGTTTTCTATAGTTGTGATTGTTCCACTTTACTGTAAGGAACACTCACCACAGCGCAGGTATTTTTGTTTGATCAACAAGAAGCAGCACCTAACAATGACGTATTTTATTACATATTTCAGGTTCTACTACAATTCCGTGCCATTTTTACCCGTGAGTGAAGCAAACTTACGAGGAGTGAACAGAACTTACATAGAGAAATACCGAATTTAAAACTTCTTTTGAAATTTGGATAAACAACTTAAATTTTGTTGGTACAAAAATTATAAAAAATCTACAAAATAAAAACAAATGTAACCCCTCCAAAAAAACATTATTGGAAAATTAGCAAGGGTGCAGAGAACGGCTAGCATAGCCATTACAGCACTGGAAACCTTTTTGCACCTTATCCCGCTAGATTTAAAAATAAAACAACTTGCTGGCCTAACAATTTTGGACCAGTTTAAGGAATGCAGTTTTGGGCACCGTACGATCCTAAATGATGTGCTATCCGAAAATCCTATACTAACAGATGAAACTTCCCACTTGGTCGACTTGGGCATCCCGTACGATGTATCATATCCGGGAAGGGAAGAATGGCAATGAGATGCAGTGACAATATCAAATGCGTTTGCTATATACACTGATGATTCTAAGATACGGGATTAAACGACTCCCGGACACAATCAGTGTCTTCCAATAGGAATTTCTGGCTGTTCTAAGTGGGCCAGAGATAGTGCAGATGGGTTCAATGCTCGGAAGGAATATCGGCATCTACATTGACAGTCAGGCGACACTTGAGGCACTAGAATCTGTTAAGATCAATTCTGAGACAGTCAGAAACCGTCGCACAATGCTAAAAGCAGTATGTAGACGGAACCGAGTAAGACTGTGCTGGGTACTGAGACACAGCGGTATAGAGGAAAATGAGCAAACCGATGAGCTGGCGAGAAAGGGAGGCGAACTGGAGAGTAATGGAGATGTGGACATCAAACCACCCCTTGGCGCAATGAAGGGAATAATGAATTAGAAAATCTTAAAAATGGCTGACCTTAGATGGTAAAATTTAGAGGGGGATGAGAGGGGTGTCTAAAGTGCTTTGGCAGCATTTGGATAAGGCAAGATCTAGGGAAATTCTCAAAATGAGTAGGGAACAGCTTAGAAGAGTAGTTGGGATTATATCGGGACACTGTCTCTTAAGGAAGCCAGCTAGGCGGCTAAGACTGGTAGATGCATGTATCCACATGCAGGTTCTATCTGGACCGGCAACCCTTGGAAGACCTTATGCACATACCTACTGTGTGAGTGCGAGGGTACTGCACGGAATCGTAGAAGGTTTCTAGGAGAGTACTTCTTCGAGGAATTAGGGGAGTTGAGTGGCACAGACCACAGGAGGCTGGTCAAAATCTGCAGGAAGATTGGATGTTTTGTTAGGGACAGTGTTAAGGTTTTTCTGCTTTTGAAGTTTTTCATTCAATCGGTTCCCTAGGGATCGCGAAACTGCATACCCGTGTTTAAACCTAACCTTACCGAACCCCTTATGAATTTTTAGGAAAAGGATATTCCAAGAGTGCTGAACACGCAGACGCAGACGCAGTCTGCAAACTACCATTATGAAACCTAAAAAACAGGTGAAACTTCCTCTCCAGCTGTGAGACATCCAATGACGGAAATATCCAAATTCCGCTTCCGGGGGTTCCTTTTTTTATAAACTCAACTAACAAGTAGCAATGGCAGAAACCCTTTCCTTCTGTCAAAAACGTTTTGTTTTTAAATATTGGCCGTGTAGAAAGCGGATTTTAAAAATCTTTACACGAGAGCATTTCGGCCTGTACAGAGTATATATTCCAAATTTCAACTTACAGGCTCAAACTTTGATTTTTTGTTGGAACAGTTTTATTTTTACTTGTGGGCGTGTCAGTGGGCGAATTTTAAAAATATTCTTGCATTAACATTTCGAGTTCCTAAAGAGTATGTATTTAAAATTTCAGCTTCCTAGTCCAACCTCAGATTTATCAATTAAACAGTACCTATCCTTAAGTTGTGGGCGTTTCAGTAGGCGAATATTAAAAATGTTCTCCTATGAGCCTTCTGGGCCCCTAGAGAGTATATATTCCAAATGTCAACTTCCTTGCTCAAACGTTGATTTTTCGATAAAACTGTTTTTTTCCAGTTCTAAGGGTATATTAATTATGACTCAAAGTTTGTAACATACCCAAGCGGACTGTAGCTTTTCTCTATGTTTAAATTATAGGTGTGTCAGTGAGCGGTTTATAAATAACTTTACACATGAGCATTTTGGGCCCCTATGGAGTATATATTCAAAATTGCAGCTTCCTAGCTCAAACTTTAAAATGGTTTCTTTTCATTGTGGGCGTGTCAGTTATCCGATTGTAAAAGTCTTGACACATTAGCATTTAGTGCCCCTAGAGTCCGCAGACTTAATTATTTCGAGGCCCAAGAGAGCGTGTGTTTCAAATTTCAGTTTCTAGCTCGAATTTTAGGGCTTTAAAATTACCGACAGACGTACATGGCTAGATAGACATAATTGTCCATGCTGATCATTCATCACGAATATAAGAACTTTGAGGTATCTACAATATTAAGGTATGTTACAAACTGTGAGTCAAATTTATAATACACTTAGAATAGGGTACAAAAATAGGCCAAAATAGGCGGTCGCAACTTTCAATGCGAACTATTAAAAATAAAACGGCTGGAAGATAATTTTGTTTCTTCTTTTTCCTAAATGGCGGTGAGGCTGTGATCAAGATTAACGGAATTATAACCCTTCCACTTAACTGCATCCTTACTGGTCCACCCTAAGGGTTTGAAGGTTCGGTATCGGGAAATAACGGAGGCCTCCCTGTTTTGAATAATTTCGTCACTCAGGCCAATCAAATGCTGTTGTTGCTGCATATGTATGATCCAGGAGTTTTAAGGGCTGCCTCTCTTTCGACACGTTCATGCTCCTTTTATTTATTGTTTGATTGATATTATATTTTTTTTCAAATAGTCTAAAATTAATCATGTTATTGACTTGAGTTGAGTTCCCAGGTTGTATGCCACACCAATTCCAAACTCAGTGCCCATTTTCAAAAGCCATGACCTTCTGAAGAAGAATTGCAAGGAGAAACGGTGCCAAGTGCGAGACTTGCGGTTCCTTTGATTATTGTATAGGTAAAACATCCTTGGAAAATGAAGCACCTTGCTTTATCTCAGGCATATTTTGAACAAAAAATCAATTAACACGTGTTCCCATTTGTCTCATCTGTGGGCGCCCATAATTTCATTGCAAAAATGTTTGCGAGAGTTTATATCAGACATTTCGTCCGACAAACATGCACAGCAAATTTATCAATCAATAATAAATTTGTATGCAAATCGGTTAACAAAATTATGCGAGCTGCATATTGAATTCGTCAATGTCGGCTAAGCCACTGCAGAATAATTGTTTCAATTAAACACTTTTTTGCCGATGAAACTCGATTGCTATTTTGCATATCCATTACATAAAGGGGACATTTATAATCTTTATACGCTTTTCAATTAGATTTCAATAAATTCTTCGATATATTCTATAGATATCGTCACAGCTACAATGCCATTAAAATATATATTTATTTTCATAAAGATTTATTAGTTCGTTACTGCGTCTGCACAATTTATTTGAGTGACTGATAAAAAAAGTTAATTTGTAAAAAAATATAATTTGAAGATTCTTTTTTTGTTATCAAAAGATAGGCATGGCATGAACAAACAAACAGTTTGAGCGCTTTCGCCTTTTATCTTATATTTGTCTAAACCCATACGCTCACATATTCTAAAATACGCAGGTACATACGAGTATTATATTCCTGTGAACGTTTCGTGTCGTTTTTTACTATTTTATAAGAAATTTGCTAATATCACAATTCCCGAAATTAGGCAATCGGATAACTGAGCAATATTCAAGTAAGGAATGCAGAAATGACATGTTAGGAAATTTGAGACTGTTTGGGTTCGAAAAGTATCACGTAAAAACGTCAGTGTAGAATAAATGTTTGTAGTTGCTCTTCCAGATACAAAGAGATGTTGAAATATTGTTTCGATTTTCACTTAATTACATAACGTAGAACTTTATCCTGACGTCAGAGGGTCTACGTTATTTTGGAGACGGGGTAGTTGGAGGTGTTTTTTCAAACAAGCTGAATCCTAGATTTTTCTACCGTCTTACCGACCTCATCTAAAGGGTCTTCCATTAGCGACTTGACAAATTTAAAGCAAGCCTAAATATTTTGAGAATTCGTTTGAACATTTTTATGATTTATGTCGTTTTCCATTTTGAACTCTCTTTTCAAGGTGAATTGACCAAGTTTTCTATGGCTTCGATGCTATATTCGGCATTTTCTTTTATGATTATAAAGGGTCTTTCATTAAGGACTTGATACCTTTTTAAACAAAATGCAAACTACTTGAAAATTAGAGAAAACATAGAAAGAAAAAACCGGAATGAATAATATAATATACTTACAGGAGCAAGTCTGTCCAAGAAAATCAAAATAAAAACCTTATGAACTGAAAACTCGTGGCTTCAATGGCACAGTGCATGAGTGCTTGACTGAGAAGACGCTGGTCTAGGTTCGAATCCCAGTGGAATAAACAGATTTTCGGGAAAAAATGAAGGAAAAAGACAGACCAGCACCACAGAAGGAGTCTGATGATCGGTTGTGGCGAACCGTGAAACAGCGCTGTAACTCCAGCCGTCCACTTCACGTGGTAACGAATGTAAGGTTATTCATTCAAAACAACATAAACTACTTGAGATATCTCAAAACAAAATTTACTGGTTTCAATTACTATCAAAACATTTATGAATGAAATTCGACTTAGTTTATATGTCCACCACGGGAACTTATGCAGCGGTCGATACGTTGAACCCAATTTTTGATGACTGCCACACATTTCGACCGATACGGCCGCTATTTCTCGCTCAATATTGGCTCTGAGCTCCGTCGCCGGCTTGGCAAAGACCAATGATTTAATGTAGCCCCATAAAACAAGTCTAAGGCGTTAAATCACACGATCTCGGCGCATAATAGACGGGTCCGTTTCTCGAGATAACACCATCACCGAACCGACACTTCATTAAATCGATTGTTGCACCCGCTGTATGGCTTGTAGCACCACCTTCTTGTTGGATATCACTTATGTCTAAATCATGCAATTGCTCAAAGAAATAACGTTCTGACATGTCTCTGTAGCAAATACCATTTACCTTAACATGACGATCACTTTCATCGACGAACAAAAACGGCACAATGACGCCACCGACATGAAAATCGCACCAAACACAGATTTTTTGCGTATGAAGTGCTGTTTCGTGAAGCTCATGAGGGTTCCCACCTGTCCAGTAACGCATATTTTGCTTATTGACGAAGCCGTTAAACCAAAACTGCGCTTCATGGCTGAAGATAATTTTGCGAAGAAATTCTTCATTTCCTTCCATCATCAACAGAGCCAAATTCGAGAAGCTACGTCGCTTCATATGATCAAGTGGCCTTTGTTCTTGAGTCAGCTTAATCTTGTTAGGGTGTTGGCCAAGATTCTTAAGCGAAATTCGCCATAATGTGGTCTGGGAGTGGCCCAATTCTTGCGAATGCCGTGAAATTGACTGATTTGGCTGGTTTGCGACGGACGCCTCTACGGCAGCAATATTCTCCACACTTCGGACAAAACGTAATCTCACTGGCACATCAACATCAAGCAGCGAATATTCTGACTCAATTTTTTTCACTAGCTATATATAGCCGACGGCAAGGGGGCGGGAGTGTTTTCGGACAACCCTGCGCTCAACGTCGTACTACGACTGCCTGACCACTGCAGTGTATTTCAGGCAGAAGTCACGGCTATCCGCGAAGCAGCATGCAGACTCTCTATGAGCCCGATAGATGGAAAAACTATCGTGATCTACATAGACAGTCAGGCAGCGATTAAAGCCTTAGAATCACCAACAATAAGATCCAAGTTGGTAAAACACTGCCGCGAACCTCTTAACGAGATCTCGGTCAGATGTAACACTTCCCTGTGCTGGGTACCCGGTCACAGTGATATTCCAGGCAACTGCAAGGCGGACGAATTAGCCAGACGGGGTTCCGCACAAGAACTCTCCGACAACAGAGAGTCACCGGCGGTACCCATTCAGACACTGAAACTCAAACTTCTAGATAATGCGTTAATAGAAGCAAACAACAGGTGGAATAGCATCAGTACATGTGTGTCCTCAAAGCAAATTTGAACCAAATACGATGCGAAGAGAACATCCAAACTTCTCTCCATCAGCAGGAAATATATCAGCTCTGTAATCGGAGCAATCACCGGCCACTGCCTTTTAGGCAGACATGCCATCAGATTGGGAGCTCCCTCAAACGACTTCTGCAGAAGCTGTAGAGACGTCGAAGAGGAAGAAACCACCACACATCTCCTGTGCAACTGCCCCGCACTAGCCAATTCAAGGAAACAAATCCTCGGCAACTATTTCCTCGATGATCTAAGGGATCTCAGTGAGACAGACATTGGCTGTATCAGCAAATTCGTCTCTAGGTCCAAATGGTTAAACTGAACTGGAGGACGGATTGGACGATGACTTGAGCCCCTCCCGCTCCCCTCCCGCAGATCACCCTAAACCGATTCCCCTGCAAAGGAAAAGAGATCTCACTGAAGTTAGATTGTATCAGTCACTTCAGTCAGAACTCCACTCCGAGGGCGAGACAGTAACCCGGCGGATCGACTGAAACGGTCTCCCCCGGCCTTGCTGCCTTCCCGCTATGCAGACACAACGGGAACAGAGTTGAGGTTAGATTGTAATAGTCACCACACTCTGCTTCTCTCCCATGCCTCAAAACCTGCACCACAAACCCCCGAACTCAGTCATCATAATTCCAAATCGACTATCAAGGCCGCCCCTCCCTGCTCCCTTTCCGCGGAATGGTGTAACTTGAGGCTCGTACTGCAACAGTCGCCACAAGCCGCACCCCTCTGCACTAGTCACTCCAACACATCGCAACCCATGCGAAACACTGCCAGGCTGCACACCCTGACCTCTTCAGGATTATCTTCCCCCCTAAAAACCACTACCTCACAGGAGGCAATCACAGGGAACCCAGTAGGCCGAGCGACGACCGGCAGAACACCCCCCCCCCCCTTTTGTGGTATCGCAACGGGCCGAAACTGCGGCCTAAGTGTGCCTGGGCTCGCGCCCTCGCAGCCACCTTACCTAACCTGACCTAACCTCACTCACTAGACTATGAATTGCTTGTCTACTGGGACGAGAATTACTGCCGAAAGTTTGGCGTTAACGCTCTTAAAGTTACGACCACCGACTCGGAATTTTGGTAGTAAATTTGAATTATTTGTAAACGTTCTTCCTTCGTGTACTTCGGTAATTGGTTTAAGATTGCGTTCACACTGAAAATTCGAAGCTGTCAAGTCGCTAATGAAATACCCTTTATAATAATATTTAGATATAATTTTTTGTGTGGACTAAAATGAATAATTTATGTCTGGCAAAAATAAAAAAGACGACTTAAGGGAGAAATCACGTATAGGCAATTTCGTCATTCAAAGCGAGCGACACGAGCGTTTAATATAATGAAACTGTTCCGCAAGCCTGTGGTTTGGGGCATCTAGGGATCACCGTTGCCATAAAAGAAAGAAAAACACTTCCTTAGCTCTCCATAGTTCTCTCCTAGTCGTAGCCATAAAAATGAACACGTTTTATTCACTTTCAAATAGAATAATTTATTGTAGCTTACCGATGTCTTGATTTGAAGAAGTAAATTGCGTTTTACTTTGAAAGGAATACAATGAAACGTCAAAATACTTACCACCGTTGACAAATAGGTATGTCCAGCCCGAGAATTTGTACGAAAATTTTGCGGAATTCTTACTACTGAATTCATTCGGTTTGACTCGCATGTATTCACAGACAGTTATGCCACTGGAAGTGAATTTTAACATGAAAAACGTAAACAAATGAGTGTCGCTGGACTAAGGAGGTAAAGGTTTGGTATCTCTTTTATTCATTCTCTGGTCTTACATGAAGATCTGATGTTGAATGATGCAACGGCAGATAAAGCATCATTTTTAATATTTTATTTTGGGATATTTGCAGTTGGCATCCGTACAAGAGAATTGCTTGAAATATAGATTTGTGTATTATTATTCTATTTTCATCAGAAAGTAATGATTACTGTTTATAAATGGATATATTCGCGAATTGTGTTCCTTAAAATTGAATATATTGTCAAGATATATGCCCACACATTTTACAGAAGTCTTTCACGTTATATGGTGCCCGTTTATAAAAAGCTGATTAGCCCGAAGGCAGCAAGGATTTCTTTTTCGAGTAAAAAGATTGCTTGGATCTTTTCGGTGTTAAGCTTTATTTTCCACTTATGTAATGTTCTTGCAATATTTGACCGCATTTTTTTTTAAATTGGTCGCATTGTTTATACCAATCTCAATCGAGCAAAATATTGCTGTGTCATCGGCATATATATCAGAGTTACATTCTAGAAGAATCAAAAGATCCGAATTGTACAAGTTGTATAGCATTGTTCCAAGAACATAGCCTTGTGGTATACCAGCGGACAAATTTATTTAATCGGACATACCACTATAAACATGCACTTTAAAACATCTATTTGAGCCGCAACTTTTTACTATTTTACAAAGAAATGGAGGAATTCCTAAATTTATCATTTTATATGTGAGCCCCTTATGCCACACAAATCAAACGCTTTTACAATATCTAGTAGAATCATTCCTGTTGACTTACCTATAGTACGGTTTCATTTTACGATATTACGCGATAGCTTCGTGACTATTATTCCTCTGATAACTGCTTGCTTTCTACCACTGAAAGCGAAGACATTAATGCCTCGTCCGAATTTGATGACTCTCCAATAGCCAAACCCGAAGTAGAAGTGCCAGCGATGTGATTTGATGACGACGCAAAGTTGTCGTCCTAAAAAAGTATGTGTTGCTTGTTTTTACTCTGCTACTGATCTCGTGTGTTTTTTGGTTTCTCATCGTCCAAGTTAACACAGGTAAAAGTTGAATTTCGTCCCCTTGCAAGATGTATTTCAGGATGTTTTCTATTACTATTAAATACACTATTTTTTGCGCGTTATATCTTTTCAGTCATAAAAATACATATAAAAACTACAAATACTTATCGGAATAAAATTTTCATATTACTAAAACTGTTTTTCATTTCCCCGTTTCATTGCAGGTATGTTACAAAAATAATATAACTTAGATCCTCACATTCCATCGCATTGAACCTGCGGTTAAATATTCCACACAAAACCTCCGAATGCCATGCAAATAATTTAAATTCATTTATCACATATAAGTGGCCAACTATCATAACAATCATATTATCGAAGAGATTGAAGCAGATATACCCACGCTTATAACAAAATACCGCATCAATAACGTGCAACAACAGTATAAGCATGGCTCTATTCCCGTCATCATCACGCCCCCGAACGCTCATGGAACAATTGCTGGCACGTAAAATTGACGCTGCAGCACAAACTGGGCCCGGTGGCAGTCGGCTGTGCCGCACCGACTCCATCGATTCAAGCAGTAGCATCGGCTCCCTGGGCTCGCTAGTGCTCGGCGATGATGTCTGTCGCTGCGATGATTGTCTGCTGGGTATCGTGGATTTGTATGTCATCAGTGCGGATGCTGCAAAAAAGAAGGTAGGCCTAGACACGTAGATATGCTTTGCTTTTGTCCACTTTGTAACAATTACCTTGAAGTGAATTTAATTGAATACCCAACCAAATGGCCAGAGCACTTCCCACGGGAAAGCGCGCGCGACCATTAATCCTCGCTGTGATTGGCTCACATGCAGGATGTGCTACGAGCAGCTTGCAAATGCAAACAGACTTTGTTAGGTACATGAATTCATAAATCAATCGGGCAATGGTGCTCATGTGCAGAATGGCGGGGACGACGACGACGACCACAACTATCTGCTATACTTTTGGCCATAAATCAATTACCCCACAGGCGACTGCCCAAAAAGATTCAGCGCGCAGCAGTAATGAGACTTGAACGGGTCGATTATTTGTCTTCTGCCCAAAACGGGGGCGGGTTAATGGTAGGCCACGGCAACGGCGCTCTATTGCCACCGAATGCTATTTTGCATCTGGGAAACTGGCCAACTAAGTGCTAATTGGTTCATAAATTCCGAACTGGCTCGCTTTGGCTTTGGTCTGTTCCTGGACGATTGGAATTTTCTAATCGGTCATCCCTAATGCCGCAACGACAACAGGCTGCTGGGCTGTCAAATGTGCGTGTTATAGATCAGGATCTCTTACCGAGAATCAAATTTCAGCTTGTGGAAGATAAGCGCCCACAGGCGTTTGACAATGATAGTCAGATGGATAAAGAAGGGGGCACGACAGAAAAGGTAATTTAAGCTTTGCACATGCGTGCAGCCATCTCGCTTGAAATTTATTCTGGCGTAGACAGATTGGGGCTTCGGTTTAATTGGGGATGGTCAAGTAGTGGGAAATGTGAGAGTTTCAATTAATATATTGGTTGCCGGAAGAAGAATGTGGCGATGCAATTTTACGAGATTGGCGAGGGCCGATGTCTGCACATTGAAATGAAAAGATATGGCGTGAAAGATTTTGTGTGTTAGACTGGCTGGCAGGTGTAGATTTCGCTGGAATTCCGGTAAGTTAGGGAAATTAAAGTATAATTTGCCATTTGACCGTATAGTTCATTTAGTTCGTTTAGAGGGTAGAGGAAGAGGAGAATTTCAGCCGATGACCGATACTCCATTTCGAGGAGATCTTAACTAGAATATTGTGTCATACTGTTAAAGTTACTAATTCGTTTGTTTAAAAAGTTTTAAAATCAGAATCGCAGGCTGTTTTAATAGGTCCTTATATTATATAGGAAATCGAAAACGCTTCTGATAAAACCGGGAAAGTTTTATACATGAAGACGTGTGCTTTATTTTTAATGCTTTTAGATTTCTTACTCTCTAACTAGTTCAAATTTGTTGCTTTCGTTTTGTCCTAGTCGGTAGACCGTTTGTTTGTTGACAGTGTGTATTTCGTTTAAACCTCGCTCACACTAAGACCGACCAATTTTGCATGTGCCCTAATCGCCTTGAACGCATCTATTGTACGGCAAGCTTGAAGTTTCTTCCAAATTGTGCTTTACACGTACACCGCCTGTTTTCAGTTTTGCATCGCCTTGTAGAGCTTCTAAAAATGTGATGAATCTCGACTTGGTGTTCGTTGCCTTTTATTTCGAGCTATTTGTTCATTGCCCTTTTCCAGGATTTGCATGTGTCTGAAACCTGGCCGAAGGCCTCACTGGTACGTGCCGATGATGAAGTGGGTTCAACGTTTCACACAATACGTTAAGTATTGGGTTTTTCAATAAGGACACAACAGTTTTGTATTTAAATAAAACAGAGAATAATTGAGATATCTTAATAAAATTGTTTCGAGGTGTTGAACACAATGTTAAATTTAAGTATGAAAGTCGGTGCAGGTAAATAACTTTACGGGGATTGACTTGACATGGGTAATAACAACAAAAATAAAAAAATATTAGCTCTTAATAAAATAGAAACCTTTCTGTCAAAAACGTTCAACTGATTTGAAAATCTGGTACACTAGGTAAGCAGTTTAAAGTTTTTAGGAGCAAGATTTTGAATTTTTGATAGCAAGGTAAAATAATATTAAAAAATCGTGCGATTTTGCAGCGATCGATTATTTGGAGCCAATTTTGCACCACTCTTCCCCACATATCGGCCAAAATATTTTCAATTTCGCGTTCGATATTGTTCCTGAGCTCCTCAAACGTTATTGGCCTGTGGGCATAAACCAACGACTTAACGTTACCTCATTAAAAGAAATCCAACGGCGTTAAATCGAATGGGCGAGGTGGCCATTCGTCCGGACTTTCTTAAGATTACACGATTATTGAGCTTCCACTTCAATAGATCAATTGTTTGACCAGCTGTGTGGCATGTGCCACTGTCTTGTTGAAACCACATGTCACTGATGTTAAGTGCATCCAATTTCGGCCTCAAATAACATGGCACGCAAAGAAAAAAAAATTAACTTCGCTGAAGATGATTTTTCAATGAAATTCAGGATTTTCTTTAAACTTTTGCAGAGCCCAATCTTAGAAATTTTCTCGCTTCAAATGATAAAGATGCTTTAAGCATTGTATCGTACTAGACATAATCGTTTGATATTCGTCTTATAAACCTTTCCGATCTATGATCTGTTATCAATAGCGACGCAGCCTCTGATGACGACATCAATCATCATTGCTTGTAGGAGTGAGGTTAAACCGGCCAACCCACAAGGCGACCAATAGGGATGCACTAAAATGGAAGGGTTTATAATCCCTCTAGTTCAAACTCCCATCCCATAATTTTTGTAATTAGTTTATCGTTAAGTAATTAGTTTCTGTCTGTTTTGTAAGCTTTGTAAACAACCACAACTACAATAGGCTGAAAGAAAACCTAAAACCACTACACATATGCCAAAAAGGTAAACAACTAGACGCAATAAAGGAATTCAAAATTTACAAAGCTTACAAAACAGACAGAGACAAATTACTTAACGATAAACTAATTACAAAAACAAATCCACTATTTGACACAGCCATTGCTTATCACAACAGACAAAAAGAGACAAAAACAATCAACTCCAACAGACCCACACCCATACAACAATAGGCTTACGAACAATAACAAAAATTTTATTGACAATGATTTAGTTTACGCCCAATGATGAAGCTACTGCTTCGAAACGCGTCGCAAAAAACCAAAAAATATAAAAGTTGTGAAATTTATAACGATAAATTAAAAGATATTAAGTAAAATAAATAAAAATTGTTTTAATCAAATATCACTCCAATGGTCAGCTGATGTCACACCCCATGAAGATCTTTGAGCGGGTATTAGATAGCCGAATGTGGAAAATAATACGGTTATCTGAAGAACAGTGCGGGTTTATCACAGGCAAATCAACCACAGATGTAACCCACAGTATAAGGATGATGATGGAAAAACATTGTGATTGCTTAAAGGATTTGAATATGGTGTTGGTTGATTTTGAAGCCTTTGATGATAACCAAGGGATCTGTAATGGCTGGCGCTAAGACAACGAGAAGTTCCAGAAACATGATCATGGAAATGTAAAATAAAGGACCTACAAAATATATATATATTAGGCATTATAGGCCCAAACCTAGCTTCTCCAACCACTTTCTTGTACGATGTGGAAGGGACCTACTATTTTAAGTTGAATTTTCTCATGACAATTGATACTCTTGGATGATTGTCAGGCGTTCGCAATAGATCATGGACATATATGAGGGAGTAAAGACAAGAGTAAGATGCCCCATTGGCGTCACCGACGAGTTCGCAATCAAAGTCGGTGTATACCAGTCTTAAGTCGCTTGATATTTATTAGTAATATATTTTCAGCTTCCTTAAATAAATTCATTGACTTTGCTAATGGTAGACCCTTCGCTTGCAAGCAAGTTATGATTTCGGCAACTCTCTTGAAATTCGATTTTATATACATATATAAAAACGCCCGATTCAGCATCTTCTGGGTTCAGTATTTCAAGAACCTAAAATGCAAATTTAGATTTTTTTTCTTTACCAAACTAAATGGAAGTCTTATTATGGAATACAATTTTTTTAATTGACCGATGACCCACTTTTTTGACAACGATGCTATATTTAAAATGTTGTTTGTCGATAAACATTATCTTACCTCTGTTATTCACTCCATGTTATCTGCATAACTCCTTATTTAGTATTTGCTTGTAGCGTTGTACTCTGAACGGAGCTTTTAAGAAGTTTTTTTTAGACAGGATATGCAGGAGTTAGCGACAGGAAACGATGTTCTTACTTTTTCAGCTATTAAATTTAAACCGTGTGCCGAACAAGTTATGTACCTATATGAGATTCGGATAAAAAACTTTTAAATTTTTACCAGCTTGATCATATATGCCGCAGCATCAGTTAGCAACAAAACGTTTGCCCCATTCCCATGTGGCCACAATATACGAATGCTGTCGTTCACAAATCGAGCAACAGTTGCATTATGTATTTACTTCTTCATACTGTTTACACGACAATAAAAATGAGCATGCAGATTCATTTTCGCTCAATGTCCCTACAATCAAACTCGGGACATATCGCCCTTGTTTGTCCATTGTTTCGTCCACTGATATCCAAACGCTTTCGTCTTTAATACTGTCGTGAATTTTTTGGATTGATTGTGTAAAGCATTTATCGAAGTAGCTCGTTCTGAGAGTACTTTCATCTGGAATTAGTTGCCCTATGCGTTGTTGTTATTGGATGCTTTTGACCTTCTGTTAAGTGAAGTAGCAATATGCTGCTGCAATTGAAGTTTTTTTTTGCATGGAATCTAAAATATTTAAAACATCAGAGCGTACTTTTAATTTAGCAATCAGGCTTACTTCAAAAAAATATTTCGATGAACAAATTTTGAAATTCGTAAAAAAAATTGAAAATTGGGTTGCATAAGCCTGAATATTTAAATTTCACCTTTTTGTCACAAATTGTACAAATTATATTGTTTCTGTAATAATCCTTGAAAATGTAGACAATTCCAATGAAACGCAATTACCAATATTATGAATATACATATAATATTTATTCATGCGCTCGCTTCAGGTTACTTGGATAAAATGAATAGAATCAATGAGAAGTAAATACAATAACAGGGTTATCTAGTTATTCTGTGAGGACAATAAATATCAGATATGTTATACATTTAGTGAGGAACAGATCTCCACATCCCTTCTATATTCTTTAGCTTCAGCTTTAATCCTGTGTTTTTGTCATTCATAGGATCTTCAACGTCGAAATCCGTGATTGGAGAGGAAACATCTACTGGAGGCGAAATCGAAATATCATGCATGTTCTCAGCATCATCTGAACCTGACTCGAATACTGGAATCTTCTTGACGTGGCTAATGTTTCGTCTTAAAGTTTTTCCATCGTCCATACGTACCACCACTTCATTTGGTGTTCTTTCAATTACCTCCAATTCGGTTGGAATGAAAGTTGATGTCAATTTATTTTGGGAAACCATGCTGCGAACTAATACCTTATCCCCGACTTTGATTTCACTATTTTTCGCCCCCCGGGTCTTATCCGCTATCTGCTTTCCTTTCTCCTTATTAATAGATCTCGTGCTTCTGAGTCGATGGTATCCAGAACAGAAGGAATCGGTGCAGGGAAATAACTTCACGGGCAATAACTTCACCTGGGCAATAACTTCACCTCGAGTGGGCAATAATTTCACTTTTTTTTTGTGAACTTAATGCCCACTGATGGTGAGCAATAACTACACTTTTTAGTGGGAAATAAATTCTCTTAGCATTTTATGATAATTCAAGATACGTACCTCGCACCTACCCCAAAGCAAACAGTGACCCCAAGCAGGGGGGTTGCAGGGGGCAGCATGCCCCCATATGCATTGCACTGTTTATGGAATCAACTTGCGATTTCGCAACTAATCCCATAAACAGTGCAATGCATATGGGGGGGGGGGCATGCTGCCCCCCTGCAACCGCCATGCTTGGGGTCACTGTTTGATTTGGAATGAGTGCAAGGGTCTTTAGTTATAATAGGCAAATTCTCAAATTATAGGTGGGAAATAACTTCACAAAATTTTGGGTGAAGTTATTGCTCACCATCAGTGGGCAATAACTTCACAAAAAAAAGTGAGGGTATTGCCCACTCGAGGTGAAGTTATTGCCCAGGTGAAGTTATTGCCCGTGAAGGTATTTCCCTGCACCGAAGGAATCTTGTCCCTTATCATTCTACTATAAATAGCTCTGATGGAGATTTTCCAGTAGTGCCATGCGGTGTTACATTATACATAAGTAAAAACTTAAGAATTTCCTTCTTATAATCAGATCGATTTCCGTTAGCAATTTGGAGCCTTTTTAAGATCGAACGGTTCATATTTTGTACTTCACCGTTTGCCTGCGGCCAATAAGGAGGTGAAGTAATTAGCTATATGTCGTTGTTTTTGCAGAAACCTTTAAATTCGTCGCTAACAAACTGCCGTCCATTGTCGGCTTTGATCGATGTAGGATAGCCTAATCGGCTAAATATTTCTTCCAAAATCGAAATAATTTCCGTTGACGTTATTTTTCTTATAAACTTTATCTCTTGATATCTTGAATAGTAGTCTATCACAACAAAAACGAAATCGTGGTTCGGCAGTGGGCCCAAGAAATCCATCGCGACACATTGCCAAGGACCATTTGGAAATGCGTGTCGTATCATAGGCACCGGTTTAGTTGGACGCGATACTAACAAACATTCGCCGCAGCACTTCACCCAATGTGTTACGTCTCTGTCCATTGACGGCCACCAAACTTTTGCACGTAGTCTGCGTTTCATGACTGTCTCTCCCGGATGCCCTTCATGAGCGAGATTTAAAACTCTGGTTCGTAGAGCTGCTGGTATTATAATCCTGTTACCTCGCAGAAGAATATTTCCCAAAGTGCATAGTTCCCACCGAAATGGAAAATACTTATTTTTAACGGCCATGCTCCACTCATCCTTTTTTATGTTTTCTACCGCTTCCATTAGTTCTTTATCCACGACGTTATTGTAAGCTATTTCAGTCATGGTGAGTGCGCGTGGAACCATTGCTTCTACTATAGCACAAACGTTTTGTTCACAGAGACTGTCAAATGAACAATTATCTTCGATTTTACAGAGTTGTGAAAGTGAATCTGCTATGTTATACTTTCCTGGCTGGTAGATAATTCTAAATTAAAACGACTGTAGCCTTAGTACCCACCGCTCGATCCTGGCCGGCGGTTTGGATGTTGGTTTGAAAATAGCTTCTAATGGGTTATGGTCAGTTACTAACTCGAACTCAATGCCTGCGAGGTAATAGTAGAAACGTTCCGTAGCCCAAACTAATGCCAAACTTTCTTTCTCCGTTTGAGAGTATCGTTTTTCAACTGAAGAAGGACTCTTGCTAGCGAATGAAATCACACGTGGGGTATCTCCTTGAAACTGAATTAATACAGCTCCCAGGGCAACTGGGCTTGCGTTGGCTACCAAACGAGTGCGATTTTTAAAATTGAAATAACACAGAGTTGGTATTTTAGCGAGTGCATCTTTCAATTTTTGAAACGCTTGTTCTTGCTCTACATTCCAAGGAAATTTTACATCTTTTTTTTCCCAAATATGTTACAAGCCCCAAAAAACTTCGGGTTTCCTTCTTGGAATTAGGTGGGCGGAATGCAAGCACAGATTTTACTTTTTCAGGATCTGCCGAAATGCCAGTGTCGGATAAAATATGATCCAAAATTTTTAGTTTTTTCACTTTCAAAACGCATTTTTCTTGATTAAGAGTAACATTCATATTCAAATATTGAGAACATTTTCAAGTTCTTTGTCATTCTTCTGTCTGTCCAAAAATAATTATGTCATCCAAATAGTTGAGCGCATTTTGACAAGAGACTAAAATGTTTTCCATAACCTTCTGGAATATTTCTGGAGCGGAATTAACCCCGAATCGATTTTCCGATTGTGTTCGGAGGTTTCCCAGAAACGCTGAATTGAATCGAAATTTTTCCCAATCGTCTTCTAACAAATTAAACCGTGAACCAGAATCGATTAGCATTTGCAATTTTACACCTCCAATATAACAATAAATTTTCTCACTCATGCGCTCGTGAAAGTCGTTTGTAACTTGTTAGCAGATTGATATTTTTGCCAACAATCTCATCGCCGCTCATATCTTCCTCCTCTATAAACTGAACTTTCGAAGTCCCTAGCCGTCGGCGCTTAAAATTGTAATTTTCTCTTGTTATATCTTTGCGTTTGTTTGATTTTGTTCTGCAAATCTTTGAAAAATGACCAAGAAAACCACACCTGTTGCATTTTGCATGTTTAGCTGTGCAAAATTGATCGTCTCCCAGATGATCAGACTCCGAAAATGTTCCCCTGTGGGTGGCAAATACTCTATGAACTTCACTTGGTGACGAAGAATAAGTCATCATATCTGTCTGACTCCTAATCTGCTCATGCACAAGACACATTTCCACGATTTCATCCAAATAGTGCTCCTTCTCAAGAAGTCGTTTTTTTAGGTCCCCTAAAGCCCACACGTCTATTAGTTTGTCCTTCAAATTAATGTTCAAAATATCTTGCTGTGTTTTGCCAAATAAACACTTAGTTGCCTGATTTCGTAGTCTTATCAGAAATTTGTTGACACTTTCCCCTCTTCTGGCTTGAGCGATTGAAACAAATGCCTTTCTAATGTTGAATTTCTCTTTGGCGAAAAATATCCATTCAATTTTTCGACCAAAATAGCAAATACATCTTCACCGGCATTTTCCTCAACCAATGCACCCGGAATATTGAAAATTACCTCTTGAAGCTGAGGTCCCCCCAAGTGAAGAAGTTTATTCTTTTTCTTAATTGTATCAACAATTTCTTCGGACATGAGAAACAATAAGAAACTTCGGTACCATTTTTCCCACTCCAATCTTATAAGTGATTTGTCGATAGTTTCGCACAGAAAGGGTTTAATTACCGAATCATTCATCCTGTGATTTTTCTTATAAAACAATCCGCTTTTCAAACTCTGAAATTGTATTTGTATCATATCATTTCTCCATTTTTAACGAAAATGACTTACGTGTGCAATACAATTTCCAATTGAATTCGTTTTCTTTTCAGGCTTGCATAAACTTTTTTGCAACCTCGTTAGTCTCCTTTTTACCTTTGAAAAAATATCAACGTTGCATCAACTTTTTTACAACAAAATTATTTATTTATTTTTTTCCAAATCTATGTATTTTCTTTCCCTGCTGAAAGAATATTTGTATTTAACGTTGCATTAACGTTTTTGCAACCTGTTTAGTCTCTTTTATCGATGTTGTATCACCTTTTTTACAACAAAAAAAGTTATTTATTTTTTTTCAATCTCCTTTCTTTCCCTGCTGAAAGAATATTCGTGTTTATTTGGCATAAACTTTTTTGCCAACACCATTCTAATGGTACATTCTTATATTAAGTATAACTGAAATTAATTATATTTACCTCGTCGCCAATGTAATAATTCCTGAAAATGTAGACAATTCCAATGAAACGCAATTACCAATATTATAAATATATAATATTTGTTCATCCGCTCGCTTCAGGTTACTTGGATAGAATGAATAGAATCAATGAGAAGTAAATACAATAACAGGGTTATCTAGTTATTATGTGAGGACAATAAATGTCAGATATGTTATACATTTAGTGAGGAACAGATCTCCACAGTTTTCATCAATTTTAAAACACTTTTCGGGAAGGCAGTTAAACCATTCCCCATTTATATATATGTTGATTTTTGGCATTTCACTACACACTTCAAGTTCAACTTAAATTTATTTATGTGATAATTTTGCGACTGTAGAAAAGTACAACGAACGCGCAAATCAAACGCGGAAACAGTAAAGATCAAACAGATAAGAAAATATACTAACAAATACGTTAGGTACAGCGAGTCTTCAAATAAAGAAGCTGCACCTTGCGATAAGAACAATACAACAATATATGGTAAAGCGTTGGACAGGGGAAAGTGGTATATGCTTCTCTTTGTTCATTGTTTTTAAATTAAGAAAAATATTTTTCTGTACTGCTCGCACTTTAATATTTAACGAGTGGAATTAATTTTTCGATGAAATTCGTTTGCATATATTTTGCATATTTTTGGCATATTTTTTTGCATATTTTTTGCATATATTTTGCATATTTTCGATATGCATTACAAGTTGTTATATTTGAACGATAAAACGTCTAAATACAAAGTTTTGGTAAAAATATGCAAATATGCAAAATCCGAGGTCTATTTATTACAGTCCTTGATTATCTGCTTGAAGGAAAAAAGGCGGACCCCAAAGTGCATCAGTTATTCATTGCTGATCAATGATCATGGAGCCATCATTAGCGAGGATCAAACGTCCCTGCAACGAGCACTTGATGTATGGGCGGAAGTTTTTTAGAGGAATCGGTATTATCAGTCCGAAGAAGACAGAATACTCATACTGCACGTTCTTTGATCTACTCCGACCTATTCCAAACATTTATTTGAATGACAGATTGATTCCCAAGTTCGAAAAGTTCAAATATCTGGAATCTATGATCGATAGCGAAGCAAGCTGTGATGACGACATTAACCATCGCGTAAGCTTGGGGTAGAAGAAGTGGCAGTAAAACCCAGCCATCTGAGGCAGCTGAGATGAAGACGCTGCACAGGACAGTAGGAGCATTGTATATAGAGTTTATAGTAGTCTCATCAACACGAATTTGAAAACGGCAAACTCGACAGAGGCGGGAGCAAAAGTAGTGGCGTTTGAAGGTTTGTGTCTTAAATTTTGTTGTCTCTCTTTATTGAATCATTCTGATATTATGTAAGTATTTATTTTTCTGTGTAACTGCCGAATACTTTTGATGATTTGTATTGTTGCGTCGCTTCGGCAAATAGTATGTAGGATGAGAGGGATATGATGGAAAAATTAGAAATTTGGCTTCCGCGAGTAGAATGTATGATGAAAGAGGCGATTCGTTTGAAAGGAAAAATTGAATAAAAGCTAATTTCGGTATTTTCCATCAAATAAGGAATTATGAATTTATGGATTTTTACACATTTCTATTTTCGCTGTATCTCGTTCAAAAATGTACCGATTTATATCATTTCTTCAGTATTTGATTCGGAAATATTCAATTTGTGTTGTATCAGCCGTTATTCAACGAAATAGTTGTTGGATAGGTATATTTATCTATTAGCGAATTAATGACCTACATTAATATTGAGGCAGGTCACCTGTCGTTATGCAGTTTTTTGTAATATATTCGTGGTCAGCATCGATAGTAATGTGTATCTACTATGCCCGTAGATCCGTCCGGCCACCCATCGGCAAAAATTAATTCCTTTACACTGGAGCTAGAAAGCTGAAATTTAAACCATTACTGTCTATAGGCCCGAAATAATAAATTTTAAGAATTCTTAAAATCCGCCCACTGACATTTCAAAAGAACAAATTTGTGAGCTAGAAAGCTGAAATGTTGAATATATTGTCTTAAGGCGCCCAAAATGCTGTGGGGGTTAACATCGCATCGTCGCCTCGGCAAGTAGCATGTATGATGAGGGGGATGGTGGAAGGGACGAAAAGTTTTGAAATGAAAAATTTCATAAAATCTGATTTCAGTCTTTTCTTCAAATGAGGTTATTTTTATAGTTTTTCCTTCAAATTTATTTCTTAATACTTACCGCATTTAAAAATAAATACACTATCAGTTCTGTGTCGTGGAGTGCTTAAAGCAAGCAACTATCACGAGCAGAAATTTGCCGGCACTAAAAGTGCTCCCACAGGCTCATCATTTAGTGCAGGCGTTAGTAAGGACAAAACAATTAAAAATACAATAATTATGTACCTATAAAATAGTAACACAAACACAAATCATGCAAATAAATTAAGACATTAAGGTATTATTGCGCAAAATATTTTTCAGCTTAATTTTACTAACGTGCAAGTCAATCACATGATCATTTATATTATAGATTCTACTCATGCGACTAATAGGCTCATGCCTCCCATAATTCGTTCTATGATGGGGGCTAAACAATAAATCAACACTACGTAAATTATGGGCAACACACCGAAAATTAAATCCAATAGATGACAGCAAGTCTGGTGCATCTATTTGACCGGATATAAGCTGCTGTAAAAAAATGATATCGCTATTAAGCCTTCGTTGAGAAAGGGGTAACATTTGAAGAAGCTTAATACGCTGACTGTAAGGAGGAAGGTTAAAAGGATCATCCCATGGAAGTCCTCTAAGTGCAAATCGAATAAATTTACGTTGAATGGCCTCTATTCGATTTGAATGAATGTTGTAGAACGGCGTCCAAACTTGTGAAGCATACTCTAGAATCGGACGGACAAAACAATTGTACAATGACATAGTAACGTATGGGTCATTAAATTCTTTCGCCCACCTTTTTACGAAGCCCAGCATAGAATTAGATTTATTAACAATAAAATTGATATGCTTGGCAAAAACCAGTTTGGGATCGAAATAAACCCCAAGATCCTTAAAATTATCAACATTACAAAGAATATGTTGAGACAAATCATATTGAAAGGTGGAAGGTATATTCTTTCTAGAGAATGTCATATGTTGACATTTGGTAGGGCTCATTGATAAACCGTTTTTATCACACCAATTGGCGAAGCTATTAATGTCAGATTGAAGAAAAATTCTATCTTGCTGACTAGTGATAGATTTAAATATTTTGATATCATCAGCGTAGATCAGGATATTACTGTGATTTATACATGCTTTAACATCATTAATGGCTAGTATAAATAGAATTGGTCCGAGGTGACTACCTTGGGGAACTCCAGACTCAGCTGTAAAAGATACAGATAGCGATCCTCTAAATTTGACATGATAAACCCTTGATCTAAGGTATGAATTAACCCATTTTATGAAACTTCGTGGGAAACCAAAAGCCCTGAGCTTAAACTCGATTATTTCATGGGACAGCTGGTCGAAAGCTTTAGAGAAGTCAGTGTATAATGTATATGCAATCCATTTCGTCCTTATTCTCTAAGGCATTAGAACAATCATGCAAGAAACTTAACAGATTAGTGACAGTGGATCTGTTTCTTACAAATCCATGCTGTTCATTACAAATTAAATTGCGACAAAGAAATATTAACTTTTCGCAAACAATTTGTTCAAAAACCTTAGGGATACACGAAAGCTTTGAAATAGGCCTATAATTAGTGATATCACCACGTTCGCCTTTTATAAATACAGGTGTGATAAAAGCACTTTTCCATACATAAGGGAATTTACCAGTACTAATGGACAATTCAAACAGATATTTAAGGTATGGAGCAATTGCATGACTAGATTTTTTAAGAACGATCGGTGCAATGCCATCAGGACCTGATGAATAATCATTCTTCAGAGAATGAATAATTTGTATCTTTCAGTAGTAAGATATCAAGTATCATATCTCTGTACAAGCTGTGCCAACCAACAAATGTAAATATTTAACTATAAAGCAAAAAAATAAATATCTATCTATCTATCTGATTTCAGTCTTTTTCCTCAAATAAGAAATTTTGAGTTTATCGCCTTTTAGACTGTTACTATTTTGGCTATATCTTGTCGAAAAATGTTCCGATTTGTATCATTTCTTTTGTAATTGATTCAGAAATATTCAATCTAATTTATAAAGAAATGGCATGTTACTTTGTGTCAGTATTGCGCCATGCTGCATCACCACTTATGGGTTAATAGTTAATAGGTTTCTACCTATACGATCAATATTTATTTTATTAAAATTTTATGATTTATTTATTTTCTTCTTAAGACGATTGAAGTTGGGGTTTTCGATTTTTGAAGTCTTCCTAACTTCTTCGACAGTAATGTCGTGTACTTTTTCAGTGTCAGAAACGGCTCTCGGAAAATATATTCTAGGCCATTGGTCAATTAGAAGTTTTTCGTCATCCACAAGAAGCAGCCCTTGAGCATTGTTCATGAACTTTGGCGAACGGATTTCCTTCTCTCAGCGGCAAATTTTGAGAATAGTTGTATTCCTTTATGGATGCGAAGAGAATCAGTTTTGGAGACTAATTATTTAAATACTGTAAAAGGTTTTCTGGATGTTCTTAAAGTGAAAAAAAACCTTCAAGGTCATTCCTATAACAGCTTGCAGAAGTATCTTCAGATGGAAAACCATATTTCGCCGGAACATTAAATGTTTTGCATTATTTACCTTAGTCTTTGTATATTTTTTTTTTTTTTTTTTTTTTATAATTTGCGTGCGCTAAAGAGATTTCTTTTTTCTGTAGTACACATACACAGTACCCTTATAGTGGAAACCACAGCGCAGGCATTTTGTTTGTTGCTGTAAGTAGCTGCCAGTAAATGATTTATTGCCTATTTCTGGGTGCTACTTACTGTATGAAAGAATAGAAGGATAGGAAAGATGTTTGGTGCGATGGGATTTTTTTTTCTCAACAGGTGGCGCCTAAATTGCTTTAGGGAGATCTGTTTTTGTTGTGCGTATTCAATTTATAAAAATCATGGCCCTGGTCGGGACCTATTCCCGTTCAAGCTACTTTGTCGGAGTTCATGGACAGCCTGGTTTCTATCAGCAGCCGAGGAAGAATTTTCTTCTAACTACCGATACAGACCCTCCACAAATTTCATCTTTTGAGCGCACTTTCTCTTTGCGAGCCTCTTGTAAAGTCTGTATTCCGATTGACCTTTTTCATCTCCATAATTAGTGGAGTACTTTGACTAAGCTTTGAAAGACACTTTTTTGTCACTAATTAGTAATTACTGCTTTATCTTCATCTGCCGACCAAAATATTTCTTTGCCGTATTGACAGCTTTGTTGATGCAGATAATTTTGCATAATTTGCAATAAATGCTTGAGTTTTTTTTTGTCCAGATTGTACCATTTGATTCTCACAAACACTTTTGTTTGTTTAGTTCTGTTCGTCCCCGCCGCCATAAAAATTTCTGGCAGGAGGAGGCGGTTTTGTTGGGCGATTGCCTCTTCCAGGATCACTTTACAATCTTTAACGCAAACGTTCTACCAAATGGCAATCAATCTGGGTTTCGTTTTCGCCACTGCTGTAAGTGACCAGGTGACGGCTTTGTTTGAGAACGATAAGACCTTATGACTTGCACATGCTTAGGATACCTTCACCCGGAGAGTTCCTGGTGCCGTATCCCAGTCCTCCATGGCAGTTCTCATAGTCTTCGTTTGACTAACCGACATTACCGTTCAAATCTCCGCCAAAGAACAAAAGTCCCGTAGTAGAACATCTTGAAAGCTTTTGTCCTAACGTCCAAGAAACGCGCCCGATTTCTGGTGTTTTGCGGGATGATATTTTCCTGGGATAGACTCACAAAAATTAAAACTCTGGCCACCTCTTCGACTCACAAAAAAGCGTCGATTAAAGTATCAAAAAGAATACATTAATGAATTACATTTAGCTGTCCAAACTGTCGAAATCAATTGTTTGTGGAAAACCAAATGAAAAAATTCAGCTTATACATAATATTCGGAAATTTTATTTGTGCAAGATAATGCAATCGCAATATGCACATAATATGATTTTTGATACCGATTATGAATGAATGAATACCTACCCCTGACCTACCGCAAACTTTCATCAAAACCAACAACTAATATACTATCCATATACTGCACCCCTCTCACCTACACAACATATCCCCATCATGAGAAGTAAACAAAATAAATTCGATAAATGAGGAGAATGGAAGACAACAAAAATCACTACGAATATTCAAAGGCATGCTAGCATGTTGTAGAAAAGGTTCTACAATATGGTTGCATAAATGTAGCTTTTTTTAATGACATACTTAAGTCGTAAGATGGTGTGTAAGTCGAATACTCGAAGTGAGACTACTATAGAACTCTATATACAAAGGTAGGAGTAAGAAAGATTGATCGAATAAGAAGTTTCAAGATCCGAGAAATGCTTCACGTCAAAGAACCTATATCTATAAAAGTTGGTAGGGTAAGGCGAAGAGGGTTTGACACAAAAATGATGATACGTCATTTTGAACCAAAATTTAGCGCACCGTTAAAAATGTCGGGGTATAAAACTTTCCTTATATATTTGACTTTAAAGTGGTGTATATTCCAATTGTGTAATCTAAAGGGTTCTCATGATGTGGAGCGAAAAAGAAATATAGTAAAAGTGTCAAATCCTCCCACTTTATAGGAGGATTTGACATTGCCTTAGGAGGTTTTGACAATAGGTAGGAGAATTTGACAGTCTGCGAACTTTCATTTAAAAACGTAACACAAAGATAGTTTTATTTTGAACAAATTAACAAAATATACAGAATAGTTCATAAATTAAGTTGTTATAAGTTATTAGACGGGACAAGCTTATGTTCTCGGGTTTTCGCAGACTAATAGTTGGATTTCGCCGCATGAACCCCGAAAGCCAAACTTTTCCAGCTGCTTGCTCCCTAACCCAGGAAGAAGGACATTTTATATTATTTTTTATATCATAGTCGTAAACAAATCGCTTAGACATATCAAACGTCAGGCCATGGTGCAGATTTGAACATTTCTTAAAATAATCTGTCAACTCTTCTTCTTGTGACGTGGTGAGGACTTGCCCTATAGAATATTTGGTGATAGCCCTGCTTTGTAGATTGATAGCGCTTCGATTTTCCGATATAAGCTTTAAGCGATATAAAAGGGTCGTTCTATTAACGTTATATTTCCGCGCAGCAGTTGTTGGAGTTTCAATTTTGCGGCTTATATCGTTCAATGCTTGTTTGAGGGCTTCCTCATCTAGGACCCCTTCAGGGTGTTTCCTTTTATAAATATTTGGCATATTTGGCTACATAAAGTAATTATTTAATAAACATTGATTAAAAAAATAAATAATGGTCTTTAAAAGAAACGATTAGGAGGATTTGACAAATTGTCAAATCCTCCGTATTCTAAGTTGTTAAATCCTCCTTTGATCGCACTTTAACTTTATATTTCAAGTAACCAAAATTTTGCAGTATTTTCAATAAACACTGTTGTTATATTTAAAATGTATGTTTTAATAGTCACAATCACTAAAGTTTAAAAAACAAAAATTGGTACTCGTATTTACACGTAGTTTCCCAACAAATAAAATTTACAAAATTACAAATAATAGTCGACCAAAAACAAACACACGTGCGTTTGGCTGTAAGGCGGAGGTACAAGTGATGTTTTCATTTGTGCAACTCATAACATAGCATTCACGGCAAATTCGGATTTTTGCTCTCCTTCGCGTTAAGTGTGGCCTTATATTTGAAAATGACAAAGCCTCCTTTTGTCAAATCCTCCTCGCTCTACCCTACTGCCATGTTTAAAGGAGAGATCCTACGAACGCTTGCAAAAAGGCATTATCAATCAACGTTCAAATACAAACGCGAAAGAGATGCAGGCCTTAAACCTCTTGGATCACACAAATGCATCAACACCAGCATTTGATTGGCTTCAGCGACGAAATGATTCAAAATCGGGAGTCCTGCCGCTATTTTCTGAGGTCGAACTGGAGAACACCACAGGCGGACCAGTAGGGATGCAGTTAAGTTATGATCCAGGAGGATTATGATCCTTTTAATACTCTAGTATAACGCTCATATCTGGTCCGGCGCACCAATAACTTATTTGGAGCTACTTGACAGGATCCAAAAACGCACGATAAAACTAATTAACGACCGAGACATCGCGAGGTCGGTTGACTCTCTTAGTCATCGTCGTAATGTGTCCTGCCTTTCATTATTTTATCGTTATTTCCACCATTAGTGCTCAAACGAAGTAGCCAGTTGCATTCCTCTACTTGAAAATTTCAACCGCAATGACCGACTTGCAAGGAATGCTCATCAGTTCACCCTCCGGTCTGTGTTCGGACGTACAGTGGAGTTCAGAGAATCAGCTGTACAACACGAATGTGGAATACTCTCCCACGCATTGTTTTTCATTTACATTATAAGCTACAAACATTCAAAACCAACATGCATCGGCCTAAGAATCCTAACAGGCCTCCTCACGGGGCACTGCAGACTCAAGGAGCACCTGAGGAAAATGGGCATACCGGAGGACGGGCTCTGCAGATTCTGCGGTGAAACCGCCGAAACTCCAGACCACATACTGGAATCCTGTGGGGCACTGGCCCACAAAAGGATGAAATATTTGGGCAAGCACCAAATAACAGACAAGGACATATAAACCATGGACCCACAGCTCATTCTCAGATTCATCAAAGAAATTGGACTGGACGCTGTGCTCTAAGGAGTGTGACCTGCCAAGGATAAATCAGAGCAATACCTCGACACGCTTCACAAAGAAGTATCTAGAGAGGGCTCTGAAAAAGGGGAATGAACCTCTCCGAGGCACAAGCAAGGGGACACAATAGACCAAAAGGTCGCAGTGTAATATACCCTAACTAAATATTATTATTATTATTATTAACGTGCATCGGCATCTCTCCTTTTCCTTTCACCACCCTAATTTCCTTAACGCCCGCGCTGTGTAGCTATTACATTATAAGGGTCCCAAAAAATCTATTTAGTGCGCACAGATTATAAAAAAAAAAAAAAACGTAGCCTCACCGCCATTAAATGATGCAGATGAAGAACACAACTGATTTTATGATGAAAGTGTGTCCCAGACCGTGGGACATTTTTTGGTGGTAAATAGCCATGATCTTGGTATTAAAGACCAATTTATTTCGCATGTAATGATTCTACCTCGGCACGTTGGGATTGGTCAACGTTGTCAATATCAATATGTCCGTCATTTATAGGTCTTAAGAGAACTGAAACTGTCACTGAACTCACCCTGCCTGTCACCTTTACATAGTTCCACAAATATAATGAAATTTGAGCATAATAATAGCCTCTTTCTATTCTTACCATATGGAACGTGCCACGAGGTAGTTCTTTTATTCTTTTTTTTCATACTCAGTTGAATACTCATTTCAAAGAGCTGGCTCCTCTGATACAAATAGCATAACTATAGACAACATTGATATACCAATGTCATCTGCTAGGTACCTCAGCTACAAAAAGCAAACCTCCGATCGAACCAACTTAGCCAGTGTAGCACCGCTAGACAATTATAGCCAAAGCTGGACCAGAGAAGGTCAAACAGACTCCTAAAACATAAAAGAGGAACCCTCTCTACCCTTACAAATATGATCACTGGACACTGTGCAATGGGAAGACATGATCAGAGACCTGGCATTCCCTATAATGCGTAGAAGTTGCAAAAATGAGGAAGAGAGGAATACAGACCTGCACCTCCTATGCACGTGTCCCGCACTAGCGTCAGGATGGCTACTTTAGGTAAATACTTCTTCCAGGATCAAGATGATCTTAACAATGCCTGCACGGCTGATATTAACAACTTCATCAAGAAAAGTAGATGGTTCTATGTTCGAGCAACGTGACCCGCCTGCCCCTTCCCAAATGGTTTCACAATGAACCTTCTCTGGTCTAAGTGTACTTCATCGAGGGCCTATCTAACCAACCAACCAGCCAAAGAGCTAAGGTAGTTGATTTTGATTGCAGACAGTTATACTGGGCAGTATATACTGAAGAACACTGAATCCCCTTTTATCGTCAACAGATCTTTACAGGTCATAAGTGATAATAACTTACGGTTAATAACAAATTTGTCGCAGTGCCATTTGTGCAATATGAGCAAAGCTAAATAAAGGGTCTTTCATTAGCGACTTGGCAACTTACCGAACTGTCAATGTCAAAATATTTAGTAAAATCAATATTTTAATCATGGTGAAGTACAAGAAGGACTACATGTACAAATAATAAAAAATTACTTCCGAAATTCCGAGTCGGTGGTCGCAACTTTAAGAGCGTTATCGCCAATTTTCGCGTTCTCAAGAATTGGGCCTCTCAGAGCACATTATGGCGAATTTTGCATAGGATCTTGGCCGACACCCTTACAAGATCAACCCGACTCAAGAACTAAGGCCACTTGACCATATGGAGCGACGCACGTTCTCGAATTGGGCTCTTTATATGATAGAAGAAAATGAAGAATTTCATCGCAAAATCGTCTTCAGCGATGAAGCGCATTCGTCAATAAGCAAAATATGCGTTACTGGGCAGGCGAGAAGTCTCAGTTCGGTGAACGTGTTATCTCGAGAAGCGGACCCGTCTATTGGCCGCCGAGATCGTGTGATTTAACGCCTCTATACTTTTTTTATCGGGCTACATTAAATCATTGGTCTATACCAACAAGCCGGCTATGTTCTAGGAGCTCAGAGCTAAAATTTAACGAAATAGCGGTCGTATCGGTCGAAATATGCGGCCGAGTCATCGAAAATTGGGTTCAACGTATCGACCGCTGCATACGTTCCCGTGGTGGACATATGCACGAAGTCGAATTATATAAACGTTTTGATAGTAATTCTAACCAATATTTTTTTTTTGAGATATCTCAAGTAGCATTTTATTTAAAAAAAAAAGTTGTCAAGTCCTTAAATGAAAGACATGGAATACAAAAATCTTGGCAACACTCAATTTCCACAAAAGCTTTCTAACAAGTTTATCTTGGCGAAAGCATTCAATATAAAACTTTTTTGTCGTTAAAAGCTCATCTAATATTTCCTATAAAAACCAACTCAACGACGAGTTAAAATTTATCTATCTATTTGTCAGTAGATGGAGATATGATCTTTTAAAAGTCTAAGTTCTTGTTGCACAATAGCTTTTCGCATTGCATGTTGACGTAATAACCTTGAATTACGCATTCATTCATTGTAACCCGATTAAAAATAGAAAATTTCAATGGTTTGCTTACATATACAACAAAGTGATCATCCGGTCTCATGGAAGGAAAACTTGCCTCCTCTCATTGTGATTTGTTGTTCCTGCCTTAATGAGAGGCGGTCCTATAGTTCAAATTGCATGTCTCTGTTATTCTGAGCAATTAATTTATTTTTATCTTGCGACAGAATGACGGTTCTTTTTTCAATTTTCAGGGTTAATTAACTGTTTTAAGTGAGTGCTGTTTTACTGTTTATTCTGCTTATTGCTTTAAAATGGCAAGTGGTGTCTGTAATCAACAAAATAAGTACGCTCTGTACGCTCTATCGCAGTATACATTGACTTTTTATGCCTGCGATCTTGGACATTTCATAGGTTCTATGATGTTTGGATGAGAATATGAAGACGAAGAGTGCCAGTTTTGGTCGGGGAACGACCTAAGTTATCAAATTCTATGACGTTTGTAGTAACGTATGTAGATTCCTTACTGTCACAAAGATGATTTCGGATCGTAAATTATTTGTTATCGGGTACCTAAATGGCCCCCCCAGTTTTGCTGGAACATACGCACTCTTTTGTCGAACTGTTTCATGACCATTTTCGACGAAATAGTGGTCAAGTTGATCCTTCAAGGTGTGGGTGTTCGTGGGCTTGTTGGACTAAACTATGTATAGAGAGATAGATAGATAGATTCTTTATTTTTTCATCATAAAGTTTACAAATTGGTATACTTAAGAATAAGGACATGGCAATACTGCCGTCTGCCTGAGATGACATTTCATAATATGATTTAAAAATAAAAGAAATAATAAAAAGCAAAATTTTTAAAATATAAAGAAAAAGAAAAAAAGAAAAAAAAAAGAAAAAATGTTTAACAAAAGATATGAAGAAATATTACTATATAAAACAATGCTATCAATTTTAACGTGATTTGAAACACAAAATATTATACAATTTGGTTAATTTGATTAGCTGTTTATACAAAATTTTATCAATTTTAACATGATTTGAAACCCAAGATAATACACAATTTGGTTAGAAATAGCTGTTTATACAATATTATCAATTTTAACGTGATTTGAAACACAAAAGAGATATTATCAAATTTAGTATGATCAGAAACAAAACAATAAATAGTTAGGTATAAAATTTGGTCAAAACTGCAATAAGTGGGTAATCGACTAAGTTTAATATGTGAAACTGTTACGGTAAGAAAGAGCATGTTGGCAATATTTAAAGAGGCTGAGCCAGCTCATTGCTCCATTTAAAATTTCAAAAAGTTTGTCCAAAGATATAAAACTTTCCCGAAAATGCAACCGGCGAATTTCTTGTAGAATAGGACAAGCAGCAACGAAATGGTATATATCTTCATTCACTCTTCCGTTACATAGATCACATAGCTGGGGCAAGTCTGATCGATGAGGTATAAAGTAAACTATGTATATATAAGTATATATATAAAAAACGGGATATTACCAAGAAATGACTCATGAAGTAATTGAATACTTTCTCGGGCTATATGGCATGTGGCACCGCCTTGTTGAAACCACATATCGTCCACATCGATATTTTGCAATTTAAACAAAAAAAAAAAAATGGATTATCATGTAGCGATAGAGAGCACTATAAACTAAACAGCCGCAATTTCAAAGAGGAATGGTCGGTTGATGCATCTAGCTCTAAACAGTGGTTCGTTTTCGATGCATTTGTTCCTCAATAATCACTCGTGGATTTCCTGTACCCCAAATTCGACAGTTTTGATGATTACCAAAGCCATTAAGATAAAGATGAGCCTCATCGCTGTTTGAAAAATCGCGAACTGGCGTTACCAAACCTTCAATATTTTTTTTAAAATATTGCTCAACAATGAAAACGCGTTTTTTTTAAACGCTACCCTTAATTGTCGCTATTACGCCATCTTTTTTTCCGTTGGCAACACTTTACCGCACAAATGGCGCAAAATTCAAATCTTGCACGAACCTTGAGACACCCTTTATTAAGTTTTTTGCCAAGCGAATTTTAAGTTTTTACAAAAACTTCGTTTGTTCCGATAACATCCTTTAAATCTATCTATCTATATATATAAAAATAACTTGCTAAATGTGTGTGTGACAGCCTACCAACTGCCACACACATCCGATTTTGATTTAGTTTTTTTTGTTGGTTAATAGACCATGCAGAGAAGGTTTATATATTAGTATTTGTCACGAAACTTTGAGGGGATGGAAGAGGTTATAAAAGTTTGTTTGGGGAAATGCACTTTGAAAAAAAAACTGGGTAGAAATCGAGTACCTAGTGACACTTCAAATACAAACAAAATATTTAAAATTTTAAAAGCAATTGTTGTTGTCAATTATTTTAATTATTTGCCAAGCAAATTGTTGTTGTCAACAATTTTGATTTTTTTTTTTAAATATACCTAAAAAGTTTGTTTATGTTTATTATGTTACACAAAGTAACTTTTTGAATCCTTCATTTTTGTTTGCCAAGTATTTTCAGGATCCTTGCATTAGTGTGAGTAAGTTGAAATGTAGGGGTGATTGAGATGACGTGGACAATGATGACAGGCAACAGCAGTTGTTGAGCGTATTTAGTTTTCATGTGCATAACTCGAGACAGAATGGTTAGTTTTTAACGATTTTGAGCTTGACGGTTTCGTTTGGGCCCTAGGAAGGACGAATGCTACTTTTTATCTCGAAAATGAAACTTTGACAGGATGAAATAGGGGATGAAAGTTTGTATGGGGAAAAGCACTATGAAAAAATAAACTCGATAGAAAAACGACGGCGAAAGTACTGCAGCAATGTAAGATTATCATATGGGACGAATGCACAATGGCTCACAAACGCTCATTGGAGGCCCTGAATCGTACTTTGAAAGATTTACATAATGATAACCGACATTTCAGTGCCGCAATGATATTGCTATCAGGCGATTTTCGTCAAACGCTGCCTGTCATTCCGAGATCAACTCCGGCAGATGAATTGAATGCTTGCTTGAAGGCGTCTGCTTAATGCAATACGTAAAGAAATTGCATTTGAAAACGAACATGTGAGTTGCTTTACAAAATGACCAGTATGCTGCAGAGATCTCCAGGCAATTGTTGGCGATGGGCAATGACAAGATTCCAGCAGACTTAAACACCGGCCTGATTGAGTTTCCACAAAATTTGTGCAACTTTACAACGATACCGGAAGAACTAATCCTGAATGTTTTTCCGAATATCGCTCAGAATTATGTTGACCATGATTGGCTGAGTGTAAGAGCGATTTTGGCTGCGATAAACAAGAATAATTGAAATTTGAATTTCATCATTCAAAATCAAATAGCTAGTGAGTTACATTCATACAAATCAGTCGACTCCGTGATGGATGAAAAAGAAGCCACCAACTATCCCACGGAATTTTTAAATTCTTTGGATGTTTCAGGCTTGCCTCCACACAATTTGAAATTAAAAGTCGGCACGGTAATAATTTTGTTGCGCAACCTAAATGCACCAAAACTTTGCAACGGTACGCGTTTGATTGTGAAGAATCTAAAATCAAATATTATTCAAGCAACGATTTTGATTGGAAAATTTAAAGGCGAAGATATTCTTATTCCGCGGATTCCACTTATTCAGAACGATTTGCCTTTCGCATTTAAGCGTCTTCAATTTCCCGTACGTCTCGCTTTTGCTATAACAATTAATAAATCGCAAGGACAATCGCTGGATGTGTGTGGCATAAATCTTGAATTTCCATGTTTCTCGCATGGTCAATTGTATGTGGCGTGCTCCTGCTCACGTGTCGGCAAACCTCGCGCTTTGTACGTGTACGCACCCGATAATGGAACGAAAAATGTTGTTTACCATTAATAGAAAAAGCGGTAGGTTGGCCGACAAGTAAATCGCAACGGTTTTTGAAATTGCATTTAATTATACCCTATTCTAAGGGTATATTAATTTCGACGCATAGTTTGTAACATACGAGTACCTTTGCCCGTAGACCCCTAAAAGTTACTATATTTGTGATCAGCATCGATAGTAAAGTCGATCTAGCCATGTCCCTCCGTCCGTCCGTCCGTCGGCAAAAATTAGGCCTTAAAACTGAACCTAGAGAGCTGAAATTTTAACCATATACTTTCTAGGCTCCCGAAATAATTAAGTTTACGAATTTTTGAAATCCGCCCACAGACACGCCCACAAAATCGTATTTTGAGCTAGAAAGCTGAATTTTTTTATATATGATCTATGACTCCTAAAACAAAAAATTTTATTGAAAAACCAAAATTTGAGCTAGGGAGCTGAAATTTATAATATATACTCTCTAGGGGGCCCTTTATTCTCATGTGTAAATATTTTCAAAATCCGCCTACTGACACGCCCACAATTTAAAAAAAAACTTTTTTTGAAAATCCAAAGTTTGAGTTAGGGAGTTGAAATTTATAATATATACTCTCTAGGAGCCCTTTATACGCATGTGTAAACATTTTCGAAATTCGCCTACTGACACGCCCACAATTTTTAAAAAAACCTTTTTTTGAAAATCCAAAGTTTGAGCTAGGGAGTTGAAATTTATAATATATACTCTCTATGGGGCCCTTTATGCTCATGTGTAAACATTCTCAAAATCCGCATACTAACACGCCCACAATTAAAAAACAAACTTTTTTGAAAATCCAAAGTTTGAGCTAGGGAGCTGAAATTTATAATATATACTCTCTAGCGGCCCTTTATGCTCATGTGTTTTTTTTAAATCTGCTTACTGACACGCCCACAATTATATATTTTATTGAAAAACCAAAGTTTGAGCTGGGGAGCGTTTTTTTTTACAAAAGCTTCGTTTTATTTGATAAAATCCTTTAAGTGTTATATAACAAAATATGTAGAGCGTTCTTAACAATTCAGCCATACTTAGACTTTTGGCACGCCCACTTAAGAGGGATAGAAATAAGAATAGGGTATCCAACAGTTCGCCCAAGCAGACAGTAGCCCGTCCCTATGTTTTTAATATAACTTTTGAATAAAGAATTTTAATTGACCGGATTACATGAAGCGAAAGCTCGGAATTATTAATTTCATTACCTACCTACCTACCTACCTGTAATAGCTTGCTCGGGATTGACTGTATCGGTCTCCCTGGCACGGTATTGCCTGCAAAGAGAGTGAAGAACAGTTTGAGGTTCGATTGTAACAGTCATCTCAAAAGACTCTTCCCTCCCCCGGTGACCAAGAGGCAATAGCTTCCCTCCGCGGCGCAGAATTTGGGATCGACCTGGGGTTTGATTGAATCAATCGCCTCATCTCGATCGCAACCCTTGGTTCGGATGTCGGGCGAAAGTCGCCTCTGCACTAGTCACTCTAACACATCGCAACCTATGCGAAACACAGCCCCTGACCCCTTCAGGAGAATCTTCCCCCCTAAAAACCACTACCTCACAGGAGGCAATTACAGGGAACCCAGGAGGCCGAGCGATGACCGGCAGAACACCCCCCCCCCCCTTTTTGTGGTATCACAACGGGCCGAAACTGCGGCCTAAGTGTGCCTGGGCTCACGCCCTTGCAGCCACCTTACCTAACCTAACCTACCTACCTACCTCGCCGGGTCAGCAAGTTTTGTATAACAAAATATGTAGATCCTTCTTTATAATGTACCCATACTGAGATTTTTGCCAGGATAATGGCTATCGTATATTTAGGTTGGATGGAGATGGTCGCTCGTGCGGTGTAATAGTTTACATACGAACAGGTATACCTGCACGTTGCTTAGATTACTTGAAACATGAGGATATCCAGTGCTTACTTATCGAGATAAATCTTCCATTCGAAAAGGTTTTACTTAACGCGATATACAGACATCCGGGTAGTTTCCCCTTTGTGGAATTCGAAACATTTATACTGAAGCACAATGCAGTTTACGAAAACATGATAATGTGTGGAGATCTGAATATTGACGTCTGTCGCACAAACGGTAAATCAAATTATCTAAAAAAAATTGTTTGAATCTCATGGCTTATAAATTGTAAGCTTTGTTCCCACACATTTTACAAGTCATAGTGCTACAACTATAGATTTATTTATAGTGTCAAATAAAAACAAAGTTTGAAGTTGATGGTGTAAGCCAAGGGGATCCCTGCTTTATAAGGGACCTTAAAAAATATAAATTGGGTTGAACTTTTAAGTGAAATGTCAAATATTGACTGGCTGCTTTTCAGAAATGTTAGGTCAGTTGATTTTAAGGTGGAATACTTAACAAATCTACTGAAATACATATTTGATAAGTATGCCCCATTAAAAAGATATATCCCTGACAATCGTTGTCGATGGCTCACCAGTAACATAAAACATCTAATTAGCGAGCGAAATTTTTTATACAATGTTTACAAAACCAATAGACACTTATGCAACTGGGAACGATATAAAAGATGTCGTAACAAGGTCGTCAAAGCCATAAGAAATGCCAAAAAAGAATTCTATCTCAATCAATTAGATGCCTCTAAGAACTCAACTAATAATTTAAAGAGACCGGGTGCGAACGGCAGACCTAAGTCAGTAAATATTAATGTTCTTGATTTTGCAAACAATCTAAATAAAAGCTTTGCCATGCCAGACTCTAACAGCCTTGCTCGCACTAGTGTCTATAGAAACTCAAATGGGAATTTCTCATTTGGCTGCGTTACAATGAATGAATGTTTTGAATCTCTTTACTCAATACAATCAAATGCGATAGGTCTAGACAGCATATCGCTAAAATTTGTCAAATTAATACTTCCGGTAATCATCACTAATATTTATAACGACTGCCTAACTAAGTCTGTTTTTCCTACTGTCTGGAAGATGGCAAAAATTATACCCATTCTAAAATGTACATCGGATAATAATGATTTTTCGAACTACCGCCGGATTAGTATTTTACCTTTTTTGTCAAAGGGTCTGGAATAATTGACGTTCAATCAGGTAAATTACTATTTAGAGTCGTTTAATTTATTGTCTCCCATCTAGTCAGGTTTTCGCAAAAAGCACAGTTGTGTATCGGCAATATTGAAAGTACATGATGATATACGGATCGCAATGTATCAAGATAAATTATCAATTTTGACATTGCTCGCTTTCACCAACGCTTTTAATTCAGTAGATCATGAAATTTTACATAGTAAATTGGGCCACAAATTTGGTTTTTCTTCATGTGCCCTAAGTCTAATGAACAGCTTTCTGGATGGCCGTAAACAAGCCATTGTAGTTGGCTCCATTACGTCTGATTTTGTTGATCTGAAAAGGGGAGTTGCTCTGGGATCTACATTAGGTCCTCTGCTGTTCAGTATGTTTATTGACGACATAGTAGATGTAGTCAAATATTCCTCATATCATCTATACGCAGACGATTTAAAGATCTATTTTTCATTCCCTTTGGGACTCATGGAAGATGCCGTCGTGAAAATGAATGAAGATGTATGCACTATACATGAATGGGCAATACCTAACAACCTAACTTTGGACCCAAAGATATCGCAAAGTATAATTATACATAAGGTATCTCTAGATGAATCCTATTTCCCAGAAGTGTCATTCCGTACAAGTCCAAAGTTAAAAATTTAGATTTTATTTTCAACAAAAATCTAACATGGAATGAACATGTGAATAAAGTAATTGCTGGAATTTATGGTGTTCTTAGGCGTTTCTGGCGAATATCAGCTTATATACCTAAGTCCACGCGGCTTACTCTGGTTAAAACCTTATTAGCACCAATTATAACATACGGGCCCCTTTGTATGCTGGAATGGACTCAATAAGCAGGCAAAAACTAAATGTAGCTTTCAACTCCTGTGTTCGATTTATACATTGCCTAAGAAGGTACGATCATATTTCTCATTTATCTAACTGCAATTTTGAAGTCTTAATCATGTCTGAGTTTGTTATAGAAATGTGCAAATGTATGTTTAGGTTTCACAATGGACCTAATCTTGGTCTAAGTGTGTCGGCCTTAGCTGACAGCCTCGTCAACCTAACCTTACCTAACCTATGTATAGGTTGTTACATTGTCGAACTCCGACTTGTTTGTACGAGAAAATACAGTTTTCTGCATCATCGAGGACGTTAAATATAAACACATTTAGAACTTCAACATTACAAACACGTAGATCTTACTTCCCTCTAAGTGCCAGGATCTGGAATATACTACCGAATCAAATTAAAATCAAAAACAATTTAAATGACTTTGTCCGCTCCTTAAAGAATCACATTCAGAACCCTGTTGTAGCTATGCGTTTTCACTCCATTTTTGTTAACTAATTTTTATTGTTATTTTCTATTTCTCATTTCCTTCCTTTTATAGTTTAAAATATTATCTTATAAATAACATTCGAATTATTTTGAATATGCTTGTATGTTGAGATACTACTTTTGAATTTAGCATTTACATAAATATATATATTGAAATATTGTAAATTTTAATGGTCATAAATGAGATGCCCATCTCAAGGCTATTGTTGAATAAAATAAAATACAAATACAAATACAAATACAAATACAAAAATACAATTTATGAGGGAGAGGAATAGGAATAGTGTATTCACCAGTTCGCCCAAGCGGACTGTAGCCTTTCCATATGTTTTAACTTTCTCTTGTACTAGTATACTAAAGGGAACGGTATTGCAATAGTGCTGAAATTTCGAACTCAAACTGAGTGTCAGCATTGATATAACGACTAGAGCGAAAAGCGAAGTGCAGAAAAGTTTGTCCAGCATTTCCTTCCGTCTGTTCGTCGGGACGGAATTTCTTTAGCTTTCGTATTGGTTGCTTTAAGGCTCTCGCGGACATTATTTATGTTCTATGATATATCATTTTAAATAATAGTGCGTACCATAATATCCGGTTTTCTCATAAGCAGAAGTGTTTTCACTTTACAAAGTTTGGGAGAAAAACATAACTGTAATGTCTCGATCAGAGCTAGTTAGCTTTTCTTTGTTGCAGGGATAAGTTGCATTGTCAAGAAAGCAACAATGCTTTTTTGGCAAATTATTTTCTTTTAGGTGTTGTTTAACCTAGAAAAGCGTAAGAACAAAGAAAAAGTGGTGGGTTTAAGGTAATGATGTGAAATGGTTTAGACAAAACAAATGTAAACTTCAAATAAAGTGCTGACCTCTTTAGTAAAATGTTCATTATCCTTTCCTTGCTAGCTTCCTTTCTGGTGTTTGTTCAGCGGACAAAACGAGTCTTTTGCTACGAAAAAAAATTCAAAATAGACCGGTTTCATCAGCATTATAAATTAGCTGTGATGTGAGAGACATTCCCCGGATTGTTTCATGTATTTTTTCCATAAATGGATTAACTGCACAATTGTTACATGAAAAGTTTTCACCGCTTTTTTATTTTAATGTTATTACAAAATGGCTTTGCTTAATCTTGTAAACCACCCAACCTTGACTAGCTCTAAAATTCCGATCTTCTTTAAATAGCTAATTGAAATGGTTTGCTTTTCGGCAGAGTAAATCTGTTGAAACAGGAACGTGCTTCTCTATTTGCTTTGTTAGCCATTCAAACAAAGCATTTTCCATTTAAGGCATTTCAGATTTCCTTAAAGTCTTTCTCTTCTCTGGTCCATATGCTTCCTGGATTTCAATCGTATACCCGTAATTTTTGACCTTGACATACCATGATTTTCGGCTAATGCAAATCCAGGATGTAAAGCATTCAGCTCGCGTAAAATTATATACTTATCTTTTATCGATAAAAATCGATAAATTTTTTATTTAGGTGGCATTACCACCAAAAACTTATTTTATCCCACAAAACGAAACAGAATAAAAACAAACAAACCACGCACGACGCAACTCACTAAAAAAAAAAAAAGCCAGAAAAAAATTATTACATATCATAACAAATATAGGGACATTTTACAGTCCGGTTGAGGGAACTGTTGGATAACCTATTCCTATTCCTATCAATCATTAAGTGGCCTTGAAGGATCTTTTTTTCTAAAAATGCGCCCACTAAAAGTGGGCATGACAGAAAATGTTATAAAGGGTCTTGCATTAGCGGCTTGTAAACTTCAAACTTTCAGTGTGAACGCACCCTTAAACCGATTATCGAACTGTCAATGTCAAAATATTCAGTAAAATTAATATTTTCATCATGGTAAGTACACGAAGGAACTTTTTTAACAAATAATACGAATTTATAAACCGAAGTTCCGAGTCGGTGGTCGCAACTTTCAGAGCGTTAACGCCAATTTTCGGCCGTAATTATCGCCCCAGCAACTCATAGTCTAGTGAAAAAATTTGAGTCAGAATATTCGCTACTTGATGTTGCCGTACCAGTGAGACTACGTTTTGCCCGAAGTGTGGAGAATATTGCTGGCGTAGAGGCATCCGTCGCAAACCAGCCAAATCAGTCAATTTCACGGCGCGGCGTTCTCAAGAATTGGGCTTCTCCTAGACGATTTCATGTCGAATTTCGCATACGGATCTTGGCCTACACCCTTACAAGAACAACCTGACTCAAGAAGTAAGGCCACTTGATCATATGAAGCGACGTGCGTTCTCGAATCGGGCTCTGGACATGAAGAAAATGAAGAATTTCATCGCAAAATCATCTTCAGCGATGAATTTTTGGTTAAACGGCTTCGTGAATAAGCAAAAATACCTGAAAAATACCCCAAAATAAAATACGTTGAAACGATGTATGTTCAGGATGAACAATGATCTGCCGATACATCTTTTTGATGTCGGCGTTAAAGACGTAGCGATAGAAACGCCACTTCAAAATTATAGTTGTTAAATCGGTTTGTAATACCGGATCAGTGCACAACATGTCATTTAAACTAATTCCATTGCTTGACGGACACGAGGCGTTAAAAACTACCCGAACCTTTGTTGTAGTACTATCTGGTTTTAAAACCGCGTGATGTGGCATATATGTAGTAACTGCATACCTGATGGTTTTTAATAATTTCCTCAGGTGAAACAGCCTCCATATGTCCCAGTTTGACATATTCTTGAACAACCTCATTATACAAGGGGCGCAAAAGTTGTCAGGTGGCGCAAAAGTTGTCACCCGATGTTCTTTCGCTGTAATTTTTTTTATGAATGAAAAACTTTGGTTCTGCTTTTGGATTATGTCATTTGGTGTCTTAAGTTTTTTCTGTATAGTTAACTTCACAAATGTCAAAGTAGAATTTACATTTGCCGCCATTTGCAAAAATTATAGATTCTTCCGATAGGATGATGACTTTTGCGCCACCTTGTATTTCGACCGAAGGTTCGGATTTTTTGCTAATGATTTCCTCATGCGATGAAGCTGTTTTATAGCTTGGTTTCTTGAATGGCCCATCGAGGCAATAGGTCTTTTAAATGGCAGATGAACTATATAACTACCGTTGCCGTTGCGAGTAGTTGTATCTGAGTAAAGTTGTTCGCAGAAGATATCTTCGCTTGATACCGTATTTCGTTCAAATATCTTCTCAACTTTCCAAAACTTTGCAATTTGTTGATCTACCGAAGTCTCGCAAAAATACGACACAAATGTGGAAAAGGAATTAACATGTTGTTGGGAAAGAGGTCCTGAGAGTACCCATCCGAATATGGTGTTCTGGGCTACCAGAGATCCTAAAACGTCTGACTTCAATCCTTCCAGGACAATTGAAGGATACAAGTCTGATCCAATCACCATATCTATCTTTGAAATTTCATAGAAATGGGGATCTGTGAGCTCCAATCCAATTGGTGCTGTAACTTCATCTCCATGTTTCATGCATGAAGGCAAATCCCCAGTGAGGCGTTTCAAAACAATTACGTTAGCGAAAATGGTGAAATTTGGAACATATTTTGAGGCAATACAAAGCGAACACAATTTTGATGCCGTTGTTGGTATCATTGAACTCATTCCGGATATCTGAACCTGTATCGGCTTCACTGGTAAATTTAATCTTCGTTGCGCATCTTCCGAGATAAATGTAACCTCTGATCCTGGATCCACCAGCGCACGAAGCGTAAATTTACTTCCCAGGTGATGGATATCTATCAAAGCCGTTGCTAAAATTATCCACTTGTTGTTACCAGCAAAGAAAGATTGAACTCGATAGGGATTTGAGTTTTCAGTTGACTGTATTGTTTGAGATTGTGGGTGTTGTCGGCAAAAACAATAAACACAACCAATTTCGTTTGGGGAGTTTATTATCTGAATTAAAATGATATTCGTTATAATTTACATATTTATAGTACAAAAAGATAAACGTAAAAGTAATTCCCTTACTTATTTGCTTCCTTTCTTCTCGGCGAACGTCCGTGGAATAATGCAACAAAATAAAAAAAAACGCGGAATAATTGGCGTCTGTACAGCTGACGTCTGTCAATCAGACTTCTGTCCAGCTGACGTCTGTCAAGCTGACGTTAGGAGTTACCGCCTAATGTTTAAACTGGAACATCCCACCCCCCGTGAGTCGAGACGCGAGATTCACCAACAACATCCAGTTTGGCCAGTTTAGAGGCTGGCCTTCGCAGCATGCTTGTAGATGTTTTGACGATAGCTGATCGAACCTGACCATCAGGCGCAGTTCTCGATGATTTTGCCCCGTTTCCATTCGCATCTGCAGTGCATTTCTGTAACTTTTCGTTATAATACAGAAAGAAATATCACTTTTGTGTAACGAAAGGTTTATAACGAACAATTGTTTTAAAGTGTTTCTGTAACTAAGAAAAGTCACCTTTCGTTATGTTTATGGTGAACTGTTATCGATGTAATCGAAACTTTTCCTCCACTAAAATAAATGCATAAACATCTGTCACATCTGTCAATTTACACGTATATATTTGTTTTGTTTACTCTTATTTTTGTTATTCGTAAGTACAAATAATATATTATATACGTATGTGCGAATGTATCAATTTATTATCAATGTAATAATTTCTTAGTGAATCAAATTATGATAGCTGCTGCATTTTTTGCCTTATTGGAGGACCAAAGGAATATGTTACGCGTTCATCGGCGACATCTGAGGGATGCTACTGACCCATTTCATTTGCCGGAAGCTCGATTTGAAGAGCTATTCCGTTTTAAAAAAGATCCCGCAATAGCCTTATTACAAGAGCTAAGTCCTTATATGAAAAGTGGCGAAAGGCGTACATTTGTCCCAAAATCATTACGAATGACTGCAGCATTACATTACTATGCGACAGGATCATATTTGAGAGACGTAGGACAAGATTTTGTTTGCTCATTAAGCAAGCTAGGTACATAAAAAAATATTGTCTATGTATTTATATTTTTACAGATTTTTTTTTATCTGCGGGTTTTCCTGGGTGCATTGGTGCGATTGATTGCACCCATATTAAAATTAAAAAGCCGGCCGCTGATGTTGAATGCTGCTACATAAACCGAAAGGGCTATTTTTCCAAAAATGTTCAACTTATTTGTGACTACAATTTGAATATACTGTCTGGGAACGCGCGTTATGGTGGCAGTACCCATGATGCTTTTATATGGGAGAATAGCAAGTGTAAAGAGTTTTTGAAAAGGCAAAATGCCAGTGGTGTGAATTCAAGTTGGCTTATTGGTGATTCTGGCTATCCACAACAACCACTGTTAATGACACCATTTCGAAATCCAGATACGATTGGCCAAAATAATTACAATGCTTGCCACATTCGGGCCCGAAATTGTGTTGAAAGGCTTAATGGAGTGTTGAAAAAAGTATTTCAATGCTTATCACATGAACGGGGTGTATTGGTTAAACCAGCATATGCAGGATCAATAATAAATGCGTGTTTAACCTTACATAAAATAAGATTGAAAAAAATTTACCCATTCCAGACATAAATGTACCGTCAAATTTAAATATGGATGTTCGAAGAAAATCATGGAACTTGTAGTGTGCTAAATCAAGGCAGAAGATGTCGAGATAATATAGTACGAAATTATTTTAACTAACCTCGTGTAAACTAGGTATTAGTGTCTTACAATACTTATGTATGTATGCAGAAAAAAATCAATTTACAATGTAAAAAGAGCAAAGTAGTATTGACGAAAATTCAAAAATTTATTTAAATAACAAAAAAAGTATTTCATTTCAACAAAAAAAAAAACAATTCATTTTAAATAATAATAATAAAAAAATAGCTATGTATATTATTTTTCGCATAATATTTTAAGAGAAGCGTCAATGGATTGCACGGAGGCATATATGTCTTTCGCTACGGACAGGAACTGATTAAAATCCTCCTGTCGTTTGCGCTCCTGCTCGGCAAGAATGTTTTTCACTTGCTCAAATGCACTGAAGAAAGTGGCAGTGCGTGGCATTCTGTCTGGTGTGGGTGGTGGCACGTTAGTGGGTATGGTTGATGGCAGTTCAACATTTGGGGTTTTTTTGAGGTGTATGCAACAAGTCATCGAGTGATTTTTGCAGTTCTTCCTCATTTTTGCAGTTTCATTCATCTAAATATGAAACTTTGTGATTAAAACTAAATATTTTTTCTTTTTTATACGAAGAAATTACCTCTTGGAACCCCGACTCCACAGTAACGCCATCGCCATCAACAAGTGCAGCTGGAAAAAAATCCGCTGCCAGTTGCCCATACAGCATTAGCCGCTTTGCCGCTGTTTGGGCCACCAAATTGACCAGTACCAACATTTCGGTGGTTTTTCAAAAAATCTAATAGTTTTTGTTTTTGTTGTTTGGTTATTTTTCCACTTCTTACTTTTTTCTGTAAATATTTATTAATAATATAAACAATATAAACAAAATATCACAATTTGTTCAGCTTACCTCGCTCATCTTTATTTTGGAGCAAAATATCACTACAATTTTTTTAGTGATATGATAACGAATGTCATAACGAAAGAAATAACGAAAATGCCTTTCACCAGACTTACAGAAACACCACACATCGTTATACTAGTGAATTCGATATATCGTTCGTTATTATGCATAACGAAAAGTTACAGAAACGCACTGCTGGTTTCGTTGTCATCACATACAATAATAATGTCGCCCACCTCCAACGGCCTCGTCCGCTTATGCCACTTGGTACGACGTATAAGAGTTGGAAGGTACTCTAATACCCATCTCTTCCAAAATGTTTGCTTCAACTGCTGCAATGTTTGCCACTGTTTACGTAGATGAACTCTGGTATCGACTTCCGGTGTTTGAACATAGTTTGGACAACCCAACAAAAAGTGATTGGGTGTGAGTGGTTCGGCTGTATCGCTTTCTATGGGCAAGTGTGTGAGAGGACGCGAGTTTATTAAATTTTCTGCTTCAATCAATAGGCTATGAAGTGTTTCCAATTGGGGAGCTTTCTCCTTTAGCGTGAAAGCCAATACATTTTTCACGCACCGCACTATCCTTACCCACACTCCTCCGGCTGTTGGATTACCGGGAACATTGAAAACCCATTCAATACCACGACGTGCGCATTCTTGTGCTAACCCGCCGGTACTCCTCGGCGGTTCACAAAATTTCGCAAGCACAGGATGGCTGCATCGGTCGATAGATCTTTTGCAAGCTCTAAGTGGATGGCTCGCACTGTCAGGCATGTAAACAATGCGTCCCATCTCTTTTCGCATCGGCGTCTGATAGTGACTTGGACAGGCCCGAAATAGTTCACCCCTGTATACGAAAATGGTCTAACGTAGGGTGTAAGTCGATCGGTAGGTAATTGACCCATTAACGGAGGGTCTGGAACTGCCGACAGGTTTTTACAAAGCTGGCAAGTCTTCCTTACCAGTCGCCGAATGCTTGGGATCCAGAACTTCGTACGTATAGCACAGACTATTGCATCCTGATTCTGATGTTGAAATACCTCATGGTAGTACTGAGCTATAATTTTCGACACCGAATGGTATTTGGGCATGATGATTGGTCTTCTCACATTTATGGGTACACACGTAGCGTTATCGATGCGACCACCCAACCGCATTACGTTATGCTCGTCCAGAATTGGGTTCAGTCGATATATCAAACTCGTTCGTGGGATTATTTTGTTTGACAAAAGGAGGGACATTTCCTTTTTAAATGATTCCTCTTGAACCAATCGACAAATATGTATTTCAGCTAGTCTTATTTCCTTAATTGACAATTGTAGATCGGATGAAGTCCACTTGTCTTCGAAATTTCTCTTGATTTTGGCCTTGAATCTCAAAACTGCCCTCCGAACCCAACACATTACTCTCAGCAGTCTGTAGTAATTTGAAAATTTTCCAAAGTTTATGGACGTATAATTATCCTTTGAAATCGAAAAAAACACACTTTGCTCGCCTTTCCTTCACTTCATTGAAGACAGCTATATCGTTTGGCTCTGCTGGACACTTTGTAATGGGATCTTTTAAAAACGAGGGGCCCTTTATCCATATTGAGTCAATCGATGCTTTTCTTTTGGGTCTGGTAGCATCGTCGGCGGGATTTAGTGCTCCTGGTACCCATCTCCAGCTTTCGATTTCTGAGTCTTCCAAAATTTCGGATATCCGATGCGCGACGAACTGTTTATAGGAACGGCTGTCAGATCTTATCCAATTGATAACGGTTTTGGAATCAGACCATAACGTAACTTTGTTTGGTTTAACATCATGTGCCTCTAGAATCATATATTTCAGCCTCACACCCAACACTGCCGCTTGCAGTTCAAGTCTTGGGATGGATAGGGCCTTGATGGGACTGCATCTTGTCTTTCCAAATTTAAGCATAAAGCAAAACTGGTCGGTGCTTGAATCCCAATACATGCCAAGAATCTTTTCCCTTGAGTCACTGCGGCATATATCTGTTAGATCTGATGGTGACGTAAGAGAAGAAGACCCATTAACGGCGTCAATTAAGCTTTGCGAGTTGGAAACAAACCCTCTTAGTTTAATCCCGGCTTCACTATGAATTTGTGTTACTATTCTGGTTACTGTAATGGCTTCGGCAACGGTATCGAAACTATCCACATAATCATCGACATAATGACAGTCGACGATCGCCTTGACCGCTCTCGGATAAGTTTCTTTATATTGGTTTGCGTTTAAATTTTGTATATACTGTACGGAGCATGGCGAACTTGTTCACCCAAAAATCATCGCACTCATAACGTATATGTCTGGGGGCCTCAGTACATCTCCATCCCTCCATAAAAACCTTTGGGCGTCTTGGTCTTACTTCCGAATGTTTATGCGGTGAAACATTTCATGTATGTCTGCGCATACACCTATTTGTTTCTGGCGGAATCTCAGCAAAATTGATAAAAGTGGCTTTGGCTGGTACAATTCTGGACCCTTCAGTAGTATGGTATTAAGCGACGTCCCATTGACTGAGGCGGCAGCATCAAAAACGTGTCGCAGCTTGCTCCCTTTGTTGACTGTTGACATTGCAAGTAACGAAGTGGGGTAAATACCAAGTACGTTTAGAAGTAATGGCTAATTCATCTCGCGTAAGCTTTCTAGCATAGTTTTTCGACACATAATTAAAAATTTTCTGTTTGTACCACTCGGCTAACCTAGGATCTTTCTCAAGTTTTCGTTCGACCAGTTGCAATCGCCTAAGGGCCATAATGTAGATGTCTTCTAATTCTACATCATCGTTTTTCCAGAGAAGACCAGTTTCATACCGTCCGTTTACTTTGGTTGTCGATTCCTTAAGAATTTTTTCAGCTCTTTTGTCGGCTTCGGACATGATGTGCTTCGTCGGTTTGCTTGAAATATTCTCGATCGCAAAATATTCAAAAACTTGTCGCTGCAAATCGTTTATGGTTGATTGCTCTTCACAACCAATATAGCTGACAATGGCTTCTGAATAACTTTCGTCATTCGACCCGAACAGTGTCCAACCTAATTTGGTGTTATGGACAGAAAATCGCTCGTCTAAGTTTAGTACAGTTATCGGTCGAACAAGATTTGTATGTGGTATGCCAATAAACATTCGAGGCACGGCATCTGCATAATCTTCAATCGGTACTTCCTTCAATGCAGCGAACCGTTTTTGAAAATCTTTGAGGTTTAAGCTTTGGGCTGGCAATAAAAATTTTATTTGTCGTTCGGATGTTTCGCATGTGATGCGTGGTGGCATTGTTATACGACCCTGATATCTCCAGGTCTACGTGCTGGGATAATTCGCTTGTGGTTTGGTTGCCGATCCACCTGAGTGATATGTCTGACTTGCCCCTGAGACCAATAGAATTTGCTACCTTCTCCTCAATCAATGAAATCTTTGCTCATCATCGATGAATGCCATTATAGTGCAAGAACCCTTTGGGCCACTCAAGCGCACAGGCAGAAATTTAAAAAGCGTTTTCTTATTGCACTGCTTGTTTGCGATTGTGCTTATCTTTGCTTTTTCTGGTACAAGTGACGATTCATTTGAGGAGACTTGTATGGCTGTGTGAGAAGGGGATGAGTCATGCAGTCTTCTGCATTTGCGGCAGGATGAAATTCCGCATTCTCGTCGATTGAGGCATTTCGAAACTCCGTGACCCGAACGCAGGCAACAAAAGCAGATATGATTAGTTAGTTAGTTAGTTTTATTTGACTTTATTTCATAAAAAATATATTTAGATACATTTTATTGTTATCTTAAGTCTATTGGTTTGGCCAAGGCCGTCCACCAGATTGACATTTTTATTATTAATATTTCCTTTTTTTTTTTTTTTTTTTTTTTTTGTATAGATATACGTACATAGCTAATCTATATAATTTTTAGAATAACATAACGAATAGATATTTTTAGCGTAATAAAGATAATAATCACTGAATCGTTTTATAAGTTTATTATCTAAAAATCGCCTTCCAATATGCGTCGCCTGTAACGTAGGGCATTTACAGCATACTTATATAGTTCATCGAAACCACGGTCTCCATTTAAAAAACTTAACGTATCCTCCATCTCTAGTACTTGTGATCCAAAAAACTTCACACGAAATTCTCTTAGAATAGGACGTCTAGCGAGAAAGTGAAATACATCCTTTCTTTCCCTTAGATTACATAGATTACAGATGATTGGAAGTTCTGGTCGGTGTGGTATGTAGTTCAGACTTAATAATTCTCCTCTGATTTTAAATATAGTGCTTATTTTTCCAGTTGAATTACAATTCAAAAAGTACGTTTTTTCTTGCAGATTGTAGCTCAATTTACTGTATAACATTCTGTACTGTGATGACTGAGCTTCATTAGCACATGAATCGTACAGGTGATGACCTGTTTCTTCCAGCATAGTACCGAATTTAAGTTTTAGGGATACGGCATCTTCGCTGCGTGAAAAATTTAGGTTAAGCCCACAGTTTTGTGCTATTTTTTCCCATTCTTGGACAAGGCCTCCTCTTGTTGAAATTATGTGGGAAAGAATTACCTTTGGTAACCGTTCTGGCTTCATTCCCATTACTTTTACAACATAATTGAAATGAGATTTGAGTGTCTCCAAAGACAGAGGGGCTGTCCCGGTTTCTAAGTAAAGCATATAATTGGGGGTGTTACTTGGTAACCTAAAAACTCTTTTTATGCTATAGCGTTGAAATTTTTCAACCGCGGTATATGAGTTGTATCCCCATATTTGAGCTCCATATAACATTATAGTTGTTGCAGTAGCACGAATGATTTTTTGTTTCGAATTGTGTTCGATGTATTTATTTTTGATACATTTTCCCCAAACTGCAGAAATTGCGCGCTTAGCTTCTTTTAGTTTGGTTTCAAGATGTTTATTCATGTTTAAGTTAGATGCAATCAATACTCCTAGATACTTATAGTATTTAACTATTTCAATGCGCTCTCTTCCATACATCCAAGCTTCATTCCTCGAGTATCGCCCGCCGTCACTTCTGAATATCATGATCTTTGTTTTGCTCAAGTTAACAGACAGATTCCATGTAGTACAGTAGCTTTTTAGTCTGTTTATCATAAGCTGCATACTATTTACTGTCTCTGCTAAGAAGACAATATCATCTGCATACATTAATGCGCAAATTTCGACTCCGCCTCCAATATTGTCTGTTATATCGTTGATAAACAAAATGAACAAGAGTGTACTTAGGATACATCCTTGCTTAACTCCCATGGTTGTCGCGAACTCTTCAGACGTGCTGCTCCCATCCCACACCATTGCTATATTGTTTTCATACATGGCTTTCAAAGTGTTAATAATTTTGCTCGAAATGCCTATTCTGTAGAGTTTATAGTATAGTGCATCGCGTGCTATGGAGTCGAAAGCTGCACTAAAGTCAACAAATAGGGCATATAGCTTCTTCTTTCTTCTCTTGTACATATCGGCTATATTAACAAGTGTGAAAACACAGATATGATTATCTTTAACTATATTCCACCGCTCGGATACAGGAATGTTTTTAAATTTCGAACATTGATATAGTCGATGGCTTTGTTCACATGCAATGCAGTTTGTTCTTTTCTTATCCTTCTCGTCTTTCTTTTTCGATACAGTGTATACAGCACTACTATGCTTTGGCTTCCTATTGTAGGTATTAGGATACATTTCTGTTGCCATAGAAATGAATGTGGCAACTTGTTTCAACCAATTATTAAATTGGCATATGTTCGGGTAGGCTGGCGAAATAGCAAACGTATGCTTTGCCCATTCGTCTCTCTTACTGAGTGGCAATTTACCGACTAATTCATCCAGTAATGTTGGATCTGACAGATGTGGTGTCGCACCTGCGTTCGCCAGGAACATTGTTAGATTTGAGACCATTGTGCTAAAGTTCACGATTTCGCTGATCTTGGAATCCTATATCATTGGAAAGGCCGCGCCTTTGCTAATTGGCTTCTGATTAAAATTTCCGGACGGCCGTATCGAAATTCCAATGTACTCATGACCGTACTGACACTACTTGGATGTATAAGTCAACTATTTGTTTGGCAGTACCTTTTAGTGCCTTCTGAAGGCGCGTGAGGTTCTCCAAGTCTGTACAGCCATAAGCAGCTGTTGTCTCGATATACGCGACCGCAAACATTGGCCATTGTTCGGGCGAACCAGAGAACTCAGGCAAATCTTGCAGTTTTCTGGGGTGGTAATGTTGGTTCGAAGGAAGAGGCATTGAGTGTGTTGTTGGCGGCAATAGTGTTGGCTCGGGCGGCGCAGATGGGTTTCGTTGTAAATCGGGATAATTTGGCAAAGAATTATAATTATTTATGTACGTACCTGGCAAATATTGGTTTGTAGGACCAGCTCCAAAGTTGTTTGTTGCGGCGTATGTTGCACTGAATATTGGATGGCTGCTGATGGTGGCTGGCGGAGCAATTGAAGTTGTGGCGGCAGATGACGAAGCGGTGTGATGAAGCGGCGAGACATTGCTACTGCTTGGCGAAAATATGCTGGCGACGACTGGATTTGTGGAAACGGGCATTTGGTTTCCGGCTGTGGCACCGGGAGACTCCTGAGAGATAAATAGCTGCTGCTGGAGTTCGCTTTTTTCGTGCTCTGGCTTGGCCAGAGACAATTGTAGATCCTTGATTTACTTGCACAAATCGGCAGCTGTGATACCACTCTCAATTTGTGTTGTTTCGTCTTCATCATCGCTGGATGATTTCGACTTCATTGGCGTCGAAGTCATTTTATTTGAATTTTTAGTTTTCCTTGGCATATGTAAATATGGCGGACATCAAAGCCAAATTCGCACAAAATTATTTGTCGCGACGGCAAAATGGCGACGGCAAAATTTGTTCCAAGAGTCGTGTCCTCCAAATAAATAATAAAGATGTTGTCGGCAAAAACAATAAACACAACCAATTTCGTTTGGGAAGTTTATTATCTGAATTAAAATGATATTCGTTATAATTTACATATTTATAGTACAAAAAGATAAACGTAAAAGTAATTCCCTTACTTATTTGCTTCCTTTCTTCTCAGCAAACGTCCGTGGAATAATGCAACAAAATAGAAAAAAACCCGGAATAATTTTCGTCTGTCCAGCTGACGTCTGTCAATCAGACTTCTGTCCAGCTGACGTCTGTCAAGCTGACGTTCAGAGTTACCGCCTAATGTTTAAACTGGAACAGTGGGGATGCTTGTATTGCATTCCCAATTCCCGAAGAGGAGGGAATATTTTGGGACGAGTTCGACGGAGTTGGATGCAAAAGTGTATGGTGCTTTTGTTTACACTGCATACATGTGTGAACACTTTTACAATCCTTATGCAAATGCGTTGAGGATAGGCAATTTGTGCAACAGCCGAATGAATTTACCTTGGTCAAGCGATCCGTGATACTTAACTGCAGAAACGCTGGACATTGCCGAAGAGAATGTGAACCATTGCACAGTTTGCAAGTAAATTTATTTGCTTTGGAATGAAACGCCTTATGTTTTGCTTTATGGGGAGAAGGGAGTTGACCTCTAAATTCGTATTTTGACTTAGAAGGAAATTTAATGTCGTATATAGTTTCTAGCACACGGTAACGGCTTGTTAAAAACGAATCCATTTCACTCCACGACGGAATGTCTCGGGGTTTCTGAAGGGAGTGTTCCTACAATGCAAGAGTATTTTCCGGTAACCGATTGGAACATACATAAATACACGAGAATCGGATCCCAAGTGTTCGTAGATACATCATGGGCTTCGAGAATCCATAAACAATCATTCATCTCCCGCTAGAGATCCTTAATGCTTTTGCCAGATTAGATTGCAATCGCATTTAAATTAAAAAGCTTCTTTAATTGGTTATTCACCTAGATTCTCCTATTCGCGTACTGATCGGAAAGCGCTTTCCACGCTAATTCAAAACTATCTGCGGTAAGTGGGAACCTCGTTACAATATCATTTGCATCCTTCTTAGTTTTCGAGCGAAGGTAAAATAAGTTTTGTACCGAGCACAATTTCGCCTGATTTATATATACCGCGGTAAACATATCTCTTGAACGACGGCCAAGTGAGATAAACCCCGTAGAAGGTTTCAGTGCCACAAGGTGGAACCTTTATGCACTGTTCTGGGCTTAAATTTTGAGAGGAAGCATTTGGAATACCGTCTTCTTTAATAATTGCCAATTTAGATGCAGTCTCGATAATTTCACTTAGGCACGAAATATATGTGTTAGACGACAACCGATATTTGGCTTTGATTGGCTCCAAATCTTCATCCGTCTTCGCTTGCAGGTACAGAGTAGAACATTTCTTAATATCGCACCAAAGTTCTTTTAGTTCGATTTTATGTGCTTCTAAAGCACTAAGAGTATGATCTGTCACCGGTATTTGTTGAAAATAAGAATGAAATTCTATAAGCTGATCCGCTGCAGCGATAAAATTCTCTAGCTGAGACATAATTTTGTAAGTAATTGAAAAAAACCTAGCCTCAAACAAATAATTGCTCAAACGCGTAACCAATGTTCAAACGGGAAGCAAATTCGCACTATTAAACACTCTTAACTTTATGTTATAAGACGAATAGGAGATTCTTGAGGTTTAGATTCATGTACAACACCAATAAAGTGAGGTTAGGGTTTATATAACTTGATATTAAAATTAATATATTGCACTTTTCATAAAATATGCACGCACCTATTAACAATATTTGAATCTCCTTAGCTGCTTCTGTTCTTCCTTCTGCTGGTTTAGTCTGGAATATAATTTCCCGTTGAACTATCTTCACGTTTTATTATGTGGACTTGGTGGGCTGCTAAGCGATCTGAGCGCTGGTACTGCGACGATGTTGTCAGTGCAAGTGGTGGCTTAATGACTGGCTTTCTTCTTATGCAATGTGAAGAATGTGTGTTGGGGAGCACAAAAATCTTCTCGTGGCTCGTAGAACTGGTGTATGACGTGGATTGGTGAGAATTTGGGAGAGCAAATGTAATGCCCTTTGGATGATCTTCGACGATCGCTGTGCTGTTACGGTTGCATATGCTGCTTTGCGTCGTCAATATTTTGGAACGATAGGTTTGAGGATTACTCTAATTTCGGTTGATACGATCGTTGATCTTTTATGCTGATACGAACGTTGAGCCAGTGGGCAAGATGCAGGGATCTTCTTTACTGCTCCGATCGTTGTCGTGCGGGGCAAGATGCAAGTATCTTCTTTGATGGTACGATCGTTGATTGTGGGGGGCACGATGCAGGGTTTATGATGATTTGACTGAAGAGAGTACGGCTTACACTTCGACGATCGATTTATGTAGATATAGGAATCTGAGGCCGATATGCAGTTTCGTTTTTCATGCAAATTTGCGAATGAAAATTGATGAGTATTTTAAGAAATACTATTCGGCTTGAAAGGACCAAATGTTGGGGTGAGTAGTATCGCCGGCTGGTTGCTCGTTGAATTCCGTTGAGGCACAAGAAAATAAGAAGAATTTTCGTTCTGGTTATTCAGAATTCTTTATTCTCTGTCTGATGAAAGGTCTTATTTCGACGAAGTTAAATTCACGAAGAAAATTATACATGAGGCAATTAAGGAAGATGGCTGAGCGGTTTCCGATCTCAAATAGATTGTATGAAGTGACATCTACCAGTTCATGGCGAAATGACTACTAGAATTTTAAGTTACGTTGAATGATCTTTGCCATGAACAGGAATACTGTAATATTTTTGAGTTTTATTTTTGAGTGTTGTTAATTTATAAGGTGTTTGAAGAAATCAAATATAAAGAAAGGAGAAAAAAAAATATTTAGCTTAATTGCAATTTCTCGGCCTGAGAGTCCTAACTCCCAAAGTCTTTACGGAACCCATTTTTTTAACTAAATAAAAACAGTTCTTTTCAACGCTTTTTTAAATATTCTTAACAAAACTTTGAAAAAATCGCTGATTTGAACTCCTGCAACGAAATATTCGCAATGGCCTCATCCTAGTGGCGTATCTTTTTATACGCTTTTCAAGTATTTCATTGTTTGATCTTTTGAAATTCCAGCGGTCGTTTCTTATTACTTTTGGGAAAATATGTACCTGTTCACAGGTAGTAAAAGTTTCTGGGTATAAAATTTCCAACAGGTATAAAGACTGAAAATCGATTGCAAAATGTATGGATTCATCCTTGTGATCGCCAGTGTATTTTGCAGTCATTAAATTAAGATCAATGTCGAGCACAAAAATATGTACAAATCATATAAACCATTATGTATGTTACATACACATGTATGTTATGCTTACTCATGTGTCTTACCCCGATAAAATGCGATTATACTCTTATTATCTATTTCCGGCATCTGCTGAAAGGAATAAAATTAAATTTCAAGATGATTTTTTAACCATTCACAAATTTTTACTAATGATTTGTAAAAATATAATCGTATTTTGCCTATACTGTATAGTGTATATTGCTGCAGTAAACAAGCCAAACAAGAAAAACACTTTGCGGACCAAAAACAATAAGCTATTAAAAAAGTGTATAATTATAAAGGGGCAACGAGGTCATTTCAACACAGATATTTACCAGGTGATTTTGAAAGTGGAAATAATAATACTCTTTTTTTCAAACTGCTTTTTTCAACTCAATTAAAGCAAATCAAATACAGCTATCTACGTTTAATCTTTATTGGAACGATGCTTTTCCTGATTATAAGTGTAAAAAAATTTATTACATTTTTATTATTTTATTTTTAAAATAATGGGTGAGAGAAAAAGTGATTTGAAACCAGTTCTTGTAAAAGCGCGAACGTTTTCGTACGACCCAGCCACACCTCATTTCAAATGAGATGCTCCTTTCTCCTACCATTTTTTGAGGGTATTGCAATTTTGACTTCTATGCAGTTTGTGTGATGCCTTATAATTGGTCGTTCACCCCTCGAAGTTAAGTCTAAAAATTTAAAACTATAATAGCTTATAAAGTGTAAATTCAATCACATCTTAATTTTAATAATAACATTATTTGCAATATGAACGTTAAATTATTATTTTTAAGTGGTTTTCACAAGAGAAAAATAAAAAGGGTGAGAGCACTATCTGTTGTCTATCGACAAGTGTCGAAAGTGCCAAAAGAAAATATGAATTTCTTAATTTCATTTTTAATTCAAAAAGGTAAAATCAGACTCTCATTTATTAAAAAAGAAGAAAATCTACATAAATGAAAATTTAAATATTGAACTACCAAGAGTTTTTTCAAAATTTGCAGGTTATAACCGACGAGTAGAGCCCATTTAAAACTCTCTACATACATCATTAACTTCAATGTTTTCGTTAAGTTTCTAATCCAAGTCGCATTCATTCTTCATCTCCCTTAATGACGGTTAGGCTATGATCACTTAACTGCATTCCTACTGGTCCACCTCTTGGGTTCACCAGTTTGACCTCAGAAAATAACTGCAGGCCTCCCGGTTTTATACCACTTCATCGCTGAGGCCAATCAACAGGAGTTTTTAGGTCTGCCTCTCTTTCGCGTTTGTATTGGAACGTTGATTGATATGAACTTTTTGACAGGATTCATAGGATCTCTCCTTTGAACATGAATCTTTGTTACTCCTACTGCCATCTTCATCTCAGCTGCCTTTAATTTGCCCTCATACTTTTAGTACGGTATCCAATGAACCGCATGTGAGCGCCGGGCGCACAACTGCGGTGTAGAGCCTTCGTTTCAGCTTAGGGGAATTTTTTGATCATATAAGATGGGTTTGTCTCCCCGCCACTTCCTTCACTCTATGCTTACGCCGTCATCACATCTAGTTTCGCTATTGAGCATAGCTTCCAGATATTTGACCTTTTCGCACTTGGGAATCTCTTTTCCATTCATATAAATGTCTGGAATAGGTGGGAGTGGATCAGAGAACGGGCAGCACAAGTATTCTGTTTTTTGTCGGACAAATACGATACCCATTCCCCTTTGATCCTTGCTAATGATGGCTCAATCGTCAGAAATGCATCCATCATCGTCAAGCAGATAATTAAGGACTGTAATAAATATCAAGGGACCTAAGACGCTTCTTTTGTGTACACCGACTTTGATTGCGAACTCCTTGGTGACGCCATCGGGGTCTCTTACTCTTGTCTTTACTCCCTCACACATGCCCACGATCATCAAATGTCTTTTCAAAATCAACCAACACCATATGCAAAACCTTTAAGGAATCACGATATTTTTCCAGAATGATCCTTATGCGTCGGATTGCATCAGTGGTTGGTTTACCTGCGAAAAACCCGCACTGATCTTCAGATAGCCGTATTATTTTCCGGCTATCTAATACCCGCTCAACGATTTTCATGGTGTGTGACATAATATTGATTGAACGGTTTCACAGTCTCGCGAATTATGGGTTTGCCCACAATGTTTGTTTAAAAAATAAATTTTATTTCCTTTCTACTTCACAATTTTATTCCAACTGAACTTATCCTAATTCTACATTTACTTTTCACCTATCTTTGCAAAGGTGAACGTTTGCAGCGGAAACTCAGCAGACGCTGATTTATCAGTTTCGCGTTCACCCGTGCAATTCCAAGAACTAAAGGGTGATTTTTTTAAGGTTAGGATTTTCATGCATTAGTATTTGACAGATCACGCGGGATTTCAGACATGGTGTCAAAGAGAAAGATGCTCAGTATGCTTTGACATTTCATCATGAATAGACTTACTAACGAGCAACGCTTGCAAATCATAGAATTTTATTACCAAAATCAGTGTTCGGTTCGAAATGTGTTTCGCGCTTTACGTCCGATTTATGGTCTACATAATCGACCAAGTGAGCAAACAATTAATGCGATTGTGACCAAGTTTCGCACTCAGTTTACTTTATTGGACATTAAACCAACCACACGAATGCGTACAGTGCGTACAGAAGAGAATATTGCGTCTGTTTCTGAGAGTGTTGCTGAAGACCGTGAAATGTCGATTCGTCGCCGTTCGCAGCAATTGGGTTTGTGTTATTCGACCACATGGAAGATTTTACGCAAAGATCTTGGTGTAAAACCGTATAAAATACAGCTCGTGCAAGAACTGAAGCCGAACGATCTGCCACAACGTCGAATTTTCAGTGAATGGGCCCTAGAAAAGTTGGCAGAAAATCCGCTTTTTTATCGACAAATTTTGTTCAGCGATGAGGCTCATTTCTGGTTGAATGGCTACGTAAATAAGCACAATTGCCGCATTTGGAGTGAAGAGCAACCAGAAGCCGTTCAAGAACTGCCCATGCATCCCAAAAAATGCACTGTTTGGTGTGGTTTGTACGCTGGTGGAATCATTGGACCGTATTTTTTCAAAGATGCTGTTGGACGCAACGTTACGGTGAATGGCGATCGCTATCGTTCAATGCTAACAAACTTTTTGTTGCCAAAAATGGAAGAACTGAACTTGGTTGACATGTGGTTTCAACAAGATGGCGCTACATGCCACACAGCTCGCGATTCTATGGCCATTTTGAGGGAAAACTTCGGAGAACAATTCATCTCAAGGAATGGACCGGTAAGTTGGCCACCAAGATCATGCGATTTGACGCCTTTAGACTATTTTTTGTGGGGCTACGTCAAGTCTAAAGTCTACACAAATAAGCCAGCAACTATTCCAGCTTTGGAAGACAACATTTCCGAAGAAATTCGGGCTATTCCGGCCGAAATGCTCGAAAAAGTTACCCAAAATTGGACTTTCCGAATGGACCACCTAAGACGCAGCCGCGGTCAACATTTAAATGAAATTATCTTCAAAAAGTAAATGTCATGGACCAATCTAACGTTTCAAATAAAGAATCGATGAGATTTTGCAAATTTTATGCGTTTTTTTTTAAAAAAAAGTTCTCAAGCTCTTAAAAAATCACCCTTTATGTGTGTCTTAATATTATTTGCTTTGTAAGCTTTTTATAGTTGGCGTATGTAGTTAGGCTGATGACCTGCACCGGATGGATGTATGACGTTCCTGTTGTTGTTGTCGTTATGTTGGGCTTGTAACTCCTCCCCCCTTAGTGTAAAGCAAGGGCCAGGTAGCTTTATGGTATCTGGACTCGAGCGTTTGGAAGAAAGTTTCCTATGGAGATGGAGAATTATTGTAAGTATGGATGCAACAGTGATTATGAGTATGATGATGTATCCATCTCTGCGTTTGGTCTCCCAGTTTAGGATTTCCACTTGTTTTTCCTGCGAAAATTTGAATTCATTTAGTTTGTTTATATTTAGTGTCTGGATTGTATAGTTTGCTGATATCTGGTTATATGATGCTGGAAATATATGGGTTTTGTCCCAATAGGTGTTTGGTTTGTGTCTATAGATGATTCCGTTGATGTTAACTTCGCAGTTCTCATAATAAACTAAGGCTGAGCCGTTCAGGATTTGGTTGAATTTGTTGCAGGTTGAGTTGATGACGGTTGGTGAAGTGTTAATGAGGAGGATGTAGTTGCTTTCTGGTTGGGTGATTGATGACGTTTCGCCGACATCGGTGATAGCGCAATTTGCTGGATGATTCTTCATTATGTTTCCGATGCATATGGATTTTTCTGTTGATTCTTGATGTGAAGATTCTTTACAAATAAAAATATTTTCTACTCTAGGGCATTTTAAGTCGAAATATTGGATATTGTTTTCATTTAATAACATATATGGTTTTACAATTATTTCTTTTGTCTTATTTATAGGTAATGGTACTAGGTGGAAGAGGGAAAAGTTCTCTTGGGATAGGATAGGAATGCGGATGTTAAAGATGATTTTAGAGCCATTATAGTATGCTTGTAGTTCTAGCATCTCATACAGATGTTCGTTTGATTTAATTTCGATTGAATTGTTCAAAGTTTCTTGGATAAGTGTAAGTTCTTCAGGGTTAAGGATCATTTTTGGTATAATATTGATTTTGGCTAGAACAACGGCTTCGGAGATGTCGCGAATGTGGTTTGTTAGGAGATCAAGGTTGAAATTAAATTGGTTGAGGTATTGGATATGTGAAATCGTGTCAGAATTAGTACGGATAAGGTTATCCGATCGATTTTGAGAATATTCGAGGTACGTTTTTATGAGGTTTTGTTGACGGTTAATGTGTGTAGTTATGTTTCTAAATCTTTCAATCATTTGTTCGTTTAATTTTGATTTTGGGAATACCTCGCTAAGAAGATATTCTTGTTTCCGGTTTAATATTTCTATTTCCTTATTTAGATTTGTAGCGTCTTCTGCGTCCATGTTTCCTGTTATGAATTTAATAGCAGTTCCTAGTCCGTTAAAAAGTCCTCGTCTCTGTCTTACTTTTGGCGTTAGGAATTCGATTTTGGTGCGGAGATCTTCAAGTTTATGTGCAGTTATTTCTACAGAGGGTTTAAGGTTTCTAAGGTGATTAAAGTGTGATAGGGTTTCTTCGAGTTTGTCAACGTTTGTCATGTATTCTTCTAGGTTTACTATGTGAATAATATTGTAGTATGTTTTGATCGTTTTTGCTGTACCTAGTTGCAATGGAAGTATTCCTTGCAATTTTGTGAGGTCTCGAATTTCCAATTTTTGGGCGTTTGACCAGGTAAGCCTAATAAAATGGGTTAAAGTAGTTTTTAGTGGATAAGATAGATTTGTTACTCATTAGATGGTTTTGCTAATTTCTTTTTCTTCTTAATTCTAGATTTATGGAATTTCTTATTATCTACTGTTAAAAGTGTTACTCCATTATTTGTTTTTACCTTATGTTTAGAGAATCTAGGAGTTAGTTTGTTACGTCTACATTCTTTTCTAAAGATTATTTCGTTGTTTTCTCTTTCTTCGAGTTCCTCTCTTTTTTTGTTTAGTTTATCAATTCTTTTACTTGTGGATTGTTCTAATTTGTCCCTAATCATTGGGAATAGTTCTTCTTGAAATTTTGTTATTTTGGAAAGGTACTCATGTTCGTTATTGAACTTTATATTTTTATTGAATTTGTATGTTCTACCATAGAAAAGCTCATATGGGGTGAGTTGGGTGGAAGAATGAATTGCATTATTGTATGTGAATATTGTTTCTGAAAAGATACGAGGGCGGGTCAATAAGTCCGTGACTTTTTGAATTTCTGACCTCTTTACTGAAAAAGCAACACTGCCCCTGTCAACAGGCATCTGTCAGTTGACTCCTGTCAAAATTTAAACTTGCTGCGTCAGTTAGTTTGTGTTTGACAGCTATTTTTATCAGACTACTCACTAATTTGAGGAGAAAATGGTAAAAAGTGAATTTCGTGTGCTTATTAAGCATTATTTCTTGCGAAAAAAAACCATTACCGAGACCAAGGCTAAGCTTGAAAAATACTATGGGGACTCTGCACCATCGATTTCAATGGTAAAAAAGTGGTTTACTGAATTTCGTTGTGGCCGTACAAGCACTGAAGATGCCGAACGTCCTGGACGCCCAGTTGAGGTCTCTACACCCGAAACAATCGAAAAAATTCACGATATGGTGTTGGCCGACCGAAGATTGAAAGTGCGAGAGATTGTGGAAGCCGTAGGGATCTCGCATGGCTCAGTGGTTTCAATTTTGAATGATCACTTGGGCATGAGAAAGCTTTCCGCAAGATGGGTGCCGCGTTTGCTCACAGTCGACCACAAACGCAATCGTGTAACAACTTCACTGGAAGGTTTCGCGTTGTTTAATCGCAATATGAAGGAGTTTTTGCGCCGTTTTGTAACCGTGGACGAAACATGGATCCATCACAACACACCAGAGACCAAACAACAGTCAAAACAGTGGGTTTCTAAGGGTGAATCGGCGCCAAAGAAGGCCAAGGTGGGTTTGTCAGCCAATAAAGTTATGGCGACTGTTTTTTGGGATGCACGCGGGATAATCCACATTGACTACCTTCAAAAGGGAAGAACAATCAATGGGGAATATTATGCCAACTTATTGGGCCGATTCAATGACGATTTGAAAAAAAACCGACGTCATTTGGCCAAGAAAAAAGTTCTTTTCCACCAAGACAATGCAAGGGTGCACACATGTGCAGTTGCCATGGCAAAAATCCATGAAATGGGCTATGAATTGCTCCCTCATCCACCCTATTCTCCAGATTTGGCTCCAAGCGACTACTTCTTGTTCCCAAACCTGAAGAAATGGCTTGGTGGAAAAAGATTTGACTTCAATGATGAAGTCATCTCGCAAACAAAGGCCTATTTTGAGGACATCGACAAATCATTTTTTTGGAAGGGATAAAAAAATTGGAGAAGCGTTGGACAAAGTGTATAGAGCTCAAGGAAGACTACGTTAAAAATAAAATTTTTTTTTTATCAAAAAATCTGTGTTTTATTCCAAAAGTCACGGACTTATTGACCCGCCCTCGTATCTTCGTGGTCTATTTCCATATTTTTTTCTTTAAGATATGCCAAGATTATTCTATATATTTCGGTAAGCGTTGAATGTAATCGTTCCACGGGTGAATTACTACTCGTTTGTTGGAATGAGGTTATGTGTAAATTAATCTGATAGCGTTTGCAAAAGTCTTTGAATAAGTTTGCGGTAAATTCAGAGCCTTGGTCGCAAACAATTTTCAAGGGGATGCCGTGAAGGCTTATAAAATTTTTGAGAGATTTTAGAATTGATATACTATTTCTGGAGTTTAGGATGAATCCTGCAGCAAATTTTGAAAATTTGTCAATTATGGTTAGTATTTGTTTATTATTGATTGTGTAAATATCAATATGGATAATATCTAGTGGTTTAAGCGGTGTTTCCGGTTTTTTGTATTTTATTTTCGGGGGGTTTCTATTATATTTCATGGTTTGACATTTGTCGCAATTGTTAATGGTTTGTGTGATCTTTGTTTTCATATAGGGAAAGAAAAATTCTCTTTTAAGGTGTTGAAGGGTTTCTTCAATACCTCTATGGTTGTTATTGTGGTGGTATTCATTGATTAATTTGTCTTGTTCATCGTTATGTCTTATGTCTGTTAGTACTTCAGTGCATCTAATTAAGCGAAATATTTTGTTCTGGGAGAAATATTTTGAGTATACAGATTGCACATTACGAAAGGTCTCGTTATCCGTGTAAATAGCGTTAAGTCGGTTTGGGGTTAAAAATTTCTTGAAAATGTCTATGACTTTATCCTCTGTGAAGTTAGGGTCTCTAATAGTGCGGCGTTGTTTGTTCTTGAATATGGTTTCTAAGGTCATGGGTGATCCTTTGTTGGATTTCTGTAAGATGACTTGAAGGTTGAAGTCATTGAGTGGTCTTTCTGATATATGTAAATTAAATAAAACTAAGTTTATTTCTATTTAAAAAATATTTTTATTGAGGAGAAGCCTCTTTATTTATTTTTATTTTAACTTGCAATTTCGACTGCTACTCCAGAACTAAAACTTAAGTGTAACAAATATAAACTTATTGCCTAGGTTTCCTTATCTCTACGTGCAGGAATGTGGGATTATGGATTGGGATTGGAGGAGGTGTCGTTTGCCAGACGCTGGCTCAGCAACATGCATGTGGAGCGTGGGTTCCTCTGTTGCTGTCGGATGTGATGAGTCTGGGTATCCGGTATCGGTTGTGGAATGCGCTTGGTGTTGACCTGCATGTGGAGCGTGGGTGAATGTTGAATGTGTTTGGTGTTAACTCTTCCCTTCTTAAAAATCAAACGTCCTCGTTTGATCTTAAGTCAAAATAATGGTATTTGACTTATGCGTGTAGGTTTTTGTGTTGAAACTTTCCCTTGAGTTTCACTGATTTTCTTACAGGGAGTTGCTGTTTGTGCGTTTTCTCTCATCTCAATTTGGATTTCTGGATCAGGGTTGTTGTTGACGTTGATATGCATTGGGCGCTTTTTCCATGTTGCTTTTATTATAAAGGTTATGACAATAGTTGCTACCGCTAGAATGCATATGATGTTTGTTGCTCTGATGATGCTATGTTTCGATTCCAGTATCCTTATTTCTTCGGTGTTACTAGAATGGAGTTCTTTTATCATTTCCAATGATAACATTTCTTCTGTGTCCTCCACTGTAGAGAATTGAGCGATTGCAGGTAATGGCTTTAGTTTGGATATTACGATGTCAGATAGGTAAGTTTTGTTTTCGATGGTAATCGTTGAATTTTGAAATTGAATTACGAACGTGCCAGCCAGTGGTAATGCATCTGTGTTGTCTTGTTGCATTGTGCCGTTGAACCGATTGAGGAAGATAACTCTTGGGGAGATTTCGTCTATTGTGGGAATGTGTTGATTATTTATGCGTGTGCAATTGGCTTGTATATTAAGGAGTAGGTTAGGAATACAGGATGTGCTACTAAGATCTAGTATATGTCGATAAGGACATATTGATAAATTGTTATATGACTTACAATCTAGTTTTAACCCGAAAATTTTCTTTTGGCATTTCAAAATTTCTTCAAAATCTAATTTGTTTACAAAATTTGCTTTTTTTACGGGTTTAAGTAAGAGTTTACTACAAGTATTTAACTCTAAACTTGGTATACTTATGATATAAACTATTGAATTTTTGTTTGTGGCAACTTTTACTTCTGCAAAATTTAGTGCTTCATCAATATTGCCGTAAGGAATATTTTCTTTCTTTATTATTTGTTCGGCTATATTAATTTCTTTAATTGATAAAATATAGGAATTTATAATTCCTTTATTTGCCCAAAGTATGGCATATTCTATGTTGATTAATTCTTCCTTAAGTAATTTAATTTTGTGTTGGGTAACAAATATAATATTATTTATAAATGGGTCATTTTTTTTTCATTTTCATTAAAACTTCATTTGTCTTTTTTGTTATTTCGTTGATGTTGTTAATTACATCTCTGTTAATAAGGACCTGTTTGTTATTGTTTTTTAATACATTATTTATTTTGTTTCTAATTATTCGTAAGTCGTCATGGTCAGGGCTTCCAGCTATCCACTTCCATGCGCTCCCTATGAAATTGAGTGATCTTTTGTTTTTGTTTTTTGGTTTAAGCCTATTGAATATGTGTTCTATTTCCGAAAGTTCGTGAGAAAGAAAAGGATAGGAGGGGTGGCTCTTATTTATGCCGTGTTCTATTGTATCTCGGATGTTGGTTATAATGCTTTCGCATGGTACCAAGTCTATGATATGGATCATTTTAAAGCTGCCATTTTGGATCATCGCTGTCCCGGTTTCTATCGCTACTAGTTCACTGGATGAATAGTCCAGGATCTGGATATCGGCCATGGACGTAGTTATCATTAATCTGTTGGAAAAATTTTCCATCAATTTCTTATACGATGTTTATATATAATTTTGTCGCTTTCTGTAAGGACGGTAGTGTTTCTATTCTCCTTGACTATTTCTTCTTTGTACCTATTAGAAAGTTTTGTTCCTAATCTTTTGTTTTGTCTTACGTAAATTGTTTGTCCTACTGTATATTGTTTTGGCTCTTGTTTTCTTTTATTATGGTATGCTATATCAGTTTTTTGTTTTTGTCGTAGCCTTTCTAAGTTCGACCGTCTCGTCTTCTCGTAGTCTTCGGGGCCAAAGGTAACATTACGACCAAAGAAAAGGTCAACTGGTTTTTTGTGTGTGGTGGAATGAATGCTATGGTTGTATTCATTTACAGATCTTTCGATTAGTTCCTCAAAATTTCGATGCAAGTCATCTTTTTTTAGGCATCTCATTAACTCTGCAAGAGTTGAATGGAAGCGTTCTACTTGCCCATTAGCTTCGCTTCTGTATGGTGGTGTCGTGTAGACATCAATTTTTAGTTCATCCTTCATCAAGAAGAGGATTGTGGATGAATTAAGGGAAGGTTCATTATCAATAACAACTGACTTAGGTACTCCAAAGAAAAAGAGTATCTCTCTTAAGGGTTTTCTAATATCTTCTATGGATCTGCTTTTAAGTATTTTGACCTGTGCGTATTTGGTAAATTTGTCTATTGCAGTAAGTACTGATTTCTTTTCTGTAATGAATATGTCAAGATGAACTGTGTGTCCTGGGAAATTTGGTAAAGGCGTTTCATTTAGTTTTGGTTGGTTAGGGTGTCTTTCGTATTTATTTTGCTTGCATACTGTGCAAATATTGGTAATTCGTTTTATTTTTCTTATCATGGAAGGGAAATAATAATTTTCGAGAATTTGAAGTCTATTTTCGACCGCGTTTCTATGGGCGCGATTATGAGTGTCTATTATAATTGTTTCCTGATCATGCTCGCTTAAAATATCCTGTACTTGCTTTTGTGAGAATCTAATTTTAAATGTTTTGAAATGAAGGGGGTATAGTTCCTGTATCAGACCCATTACTGGCTCTTGTGTTTTAATGCAATTTATTACCGAAGGATTCAGAACTTTCTTAAGAATCTGTAGAAGATTCTCTTTACTGAAGTTAGTCTCTGTTATGTTGTGTCGGTGATATCCGGGGAACACGATCTTAAATTCGTGGTTTTTCCTTTCGCCTGTGTAGAGAAAAATTTGGCTTTTGAAGACATTGATGGGTGCTTCAACGCTGAAGATGAGCTCTTGGGAGGAGCTCTCATCACTGTGTACTGTAGGAGTTAGTGAATTGACCTGACTTTCTTGCGGGGGTCTGGAGAGTGCGTCTGCGACTACGTTAGATTTTCCGGGCTTATAATGTAGTTCGCAATTGTATTCTTCCAATATTGCCTTCCAGCGTTTCATCTTTGCGTTATTATTCTTATTGCTTAACGCATAGGTTAGGGGCTGGTGGTCTGTATATATTTTGACCTCGGCTCTGCCGTATAGATAATTTCTTAGCGATTGTAGGGACCATATTATCGCCAGCATCTCTTTCTCGTTTGCGGCGTAATGTTCTTCGGATTTGTTTAATGTTCTGGATATGAACGTTATGGGTCTGTCATTTTGTGAGAGCACTGCGCCAATCGCATGATTAGACGCATCTGTAGTCAATTGAAAGTCTTTGGTGAAATCAGGATATGTAAGGATTATTTCCTTTGAAATGAGAGCATTTTTTATTTTGTTGAGGGATTCAACTGCTTCTTCATTGAGGGTTATTAGTTGCTTGCTAGAAGCGTTTTTAGAAATTCTTCCCTTTTCTCCTCTTAGGAGAGTTGTAAGCGGTTTTGCTATTTTCGCATAGTCTTTTATGAAACGGCGGTAATAGCCTGATAATCCCAGAAAGGATCGAAGATCTTTTAGACTTTTAGGGTTTGGGAAATTAACAATAGCCTCAACTTTGGCTGGATTTGTTTTTATGCCATTCGAAGATATGACGAACCCTAGGAATTCAACTTCGCGTTTGAAGAATTCGCATTTATCGAGTTGGACCTTCATATTGGCTTCTTCCAATGTTTTGAAGATCTTTTGAATATTCTCTGTATGAGTTTCTTGGTCTCGACTGAATATTATGATATCGTCTATATAGACGTAACATATCTTTCCGATGTGTTCCCGAAGGATGTCATCGAGGGCTCTTTGGAATATGGCGGGAGCATTTTTCAGCCCAAAGGGGAGTCTGGTAAATTCATATTTACCATTGTTGACTGAGAAAGCGGTTTTCTCTATGTCTGACTTTTTTAGAAGAATTTGGTGGAAGCCACTTTTTAAGTCTAGGACTGTGAAGAAGTTATTGCTTCCAAGATGAGATAAAACTCCGTTGATTTCTGGCATGGGGTAGCGGTCTGATATTGTTGCTGTATTCAGTTTTCTGTAATCGATAACTAGGCGGTATTTCTTTTCGCCGGATGCGTCTAATTTTTTTGGAACGATCCAGACGGGTGAGTTATACGGGGACCTCGATTTTCTTATTATCCCGTTGTTAAGGAGATCTTGAATTTGTTTTTCCACCTCGTTTTTAAGTGACATCGGGTATGGATAGTACTTGGAGTATATGGGGTTTTCGTTAGTGGTGCGAATTTCACCTATGACATTAGTTGTAAAAGTTAGTTTTTCATTTGGCTCGTCAAAAAGAAACGGATGGCTTTTTACTAGGGTTTCTATTACTTTACTCTGATGTATAGACATATGGTTCGTTCTGATGTTAATGGAATTAACATCTTGTGGTATTTGATGCAGATGTTAATTTGATCTCGAATTGTCATGTAGTCTTGGCTGGTATGAATTACCGCTGATAGTTCCTTCAAACTATCATGTCCAAGGATACCGTGGAATGATGTAAGAGATGGTAACAAAAAGAATTTTATTTTTGTGTCGCGAAGACCGAAAAGGCTAATGTATGTATGGTGTGATACCTTAATGCTTCTTCCTGCTACTGACCTAGCGTGAAAGCATTGCTTGTTTTCTATTGGGGTTTCTATAAGGGAAGGTTGTATATAATTTTTATTAGATCCCGTGTCAATAAGGAATCTAAGAATTCTTCCGCTCTTCGTGCGAGATTCAAAGTATGGCAACGAAGAGCCTGTTAATCTAAAAAATGAGTGTCCATAAAATCTGTTTGTTCATGGGTGTCGTCGAATGACGATGCCGCTTCGTTGTATGCGCTCAATTCGTTTTGAGCATGCTGTTCGACATCAACATTTTGTTGAGGGAGGTTTGGAGTTTCTGAGTTTAAATTGTTATATTGGTTTGGATCATTGAATGGTTGAACAAAAGGTTCCACGTGGAAATTTTGTTGATTAAAGTTTTGCCTTCTTGGCATATTATTATTTGGCCGAAATTGGTTCCTATTCTGTTGGTGTATTTGTTTAAATTGAGCAGAAGGTCCTTGAGTTAAAGGCTCAGCTTTTATTTGGGGCCTTTGGGGATATTGATTTTGGAATGGGTTATACTGGTTGTTTTGATAATTGTTTGGCATGGGCCTAGGGTTATACGGGGGCCTTGCCTGTACTGGTGGTTGGTAATTTGTGTGATACATCGGTCTAGGATTGTATGGGGGTCTTTGTTGAACCTGTGGTATTGGATTCCGAAATTGTCTGTATAATGGTTGTTGAGTTTGAGTTTGGTAAGAACGGACGTTTTGGTTCTCTAATTTCAAACATAAATGTAATGCCTGAGGCAGGTCTGCTGGTTCTTTTATACCCAGTAATCGGGGTAGGTCACCTTTAAGACCTCTGACGAAAGTGTCGAGAGCCTTGTCTCTGTATGTTTGTGTTAACAGATGCATGGACTCAGAGCTTATATCCATGCAAGAAAGTTTGCTTAGTATTAAAGATAAATGGGAGTATACGATGTGATAGAATCCTTGGATAGTGCTGTTGCCTTGGACAATTGATTGCATCTGGTACTCTAGCGTACCCAGATCGCGTTTGTCAGCATAGTGCATGACAAGGCACTTGGAAATACATGTCCAATCTAGAGGCGTATTGTAGGATTCTAGAGCGGTGTCGGCACTTCCAATTATTTTATTTCGTATGACGCTTAGAATCCCGAAATATTTGGGAGTTCCTTTGAGATGTTCGTATATTTGCAATATACGATCAACACTTTTCTTCCAGGAGCTAAATTCTCCTGGGTCTCCTGCGAAATCCTTAAGACATCGGACTACGTCCGGTATGTTGTCTAGTTCGTTCAACCTATCTCTAAATTCTGGTGCAATGGTCTGGTCTGTACCAGTGAATTGATTCTGATTGGGGTTAACTATGTTTTGGATGATTTCGCGTCCTTGACTTTCAAGGACGCGGTGGACGATAGAAGATATAAGGGATTCAAAATCCGGTGTGGTCTGAATATTTTGACCATTTTGGCGGTTATTGGAATTAATGGCGTTTGTCCGTTGAGGATTGCTATTCGATGCACTCGATTGAAATGAGTTATTGGCACTTTCATTCGCCTGAGTGGGCTGAACTTCCTCTTGCGGATGGTTAGCCATTGCGGTAGGGTCATTACCCGATCTTAACATAGGCATTTTTCTTTTCTTTTTTTTTTTCTTTTTTTTTTTTTTTAAAAAAAAATTCAACAAATGAGATAACACTTTAATTTAATTGATAGGCTGTTTTTCTTTTGATTTTTCTTTAAAGAAATTTTTTTTAAAACTTCTTTGTACTTAATTGTGCAACTTTTTTTCACTTTCTTTCGTTTAGTCTTTAAATTAATTTCTTAATATATAATTTCTTATGTTAAATTAATATTATGCTTACGCTATAAAAACTGGTGGCAACATGGATGTCCTGGTTTTTTTCTTCCTTCGATCTTGCTGATGCGGCTAGCGTTATTCGCTTCCTGTTCCTCCGCTCCGAGTGGTTAGCTGTAGCGGCTACTAAGGGGCCCTTTATTATTTTTTCATCAACGACTAGATCACTATTTTACTATGCTTTTTCTTGCTTAGTTCACTAATTTACTTTACTATTTTTTTCTTCACTTGCTTAGTTCACTAATTTACTTTACTATTTTTTCTTCACTTGCTTAGTTCACTAATTTACTTTACTATTTTTCTTTACTTTCTTGGATCACTATTTTACTTTACTATTTTTCCTTTACTTGCTTAGTTCACTATTTTACTTTACTATTTTTCTTTACTTTCTTAGTTCACTATTTTACTTTACTACTGGTTCTTACACTGCTCGGGCGCCAATTAAATAAAACTAAGTTTATTTCTATTTAAAAAATATTTTTATTGAGGAGAAGCCTCTTTATTTATTTTTATTTTAACTTGCAATTTCGACTGCTACTCCAGAACTAAAACTTAAGTGTAACAAATATAAACTTATTGCCTAGGTTTCCTTATCTCTACGTGCAGGAATGTGGGATTATGGATTGGGATTGGAGGAGGTGTCGTTTGCCAGACGCTGGCTCAGCAACATGCATGTGGAGCGTGGGTTCCTCTGTTGCTGTCGGATGTGATGAGTCTGGGTATCCGGTATCGGTTGTGGAATGCGCTTGGTGTTGACCTGCATGTGGAGCGTGGGTGAATGTTGAATGTGTTTGGTGTTAACTTGTATACCATCATCAAGATTTTCAGTTGCTGAGTGGATAGTGGTACCGCTTGTGCCTTGCACTGAAAAGGTGTCGTTAAGGTTGATTTCTATGTTTTGGAAATTGTTCGGGTTATCTATTTTAATTCTGCTTAAGGCGTCTGCATTTGTGTTGGCTTGACCTTTTTTGTATACGATCTCGTAGTCAAATTCTTCGAGTTTTAATCGCCAACGAATTAATTTCGAGTTTGGGTCTTTTAAATTCATAATCCACGTTAAAGGCTTATGATCGGTAATTATCTTGAATTTATGGCCATACAGGTATGGCCGGAAGTACTTTGTTGCCCAAACTATTGCCAAAAGTTCTTTTTCTATTGTAGAGTAATTTATTTCTGTGGTTGTGAGTGTTCGGCTTGCATAGCAAATAGGTTTATCGCTACCAATAGGTCCTTGCGATAGAATGGCACCGATTGCAAAATTGCTTGCGTCGGTCGTCAGGTTAAATGTTTTGCTAAAGTCAGGGTATTGTAATATGGGGTCATTGGTTAAAATATTTTTACAGGTTTCAAACGTTTTTATCTAGAGGTCATTGAGTACTATTGTTTTATTTTTCTTTAGACACTCGGTTAAGGGTTTTACTAATTTGGCGAAATCTTTAATAAATTTCCGATAGTAACCCAGGAGTCCTAAAAATGCTCTTATTTCTTTTTGTGTGCGTGGTATTGGAAATTGTTTTATAGCATGAATTTTTTCTGGATTGGGTTTAATACCGTCCGTAGTGACGATATGTCCTAAGAAGGCTATCTCTTTTTGAAGGAAGTGTGATTTATCTAATTGGACCTTCAAGTTGTGTTCACGGAGTCTACTGAAGACCTTTTTCAAATTTTCCATATGCTCTTGAAGTGACGTTGCATATATGATGATATCGTCTAAGTATACCAAACATATTGTGCCTATCAGATCCTTGAGGACATTGTCCATTACTCGTTGGAAGGTCGACGGAGCGTTTTTAAGGCCAAAAGGCATTCGGACATACTCGTAATGTCCTCCTTCCACGGTGAAAGCGGTTTTTTGTACGTCTCTATGGTCCATTTCGATCTGGTGGAACCCGCTTGCTAAGTCGATCGTGGAAAAATACATACACTTTCCCAACTTGTCAAGTATTTCATTGATATTGGGTATCGGGTATCGATCGGACACAGTTTTCTCGTTCAGTTTCCGGAAATCTATTACAAGTCTCCACTTTTGTTTGCCGCTAGAGTCTACTTTTTTGGGTACTACCCAAACGGGTGAGCTCCAGGGAGAGAAACTATGTTGGATAATGCCTTGATCGAGCATCTCGTTTACTTGTCTCCTTACTTCTCCTTTGTGGCAGTATGGGTATCTGTATGTTTTAGTGTAAATGGGTAGGTCATCTATCGTGGGTATTCTGTGTTTTACATGGTTAGTGAAGGTCAAACTTTGCCCTTCTCTCAAGAATATGTCGTTGAATTCTTTACACAATTTGCAAAGGTGTTTTTCCTCTTCTTGGTTTAAGTGGGATGTGCGAATAAGGTTTGTTATACTGCTGTCTGTATCTGTAGAGGTATCTTCATAATTTACGTTAAAGTTGTTGACTTCAATATAATTGAACTCTGAACTTCTGTATGCTTCGGTTTTTAGTGGTTGTTCTACAAAAAGTGTTTGATCCTTTGAGGCATTGTTGCAGACTTCCATTAAGCAAAACCAATTTTTGGCTTTGTATATTCCTTCTGAAACTATTAGGTCTGGTTTGACTATGGTTTTCCTAAGGAATACGTCACCGTTTTCAGTATCCACAGGAATTCTAACAATAACTTTGGTGTTAGGGGGAATAAGGTGTTTACCTGAGCTGAAATTTGGCTTGAATCTTAAAGGGATCGTTGCGAATTTGGTGACAAGGGTTTTGTTCCTTAAATCGACGTTTGCGCCTAATTGCGACAAAATGTCTAGTCCAAGTAAGCCATCGAAATAGCCGTGGAATTTGAAAATTAGGAAATTTAGTTGACCGTCTTCTTTAAATTCTATAAATGTTGGAATTGTAACTTTTTTGTTGAGTTGGTGTTCGTTAAGTATTGTGGAAATGTTAATGGGTATGCATTCTTCGTGTTTTAAGTCACGAGTGAACTCGGGATTGATGAATGAAGCTGACGCTCCAGTGTCTATTAAAAATTTTAAGGGGCGATTAAAAGGGGAAGATATATGTATATATGGTAATATGGATCCATGTACATTTACATTTACATCTAGGTATCCGACTGCAATGTCGGGGCAGGTAATCGAAAATTTGAATCATCTAGATCCTGCATAGCTTGAAGTGCTTGCTGATCTAGAAACTCTGGATCAGGGTTGTCGGGGTTATGATAGTACTGATCTAAGTCGGGCAAATGAGGAGGTGGTTGATGATTAGGGGTGGTTTCAGCGTTAACATTGTGCACTTCCTCGATGAAGTAGCGGGGTGTGTTACTTCGTCTAGTTTGGTTACTAACGTTGGATTGTCTGTATGATGGGTACATGGTCGGTTGTCGTAGGTGCGACTGTGTTGATCCTAACTCCATGGGTTCGGGAGGTGGTAATGGGCGGGGGTTGTGTTGTGGGGTAACCGTTTGTTGATGTTGAGGGTTGTTTCTCGAGCTAAAAGAGTTAAAGGGAATGGGTCTTGGGTTGACTGGATTAGATCCAAATCTTGTGTTTGGGAAATTCCGCGGATAGCTGTGGGTAAATTGTTGCTGTGATTGTTGAGGAAAAGCGTAATTTTGCCTGTAATTCTGGTTTAGGATATAATTAGGTCTTGCATTCCGTTGTGTATTCGCTGAAAAACGTGGGGAGAATTGCTTCCTCAATTGGTTCTGGGCTTGATAATTGTAGTTCATATAGAACATATTCTGTTCTTGAATACAGAAGGAAAGGGCTAATGCTAGGGTCGGTGGTTTCATCGCTCTAATGCTAGAGCCAAGAGGTTCTTTGAGACCGGCAAGGAATGTGTTCAGACACATTTCTGCAAACATATCTTTTTTTGCCTTTATTACGTTTTGGTCGTTTTCATGGATCAAGACATTGTTATTCATGGTAGCTTGAATTTCCACCACTTCGCTGTGGAATTCTTCTACCGTTTTTGCGTGCTGTTTAAGTAAATGCAGATCCCGGATTAAGGATGTTTCATTCCGTTTGTCGGAATAATGCAGTATCAAGTTGCCTTTGATTTCGTTCCATGCTAATGATGTCCCATACATATTTAGGACTTCGCTAGCTTGGCCTTCGATCTTGTTTCTTATTGCTCTTATTATGGTTTGGCAATAAGGAGTGCCTTCTATGCCTCTAAGGTGCATTAGAATTTCCTCTACGTTATTAATAAAGTCGTAGAGAAGACGGGGGTTTCCGTCGAAGCGGGGTAAATCCTTAACTGCATCGGGGATGCGAAGGGATTCGTAAACATCGCGATTTCGGTTGATAGCGGCGTTGGGTTCACCGTGGGAATTCATCTTATCGGATTCGAATGTGGGGTTATTTGGTTCGAGATGAATGTCGGATGGTAATGACTGAAGGCTGCTAGTACTTATACAAGCTTCGCTTTGAACGTTTTCAGGGATAGAATTAAGGCTTCTAAATAATCTTGTAAATTTAGGATACGGGGACGGTGTCTTTTTAAGGGATTTTTTTCCAGAAGGCATGAAAGGTTACGGGAGTATGTAACTTTGATATTTGTTTAAAATCTCAGTGGTCTTATTTATAATTATATGTATTAATATGTACGATAGATTTAAAGAGAAAAAAAAATATATATATACTTTAAATATCCCAAAAGAAAACAAATTGTTAAGTTATATTTTTTTTTAAATATTCACGTTTCAACCATTCTTTGTAATTAAAATTTACTTTAAATATCAAAAGAGAAAACAATATTACTTAGTTTTATTTTTTTTTCTAAATATTCACGTTTTAACTATGTTCACTTCTTAAATTAAAGAAAAATGTTATGTCTTGCTTTTACCAGAAAATTAAGAGGATTGCTCTCATTATTGATGCTTTGTCTTTTTCCAATTTTCCTTTGGATGTCTGCTGTTTCCAATATTCCTTTGGATGTCTGCTGTTTCCAATATTCCTTTGGATGTCTGCTGTTTCCAATATTCCTTTGGACGTCTGCTGTTTCCAATATTCCTTTGGATGTCTGCTGTTTCCAATATTCCTTTGGATGTAAGGTTCTCGATCGTAAAGAGTTAGAACTCACTGAAACTTTTTATTTCGTTGCACTATTGATAATTATTTATAACCGGTAAACCGCCGTTTATTTAATTACTTTACAATGCGATTTTTAAAGATTCATCGATCGAACTACACGACTGCGCCAATTATGGGTTTGCCCACAATGTTTGTTTAAAAAATAAATTTTATTTCCTTTCTACTTCACAATTTTATTCCAACTGAACTTATCCTAATTCTACATTTACTTTTCACCTATCTTTGCAAAGGTGAACGTTTGCAGCGGAAACTCAGCAGACGCTGATTTATCAGTTTCGCGTTCACCCGTGCAATTCCAAGAACTATGTGTGTCTTAATATTATTTGCTTTGTAAGCTTTTTATAGTTGGCGTATGTAGTTAGGCTGATGACCTGCACCGGATGGATGTATGACGTTCCTGTTGTTGTTGTCGTTATGTTGGGCTTGTAACTCGCGTATCGCCTTTTCCTTAGTACAAATGAAGAAGAAAACTTTCCCTCCACTTGTTGGGCATTGGATCGCCTCTCATCAGTTTGAAGATGAGAATCATGAGCCATTTAGACCCGATGTCACCCATCTTTTTTCAGAACTCAGAGGGTATCTCTTCCGGCCTAACTGCTTTTCGTTTTTTGGAATCTTTGACCGCCTTCTTAACTTCTTGAACAGTAATGTCGTGTACTTCTTCATTGTTAGGAACTGGTCTGTAGTATTTTTTTATCATCTACAAGAAGTTGACCTTCAGCATTATTGACGAACTTTGGCGGAATTATTTCCTAGGCATTCCTCCTTCTCTGAGCGGCTATTTTGAAAATGGTTGTGGTTTATATCAGTAGCCGAAGAAGAAATTTCTTCTTACTCCCGATACAGGCCACCCTTTTTAGTTAACTTTCTCTCTGCGAGCCTCTTGCAAAGTCTGCAAGGCGAGCTTTTTCATCTCCATTATTAGTGGAGCACTTTGGCCCAGCTTTGAATGCCGCTTACTTGTCATTTTTCACTGCTTTAGCTTCATCTGTCCACCACCATGTTTCTTTGCCATGTTGATAATGCCATCCAAGTCGGTTTTAATAACAGCACTCATTTTCTCAAGAGTTTTAAGTCCCGTATTTGCATTAAAAACCGCAGTGAACTTCGAAAACACTTTCTTCCTTTCACTACTTCTTTCGCTCTCGGTTTTTCCAAATTTTTGTTGGTGTTCCTTAAAACAAGGAACACCTTCCGAATTGATTTTCCTTGATAAGAACAATGCGTGTTATAGTTCAAAGTACAGACACTCAAAAATGCCAATTTTACCTAAGTCTTCGAAGTGCTTTTTTTTTAGATCTACCAAAAATCCAAAATTTACCTTTAATGTAAGAGTATACCTTCTGCGCCTGTTTAATGATTTGAAAACACACTCAACTTGGATCGTTTTCTAGGACACAGGTGATTTTTTGATCCGAACAAAATAATCTGCATGACATTTTGCCTCAAAAACCCAAGAAATAAGGCCAAATGCTAAAATAAATCCTCGCACCTACTCCAAATCAAACAGGGCTCCAAACAGGGGGGTGGCATGTGCCCCAAACACATCGCAATTTTTTTCAATTAGGCAAAAAAAGAGGCAAAGTTAGCAAAATTCAATCCCTGGTGATCAGCATCGTCCGTCCGTTTGCAATTTTGAAGTCCTAAAGTTCGATCTATAGAAAACTGAAATTTGGAACATAATACTGTCTAGGGACCAGAAATGATGAAGTGTAAAGGATTTTAAAATCCTCCCACTGACACGCCTAGGAACTTTTAAACAAAAAAAATAACCTTTTACTGTCGAAGTCGATGGAAATAAAGTTCGTGTTTTTCCCAAAGTATATAGACAAAGTCTTCCTTAACAATACATCCAATAGGTACCCACTTTATGAGGGCGTTTTTGACATAAATGTGGTTTAAAAAAACGTCAAAAATAGTAACCACAAAATATATAGACATTATACGTCTTAACAATTCGCTGATGCAAAACAAAAAATTGGCTTTTTCGATTAATTGTTGAAATGAACGAATTCGTAAACAGTATAAGCAAAATATGTAGACAATTTCTTTAAACTTTCAACTAGGGCCCTTAATGTGTAAATATTTTTAAATACACCCACTTAAAAAAATAACGTCTTGTTGAAGAAATTATTGTAAATGAAAGTCTTATTCTTCGCAAAGTACACTCCGTTCCAACTGAATAGGTACAAGCTTTTTCAAATCTATATGGCTCATTATTTCCACATAATGTACATGAATCTATAATTTGATGCTGCAAACTATTTGTCTATAATGTTGCCAAAAGAAATGAGAAAGAATAATTCAAAAAGCACCGTTACTTTTTCTCTGGCTCTATCGCAAAGCATTTCATACGGAAAAATGCAGTTTTTTTTTTGCGTCAACTGAATAGGTACTCGTACATAGTCATTATCTTCATTGTTCATGTGTGTTCCGAGAAGATTAACCCGTTTAAACAATTTTTAAAGTTTTCTGAGTGAATTAATTTATTTAATTGTCATTTGTTTGTAAATTTGGAGAACGATGGGTAGAAAAAAAACACTTAGCAGTGTTGAGAAGGCTATTATCGATTTACATAAGGAACAAGGATTAACCGGGGGTGCTAAAGCTACCAAAATTGGACGAAGCTTTAACTTGACCTATTCGTACTTGAGAAATAAAGAGTCATACGGGAAAAATATGAAAGGATGTTATAAAATGGCCACAACAGCGGCTGATAGAAGAGCAATTTTGCGAGGTGCGTCCAATTCCTGCGACTCAGCTGCGAAAATAAAGCAAAAAGCGGGCGTTAGTGCTAGTGTTTCGACGGTAAGAAGAGTGATCAACAGTGCCAATCATTTAAAACGGCTTAAAATTCAGAAAAAACCACCGTTAAACCATCAGCGGAAGTGTATGCGTTGTATCCGTAGTAGGTAACTGCTCCCCATACCATAACACCACCCTTTCGACTATGACGCCGGGCTAAAAAATGTTCCTCCTTTCTCACATCGTGAAAGTATTAATTGAAGTCATCAGGCCCATCAAAATTAAACTTTTTTTCATCTGAAAAAACAACGTAACACCATTCTTCTTGCCAAGTCATATGGTGCCTAGAAAAATCCAAACACATTCTACTCATCGTTCTCCAAATTTACAAACATATGACAATTAAATAAATTAATTCACTCAGAAAACTTTAAAAATTGTTTAAACGGGTTGATCTTCTCGGAACACACATGAACAATGAAGATAATGACTATGTACGAGTACCTATTCAGTTGACGCAAAAAAAAGCTGCATTTTTCCGTATGAAATGCTTTGCGATAGAGCCAGAGAAAAAGTAACGGTGCTTTTTGAATTATTCTTTCTCATTTCTTTTGGCAACATTATAGACAAATAGTTTGCAGCATCAAATTATAGATTCATGTACAATATGTGGAAATAATAAGCCATATAGATTTGAAAAAGTTTGTACCTATTCAGTTGGAACGGAGTGTATGTAGATAAAGTCATTTTGATCAATTCTTTTATATGAAGTTTTCTACCATGCTGTTTTGTTTATAAAATCCTTAAATGTTGTAAAACAAAATATTAAGATCCTTCTTAACAGTTCACCAATACTAAGATTTTTGCCACGTTTACTTTATGTGGGATAGGAATAGGAATAGTAGCATTTCTTTATGTTTTAAAGCCTTTTTTCACCTGATTATTTTGGGCCTCTAGAGTGTATAATTTCCAAATTTCAGCTTTCTTCTTGAATTTAGGGCCCCAAAATTGGCGACGGACGGACGGATATGGCTACATCGACATGACTTTCGATGCTGATCACTTGTAAAGCATCTTTTAGGGGTTTCTCCGATCAATATGTTACAAACTATGAGTCAACATTTTAGTATCCTTAGAATAAAGTTTTGCATTGGACCACGGAGTACTCTGAGAGGTCCGATGGAAAAGGACATAAGACAATGTAAAATGTAATATTCCCTTCCTTTCAGTCCTACTCGCTCTTGAGAATTGACCTACGCAATTTAGTCCCTGTTCGAGGTATTTACACGAATGATACTCACACTATATTTATGCTTAGTCGGGTGCCCGGTGTTAACATGGACCATAAAATAAATTTCTGAATTGGGTATTCGGAGATTACAACCATCATGCGCATATCAAACTCCATGTAAATATTTTACCATGAATTACCCTAATTGGGCCCGAGGCGTTAATTATATTGGGTTGTGTAGCGTCTGGTGTTATGTAAACAGCGCCTACACTAGAGGCAAGTCACGTACACGTCGAGTGAGATCAAATGTCAGCTCCTGAACGCTATTTGTTTTATTGTTTGTCAGTATTTTGTTTCCATTGTGAAAATATCTTGTATGAAACATGTAGAGGCAGTGTCTACGTGCTGTTTGCTTTCCCACTACTGTCGAATACCTGATAGACAGTCCTGGGCATAACACTTATGAGAAAGCTTCTCGAATTAACTACTGTAGCGGGCCGGGAGTGGTCTCATTTGACAGGCGTTTTGTTCCCTTTCCAGGTGAGTCGGATCACTACGTTCAGGTAAACCGCGAATGTGACAAGACGAAGAACTAGAGTCCCTCGGCCCATCAACTTTATGATCTTTCAGTGAGGCGAATTCTTCACGATGACCTTTATTTCCATCCGTACAAATTAGCGATTACGCAGGAACACTCCGAACGCTTCTCGAAAACGTTACAGAGGACGCAATTGTTTTTTTTTCCAGTGTTGAAGCCCATTTTCACTTGAGTTGATGCATCAGAAAACAGAACATGTGCTACTGGGCTGACACCAATCTGCGAGAAATTCATCAAAGGTCCGTGCATTCACCAAAGTCACAGTGAGGTGTGTAATCTCCTCGGCTGGGATTGTTGGTCCCTGTTTTTTTTTAACAAAATGAGGTCACAGTGACAGTAAGTTCAGACCGGTATGTGAACATTTTGGGGGCGTTTTTTCCACGACTTCATGAATTAAACTTTACGACTTTTCATTCCAAAAGCACGGAGCAACGGCTCACACTTCAAGGGCATCGATTACTGTTTTGAGATAATACATTCCGAAGATCCTCATCTCAATAAGGAGCGATTTCGAGTGGCCAGCCCACTATCCCGATTAGGCCTTTTGCTTTTTTTTGTAGGGAAATCCCTCGGCCAACATTCCCTTAGAAAATGGCAACATACCCGGTACAATGCCGGTAAGGGTCATGACTAAGGTGACAACCTGTACCGACCGGTATACTAGCGAAATTTGGTCCTCCATACTGGTGTACCGAACCAAAGCTTCGAACAAAGCACAAATATACTGAAATCCTAGCAAAGCACATTCGCAAACTATTAGAGGGAAAGCCAAAAACACACACATCGTACACAATGTCATTTGACATAACATACATTCACATTTCTACCTATTTACTTATTTACTGTGCGAGTGGTGAAATTAAAAGGACGATTCAGTCTATGTCGAATACCAACAAATGCTTAGCTACTCCTTAACCTTTTTTTAAGAAATCGTTGGCGAAAATTTGGCTGCTTTGTATAAATAGCCGGATTTTATTATGACCCATGAACCATAGATCACTTACTTACTTAACGTTTTGGCCACAGCTTGCGTGATATGTCACAAGTGGTTAGTGACCGCCACCTTTTGTTGGCATTCATTCGTGTCTTGTATTCCACTCTTTCTCTGAGGTTGCAGTGTGGTGGTTTAACCGACTGAAGTGCCTGTTCATAGTCCATCGCAGACCCCTTTCTTGCCAGTTCGTCAGCTCGCTCGTTACCGGATATGTCCTTGTGTCCAGGGACCCAGCAGAGACTCGTTTTGTGCTTCGCGCTTTGAGCTTTGAGCTCATGGCAACGGCAAACAAGCAAGGACTTTATTTCTGTAGCTGACACCGCTTTAATGGCCGCCTGACTATCAATAAAAATGGTAATATCACTGCGAGGTATCGCCATCATTGATACCATGCTTGCGACTTCGGCGATTGCTAAGACTTCTGCTTGGAATACACTACAGTGATCAGGTAATCTAATCGATCTGTTAATGTGTAGTTCCTCTGAGAATAGTCCAGCACCCGTTCCACAGTCCATCTTTGATCCGTCTGTAAAGATGGAAATAGATTTCCTTTTCATAGATTCGTTTGCGTACCATTCCTCCTTGCTCGGAAATGAACAAGAGAATGGTTTTTCGAAATCTAAGTAAGGAGACGTGTAGTCAGATATGACGTTGTTCCCTATGTACATGTTCAGAATCAGTGCATGTCCAAAATGACTCGGGTTCCAGCTGTTTGTTTGGCTGATCCTCAAAGCACTTCTTGCAGCCGATTCCTGCATGTATAGATCCAATGGTGGCAGATTGAGAATGGCTTCCAAGCCAGCGGTTGGGGTTGTTTTCATTGCACTGGTTGTCCCTATACATGCTAGTCTTTGTATTTTTGCCATCACCTTGAGATTGGTTGCCTTGTCTGTGGCTTGCCACCAGACTAAGCTGCCGTATGTGAGTATTGGTCGCACAATTGCCGTATACATCCACAGAATTATTTTAAGGTTTGGACACCATTTTTTCCCAAAGATACGGTTGCATGCGTAGAAAGCGATGGCCGTTTTCCTAACTCTGTCATCGACATTTGTCTTCCAACTCAGCTTCCTATCGAGGATAATTCCTAGATATTTCGTACTCTCCGCCACCTTCAAGGGTATTCCCTCAATTTCTGGTGGTTTGAATTCTGGTATTCTACTTTTATTAGTGAACAACACCATTTCAGTCTTTTGTGGATTGATCCCAAGACCGCATTTTCTTGTCCACGTAGTGAGTGTCCGCAGGGAGTTTTCTAACAGTTCGCTCAGAGTTGATAGGAATTTTCCTGTCGCAAGCAATACTACGTCATCCGCGTATGCAATTGCTTTGACCCCTCTGTTTTTGAACTTTAGGAGTATTTCATTGACAACAAGTACCCAGAGTAAGGGGGATATGACTCCACCTTGTGGTGTGCCTCTGGACGCCACCACTCTTAGGTCATTATCGCCTAGTGTTGCATTGATGTACCTTCCATTGAGCAGGCTCATAATAACCTTAGTGAGAGAATGATCAACGTTGGAGTTCTGCAATGCTCTTTCCACTGCTCGCGTTTCCACATTGTTGAATGCTCCTTCAATGTCTAAAAACGCTGCAAGTGTGTATTCTTTGTCCTTTTTCTATAGTGCTGACGACGTCGTGTAGCGCAGTTTCCACTGCTTTGCCTTTAATGTAAGCGTGTTGGGCGGTGGAGATCGCGCTATAGTCGAGTCGACTGCGAATATGGATGTTCATTAGCTTTTCAAACGTTTTTAGGATGAAAGGTGTCACACTTATCGGTTTGAAGTCCTTGGCATAGATGTGACTAGGTTTTCCTGCCTTGGGAATGAATACCACCTTCACTTCCCGCCAGGCTTTAGAAATGTAGCCGCACTCCAGACTTCGTGTAAAAAGTCGTTTGAGAACCGGTATGATGACGGCCTTTGTCTTCTGGAGCATAATAGGAAAAATCCCATCTCTCCCAGGTGATTTGAAGGGAGATAGTGTATCAATTGCCCAGTTAAGCTTTTCTTCGGTTATTACTCCTTCTGGAACCACTAAAACAGTTGTAGGACTAATATCCGCCTCTAAGTTATTACCTAGACTCGAGGTGCACCCTGGAAAGTGAGTCTGTAATAAGAGTTCGAGGGTTTCTGTGCAGGACTGTGTCCAGTTTCCGCAACTGTCCTTAATAAAACCTGGAACACAGGGTTGTTTGGACAGAATTTTCCTAAGCCTGGAAGATTCCGTTGTGCTCTCGATGTCACTACAAAATGTATGCCAAGCCATGCGTTTAGCACTTACTATGGAGCTCTTGAATTTCCTGTGACTGGCCTTGTAGAGGTCCCAGTCCGTTGGGGAATTGAAGGCTTTAGCTGCATTAAATAGAGCTCTAGTTTTTGTCCTAATTTTAGACAAGTCCTTTGTCCACCATGGTGGATGCTTTATATTCTTTATTGTCCGTAAAGGACAGGCTTTAACGTACGCATTTGTCAGAATTTTGTTTAAGTATTCTCTATCTGCTTCGATTTTATCTGGTGTGACCAGTGTTTGTCGTTGAAGTTTCCTACTATTCTTTTCTACTTCTTTGAGGAATGTATCCCAGTTTGTCAATCTGGGATTCTTATATTTTTTTATCGGGTCTGCTTTCTCGTCCGTTAGGAACTCTATGGTCTGAAAAGGATGCTTCAGTAGAAACTTTCCATTCACGCACATTCATAGTTTGTGAGTTGTTACAGAGTGTAACATCTAGTACCTCACGTCTATTCCTAGTTACGAAGATTGGTTCATTGCCACTATTGGATATCAATATATTGTGTTCCATAATAAATTCAAAAAGGGACACACCTCTCAAATTTGTGTCGGTGCTACCCCATTGAGCATGATGGGAGTTCGCGTCGCATCCTAGGATGAAATCCCATTTTCCACGCTCAGCTTTCACAAACCAGCAGCCTGGTTAGATCGGGCGGTGGACTTCCTGGAAGGTCGTGTGGTATATAAATCGACGCGAGTATCAGCGGGCTTCTACCTGCTCGCTCCCATATGACTACTGTCTGGTCTGTATTGCTGTAGCTAGATAAGAGAAATAGATTAATCTGTTTTCTTGCGACAATACATGTGCGTTTCTTACTGTGATCTGGTGTGTTGGTGTTGTAGACGACCAGATCCTTATAGTTCAGCCCTTTTATCTCACCCCGGATGATCCAGGGTCCTTGAACCAGGGCGACGTCTATACTTTTTGTTTTCATGGGGAGAACAAGATTGGCGCTGGCCGCCTTACTGTGGTGAAGATTGATCTGTACTATCTTCATGACGGCCAGCTTCTTCTTTCCTGTCCTTCTTGTGAGTTGCCGCCAGTAGCCGTAGTTTACAGCGCGTTATGCCTACGCGAACCTTGAACTGTTGGTTACGTAGTATTGGGGCTGAGAAGTACGGTAGCTTCCATACCATTCTCAGTGTGAATAAGAATGCGTCCTTTTGGTCTTGTTATATTTAGAATTTCCTTCCTGTCAACGACGCGTAGGTCAGCGTTTGACCACAGTGCGTCTGTGTTGACGACGAAATTCTTCAACCAGTCTAGAGTGTTGTTATTGTCACATTCCATGATCTTAAATCCCTTGAAGGTAGTTAGCTGTCCAAAGACTGTGCCATCAGCCTTCAGAATAGCGTCGTTGACACCATCTAGGATTCGAAGTTCGATCAGTTTCCATTGGTCTTCGGTAAGTCTTCGCTCTGGATTTCCAAGGTCGATAATTGCGACACGAAGACCTTCCTTGACCTTTTTTAGCATATTTTGGTTGTTTAGCCTGCCTGCCTACAACCGGGGAGAGTGTATTGTCGTGCCGACCTCTTTTGGAGCACTGTTGTTACAGCTCATAGAGTTCAAGGTTATATCTTCTGCTCCATTCGCCCAAAATTAGCTCTTCTTTCCTGCTTATCGTCCAGCACTCGGCGCCGCCGTAAAGCAGAACTGGCAGTAGGTTTGCTATAGGGCAAATCTTCGTCGGAACTCCACTAAGGTGTCATTTGTGGAGATGATTTTTACTCCGAGGTGGATGAACTCGCTTACTACCTCGAAGTTCCTGCTATCAACGGTGATGTTTTTTTCTAGTAGCTGAACAGAAGGTTTGTTGGATTGTTGAAAGCAAGTACTTCGTTTTGTCCTCGTTGACTTCAAGCCCATCCATTTGAACCATAGATCACGCGACGATAATAAAACAGTCCAGATTCACCAAATTCTGGATTGAATTGATTGTGAATAATTTACGACCAGTCCTGTCAGACAATGGCAACTAAACAAAATTAATAGCAAAAATAAAAGCAGCTGCAATCTTTTATTACCTAAATGCAGTCTGTATTTCCTTCTTGAAAACGAAGATAATAGAGACGAAACGACTTTCAGCTCATTAAGGCCAAAAGCTCGGATTCCTCGCTTGATAAAGTGAATTTTGCGCCACACCATCAACATCAACAAATAATTTGACAGCTAAGGTCCCTTTTGAAGGTTATCTCAATGTTGCCATGAGACGGAATATTGGTCTTTTAATGAAAATCGAAGGCGCTGTTTTTTTTCTAAGAAAATTGTTAAAAGATATTTATTAACAAATACCCAATAAGCAAAATACTTTTAGCTAACGTTTTTGTTAATGCTTATTCAATACATGTGAGTTTTGACTATGCGTATTTCAACGGTACAAGTTCATCAAAAATAGTTTCTATTCACTCATTAGATTCCAGAAATTCAAATTTTATTATTAATTTTATTTATTTATTTCTTTATTTCATCAATCAAAGAACAAAGTTCTCTTATAGACTAAGATAACAAAATTTTAATAAAGCTACATAAGTAAATAAAGGTTTATTCATAAATAATTGTAAATAAATATATACAAACATCAAGTATATCTAAGTACATTTAAAACATAAATTTTAAAGGTTTCTCTTGTGCAAATTCTAAAAAAGTCTAACCTACGAGTAGTACAAACTGAATTTGCTTCCCTGATGCAACGTGAAACAGGTTCGTTACGACCATAATTTGATCTGTGAAATTGTTCGTAAAAAAGAACATATTCTCTTGAATTATAACTAGGAACGCGAATTGATATTAGTACAAGAAGCTGTGTACATTTAATATGGTAACTAAGTATATCTCTAATAAACATTATCGCAAAATATGTACGTCGATTTACCAAACTCTGCATACCAAATAAAAGACATCTAGTTTTATAAGATGGAATTTCATTACCCCAGTGAAGTTTATAATACATAAACCTTGAAATATTTTTTTGAATTTGTTCGATTCTTACACACGAATTATTGTAACTAGGGGTCGCCCCGTGGTCGAAATTCGACCAATTTTTTCTATAAGTTCATTCCCTCTCTCCCTCTCTCTCTCTCCCGCTCACTCTCCCACATACCCTCAAGCACAAAACTTAAACTGTGCGCATACAAAGTCGTTGCTCGTGGTTGTTACTGCTCTGTGAACGGAGTTACTACAACAAATGCATGCACATATGAAAACGCCCTTCGCGGCTAAGTCGCCTGTTCGCGCGTTTATTGACGTTTATTGACAAAGTCGCCTGTTTGTTTTTATACCCTATTCTAAGGGTATATTAATTTTGAAACAGAGTTTGTAACATACCTTAATAATATTGCCCGTAGACCCTTAAAGTTACTATATTTATGATCAGCATCGATAGTAATGTCGATCTAGCCATGTCCGTCCGTCCGTCCGTCGGCAAAAATTAGGCCTTTAAACTGGATCTAGAAATAATCAAGTTTATGAATTTTTGAAATCCGCCCACAAACACTCCCACAAACTCAAAAAAACAAAATTTTCGAAAAAATCGAATTTTGAGCTAGAAAGCTGAAATTTTTTATATATGATGCATGAGTCCTAAAACTGATCGATAAATAAAATTTTCCAAATCCACTCACTGACACGCCCACAATTAAATAAAACAATTTTATTGAAAAACCAAAATTTGAGCTAGGGAGGTGAAATTTATACTATATACTCTCTAAGCGCCTTTCAAGCTCATGTCCAAATATTTTCAAAATCCGCCTACTGACACGCCCACAATTTAAAAAAAAAAACCTTTTTTTTGAAAATCCAAAGTTAGAGCTAGGGAGCTGAAATTTATAATATATGCTCTTTATGCTCATGTGTTCATTTTTCTTAAATCCGCCTACTGACACGCCAACAATTAAATAAAACAATTTTATTGAAAAACCAAAGTTTGAGTAAGGGAGCGTTTTTTTACAAAACCTTCGTTTTTTTTAATAAAATCCTTTAAATGTTATATAACAAAATATGTAGAGCGTTCCGCATAATTCAACCATACTTAGACTTTTGTCACGCCCACTTATGAGGGATAGGAATAAGAATAGGGTATCCAACAGTTCGCCCAAGCGGACTGTAGCCCGTCCTTATGTTTTTTGTTTGGCAGATCACTATCTACCTAATACCTTTTAAATCCAGTTTGTTTGTGTTTTCTTCCTCACACACTAACAATTGACAATTGAGTGAGAATAAGGCAATAATAACCAAAATAGTTTACAATTTGTATTTTTTTTTTATTTTTCATACATAAAACTTTTAATTAACAATAAGTGATTCTATATGATATCCGATTCGTTACTACTAATTTAACTTAAAAAATCTAATTCAAACATTTTTTTTTGATCTTACTAATTGTAAAGTGATCAATGAACATTTAAAATTTCTCTATATACTCGTACCTACTATGTTTTTTGTAAAAACTCTGTCATCTTTATAAAGTTTTCCCTGTCCATTTTCTTCATTAACGTAAAATGTTAAACCATTAAAAGACCTTACTCTACTACACGCAACATATAGCTGACCGTGTGAAAACACTGGTCGCCTCAACATTATTCCAATTTTATTAAAAGTTTGTCCTTGCGATTTGTTTATCGTCATGGCAAATGCAGGTATAACAGGGAATTGTGTTCTTTGAAATTGAAAGGGTAACAAGTTCCCGAAAAAGTCAAATTAATTCTTGGTATCAAAATTCGTTTTTTCACTGCTGTTCCCGTTAATACCTCACAATCTAAAGTATTGTGGTGCATGCGCTTAACCCTCAACCTTGTTCCATTAACTAAACATTGAGCTGTATTTAAATTACGTATTAACATAACAACGCAATTTTCTTTCAAAGTTAACTTATGTGGTGGCATCCCGCTTATTGTTAATAAATTTAAAAATTCTATTGGGAAATCATTTGTATTTATACCTTCGTTTTCCATTATTTTATCGTAACTGTTGTACGTTTTTTTTTTGTCCATCGATACGGTTCAAAATATCACCATTAATGAGAGCAATCTTTATTCGTTGGTGCTAAAATTGCTCGCTTAAGCACTTCATCCGACAAAATTGTCTCTCTTATATCGCCGTAAATGTCTTCAATGATATTATTCATATTTCCGATTGCACTCTGTGGTATCTCAATGATATCTTCACCAAATAAATCATAAGTAGTCAAATGTCCATCTCCAATTTTTTTTAAAAATTTTATAAAATCCACTTCTTCGGGAAGAGCTCGCATATTTTGATTCAACTTAACTTTATGGAATTTATGAAATTCCACCCAACTTATAATACAATTTTTTATCAAAACTGATCTTGATGCATGAGGTACAACGGGTAGAATTTGGAGTAAATCACCACATAATAAGACAGATTTGCGTCCAAATAATTTATTTTTTTCTTCACCTGAAGCTAAATCTCTCAATAACTTGTCTATTACTTTAAGTGCAATTTTCGGACACATTGAATATTCATCTATCAATATCAAAGATGCTGCACTTATAAAACGCCCTTGACTACTATTTGGTCGTACATTGGCTGAAGAATTTTCTAAAATAGGTATGGGCAATTTAAAAACATTGTGTAACGCACGACCATTTGTAAGTAAAGTTGATGCAATTCCACTGTAAGCGGTAGCTATGCAACGTAAATTTAACGCATCCATTCTATGGATGATTGCAGTTTGCACAAATGTCTTTCCACATCCAGCATGCGCTGACAGACAAAAAACATTTGATCCAGTATCTTTGTATTGTACTTCATGCAAAACTTGATCAATTATATGTTTCTGTTCGTTATTTGCATCATCATACATTTGCTCATAAATGAACTGTTCGTCAAATACGTCCACAGTATCTATATCATTGACTGACAAATTTCTTTGCACAGGTAAATTAAATGCTTCACAATTTAAGTTATGAATAATTAAAACCTCCTCAATCTCAAATAAAGTAAGGCCACTGTATAATATGAACGCAGTCAAACTTCAAAGGTACCGGTTCGAATGTGGTTACGGTTCTAAAAATCTAATGATGATAATTGAGATGACTGAATTTAAAAAAAAAACATTTAGATAGATAGATAGATAGGTTTATTCATTTCATACTTAAACTACTAACAATATTAATGAAAGAGAAATATAGAATAATAGTAATCATTCTTTAACTACAAAGTTAGTGGTGAATGATACAGCAAATATTTAAAAATTCAAAAGGTATCTGATGTGGGGCGACAATCAGTGTTTTGGTTGCTTATAAATAATTTTTTGAGTCACGTCCATGCTCTGATAAATGTTTTAATATTGAGTGTGTTAAGTCTTACAAATACCTTGGGGTTCTGCTTGATTGGAAGATGGGTTGGTCTGCTCATACGGATGCACTTAAGAAATATCTTATGGCTGCCACAAGGCAAATATACTTTTTAAAAAAATATTGCTCACGAGAACTTCTTAAGTGTATATATTATGGTTTAGTGCACTCTAAGCTTGAATATGGCATAGTTTCATGGGGTGGAACACACAACAATAAAATGAATCCACTTCTGATTTCTCAAAAACACATTATTCGTCTTATCTGTAATAAAAGTCGTCGTCATGATAGTTTGGTACTTTTTAGAAGCATCAAAGTCCTACCTCTGAAACATTTATATTTCTATAAAGTACTAAAATTTTGTTTCGCCAGATCTGGTTATCTATCGAACCGGTGCTCTTCTAGCTATAACCTTAGAGTAAACAATCAACATCTCGCTGTAGTACCACATCACAATTTGCAATTTTTTTTAAATTTTTTTACGTCAACTGCTCCAAGACTTTTTAATAATCTACCCAACAGTATTCGAATTATTAGAAATGAGTCTACATTTCTCAAAAAAGTAAAATTTTGGCTCTTTGACTTAAATTATAAAAATATTAATGAATTATTATGGATAACCACTTAATTAGGTACCTACTTTGTTTTTTCTTATTTTTGCGCGCAATTTTGTGTCACTTTTTTATGGTAAAAATATAAATTATTATTAGACTTGTAAAAAAAAAAAAAAAAAAAAAATATATAATGTTGTACAAATCTTGTCGTACAGTACTTTTAAAATATGTTGTAGTGTTATATTTGTGTATTCTAGCTGCTTTCGCCTCTAGTTCCTTATGAACTACAGATTGCAGTTTCTTTATTAATATTGATTGTGTTAAATTTTGTTATATTTAGATTTTGTATTTTGCTTGAATGTTATGTACACAATTTGTATTAGTAAAGATAATAAAATTGAATTGAATTGAATTGAATTGAATTATTTATGTATATCTTAGGCAAGAGATCTTTGCACATTTGTTTCTATTTTTTACTTACAATCTGAAATGTATTCACAATGAACAATAAATCAAAACACTTGTTGTTGTTTACACTTGTTTTCACAATTTTTTTGTTTAAAAAAAAAACTTAGGCCACTGTATAATATGAACGCAGTCAAACTCCAAATGTACCGGTTCAAATGTAAGTTTGTTATTTTTCACTTAAAAAAATAAAAAAGTTAGCAAAATGCATTTATTTGACCGTTTTTGGAGTAGAGAGTAGATTATTGCCCCACACAGCAATGTTGTTGTTTTGGTAATTTCATCCAATTCGCTTTATTTTACCTGCTGTATTTCATAATGTGTGTTATATATGTGGATGATTTTTGTATTGTGCACTTCTATGTATTTTTCTCTATCCAAATATGTAATATAGTGTTACGAATAATAGCAAAAATGGGTGGAAACGCGTTGTAGGCAACTCCGTATTAATATATAGATAGATTTTCAAGTAACTTCAAGCATTTTCAAGTACCTTCAAGCATTTTCAACTAACTTCAAGCATTTTCAAGTAACTTCATCACATGATATAAAATTTGTCCGTTCAGATTGGCAGATTATTGCCTCACACAGCAATGTTGTTGTTGTTGTAAATGTAATTTGATCCAATTCGCTACTTTTCACCTGCTGTAATTCATAATGTGTGTTATATATGTGGATAATTTTTTTTTTGTGCACTTCTATGTACTGTCCCCTACCCAAATATATATAGTGTTAGCATATCTATTTGAAGTATTATAGCAAAAAAGGGGGAAACACGTTATATGCAACTCCGTATTAATATATAGATAAGGGTTCCAAACCGTGCTGCAGTACTCAAGCGCTGATCGAACAAGAGAGATAAAAAGGGTTTTTATAGTATACGGATCTGTAAATTCCTTACTATTTCTTTTAATAAATCCTAACCTTTGGTTGGATTTATTTATAATAAAATCGATATGAGGAAGAAAAGAAAGTTTGGTATCAAGAATAACACCTAGATCTTTTTTTGCACTACACGATCCAAAGAAGTACTATCAATTTGATAATCATAATAAATTGGAGAAATTTTACGAAAACAAGACATGACTTGGCTTTTGAAATATTAAGATGTAGGAAGTTTATACTACACCATTCTGCCAGATTGTTTAAATCATTATTTAATAAAGCACAATCGTCAGAGCATTTTATACTTCGATATAATTTGAGGTCGTCCGCAAAAAGAAGACACTGAGATTTTAGAAAGATTTTAGGAATATCGTTTATAAAAAACAAGAACAATAATGGGCCCAAATGGCTACCCTGAGGGACACCGGATGGAACAAGTATTCGGTTAGAATGCCGATCGTCAATCTTAACCACTTGAACTCTCGATGTTAGATAAGATTTCAACCAATCAAGAAATTTAGAATGAAACCCCAATTCCAAGAGTTTGTGTAAAAGAATATGATGGTTAACGCGGTCAAATGCTTTGGCAAAATCTGTAAAAATTATATCGGTTTGACGATTAGAATCAAAATTATTTATAATATAATTTGTCATTAATGAAAGATTAGTGGATGTAGATCTTCCAGAAATAAAGCCGTGTTGGAAATCTGATACAAAATTTTTTAATTGGAAAGTAAGCTTGTCACAAACTATTTTCTCAAATAACTTAGGTAGAGCAGATATTTTGCAGATTGGTCTATAATTTGTAATTTCTTGCTTAGATCCAGATATGTGAATTGGTGTTATACATATAAGAGAGTTTCCAACAATCTAAAAATTGACCTTGCGAAAGCGATAGGTTGAAAATAGCTGTCATAGGAATATTTAATGACGATGCACATTTGAGCAATAAGATTTGTGGGATCCCATCAGGACCTGCCGTTTTATTGGTATCTAAGCCTGATAAGGCTGATTCTACTTCAGAACACGATAAAACCATAGACCCTATCTTAACGATGGTAGAAACCTTAGGTAAATTTGCATAAGTTGGAGTGTTTGTGGAATAAACAGACTGAAAATAAACAGCAAAGAAGTTACAGATTTGTTGAACATCACTCGTTGACTCGTTCTGGTACTTTATACAGCTTGGATACCCATTGTTTTTCCGCTTAGAGTTAATATATTTCCAAAAATTGGCACTGTTATATTTAACATTTGACTCAATAGAGAACAAATAAGCACGATGTAAGAACTTATTGAGTGTATCGAATTCTTTTTGAATAGTCAAATGGATAGACCACAAATTAACATCATCATGGTTATTTTTGAGTAACTTAAATGATTTATTTTTTCTGTTCTTAAGATTTATAAGTCTTCTGTTAAACCATGCAGGATTACTCCTAGACTTGGTTTTTTTAAATCACCATCATCAGGAAATTAAGCTTTCAAGCATTACAATCATTGAATAGTATTTTGTTTGCAAATAAATATTTCATGTTCATATCTGGCAACATGAATGCTTCATAATCGTTAACTATTTATTATAAACATTCATAATAGAAACTGTAGCCTTATGAGAAATAACGCGAATTAATTTGTAGATCAGGGGTCAGATCAAGTAAGACTATGACCGTTTGACGATAGCTGTCTCTATCATATCGAAAGAGATAGATAGGAACTAGTATGGTCGAAATGATGTCGTTCGATCGTTCTTTTTACGTGATCTGACCCAAAAAAATTGATCCAGATCGAAAGCAAGATCTCGTATTGTTGTTGTTATGCATACAATGCAATGATCTTTATGGATGATTGTCCATAATAAAATACGGCCCATAATAATAAAAAATATGTCCAGTTACATCTCCACGAATTCCTTGACTCATTGAAATTATTTGTATAGGCAGCAGTCTTCAATCGTACAGCGAAATTAATTGAAAGCGACTCTGTCTCGGCTATGGAAGTTGAAAATGCACTCAATGTTTTCGATGAAAACAAAATAATTGTTTCTCCACAGCCGTGCAAAAGGCAATTAAAACAGCTGCAAATGATGACGACACTGTAACGAAGGAACGAGTACTCATAATAGCTCGACCATTTTACGGTCCGTATAAATACTTTTAATGCTACGAGTTTGTTGAGTGTTAGCTATTTCTGATGATTTTTTTGTATTCACTTTATTAGCGGAGTGCGTTGAGTACATCCAAAAGTGAATTTCTCAATTTGACAACCTTTCGCTTGGTCTGCACTCGATCCACCGCAATTATGTGAAAGCCTCCACGAGTTTCATTGCACCGAAGAATCGTTTTGACATCGAATCGTGGGATGCTCTAATGTTCGACATTTTTAACCTACATAATAAGTAACTGGCGATATGATTGAATCATGGGAAGCAAGCAGCGTTGGTACTTACCAACGATGGGTGTAATGCCTTCAACACCTCGCAAAAAAGAACATTCCTTGCAATCATTTACTGAATATCGACATCTACATTCTCTGTTTGCCGGGAAGTTCGGCCACCGTTGAGAGAGCGTTCTCATTAATGAACATAAGATTTTCCATCGATCAACATTTGAACGTATTTAGACCTTCTATACTTCAGGTCTGATGGAAAGTATGCATTTAAAAACCGCGACAATGACGCTAAATATTTACATAAACTTTTCAAAATACCGCCTGATATTGAAATAATACCGCGTTTTATTGGGAAAGCTATCCTTAGTGAAGGACGAATTCCCACCAAAACCAACCGCACCAGCCCGGTTTTTGTATTTGAAATTTGGTAGTCTTACAACGAAAACATCTATGAGCTGTCAGAATGATTTGCAGAAAAAACCAACATATCCAACAAATAGATCCGTCATCCGTGACATGCCAAAACTAGCTAGAATTTAAAAAATAAACAAAATCTATCATTTTTATTCAACTAGAATGGATAATTTTTATAATTTTGCCCTTTTCCTGTAATGATATCAGCTGTCTTATATAAACAAGACCACCAAAATGAGGAGAGCACGTCCGTAGAGATTTTCCAGAATAAAAACTTGTCGTGCAGTCAACATAAGAGACTTGAGTTGAAATTGGTTTCGTACGGTTGCATGAGACTGTGTATTTACGACTGTACGTACAAATTACATTTATATTCACTCAATGTTCATTCAACCCATCCGCGGCAGGATTTCACTTCTGCTTTTATCGACAGTGGTCCGCAGTGAGATCTTGTATGTGTAATACATGTAAAATCCTACCTTACTACGGATAGCTTTTCCAACACTGCGGACCACTGCCGATAAAAGAAGAAGTGAAATCCTATCGCGGATAGGTTGAGTTAACAATGAACTTGGATGAACTTGTGGCTGATTCGTTCTGATATGTTGGTACGATTGATACATTTTATGCTTCGTTCATAGAGTAACGTTGAAATCTCGATACAGGTTTTTGACTCATGAGTTATGGTTTTGGAGTTGTGTTCAAAATTAGTAGAAATGATAGAAAAAGGAATGGTATTCCTATATTTATTTCTTAACATAATACCTGCTTTGCTGCCGCACCCTGTACTACGTTCATTAGGGTCGAAATGAGCTCATTTGGAAATTCGTTTAAAAAGTGTTTTCATCTCAGTTTGCGCATTCGGTTTGACGGCTGCAATTTTGTTTTTTTGAGGCATTAAGGTAATCAATGCGAAAACTGCAATTATTTTTATATATGTATGTATGTTAGAGTTTAAATTTCAGTGCTGAAATTAACAGCAGTATAATGCTACATTCTTCCCAGAGATTTTTTTATTTGGAGAAATATATATTGTTCAAATAAAATCTTGTCCCGAATTCGGTCCCATATTTGGTTAACTGCGTCCTACATCACACGACAAATATTTATATTTGAACACAGCTATTATTTCAACGCTATTATATATTTATTTCATAAAAAACAAAAGAACAATAACACAATCCCGCATTCGCTGCTAGAAGTTAGATATGAAAGCTACATATTTACATTGTTCCATATTCCGCGATATATATATATTTCTTTTATCGAATTTGATCCCGCTATATGCCGGTCCAGTAATACGCCTTGGTCTGAGACACCTTCCGATTGACGTTTAACAATTTGACACAGTCAGAAACTGTTCAATTGTATTCAATTTAAGAATTAGATATCGATTTTGTTTCACCTCATTTGCAACCTCATTTGTCACAACTGCGTGTGCGTAATTCGGATTTGGCAGCGAGTGCTCAGAACCATAATAATAGTTAGTAGCTATAAGTTAAGTAGCTTAAGCAAGATAAGTAGTGTAGCTTGTTTGTAAGATAAGTTTGTGAAAATGTTTTATGCAAAATATTGTAGATGCCAAGTTTTTTTTTAAATACATTTTTTGTTTGTTTTATGTTTACATTCGGTCTTATTTCATGGCACAGTGAACTCCAACCATTTGCTTGTGCGAAGTGGAAGGACCTAAAGTTTTAAAAGGAATTAGAACGTCAAATTTGAGAAGGCTCTCATGACAATTGATACTCTTGGATGTTTATCGGACGGTCGCAAGAGGTGGTACAATCGAAAAAAACTTTCTGGATTTTTAAGCAGATAATCAAGGGATATAATCAAGAGCAAAGGACCAAGAACGCTTCCCTGGTGTACACCGACATTGATTGCGGTGAGATCTCACTCACATCTCACTCTCTTCGGGGCATCTCCCTTTCGTCATAGGTCCCGCATGCATTTCCATGATCATCTTTAGGCAGGCTTCTGAAACATGGTTTATACAGTGAACAATTATGTTCGCCGTAACCACGACATTAAAAAAAGGGCAATAGTGAGTCATGCGTGTAGAAAGATGGTCTCCTTCCCATCTTCAAGTCACTAAAGAATACAAATTCGGCGTAGGTGTATGGTTTCCCGAACGTCGAATTGAGACACCTGCCCCTGGAAGCTCTAGATATTTTAAATATGCTGTTTAACACTGCGCTGAAAAATGTACGTTACCCATCGCATTGCAAGGTATCTGTGGTACACTACAACCTTTTCTAACTTTATTACGGACAGCTGGTTTGATTTCAGGCCGGGGCATTACTTTCATGCCGCGTCGAAACTGGCTTCTGACATTCAGTAGAATAAATGCAACAACCAATGTGCGCGTGCTTATCTGGTTGATTTTGGGAGGCTTTCGACACCGTATGGATAAAAGTATTTCTCTATAAAATGGCCAGGATGAAGCAGCACAAACCCTTGCTCTATGTAATTTTCAATGTTCTAATAGGAAAAAAGTTTTTTTGTCAAATAAGGCATCGTGACTTCGAGCCGAATCTTTACTATTAAAAACGGTTTTGCAGCAGGGGAAGGTGAATTAGCCGAACCTGTTTAACACTAACACGAGTGAACTGGTAGGTTCACTGATTTCTTCATTTAAATGTCTCTAAATGTCAAGTTATGTTTTCAGGCATAATACTCCTATTTTTTCGATTATGAAAGAGAATATATTTACCTTGAACGTTTCGATTGTAAAAAGGATCTTGGGGTTATTCTAGATACTAAACTTTCATTCCTGCCACATATTGATTATATAGTCAGCAAGACTAACAAATGCTGGGATTTATAAAGAGGAATTCAAATGAATTCACAGACCCATATTCACTCACATATTCACCGTATGTGAGCGCCGAGCGCCGTACAACAGCGCTGTAGAGCCTTCCTTTCAGCTTGGGGCATTTTTCGATCGCAGAAGATGGCTGAGTTTCCCGCCACTTCATGCACCCTACGCTTACGCGATCTTTAATGTCGTCTTCGTAGCTTGCTTCGCTGTTTGAACTTTTCGCACTTAGGAATCAATCTTACGTTCATATAAATGTCTGGAATAGGTCGAAGTGGATCGGAGAACGGGCAGCACAAGTATTCTGTTTTTACAGATTAATACGATACCCATTCAACTCCAAAACTTCCACCCATACCCCAAGTACTCGTTGCATTGTCGTTTGATCCTCGTTTATGATATCTGCATCGTGAGCAAAGAATAACTTATGCACTTAAAAGTCCGTCACTTTTCCTTGGAGCAGATAATCAAGGCCCGTAATTAAAATCAAGGGACTTAAGACGTTTCCCTGGTGTACACCGAGTTTGATTGCGAACTCCTTGGGACACCAAGGGTGCATCTGCAAATCCTCAACGATCTTTATGGTGTGTGATATCGTCTTGATTGAATGGTAATTGTCACAGTCTCTCGTATCGCCTTTTCCGATGTACAAAGGAAGAAGAAAAGTTTCCCTCCACTGGTTAGGTAGTTTACCGTCTCTCATTAATTTGTAGACTAGAATCATGAACTATTTGGACCGGATGTCTCCCGCCTTTTTCGAAAACTCAGAGGTACATACAGATTTTCGTTTTTTGTAGGCTTTGTAGTGTATTTCTTCATTGTTACGAACGGCTCTCCGAAATTATATCGTTCATTTCAAAGTCCTTTACAATACTTTTTTTTCAAGCAAGCTGAGAGTTACCTATCCTGGTTAAAAGCACGAGACTTGGAACCAGAACCAGGCTCGAACGAATAATAGGGGTAGGTGGAAAATCTTACATGCAACTTTTTCTCACTTACGATAAGAAAACAAAAACCACCTTCCTTCGAAATCCTTATACTACAACTAGGTTATTTATATCTAGTAGTTTTATTTAAACTGTAAAGTACGCGTTTGGCAGGCAGCTTCCCAGTGGAGGCACCTGCTAATACCGCCATAAGCACGAGGTTACATCTTATTGCGCTAATTCAAATGGTTTTATCCTTTGTAATCGGCGCACAAGGTTAGTATAGTCTCGAATTTGTAGCATGGTGTTATTGCAATGACCGTGAAGGCGTGTCTGTTGTTTGCGGGCAAAATGTTTTATCTCATCTTCGACGGTAGCCATACTCAGGTCTCTGTGCGACCCATACGTGACCAGATCCCTGTACATAACTTTTGTTCGGCCCCTCCTAGAGTACGCTAGCCAAGCGTGGTGTCCCTTTCAACGAGTTCATGTATCTAGAATCGAAGGCATTCAACGTCGTTTTCTTCGATTTGCTCTTCGTGGTCTCTCTTGGAACGATCCTCTCATCTTACCTCCTTATCGCGACCGTCTTAAACTTATAAACCTAAATACCCTTGAAGAACGCAGGGACGCAGCTGACATTCTCTTCATTCACCGACTCCTTTCAGGCTCCGTCGATTGTGCGTCTCTCTACAACTCTATCTGCCTTAACACTAATCCTCGTAGTCTACGCTGCCCACGACTTTTCTATCTTTCAACCCACCGTACCTTGTATGGCTCCAACGAACCCATCTCACGTATGCTACGGAAGGTTAACTCAAACCTTAATGTTTTTGACTTCAACCGCAGCACTTCCTCTATAAAAATCGATCTCCTTAAGCCCTCCCCCATCACCCCCCCAACAACACCTAATCAGTTTTAGTTTTAAGTCCTAGCTATAAGTCTTAGTCTTTTAAGATATTTAGCTTGTATTAAGCCGAATAAATGGGGGCGTACGCCCCCACCAAAATCTGTGGATATCAGTGTTTCTGATAAACCATGGTGCATTTACTATTTTTCTTAGCACTTTGTTTTGTAAAGTTTGTAGAATGTTGATATTACTGGATTTGGTACAACCCCAAAGTTGTATACCGTATGTCCAAACTGGTTTTAGTAGTTGCTTGTATAAAAGCAGCTTGTGCTGCAGGCTGAGTTGGGAAAATCTACCAAGGAGCCAGTGCATTTGTTTACATCTAATGGCGAGCTCTTCGCGTTTCTTCTTGACGTGCGGTTTGCATTTTAATTTCGCATCGAGTGTCATTCAATGATTCAACGATTCAATGAAAATGGGCAAGTTGTCTACATTTCTATAAGTAAAATTCACGTGCGTTGATTTGGCCTCGTTGAGAGCAATACGACAAGTCTTTGTCCAATCAGTTTAGTTTAGTTGCTGATTCAACGGTATTACTGAGCGCTAATATAGCTGTATCGTCTGCAAACGTGGCTGCTGTTGAGCCTTCTTCTTGCGGAATATCACTAGTGTATATTAGAAATAGAATCGGTCCAAGAACGCTTCCTTGAGGAACTCCTGCCGCGATTTCTTTGAATTCAGAGTAATCATTTCCGTGTTTTACACGAAAGAGTCTGTCTGATAAGTAACAACTAAGGATATCAGATAACTGTTTCGGAAAAGCTTGTCTGAGCTTATGTTCCAAGCCCGTATGCCATACTTTATCAAAGGCCTGAGAGACGTCGAGAAAAACACTAGAACATATTTTTTTCTCCTCTAGGGCTTTATCAATTACATGGGTTATTCTGTAAACCTGGTCGATTGTAGAATGCTTAGTCCTGAATCCGAATTGGTGATCAAGTATTAATCGATGTTCTTCGATAATCGGAAGTAGGCGATTTAACAAACGTTTTTCGAATACCTTCGACATTATCGGTAAGAGCGATATTGGCCTATATGATTTTTTGTCATTTAATGGTTTACCAGGCTTTGGAACCATTATAACTTCAGCTACCTTCCATTGTCGTGGAACGTACAATAACCTGAACGATGCATTTATAAGATAGGCAAACTTGATTAAAGCTTTAGTAGGTAACTCTTTAAGAACCTGTCCTGTGATTAAGTCATATCCAGGAGCTTTGCTTAATTTTAGTTTCTCTATTTCGAAGCGTAGTTCGGGTAGCGATACACTTTTTATTCTATACTTGTCAGGTGCCACGGTTAGGACAGGAAATTCGAGCAACGCTTGACCATCAAATGGTTTAAATGTTTCTTCCAGATGTTTGGCAAATATTTCTGCCTTTTCCTTGTCACTCATCGCCCATTCTCCATTGATTTTACTGATGGGTGGCGCTTGCGATTTTGGTTTTTTAATGCCTTTCATGGCTTTCCAGAGCGAGTAATTTGTACTTTTATCCGCAGTTAGGCTTCCAAGATATGTAGAAATTTCACGATTTTTAAAGTCTTGAATTTCTCTCTTAACTTTACCACAAAGGTAGTTACGAATGGTTTTATCCTTTGAAGCGCGAGATTGTTGCCATATTTTGCGCGCTTTCCTTTTTTTCTTTAACAATTGAGTGATTTCTAAGGGATATTTTATTTCGCAATTTGTGGTTATTTTCCGTTTATGGGGAGTATTTTTCCAGGCTGAGCATTGTATGACGTCAATAAATTGATCGACTTCGTCTTCAAGTTCGTGGGGTGTTCGAAGACACACTTTGAGTTCGATTTTACTTTCACAGTATTTTTTAAAGAATTCCTAGTTTGTTTTCATGCTAGTTAGTCTGGGCGAACCTTCTTTTTTCCGTAGACAGCCGTTAATTGTCAAAATGACCGGTGAATGGTCAGAAGAAAGATCGAAGCATTCCTCGACTACAATAGAGTTTCCCAACAACCCTTTCGTGATGAAGAAATCGATGAGGTCTGGTGTTTTTGCCGTATCCGAGGGCCAGTACGTAGGTTTACCTGAGGAATTAAAGTCTACCCCCAATTCCATACCGGCTTCGTAAAGAACTCTACCTTTTGTTGAAATGCATCTCGAGCCCCAGATGGTATGTTTTGCGTTAAAGTCACCTTCGATGATGAAATTTCGTCCAAGTGAGTCAAAGATACTTATAAAATCGTTTCTTTCCATCGTTGCACGTGGAGGGCAATACACTCAGAGAAAAAATAGTCATTAATGACTATTTTTTGACTATTTTCATAGTCCGAATCGTGACCACTATTTTTATTAGTTAAAAATAGTTAATTATGATTATTTTGATTGTAAATTTATTATTTATAATAGTCATGGTTGAACTTTTGACGTACGCTTTTATTATTCAATAACTAAGCAATAGTAATTTTTGACAATTTATATTACTATTTCTTACTATTTTCAACTTATTTTGTTCTTTAATAGTCATTCCGTAAATTTCGTAGAATATTATCTAATTACTAAGACAATAGTTACAAAAATAACTATTTTTTTCTCTGAGTGTAGATAGCTGCAAAATCATATTTTATGGGTTTAATTTTTACGCTTACCGTGCTTAATTGCAGTTTATCAAGCGCAATTATTGCACTAATTGAGTGTTCAATGATATTTTTGATCAACAAGGACGCCCCGCCTCTCGCCCTTTCCGAAGGGTGATATGCGTGATAGGCAACAAAATTTATATCAAATATTAATATCATATTTATGAATGAATATCTCGAGCTCGTCCATCTTATGCAGAAGGCTGTTCGCATTCCATGTCACTAATTTAACTAAGTCTGTCATATTTATATTATTGCACGTGTACTTCGAAATTGATTTTCGAGCTTGTCAATTTGTTCAAACATACGTTTATTAATTTCGCTCTGTTCTAACTTGGCAAGAATTACAGAGAAAACTTGGGAGACTGGATCGTATGTTTTATTTGTTTGTTCGCGTCCTTGCAACGCAGTTTCAGCGTATGTTTGTGGAACAGCGTTCGGCGACTTTTTTCTAAACAATTTTCCTTGTCTTGGTTGTTGTATTTTGAACATTTCTTTAGCCCTTTTTCGTCCTTCATCGGTTTTATTGTTGCCCTTTTCAGGTTTGTTTTTGGTTATTTTTGCGATTGGTAGCGTAGTTTTCTTTATTTTGTCGCGCCTATTTTGAAGTTCTTTAGCTACTTCGCATCCGCGATAATTTTCCTGGTGTTTTCCATTGCAATTTATGCATGTTGGTAGGTCTTGTCTACTTAGAGCGCATTCCTTCGATAAATGTTTAAAGTCACATTTTATGCAACGCGGCTCTTTTAGGTAATATGTCTGCCTGTGCTGAGACCTGTATAGTATTGTTCCACCATTCAGAAGAAGCAGCCTTTGAGCATTGTTGATGAACTTTGGTAAACGGATTTCCTGGGCATTCCTCCTTCTCTGAGTGGCAATTTCGAAAACGGTAGTGCCCCCGTTCAAGCTGGATTGTCAGTTTTGTCGGTTGGTTTTCTATCAGCTGCGCTTGTAAGGGAAATGTTCTCTGTTTGATGAAAAGATTAGTCTCAAAGACAAGACCAAGCTCATGCGATGAGAATATAGGTACCGGTATTGTCAGCAAATACTGTTGATTCAACGTAAAAAGAAATTGATCTGGCATCAATCTTCGCGTGTCAAGAGGAATCTGCATTCGATCACTTTGCTAACTAATCTATTGTAGTATTGATTATTTAAGTCATATGCCATATTTTTTTTTATGGAAATGTATATTTGTTGTGGTTTTAGCTTACCCCCTTTGTGCGCTTATCACTGTTATAGCATCTCATGTAATCTGGTTCCCAATTAAAAAAGCTCAAATCGATCCCATTCATTCCGTTTTGTGTACCGTACCTACGAGTATGTTGTACATCAACATGCAATTACACCGATTGAAAAATCCAGAAGTTTTGCTATCGGGCTCTTTTTTCCTACTCTAAAAAAACACAACATTGTATTTGTAATCTCTAGGTACATACATGTATATTTTTGTGTATCTGTAAGTGTACTCGGTATTGTATTTCTAAAAAAACCCGTGTGATTGTGGCTGCGTGACGTCAAAGCGTGTCTTAAGTGCTCATAACCGCGGAGCGACCTTTGCCATTGTCTAGAATTTCTTATCTTTCTTGTGCATAGTATGTAGTACGCCCTGTTCCGCTATAGTTCTCATACCCCACTACTCAATCCTACGTAATGAAATATAATCATAGATTTGTGGGCTGTAGATGTTCATATCTATATACAATTATACCTATATATTAGCGTTGTTATGGACTATGTTTTGTTTGGAATCTAACTTCTGTGCCGTTGTTTATTTAAATTGTTTAATTTGTTTGGATTTTTTTATCTTTACCGTACTTGGCTTTTGTTTGATTTAAGTTATGTCATTGAGATTCTTATAACTTTTTACTAGAGAAATCGCCATACAAACATAAACATTGTTAAGTAAGACACTTGATAATGGAACACTTAACATAGAGATGATTAATCGACTAGTGCACTCGTCGTACCGATTTTCCAGAAATCTGGGTTTCCGCATAAGTGAGCGAGTGACTTCCGCACATTATCGAATAATCCAATAACTTCATTTGTATGATGTTCAGCGAAGCATCGTGTATTGAATACTTACAATTTTTAATTGTACTAAGATAATTCCAGTACAATTTGCGATTGGATGAAAATAATCGTACAGCCCTTATACAGTGCTCTTCACTTGATTAGACGCACACATTTTCATACCCTGTTCTAAGGGTATATTCATTTTGACTCGTAGTTTGAAACATACCTTAATATTGCCCGTAGACCCCTAAAAGTTATTATATTTATGATCAGCATCTATAGGAATGTCGGTGTAGCAATGTCCGTCCGTCCGTCTGTCGGCAAAATTAAGGCCTTTAAACTGGACATAGAGAGCTGAAATTTTAACGATATACGTCTCTAGGGGACCGAATTTTTGAAATCCGCTGACAGACGCCCACAAACTCAAAAAAAAAACAAATTTATCGAAAAAAACGAATTTTGAGGTAGAAAGCTGAAATTTTTTATATATGATCTGACTCCTAAAACTGCTCGGGAGATAAAATTTCTAAAATCCGTCTACTGACACGTAAACGGATATTTTTTCTCTTTCTTGCCTATGCTGTAACAAAAAGTTCAGTTTTTTTGTTCACATGATTAGACGCACCTGAAAAAAAATCTTAAAACTGAAGCTTTTAATTTACTTTTTTCTCTTTTATTTTGTTTTTTAATCAGATCAAACATTTTATTTTTAAGTGAATCATACAGTTTTTCTTAATAATTTAAGGGAATCGTCTTCCAGGCTTCTTTTATTGCTACAATTAGCTCTTCACAGGTCTCATACATTTTCAATTATATTGAGGTCAGGTGAATAAGGTGGCCACGGCAACAATTCCACATTTTCTTCGGTAAGAAAGCTTTTGACTACTGTTGTGGATTGGCGCATTGTCTTGTTGAAATACCTACTGTAGAGGTCCGAACAGTTCTTTCATGGCGGGGAAGGCTGATTACAAAAGTGCTTTGTAGGAAACTCCCGTCATTTTGATGGAAACAAAAACCAAATCGAACGCCCCATAGTATGAGATAGCTCCCCAAACCATTACTCCTCCTTTCCTCGATTGGTGGCGTGTCAAAAACTTTTCCTCTTTTCTAAGATCATGGAAGTAGTAGTTGGAACCATCGCCCTGATGAAGGCGTGCGAATTCCAACCGCTGTTCTTTTCTTACGGCGTTTAGTGGGGTTTTTTTTTTTTTTTTTTTTTTAATTTTAGATGTTCTGCACTCAAAATAGCTCGCCGAACAGTTGTTGTGCTGGCAGTTATCCCAGCTTTTTCTTTTATTTTGCTTGTGGAGACAGCTGAATTTGATTTGATAATTTTTCTTTTGTCCTGAGGTGTTAAAGCGGTTTTTATCCTTCCCTTGTAATTTTCACCGTATGAAGCACTTCGGCAATGCTTCTCGTTGAAAACCCTTTGGAATGCAACGCGTCAATTTTTAGTTTTTCTTCCGCGGTTAAAACATTTTTTCCCCCATTTTGAATGAAAATTAATAGAAAACACCCCTTACTTCTTTAACTTTGTAGCTAACTAAAATCTTCATAACAGATCGAGACCAATTAACTAATTTAACGGGTGCGTCTAATCATGTCTAATCAACTAAAGAGCACTGTACAGTACAACGTTGCATAAATCCGTATTCATAATACATTTTCCAACCGATATTAATTATACAGAGATTGCGTGAGGCGACTACACCTCACCTTTCTCGTCCCATTTCAAGTCATAGCCCATCAAAGTGGGTGACCACTAATTTCGAGGTTTAACCACCTTAAACGCTATAACTTCAACACTATTATAGGAATTTTGTAAATTTTGGAAAGGCATTTTAGTAGCGCATATAAGTCTTAAACGCTTTGGGTACATCTGTGCAACTACAAAAAAGTTATGGCTCCTTAAATTCAAAATTATAAAAATTTGATGTTCCAATTTTTTTTAAAAATGCACTTTTCTGAAAATTTTTACTTATTTTTAAAATTGCCTAAGAATTACGATCAACAAATCATTTTTTGTCAGACAATAATGGTCAAAAAGAAGTGTAACTACTGAATTATTATTAAAACCTCCAAATCGCTAATGCGTATCAGCGCCTTGTTTATACCGGGTAAGTTGCACCAAATAAAAAGGAACGACGACGTTCAGACGCAGCGACGGCAGCAGTTAAGGGTGGGATCTACCGTACTGTGGAAGTTCAGTCTTCAGGCAGCGACTGCAGACTAGCTGAACAGTTGGAACTTACCAGGAGCAGGATTCACAGAACTCTACAAAGTAATAGATTACATTCTTTCCATTTAACACCGGAACAGAATTTACTACCAGGAGATGTGTATAGAAGAGCGGAATTTTGCCAATGGCTACTGCGCAAACGTGCAGATGACGGGCACTTCCTCAAGAAATTGCTGTGGACTGACGAAGCGCAACTCACAAGAGATGGAATTAGAAACTACCTTAACTTGCACCATTGGTCAGACTCTAACCCCGATTTAATATGCACAACACCCTTTCAAAGGTAAGAATTTAATAACTGTGAAGAACTTCTTTAAAATGTGTTGCTTATTAGGTTTGCTTAAGATGCTTAGCGTAAATGTTTGCGTTGGATTAATAGGAAACACTTAATTAGGGCCGCACGTTCTTCTACATACAGTTAATTCCCATTACTACCAGGAGCTTTTTGGAGAACGATTGCCATAGCCAGAGAATTGCGATGTTCTTTCAACAAGATGGAGCAACTTGTCACAGGCAGGGTTACTTCGTTCCTCAACCATACTTTTAACGAACGGTGGATTGGTCGATTTGACCCCAACCCTCGGCTACCCAGATCTGCTGATCTAACACCCATGGATTTTTCCTTCAGGGTGCTATGACCATTTTTGTCTGACAAAAAAGGTTACTTAACATAATTTTTAGGAAATTTTGAGAACAATGCATTTTAAATAACAAAAATGGAACAAAAAATTTTCATAATTTTTTAGTTTAAGGAGCCATAACTTTTTTGTAGCTGCACAGATGTACCCAAAGTGCTTAGACTTATATGCGCTACTTAATTGTCTTTCCAAAATGTATAAAATATTGTAGGGTAGGGCGGGGATAGTTGGACCACTTTTTACTTGAACTTTCATAATTATCAAACTGTGAAAAATGCTGCTTAAATGGATTAAGTCCAAGTGGTCCAACTTGCCCCTATAGGGGCCCATTCGAGGATTTTCTTGCGAATCTCTTTTTTTTAGTAAGATACCTTCTTAATGTTGTTTTTGGTATTCCAAATTCAGACGCGGCTTCCCATAGATGTTTCTTTAGGCAGAACAGCTGGCCAGCTGTATCCATCTGCGGCTTTCTGCGTAACACGTTTGTACGTGCGCATTCTACTAATTGCAAATAAAAATAGATACACATAAAATGCGTCTATTTAAATCAGCGGGCTAGTTGCACCACCTCGTCCAACTGACTCCACTTCTGGTTTGATGAACATATTTCAATTCAACACACAAAATATGGAAATACAATTGACTTATAAAAAACCATTTCCTCAGTCCAAAATTCAGTTTTTTTCACTAGAAAAGTTGAAAAAAAAAACTATCTTATGCATATTTTTTACTTTCAAACTTGAAACACACAAAACTGTGCATGGTTTCGCTTCTGAAGACACAATGCAACTGAAACGTGCTTCTTAGAGAGCAGGCTTTGTTTGTGTATAATAATGTTCTTGTAGTGCTTTCGGTTTCAGAGTACCTCGCGTGTTCCAATTTGGCCCCTTGTCCAACTAGCAACGCCCTATCTTACCTATAATAATTTAGAGGTAATAGCGTTTAGAGTGGTTACACCTCCAAACACTTGTCAGTGTTCACAAAACAATATGTATGATTTGTCAATTGACACCAAATTAATGCCAAAATGTCGATCGATTGATAAATTTGGTCGTTTGTCAATAATTGATCTTCGATAACCATAATAAGGGTTTAAGACTTCCGCTCAGAAAAAGCTTAATGTTTTTTTTATTACTAATAGATATATCATTATTCATTTTGTGAACTTAAATTATATTTTTGCAATGTTATTTATATTTTTATTTTTTCTTAATGCTTAACTGAAGTATTACCTGAGATTTCAATAAAGAGATAAATATTAATTAAGGTACATTATGTTGCATTGGTTTATGTACTAAATCTACCCTCGATTTAAGTGGCAACGCTGGCCATGAGGCAAATGATTGTCATTTTGTAGGTCCAGTTCTGTTTTTTTATTCATTGAAAAAACATTTTGTCGCGTATACTGAGTGAAGCTTCTTTATTTTTAATATACATATATACATTTTTTGTTTTAATTATATTTTTTTATGTTGCTTACATGCTTCGCTTATATGCAAATGATGTTCAGCTTCATCTGGAAAGACCATTCCATCAGCTTGATAGACTGTCCGTTGCTATTAATGAGGACCTCAACTAAATAAATGCTTGGGCTATTAAAAACGGCCTACTTTTAAATTCAGCTAAATCTTAAGTCATATCAAAAAGAAAATTCGATCTAAGCACTTTGCCTGACATATGGCTCCGTGATAGTAAAATTAAAGCAGTTGATCACTGCACCAGCCTTGGATTTACTATAGACCATCATCTATCTGTCTATTAACATACAAATGCGGTTATTGGTCGCATTTATGGATGCCTACGAAAACTGTGGTCTTCTGCTCACTTTACCCCTAGTTGAAACCCGACGCAAACTGATACTCTCTTGAATTCTGCCCTTAATTTCGTATGCTGAAATCGTGTACAGCGCTCTGGACTCCATATCTCAGCGTAAATTACAAGTAGCATTTAATGACGCTGTTCGCTATGTCTACGGGTTACGACGACATGACCACGTTACTAATTTTTCAAAGAATCTCCTTGGTTGCACTCTGCAGCAACACATGAATTCAAGAAATTGTATATTTTTACATAAATAAATTCATCTTAAATCTCCATCATATTTGTTTATGAAACTATCTTTCAATCGGTCCGCCAGAAGTATCAATATTATTCCTCACCACAGTAATTACTTGAATTCTTCCCGTCTATTTTTCATACGTGCTGTTAGACTCTGGCTCCCGTCTCAAATCAAATTAATTGTTAATTACAAACAGTTTCAACATGCAATCTTTGTAAATTTTTCGTCCCTCTCAACTTAACCCTAATCCTCTCCCAATCCTTTTCCCTTTTCTGCTTTCTTCCGTATACCATTGTAATCACTAAGTATGTATATCATGATATCTAAGTACTATAAATTATGTAATCTTACTGTACGAACGATTATTGTTATAATTAAATTATACCTGTTGGAAATAACAAAAAAAAAAAAAAATTGTTAAATTTGTTTAATATTTATTTTTATATTTTCCAGAAGATGTTAAATCATTTTAATAAAAGTGTTGTCTCATTATTGGCCAAAAAGTGAACTAAAACTAACCCCACTATTACGGTTAGCGCATCGAACGTTGAACTCGAATGGAATCAAATCTCATTCGACTCAAAAGTCAATAAATAAGCGAATGCCAAATATAATGAATAAGTTCCGGCGTACCCCACAGACGGACCAGTGATGCAGTTAATTGGGAGGTTTAATCCTAATCTTAACCTCACCGCCATTAAAGGAAGAAGAAGAAGAAGAATGTGTTGAATAAGCGTTTTTTTTTTTGTTGACAGTAAAAATTTAACATTTCGCATTCGAAGTTTTTGTTGTGAAAACATTGATTTCGAAGTCGAATGGAGAAGTTCGCCAAACGTTATAGGTCGACTGGATATAGTCGAACGTTCGATTCACTAACCGTAATAGTTGAATAAAACAAAGCTTCTGGTGAGGCGAATTCTAAATGTTTTAGTATCAGGAAACTGTAAAAAAATATCCAGCTCCTTAGGTGATGAATCTTGTTCGACGTACGGGTCCCTCGGAGATCTCGATAGGGATCCTTAAGTGGAACTAGCCTACTGACTGGCTCTGGCAGTAGGTAAAACATATTCATGCGGTGGTGGTAGGTAGGTAGAAGTGGCGGTTCGGCTTGAACCCAATTAGCACTTATTGTGCCTTTTTGTTACCACGACTCGTGTGACCTAGTTTGTAGTGCTTGTAGAAGATTTGATGTGTGGCTATATCCAACCTGTGGAGTTGAGAAAACGGATAAGATCTTGTATCCCTTTGCTCGATATAGCGCTAAGGTCGTTGAAGAATGGTTGATTCACTGCCCGCAGTCTACCTCTTGCTAGTGCCGGAGATTCGCAGAGGAAATGGAAGAGAGTTTCTCTTTCATTTACATTCCCGCAGCTTCGGCAGTGGGTGTTAAATGGGATACCCAGTTTGGCCGCATGATCTCCAATTGGCCAGAGCCCGGTGATTATCGCCGTAATTCACTTCGGGGCGGGTTCTGTTTAGACGATAACCTGTTCTTCCTTTGTCATAAGTAGGCAATATCTTCCTCGATATGATGCAGTTAGTTAAACTTCTCCATTGAAGATTGGCTTTCTGCAGGAACTGTGAGTGTATTTGTGTCTTCACCGCACCTAGCGGAATGTGAACCCATGCAGCGAGTGAGCCGTCCAGAGCTGAGCTCTGCCTGGCCAGCTCTTCTGCACGCTCGTTTCCTGTTATGTTACTATGCCCTGGAACCCAGAGTAGTGTAACACTGAAACGTTCGCCCAGTCGCGCAAGCTCGTTCCGGCACTCCTGCACCAGTTTGGAGGATATTATAGCCGAGTCAATAGCTTTGATTGCGGCTTGGCTATCTATGAGGATAGCAATGTTTTGTTTGTACGCTGTGTCACGCCCTAGTTGCGTGCAGGCCTCTCGGAAAACGCTGGCAAAATCCGGCCGGCGAAGGAATATTGATATTTTTAGTGATTCCGAGTAGACACCGGCCCCACACCACAGTTCATCTTAGAACCGTCGGTGTATATGACCATGTCGAAATCTTTCACTACTTCGTCCCTCTTCCAACAAGCTCTGGAAGAGAAGCTTACTTGGAAGCCTTTTTCGAAGTTTAGTTTGGGTGTGATGTAGTCGGTTGGAAACGTGATCATGCCTTCTGGTAGCGAGTCCAGAATGCTGCTGTGGCCGTATGGCCTTGCAGTCCAGCACCCCGATTCCCTGCGTCTTACCACTATGTAGTGCGGTATCTTTTGTGTGTAGGTCAAGAGGCAAAAGGTGCAAGAGCCGACCTCAGTGCACCCGTGGTGCCTATATACAGGCTGTCCTTTGCAATCTTTTCAGTTTTGTGAGGTTGTAACCTTTACTCAACGCGGGCCACCATACTTGTTGACAAACCTGCACATAAGATGCAAACAGGGTGTTAGGTTTTGATGCCTGTAGAATCTCCCATTCGGCTAATGGCTAAAACTTCAATTCTCCGCATCGTGTCTGATCGTTGAACCTAACCATTCTTTTCATTTCTCATTAATTTCACTTGCATTTTTTCAAAGTAAAGTCCGGATTTAATTTTAAAGTAAAGTCCAAATTGAAAATGTACATGACATTGACGGGCATATCAAAAGCTGTAGATAATATAAGGAAACTATTGTAAGTAATAATAAGATGAATTGCAATAATTATATTAAAAAGAATTCTATTTAATAAAGGATTTAAAAGCCATTCAACACTTGATAAAACCAACTCGTTTTTTCTCAGAAGGCTGGAAAAAATAGTCAGTTGCAACGCATACATGCAGCAACAATACTAGTGATCCATAGGTGAGGATTGGACGCACTACTGCTGTGTACATCCACAAGTTCATCTTTGGTTGATGTCCCCACTTCTTTCCAAAGGTTCTGCTACAGGCATAGAAGGCAATACACGCCTTCCTCACTCTGTGTTCAATGTTATGTTTCCAGTTAAGTTTAGGATCGAGGGCGATACCCAGATACTCAGCGCGAAGACTGTGGCAGCCGCCACCGAATAAGCACGTTTCTTAAGTCAAATTTGACACCATTCTGATAAGTAACTGCCTGGTTAAGGGCAATCTTTTTTGCTTTGTAAAAAAAAGTCTATGAGCTACATCTAGAATAAATATGTGAAGTATGAAAAAATGTCATATTGACAAGATAAGTGCTTACTAATCGCTTCGTTATGTTACCGCCGATAGTAAACGATTCAATGCCTCATGGTTTTACAATCGCCATAACCATATGCAGCTCTCCCAACTGTGACGTGAAATGACCTTAACGAGCGCACCCACATAAATTCGGCATAATAATGACCTCGCCTCATAAACACTTCATTGATTCTATTTCTATCATCCGCTGAAAGATTAAGGCGACAGTTTGTTGTGACGTTACGAACTCTAACTCAAACCTTAACTCCATAATCAACGCTCTCCCCAATAACCGCTATCATCTGGCATTGCCTGGTTTATGTACAAAATGCCCTGAAAACTGATCCAGCGCTTGCACACATGCATACACACACGCAGAGTGGCAATCACCTATCAACCCATAAGAAACCCCGAGAGAGTCAAATTCATTCCACAATCTTTAGCGGGGGATAAATACATAACTTAGCGGTTCAGATAGGCCCATGCATGTATATGTGTGCTTTATTTCATTTTCGCCGCATAAACGCCGCAAAACTTACGCTTTCCTGTAGTCAAAGTTATGAAGTGATCGTGATCGGCTGTCGGTAGCGTACGATTCCCGCGAAAGTCAACATTTTAAACTTCCAAAAGCAGAACTTTGGATTTGAAGTGAATCTGTTGATAAAAATGTAAGAATTCAGTCTAATCTTTTGTTTTCCTGTGCTAAAAACTGATCTTGCCCTAATTGCCGCGATCATTGAACAGAGTGATGTTTCGCCGAACAGTGTGTGACGACACATCTCATAACCTCCTTATCAGCGGTCAGCCGTTGCATGGAATAAATAACTCGGAACATTAAAAATAAATATGGATCGGTCTCTCAATAAAATTGCAGCTATCACCCGGTTTCCGGATGAATAAGATCATTCTGTTTGACGTTTCAAATTCGATTTTCAGAGGTGGAAGTTTATTAAGTATACACAATTATGGGTTGTTTCACAATAATAAGCCCACTCACACTCGAAAGTTGTCGCGTCCAACGTCAGTTTTTTGTTCACACAAAAAACGGGAAAATATTGTTTTAATTAACATAAAATTATTACAATGAGTTGAAAGGAAATAGTGGTTGTGTGTGATGGAATAAGAAATTAGCATCTTGTCGCTAAAATAATAGAGAGCGATGCGAAGCGGTGGTAATCACAGTGATCTTAGCCGATATAAGTTATGACAGCGTCAAATTTGTATTATTCTTTTTCAAAGTGATAAACATCTGAAGAGGAAGGTCTTCTGTGACGCAATAGTCATGCAGATATCTTTTTTTTTTAATTCAGCAATGGGTTTTATTTGTAGACATTTAAATGACCTTCTGCGGTTTTGATATGAATGCTGGGGACATGTTGAAATGGTAAAGGGTATTTAACGTCTGATCGTTTATTCTCGGTGTCGTGTTCAACTTAAGTTTCAGGCGGTCATTATGTGCGCAAGAGTGACTTTGATAAACGCAGCCGTTTTTACGGACTAGAAATTGATGACTTTTACTGGAGCGGTGCTATTTCTCTCGTCATAATTTGTAGATTTGGCTGAGGGCGACGTTTCTTCCCATGCAACAGTCTAGCAAGCACTCCTAGGAAGTCTTTGTTTTTATTTAATTAACTCGAGGACCGAGTGTACCTAATAAGTTTCACTGGGTGACAATAGTATCAAAAAACAGAAGATACAAAAATTGTTTCGACTTGTAACAACTTTGTAGAAACTAATATATGTCGAAATGCAAAAGAATACATGAGGTACTACGTAACATACACTGGCGATCACAAGGATGAGGCATACTTTTGGAGATTTTATACCCGGAAACTTTTACTACCTGTGAACAGGTACATATTTTCCCAATAGGAAGTCATAAACTCAAAGGGTAAATAAGAAACTACCGATGGAATTACCCAAGATCAAACAATGAACTACTCGAAAAGCGTATAAAAAGATGCGCACTAGGATGAGGCCACATGCCAAATATTCGAAAGAAAGGAAAAAATGAAAAAAATATTTACATTTTATGGTTTTAAAACATTTCTTTATTATGTTTTTCTACATTAATAATGAGTATGCCCGCCATTTTTCGATATGACATCTATACGACGGTTTGGAATAGAACCATACAGTTTTTTTTAAAAGAATAAGGAGACATTTTTGCCCAGGCATCACGAATAGCTCCGATTAAAGTGTCCTTGTCTTCAAATTGTCTGCCGCCTTCATACCCTTTACGAGATAACCATGCCCAAACATTTTCGACTATGTTTAAGTCCGGTGAATAGGGCCGCCAAGGCAATAGTTTCACGTCTTCTGATTGAATCCAACTTCTAACAACCCTGGAAGTGTGGATATGGGCATTGTCTTGTTGGAATATCCAAGACAGGGATCCGAAAATGTTTTTCGCTTTTGGAAATGACCGTTCCAGCAAACATTTGTAGTTGTTTCCGTTCATTGTTGTGGACAAAAACTCCAACTCGATTGTGCCATAGTGGGTAATAGCTCCACACACCATTACACCTGATGTACGGCTGTGATGTCTTGCCAAAATAAGCTCCTCCTTTCTGACATCATAGAAATAAAAGTTTTAACCATCGGGGCAGTCAAGGTTAAACTTTTTTTCATCCGAAAAGACAATGCGTTTCTATTCACTGCTCCAACTGACATATTCTCTTGCGAAATTCATTCGATGCTCCTTGTGTACTTGCCTCAAAACAGGTTTCCTTTTAAGTTTTCTTCTCTGTATAGTACCACTTTTTCGTATTATCCTTCGGACCTACGCTGGCTGATAATCCGCTGTTGGCCCTTATTTTAGTAACTGGTGGAGTAGAATTTTAGGCAAGCCGTAGAATAACCCGCTTTGTTCGCAATGTTGTTGCTTCTGCCGTGCGTACTTTTTTGATTTTTACAATAGTGATTTGGATAGGCAGGATAACTGTTTACAACAGTCTTACTTCTATTTTGACTCTTTACAATTTCTCGGCCTGAGAGTCCTAACTCCTTGACAGCATCTATTTTTTCTCCTTCTGTCGCTGTCAAAGTCTTTCTGGAACCCATTTTTTTTAACTAAATAAAAACAGTTCTTTTCAACGCTTTTTTTTATAAATTCTTAACAAAACTTTCAAAAAAATCGCTGATGTAAACTCCTACAACAAAATATTCGCAATGGCCTCATCCTAGTGCGCATCTTTTTATACGCTTTTCAAGTAGTTCATTATTTGATCTTGGGAGATTCCAGCGGTCGTTTCTTATTAACCCTTTAATTTTATGACTTACTGTTGGAAAAATATGTACCTGTTCACAGGTTGTAAAAGTTTCCGGATAAAAAATTTCCAACAGGTAAAAGACTGAAAATCGATTGCAATATATGTATCATCAGCGTTGCCATTTTTTTTATTTTGTCAAGTCGGGATTTTGGAACTTTTTGAGTGAAAACAGCGGGATTCTTTCCTCGAAAGCGGGACATAGTAAAAAAACGTACATAATCAGAAGTTTTCAAATATTTATCTTTTTATTTGAATTAAAATTACGTTTACTTGACAATAGATAGCAAAAATAGCCATAGAAAATGTATTTTAATAAAAATATAATATTTTAAATCAGATTTACCCTATCGTTAAATAGATGCGTCTTATTCGTCTTCAAAAATAAAAAAATAAAAATAAAAACCAAATTCAAAAAAGTTTTATTCATTAGAAAAATATGGCGTTTTAAACAATAGACTGTGGAGTGAGTGTTACAAATTGCAACTTACAATAAGAGAATACTTATTTATAAGAATTATACATGATATTTCTGTGAAGATTTAACTTCTTTTAAAGTTTCCTTTTTCTCTTTAATAAAGATGAAGAACTTTTCACAGGATAGCTGTAGATTAAACTGGATGAGTAATTCTGCTATCATTAAATTTACGGAGCATTTATTTCTGGCATCCGACCATTATAAATTCATCAGGAAAGCAGTTTGATGTTGGGATACTTAATACGAAAGACACTAGTTTAAACATATTCCTGGTATCTTTTTTTGGAAACTGTTGAAAAAACTGGCGCCATTTCTGTGCGGTGGTGGATGTGGTGTCTTTGATATTTCCTAGTAATACGTCCAAGGTTGATTTTAACAAGTTAAATTCTTCATATAAGTTATCTACCGAAATATCTCCTGTCAATTTTATTAAAGATACAGCATTTTCAATCATGTCAAAACTAACTTCACTTTCCAGGTTTATGAATTTAAGTCTAGAAAAAATATTTTCATCTGAAAAATTATAACGTTTGTCTATATATTGTTGGCAATTTGTGTACAAAATTTTGAAGTCTTCGTAGGTCGAAGTCTTTGGTCCGTTCAGATTCAACCAATTTATTAAAAATCTGTTTCGTCAGGTAGTCGAAAATAACCCATCGTTTAGCCTTTAAGTCAACCTTGAGCGGAAGAGGCACAATGACTCATGCATTTCTGTTATGTCAATATCATTTCCCTGAGACTCTTTTATTAATTTGCCAAAAGCACTCATCACATTATGAGTAAGTAGGCTAGAGTTTTTGTTTCCTCTGCTTGAGAGTAAAAAATCTTGTCAATGGCTTTCGCACCTGATTCTTGCTTATCAAAGTAGCTTTTCAAAGCAGGCCAAACCTTGATTACTCTCTCAACGTCTGGCATCCCTACTCTCTCTCCCGCGCTCTTATCTTAATTACGCGCTGGGCGGGCGGCCAGTACACACTTGTCTGTGCCACATACCCACGCTTCCTCAGCACGCTGCGTGCACGGTCGAGTTATACCCAAAAAGCGGGACTGAGCCTGTCCCGCGCGGGACATTTAATTTTGATTTAAAAATCGGGACGTCCCGCTAAAATCGGGCCTTGTGATTATCTGTATACCTACTCTTGGGTGTGGACTACGAAAAGAATAGAGAACCTTAGTGAAATAAGGTCACTTTGGAAAGCGTACTTATTTTTAAATGGTTGATATCATATTTTCAGCTGCCGAAATATGGATTATTCCCATGACCTTCTATGGAAAGACGAACTTGTATTTTAAGCTCTATGAGCGACCCGCAACGCGATGCCGGCGTGGATAAATCATTTGAACTGATGCGAATTTAATGTGCTTTGAGAGCGAATTTTAAGTTTGCTAAGCGTGTAGGCAATATTCTTTGGTACAGTCGCAGTATTGGCAACTCCGATTTTGACTTTTTAATTAGTTTTTGTTGAATATAAGCTGACAATAGAAATACTTTTGAGCACCTAGAACAATGTTATTCTGTTCATTAAAATCAATATGGCTTATTAGCTTATGGTACGTAAGCTTACGGTTTAAACTTAACTCTATCCTTATAACTACTGACTGTCGGCATAAAACCTTTGAATTTACGATGCTACAATTCCAGGGATTACAGAAAGGCCAGTGTCGCGTTATAATCGCTATTATTCCGGCGAGGAAGTCGATTGTTTTTGTCTTGTTTAAGTATGGCCACTTCTTTTTCGATATGACGCAGTTTGTCAGCCTTCTCCATGTGAGGTGTGAGGTAGACTTTCGATTGTTAGGTCGAAATCCTTAGTCACTTGTCCATTCTGTCATTCTGATCTTGTGACTGTAAGTCAAAACGCTATGTGAAAGAAATTTTGGGTGTCCATGCTGTTACATGTGTAGGGCGTTTGGAGTAATATCGGAAGAAAAAATCTAGGATATTTCTATGGCCCTAGGGTTTCGCAATCCAACAACCAGACGCTCTAAGTCTGATCAAGCTTTGTGCTATGATGTTTGTTATGTGTAGGTCTAGAGATGCAGAAATATTGTCACAGCATATAATGTTGGTGTGGTGCCTATACATGCTTTTCATTGATCCTTGGTTAGTTTGGTTATATTGTAGCCTTCTCATAGAGCCGGCCACCATACCTACTATCGATCCATATGCAAAAATTGGTCGTACCACGTCTGTGCACATCGATTCGTTCAGTTGCAAGTTGTAGACCCCAATTGTTGCCAAAAGTTTTATTACATGCATAGAAAACTATGCATGTATTCTTACATGTTGTTCTATATTAATTTTCTAGCAGTTTTCCATAAGGGGAGGTGAGGAGGTGTGAATCAGTCAAGTTTTTTGGCTTTGGTTGCATACCCGACTATGTACCTTGAATCTTTTTCTATCTACTCTTAAGCGAATTTTGAACCCTTTTTTGGAAGGTGAGAAGGTATTCCTGTTCACGCCGTGTGTCGTGTATAAAGAAGATATAAGAACTCTGGGTAATCTTTCTTTCATCTGGATACGAACAAAGTTCAGGAACATTTTACATTTTTTTTAACGTTTGTCAGCAGAATTTGGGTAAATGCAACGAGTCTGGACCCTGTTGTTAAATAAAGATGGAATACACGGTCACGGTTGTTTTGCCGGTCGTCGCTCGTCCTACTGCAAGCCATGTGATTACCTACTGCGAGGTAGTCGTTGTGGGGGAGGTACTCATGAAGAGTCAGGGTATGCAGCCTGGCTGTAATTTGCAAAAGTGAGAGTGACTCGAACCTATTCTCTTTGCAGGTAGTCCCGTGACTGATACAATCAAATCGGCTGCACAGTAGAGTAGTAAGTTTCAAACTGTTCTTGAGGGGGTGACAGGTGCAGCCGAACTCTGACTGCTAGGCACATCGCATGGGAAGTGAAGCTTGGAGTGACTTCACGTGACAGTATGAACTACAAGCTACACTGGTCCGCTGAAAGGGAGCAGGGAGGGTCGGCTGTCATAGTCGAGTTAGGGGTCCATCCTCATGTTAGTTGAAACCGTTTGGATTTAAGGTACATATACTTATGGTAAATGAATTCTGGGGGCATGTAATGCAGGTTTTTAGACACACGTCAACCTCAAGAACCTTGTGAGAGGAGCAGAGTGGGATGAGTGTTACGATCGAACCCCAACTCCGGTCCCATTTTGTCTGCTCAGTGGGAAGTCAGCAAAACTGTGGATGACTGTATCAGTCAAACCCCCGGGTTTCCTGTCTCACCCTCGGAGTGGAGTGCTGACTGAAGTGACTGTTACAATCTAGCCTCAGTCCGACCGAATATTTAAAATAACCCCTTTACTATCGCAAAAGATACTGCTCGGGAGAACCTTGTTATGTGGCCAGGGGAACTGAGATTTCGCAGTGACACCTATATGCCTCTTGCCATTTATGGGACATATATTCTATGCATTCGGATAAGTTTTAGGCGGTTATTTGAGATTGCAGCCCGGGCCTGTCTTAGCCGTTAAGTCATTACAAAACCTAGCATTTTTCTCATTACCCTACGCTCTTACGAAAGTCTGACAAAACCCCAAGAGTATGAACTACAATAAGAAGATTCTCAAAATTTGCCTTTCGGTTCGGAATCAGCGTTTAATTGTAGGTCCCTTCCAATCGTGTCAAAAACATAGCTTCACACACATAAATTGATGTAGTAGTTTGGTTAATGACCATTTGTTCTTACAATTTCATTTATTTAAAATGCTGAAGTCGTGCCACATGCCTATCACTACCGAATCATTTCAGTTGGCGGTTTGTTGGTCAGGCGCCATCTCGAATACGGAAAACGTTCGAACAACACCCCGTCCATAGGTATGACAGAGCCAGCTATCGTGGAAACGACATCGTTCCACCGTTTTAATTTTATATCTGACCCCATGAAACGGCCAGTTCATCTTGCGAATATTAAGGCGAAATCAATGTATCAACGTTCTCTGATCCTCATAATTCGGCAGACGCCTCAACGTCTACTGACCTTGAGCTGCCGACTAATGAAGAAAATCAGTGTACCCAACGTGCCATGGATACTTTGACTCTATTTGACACAATAGGTTCCCTTACTGTTGAAGCGACCCCTGAGCCCATTCTTAATTTGGCATCGTCTTCATCAACTCTACTCGCAGGAAAAAGGAAACGTGATGTGCCTTCCTCTGCGCTAAACCCAAAGGCAAAAAGGTTTAATCTTAGGAGTCAGCGAAAAAACTGTAACGATGCCCCCATTCCTAATGTTAGTCCCACATGCATCAATCATTCCATAGGTACGGAATCTGCATCTATTGAATCGATTCCCAGACCAAAATCCATTTTCATTTCTCGACTAAAACCAAACACTTCTGCAGACGATGTCTTGAACCATTTGGTCTCGAGAAATTTGATTCCAAAAGATGACTCAATCAAATGCACCAAAATCAGTAAGGCTGATGGGTTTGTTGCGTCTTTCAAAATTGTCGCCCCTCCAATATATTTCGAAATACTGTGCAATAGTACTACATGGCCTCAAAATACGTTAGTAAAAGAATTTACTCCCCGGTCGACAAAAAGTCGGAGGAAAGTTTGTCCGTCAGTGTAAAAAAAACCCAGTAGGCTGTCCCTCTACTATCAAAATGTAAGGGGACTCCGCACAAAAACCGCTGAAGTATATTTAAACTCCCAAGCCCTCTCTCATGATATCTTCTCCTTGACGGAAACATGGCTTAATGCCGGAATCTTAGACACGGAACTCTTCAATCATGAGTTCTCCGTATTCAGAAACGATCGTCATCAAAATGACCTGAAAGCGCTTGGAGGAGGTGTCCTGATTGCTGTTCGTTCCAACCTTGAGTCACGAAAGATTGACTTTCCATTTCCACTAACCGTCGAAATTATCTGTGTAAAATTTACACTTAAAAACAAGCATTTATATGTTGTTAATGCGTACATTCCATCGTATCGTCTGTGTTCCTTGTATTCGGAACTTTCTATGGCACTAGACCATATTTTTGACATATCTTGTTGTGACAGCACTGTCTTACTTATAAGCGACTTCAATCTGCCACATATTGAATGGGTACCTTCCGAGGATGATTCTCATCTCATCCCATCCTTTGACTCTGCCCAACAAGAGCTCGCTTTACTGGACAACATCTTGTCTTTTGACTTACAGCAAACTAGCTGTATAAAAAATTTCAAAAATCGAACTCTCGATCTTGTTTTTTCTTCTGACTCTGTTAGTACTGTGGTTCTGGAATCCCACTTCAGTGTAACTAACATAGATAATAATCATCCACCATTGGATGTATTTATTGAATTAGGCGCACATTTGTACGAAAATAGTAATTCGTATGATCGTTCGCAATCTTTTGACTTTCGGAAAACAAATTTTCAAAGGCTTTCTGATGAAATTTCCAGCTTTATTTTTAATCTTACTGCGTTTTCTAATATTGAAGATGCAGTAGTTTCCTTTCATTCTTTGATGGATACTTGCATGAAAAAAGTGATTCCTGTCAAATCTTCTAGGAATCTGAAAACGTCCCATTCTTGGTACACTAAAGAGCTCAAATCAATACGAAACAGACGTAATAGGGCTTGGAAGAACTATTTAAAAAGTCTCCGCCATTCAGATCTTGAGCTCTATCTCACACTATTCAACGAATTCAAATCTTTATCCTGCAACTTATATATTGACTATATAAGTAAAATGGAATGCTCTCTAAAATTGGACCCCAAACTTTTTTGGGGGTTTGTTAATTCTAAGAAAAAAACCGATGGTTATCCATCGAAACTTACTTACAATAGCTCTACAACTGCTGATTCGCTAGATGCAAGCAATATGTTTGCAGATTGTTTCAGTAAGTCGTTTAGGGTGACCCCTCTTCACATAGATGAGCAATATTTTAGTTATCTAACTAGCTGTTCCCAAATAAGTTTTAGTAGCTTCTCATTTGACTTGGAAACAATTTTAAAATTTATTTCTTCTCTGAAGAATGATTATTCATCAGGTCCTGATGGCATTGCACCGATTGTTCTTAAAAAATGTAGTCATGCAATTGCTCCATATCTTAAAAATTTGTTTGAATTGTCCATTAGTACTGGTAAATTCCCTTATGTATGGAAAAGTGCTTTTATCACACCTGTATTTAAAAAAGGCGAACGTGGTGATATCACTAATTATATGCCTATTTCAAAGCTTTCGTGTATCCCTAAGCTTTTTGAACAAATTGTTTGCGAAAAGTTAATATTTCTTTGTCGCAATTTAATTTGTAATGAACAGCATGGATTTGTAAGAAACAGATCCACTGTCACTAATCTGTTAAGTTTCTTGCATGTTTGTTCTAATGCCTTAGAGAATAAGGAATAAATGGATTGCATATACACTGACTTCTCTAAAGCTTTCGACCAGCTGTCCCATGAAATAATCGCGTTTAAGCTCAGGGCTTTTGGCTTCCCACGAAGTTTCATAAAATGGGTTAATTCATACCTTAGATCAAGGGTTTATCAAGTCAAATTTAGAGGATCGCTATCTGTACCTTTTACAGCTGAGTCTGGAGTTCCCCAAGGTAGTCACCTCGGACCAATTCTATTTATACTAGCCATTAATGATGTTAAAGCATGTATAAATCACAGTAATATCCTGATCTACGCTGATGATATGAAAATATTTAAATCTATCACTAGTCAGCAAGATAGAATTTTTCTTCAATCTGACATTAATAGCTTCGCCAATTGGTGTGATAAAAACGCTTTATCCCTGAACCCTACCAAATGTCAACATATGACATTCTCTAGAAAGAATATACCTTCCACCTTTCAATATTCTTTGTCTCAACATATTCTTTGTAATGTTGATAATTTTAAGGATCTTGGGGTTTATTTCGATTCCAAACTGGTTTTTGCCAAGCATATCAATTTTATTGTTAATAAATCTAATTCTATGCTGGGCTTCGTAAAAAGGTGGGCGAAAGAATTTAATGACCCATACGTTACTATGTCATTGTACAATTGTTTTGTCCGTCCAATTCTAGAGTATGCTTCACAAGTTTGGACGCCGTTCTACAACATTCATTCAAATCGAATAGGGGCCATTCAACGTAAATTTATTCGATTTGCACTTAGAGGACTTCCATGGAATGATCCTTTTAACCTCCCTCCTTACAGTCAGCGTATTGAGCATCTTCAAATGTTACCCCTTTCTCAACGAAGGCTTAATAGCGATATCATTTTTTTACAGCAGCTTATATCCGGTCAAATAAATGCACCTGACTTGCTGTCGTCTTTTGGCTTTAATGTTCGTGGTGGTGCCCATAATTTGCGCAGTGCTGAATTATTGTTTAGCCCCCATCATAGAACGAATTATGGGAAGCATGAGCCTATTAGTCGCATGAGTAGAATCTATAATCTAAATGATCATGTGATTGACTTACATGTTAGTTAAATTAAGCTACAAAATATTTTGCGTAATAATGCTTTAATGCCTTAAATTGTTTGCATTATTTTGTGTCTGTGTTAGTACTCGTATTTTATAGGTACATAATTATTGTATTTTTAATTGTTTTGTCCTTACTAACACCTGCACTAAATGATGAGCCTGTGAGAGCACTTTTTGTGCCGGCAATTTCTGCTCGTGATAGTTGCTTGCTTTAAGCACTCCACGACACAGAGCTGATAACCGTTGATATAACGAAGTTTAGACCTGCAGTAAAGTCAATAAGCCTTTCAAACATCATAGGGACTACAACTCTTCAATCATAAAACGAAAGATGCCTGCCTTTTAATTATGGAATTCAGGTAATGTCATGACTTTGCTTATCAGTTTAAGCGATCAGTTCGTAGAAACCATCTGTTGGAAGGTAATATTTATCTTTTGTATGAGCGTGAGGGCATGTAAGGCTGAAATTAGTCAGTTAAAACTTGATACAAGTTTTTATGAGTCACTTACATACGTGCCGAAAGTTCACGACGTCTTCCCCAAATCTACCGCTCATAACAATTGCGCACCCAATAATATGTAGTTTTTGCCAACTTAATCTTTTGCAGCTGAAATGTATCTTACTAAATGATAAATTTGTCACGTTTACGGGATCTTTATATAGATTATTTGATGTCAAATAGCTCTCCCAAAGTATTATGGCACCAAATCAGAAACCAATTTCACATCGTCAATTTTCGAAGACCATCAACAAAACCATCGACCAATTGCGCAGACCAAGTATCAATGTACATACATATTTAACTTCAAACCAGTTCAGGATGTGTCAGTTGCGATTTAATTGAATTCATAGGCTTGTTTATGAGCTGAATAATATCTAACATGTCTCCATCATTTACCAACCTGCTTTGTCACATTTCAATGACGTCAAGCGACATTATTATCTACAAATATTTCAAATATCCCACTAAAGATAGCATTTGTGTATACATATGGCAATTTATTTACCCATAACACGACGTTATAATTAATTACTGAAACAACTAAAACCCCTCATTAAACACGAAAAACCCAGAGCACAGCATATTTCCCCGTAATTGACTCGGATCGCTTTGGTAAACTTGTCATTGAGCTGGCTTGACTTGTTATAAAATATTTAGAGATACTCACAATTGCAATACAAAACAAAAAATGTCCAAGTTGATTAAATCACTTAACTGGTTAATAATTAAAAACTAAATCTATTGATGTCTGCATTTAGCCAAAGTATAGCAAACACAATAATTGTTGAATAAAAATCTAACCGGGGACCAATCAATCGAGATCTGTGAAAGTCGTCAGCGCTGCTGTCTACACCTCGAAAAAATAAACCAAGTGTCCAAGTATCCGTTTGGAAGCAACGCGACAATATCATGTGCTCAGAAGGTGTCAATCGCAACAGCAATAAAACGACGACGATTTTCACGTTTTACACGCAATTGTTACTGGCAACAATTCAGGCCAATGGACGAACATTACTTGAATTTTAATAAAACAATACCCATCAGGGGCAGTTCTGTGAAATTACCTTGCCAGGTCTTTACTTGAGCTTGATAGGTAACAATTTTAATTATTTTTGTTTTTAATTTCGGTGGGGGTCGAAGCACCCATATATTTGGCTTTGTATAAGCTTAAAACCACAACAAACTAAGACTTAAACTAGGACTTAACGCTAACGAGAGTAATCGTTAAGGATGGAGTTTTAGGCAAAAATAGCTTTGGTTGATATTGAAAGTGGTAAGGTTTACCTTTCAGACTCGCCATCGACGGAGCATGAGAGGACTCGATGAATGAAAGACTGTCTGCAACGTCCATGCGGTCTTTAAAGCTACTTAATTTAATAAGTTTGTGGTGATCTGGAAAGGGGGAGACAATATTAAGCGAACAAAATTCCTTTTTTTTGGATACATGAATTCGCTGACGGGGATAGCACGCTTGGCTGGCGTACTTGAGTAGGCTAACAATTGCAATGTAGAGACGCCGTTTAACGATGCCAAGTGGTGAGTTGACTTAACGAAATATCTGATCAATATGCCAAATGAAGTTAAGCTGTCGGTGGTACAAGATACCAAGGTCGCGAAGAGATAGAACGTGGGAAATATGTTGACCCTGCAATAGGTAAAGTCGGGGAGCAAGCTTGTTGCATTCTTAGGTGAAAGAATGACAATTATCTATATTGGGCTCTGAGCAGTTTTTAGGGCACCAACTGGAAAAAGTATCTCGATCTTGTTGAAGCAGGCGGGAGTCTTTTGGTGAAGCCAAGGGTGTATTAAAGTTGGTATCGCAACGTGGTATTCATTCCTAAACCGGGAAACAAGCCGATCGAATTACCTAAAACATTTCATCCGATAAGCTTGACAATGAAAAGGATTATTAACGTTCATATTAGAGAATGCATATCAAAAAGCATGCCTCTGCACCCATATCAATATGCGTACCAGTGGCGTGGCGTCCATATAACACGATTCCTACCGTCTTCCCTTTTAAAAATCCACTAAAAGTAAGCACTATCTGCCAAATAAATATATGAAAAATGAAACCCGTCCCGTATTTTAATTATAAAATAAAATCTACACACACACTCACACATAAGCTATCGAATAAGTTTAATATTTTCATTCTACCTCTCGTCTGTATCTTCATACTTCATTCAAGAATCAAGATTCAACCACATTCCACAATCCACAAATCACAAACAACAAACCAACGAAGAGTCACAAAAATACTCTTAGTAAAAAGTTTTCAACTACCGCTGCTCTCTATAATAGAATAAAAAATATTTTTCCGTCTTATTTACTTGTTTTATATCCCTTTCTTCTACAAGCATTGCGGTTCCGATCCTCTTTGTTCAACACCCGCATCATATTCAAAGAAAAAGACGCTACATTTCGTCTTATAAACCAAATCTCACGCTGAATACTTGGAATTGTTTCATTTCATTCTCCCTTTTGCGATTAGCATTGCGTTTCAATCGGAAGATATCAACATGTTGCAGGAATGCAGGTGCTACGTTTGACTCGTTTTTTTTGCAACATTGTGTCTAATAACACGGTGTTCTTTGACTTATTTCTTTTTTCTTATGACATAATATCTGAATGTGTTATGTGGGTTGATTCTTGATTTTGAATTTGATGTTGATATTGATATGCGTGTTGATGTAAGAAGTTGAGCTTTCATTTTTCTCTCTTGTGATAGTTAATGCTTCGATGTTTTTACAAATTTATTGTTATACTTTTGTCTTATGAAATAAAATATGGTAGAATATTATGGCAATTTGTCAGCAGAGTAAATTCAGCATATCGCTTAAGAGAAGTTCATGTCAAATAAAATACCGACACTTGTTTTTTTTTAAGCAGGAATTCAAATTTTAATTTAGAATCAGTTGGAATTTATTGACAGACTGCGTTGCACAAGTGCAATAACTTGAAAAAATCTAGTGTTTTGTAAAGCCAATTTGATAAAATCTTAAATTAAAATAGTGAAAAGTTAGATGTGAAAGTGAAAGTGAACGTTAATGTGTAATTTTTTAGTTTCTTTTATTACCAACTTACTGATAAAAACATTTTAGCTTCTTAATTTTAGTGCAGTTTTAGATTTTTTTTTGGAAATGTCTTTGATTAGTGTAGATTGCTGTTTAACTGATTTCCTCCTGGAGGATTCAAATAGTTTTAGTAAGCTATCTTTTCTTGATAAAAAAAAAGTTATAGACGTAGGGCGCTCTATGCCTTTTATAAATATTAATTACCAAAGGAGAGATGGTTTTGTGACACATTTTAATGTTTCCTTATACCAAAAATATAAGTGGCTAACTGGGAGTTGCAAGCTTAATAAAATGTTTTGTTTTCCTTGTCTTCTTTTTTCAAACTCCGCCAGTGTTTGGAGCCGAACGGGTTTCACTGATATAAATAATTTAGTTAATTCTTCGAAAAAACATATTAAGACAGAAAAACATATTCGTTGTTGTTTATCCCTACACGAATTCGGCACGAATCGCATTGAAACTTCTTTAGGAAATTCTTTCGTTGTTCATAATAAAAAAGTAGATAAAAATCGGAAACTAATGGAACGTTTTATTGACACGGTCATTTTATTAGGCAGACAGGAGTTAGCATTTCGCGGTCATGATGAAAGGTCTAGTTCAGATAATCGTGGCAATTATGTCGAAGCGGTTTATTTTTTATCTAAATATGACACTTTATTGGAATCCCATTTAGAGCAGTGTTCAAGTACACACAATCCAATTTTTTCAGGTTTATCCAACGATATTCAAAACGATTTGATACATAGTATCGCGGCGGTTATTAAATCCGAAATTAAAACGGAAATCAAGGATGCTCGGTTCGTGTCGATTATGATCGACGAAACACCAGATTTGAGTCATAGGGAACAACTGAGTGCCATATTTCGGTACTTGTCAGAGGATGGTATACAAGAAAGATTTCTTGGATTTTTTGACGTTAGCGCAAGTCGTAATGCAAATGAGTTATCCAATCATATATTTAAAATTCTTGAAACATACGACTGCAAGGAAAAGTTAATAGGACAATCCTACGATGGTGACGCAGTTATGTCCGGCGAGGGGGGTGGTGTTCAAAAGAAGGTCCTTGATGAATGCCCGATGGCAAATTTTATTCCTTGTTATGCACATGTTTTAAATTTAGTACTATCCCGATCTCTAGAAAACATAGCAGAACTTAAACTATTTTTTGGCTATACTAATAGCATCGTTCGATTTTTTAATAAATCCACAAAGCGGTCCAATCTTTTAAAACAAATTTCCAATCGACGCATGCCAGGAGTATCGGAAACTCGATGGCATTATCATTCAAGAATAATAAACGTAATCTTTAACTGTAGAATAGATATAATTGAAACTTTTAGTAAAATAATTAATGACTCTAGGGAATGGGATACTGACACACTTTCGACGGCAGAAAGTTTATTAAATAAATTAGAGAGCAAGGAATTCTGTTTTTTGCTTCATACCCTTTCTGAAATATTTGCAAAGACCGATGTATTATTTAATTTAATTCAAAAAAAAACAAACAGACGTTAGTTATGCCAAGCAAGAAATCGAACGTTTTGAGTCATGGATAAGCTCTGACTTTTTAAATATGTTTGAAGTTATTTATGACACCGTAAATGATTGCATCGAACCTCCACGTAAACGCAGGTTGCTTGACTTCGATTTGAAGACGAATTATAAGCGCCTTTTTGTTGAAATTAAAGACAATATAGTTAGCCAAATAAATGCCAGATATAAATCATTTAGTAATCTTACATTTTTGGATTTACTAAATAATTTGAAGTATGACACTTTTTCTCGTTCCAGTCCAGATGTAAAAATATCTTCCCTAATTAAGTTTTTTCCTAGAATTTTTGACTTCACGGCATTAAAAAATGAACTTAATGTTTTATATTCTTCGTCGTCACTTCGGCAGTTTGAGGTTCTCGACCTTCACAACCATTTGAATAGTGAAGCATTGAAAGAAGTGTTCCCTCAAGTCTTAAACTTAAGTAGTTTACTTTTAACACTTCCCATTTCCGTCGCCTCCGTTGAGAGGTCTTTTTCTGCTTTAAAAAGAATTCATACTTATTTAAGAAACTCACAGGGCGAGGATAGGCTCTCTGATTTAGCCCTCATATCGATAGAAAGAAGACTTCTTCTTAAAATTAAAAATAGACCAAACTTCTATGAAAGGGTATTGGCAGAGTTTATCAAAAAAGATCGTCGAATAGCATTAGAATACAAATAATTATAAAGAACTAATATTTTAACAAAACTTTTCACTTTTTTTTTTTTAAGTGTGTGAATTTTAGCTGTTTTTAATTTTGATTTATTTTTATTGCTGACATTATTATTTGTATCGTTTTTATATTTTAACAAATATAAAGAATTATCCATATAATTCTTCTGAATTTTCTTATTTTAAAATTACTATCCACATTATGCTGAATTTTTTTAAGTTATTGTATCATGCGTCTGTCAAGACCGGCTTCTTTTGAAGCCACTTTTGTTATGCTTTAAGCTCATTGTTGATTGAAATATTAATGTCTTGAAGTATAAAAAATGTGGCTAGAATATTTTTGCTAAGTCAATGTGGAATGCATATTATGTAGATACAATATCCCCATTGAAAATTATTTTATTTCAGGTTTTAAAGATTTTTATTTTTATAGGTGACTAAATTTTTCATAGTCTTCCCTTTTAAAATTATCCACGCCACGCCACTGATGCGTACCAAAATGGCAAATCAACGGAAGGCGCTCTGTTAAAACTAACAACAGAGATAAAAAAAAACGCCAACCGGTGTAAAGAGATTGCACTATGTGCCTTTCTGGACAAGACTGGATATGAATCCATATCAAATGCTAACTGCCTCGTCAGTAATGAGCTCACTATCAGTAATAGCCGTAAGGGGCTGCCCACAAGGTGGAGTACTTTCACCCCTCTTGTGGTCATTGGTCATCGATGACCTGCTACACAAGATGAGCAATTTGGGCTACACTATAATTGGGTACGCCGATGATATTTTCAACATTGACAGTGGCAAAGACTCAATTGCAGTCGCATCAAAAAATGAAAAATGCTCGAAAAACAGCCATAGACTGGTGCATCAAGGGAAATCTTTCCATAAATCCCAGTAAAGCCGTCATCGTTCCTTTCACTAAAAGGAGGAAACTAGACCTAGGCCTAATCACAATAAATGAATCGGTCGTAGAGTATTCCGACGAAGTCAAGTATCTTGGAGTAATCCTAGACAAGAGACTTAACTTGAACTCTCACATTAATAACAAAATCACTAAAGCTAATAGAGCTTTATGGGCCTGTCGTTGCACATATGGCAGAACCTGGGGAATCTCTCCAAAGATCGTCCACTGGATCTACACAGTGATGATAAGACCCATTATAACATATGCCTCCATAGTATGGTGGACAAAATCCACACAAAAGATCGCAATAGAGAAGCTCAAAAAGGTACAATGGCTTGCGTGCCTAATTATCTCCGGAGCCATGCGAACCTGTCCAACAGCTGCCATAGAGGCAATAACAGGACTAGCACCTCTCCACATATACATTCAAGAAGTGGCGATCCGCACTGCAAGAAGTCTCATACAGTTGAACGAAATAAGGCTTAACGACCATCTGGAACTTAAGACCCTTCTCGACGAACTTCCGGAACTTAGTAGGTATGAACTGCGCGGTCACATACCGCATTCAAAAAACACTATGCTTCAACAAACGATGCTCCACGGAGATCCCTAAGAAAGAAGCATGGGTTAATAATAGGCATAAAGCGGTATACGGATAGTTCTAAATTGGAAACGGGGTAGGAGCGGGAGAATACGGACCAAATAAACGCTTTACGATACCCTTGGGAAAAATTCCCAGCGTATTTCAAGCAGAGCTTCCACGCCATTCAAGAATGCCCCAGCCATATTTATTCATCTTGCATAAAAGTCGCAATCATCCATATATTCACGGATAGTCAAGCAGCTATAAACGTCCTTAGATCACACACCATTGACTCCAAATCAGTCATGTACTGCTTCAAAATACTCGGATTAAGAAGCAAGACCAAATTATGGTGGGTTGCGGGTCATGACGGGGTTGAAGGTAACGAAAATGCCGACGAACTGGCCAGAAAAAGTCCAGAAACACCTTTCAAAGGTCAATTAGCTGCACTCCTAGATCAGAAGCAACGGCAGCAATAAAAACTTAGGAACATAGAAAATGTATCAATCATTGGGAAAGCATCCCAGGTCTGAGACAGTCCGGACGAGCCATTCGGTCCTTCAATCATAATGCCAGCAAATGTCTAAATCTAAGCAGCCATGATATCAAAAACTTAGTAGGTCACCTTGCTGGTCACCATGGTTTAAGATATCACCTAAACAAACTGAACATAGTAGCAGACTCAGCTGAGTGCCGACTCTGTCTTGAAGAAGACGAGTCAGCTGAACACGTTTTATGTGAATGTCCAGCCATTATTGGTATTAGAAAGAACTTCTTCTGTCTGGGAACATATGAGCCCCGAAAACATAAAGAAATCTTCTACTGGGAAAATTATCCGCTTTACACGAAAAGTAGAAATTCTACTAGCTTAAACTTTTTCTGCCCTATGCGGTACAAAAGATATTTTAGGTCGAAGTGCCCCCTTTTAAATCGCTTTGGCAAGCCAGAAGTTTAATAAAAAAACATAGGGACGGGCTACAGTCCGCTTGGGTGAACTGTTGGATACCCTATTCTTATTCCTATCCCTCATAAGTGGGCGTGACAAAAGTCTAAGTATTGTTGAATTGTTAAGAACGCTCTACATATTTTGTTATATAACATTTAAAGTATTTTATCAAAAAAAAACGAAGCTTTTATAAAAAAACGCTCCCTAGCTCAAACTTTGGTTTACCTATAAAATTGTTTTATTTAATTTTGGGCGTGTCAGTAGGCGGATTTAAAAAAAAAAATTACGCATGAGCATAAAGGGCCCCTAGAGAGTATATATTATGTATATATTTCAGCTTCCTAGCTCAAACTTTGGATTTTCAAAAAAGTTTTTTTTTTAAATTGTGGGCGTGAGTGGGCGGATTTTGAAAATATTTACACATGAGCATAAAGGGCCTATTGATAGTATATATTATAAATTTCAGCTTCCTAGCTCAAACTTTGAATTTTCAATAAAATTGTTTTATTTTGAAAATTGTATCTTCCTATCAGTAGTTTTAGGAGCCATAGATCATATATAAAAAATTGCAGCTTTCTAGCTCAAAATTCGATTTTTTCCAAAATTTTGTTTTTTTTGAGTCTGTGAGCGGATTTCAAAAATTCTTAAACTTGATTATTTCGGGACCCTAGAGAGTATATGGTTAAAATTTCAGCTCTCTAGGTCCAGTTTAAAGGCCTAATTTTTGCGACAGACGGACGGACGGACGGACGGACATGGCTAGATCGACACTACTATTGATGCTGATCATAAATATAGTAACTTTTAGGGTCTAGGGGCAATATTAAGGTTACAAACAATGCGTCAAAATTAATATACCCTTAGAATAGGGTATACAAATTGTAGAGTAGAGGGAGTCGGCCGAGTGTTTAACGACCTTATCACGGTAGTTACTAGTTAGGATTAAATGAAAGGGGACATAGAAAACTACTTAGCGGAACGCCAGATGTGGCCAAAAAAGCGGATTATCTGAACACAACGAATCTAGACAAATATCATCGTTTCAATGCTTTCATTGCCGCCTCTGCGATGCACATTGGGGCAGAATACCCTAAAATGTGGCATCAAATCAGCCGTTAGAGCTAAGAACCTGAAATTTTTTACGCAGGCTTCGGAGACCATTCCAAAAATATTTTCAAACCCGTCCACTCGACACGCTCACTAAAACGCCCACTTTTTAGAAATGAGCTTGTTTTACAATATTAAAAACTTAAAAAACATTTATTGAAGATCTAATTTTTGTCCACTACACTTACCTTGCACACCCACTTTAAGGCCCCCTTTTATCGTGAAGAAAAACAAATTAATAAAACGAATCTTAAATTTTGCATTCGTATTTATTATTGAAACTTATAACTAAAAAAAATTGCCCATTAAATACAAATCTAAACCAAAAATTTGTATTACTTCCTTAGAAATTATCGCTATCATCACTGTCATCATCATTGTCATCATCATTACCATCAGACTCAAGAAGAATGCTTGATTCCTGGACACTTTGGGGCTTTAGCAAGTTGACTGCTTCTTTGGGAAGAGACTGGAATTTTCGTCTATGTAATTTTTGCTTGGATGTTATTATAGGATCCGAGCTCAATAAAAAGAAATTAAATACGTCTTTATTGGTTTTTTCCCGACTCGATTTTCGTGAGAAGCTCTCTCTTTTAAAAATCTTTGTTGCGCGCTTCCTGAGCTTTCTCCGAAAGTTGGCCGATCGGCAACAATGCAGATGATATAATCTCTGGCCTATGAATAAAATATTTGTGCAAAGTTGGAGGCATATGATACCAGGGATATTTACTGACGAAGCATCTTGCTGTGTCATGTGCGAATTCCCTGAATTTGTATAAATCAATATCATACCCACCGGCAACTGCAATCATAATTGTGTGCATTTTTTTCTACTCGACAAGCTTTTTCCCAACGTGATTTAATTTTTGATTTAAACTCCGTTATTTTCTCATTAACATTGTGTTGAAAAGCAGCGGTGCATTGGACCCGCTTTAAAACTTCACCCCTCAAAAATTCGATTTGACTTTCTAATCCTTTCTAAAGCTCTTCATTATATTATGTAGCTCTTCCCTTGTCACCGAAACAGTTTTGGAAGGTGTTCGGCCTAAGAAGTAATCAAAATTAAAATTAAAAAAAACGATTTTTTTTCCAAAGTGACGTCACCAACAAAATAATTTACTACACAAGAAGTAACAAAAGGTAGCAAAAAATGTTTACAGGTTCTAAGACTTAACAAACCACTTATCACAAAGAGATATAACAACGTCAGGTCACGATCAACCCATCTAAAACTCTTAGGATTTCGGATAAAAACAAAACTAACACTTTTTTTCGCACATTTTTTATCTTTAGCCACAGATTAAAAAAACAAAAATAGATTTTTTTTTTAAATCAAAATAAGACAATAAAAGCACCAGAGCTTACTGATTCCATTGCAATTTTAACTTTTCCAATGCCAACAAACTGTAAGAAATAGCACACAGTTAACTGCAGTCACTCAAAACAAAAAACAACGTCCGCCTTCGATTGAAAATACTAACAAATGCTGCATTCGTGACGATCTGCTAAAGACCACATGCTCCCAATATACTTTCTTTTTCTCATTTTTTATTCTCTATCCTATTTAAAACAAAAACAAAATGGTAGTTTAAGACAAAGCTCAATTTCAAAATTCGATTAAATGCCAGCTTCAGAGGTGTTTCGCCCCAGTGTGCGATGTCTGCAGTCCCAGACTGTTCCATTTGTCCGAACCAAGGTTCGGCCTTCCTTGCATTCTCGAACCTATAGGCTGGAGGTCGAAGATATTCTTGCCTGAGGCAATGTAGTCCACGTGCTTTAGATTTTTGGACTACATCCACATCTTGGTACAGTTCAATGAGTTCGCGGTTGCACCTTCATCCCTTCACCTTCCTCGCATTCAGCGGCCAATATCTGTAGAATAATTTTTCTTTCAAAGAAGCCCAATATCTAGTCTCCCTTCCTGCTTATCGCTCAGTACTCAGTGCTTCAAAGCAGAACGGGCAAGGTTAAGGTTCGGTAGAGCATGCATTTTGTTTTTCCAGTCAGGAGTTTCGAACTTTATGGCCTTGCACAAGTTCACAACTGCTAAAGTTAACAGGCCATACAGTGCCTAAAGCATAGCTTCTCCAGACATTCCTCTATACGAAGGTAAATTGTTGACACGAATAAAGGGACCTACAGCTTTACACCATTTCCACAAATTTAAGAAGCTTCTTCTGGCAGTTTGTGCAGACTAGATGTTTTTCAGACTTTCGTAATAGGTGGAGCCGTAAATTAACTTACTGGTCTTCCTTGCTGGTGCTCGAACCTTGAAACCTAGGTCAGTAGTCTAATGCAACAGCCACTAACCCACTGCGCCCAAATGAACGCTTTCCGTCCTTCGCATGATGTTTTCACTTTCACGACAAAAGTGTTCTCGGTATGGTATAATTCATCAGGGCAGATGTTTGTTTGTTTGTTTGTTGAAATTATGTATTTGTTTTGTCCTCGTTGATGTTAACACCAATCAATTTGGCATCTTCTTCAATCACCATGAAGGCCCTTACCACGGCATGCTGAGATAGGCCGATGATATCAGTACATCGTTGGACGGATATGTTAAAGATAGTGCCATTTGTGTTGACACCTACCCTGAGAACTTTCTGCTCCAGAACAAGGGGCTCGCATAAGCTTCTTACAAAAAAGAGAGGAAAGGACACGCAGTCCTTATGCCTCTTATTGGTACGTTAATGATGCATTCGAGTATTATTTATACAATAAGTCAGATTCTCGCTCCTTCAATTCCATTGAGGTAAGGAGCTCTCGTAGAGTTTTACAACATTTTGTCGGTAAACCATTACACACTTTTCCGTCCGTAATCCACATTTGGGGAAGAGGACTTCATTCTGGGACCGGCTTATATCGAGTTTCACTATTTAAAGACATGAGAAGAGATATTACTGAGGGGAGGAGCAGATCCCTTGGTCCTTAGATTGGTATGTATGTTAATAGATAAAAATAAAAGATTGTGAGTACGAGTATCTATGTACGTTATGCCCAGAAAGCAGACATCAAGGTTGCAGCCACTAACTCCATTGAATATCAAGCTTGTTCTCCTCCTCGCAATACTCTTTCAATTAGCTGCACAAGTCCGATAGTGTCAGTGTTTTGGTGAGTAGCAAAATATCCACACAGACTTAAAAAAACAAGGCAAGAATAACAGAGTTGTCACCTGCTACCTGGCCACGTAAGCATTACAGGTAACGAGGCAGCGCATTATCTGGCAAGAAAAGAGGCAGTAGTATAGGGGAACACACCTTCCGTGAAGAGTTTAGGAAACTGGAGAAATAAATAACGGCCAGAATCTTAGGTCTGCGACGGGCAAAGAAACTCTTGGTTAACTATAACTTAAAGAGAAAAACTTTCGAATCTTGACAGGTCTCCTTACGGGGCACTGCAGACTCTGGGAACATCTAAGGAATTTCGGAAGGTCTCTGTTGATTCTAAGGTGAGACAATTGAATCTCCAGACCACTTTCTGGAATCCTGGAGAAACACCAAATAACAGACAATGACATGCAATTCATTGTACTACAGCTAATTGTCAGATTCATAAAAGAAAATGTACTTTAGCGTGTGATCTAAGGAACGTGACCTTGCCAAGGCTAAGTCAGAGCAAGATACAAATAAAACTCATAAAATAACTATATTTTGGGGCCCTGGAAGAGGGCACGAATCTCTCCAACGTATGATTATATCTGGCTGTCAGTCAGGAACTTTTGTTTTCCTTCTATCTACCTACCTTTTGAGTGAGGAATGAGAGTAGAGATGACCTCAACAAATTCGTCTCAACAAATTCTTCTCTGGTGTTTATCCCCCATCGAAATCCTAGACCACACCTCCCTTTCAGAAGTTCGCTTCTTTCACTTTTACTTAAAAAATTGTCGCCTATATTCCACCATCATTTGTTGACCCATTTATGGCAACAATCTTCAAAGCCAACCATAAATGGTGTGAAGAATTATCATCTAACTAACTAACTAACAAAATCATATTAGACAAAGTACCTGCATCTATCTGTTCACCAAACAAACCTCACTTTTTGTTAGTCCTCTCATATGCCATTTCTATGTCGCCACATATTAAACTAACCGACGATAAAATACACGTTGCAAGCCAAACGAAATCCAACGCGTCAAGTGGCAAAAGAACGCGTGTGTGCCGCATCGCTGACACAACCCCAAACGAGACGACAATTTTTGCACCAAAGGTGATGCCCGGTGCTACCCGATGATGGTTAGATGACAATTGGGGCCCGTCTGTCCAAATTTAGGATGCTTGTTACCATTTTTGTCACAAATGGTTGACAGAAAAAAAAAATTCACAAATTTTTCGCTAGCATGCATTTGTTTTGATCATTTCTTCAGGGCACATTGAAGACGGATTTATGTCATGCTACTCTGGCAAAGTCTATTTTATACCAATGGTATTTCCATTGGCACAGTCCCAAAACGGATTTTGATGACATTTTGGTGGGGTACTTGTTGCGTTTGCAGTTTGAGTACAGTCTATGTGCTCATGTGTACTTGTGTCGTTTGACATTTTGTCGAACACGGCACTTTGATTTATGAGCGCCGTTTGTACTATCTAGACGAATGCATCTGACAGGTTGTAATTTCATTTTACAAATTATTTGTAGTGCGTTTTAGGATTCTTGTTTTCAAATCTGTGATGGCGATATATTTTTTATAATTGAATTTGTATTCGACGACTGTGGAATTTGCTAACAATAATCGCAATGGTTGTATCTGCGAATGGTGTGGAATTTTTATAGAAATTCTGATGTCATTTTGGTGTTAATGAGGGATGATTAGAAAAAATGACAGGTGGCCGCGGCTGGCAGGGTTGAACAATGAAACCGAGAAATTCGACTTGTTGCTCTGGTTGAAGGGTTGGTTTGATTCGGGTGGTCATTGGAATTGGTTGGAATCTGGCTTAATTTTAGAAGATCTGTCCTAGCTTTCGGAAGGAAGTGTGTTGGCTAACTATAACATTTTAGTGAGAGCTTTAAACTAATACAGAATTTGAAATCTGATAAACAAAATTACGCAAATGTTTTTGGAAGTATATCAATGATAACGAACAATCAATTGGTATTCCAAGAATTATGCGTCATGATGACGAAACTTCTTCAGACCTATTAACAATTTGCAATATGTTTGCTAAGCACTTCCAATTCTCCGGATCTTCTTTTTTTCTGAAGTTTGATTCAAATCCGGGTGTTGATGGCCGCCAATTATTTTTCGTAACTGTTCTTACTCGTTTTCTTTAAGTATTTAATCAATCCATTGGAAATAGGGACTTTCTTGAGGTCTGGGAAAATTCTTTAATTACACATAATCTTTAAATCTGGTTCTAGACATGATATATCAGATTATCGCTATATCTGCAAAATTCCAACTATACCCTCTCTTCGAAAATTTAGTGTCTGATAAACTTGCATCTATCCTCAAGAACTACATCTCTCCATTTCAGCACGGTTTTTTGGCTGGTATATCATCTTCAACTAATCTCTCAATTTTCTGTAATTACGTTTTAAACGGTTTGGAGAAAGGGTTTCAGTATGATGTTGTATATACTGACTTCCCCAGGCCTTTGATCGTGTTAATCAAGTCATCTTATTGCAGAAACTAGTTAGGTTTGGATTTCATTCCAATCTGTTAAATCTGTTAGTTCATAGCTCTATTCAGTTTGTACGCATAAACGACTGTCGCTCAACACCGGTTCAAGTTACTTCAGGAGTACCTCAAGGTAGTCATTTTGGACCCTTACTCTTCCTGTTATGTATTTATTAATGATATTTCTGAAATGTGTCCGAATTCTCAGTCTTTAATGTTTGCTGATGGTTTGAAGATCTTTTGTCAAATTAGATCGGTGTTAGATTGTAGACTTTTACAGGACGAACTCGAGAGTCTCGAATTGGTGCCATAATAATGACCTGCACTTAAATGTACCTAAATGTCAAAGGAGTACTTTTTGTCGAAATCGTGTCCAATTTCTTTCTCGTATATGGATTTTGAATGCTCCGTTATCCATTATACGATAAAAAATGTTTGTTTTGCTGTTTGTTATGAAGTCAATCGAATCTAATATTTTAGCGACATTGGTCGGCCAGTATATTGGTTTTGCTGTCGAATGAAAATCGCAGCATTCTCCCTTTCCGTGATATGCATCTAGATCCCCAGAAACTATGTTTGGCGTTAAAATCACCGCCAATTATAAAATGTTGTCCGCGGGCATTGATTAGATTTATATAATCATTTTTCTCTATCTTGCATCGTGTGGGGCAGTAGAGAGCTTACTTGCATTGTTTCGAGTTCTTATTTTAAATCGATTGCGTGGCCGATAGTAGGAATATGCCAGAAGTTTGCATACAAATCCATGGGTTGACCCGATCAATATCGTCAGAAAAGAAACCGGCCCAACAAAATTCTTGATCACATATCAGCAGTAACAGCGCATTTGAATGGACTCAGTGATCCGAAACGATGCGGCGATACTTTTTGAGGTTGAACCGTCGAACCCCGCAGGCGGACTAGTAGAAATGCAGTAAAGTGGGAGGGATATGGTCGGATATGGCTTCTCTTCATTCTCACTCAACATTTTGCTCATTGAATAATAACCGGCGCCGATTTCCTTCCCGGTTTCTAAGAACCCGCTTTCTGACCTTAAGGGTAAAGCAGCAGTCTGTTGCGGGGCTTTCTTTTGAAATCGCCAGTGGATATTTCGAAAGCGAAATCCTTGTGCTTTAACTACATGGATGCTTCTTCGTTCTGCTAGCTCAGGCTGAAAAACTTGTGCAGCGCTCGATTGACAGTTACATATTGCTAGGTTATAGGTTAGGTTAGGTTATAGTGGCTGTCAGCCTAAGGCCAACATACTTGGACCAATGTTAGGTCCATTGTGATACCACACGGAACGAGGGGTTTCTTTCACTACTCGTTAAACCATTTGGAGCTTCTTATGAAGCGCGATAGACTTCTAACGTCAGCGTTAGCCAAGTCACCAACATCATTAAGCAAGAAATCTGCCGGATGAAGATTTATTTTATGGGAGAGAGCAGGACTTGTGCAGAGAAGGTGAGGTGTAGTCTCCTCCTCCTCCTCGTCCATGCAACTTCTGTAGAAGTCGTTTGAATAAACGCCAATCCTCGATACGTGCCTGCCTATCAGACAGTTCCCTGTAATGGCACCTATAGTGGAGCTAATATGCAGTCGGTTTAGTGAGATCAGACTCTTAGAGCGTCGCAGGTCCAGCTTTGGCCAGATGTGCTTAGTCGCTAGACACGTATTACTACTTGTCCACCTAAGGTTTGTACTCTCGATTGCAGATAGCTTGAATAAAAGTTTGCAAATACCCTTTTCAGGTAAAAGAGGTAATTTGGTTCCCTTTTTCGCGAGTTCATCAGCCCTGCAGTTTCCTGGAATATCTCTATGCCCCGGTACCCAACAGAGGTGAATGTTAAACTGCTCCGCCATCTCTTTAAGAGATAAACGGCAGTCAATGGCTGCGATGGAATTTCAAGAGACTGAATCCACCGACTTGATCGCGGCTTGTCTGTCCGAGAAGATACGGATGTCCTTTGTGGATATCACATTTCTCTTCAGCCATGTCAAGGCTTCTTTTATCGCCATAATTTCCGCATGGAATACGCTACAATGATTAGGAAGACGGAAAGAGAGACTAAGATTTAGCCTTTCGGAAAAAACGCCACCACCAACCCCGTCACTAGTTTTTGATACATCCGTGTAGAAGTGGATCGATTTAACTTCCGCAAATTCAGCTTCATCCCAGAATGATCTGGAAGGAATAGTGACTTGATAGTTCTTTCTGAACTGTAATTGGGGTATGGTGTAATCTACGTTTCCTGGTAGAGACTCAAATGAGTCCAGAATGATGGAGTAGCCAATATTATTGTTAACCCAATGCGAAGTAGCTTTAAGGCGTACAGCAGAACAGGCCGCTGTTTGCCTGCTTAAAATGTCGAGGGGTAACAGGTGTAGCAGAATATCTAGTGCTGCGTAGGGGGTGGTTCGGAGTGCTCCGCTTATGCACAAACATGCTGTGCGTTGGACTTTGCCCAACTTATCACAGTTTGAAGCTTTACCCAGGGCAGGCAAACAGACAGCAACCCCGTATGTAAGAATCGGTCTTATGACCGATACATATAGCCAATGAGAAAGCGCCTCAATGAACAGCAAAACGCAAAACAGAATATGTATTTCTATTCCTCATCAAAAAGAAAAACAATTTTAAATTCCAAAATACACAAATACCAACTAATGTACGTCAATCGGTCACGCATTGCTAGTGCCCCTGCTATTTATTTATCATTGGGGGATGATTAGCGAACGGTTGGTAACAGCCAAGCTCCGGAATGTCACCATGGTCATGAATAATAAGCAGTGGAGCGTTGCGATACGCTTGCATAATAGCATTATCTCTGGATCACACACACATACACACACGCAATTGTTCATGGATGTACATTTACAAACTCGTATGGATGTAGTTCAAGTTCCTTGCAAAGGCACAGTATGCCCAAACAACATCGTACTCGCGCCATAAACAGTCGCCCATTAAGCAGGATCGCATTTCTATGATTAATATCTCAGATTTCCATAAAAAATTAATTTAAAAACAAAAATAAAAATCTTTATCTCTCGAAAGCATGCAACAGCTTTTTTCTCAACGCCCCGCGGTGGCAGCGGGAGCTGATATTTTAATTGCGATGTCTGCTTTGCACTCCCATTGTAAAGATTTTTATCATATGTTCGCCACAAATGCACACAAGTTTGATGGACAATTAACCATCCTTCTAGAGGGAGATTTAGATGATAGCAAAGTATATTTTATGGGTTTCATGGCTGCATTAGATGCTGATTTAATGGCTGAAGTCGCTCAGATAAATGGCAAGAGTAAGAAGTGTTGTTTATGGCAATCATATGGTTGTGGAGTTCTGTAATTTTATCAATTTAGGAATCTGACAGGAGCATGATGAAATGTGTTGTCGTATCAACTATTGGTGTCCTTAATAGACGAGATACTATCATGGATGTGAATTCTAAAGAAGCATGACCAATTGAGGGTTTTTTCGTACACTAATAAGTGTCTTTGCGTTTTCTATTTCCATTCTGAGCACGTCATTTCTTCGAACTTTTGCTTGGTCAGCCCCTTCTGTGTAGTTACTTATTCGCTTTATGCGACTTTGTCGCCACAAGCAATGAATATATCCTTGCAGGCAAGAGCTAAGCATATCGCCTCCTTAAATCTTGAAAGCCAACTTAATCATTTCCAGACAATTTACATATTCAGGTGAAGTCAATATCTTTGAATTGGCACGACAGGGATCACTGGTGTCATAAAAGGAAGATAAGGCAATAACAAGAAAGAAGCGTGCTTATGTCAAAACCATAAACAAGAGGATACAACCGAAAATGCAAAAACACCAGCATTTGATTGTTTTCAGTGTCGAAGTGATCTGAACCCGGGAGGTCTGCGACATTTCTTTCGCCTGTGTGTTTCCGGCAGTGCTTCAGAATAAGATTACTCAAAATAGCTGCAGGGCGGCTTTTGAATTTTTTTTTACGTTGTACTTCCTTGGGCGCATTGAGGCATAAATTCGAATTGTAACGGAAGCATTATAACGGAAGCAGTCGGATATAAGAACCCACTTCGCAATTATCGCAAAATAAAAGCCGCTTTAACCGACTTCATTGATTGGAATGCACCCTTGTATACGCCATAAACCGTACTTTTCAGTTTTATCCATTTCCACAAGGTTTATGCATGACAAATAACAAAAATACAATCAAACAATTGGTCTACCACCCACTCAAACACACTTTTCACCAAAAGCGATGTTGCCAAATTATTATCAAGAAAAAAATACATTAAAATACTGGCATAGTATCATGAAAAGTAATATTTAGTAGTAAGTAAATTTCGAAAGACCATTACAAGGGTTAATCAAATTGAAATTTAAAAATTCTCATTCATTTAAAAGTTATTAACAATAAACATCGACCCTTGATCAGAAAACCAATGAATACCTTAAAGGTACAGCGCTATTAATTTTGTGGACATATTGATATAAGTTGCATGTGTGGCGGAATTTGCCGGATCTTGGAATCCTTTTCGCAATTTATCGGATTTCTGAACATAAATTTTCAATAACAAAAGCAAGCGAGTTCCTAAATCCGACGAATTTGGTGAACCATATGATGGCTGCTATTGAGTGGTTGTGAGCGTGGGTGAAGCAGCCGGATATCAGAACCCAAAAAAGAAAAAAAATGTATTTGTCTAAGATGTCCTTGGAAACCACGCACGCTATTTTTTTTAAAGAAAAATTAAGTCTTCTTTCTTACCGTCTTGTCAGTTCTTGGAAATGGCAATCAAACAAATTGGAAACTCGTTGCAAGATATTTAGGCCTTTATCTTGATCAAAAACTAACCTTTCGAGAACAAACGGAAAGGGCATTGCACAAAATAGGCATCGATATTAAGATGCGTAATCCTTTTATTAATAGATATTCTTCATTGTCCAACGAGAATAAAATACTGAACAACAAGGAAATCTTCCAGGCGCTTTTGCAGCTTGTAATAAGCTCATTATTAAAATAATTGGTCGAATTACTTTCAGTGTAAAATAAGCTTATAACCCGCAGTGACCTTTGGGATGCATAAATATTTTAGTCTATCAAATCTCTGGTCTGATAACTAATAATATCTCAAATAAACATTACAGAAATTGCTTTGCATCTGAAACTAAGGGTTTGCGATCAAAAAATTTGCATCCTCTGCCATAATTGGGAACCTCATCGTACATGTACAACCAAGTATCTCGTGAATTTCTTTTGCACTCTTTGGAATATATCCCATATGATCGATGAATATTCTTAATATGATCTGACCAACGACCAGGAGACAACTTTGAGGCTATGTACATTTCGAAAGTCTTTGCTGTTACGCATAAGCATGGAGTTGGACTTGGCTAACTTTAATCTCTGTAAAGCTAACCCTTGTCGTACTTGGCCCTCAGCTGACTACCACAGCAGTCCACTTCAGCTTATCGCAAGGATGTCTTAGGGACATCATTCCTCGGCCTTGTAGATCTGCTTACTTTATTGGTAGGGACTTAAGCAAATGGTACTCTTTTCGAAAATCTCTCAAGAAAGTCCTTTGCTATAGTTTCCTTGGTCAATTTAAATGGAACTCGCTTCTTCTGGGTGAGGAAAGATCATTCCTTGGCGGTGAAAATGCCATAGATATGTTTGGATTTTTTATACTCCGCTTTCCTTAGCAGTCCTGCAGACAATTTCTTCCCATTTCTCGATTTTACCATCTGGAGAGTGCCGTGAAATAAGGCCATATATAAAAATATTGCGCTTTTTATGCATGCTGCCCCCTGCAACCCCTCCTGCTTGGGGTCACTGTTTGATTTGGAGTAGGTGCGAGGTTTTATTTTAGCACATAGCCTTATGGCTGTAAGGGTAAGTGAGTTCGTTTGGCCTTATTTCACTTTCACAGGCAATATTTTCAAATATTTCGTTTGGGTTTTTTTCACGGCACCGTCTGTAGTTCAGCGAGAAGATGTATTTTCCCTTTGCTTCTATGGTTCTTCTTCGGATAAACCGACTTTTAGACCCACATGTACATTGTTGGGGTTGCACGGTGTCTTTAGCAATGTTTCGGAGGTACTTTCGATAAAGATAATAACATCAGTATCCTCAAATTTTATCCCACGAGTAGGTGAACATCGGGTAACGAGTTCGTTGGCGTTTGGGTTAAAATCCCACCTTACATCTTCTGGCACGATTTACTATTTGCTCACACTAACACTGCAATAAGGTTTAAAAATTCATCGTTCGTCACACATCAATCAGCCTGTATGCTATGGATGATGATTATATTCCTTTTCTGGTTGACGTCCCTTATAAGCGGGTGTAGATCTGAAACAAAGTAAAGCTCAATAAATTTCGAGCTTGACAACGTATTGGGGTGGGTTACAATTAATCAGGTGGAGACCTCATTGACCCCCCCCCCCCCCCCCACCCTCTCACATTTTCTTTATTTCATGTCACTTGCAACGAAGACACCGAACCAATTTCCAATCGATTTATGTGTGTTAATTAAAACCATTGTTCGAATGATCTTATATTCGATGCACCCAAGGGTGCTGCGAAATCTCGAGGATTTCTTAAACGTTGCAAGAAATACATAGATCACTCTTCCTGATCTGTATTTAATTCATAAGGCGTACTTGAGTACAATGCTTATATCTGTTTCGGTGAACCAATTGCATGCACATGTAAAGCTTCTTGACGGAATTGAAAAAAAACGCGCTATAAAACTTTTTGGCAATCGAGACATCACGAAATTGTTTGAAACTCGCAATATTTCCTGAATAAAGTTGTTTAATTGATATTTTTACAGCGCCTAAACGAAATAGCCAGTTACACAATATGTATTTCAATTGAAATTTCTAACGTGTTAGTAATACAAATCAGATCAATCTCAAGGCTGTGTTCGGACTTCCAGTGAAACATTAGGAATCTTTTCTTAATCGTACCGCACCAAAGTGGAATGCTCGATCGCGTTCCATTTTTCCTTCGCATTATATTTTAAAAACGTTCAAGACCAAAGTGCATTGGCAACTCGACCTTGCCTTTTAATTCCCTGCTCCTCTAATACTTGATCATAAGGGTTCCCCAAACCTCTTAACCTCTTTATACCAAAATAAGTACAGATTACTACTCTTTAAGTCAAATAGCCACATTTCTGCTGAAAATCATGAAATAACTGCTTTACTTGAGCATATGCAATTTTTTTAAAACCGTTATCTTTCATAGATGCAATATGCCTATCACTGCGGAGACTCCTGTGAGGCTGTCCTCTAAAACGAAAATGTTACAAGCAAATCAAGTTGCTTAAAAACAGGAAAAACGTTTCATTTACCACCTCTGTCGATATACAATTCAACAGTCCTTCAATCACTTCACCTCCAAAATCTAAACATAGCAATAATTCATTCGTTGGAATAATATTTTCGAAAATTCCATCTTTTTGTTTATTCTGACTTTTTTGACTCGTCTTGTTTTCGAAGAAAGAAACCGCATATTCGGTTCTCTTTCTTTTCATTGATACTGCGTCCACTTCCATCACTGTGATCTACATACTCTGCCACTAATCATTCGATTCGCCGACCCAGGGTGTTAATCTATTTGCAAATAGATAGATACGTTTAATAATAAGAAATATTTTTATTTATGTAAATGTTGGCTGAGTGAATTTATTTGTTTGTAATAAAATCGTTTATTATATGGATCTCAAATGAATTCAAAATCGAAAGCAATTACCACCCACTATCCAATCAACTACCCAAACCAAGTTAAAGGGTGCGCATGCGAAATTACAGTACTGTTCAAATATAACGAACATGACTAGTGTCGAGTGTTGTCAATTTATTAAATGACAAACTTGCCACAACCTACCCAATGGTATTCGTTATCATCTGACCCCCACTGTAACTGTACGAATGCGAATAAAACATTAAGGCACGCGAAATGAATCGAGAACTATGTTGATAAGATATCGAATCGAAGCGCCGCCGCCATAGTGAGTGAGGCCGCAGTATTGTATCGGCCATTGACACATGAAGATCGTTCGCCGCTTCGCGTGTACGTAGACGTGTATGTGTGTTTGTTTTTTTATATTTTTTTTCTTTTTCATTAAAAAGCGCGTAGAATAGTAGTCCTAGAAAAATACACCTCAGTGTCAATATCACCTTATGAATTTATTGAATTATGTGAACCGGTGTCTTTGTTGTTGTAATGGTAGTCGTTTTCAAATTCGCAAAAAGATGTCTATTTGTGCATATCCCCAAGTGAGAATTTATGAAGATTTTGATAAAATGAGTGCCAAGGAAGTTTACTACAATGAAGCTGGAAACAAGGTGACTGTAAAATTGTTGCACTTCCCTGATATCCCGCCAGAGGATGTTCACAAGATGAAATTCTCCGATGATGAGAATTCCGACGGTGAACAGTACGAGACAGTGGCAAATGGTATAGCTGCGTCCGGTCGTGGAGGAGGTGATGGTGAACAGGACCCGATTGAAGAGGACTATGCCGATGTCGACGACGAGGAGGAGAGCCCGACTGTTGCTACTAGCGAGCCGATGCAAAAGAAAACGTTGCGGAAGAAGTCTAGAGAGAACCTGTTGCATCAGAGAAAATGCAGTAAAGCGTTTGCAGAAGCTCATGGTATATCGATAACTCCACCGCCGGGTGTAACAGTTTCGGGGGTGGATTCCTCTGTAGATGGAAAAAGTTTGCTGAGTAGAAGGAGGTCGCTGAACAGTTCCAACGGGGAGTTAAGAAATCAGTTGTTGTCTTCAAGGCGTTCACCCTCCCCCTCGAATGGAATACTTTGTCCCGGATATGTGCAGTACTCCAAGTCATTGTTAGAGGTGCCAATGCCACGGGATTATGGCTATGCTTCGAGTGATGATTTAAGTTCAGAATGGGACTCCGATGTGCCGACCCCACCAACCGGACGGGCGAAGGACAAAATAAAGGTGAGTAACTTTTGATACCTGTGGATTGAAAGAATTTGAATATTCCTTTTTGGCATATTTTGTTTTGCCTTTCTGTTGACTTATAGAGTATCTAAGTTATGTCTGCACACAATAGCTTGAGATGCGCTAATTTTATTTCTAAATTGTCTATAACTGCGCACACTAAATCGAAATTTAGTACTTTCATAATGTTAGTATGTACTTATTTCAGTGTTACCAGAAGGTAGTTTTATAAATAAATAATAAATTTGAAGATTCCTCTTTTGTAATGAATAACCCGATTCTAAGGGTATATTATTTTTGACACATAGTTTGTTACATACTTTAATATTGCCCGCAGACCCCTCCTTACTATATTCGTGATCGACATTGATAGTAATGTCGATCTTACATCGATCGGCAACAATTAGGCATTTGAACTCGATCTAGAAAGCTAAAATTTTAACCATATACTCTCTAGAGGCCCGAAATATACAACTTTAAGAATTTTTAAAATCCGTTCACAACTTAAAAAAAATATATCACAACAACGAATTTTCAGCTAGAGAGCTTAAATTTTTAATATATTGTCTTAAGGTTCTCAAAATGCTCGGGAGTTAAAGTATTTAAAATCCGCCCACTGGCACGCCCACAATTTAAAAAAAACCAGTTTTATCGAAAAGTCGAAGTTTGAGGTAGGAAGCTGAAATTTATTATAAATATATACTCCTTAAGGGCCCTTAATGCTCATGTGTAAATATGCGCCCACTGACAAGCCAACTATTTAAAAAAATCGTTTTATTGAAGAAATCATTGTAAATAAATGTCATATTCTTCGCAAAGTATGTAGATAAAGTCGTTTTGAAGAATTCCTTATACAAAGTTTTCTGCCATGCCCTCTGTTAAGGGGCATTTTTTGCAAAAACTTTGTTTTTCGATAATGTCCTTTAAATGTTGTATAACAAAATATGAAGAGCGTTCTTAACAATTCGCCCATACTTAGACTTCTACCACGCCCACTTTATGAGTGATAGGAATGGGAAAAGGGTATCCAACAGTTCGCCCAAGAGGACTGTAGCCCGTTAGCGTCTGGTTTTTAATTGTCAAAAAAGGAAAAGTGCAAAAGTGTATAAGTTTTTTATTTGAGTTGATAAATCAATGCTTGCAATTTACTTTATGTAAATTTCATGTAAATGTTGACCACGTCTATTTTTTAAGTGGTCCATACGGAGAATCCCATTTTGGGTCAATTCACAGATCACGAATTTGGCTTTTGATAATTTGTAAGCGTTGTTCGGGTAAAAGTCTTTCCATGATGAAAATAAATAAATAAATATTAGGCATTAACGGCGAATAGAGGGCCAAAACCTAGCTTCTCCAACCACTTTCTATGCGAAGTGGAAGGTATCTTAAATTTTACGCCGAATCCGAACGGCAAATTTGAGAAGCTTCTCATGACAATTGATACTCTTGGATGTTTGTCAGACGTTCCATGATGAAATGACAATGCTAACTTAGCATGTTTGACTTTGACAGATGTCACGAATCTTGCGAACTGTTTTTTCCTCTATATAAAAAAAATAAAATGACTTTCAGTTTGGTTTCAACTTTCTGTATCGAGTCACCTACTAAAATAACAATTCTTTTAATAAACTTTAAATTATTTTTCTGACTCACTCTCACGAAACTAAATTTGAATTTGATGTTCTTATTGCTTACTTTGCGGTTTCTTATTTTTTTGTATTTATTGTTTTTATGGTTTAAGCGGAATTGCAATGTTTCCAAATAAGATTATTATATTTCTAGAAATTTGATTTCCGCTGGGGAAAATATTGTTTCTTTCAGATTCTATAATTCTCAATTTATGGGAATTGTTGTTATCGTTGGAAGCTTTGACGTAAAACGCGTGAGCTGTCAAACATATTTTATTTATATATTTTATTTATTTATTTATTTAGTGATTTACCTATACACAGTAAGATACAATATCTTATAAACTACAGAAAGGCATACAATAGTTGAAGCTAGTATAAAAAGCTACATGAGTTACAAAACGAAAAATTCATGTTGAAAAGAATAAAAAAAACATAGGGACGGGCTACAGTCCGTTTGGGCGAACTGTTGGATATCCTATTCTTATTGCTTATGCCTATCCCTCATAAGTGGGCGTGACAAAAGTCTAAGTATGGTTGAATTGTTAAGAACGCTCTACATATTTTGTTATATAACATTTAAGGGATTAAATCGAAAAAAAACGAAGCTTTTGTAAAAAACGCTCCCTAGCTCAAACTTTTGTTTTTCAATAAAATTGTTGTACTTAAATGTGGGCGTGTCAGTAGGCGACTTAAAAAAATATTTAAACATAAATTTAAAGGCCACCTTTAGAGTCTATATTATAAATTTAAGCTCGATAGCTCAAACTTTGGTTTTACAAAAAATTGTGTTTTTTTTTTTTAATTATAGGCGGATTTTGAAAATATTTACACATGAGCATTAAGGGCCCCTATAGAGTATATATTGTAAATTGCAGCTCCCTAACTCAAACTTTGGTTTCTCAATAAAATTGTTTCATTTAATTGTGGGCGTGTGAGTGGGCGGATTTTAGAAATTTTATCTCCCGAGCAATTTTACAAGTCAATGATCGTATATAAAAAAGTTCAGCTTTCTAGCTCAAAATTCGATGTTTTCGATAAATTTGTGTTTGTGAGTTTGTGGGCGTGTCTGTGGGCGGATTTCAAAAATTCTTAAACTTGATTATTTCGGGCCCCATTTTTAAGTTTGGTTGTGTTATTTAAACTTCGATTAGAGTAGGGCAAGGAGTTTCACAATCGTGTGGGGTGAATAAAAAACTGACGGTTAGATGTTAAACAAGAGTATCGATGAGGATTGTCAGATTGTCAAAAGTCATGTTATGAAGTTGGCGGGAGTAGAGTGATATTCGATCAAATTTACGCAATCCAAACACATATCGCACAATACAATTAAATTCCTCTGGGATACATAACTATAGCTGGAAAAAATTTCACAAGCATATGTTAATACTGGTATGGCTAAAATTTTAGCACGTAAGACTCGTGTTTTAAAGGGTGTTAAGGATTGGGTCGCCAACAACGTTCAGATAGCTCCATAAGTCTTGCAGACTGCAAGATTAATGTGGTTGTCCCAAGTTAAAAATCGATTAAAGGTCACCCCAAGGTTTTTGACGGATTCTACATACTCAATAGGAGCATCTTGCTGCGTGAAGATGGGAAAATAAGCAAAATCTAGGGGCTTTCGCGAAATCACTATGCACTTAGTATTATTTCGATTTAATATCAGTCCATTTCGTTGTGACCTGTGCTATATATATATCGGCAAGATCATAATAATCGATTGTACAGCGTGATCTATTGAACCCACAGGACAGCTTAATGCGAGCTGAGCATTATCAGCATACAAATGAATTCAGCTGTTTTTGATGACATTGGGAAGTTCGTTGATATATTGGGAGAAAAACAAAGGCTCTAGTATGGATCCCTGAGGGACACCACTTATGATAGGCAGGAGGTTTGAAAGCGATTGATTAACTTGAAATTTATGACTTAAGTATGACGATACTAACTTTATAGCACAAGGCTCGAAGTTATATATATGAGACAACTTGCGGCACAAAAAAGAGTGGTCAACCAAATCAAACGCCTTAGAAAAATCAAGAAGGACTAAGAAGGACACTTTGTCTTCATCCAGAGCTTGCCGATCTTCAGAGACACCTATAACAGCATACAGCAGTGGTACAACTGTGTGTTTGTCGGAAACCAGATTGCTTAGATGATAGTATGTAGGTTTGAACATGGAAAGATGAAGGCTAATTTGCTTTTGGAGGATCCTTTCAAGGGCTTTTGACAAAAAAGGGAGTATTGAAAGCGACCTGAACTCATCACACTTGGATGATTTTGGGACGGGGATAATTTTTGCTGATTTCCATTGCCTAGGAAAGATCCCTGTAGTCACCACAGTGCTAAAGATATGGGTAATAAAAGGTAGTAAAATGGGTAATGCGATTGAAGATGGAATGAAGATGGATGAATGTCATCAAGTCCAACAGTATTCGATTTGATAGATAGAATGCTTTCAACAACATCAGCGCTGTTAAAAGCTGTGAAGCAGAAACTAGCGCAACGAGTGTAAGAAGATGGTTTGTTGAAATGACTGCAAACTATTTGACGATTTCTGCGACGAAATACATTTTGAGTTGAGTTCATTAGGATTAGAAGTATCAAAGTTATTGTTCGTTTGGAGAAGGTAAATAGTAGATTAAATTCCAATTGATACTTCCGGTATGTTCCTCTAGCAGCGCATAGTCAATATTCTTAAAATCTCTATATTCCATAGTTCTAACCACACTCGCAGTTTCAAAGTCAAAAGCAGGATATATTAAATCATGCCTAGAGAAAGCAGGTGCCTCGAGCTGATCATAAAAAATGATTTCATTTCTATTACTGACTAAGAATAAATCCAGCAGCCAGCGTAGAAGACTAATCAGAGAAATAAGTAGGAGTTGTAGTGTTGAATGAGACTAAATAAAGAGAAGACATATCATCCATCTCATCAAACGTAATAAATTGTCAAACTTTAACATTTCTATTAGGCCGATAAGCAGCACCAATCAAGAGTTTTGATTCCTCATTGAAAATTTCAACAAACACATGCTCAATCTCACAACCATCAGATCAAATACTGCGAAGTCTACATATGATATTGTCCCTGACGTAGATTGCAACCACCCGAGCGACCTGTACGATCAGAACGAAAAACCCTATAACCACCTAGACGACACATTTCATCACTAAACGAAACCCTAAACCAGGTTTCGGACACTCAATCTACATTAAGCGCTGATCGATTTTTGGTAGAAGACTCTGAGCATTAATATGAAAAATGTGGAGACCAGTGTTATGGCTTCTAAAAACTTTTAAGGTTAGAGTCCATGTCAATTTACAGGTGAAGAGTATCGAATAAGAATATCACATCTTTACTTTTACAATTATATGATGAAATAAATCAATTTATGAAGAAAAATAAGCTTAATGAATTAAGAACAAACAATTTCTTAGTTTAATGACTTTAGATTACTGAAAGAAAACAAGAATGAAAAAAGAAAGAAAAATAAATGTATGTACTGAAAAATGAATGCTATCTATTTGTTGAGCTGGCAGTTCCGCCAAGATCTGCCAAGCATTCGACCAAAACAGCATCTTCTCCTATTTGACGTTTGACATAAACTGCACCACGAGTAGTAAACACCGAAACAAGTTGTTTACATTTTTGTAATTTTAAGGCGGAATGTAAGATTTCTTTGTTATTCTTAGTAAGACTTTCTCGTAGATAGATAGTGCGGGTGGAATTGGAATCGATTCCAATGTGTTGTAACCAAAGTTCCTTTTTATTAACTTTAGGAAAAATTGCGATGGACTTCAGAATTAAGTTACGATCGTACGGTGTAAACATTTTTATTTTTATCCCAGTGTCATTGCAACCGCCCTTCGGCCGAGTACGAAAAATGTTTCGCAAGTTTGATGGATTTATTTATAGTGTTGTGCGCAGTAAATGGAAAATAGGGCTGGGATTTATGGAATCCCAAAAAGTATAGTGTCCTAAGCACATACGTTTTTTTATTGCGCTCAATACAGTGGTAACACAGTGAATGTTATTTTTTAAGTCGGCAATTTCATTTGTTTTTTCGATGAGAAGTGCCTTAGACACACTGAAAAACCAACATGCAAAAAACTCACCCTGTATATAATTATTGCGGAACTTTTTAGCGTTGTTTCACCCTATCGTACATTTTGGTCTTTTTGTTACTCTAGTTTGTTCATTACAAAATTAAATCTTATTTTGAACGATATTTTTGTATGTTCATAAACAAATAAATTTAATGGTTTGCAAACACGTGTACAGGAAACACACCACTGGCCGTAAGAAAACCATGTGGTTTGTTAATTGAATCCAAATATTTGTGTAGATTTATCCTATGCGTAATTTATATCCAGTCATTGCAAAAGCCAAACGAGTAGGAAATCGTAAATGTTTAAAATCAAATGGGGTATCATTGATATTGAAATATATTTTTCAACAAATTATTTGTAAAGATTTTGGTAAGGAAAAACAGCATGGTAGAGCACTTAACATTTTGGTGGTATGAGTTTAAGGAAAGATTATTGTGGGCGCAGTGACACAGTGGTTATGTGTTGGACTACCGGGAAGTCTCGGGTTCACATCCAAGAGTATGCATTTTTCCGACCCTCCATTCATAATAAAAGACAGGTTTACGCCCTATATGGGTTGGGTATAATGCCTAATATTTATTTTTATTTTTTCATACATCCAAAACATCTTATTCTGGCATGGCGGCTACAGCGGTTGAAATGTTCAAATGGGGGGGATGCAACTGGCTCTTTCTTTTGAACACTCAAGGTAGAAATATTAACAACAATAAAATAAAATAAATAAAATCAAATTTAAAACAAAAATTTTATATTCTTAGATCCTTGAGGTATTCTTGGTTTCTCCCATTGGCATTAGCATCTACGAATTCATTCAGGTCCTCTATACTAACAATGACTTTACTTTTCCAAATCAAACATGATTTCATAAAAACTTTGTAAAATTTAGTGCAAACAATAGACAGCTGTTTCGCTCGCGGGTCATATAGCGCGATAATTGCGCGTCAAACTGTCATTGATGTAAATGAAGCCCTCCGCTAAGACTCAAACACCACGCGCGCTGTTGCAAAGCTGTTTCTTGTTCAGTTTGCGTGCGGTAAGTAGTAGCTGAGCCAACAAAAGAATTTCTATCTTATGGGCTTTTAAATTTGATGATAATTGGTGGAATGGTTACACGTGGATCGCATTTGATTGTTTGGCAAAGACAATTAAAAAATGCACGTTTACATCTGGTAGTTCGGTAGTACTAAATAAAACAGCATCAGCAACAATTTGTCGTTTTTCTAAGACATCATGTTTCATGAATGGTTTAAATTTTTAATAGAAAGTCATTGCGTATAGTTTAAATTTCGCCTGATATGTGAGCAGTGGCTAAGAGACGATGTTTCCCCAGGTGTTCATCAATAAACGTTTTAAACGTCCCGGACAGTATCCATCCAAAAAACGATTAAGTTCTTCGGACTCATCGCCTTATCCTCAAAGCTTTCATCTGTACTACCAAAATATTGGAGGTCTTCGAACTAAACTCAATCAGTTCCTACTTTTTTCCTCCTCGCTACAATATGACGTCATGGCTTTCACCGAAACTTGGCTGTCTAGCAAACATCATAATGCCGACATTTTTAATAACCAGCAATACTCAGTTTTCCGAAAAGATCGATGTGCTGATTTGACTGGTTCCGAGAGAGGCGGCGGATTGTTAATTGCTGTTCGTGCTTCTTGGAATGCTGTAGAAGTTGATTTACCCCACTTATCCGCTCATTTAGATGTTGACCAAATAATAGTCAAGATAAGAATTGACAACACCAAAAACATTTATTGTATCGTAAGTTATATCCCACCAAAGAGTTCTTTTGAATTATATAAACTTCATGTATATAACTGTTGTTCTGTATTAAATAACTTGAATGATAATCAGCATATCCTCATTATGGGAGACTTTAATTTGCCGAATTTAAATTGGTTACTTGATTCCGATGACCTAAAAATCGTTCCTTTTAATGTAAATTTTGATTTTGAGAGTGAAGTAGTTGATACTTTTGCGCAATTTGACCTTCGGCAAATTAATAGGTAATATTAAAAATTCTTTAGACCGTACTCTTGACTTAGTTTTTGTCGATATTGAGTTTAGCGTCAACATTAGTAAACGTATCCTTCCATTTGTACCAGATTCAATCCACCATGTTGCCTTAAGCTTAGATTTTCAGTTCTACAAATTTGTTAAGCACATTTCTGTTTCAAACTTTAAGTATAATTTTCATAGAGCCAATTTTGGTAATATTAAAAATTTTCTAAATTGTATTGCGTGGTTTTACTTTTACTTTTAAATTCATTTTTATTAATTATTAGCTTATATCAACTTATATACTAGACAAAAATGAGTAAATCTAACTTAAAATTAACAGGATACTTATTCTAGATTATTGATCCTTATGCGGACGCCCTAAACTTAACTCTATCTTATAATTATTGCCTTTCGGCCTAAAAACTATTTTACGAACTAATCTTACATATTATGTTTTCATCGAGAAAATTTTTAAGAAAACTCGGCATCTTTATCAAATTTTATATTTTTATATAAAAAAACAAATTACAAATTACAAACTACCTACTCTACTTACTTAAACTACTAACATATTCTAACTATAATTAAGTATTGCGTGGTCTTCAATATATGATGACATAGACTTGAAACACTCATATAATATCCTGATCATGATAGTCAATGACATAATCGACGTAAACACACCTAAGGTTAAAGTAAGGACAAACTCAAAGCCAATATGGTTTAATAAAAGATTAATCCATCTAAATTACCTGAAAAACAAGACTTATAAACTGTTGCGCAAATCATCTTCTGATCGAAAATTACTTCTGAAATATAGGAGGCTTCAAAAAGATTTTAAAGTTCTTAACAAATTTCTATATAAGCAATATGTCCTTTCAGTGGAAGCAGACCTGAAAGTCAATAGTAAACGATTTTGGAGTTTTATCAATTGCAAAAAACAATCGACTGGAATTCCTAATAGTATGAAGTATAATGGCGCGTTGTCATCAGACCTCTCAGTTATTTGCAACATGTTTGCAGCCATTTCAAATCTGTTTATTCAAATAATACGCCTATCTTACAAGCAGGTACGATATCTGACTACTCCACGAATTCGATTAACGTTGGTAGCATATACTTATCGATTTCTGAATTAGTAGTTGCGCTGTCCGATTTAGTATCCGACATGAAAGGAGACGTTGATCTTTCCGTGCCTCTTCAATAGTTCCTTGAGCAAGGAATTTTTCTAGATGCTTGGAAGAGCTCATTCATAACACCGATTTATAAATCTGGTCCCAAACAAGATGTTACTCACTATCGCCCAATATCGAAAATTACCACTATCCCGAAATTGTTCGAAAAACTTGTTTGTGGTAAACTTACAGCTCTTCTTAAGTCCACAATTTCTTCGTATCAGCATGGTTTTATTGCTGGAAGATCCACAGAGACTAATCTTACAATTTTTACAAATTTTATCGCAAACAATATGGAAAATGGTATGCAGCGCGATGTCATCTACACAGATTTTGCAAAAGCATTTGATCGGGTAAACCACGATATTCTTCTTAATGAATTGCGTAACATTGGTTTTCACTCAAGTCTCTTAGAATGGTTCAATTCTTACTTACATAAGAGGACGCTTGCAGTTTGAAAGGATTAATGGAATTGTCTCAGATCGCATTGACGCTACTTCGGGAGTCCCCCAAGGCAGCCATCTTGGGCCTTTGTTATTTCTTTTATTTGTTAATGATATTCCCCATGTCATCCTTAATTCTGAATGTTTAATGTTCGCTGATGACTTGAATATTTTTCGGTCTATTAAATCACCCCAGGACTGTTTATTGTTGCAGGAGGACCTCAATAAATTATCAGATTGGTGTACAATAAATAAACTGTTTAAATCTTAATGTTGCAAAGTGCAATAGCCTTACATTCTGCCGGAAACGGGTACAAATTCAGTTTACCTACAGTATAACAAATCTACCCTTGGAAAGCATCTCATCCAAAAAAGACTTAGGCGTATTATTCGATTATAAGCTAAATTTCAATAGTCACATAAACTACCTCGTCACAAAATGCAGGTCAATGATAGGATTTATCTTGCGAAACTCTCAAGATTTTTCTGACCCACATACCCTTAAATACCTATATTTTGCATATGTGAGGTCTTCCTTAGATTACTGCTCTGTTATCTGAAATCCATATTATATGGTTCACTCTACAAGGATAGAGAAGATTCAAAAATGGCTTACCAGAGCTGCGATAAAAAAGCTTAATTGGAATATCGACTTGCCACCATATAATATCAGATGCCAACTGATTGGAATTTTGCCTTTATGTATTCGGTGGAGGTATTTTTCGATCATGTTTGTGAGACACCTAATAACTAAACATATAAATTGTCCTTACCTGCTTACACAGATCAGATATCGAAGACCCGTGATACCATTGAGAAATCAAAATATTTTTGTAGAGCCTATGCATAGAGTACAATACGGATATAATGAAACAATAACTATATGCTTAAGAGAAGCTAATTCAGTTGGGAATCTCATTGATCTTCACTCTAATATAAATAGAAATACTTTCAAAAATCAATTTCTCATACTTTTAACAAACCTTGGTGAGGTTAATTAAGTATGTTAATAATTTGTCGAATTAAGCATGCAGCGGACCAAGTGTACCTCCGTTGATGAAATCAATAAATAAATATACAAGTTGCAGTGTAAGAATGGCTGGTCCGGAACTGGGTGTGTTTGGCTTTGGCGAATTTCGTTGAGATGGTGTTGAAGATAAAGTTTTGCTCTAGTTTCAATTCCGTTTCAATTACACATGATTGAGTTTAAATGGTAATTAACTGTTTGAATTAAACAGACTAAGGCGAAAATGCAAACTGATAAAACAACAGCAGAATCAGAAAGAGTTTTAAAGAATTCAGCTTAGAATATTTCATTTATTTATGCACTGTACATACTTGTACCGAATTTATTTTCACTAAGAGAAATCAACAGTCTTTTATAAAAGGTCTGTTCGCGAACTAATATGCAAACAGAAATTTATATAAACTTTAATGCAAAACTACGAAAACGCGTTTGCATACTGAGAAAATGGTAAAAAGATGAACGAAAGAAAAATGTACTTTATTTTTCCGTACTTTATTTTGTACGTTAATTTTTCTCCACACAGAGTTTCAGCTGGTAAAGAAATGAAATCTGTCAAATGATGAAATCCTATGAGTTTGCCAGCAAAACAAAAACAGCGGTTGCTTCTTTTCAAGCCAAACTAAGACGTTTTTCACCTTTTTACACAAAAGCGTTCGCGTACTTTTCTTTAAAATGAGAGGATTCTCTCTCGATTTTGGAGTTTTGACAGTTTTCATATCTCAAAAAAGTTATTGGCTTGAATTACTATCAAAACATTTTGAATGGAATTCGACTTCGTTCATATGTCCACCACGGAAACGTGTGCAGCGGTCGATACATTGAACAAAATTTTCGATGGCTGGGCCGCACATTTCGACCGATGCGGCCGCTATTTCTCGTTCAATATTGGCTCTCAGCTCCTCTAACGTCGCCGGCTTGTTGGCACACCCCAATGATTTAATGTAGCCCTATAAAAAAAAATCTAGAGGATTTAAATCAGACGATCTCGGCGGCCAATAGACGAGACCGTTCTTCGAGATAACACGTTCATTGAACTGAGACTTCAATAACTCGATTGTTGCACCCGCTGTGTGGCTTGTGGCACCGTCTTGTTAGAAAAACGGCCCAATGACGCCACCGACTTTTTCATGAAGCACATGAGGGTTATCACGTGTATGTCCAGTAACGCATATTTTGCTTGTTGACGAAGCGCTTCATCGCTGAAGATGATATTGCGATGAAATTCTTCATTTTCTTCCATCATGTTCAGAACCCAATTCGAGAGCGTACGTCGCTTCATATGATCAAGTGGCTTTAGTTCTTGAGTCGGCTTGATCTTGTAAGCGTGTAGGCCAAGATTCTTACACAAAATATGCCATAATGTGGTCTGGGAGAGGCCCAATTCTTGAGAACGCCGTGAAATTGACTGATTTGGCTGGTTTGCGACGGATGCCTCTACGGCAGCAAAATTTTCCACTCTTCGAGTAAAACGTAGTCTCACTGGCACGGCAACATCAAGCAGCGAATATTCTGACTTAAAAACGCGCGATAAAACTTATTTGCGATCGGGATATCGCGGAAAAGTTTGACTCCCGTAGTCATCGTTGCAATCTTTCCTGTCTATCCCTGTTTTATCGATATTTCCACCAAAAGTACTCAAATGAAATAGCCAGCTGCATTCCATCCTTAGAATCACCCACGCCAGAAATGCACATCAGTTCACCCTTCGGTTGTACAGTAAAATAGAAAGGATCTTTCCTTGGCCATACAACACGAATGTGGAATGATCTCCCCGCTCCATTTTTCCTTCACATTATAATCTACAAACGTTCAAACCCAACTTGTATCGGCATCTGTCGCTATCTTCTAATCTTGATTTCTATTGCATAAAAAGGGTACTAAAACAAATCCCTTTAGTGCATGGACATTATAAAAAAACAGAAACAGCATTATGCGACACAGCTGAATCAGTTTTTCCGGGATCCGGTATCACCATGTATAACTTCTGCCAATGAGCTCATTGATATGTGGTTTAAAAGCTATGCAAAAGTGTTGAGACTGGACTTGATATTCGTTAAGCTGTTCCAGGATTTACCTCAATGTGAAGATATATAGACCGACTGTCAACTTAAGCCATAAAATAAACCTTGGTGGAAAAACAAGCGTTTTAAATTTTCTTAGTAGGGTTTTGTTGGTTATTTTATCTAACCTTGTGCTGAAATCGTCCGTCACAACGAACACTTCCCTTCTATTTTCGGTATGTTTTGCGGTTGAAGAAAAAATAATGCATCAACTTACTTAAAATAGGTCACTTTGAATCTCATTAATTCCATCATTTACGCCTCCTTCCAACATTTTTAATCCTCTCGAGTCGTAATTTGCTCTAAAAAGCCAAACAAATACCCACATTTCTGTCACTCACCTTAATTAATGTGATTGGTGTAGCCGCAGAGTAATCTTGACACAAGATTATCATGCTTGCTAATCTTATCTAAAGAAACAAGAAATTCATACAGACCCACGGATCAACCTTGCATAACTCCTCACTCACGTATTATACAACAAATCGCGATGACAAAAGTATTTGTCTCTTTAAAGTGCTGTCATCTGGATGACAGGCAGCCACAGTCAGAATCACAATCACTTGTAGCGAGCTCTTTTCCCCCAACGTCATGATTTATGAGTTGACTGTGTAATACGGCACAGTTGTGCTGCAAAATAATTAAAATATACGATCTCACAGATACACACCCAAGAGATTTCCTTTTTCTGATTTTTTTTCTGAACATTTTTATGGAAACTAGAGATAGACACTTGTTCTAGGTACAAATCAACGCAGTTAGAGATTTGAGTTGCGCCCCTTGATTATTATATCTCAGACATATCTGAGATATTCGATATAACGTTACACGGAGTGTAGAGTTTGATTCGTCAGAACAAAACAAATCAACCCGATCTCTGAAGTTTGTTTTGTATCGTTTTCGTCCTTTATAGGTTTTCGCTTTATCTTATGGTTGTCGGTAAAGTAGGTTTAAATGTTTTCATGTGTTCAGTGTTTTCGTGTTGTGCTAAGTGTAGAATTGTGTTTCATTTTTCATCAATCTGTCAGGTGTCATTTAGCGTCTAAATGTTAATTTTTCCTTTACCTTGCATACACCGACGACGGTACAATTGTTTATCATTTCTGACGCGTAAATTCGTTCGCGGGAAATATAAAGTGAATTCATGTGCATCCGAACAAAGGTGTCCAATTTGTGGGGGAACGATAAAGGTTGGTTATCAAGACAACAAGCAAACAGTCTTGTGTTGTTTTTGTGTATTTCTGATTTTAAGAAAGTAATATGTGTAGATTGAAAGGGACTTTTTTTAAACCAGTTGCGAGTGGATGCATTGTAGTGGCCATTTCGGTTGTTAGCTTCAGTGTGGATTTTTGATGGCCATGCCTTATCGCAGTTTCTTCAGATATCGACTTCTCTGGGGACTTGGGTTCATCGTACGATGGCAACAAAAGATATGTTTGTCAATTGAATATCTTCTGTGAGAAATAACTGCGATTCCACCAGAATGCAGCTTAACCTCATGGTTTTCGATTATTTTAGATTCAGGATGGCCTATTGAAAACGTCTTTTTGGTTTTTGGTATAGAGGTTAAAAAAAGAATGTTTCTCTGTATTAATGGGCGGCGTTTCTTGATGTTTCCTGTGAGGGATTGCACTCGCACCGCAGGGGTCACAATTTAACACACTTCACCCTCGTAACCAAATGACGCTACTAATAAAACAAAGAAATCTTAACACCTCCAATTTGATTAGTGGTCCATTTTACTACCAGGCATAAATCCTCTTTTTCCCTTCTTAACTAGGGGATTGTTTATCCTGTTCAGTCGCGGTCCATCAGAATAATGGTGGCGTGAAATAAGGCAACATTTGAACAACTCTACGTCGGCGTCACCATAAATATCACAAGTAGATCCTATAAACAGTGAAATTTGTATTGGTGTAGAATCAAAGAATTGCCCAACAACATTTGGGCGATTGTTAATAAGTTGATGTTAAAATTGATATATACTCGTATCCCAACATTTCTTTTGTGTCCCGAAGGAGTGGCATATGAGTCCAGAAATCAATTGGCAACCTATGTTCCAGTGAAGTGGGACATAAGTCCCGAAAGAAGACCTCGGGACTTATGTCTCGTCGAGCCATAAATTAGGCCTTATTTCACTTTGTAAAAGTGAATTCGTTTGGCCTTATTCCATTTTCTTTCACGGCACCAGATTAATACAGGATTTTCAATAAGAGGATTCATTTTTATCTATTCAGAAAACGCGTGTTTTTCTGAAATATCATTCGATTTATATTTCAGTCTGTCTAATGACCTCTACGACCTCTACGACCTCTGTTGAACATTTAGGTATTTTTGTTGATATTTTCCAACAAATTTTCAAAAGTATATATATTCTATTCTACCAATACAAGGACTAATTTTAACTTTAAGTGCTTCAAATGACTGGGAAACATTAGCATAAAGATCTTTCACATAAAATGTAGCCTCAAAAAAAGTCGCACCATGTTAAATTGCATGATCTCGGTGGCTAATTTTGATAACAATATCGAGAGACGACTCGGCTTTGACAAGATTAATGATTTAACCGATTGTGTGCCATCAATTGCGTTTTTTTTTAAAGTAAACATCGACATAGAACCATAGAACATCTTCTTCTTTTTCTTTTTTTTTTTTTTTTTTTATTTTTTTAAAAAAAGGAAATCCAAATCCCAGAGCACTCAGATTCGGTAACGATCCATTGTACTACCAGGCAGAAAAACCATAGAACATGATCATAGCTCAGACGTGAATTCGCCCCACACTCCGAGCTAAACAAATATCATAGCAGCACTCCCCAAAAATCAACGCCAGTGGCAAAAGGTGACTAAGGGGAAAGAAGAAACCGCATTAAGGCAACTTTACCATTCATGTCAGCCTAGCGACGACACATTTAACATCTTTACAATAACCAATAACAAGTGCATGCACAGGTTGTACATTTTATAAAAAATCAGGCCCAAAAACGTCTGGATGACACAAATGGAACAACACCAGCATTTGACGCGCCTCTGTAAAGAGGTGTTTTAAAACCGTGAGGTCTGCCAACCATTTTTAGAAGTCGAACCGGCTATTCTGTTTTGGCGAGTCTAGAACTATGAAGAAACCGTCAGTTTTGGGACTTGGTGGTCTTTTTTGCTAGTATGGATGTCGTCGGGGTCATTAGATAGTGTGTCGAACTACTAATCGAAAAGCCCAGGGACCTTTCAATTCCAGCCGGGGCCAAGTAACATGTAGAGTTTTTTCCTCACTGCCCCACCTCTTGCTAAGTTCTGACAAGAGTTTCAATTGTTATGAGAAGCTTTTCAGATTTGCCGTTCGGATTCGGCCTAAAGTTGTAGGTCCTTTCCACTTCGCATAAGAAAGAAGTTGGAGTAGTCCTGTATGGGCCGTTAATGTCTAATATATATTTTATGGATGTCTACATAACATTTCATAATGATTTTTTGTATTGAGAAGGTTGTTCATTGATAGATGCATATTTTAGTGGATGCCCTGAATTGTCTATTATCTGAAAATAACATTTCGGCGATTTATCTTTTTCTGTCTCTATTGATATGACAGGGCTAGCTATTGCCAAAACTATATCGTCCATTAAATCTTCTACCACGGCACGCTGTTAGCGCCCGTGATATCGATATCGTCCGATACCTCAGTACAGCTGGACAGATGTATGCCTTGCGTATTAACACCTGCACTGCACACTATCTGCTCTGCGGAAATTTGAAGTAACTCTTAAGTGGTGCAACCAAGCTGCACATAGCACAGCTTTTTTTTCCTAAGTCAGGCATCATAGATAGATCAGTTTTGCCGGGATCCCGAAGCTCCTGACGAGGAATGTTAGCAACACGAATAGGAATAAAGTCGACGGAAAGGTGGTGTGCTTCGACTAGGAATTCGTCGGTTTATCGTCAATCTGTGCGCCGGAAAGAACAGAACGGCCTCAGACGGTCACACAGCTTGTTTGCATATGCCACCTCTATATAGTACACCTTTTTTCCCACCTCTGTTCTGATTTTGAGCACCTTCAGTCAAAATAATAAAAAAAAACACGTAGTCAAAATTGATCATCCAATAAGAAGTCCCCATCATACCTATTCAAATGTCGCCGATGGCCCATAAATATGTAACGAATTAGCACCATGTATGGGCCAGTGACATTCTTCTTAATGACGCTCGTTTGGGTTTTAATAATTCAATTTGCCTTTACTATGTGTCGTTTTGCCATAAATTTATAAACTTATTTTTTCTTTTGAATCAATAAAAAAACCTGTACAATAACAATTAGTGACGTTAGTGCTTCGGATTCAAACAAAACTACGCAAATGTTAACGACTTCCTTATCGATTAAGAAAAGTGCAAATCCCACCAACACTTTCATGTTTTGTTGTTTTTTTTTTTTTTTTTTTTTTTTTTATTAATTAACAAATGTTAAATGATTCTGTATACTAAAGCAAAGCAAAGCAATAAAGCTAAGTGCAAAATAAATACAAGAAACAGAAAAAAAAAATACTAGAACGGTAGGCGCAGTTATTGTTGTGTTTATCTTAGATTTAGTTTGTTAAAACAGATGCGTAGTTGAGATTTAAAAGATAAAACCCTTGGCGTTGATGATGGGATGGGGGAGGAGCATTTTGTAGATATTTCGGCGAACCGACTTTTAGCTTTAATAAAATGTGCAATACTTAATTGTAAGTATTACCGTTATTTTTAAATAACTCCCTCCCGATTGGGGCGAGATAGACCCCTCCCATAGTAACAAATGCTTGTATCTAACTGTTCTACACAAAACCGTTATTTTTTCTTGTCGCCTGAGTTATCGTACTGTTGCTTTACATCACCCTTATAGTGCTAAGAACACAGCGTAAGCATTTGTGTTTAACAGCAAGCAGCACCTGGCACTATCGTATTTCATTGCATGCTTTTCGGTGCTACTTGCTTAGGGAGATTACGATTTCATGTATTCGATATAAAGTAATGGACTTGGCGGGGGTTCGAAATCACGGCCTTCCATTCAGTAAGCGAATACACTACTACTGCACCTGTTACCACCCGGTAAACCCAACATTAAAATGGGAGGGTGTGTCTCCTACATTTTGATGAAATTTTGTGAGTGTGTTCCTTATGGTGTCTGGGGTAATCTTAACAAAGACAGGTTATAAACGGTTCACAGTGGTCTTGGAAATTAACAAAATGTGAAAAAGAACACTTTAAGTGATTAAAGAGATAATTGTCTCGAAGTAAGCAATAAAAAAACAATCCAAATTTCAACAAAAAAAACAAAAATTATTTTAAGAAAATAAATATAATGAGATTTATAAATTTTTGAATTCATTGCTTCGATCGCAACATAAAAAAGCCCAAGTCTTCGCCAAGTTTAAATAGACAAGTATTATAATGAATTTTAAGACAAAACAAAAAGTTAAATAGCATTGTCGGTTCTTCATCTAGGCTTGGTCGTCTGCATGTTGTACTCCAAGATGTGTAGAAGAAAAGGGTTAAATCCCTTTGACCCGCTAAGCGGTCTACCCAAACGCTGTTTGACTCAAAAAAGTATGCTGACATAGGTGCCTGGCACACAACTACTCGTAGTATCTATCCTTAGCCGAGCAACGAAGTTGCGTGAGCGGGCTTAACCAAGCGGAAAACAAGGTTAAATACTTTTTACCCACGAAAAGGGCCACCCAAACACTGTTCGATTCGATCAAGTAAGCTGACATATGCGCCTGCCAGCAACGACACAACGATTGTCGGGTTCCGCACTCGAAACGAAGATTACTGGTGATTATTGGTGAAAATGATCCACAACCCAATTTTCAGTATCAGCATTAAAAGAGGAGAATAGTTGAAGACTCTGATATACAGGGTCATTCAACAAGAGGTATCATTTTGAATCCAAATAAAAATATATTTTTTCTAATCTAAAGTAGGTACAAACTCTGAGGTTAGAATTGGAATACAGTACCTGTCAAAACGTCCGCCTTGGCTCTGCCTACAAATAATTATTCTTTTGATGGGATTTTTCATCGCGTTTTTGCGGCTGTATTTTGCGAATAACAGCTCTGAGATTGTCATTTATCGCATGAATGGTTTGTGGAGCATCGGCGTCGACTTCATCGTGAACATAACCTCAAACGAAAAATGCTAATGGTATTAAATCGCAAGATCTCGCCGGTCAATGGAATACCTCATTTCGAGAAATCACACGTCCAGAAAATGTTTTATGCAATAGATTCATTGTTTCACTTACTGTATGTAATTTGGCGACGTCCTGCTGAAAATAAACGTCATACGTCTCCATAGCATACATTTCAGGCATAAAAATGTGAGTCAACATCGTTCGGTAACGCAATCCATTCATTAAAACGGTCACAACACCACAATTTTTGAAAAAAGATTTCCCAATGACACCCCAGAACCAAAAACCGCACCAAACTGTGAAAGGAAGGTTGTTCCACTATTTTCCTTATGCTTTCGGAGAGTCAGGTGCGACAGTTTTATTTGTATAAGTACCCGGACAAATGGAAATGAGCTTCGTCACGTTCATTAATTTCCTTCACCTAATCAGCGAAAGTAAGGTGTTGGGCGCGATCTGCTGGTTTCAATTCTTGTGTCAACTGGACTTTATATGCAATAAAGGCCAAGATCTTTATACAAAACACGATGCAAAATGCGGTGCTGCGGTTGTCTCGAAATGGATTCACCTTTATTTTCAATTTCACTCACACGAGCACGAATTGGAGTCTTTAAATCACTAACCTGGCCGTGCCTTTCGAATGGATCGATTAAATTCACTATAGCTGTGCGAGAAGGCGTTTGATGATGACCAAACGTAGAACGAACTTTGCATTCCGTTTCCGCGATATTTTCACTGATTTTTCAGTGAATTTGCACTACGTTGTACGATTGTTTACCGATCCATTTTAAATAAGCTCCTAGCTTTAACTTTAAAAAGTAATTGCATGGACAGTTTAATTTGACAGTTTATCAATGGTGCGAAATTGACAATGACACCTCTTTATGGATAACCCTATATTATTACCAAAACTACATATGCTTGTCTACCATTTTCACCAATACTACTTCACTGATTAGTCGGATTTGCACAATCCTAAGTATGAATGCTGTAAGATCTGAGAATCCGTGTACTTGATAACTTTCCGGAATAAAGTTATTTGACCTCGCTCTCTTAAGATATCATTGGGCAAAAGGTATAATATCGTCTCTAAAGTAGCTATTGCAGTACAGAACTTTCAACGCGGGCTTTAGCACTGGCGTTGTATTTTAAATAGCACCAGCTACGAAAGTATTGAGCGGAACAAATCAGACGACTGCCAAGCACAATCAGTAAACTTAATCAAAAATTCAGCTTACTTGCGTCGGCAGCCTTTCAGAAATGGTTGGAATATTGAGTTTCAAACAAAGTAGTTTCGGATACTGTCAGATTATACACTAAGTTACCGCACCGGTCATTCAGTCTGGTAGTTGGCCTGAAGCAATAAGACCTTCTAGTAAGCCCAGGCTTTGTGTAGTCGCTTTTGCACGCCACCTTAGCTTAAGTTTTCATCTGCATTGTCCATCCGGCCTTATATCGAAGACTCTTTCTGCCGAGTCGTTGGTGTCCATGCGCTCCAGAGATTGTTATTAAATCACTCTCCAAACCATTCAAGGCTTATATAGAAAGTCCTTAGTTTTGTTTTCCCGTGAGTGGGCGCAGTGCCTCAGTGGTTAGTGGGTTGGACGACTACTAGGGTCTCGGGTTCAAATCGCGCCTGGTTCAAGTAACACTTAACACTTTCTTTTTTACCAAGATTCCGAATGACAAATTATAATATTGGATGTTTGGCTTTCGCAAAATGTGTGACAGACAGATAAGTTGTATAGGTGTTACTGGGATCTGGGATGATTTGAACCTTGGTAAAACATCACATATAGGGACCAGCTCAACTATCGTTAAAAAAGGTTTCAGGCGTTCAGCAGCTATATTTTGATCTTAGCTTATCAAATCGAAATGAGTTGGTGTATGCTCTCTACTAATTCATTTGTCGTTCCTTTGAATGGTGAAATGTTTTTCAGTAAATCAGCTTGGCGGACTTAACTCACTAACTTCACTTAATATTGGTCGGGTAAAGTTTTTACTTAACAGTCCACGGATGTGGTAACCTCCTCAGCACCGACTATAAGTCGCCTGCTCTTTTTACCTTTTGTTTAAGCTTTTGAATCTATCGCCCCTGCATTTCCTCGATCGCTGCCTTTCATCAGCTTCCTTTTTCTTTCGTAGAAGCCGTTGTTTCTCCGTCCTCGTTTTTAGTGGAAATAACGAGCAGCACTCACCCTCTTGTGCAGCCCCCTTTTGTGGGTGTATTGTTTTCCTCTAGAGTAATCTTCTTTAAATCGAGGATTTGGTGCTTTCACTGGCACTGCCCAGCTCATGGCAGAGAGATCATAAATAAATTCGTCGTAAAATTCCCTTTCCAGGATTTAGAAGAACTTTACGGCAGGGATATTTTTATACTAACTCAAGTTTGTAAATGCCTCAGGATGGCCTGCTTATATTTCATTGGTTTCCTACTGTGGGAGTTGAAAACGCCAAGGGCATCACAACGGATCCACATTGAAGTAAGCCTGATGGGGTTTCCTGCCTCTTCAACCCATTTACCTAACCATACCTTGTTTGATATATTAGAAAAATTAATTTAAGATAAATTTTGCCTTTTCGGGATCGTGGATTGGCAAATTATAATAGAAATTCTACATCCGCGCTGAATGGTAGAGATTACGGTATATCTATAGGTACCTAGCAGTGGGGTGGCGTGGAAAATGTTAAATGGTAAGTCGGAAAAAATATGCACCTGCAAACGCTTTCTGAAATTATATTGTGTACTGCAAATCGCATAGAAGTAAAGCAATTCAAGCCAATTTTTTATACTTCAAGTCATTTAAGCTTAAATTTACAATGAACCTAAACTATAATAAAAGTGGAAAGAAACCTTTTTGGCAGATGCAAATGATGTACCTTAAAGAAAATTGATAATAAAAAAAGAACTTCATAAATCACGGTTTGTTAAATAAATAAATACATAAATAAAAATTTAAATTAAAAAGCTTCACGCATAATATTAAAATGTATAGATTTTATATCTATAATATATAAAAATATTTTAATATATAAAAATATTTTAATATATAAAAATATTTTAAAAATAGTTTTTGTACAAAGTTAAAAAGAGAAAATATTAATGATTAATATTTTTTAAAATCAAAAACAGTAGAATTTGTGAAAAGTTTTGTTAAATATTTTTTTTTATTTGTACTCTAAGTCTATTCTTCTACCTTTTTTCACGTATTCTGCAAGAACTCTTTCATAAAAGTTAGGCCTACTTTTTATTTTTAAAAGGAGTCGCTTTTCTATGGATAAAAGTGCTAAATCAGAAAGCCTGTCTTCTCCTTGAGAATTTCTCAAATATGTATGAACTCTTTTCAGAGTGGAAAAAGATTTCTCCACGGAAGCAACAGTCATTGGTAGTGTTAAAAATAGTCCACTTAATTTTAAAATTTGGGGAAATGTTTCACACAATATTTCACTTCTTAAATGTTTATAGAGGGATAAAACGTCAAGTGGTTGAAGTGAAGACGTAGTATAGAGAACTTTCAGCTCATTTTTTAAACCTGCAAAATCGAAAATTCCAGTGAAAAAGTTAATCACCGAAGATATTTTATCATCTGGGCTTGACTGAGCAAAACGACGTAAACGTATTTTGATTTATTGAGTAAATCCAAAAAAATTAAATCCGTGAAAGATTTATATCGTGTCTTAATTTGAGATATAATATTGTCCTTTATTTCTACAAAAAGGCGCTTTTAGTGAGTCTTTAAATCAAAATCAAGTAATCGGCGTTTCCGTGGAGGTTCAGCACAATCATTTATACTTTCAAAAATTAAATCAAATGTGTTTAGAAACTCAGTAGAAAGCCAAGACTCAAAACACTCGATTTCTCGCTTAGCAACTTTAACATCTGTTTGTTTATTTTGTATTAAATTAAACAATACATCGGTTTTAGCAAATATTTCGGAAACCGCGTGCAGTAAAAAGCAAAAATCTTTCCCTTCTAACTTAAGCAATAAACTTTCGGCCATTGAAAGTGCGTCAGTGTCCCATTCTTTTGGATGGTCTAATATTTGCTTAAAAGTTTCAATAATATCTAATCTACAGTTAAAAATAACGTAAACTATTCAGGAATGGTAATGCCAGCGAGTTTCTGATACTCCCGGCATGCGTCTGTTTGCTATTTGTTTTAAAATATTTGAACGTTTAGTTGATTTATTAAAGAATCGTACTATTGTGTTTATATTGCCAAAAAAAACTTCCAATTCAGGTATATTTTCCAGTGATTGAGATAACACCAAATTTAAAACATGTGCGTAGCAAGGAATAAAATAAGCCATTGGACAAGCATCCAGGACTTTTTTTTTAACACCACCTACTTCCCCTGACATAACCGCGGCCCCATCGTAAGATTGCCCAACTAATTTCTCCTTGCAACCGTATACATCAAGTATATTGAAAATATGTTTTGAGAGCTCATCGGCATTTCGACTCTCACTCACGTCAAAAAACCCAAGAAACCTTTCCTCTACTCCTTCCTCCGATAAGTAACGCAAAACGGCACTAAGTTGCTCCCTATGGCTCATGTCTGGTGTTTCATCAATCATGATGGACACAAATCGCGTTTCACTTATTTCTACTTTAATTTCGCATTTGATCACTGCGGCTATACTTTGTATTAAATCGTTTTGGATGTCATTTGATAGACCCGAAAAAATCGGATTACGTGCACTTGAACACTGTTCCAAGTGAGAGTCCATTAACTGGTCATACTTAGATAAGTATATAAGTGTTTCGACATAATTGCCACGATTATTAGAATCTGGCTTTTCATTATGACCCCAAATGGTTGTTCATGTTTGCCTAAAAGAACTACCGTATCTATAAAACGTTCCATTAGTTTACGGTTTCTGTCAACTTTTTTGTTGTGAGCTACAAAGGAATTACCTAACGAGGTTTCAATACGATCAGTACCGAATTCGTGCAAAGATAAACAGCTACGAGTGTGTTTTTCCATTTTGACATGTTTATTTGCCGAATTAATTAAATTGTTTATGTCAGCGTAGCCCGTGCGACTCCAAACACTAGGAGAATTAGAAAAAAGGAGGCAAGAAAAACAAAACATTTTATTGAGCTTAGAACTACCAGTCAACCAAGTATATTTTCGATATATGGATGCGTTGAAATGCGAAACAAAACCATCCTTGCGCTTATAATATATTTTCATAGAAGGAGTAGAGCGTCCTATCTCTAGGTATAACTTTTTTTTTAAGAAAACTCAACTTACAAAAATAATTTTCTTCTTCCAAAAGCAAATCTACTAAACAACAATTTACTGTTAATAATGCCATTTTCTCCTTTGCTGAATCTAACTGAAAACAAAACAATTTAAACTTTTCACACTTCTCACACTTTTCACTGTTTTCGATCACTTTAAATAATTATATATTGCACAACAATAATTCCACTCAATATTACTTTAAGTTACTCGTACACATCGCAGTCTGCTTCACAACTGAATTTTTCAAACAGAACTCACCTCAGCTACATACAAAACTCGCCAAATAAGTCGCTGAAAAGCGGGTTATATTTTTGCATAAGGAAGCGTGTATCAAACAGAGAGGAGTCAAACGCGGTGAACGATAAGGGGAAAACAAGGAAAGAAAGCCAATTTGTTCTAACCAGCCACATATTTCATAACGCGAAAATTTCCGGGTTACTATGCTTTGTTTATTGTTTTTGCGTATGTGTTTCTTATGGGGTATGGAGAGGAGTATGTGATGTTGGAGAATAGGCATGCAATGGTGTGAGTATTTGTGTGCGTAGAGCAGTAGAACGATATGAGAGCAGGTGAATAGCAGGTGGTGGGTTGGTAGAATTTGTTGCTTGCAAGTGCAGGTGTAGGAAACATACAAATCTTATGTTTATATACACACATTAAGATGCATGTTGCTTGTTGGATTGAAACATTGTTGAAAGGTAGAATTTTAAAAGGTAACCCGGCGTGAATCGAGTTATATGGGCGCCTCGCCACTGATACCTAGTGCCCGCCGCTCCCCGTGTGACCTCTCCTAACGGTAATAATGCTGCCGCGCCGAAATCGCGTTCTGTGTGGCGAGGCCTTAATGCAGCGTATTTCCATTAATATACGATCGACAACAATGTAATTGATAAAAAATTGTAAATAAATTATGACTACAAAGACCCTAAAAACCAAATTATTGACAATTTCGAAATAATCCGGAAACCCACACCAAACAGAAGTTCTAGATGCGGCCCTTTATGAACAATTGTGAATGTTTCTAAAGGTGTGTTCGGCTTATCAACCGAAAGATTGCGTGTAGGTTTTAATGAGGTTACAACCTCCAAATATCATGGCTGTCTGATGATGGGTGATAATGTCAGCCATTATTATTACTGACCAACTTTTTTTCAACGTTCGAAGTTCATCCATGATAGCTTTTTGTCGCAATTGGAAAATTTTTTGGGGGTGAATTGATAACTCTGAATATGTATATGTATGAATGTAATGTATTTATAATTAAATTGTTTTTATCAAAACTACTATTGCGCCTCAGCCTTCACAGTTCGTCATCTAAAAATAAAACAAATTGTATCAATAATCGCTAATCTAATTTTAACGAGTATTTAAATAATTTTGTTGTCGCCATCTATCAAACATCACCCTCGTGGTCTAATTTAATTGCCTCAAAGCAAACTTCAATAATAAAAATGTAATTCTCAATCACTAAGTTTGACCTAAACATAAGTAGCTTTGATTAGTTGCTTATTTTTGATTAGACAAGCAGAATTATAATCACACTGAAAGGAAACTTGAGGTACCATATTTGAATATGTTCGTTTGGATATGTCATTCAACCAGGCGTGCAGATATTTCAGTAACAATTTGCACTAAGGGTTGTATTATTGTTCTATAATTTAGTTAAGTGAGGGCAGAATCGGTATTTTGTGTATTCCAAACAAGGTGATTGAAATGTAATAACGCACTTTCACTTTCTTGTTTAAAAGTCGTTTTTGGCAACCGCAACTATCAGACCAGCTCCCTTGAGACCTTTGGATCCGTTTCATTGCGCCGCCTTTGTGTCGTAAAAGCAAATCAAAGTTGCATTTCCATAGTTTGGCTTAATGAATTGCATTTCATTAAATATGCCAGCGGCCATATTTGAAATTATTCACAGTGGTAAACGTTTTAATTAATGGACCGCGCATTGCACAAGCGGGGCTACGACTCTTCATTTGTTAGCCTTCTATTGACTTGTCACGTCGACACCAGTGTATTTTGGTATTTCTCTTACATTCAATATAGTTCAATTAATTAAAGTCAATTGGCCTCAAAAAGAAAAGATAAAAAAGCTATACAAAGTGCACGAGCTCTAAACCGGATTCATAATGCGACAAATTGTCAAGTATCAATCGGACTTTAGCTTTGACAGTTTGCTGTTTGTCGATTCCTTCTGGGATTTCAGTGCGTATACGCAACCGTGGTGGTCTCACCAAGAGAGACGATTTGCGTGCGCGCAACGGCGATGAATGCGTCCGTGATGGTGTTGAATGTCGCCCGCGTGGTTGGGTTTGCTGTCAATTGACGTCGACGGTTGGTTGGGCAATGGATCTAAATGAAAGTTGATTTATTAATGCTGCAAGTACATTGATTCTTAGGCTGCTTTTGCCGTGGATGATTGGTGGTGCTTTTTGTATGAGGTTATGCTGCAAGTGGCATAGATACTTTTAGTAATTTGAATCTTGCGTAAAATGCCTGTTCAATATATCAAATAAATTTCATGACGTATTTAAATGGTGCTGATGTGATTTTCTTTTTCTTTTCTATTTACAGGTAAGCCGAAACAGTTATTTGAAGTTCATATACATACTGATGTGAAGTATGTTTTTCTTTCTGGGTAAGTTTTGTGCTGTTTTTTATGATGTGGATGTTTAGCAAGAGGCAGCAAAGAAATTAAACTAAAATTGTTTATTCTCCGCCCTTGTGAGACTATAGTTATTTCGACCAAAGGCTCAGTGACCATGGCTGACGCTGATAACATTGATCAGTGGTGACATTTTCGTTGAACTGCGGCCATTCACTTTCCATATCTGTTCTGTTTCTAGTGGCCCAAATCTCACAGCCTTATACGATGATGCAATGCTTGAACTTGAATGTGCAAACTAAGAGCTTGAACTTTGTTTGTAAACTGTTTTGTTTCCCCGATTACAATTGCATTTCAACGATCGCAAGGACTGTCTTCCTAGGCAGTTGGACTACTTTCTTCTTTTTTCACCGTCGATAGGCTTAGTCACTTGATGCGAGCAGACATGTTCAACAAAACAGTCCTCTTAGGCGGTAGGCATTTTTCACCTTCGATGGACCTAATTCACGCGTCTGATAGAGTGATATATGAATATCAAACAGCCTTATAAGCGGCGATTCGCTGATAGGTTTGAGGTGATGTTTGAGGTCTGAGAACTAGGGATGCATCTACTCGGCTTACCAAACCGAATCATACCGAGTTGAACCGGTTTACATTTTTCCAAAACCGAGTTAGCTTGAATCTAACCGAAAGACAACTCCGTTCGGTTTGCAGAGAAAATGCCTTCGGCTCGGTTTGGCATATAATCGAGTTGAACGTTCTGTCTGTTGTTCTGTTAAAGTAGTATCGAACCGAATAATTGAATGAAATTCAAACAGAGTTGCATTTAAATTTCACCCACCTGAGGGCCAGGGGATGGCAATGGATAGATAACATCAGTTCGGTTCGGTTTGCTCACTCGAGTAGGCATTGAGATTTTTTATTCGTGTATATACTCGATTTATGTCGATTCTTGCAGTATATTATGTAACGTTGATGTCATAACAATATATTCAAAGAATGTGATTTTGACATAACATTAAAAAAGCATTTAGGCAAAAAAGTTATTTTTAATTAGCGATGAGGGTGAGCTTAATAACTGATAAGAAATTATAAAGGCATCTATTTATGATTACCGAACCGAATGAACAAACAGCGCAAGAGAAGGTATCCATCGATTTTGCTTTCAACCCAGTTAGCTTACTCGGTTTGCTTAAATTTGAACTCGGTTTAACTCGGTTTGATACATTACTACTAAGAACTGTGCTCCGCGATGTCATTGTTAGTAAATACTTCTTCACAATCCTCAAAAAGCACTGCTGGCCCTAAAATTGTTTTATGGTGCAATATCTGGCAAAGTTTAGTCAAAGTTTCTTGTTGTGAGTTCGTTCTTTATCTTAAATAGGTCCATTTAAAATCTGCAATAAATCACAGATTTAGCGTGCGAGTGCCAGGCGTTACACTTACCAGTCTTTATACAGGATCTTGAATGCTACCTCGTGTTTAGATATCACTCTATTCGTGTGATAGTATCTTAAATCTTACGAAGACAAATCTATGGCGTCTGCCAAGATGATAACCTTTATGTATTTGTATCTGTATTTCGTTCGGCTGACAGTTCGAAAACAGTTGTTTTATCAACCCAAAGATGCAGTTAGTCTTGTTCAAAAATCTTTAGATTAGACTCTAGCTACAGAGAGACTGTCCATGGGGGACCCATCCCTGTAAACGAACACATCATTCGGCCTGAAGCATTAAATCATGCACTGGGACATCCCAGTGGATCTGCAAACGTTGCTCAACATTTTTTTCCAGCCACACGTAGTCAAATGCTCCCTCCCGCATGCTCTCGAAAAAGCTCTGAACTTCATGAGCTGTCTGGCTACAACAAAAGAAAGCAGTTATACCTCTCCCTTACAAAACACAAATCAGACCTTCCTAGTGTCCAGCATTCGAATATTAAGTCTCTGGTCGACCCCTTGTGAAAGTCTGAAAGATTATCCACCTTAACGCTTAAAATCGGCGTTAAACTGTACAAACCTTTTATCCGTGTCAAAAACACGACTTTGCCACAAGAAATCCTGGACAGAAAGCCAACAGCTCTGTACATTCTTCTCCCTTTGAGGGATCATAACCGTCCGACTTCACTACATCCCTATAAATAATATAAAAATAAAGGATAAATAAATAAATATTTAAATATAAACAGGGCCTAAAACCTGGCTCCTCCATTTGCCTGTGCCAATTGGAAGGTACCTTTAATTTAAAGCCGACTTCAAGTTTGAGAACATTTCGCATGACAATTGTGATACCCTTGAATGCTTCGCAGACTTTCGCAGGACTTGGGGCAGTGGAAAAACATTATGTGTTACTGGGCCACAGGGTAATTTGAACCTGAGACCTGGATTCGTACTCTTACTCACTTACCACTTAGACAATGCGCCCGAAACAGATTTCGCCATTTGTTAGATCAAACCTAAACTGGGGGTCATCAAACGTTCTGCGTATGTGGGTGATTCGATTGGTCATTCTTATCCCGATTTATCGTACAAATATCGATTTATAGTGGAACATTTTTGCCTTATCGCCAGCTGATAAAACCGTAGAAAAAGCGCTAAAAATCATTAACTTTGAGTTGAACTTTTCAGTTAGAAAATTCAAATCCATTTACAAATTCAATCGCATTTTTAGCATAAAATTCCCAGACACAACTTGCCAGTCGTTATTTGTTTCATTATTCATTCAGCCAATATTTATACTACGTGTACTGATCATAAAGGCACTTGAAAATTCTATCCCGTCACAGCAGAATAAGGAAAATTGCTCTTTATTAATGTACACATGTGGTGGGTGCGGGAGCGGATACACGAGTTCATGTGATGATCATTTGTGGATACCACAAAATAATTGAATTACAAGTTCAACTACGACCGTTCATCCACTTCCCAAGCTCAGTAGCTCATCCGAAGCCACGCTACGTCTGTTATGGAGGATTTGATTAGAATAATTGAACACTCAGCGGAGCATATCATTACGTTGACGAGGAGCTACAGATGATCACTTGAGAAGTCTGAAAAAACAAATATGTATGTATCTCGAACAGTGCTCCCATGCGCTCTATTGACGCACTTCACAAACGTAGGTGAATGAATGCACGGCAGCACAATCGTAGTGGTACACAAATACTGTTTGTATACAATGAAATTTAGTTCGAAATTGATTGGAAATAATTGTTGAATTGTTTTTATGTGTCCGCTTAAATAATTGTTTGCCACACAACAGGGCGTCTTACTTCAGTGTGACTAATTGGCATTAATTGAGTTTTGACAGGGACGCCGCCTTTTATCGTAAATAAACAGAAAGTTTTGTGAATGAAGCTTTATTTATCACTGGTTGAAGATTATTCCATATTAACTGGAAATGGTGCACTTCATTGGAGAATGCAATACTGCCTTTTTGGTTGGGTAATCTATATCCGCTGTCTTGGGTAACTTTTTTTGTTGCGGTTGCGGTACTTTCTACTCTTTTTATACCCTATTCTAAGGGTATATTAATTTTGACGCATAGTTTGTAACATACCTTAATCTTGCCCATATACCCCTAAAAGTTACTATATTTATGATCAGCATCGATAGTAATGTCGATCTAGCCATGTCCGTCCGTCCGTCCGTCCGTCGGCAAAAATTAGGCCTTTAAACTGGGCCTAGAGAGCTGAAATTTTACCCATATACTCTCTAGGGTCCCGAAATAATCAAGTTTACGAATTTTTTAAATCCGCCCACAGACACGCCCACAAACTCAAAAAAACTAAATTTTGGAAAAAATCGAATTTTGAGCTAGAAAGCTGAAATTTTTTATATATGATCTATGACTCCTAAAACTGCTCGGGATATATTTTCAAAATCCGCCCACTGACACGCCCACAAAAAAATTAAACAATTTTATTGAAAAACCAAAATTTGAGCTAGGGAGCTGAAATTTATAATATATACTCTCTAGGGACCCTTTAAGCTCATGTGTAAATATTTTCAAAATCCGCCCACTGACACGCCCACAATTTAAAATTTTTTTTTTTTGACAATCCAAAGTTTGAGCTAAGGAAATTTATAATATATACTCTCTAGGGGGCCCCTTATGCTTATGTGTAAATATTTTCAAAATCGGCCTACTGACACGCCCACAATTTACATTTTTTTTTTTTTTTAAATCCAAAGTTTGAGCTAGGGAGCTGAAATTTATAATATATACTCTCTAGGGGTTCTCTATGCTTATGTGTTAATTTTTTTTAAATCCGCTTACTGGCACGCTCACAATTAAATAAAATAATTTTATTGAAAAACCAAAGTTTGAGCTAGGGAACGTTTTTCGTTTTTGTTTGATAAAATATTTTAAATGTTATATAACAGAATATGTACAGCGTTCTTAACAATTCAACCATACTTAGACTTTTGTCACGCCCACTTATGAGGGATAGGAATAAGAATAGGGTATCCAACAGTTCGCCCAAGCGGACTGTAGCCCGCCCCTATATTTCTAAGAAAAATTAGTAGGATTTTCAATGATGAGGAGCTTAGGTTCACAGCACTCTCCACATCAGCATCAAATACCTGCCACATGATACGATCAAAAGCAGGACAGTCACAAAGGAAGTGTTCCGCATCGCTTTCTATACAGGCTTCGAAGTTGGTGGTATCGGTTAAGCAAAAGCGTAATGGCCGTAAGAACACCAGTATTTTTTCTGCAGTCTTTTCTGTTGAGAGCCAACAAGAATGCCGCGGATTTCATACAGACGTCGGGAACAATGCGTTTAGTCTGTCTGTACTCTGGAGAGTCATGCCATCTGCGATTCTGTTCATATGAAACCCAATCGTCAATGGAAGCCCTGACGGAGTACGCAGGCAGACATAACACCGGTTCAGGTCCTATGAAGTCTTCCTTTGAGCCCTGTCTAGCAAGTTCATCGGAGATCTCGTTTCTCATGATCCCGTTATGACCATGAAAAACCAGCACCAGATAATTGAACGGTTTTTGAGCCATCCGTGAAAATTCGACTGCATTTGAGCTGGCTGCAAGGTGAGCAGCAAGAGATTGGCTTTGTCTAAAGGGCTGAAACCTGGAATATCATTGGAAATGAGTGTTGCGATAGATGACGATGCCGAATTCTTTATGTTTTTAATAAACGACGAAAACTTGTTACTACCCGTGGGACTATATAGCACTTTTTGCTTCTTGGTCGGAAAATAATTTGACACGATTAATGTGGGCATTGCAGTCATTTCTGGCTCGTTTAAACTTTGTGCGGTTTGCTTCAGATGGGATCGCCTTGCATGAAAGCTTACCTCTCTTAACCTGATAGCCTCTTTACATCTCGAGTCACACCACTCGTTTACCTTGGGCCTAATACTTTTTATCTTGCTAAGGATAAAGGTGTTGATGCACAGGTGAATTATATTTGCTACCATATTAGCAGCAGCATCGAAGGCGCTGTAGAGGAAGCACAGCTACAAGTTAAAACTCTTAGAGAAACCGTTTAGTTCTTTCCAATTGCCTATCTCGTATTATCATACAGTTCTTTTATGGGTTTGTTCTTTAACTATGTGGTTCGAGTAAGAGATATTCACTGATATGACACAATGGTTTGACGAACCTAGAGGCGATAATCGTATATAGCGTTTTTTTGCTTTCATGTCGTCTCATTTACAAGCTGAGTTAGATTATTTACCTCAGCAAAGATCTCGTTGTACCTTCCTTCGGATGTTGTCTGACCAGAATGAGTTTCTTATTTACGATAGGAAAATATTGTTCAGGGAAATATTTTTGTTGAACTGCACCGGCTTCAAGCGTTAAAATTCCTAAAAACATAAAACATACACAGCTGGTCACAAAAATAGGTGTGAGAACATGTTTTTTTAAAAACTACATTTTGTCATATTTTTTCAATTTGTTTTTTATTTTTGCAATTATATTAATAAAATTTACATTATTTATTAGTTATCTGTTTGTTTTTCGAATAATTAAAAAAAAATAACAAACATTTTTCGAGTTCTGTTTTACGCTTGGACAAAAAAATAGGCGTGTTCCTAAATAATCATTAATTATAGAGTTTATTTATATTTTTGTTAGTTTTTTTTTTAACTTACTCTAATAACCTGAGTATCCTCCATTATTTTCCTAAGCTTTTTGGAGTCAACGTGGCATTGATCCTACCAACTTCTGGCAAGTTTCGGGAAGAATGCAATACCATTCCTTTTGCACTGCTTCCCACAGTTGATTCCCATTTGTGAAGAACTGACCCCACAATTTTCTTTTCAGTTCATCCCACAACTTCTCAATAGGATCGAGATCTGGAGATTGACTTGGCCATGAAACTAGAGAGATGTTTTGATCCCGAAACCAATCTTTCACAATACCGGGCGTATGTTTTGGATCATTGTCCTGTTGGAAATGCCATCGGAGGCGCATGCTTTCTCCGGAAAATGGAAGCATGACATTTTCCAAGATGTCCCTATATCCATATTTAGTCATGATGTTATTGACACGAAATATAGGACCAACACCGTACCAGAAAAAACAGTACCATACATTATATTTCCTCCACCATGTTAAGCGGTCTTCAGTGTATAGCGAGGATGGTATTCTTTTCCTTTTGGTCCTTACGTTACGCCCACAATCCGAGTAGAACAAATTTATTTTTGTTTCGTTACTCCACAGAATATTCCGACATTTTTTCACTCCTTCAGGTCCGATCCAACTTCTATGGCCTAAGGCAAATTCTTTTCGGGACCTTACGTTCTTAGCTCTTAGGAGTTTACTTTTCTGGCGACTCTTCCTGGGTGATTGAAGTTCTGTACTCTAATGCGGATTGTACGTGCACTGATTTCCTCCCCAATTTGTGCGTCTATAGTCCTTGACGAAACAAACGGATTTGACTTCGCTAAAAGTAAAATGCGACGATCAGTACAGTAGTAGCTTTTTTTCGGCCTTCCTCTACTGTCTATCTTTAATGTTGGCTTAATAGAATTGGTTACGAAGTTCTGTGGACTTCCTAGGGCATCTGCTATAAATTTATAGGTTTTACCCTCATCCCTTAACCGCTGAACTATTTTCCTTTCTTCCGCAGAGCAGTGGACTTTTCGACGCATTTCAAAATATGATTTAACAAAAAACTTGAAAAAAAATTGTGATGAAGTGATCAAAAAATGAACTCACCTTTAAAGTTAATCACTTTTTAATAACACCTTTGCAACAAATCGCAAAATTTAAACAATTTAATTAAGCACACCTATTTCAAAATACTTAACACTACACTTAGTAAATGCAATAAGCTTGGCGTCATACTAACGGAACTAAGCATTTCTTAATAAAAATGTGTATTGTTGCAAGTCTTGTTGGCAAAACAACTGTTATTTAGCAACAAGAACAAATCAACTAGTAACAAAGCACTTCAAACCTATATTTTTGACCAGCTGGTATATGCAAAAAAAAATCAGCCTTTTCTTTTTGTACGAACTGTCTTTTTTCACTAATAGAAAGAAGGAAGAGTAGCTAGCTAAAAATGCTGCGTTCCACTGGGATAGTCGATAAGTTTATTAGTTAGTCTGTCATCGTATCTTAACTTTCCACCGAATTGTTGCACTTAATAAAAAACAATTAGGCATTAGCATTCTCCAATCATATTTGTGTGATAAGCCCTATTTTTGCCACAAATTAATGGGACCATTTATGCAGATTCCGAGCAGCTCATTTCTAGCTTATTCATTTCCAGAATGCTTTTTGTTCTTTTTTCGTTAATTCTTGGCCATAGACTGCGAGATATAACACAGTCGTGCCTTTGGGACCAGGTGGTGTTAATTTGTTCCCTCAGTTTTTGGTCAATGTTTCTTTTTGCTGCACTAATTGGGATGTCTATTGACGTAATGGCGTCTATTGCGTCAAGTTCTGACCCGATTCTTGCTAGCTCGTCTGCCTTTTCATTCCCAACAATGTCGCTATGACCGGGGACCCAGCAGAGAGTGATCCTGTGTCGTTCGACTATTTTGTTGAGGGGTTTTTGGCAGTTTCTGACTGTTTTTGACTTTATAGTTTCGCTGTCTAGTGCTTTGATAGCCGCCTGACTGTCTACGAAGATTGTGATCGTGGAAGGATCCAGATTCTTTGCGGAGATAGTTTCTGCTGCCTTGTCGATGGCGACAATCTCAGCTTGAAAGACGCTGCATTCATTGGGAAGTCTGTACGAGTCCTTTATGTCTATGGGCTCGCAAAAAACTCCCGCTCCTGTCCCCACATCCATTTTCGACCCGTCCGTATAGATGTAGATTTCTTGCACGTTGACGTGCGTGTTCCAGTTCTCTCTTTGGGGTATGTATGTGGAGTAGTTTTTCTCAAAGTTTCGTTTGGGAATTAAGTAGTCCGTTTTCCTGGATAGATCGATACCCAAGTAGTTGTGAATTAAAGAGCCGTGTCCATAGGAGCTGTGCCTCCAGATGTTTGCCTCCTTGAGGCGGAGGGCTCCTTTGGCTGCCATGCTGCGAATATATTCACCAAGCGGGGGTAGGTTTAAAATGACTTCCAGCCCGGCTTGGGGTGTTGATCTCATTGCTCCCGTTGTACCAATACATGCTAATCTCTGTACCTTTGAGAGGTTATGGAGGTAGGTAGTCCTTTCTGTTGCCTTCCACCATACAATTGACCCGTATGTAAGTATGGGTCGTATGATCGCTGTGTACATCCAATGGGTTATGTAAGGGCGCATACCCCAACGTTTGCCAAAGGTCTTTTTGGATGCGTAGAAGGCGCATAGTGCTTTTTTGCTCTTTCTTCTGTGTTACGTTTCCAAGTAAGCTTAGAGTCTAGGATGATGCCCAGATACTTTGCCTCCGGGGAAAGTTTCAGACGAATTCCGTTTAGCTTCGGCATATCGAATTTCTCGATTTTTCTTTTTCTAGTGAACAGAACACATTCGGTTTTGACTGGATTAACTCCAAGGCCGTTCGGGCTTGCCCACGAGGATAGTTCTTTTAGGGCAGAGCAGCACAGAAACATTAGAAACTGTTTGTTTCTTCATAAAATCATTGTACCCTGTCCCCGTCTTACCTCTACTCCAAGCTCCAATTTACCCGCTCCCTTAGAAATTTCAACATTGTATCCCATAGGTACAACTACGAGTACTTAATTTCATCTCGCCTTTTTTGTATCCATGCTATTCGGTTATGGAACTCCTTGCCCTTTCATATAAAAAGATTATCGAACACCAATAATTTCAAGGCTGCACTTTTAAATTTCTACGCTTCACAATAACATATTACTTCTTAACTTCCCCTTCTTCCATCTGTCGTTCTGTTCCTTCTTCTCTGTTCTAATTTTGTCTATCTTTCATTTTTCTTTTCTTCTTTTCTTTTTATTTACTGTCACTATACTTTCTGAACTAAATTGTTTGATTTAATTTCGCAATCGCATTTCTTAATTATAATATTATTTGTACACCCTACTTAGTTTTTTGTTGCTGTACTATTAAAGATCAAGTCTTAATGTATACCATTTTTAAAATAATAAATAAATGAAAATGAAATAATGATTGGAAATTATAATTTCATACAGATACACTTATCATTTGCATTTAAGATAGTTGTAGAAGTACTCTAGCTGAGAGACATGGTCGTACTTTTTAAAATTGAAAATATATCTCGCTATGTTATTGTACACCACGTTCAGTCTAAGATTGCATTCGCATTCTGCATTGCAGAACTATTCGCTGACATAAAATATACTGGGCAGCAGAGCAGTTGTTGCTAGTATTATCTTTGTCTTTTTTGGTGTAAATTGAGCTTAACAAAGAATTTGAAGGATTCCGTAAACGTTCCCTGTAGTGAACTGAATGTAGTCAGTCCAAGGGAGTCGTTTGTTAAAAATAAGTCCAGGATTTCGGGTCTTATCGATATATTTTATAATCGACTAAGGAAGGTTGAGAGAATACGCCTGCCGTCTTTGTTTGGCGGTAACCTTAGATTTTTTTGGGTTCAGGTATAGACAGTTCTAAACAGCCCAAAGCCTTATCCGTTCTAGGCCTTCATTCAATTTTGACGCACCACAGATTGCGAACTTTGATGGCAAACTGGGGTAAAGTATTTTACAATTTTTGTCACAACAGGTAGCTCTTTCGCGTCAAGGGCGAAAAGTTAGAGACCGTGTATGGATCCTTGGGGAACCCCACTGTTGAACGGGAGAAATTTCGAAGCATACCCATTTGTGACGATTGATTGGTACCTACCTGCTAGTTAAATATGACGATATGAGCTTTATTGTTAAGGTTGAAAAAAAGTCCTCAAATTTTAATTTTGAGCATAATATGTCGTGATTGACAGTGTCGAAGGCTTTCGAAAAATCTGCAGTTTGTTTTTTTTTTGGTTATTGGCAGAATCTTAGCGCGTTTCCAAGTTGTTCGATATTCCAGCCCGTGCATAGAAAAAACAGACAACAGCTGGCGTTTACATTTCATGGTGGTTCCACATTGGAGTAGGTCATGATTCTATTTCGGTAAGCTCTTATTTATAAAAATTGACCGGTCAGAGTTGAAACCGAAATCGCAAAAAGAAAGTTGCAAATTATCTATATCCATATTATCCATATTAATATTATAAATGCGAAAGTAACTCTGTCTGTCTGTCTCGATTTAACACCAAAACTACTGAACCGACTTAAATGAAATTTGGTACACAGATAGTCTAGAGCCTGAGAATGGACATAGGCCAGAAGCGGAGATCTAAGCTGATATCTAAGAAATGTTGTAACTCTCGAATGCTTTCTGGCTCCTAGCTTTGGAACGACTCATCCAAATGAAATAAGATTTTTTTAATATAAAGTTCAATTATGTACAAAGATTTTAAGATATAAATCATCTTTGTAGGTTATCCTGAAGTTGAACAATAACCATTAAACTATAAATTTTATACCATTCAAAAAAGTAAAATGTGCGATTGAAGCTAGATCGTTGGATTTTCCCAGCGTTCAGTGGAGGAAAATTTGTGTGTGTGTGTGCGGCACAAATCTGTTTCTCTACCTGTACCTTTTGTGCAATGTGCTTTTTATACCCTATTCTAAGGGTAGATGTATTAATTTTGACGCATAGTTTGTAACATACCTTAATATTGCCCGTAGACCCCTAAAAGCTACTATATTTATGATCAGCATCGTTAGTAATGTCGATCTAGCCATGTCCGTCCGTTCGTCCGTCTGTCCGTCCGTTTGTCCGCCCGTCCGTCCGTCTATCGGCAAAAATTAGGCCTTTAAACTGGACTTTAATAATTTTTGCACAAACTCAAAAAACAATTTTTTCGAAAAAATCGAATTTTGAGCTAGAAAGCTGATTTTTTTTTTATATATGATCTACAACTCCTAAAACTGCTCGGGAGATAAAATTTTCAAAATCCGCCCACTGACACGCCCACAAATAAATGAAACAATTTTATTGAAAATGTGAGCTAGGGAGCTGAAATTTATAATATATACTCTCTAGGGGGCCCCTTATGCTCATGTGTTAATTTTTTTTAAATTCGCTTACTGACACGCCCACAATTAAATAAAATAATTTTATTGAAAAACCAAAGTTTGAGCTAGGGAGCGTTTTTTTACAAAAGCTTCGTTTTTTTTGATAAAATCCCTTAAATGTTATATAACAAAATATGTAGAGCATTCTTAACAATTCAACCATACTTAGACTTTTGTCACACCCACTTATGAGGGATAGGAATAAGAATAGGGTATCCAACAGTTCGCCCAAGCAGACTGTAGCACGTCCCTATATTTCTTTCTTTTTTGTATGCACCTTTTGCAGTTTGTGTTGTTTTTTTATGGCACATGACCATGGGATTGAGAAAGATAGGGTATGAAAATGAAATGTAAATGAGATTGAGAGGGAGCCACACTCAGAGTAGGTATATCCATATAATGAGTAGGGACACTCTCGACGTTTTCTTTATCAGATCTTATCAGCAAGTATTTTGTTTTAAATTTAAGAAGTGGCAGACTGGCGCACGGGACAGCTAGTAGAGTTATATACCGAAGATTGTAATCTTGGAAGAATCCAGATGCTTTGCGGAAATTGTTTTTGCTGCCTTGTCGATGGCGACTGTCTCAGCTTAAAATACGCTGCATTCATTGGGGAGTCTGTACGGGTCCTTTATGTCTATAGGGGCTCGCAGAAAACTCCTGCTCCTGTACCTAGATACATCCATTTTTGACCCGTCCGTATAGATATGGATTTCTTGTACGCTATCGTGCGTGTTCCAGTTCTCTCTTTGGGATACGTATGTAGAGTAGTTTTCCTCGAAGATTCGTTTGGGGATAATATAGTCCATTTTTCTGTATAGATCGATACCCAAGTAATTGAGAATTATGGAGCCGTATCCATAGGAGTTGTGTCTCCAGATGCTTGGCTCCTTGAGGCGGAGGACTCCTTTGACTGCCATGCTGCGAATATATTCACCAATGGCGGGTAGGTTTAAAATGACTTCCAGCCCTTCTTGGGGTGTTGATCTCATTGCTCCTGTTGTGCCGATACATGGTAATCTCTGCACGTTTGAGAGGTTATCGAGATATGTAATCCTTTCTGTTGCCTTCCACCATACAATTGACCCGTATATAAGAATAGGTCGCATGATCGCTGTACACATCCAATGGGTTATGTAAGGGCGCATACCCCAACATTTGCCGAATGTCTTTTTGCATGCGTAGAAGGCGCACAGTGCTTTTTTTGATCTTTCTTCTGTGTTACGTTTCCAAGTAAGCTTAGAGCCTAGGATGATGCCCAGATACTTTGCCTCCGGGGAAAGTTTCAGACGATTTTTGTTTTCCGAGTGAACAGAACGCATTCGGTTTTGACTGGATTAATTCCAAGACCGTTCGGTCTTGCCCACGAGGACAATTCTTTTACGGCAGATTCCATGAGTTTACTAATAGTTGGGAGATACTTGCCACTTATTAGAATTACAATATCGTTTGCGTATGCTACTATTATCGTCCTTTTGACCTTTAGAGTCGCAAGGATTTTGTTGACCACTAGGAACCACAGGAGGGGAGATATAACGCCTCCCTGTGGGGTGCCCCTGGTCACTATTTTCCTTATGTTACTCTCACCGATCTCTGATTTAATTACTCTGCTCTTAAGCATTTCGTAAACCCAGTTCGTTATTTCTTTTTTCGCTCCTAAGTCTTCGAGCGCTGTTTTTATGGCCGCTGTTTTAACATTGTTGAGAGCTCCCCCAATATCCAAAAATGCTGCCATGGTGAATTCTTTATGGTGTATTCCTTTTTCTATAATTGACACAACTTCGTGCAGGGCTGTTTCAACGGACTTAACTTTAAGGTAGGAGTGCTGAGTGCTGCATAGGTTGTTTTCGTTTAAAAGGTCCTTTGTGTATAAGTCGATTATTCTCTCTAGTGTCTTTAGGAGAAAAAAGGAGAGACTTATCGGCCTATCTCTTGCTGTGCAGTGTATATATCTTCCTGCTTTGGGAATGAATATCACTTTTACTTCTTTCCAGCTTTGCGGTATGTAGCAGAGTCTTATACAGCTTTTGAAAATAGCTTTTAGCCATTGCAGTATTACATTAAGAGCTTGTAGCATCATTGCTGGTATGACATTATCTGGTCCCGCCGATTTGTAGCGCTTGATTGATTTGACTGCAGAAGCTCTGTTATAATACTTTCCGCTGCTATGGCCGGTTATGTGTCTGGCGGAACCGCAGTGTGGTTGATCTCACAACCAGTGGTTTCACTAGACTCCGGAAAATGAGTACCCATTAAAATTTGTAGAGTTTCTTGGATAGACTCTGTCCAAGAGTCATCAGCACGTTTAATATAACCTGAGACCTGTTCCAGGATTCGAGTTTTGCTCTCCTTATTCCTTTAGTATATAGATTAAGTTCGGACCTATACTTAGTCCAGTCTTCATCTGCCTTACTCTGTCTTGCTTTGTTAAACAGTTGTCTTACCTATGTTCGCCGCTTTTGAAGCTCGCTGGTCCACCAAGTTGCCTGTTTGGGTTTGCGATTGCGAAAGATGGGACAGTGTTTAACAAAGGCTGATTTCGCTTAAGGACAGCCTTGAATTTGAAGAGTTCTCAGAATCGCGCGTCGATCATGACTTCTTTCCGGTTTTTTCCATAGCTCTCAGGTTCCTTAAGATAGCTGTGAACAACAGTTAGGTTAGGTTAGGTTAGGTTGCTGGGTTGACGGGGCAAGAGAGTCCTGCTCCCGTCACACTTAGGTCTATGTAGACCCTTTGTGATACCCTGGAGGTTGATTCCCTTACTTGGGACTTATGAAAAACCTAGCGGGCTTACAAACCATCCCGATGCGCTGATGAACTTGCGCAAGTCGTTTACAGACTTGCCGGAGAGTTCTTCTAAGTCCTGGAAGAAATATCTGCCAAGGACATTGTTTCTTATGTGACAGAGTGCAGGACAGTGACAGAGGAAATGATGGGTATCCTCGTTCACCTCCTCGTCCCCGCAACCTCTGCAGAGCTCGTCTGTGCTGAGTTTCAATTTCATTGCATGGTAGCCCAGCATGTTGTGTCCGGTGATAACACCTGTGAGAGAGGACAAAGACTTTTTGTTCATTTGAAGGATTCTCTCGGTCTTTCGCTTGTCATATAGTGGCCACATTTTCCTGGTATTGACACAGGAGTCAAGGGCACTCCATCTTTCGTTAGCTGTCATCAGCGTTTTATCACCAATCACCTGTTTAAGGTAACAGGGTGGGGTTTTTACCGTTGTGTCAGCCTCTCTTAATTCAAGGGAGGATCCTTTTCTTGCCAGTTCATCGGCTCTTTCATTTCCCGGCACACCACTGTGTCCGGGGACCCAGGAGAGTCTTACACTGTGCTGCGCCCCAAGAGCCGGCAGCTCTTCGCGACAGCGACCTACAAGCTTCGATTTTATTTCTGTGGCGGAAATCGATTTTATTGCCGCTTGGCTGTCAATGAAGAAGGTAATATCAGCTTGTGGTATTGCCGTCATTGCAACCTGTTTATCGGCTGTTGCCACCGCCAGAACCTCAGCTTGGAAGACGCTGCTGTAGTCGGGGAGTCTGATCGAGCCAGATATTCCGAGTGTTTCGGATTAGAAACCCGCGCCAACGCCAGTATCCATCTTGGAGCCAGCTGTGTAGATGGGGATCGTTGTTGCACGGGCTGGTACTTGATTCTCATGCCATTCTTCCCTGCAGGGAAGGGAGACAGTAAATGGTCTTGTAAAGTCTAGTTTGGGAGTAATATAGTCTGTGCATACATTATCACCCGTAAATTTCTTTAGAATCCGCAGTTAGCCCTCTTCCAATCTTACGGGATAATAAACGGAAAGATTAGCCTTGCTCGTTGTAAGCTCAAATTTGTTCATTTCCTCCTTGGTTAATGAATTCCTTTTACCCATAGTTGTTGTTTCTATGAAATTATGTTTTTAACTAAGGTCCTTGGTACTTTTAATGCCTTTATATTTGGTTTAAAATATAATACCAGGTAGATTAAGTTCCTGTTCGTTAACAGGTTAAACGAAAAAGGACTAATTTTATGACCTTATTGGGAAAAGCATCATAAACATTTAATTAATCTGCCCAATCCCAATTGCTTTTTTAAAACATAAACATAATATAGCCTTTTTTCATATTGCATTTAGTTTTTCCCATATTATCGAAGGAGAGTATATAAACGTTCTGCCGAGGTGTAACACAGCATTTTAGTAAATGTAAGTTTACGAGTAGTTATGACATGTCGTGGATATGGCAGGATGAGATGGCACACGATTAGTAAATGCAGTTCTTTAAAAACACATGAAAGAGAAATTCTATCCATATCTTGTCATGTCCAACAGCAACATGTCATGATCTATCAATAAGACAATGCTCCGATGTATACCGGCCTTTCCAAACAGCGTTATCGTCAACATCTGCATTTGAATTCCTATCATCTTAATTTACCACATTCACAGAATAATAAGTCTTCCCAAAGTCTATTATCTCTGACAACCGTGAATGCCAAGCAAATCTTCTTCTTAAATCACTCTCACACAGGAGCAGAAGATAATGTAAATAGTCGTTTAAACCAGACAGACTAAGTGCTCTCTGCGCGAGATGAGAGTGAGTTAGCGCCAACTGCGACGGCTGCTGTGCGCAGTCGAGCTCAGTAGTCGATAATGATGTTTAGTTTTATTTTAAGATGTGCATCAAGTGTTGTACTACGTAAGTCAATTAATTCGCGCCGTCACATAAGGAATTCAATAATATTATAAAATTATATATAGATAATAGTATTTCAATAAAAAGCTCAGAAAGTTTCTTCTAGTGAGAATAATGTGCCTGTTTGGTTTTGCAGGCGGAGAATCCTGATTCGCAGATGTATGTTGTTGCAAACGGCAGAAGAATTATTTTGGCTTTATCTGACAAAATTTAAAATTCGTCGTCAAATCAATCAAGCACTCAAACTGCAACGATGTCAGAGAAGCTGGCTTTTCCAACGCCGCAGAGCATGGGTCTGCATTTCTGCAACCCACATATTATTTTCTTTAATATATGAGTGGTATTCTTCCGGAAAATAGCTGCGGAAGCTTTCGAGCAAACTTAGCAAGTGAACATGAAACTCATTTAAAATGTCGTCAGGAATCCCAAATCTATTTCTTCTTTACATTCGCTGGAAGCTGTCTAGCTTTCGATTTTTTAAAGATTTCTTTTTAAATACTTCTACATTATCACTGGTATCGAAAACAGTTATTGTCTTTCCTTGAAATGATACACTCAAATCATTTTTTTTTTAAATATCGGTTAGATACGATAATTTTAAGAGCCAACGCTTATTACACAATCTGTCGCCCAAATCAAAGTTGTCGGTAATTAGGAAGGTTCTGACTTCAGCCCTCATTTCGAAAAGCCGCGTCAGTGTTTTGCCGCGAGAAAGCAACCTTACTTTTGCGTGAAGAAGTAAAGACGTATGTAGATTACCCACTTCATCGCACAATACTTTGAATACCCTTTATTCTTTGGTCGTGATTTAATAAAGTTAATTGTTTTCACGCTTTCGTTTAAGACCTATTTTAAGGAGAGTTTCATTTTTTTCTGTACAAGGGCATGGCGGTGTAGAACGCAGGGACTACTGCTGCATTCCTTGACATTTTGTTTTATTCTTGAGACGGCACCGGACGTTTTTCCACTCATGGCATTGGCACCGTCTGTGCACACATCCACGCAGTTAACCCAATTGATTGACGGGGGAGAGGTCAACATGCCCTCCCAGGACGGTGCGTTACTCTAGGTAACATCCTCTTAGCTTATAAGTTAGATTAAGTCAGCTAGAGCGTTTTTGGGAGAGGCCGGGCTCGCCAACGTGTGGTGGTGCTTCCGGGAGTTGACTGACGCTGTAAGGCTTCAGTCGGCTCACGGCGGCGCGTGTGCACGTTGACGACTGCCAGGCGCTCGGAAAGCAATTGGGATTTTGACCACTTGTTGCGCAAGGCAACGAGTGCTCAGAATCCTAATTATAGTTAGAATATGCTAAGTAGTTTAAGTAAGTAGAGTAGGTAGTTTGTAATTTGTTTTTTTTTTTTTTTTTTTTTTATATAAAAATATTAAATTTGATAAAGATTCCGAGTTTTCTTAACAATTTTCTCGATGAAAACATAATTATGTAAGATTAGTTCGTAAAATAGTTTTTAGGCCGAAAGGCAATAATTATAAGATAGAGTTAAGTTTAGGGCGTCCGCATAAGGATCAATAATCTAGAATAAGTATCCTGTTAATTTTAAGTTAGATTTAATCATTTTTGTCTAGTATTTAAGTTGATATAAGGTAATAATTAATAAAAATGAATTTAAAAGTAAAGTAAGCTAACCCAATTGATATCATTGACAATGAAGAAATTGTCTATTAATTTATAAATTTCAGCACCAGTTGTTGTAGTTTTCAACGGCTTGCAGAAAAGCAGTTCTTCTTGAAAGGACTCTAGGTATTGGTAGCGCACAAATACTATTAAAATGTCCAACCCTGCAACATCCGTTGATTCATCCATTTGCAGTGCAAATTTTGTGACTTTTATTCGCGAAAGTAAAGTAGCTTTCATATTCTCTGCTGAGTCTCCGATTCTTCGTGATATTGTGTTATCTGACAAAGGAACGGTGTCAACTAATTTGTTGGCCTTTTCCCCCAACATACACTCAACAATGTCCTTAACGCATGGCTTGATTCAGTTTTCACCGAATGTATGGGCTTCGCCATTGGGCAACTCGGAAACTCACAAGTAGGACGCCATCAACGCGTTTTCGTTCACTACCTTTGAGAGGTTAGTAATAATTGTTTGAGATTTTGTAAGTTCACTATACTTCGTTTTAAAGAAACCAGTCGGTTTGCATTTGCAATCTGGATGAATCCCCTCCTAAATGACGTTTCATTTTTGCTGGAAACATCTCACTATTCGGCAACACTTTGCAGCAAATTACGCATTTGTTGTCACTTGTCCAAATCCAAGATTTAAATATGAATCGTGGTACTTCCTTTTTACTGTTTTTTAATGTGTAAACATTTTTGCTCTCGTTGATGTGTAAATATATTTTTTCTCGGTAGGGGCTAGTTGGAAATATCTAGCGTCACCATCATCGTCAGATTTCGTCATCGTCAGATTTTAACGTTAATTTTCATTACCACGTGAGTTAATCGCTGCTCGACAGATCACCGCAATTAAACGACGTTTGGCGCGGTTAGTACGTAGATGGATGACCGTTTGAGAACAACCGCGTGTCGTTGTTTTTTTTTTTTTTTTTTTATTTATTTCGTTATACATTTTCCAGTTTTAATTATGTTCGATTTTAGAGATTATTATGTATGTATGTCCAAACGAAACACCGGAAAGTTGTGTGGAAGTAGATTTGTTTTGAATAATTGAGGTTGTATAGCTTGTAGTTTGTTGTACATCAGTTGAAGGTAAGAGGAAAAATATCGATTTGTACTTCGGTAACCGATGGCCGATTTAAGAATGTCACTTAAACGACAATCGATGCTATATTTTCCCGGTACATCGACACACTTGAGTCGACGATGTACGTCTCCTACTTCAGCTTTCACAAACCAATTATTTGTTCGGTCAAACATTAAATAAATTTTCTCGTTGACATTAAATATATATCATGGTTATATATTTCAATACAATACCCAAATCTCTTGTTTATCAAAACCACAACCTCTGTGATATTTCCACATGCAACACTGGCGAGCCTACATGTTTACACATCAACTATACCGTGAGTGCAGCATGGCTCACCCCTTTTTTTTCTGCACACTGATCACCATAGAACTAGTACTAGCCATATTGTCTGCCTCAAAATCTTCAGAAAGTTCTGACGCCGCTGTCTCTATTGCGTCATGTTCCTTCGCTCTAGAATAGAATAATTATATGGAAAACGAGCAAATTCACAAATCTGAATTGAGGATAACAAAAAAAAATTATATAAAGCCAACAAAACTCATCTAATTCAAATGCGGTTCTAGCTATAGGAAACTTTTTCATTATTACATGAACATATGGTTTTGAAATTGAAAATTAATTGAAATTTGTACTGAGATGAAGTCTTTCTGGTTAGCAGAAATATTTCCGCTAACCAGAGAAACGTCATCCCAGTACAAATTTCAGTAAGCGTTAGCGGATATGGTTGTCTATGGAAACGTCTCTTTCATAATTTTCATTTGTCGGGGATTCCCATAATGTTGATATTATCATCCCATACCACATCTTTTTACACGAATTATTTTTTAGTTTGTTTGTATGTATTGATTTCTTTTAAATGAGCATTTCAAATTCGATTGCTGCGATCAAAATGACAAGTTCAGAACCACAAAATTAACTAGTCACTAGTGTAATGAAATTTTGTTATTTCTTTTTTTTTTATTTTTCCGCGGAGCACTTGGATATCCTTCGCGGAGCACACTTTGGGAAACGTTGCTATATATTGTTGGTATATGATATAATATGTATGATTGCATTAGGTAGTAAGTCTGCGTTGGATAGAAAAGTGAAATTCAATTGTTTAAAAAAATAACATAAGAAAAGTCTACATTCTGTCTCAGGGAATTGTTGGATACCCTATCCATAGTTGAGAATCTTAATCCATTTGAAAATTTGGCCGAAACACACCCAAAAGTTGGCGTTCAAAAAACTGTAGCTTCTCCTTTTTCTCAAAGAGGTAATGTTCTGGACTTGAGGGATCGTAACCCTTTTACTTTACTACATCCACCTGTGGATTTTTTCTCAATAAATAAATTAATATTTGGCATTAACGGTGACTGAACCTTAGTTTCTTCAACCATTTGCTTGTGTGAATTGGAAGGGACCTACAATTTTAAGCCAAATCCGAGTGGCAAATTCGAGGAGCTCCTCATGGCAATTGATGCTTTTGGATGTTTGTCAGACGATCGCAAGTCGCTTAAAATTGTTTCAGTGGCTAAAATAATCTTGTCTCTAGAAAGTCAGATTTGTAGCTTGAATTTAACGGCCTCAAAATTGTCGATAGGTTAGGTTAGATTAAGGTGGCTGTCAGCTAATAGCCAACACATATAGACCACTGTGAGGTTCATTGTGATGCGACGTGGATCTGGCGAGTTTCTCCCTCCACCCACTAAACATCTGTGTTAGCCAAGTCACTGAGATCATTAAGGAAAAAGGCGCCTAGATATTAATTTCTTTTATCGGAGAGTGCAGGACTGTTACAATGAAGGTGAAGTGTAGTCTCCTCCTCCTCCTCGTTCGTTAGACGCCAAGCCTTGATGCGTTCTTGTCTATTAGACCGTGTCCTGTATAATGATACCTATATTAGAGGCAATGTGCCGTCGGTCGGTTTAGTGAGAATAGAGCGTCGCAGTTCCAGATTTGACCAGATATGCGTTGTCGCTACACATGTATAACTACCTGTCCACCTAAGGTTGTACTCTCGATTGCGGATAGCTTAAGCATACGTTTACTTGTAGGGATATGTATACCCTTATCAGGTAAAACAGGTAATGCTTTTTTTGCAAGGTCATCTGCCCTACAGTTCCATTCGAATTTCTTTATGCCCGGCATCCCACAGAGGTGAATGCCATCTCCTCAAGAAATGAGGGGAGTCCAGGGTTACGATGGAGTTTGAAGAGACTGAGTTCAGGGACTTAATCGCGGCTTGACTGTCCGAGAAAATACGGATGTCCTTTGTGGATATCACATTTCTCTTCAGCCACGACAATCTTTAATCGATATGATTTCCGCCTGGAACATTCTACAATGATCAGGGAGTCGGATAGAGAGAATTATATTTAGTCTTTCTGAGAAAACACCCCCACCTTCCCCATCCATCCCTAATTTTTGATTCATCGGTGTAGAAGGGGATCGATTTATCCTCCGTAAATGCATCATCCTCCCAGAATAATCTGATGGGGATAGTGATTTGGAAGTTCTTTCCGAACTGTAATTGGGGTATGTTGTAGTCTATATTCCTTGGTAGAGATCCAAATGAGTCCAGAATAATAGAGCGCCCAATATTGTTATTGATATTAAGCGCACAGCGGAACAGGTAGCTGTTTGCTTGCTAAATATATCGAGGGGTGTCAGATAAAGTAAAAAGTCCACTGCAGCGTAGATAGTCGTTAGGACAGGAGTGCTCCGCTGATGCACAGACAAGCTGTACGTTGGACCTCGCTCAGCTTATCACGGCTTACAGTTTTGTCAAATGCAGTCCACTAGACAACCGCCCCGTATTGGTCTTACGATCGATACGCATAGCTAGTGAGAGATACGGGGTTGTAGGCCGCACTTATAGGCAATGGCTTTTTTGCAAGAGGAAAGTGCTACTGTAACTTTTTTGACTCTTTTTTGTAAATTGGGTTTCCAGCTTAACTTCCTATAGAAGATTAGACCCAAGAATTTAGCTTCATCGGAAAAAGTTGAGCTTGTACCGTTGATAGAGGGTTGGTCAATATGGGGGATTTTATATTTCCTGGAAAAGAGGACAAGTTCCGTTTTGTGGGGGTTAACACCCAGGCCACAGTGATTTGCCCATCTAGTTAGCTTCTTGAGAGCGTTTTTCATGAGTTCCTTTAAAGTGTTGAGGTGTTTTCTAGAGGCGGTAATAACAACGTCTTTGGTGATGGATCAACATAACTTACGATGCTGATCACAAATGTTGTAGTTTTAAGGGGTCTTGGAGAAATATTAAGGTATGTTACAAACTATAAGTTAAAACTATAATACCTTCCGAATAGGGCATAAACAAAGATACGTTTTGTTGTCTAAGTTGAAAAACAAACTAATTTAGACGTGAGAAAACAGCGAACGACCGTCTTGTACTTCATCCGGACTTTCCAGTTGCTTTTTGGCCATCCAACGTGTGTGCGAGCTTTTTATTTGATTTCTATTCTAACACCTAAGGACGTTATGAGGTTTTTTTTTAGTTTGGGAAAAAATTAAGAGACTCTCTCGAAGTCAGCTATCTCATTTTAGCTCATCTGTGGTTCTAAGATGCTTGGGGAGTTCATCTATATCCTCTCTGAGTAACTGCCTCACTATCGTTTCGACGTTTATTCCAGACGCGGTTCCATTGTAGTTTCGAAGCCCGTGTTTTCTAAACCTATGGTTACATTGTTTACCTTATAGTTATTCCTTGGAGGTCTCCTCTTTTATGCATTTTTATGTTAGCTGCATCGTCTGATGTTCCCCTGCAGGGACGGGCTTAGAATATCAACGCAGCGGCCTCCAAACAGCGCATGTCGTAATAATCACATCTATGCAGTTTTGACATCCAAGTGAGCCTGGCAACAAATTTAAAATCTTAAATCATTCTGACGTCGACTGCCGTCGAACTGGAGAACCCCCAAAACAAGACCAGTAGAGATGCAGTAAACTGAGAGTGTTAATATCCCCCAATTCTGGTCATATCCTCGCCGTAAAGCAAGAAGAAAAAGAAGCTTCACCATCTGACTATATTTAAAGCTCAGATCGAACTTATTCAAAGCGCATTCGGTTTTAGCACACTTAAAAAATATTTTATAAAGTTGTTATAGCAGATCTTATTATTTCCAAATACTCACAGATAACAACTTTCAATCGACTGCTATTTTTAGTTAGTTGCATTCATCCACTATAATGTTAAACATAATCTTATCCTTTCGATTATCTAGACTTAATCAGGCAGAAGTAGTTTTATTTTCTCGGGCCTTTTTTACAAGTATCCTTTTTTATAATGTCCCCGGTCAAAATCTTTTCGGAAAATATCCTCGGTTAAAATATACTCCTCGAAGAGGTATCTAGAGCCCTTTTACCAGCGAAGCGAACCACGCAGGTTCTATTATGGGATCAGGGAAGATTTTTTCCAGAGAAATTTGGATATTTTCCTGCGATATTTTGACCGTGGCTATTATAAAAAAACATATAGACAAATAATCTTTTGGACACCTCTTTGACTTACAAAACAAGGATATTTTGATCGAGGATATTTTGACAGAGAATATTTTCTTGAGATATTTTGACCGAGGATATTGTAAAAAAGGGATATAAACAGAGATGACCAAATAAAAAGTCTCGAAAAGAAATGCTCTTTTTCTGTGACTTATTCAAGAAATTATTATTGTTGTTGTTTTTATTTGCTTGGCCTTGGCTTAGGAATCGAAGCAATCTAACTTTATATATATATAAATTAGAGTTAAAAGTCTGGAATTTTACCAAAGTGTTTACGTGCTATTACGTCAGAACCGCGTAGGTAATAATGCCGTCTCTAAATGTGTGAATAAAAATAGCACAACTAAAGTGTAAACATAAAAGTCAGACTGCTAATGAGTCGCGCAATGAAAATCAGTACAAACATGGTTTTGTGTGCAGCCAACTTTTTGAGAAATCTAGCTTAATGCCACTCCGAAATCACTTTTCAATCTTTGTGTACATCTGTTGCAGAATTTTAAACCAGAAATTTTGTGCCTTTTGATATGTATGATTATTTTTAACACATTGACAAGTCATGTACGAAAATACACAGAACTACTTGATGCCGCTCGAAATTTTCGAATACTTGCCGGCGCATCCTGTATTCTCACGTTGGTCCTGTTTTAGGTATTTTTGTCGACGAGGGCATATCCGATCATGGGAAAGAGGTCCGTCACCATCAACTGCAAATTAAAATAGAAAAAAGACCACATGAAATCAAATTGTTTGAGTATGCATAAAAAAGTATAAAAATAATTAAATTAGGCAAAATCAAAAACAGCGGAGGACGTGATTAATTGTCAGCCAAGCGAACCGACGAAACAAACGGTTAGCGGGAGGACACCACTTGTTTCACCGTTAAGGAGCAAAACGCACTCCTAACCTATTTCGAGTCCACTAACTAAACTGACTATACAAGACAAACTGTCCAAAAATCTCTCACACCGCCATTTCTTTCGCACGACGCGCACATATTATTATTAAAAGTATACCAAACCCATTGGTTTTTCTTTAATATTCTACTTTAAAAAATTGTACTTGATCAAGCAAATAATATATACATTGACAAAAACACTTAATGAAACAAAACAAAATGGACTAAGTGAAAAAACTTACTCGTATTCCCTTCTCATTTATTGCATAATATACTGGTTTTGCCTTAAACTTAAACTTACTGCACTACTTTTTAACTTTTATTTTTCCACCTCTTCACTTTGAAAGTTCGAGAGAAACTTACTGACCAAGCAAAAGATCCGGCAATTGCTTCACCGTCCACACACAACGCCAAAGTCATCAATTCCCAACTAGCCGCTATTTTCAATCTTTTCTTTACCACATCAGTAAGCCAGCAACACATTACTGAATTAGGCTGTGGTTCCGGTTCATGCGAATATAAGCGAATCTCACTTAGACGAATTCGCAAAGTTCGCTGAACACATTCAAAATTACGCCGATGCCGATGCACGTTGGTTTTCAATATTTGTAGATTAATATGTGTAGGAAAAATGGAGCGGGGAAGAGCATTCCACATTCGTGTTGTACGGCTAAGGAAAGATTCCTTGTATTTCACTGTATATCCGAATACAGGCTTAAGGGTAAACTGATGCGCCTTTCTTGCACAGCGGGTATTGCGGTTGAAATGTTCTAGGGGTGGAATGCAACTGGCTATTTCATTTGAGCTAATGAGGTAATTCGGCGCCGGGTTTCTGTAAGTAGTAACGACGCTTTTTGCTTATCGTCATACAGTCGGCTGTCATTTTTGTTTCGCTGAAAATAGTTATGTGAGGGAGTCCATCCTCTTTAGGTCTAAGTACTTAAATCCAAAATTATTCGCTTACTGTCGTGTTTATAAAAATGAAAAAAATAAATATTCATTAATTCCGAAGTTCCGACTTACGTCAGATGATGTATCCATAACTTAGGTGTCGAGTGATAATGAAACCAAAGCCTAGAGAAATGTTTGTTATGGAAGGGTCCCTTGAAGCCAAGGCCATTATTCTATGGAGTTCAGTGAATGAAATAATTTCGTTAAAGATTGTTTCACCAAACAAGTGATGCGCACCGGCATTGCCAGCGACTTGGATTTTTTCTTTTCAATATGCTTGAACCAATGGAACATGCTATACAGAAATTTTTAAGCAGCCGTTAAAACAGAAATAAAAAAATAAATATCAGGCATTAACGGCGGCCCATACAGGGCCTAACACCTAGCTTTCTTGTGTGAAGTGGAAAGGACCTAAAATTTTAAGCCAAACTCGAACGGCAATCTGAGAAGCTTCTCATGACAATTGATACTCTTGGATGTTTGTCAGGCGTTCGCAAGAGGTAAGGCGGTGGAAAAAACTTTAGATGTTAATTGGCCCCAGCGGGATTTGAACTGGGGACCTTTCGATTAGTAGTCCGACACACTAACCATTGAGCCACTGCACTCGACTGTCGTGTTTATAGTTTACTCAACTCAGTACGCCTTACAATTGAAGCTCGTCTAATAACATCCTTGATATGTTGGTAGGCAGCATCGCAGAATATTCGGACACATCCATATTTCTAGATTCATTTTTAAATGGTTATTGAATATCAACTTACATATACTAAACAAATATAATTAAATCTAACTTTAAATTAACAGGATACTTATTCTAGATTATTGTTCCTTATGCGACCGCCCTAAGTTTAACGATATCTTATAATTATTGCCTTTCGGCCAAAAAACTATTTTACGAACTAATCTTACATGTATAGGTACATCGAAAAAATTAAATAAAACTCGGCGTCATTATTAAGATTTTATATTTTTTATATAAAACAAATTACAAACTACCTATTCTACTCAGTTAAACTACTTAACGTATTCTAACTATAATTAGGATTCTTGAGCCAATTGCTTTCCGAGCGCCTGGCAGTCGTCAACGTGTACACGCGCTGCCGTGAGCTGGCTGAAGCCTTACAGCGTCAATCACCTCCCGGAAGCACCACCACAAGTTGACGAGCTCGGCCTCACCCAGAAACGCCCTAGCTAACTTAGTCGAACTTATAAACTAAGAGGATGTTACCTAGAGTAACGCACCGTCTTGGGAGGGCATGTTCGCAAATGGCATCGCAAATGTTGAGGCCTATATGCGAGGTGTTCACACGATATGCGATAGAATTTGCACATCACATATTTTCAATCATATGCAGGTTTGCGGACATAACATCGATCTGTCACTTTGTGCATTGTGTTGCTGATTTTTGCGTACCTCGTCTCAAACATTTTAGAGTGATAAATTAAATTTCGAAAAGAAAGTGGGCTGCTATTGCTGTTTTGGCATTAGATATGCTGGAAAATGACGACGAAGAAGCTAGTTCGAAAAAAGTGAAACATGTGCGTCGTGTGTGGACAAAGGATTGGCTGCGACTTCGCGAAACGGAAGGCTTTGCGCAAAATTGTTGCTGCAATTACGTGGCAATGAACCAGATTAATATCGCGGTTTCGTTCGCATGTCGGCCGATCAAGTTGATCATTTACTTGGTTTGGTAAAGCCGCTGATCGAAAAAGCAGACACGAACATGCGATTAAGCATTCCTGCGTCAGATCGGCTTCTGCTGACGCTGCGTTTCTTGGCCACCGTTGACAGTTTTCGGTCTTTGCAATACCTTTTCCGCATTCCAGTGAATACTATTTCGACTATAATTCCGGAAGTGCTGGACGCGATCTACAAAGTTCTTGCCGTTGACTATTTTAAAGTGAGTGTTTGCACCATGCCATTCCGTATCTGGTAGGCCTCATACATTGCTCACTAAACAAAACCAACACTACGCACACGATCTCTACCATCAATTTAGGGTGACCCAAAGTATACGAATTGAGATATACCGTTACACACGATCTCTACCATCAATTTATAGGGCCCATACACTACACATGCCTGCATGCGCAAACAGTGCTTGCGCATGCAATCCGCCAGTGTTTTTTTTTTTTTTTTTTTCTTGGCTGTACCAATGGATGTGATAATCTTCAAAAGATGGCATGCACGATTCGCAAACCCGAATAATCGATGCCAGGAATGCGCCTACGTACTAATCCACACCCAGCAGACGTCAACCACTCTCCCCGCGGGGCTGGTTAGCAATTCATGCTATGCGTCTTGTCTTGTGTCAGTTGCTTCTGACGCTTCTGCTGCTTCTGATGCTCTCCTTAGCCTTTCTACTCTCCGCAGTTCATTTTGGATAGTTGTTACCAGATTACAAACTGTCGTCCAATTGTCCTCCGACTGCAACATATGATCTATTACGAAAGATGGATTGGGCAGATTCGTTCTCCATGATACGAATCGCCTACAATGAAAAACTGCGTGCTCCGTGTCTTCCTCCTGGTCTGGACAATCTGGGCAAAATGGCGAGCTATCGTGTCCAAATCGATGTAGGTATTTGCGGTAGCCGCCGTGGCCAGTCAGGAACTGCGTAAGGTTGTAGTTGCTGTTTCCATGTGCTCGCTTTGTCCAGGTCTCGATTGACGGGATCAGCTTGTATGGCCATCTGCCTTTTGTAGTGTTGTTTCACCTGGTTTGCCATATAGCAATTGAAGCTGCTCTTTCTTCTGCTTTAATTCTTGGCATTTCACTTGCATCTAGTCCGCCCGGCGTTTTTCTGTTGTAGATCCTCAACATCTCGCCCGCTAGAATGTCTATGGGTATCATTCCAACAATGACGAAGGCCGCTTCGTCCGAGATGGTTCGAAAACCACAGCCAGTGTATGGGGTGATCCATGTGTTTGCGCAAGCTGCATGAGCAATATCAAATTTTTTTGATATTTTCTTGCTTGCGCATGCAGGCATGCGTGGTGTGTGTGCTAGTTTGTGCATGCAAGCACGATTGCACTGGTTGTATGCAGCTAATTGCCGCAGCAGTAGTGTCGGAGCTTGACATTTTTTAAAGTTGTCTGTTCAGCGGTGAACACACGACTGAAGATTGCGCAGTTTGCATGCGTAGTGTGTGGGGAAAGCGTGTTTGCGCATTTTTGTGCTTGCGCATGCAGGCATGTGTAGTGTATGGGCCCTATTAGGGTGACCCAAAGTATACGAATTGAGATATACCGTTAGGTATACGGATACGATCGCTTGTCAATTTACTGTGGTCGTCTATAAAAAAAACTAACCCTTCACACACAGTCTCTACCGTAACCGTAAAGTTAGTGTAAATAGAAAGTGCAAAAGTACTGTTAGGTGACATTGTATCTCGGAACAGCAACTCAATGGGTTACAAACAAACAAAAACAATCGCAGCAGCTGTTTACCCAACTGCATTGATCTTCCGAATGGTTTTCGTCGTCATCAAAAAGGGGGATGAATCCCAACAACAATGTTGAAAATAAATAAAATAAAATAAAATCTGGATATTGCTTTTACAATAATTTTAAACACTCACAAGAACCAACTGTTTGTTTAACTGAACTCCACAACTGTTTGCTCGCAAATGGCAGAATATGCAATGTTCGGTTTTCGTGCGGTCGCAAATGTTGTACATGGCGCTGAATTGGTCATACACTTAGAAAGCCGAATAACAATACCACTGTTTTGTAGTGAAAGCTATCCATAGTGAAGTAGGAATTCGCACTAAAACCACCCGAGCCGCCTGGTTTTGATATTGGTACTCTTACTACAATAACAGCTTTGAGCTGTCAGGTTAATTTGCAGAAAAAATCAACAAATGCAACAAATAGATCCGTGCTAAGCCAAACCAAGCAGAATTATTAATATTTAACGAAATCTAAAATTTTTATTTAACTAGAATGGATAATTTTGATAATTTTGCCCATGTTCCTATTTTGCAATTTTTTCGCGAAATGATATCTGCTGTTGTATATAAAGAAGAACACTGAAATGAGGGGAGTACGTTCGTAGAGTATGTTCAAAATAGAAATTTGTATAATCGACATTAGAGTCTTGAGTTGAAATTGGTTTCCTACGGTTGCATGGTACAAAAACATTTATATTTTTGATAAGTATGCGTACTACGTACTATGTTGTGAAATAAATGAAGGAATGCCATTCCTTTTTCTATCATTTCTTTATATTTTCAACTCAAATCCACATCCATTTTAACTTATGAGTCGAAAACCTGCATCGAGATTTCAACGCTACTCTACGAACGAACCATAAAATGTATCAATCGTACCAACATATGAGAACGAAACAACAAAGAGTTCATACAAGTTCATTCAATGTGGCAGTGGTCCGCCGTGGAATCTTGTATTTGTAATACGTATAAAATCCCACTTCACTACGGACAACTTTCCTAACGAAACAGAAGAAATAGCAAAACGCCGGAATATCGGGTGCGTTTGTTGACTGTCAAGACAAAAGTTTTCAATGGATTCGGTATCATCCTTGCCGCAGAGCTACTTGGCAGCGCCTTGACCATTTCAAAGTCCAGTGATCTTTTGATGTCTCCCAAACGAGTGATGCCAGGTGAGGTATGGAATATTCTCAGTGCAATATGCTCCCAAAGTCAGAAGACAGCAGAGAGAAAAAAATATGCATTCTGTCTAGATTTTCGGAACCTCGCCAAAAACATCCCAAAGGAAGAGCTGTTGTTAGTTGGCGGAGATTTGAACGGACATGTCGAACATTCTATGCACACTACCATGGAGGACTGGAATACGGTACCAGGAACTCTCCGAGTGAAGATGTCCTAAGCATGTGTACATGTAGGTTATACAATCGTATCGTTCTTAATACCATGTTCGTCAAACAAAGCCGACACCTGATCACTTACAGCAGTGGCGAAAATGAACACAGATTGACTACTATTCGGTAGAGCGTTTCATGGAGCCTCGGCTTAAAATTGCAAAAAGATCCTAGGAGCTGCAATCGCCCTAGCAACACCGAACAAAAATAAACAAACAAAAGCGTCTGTTTGTAAAAAGCCTAATCAGAATCACTGATAGGGGCTTCAAAAGGACAAAATCAACACAGCAAAAAAACATGGTGGTGGAAAGATGAACCTAAAGCAGTGATAAGTGACAAGAAAACGGCATTCAAAGCTTGATCAAAGTGACCTTCTAATAAAGGAGATGAACAAGTTGTCCGCAAATATGAATATAGACTTTGAAGGAGACTCGCGAAGAGAAAGTGCGCCCGAATTTAAACAAAGTTTTTATAGCCTGTATTGAGATTTGGAAGAAAGGTCTTCTTCGGTTGCTGATAAGAACCTGGCTATCCACGATCCAAGCAAACCAGTCGGAACAGAGACACAATTATCTTCAAAATAATCACCAATGCTCAGGGGCTGCTTCTTGTGGATGACGAATAACAGGTGGCCACAGTATGGTGAATTACTTCTAAACGAACAACTTTCTCGGATATATTCATTTATTCATTTTTTTTTTATTTATTCATCTACCAGGACACCTTAACAGATTTCGCAAACAATATACATACATGGATATAATTTCCAAGAGCCAATTCTAACAATGTCGTCGTTACTGTCGAAGAAGTTATGAAGGCGGTCGTTGGGCCGGACCATCTGAGTTTGAAAAAAGATGGGAGACATCGGTTTCAGATGGCTCATAACTCTCATGCCTAATCAATTTTTGTCTTAGAAATATCCGGAAAAAACGGAGCGCTCAGCTGAGATTTTTTTTCCAGTTAAACAATCTCTGAGCACGGTTGATGTTTGGGTGGGGAATATGTACCATATTAGTTCGAATAAAAACAGAAAACTGGAATACTGGCAACCGTACGTCTAAAGAAAAGTTACTCTTATTGATGGAACAGTCGCTCATAGGATAGTTCATGACAACGTCAGTGTCAGTCACGCTAAAACAGCTTGTAGGAAAATAAGCGCAGTTAAACGCGAAATCAAAAGTTTTTGAAGGTGAAACCTCATTATTTGCTGCTATCTTAGAAAGTGCGTTAACGCAAATAAAACTGGGAAGAAAAATGCAAATTTCTCATTATTTCTTTGCCTACAAGTTGAGTAGAATGTAGAAATAATAGAAAGTGTGATCAAACCTCGCGAAATACTCCATCCATCCGTTACGTCAATCCGTCCCCATTTGAGAAATCTCGATACAGAGTCTACTGCAGTTTAATCTTGGCCAGGGAGGGATACTACGCTCAACTGTGGATACTTCCCAAGAAGGTACTTGCTATAAATAAAATGATCTCTTTTGTTTGCGAATGTTAAAGTGACGTTTGTCCGTATTCCTATCTCTTTCTGTCTTCTTCGTGCTCATATGATTTGATCATACATATTTACTTTATTGATGCATTTATACATATTCGTATCTATGTTTAAAGTTACTGTCGTCTTCCCACCACCACAAGCTATTTCCGTCACAATGATCGTCACTCCGAATTTCAATTGTATTTGAATTCACTGTTGACGTCATTAAGTTGAATAAATTACCTCACCTGATACCAACAAACAGTAATTCATCAGAAAATGAATAAGTCATTCTATTTAACCGTAATGAGAATTGAATTTAAAACCAAATAACAGCAGCTCCTTGAACTTGATGAACTTTATCGCAGTTACGGTATGCCGTATGACTCTTCTGACTGCTGCGACGACCTATCCCATCGAATGAATGATTCAAGCGCACTCGTCTTGACCGGAATCTTTATACATAGTAACAAAAGTCATACTCTCCTTCTGATACGCGCGTTGCGCGTCTCGGTGTAGCGGAAAAAAAGTAGCTTAACTCGAATCGGGACGGGTCGGTTAGTTTTTTCGTAAAGACATCGAGTAAAAGTCTGTGAAACATTTACACACAGACATGACGTCGCAGTACCGCCATCCGCCATTAGTTGCGTTGTCGTCATTGCGTTGACTTGATGACATTTGCATACCACACATGGCCAAGTTGTGAGGCCGGGCAAGAGGTCTATCGTTTGGATGATAATTAACGCCTGCTACTACCAATAGGCATACTGTAACTTTGGTATAAACTTAAGGTGTGGTGGTAAAGCCGCGTGCTTTCGTCGCGCTATGTCAACTTGGTGTGGATGTTTACTTTATTTTCAATGTTTCTTTACATAAAACGGAGAAACTCAAATTGACGTCAATGCTAATTGAGTGCTGCTTGCTTTTCTGGCCTGTTGGAGATACTATGCAGTAGTTTTTTCTGTTGTAGCTGTTATACATACTACGAGTACATACGAATGTATTTGTATTTCAATTCCTATTGTTTTGCTGCGTTACGGGTTGAATTTAATTATTTTATCCGTTGGAAGAAACGAGGTGGGACAATTGCATGTATGAAATTCCAATTTTGAGTGTTAATGTGTATCGGAATTTGTATACCTCTGTCAGAAGGTGCTCCGAGTATATACAGAATTGCAATAGTTGTAGATATAAAGGGTTTTTCAATAAGAGCGCTACAAAAGATTTTTTAGATAAAACAAAGACGGTTTTGGATATAAATGAAATTCTTTATTCCTGTGAAAGTACGTTCGATGCCATTATGTATGGATCTCGATTTATTTTGCATGGCCACCACGGGCACGCTTGCAGAAGTCCAGACGCTGAACCCAATTTTCGACGGTTTTCAAGAATAAATCGGCCGATACTACTGCAATTTCACGTTCGATATTCGTACGAAGTTCATCAATCGTCGCTGGCTTTTTGGCATAGACCATAGACTTGACGTAGCCCCACAGGAAATAGTCAAACGGCGTCAAATCGCACGACCGAGGCGGCCAAGCGACTGGACCATTTCGTGAGATAACACGGTTTCCAAACTTGGTTTCCAATAAATTGATTGTGGCATTCGCTTTGTGGCTTGTGGCGCCGTCCTGTTGGAACCGCATGTCCTCCAAGTCCATATCATCTAATTGGGCCCAAAAATATTCGGTTATTATTGAACGGTAGCGATTCCCATTCACAGTAACGTGCCGGTCTTGATCATCACGGAAGAAGTACAATGACGCCGCCGGCCGGCCCATAAACCACACCAAACCGTAATTTTGTCGGGATGCAATGATGACTCATGGAGTACGTGTGGATTGCTGCCTGACCAATACCGCATATTGTGTTTATTGACGAAGCCATTCAGCCAGAAATGAGCCTCATCGCTGAAGATGATTTTTCGATGAAAATCCGAATCATTTTCAAGTTGTTGCTCAGCCCAATTCACGAACATACAACGCTTCTGGTGGTCAAGCGGCTTCAGTTCTTGCGCCAATTTAATCTTGTAAGGATGTAGGCCAAGATCTTTTCGCAAAATTCGCCACAACGACGTCACAGAGATGCCCAACGCTTGAGAACGACGTGTGAGGAACACATTTGGGCTTTCTTCAACTGAAGCCTCAGCGGCAGCAATATTCTCGACACTACGGGCACTTCTTTGTCTCACTGGCACGGGAACATTTTGTACTGTGCTTGTGGATTCAAATTTTTCCACTAGACGCTCAATTGTTGATCTGCTAGGACGATTATGACGACCATAATTTGGACGTAGCGTTCTTAACGTTGAGGCCACTGATTCCGAATTTCGGTAGTAACTTTTAATAATTTCGACTCGTTGTTGGCTCGCATATCTTTCCGTCATGAAATGACAAACCTTACTGAAGCGAAATGTCAAAAGAGCGGCAATAAATTCGGCGTCGTTTGCCATCCCTGTCGCTCTACTTTTGTAGCGTCCCTGTTGAAAAATCCTTTAATTGCGTTTAATGAAAATTTCAACACTCTTTCTAAAGGTTAAGTTAGGTCATCTGTATAGTCGGAACCTTCTTGGTTTTTTTAAACTTTTCTGTGAAGACTACAGCCTTCACGGTTTCTGTCATAATTTTGAGACAAATGATGCAACCGCTGACCCCTTCAACTGAACTCACTCGCCGCACTTATTATGTCCTATCCAAGGAACTGTGTGAACCTTGTAAGCTATTCTGTATGGGATCCATTGCGATTCCACGTTGATCTAGGGGAACTTATGACTCTACTCCTTAAACTATTTGGAGCTTATGATGAAGTGGATAGAGCTCTAATATTAGCGTTGGGTAGGTCGTTTAGATCATTAAGTTGAAAGGCTCCTAGATGGAGCTTTCATTTATGAGAAGGAGCATGGTATGTATAGAGAAGGTGAAGTATTCTACAAAAATCGTTTGAATGTATACAAAGCCTTGGTGCTTGTATGCAGTCGGCTTAGCGAGATTAAAGACTGAGAGCGTCACAGGTCCAGTTTCAGCTTTTTCCCTAGACATGTTCCACTTGTCCTCCTATGGGTTATTCTCTCGATTGCATGCTGCTAAACATGCTGAGAAAAACTGACAACACGTAACACATAGCTTCATTTAATGCTGCATATACTGGGCGTTTCCGACTTTGTGTTCAACAGTTTGGAAAATGATTTTTGTACATCTTCTTAGAAAAATATCTTTCTACGGTAAGGGTCTATCTCCAATGTGTACATTATTTAGCGAGGATTTTAAAATATGCCTTGCTGGTGTACCCATTTTAATATACAAAAAGCTTCGTTTATAGTTCCTGCAAAAGCTTAAGTCAGAACTTAACTCTTAGAAATCTATGTTTTTATACCCTATTCTAAGGGTATATTAATTTTGACGCATAGTTTGTAACATACCTTAATATTGCCCGTAGACCCCTAAAAATTACTATATTTATGATCAGCATCGATAGTAATGTCGATCTAGCCATGTCCGTCCGTCCGTCCGCCCGTCCGTCCGTCGGCAAAATTTAGGCATTTAAACTGGACCTAGAGAGCTAAAATTTTAACCATATACTCTCTAGGGTCCCGAAATAATCAAGTTTACGAATTTTTGAAATCCGCCCACAGACACGCCCACAAACTCAAAAAAACAAAATTTAAAAAAAAAATCGAATTTTGAGCTAGAAAGCTGAAATTTTGTATATATGATCTGTGACTCCTAAAACTGCTCGGGATAAAAGTTTTTCAAAATCCGCCCACTGACACGCCCACAAATAAATAAAACAATTTTTTTGAAAATCCAAAGTTTGAGCTATGAGCTGAAATTTATAATATATACTATCTATGGACCCTTTATACTCATGTGTAAATATTTCAAAATCCGCCCACTGATACGCCCACAATTATTTTTTTTTTTTTGAAAATTCAAAGTTTGAGCTAGGGAGCTGAAATTTATAATATATACTATCTAGGGGCCCTTTATGCGCATGTGTTAATTTTTTTTAAATCCGCCTACTGATACGCCCACAATTAAATAAAACAATTTTATTGAAACATCCAAGTTTGAGCTAGGGAGCGTTTTTTTTATAAAATCCTTTAAATGTTATATAACAAAATATGTAGAGCGTTATTAACAATTCAACCATACTTAGACTTTTGTCACGCCCACTTATGAGGGATAGAAATAAGAATAGGGTATCCAACAGTTCGCCCAAGCGGACTGTAGCCCGTTCCTATGTTTATTATTGCGTTTAAGTAAAGTCAATATCTTCAGTCTTGAGATAATCTATTTTTAAGCCAGATTCGTTTTTCTTGCCCATACAAATGTGTAATAATGCGAGGCCTACAAAATATTCGAAATTAAGATCCCTAAACTAATCAATAGGTAGGGGAAGGTAGTGTACCTTGGTCCGATTGTACATACCTTGGTCCGAGTGCCAATTTTCAGAAAAATACAAAGCACGCAAAAACCGATCCTTCTGTGAAATGTTGATCTTCTGTTCATTTGTCTTCTCAGTTTCTTTTTGAAGGCACAGCTGCACGAGTCGGCAGAAAAAAAATAAACATAGTTTTCAATGAAAAAAGTATTATTTTTTTCTCTTCTCTGAAGTTATGTAGTGCTTAGTTTTCTGTCTCTTTTCCGCTACTTTAATCGATTTCGGTAAGTGTATTAATAATCTTTTGGTAGGAACACATTGTCGTTCGTATGTGGTTTGAATACTACGTTAAAATCTAATTTGTTTGGCTAAAGTGGTGTAAATGTACCTTGGACCTATCATAGCGCGTGTACCTTGGACCATTGGTTTGTCCTTTAATGAACATTTTTAAATAATATTGAAGTGATAAATTTGGTTTTCTTTTATGTTGTTATCTTAAAGTAAGTTTTTAAATAATATTGAAGTCGTTTGTTAAGTTTTTTTTAGCAAAAGAGTTTTTTTTTATTTAATACTAAAGGGTGATTTTTTAAGAGCTTGAGAACTTTTTTTAAAAAAAAAACGCATAAAATTTGCAAAATCTCATCGATTCTTTATTTGAAACGTTAGATTGGTCCATGACATTTACTTTTTAAAGATAATTTCATTTAAATGTTGACCGCGGCTGCGTCTTAGGTGGTCCATTCGGAAAGTCCAATTTTGGGTAACTTTTTCGAGCATTTCGGCCGGAATAGCCCGAATTTCTTCGGAAATGTTGTCTTCCAAAGCTGGAATAGTTGCTGGCTTATTTGTGTAGACTTTAGACTTGACGTAGCCCCACAAAAAATAGTCTAAAGGCGTCAAATCGCATGATCTTGGTGGCCAACTTACCGGTCCATTCCTTGAGATGAATTGTTCTCCGAAGTTTTCCCTCAAAATGGCCATAGAATCGCGAGCTGTGTGGCATGTAGCGCCATCTTGTTGAAACCACATGTCAACCAAGTTCAGTTCTTCCATTTTTGGCAACAAAAAGTTTGTTAGCATTGAACGATAGCGATCGCCATTCACCGTAACGTTGCGTCCAACAGCATCTTTGAAAAAATACGGTCCAATGATTCCACCAGCGTACAAACCACACCAAACAGTGCATTTTTTGGGATGCATGGGCAGTTCTTGAACGGCTTCTGGTTGCTCTTCACTCCAAATGCGGCAATTGTGCTTATTTACGTAGCCATTCAACCAGAAATGAGCCTCATCGCTGAACAAAATTTGTCGATAAAAAAGCGGATTTTCTGCCAACTTTTCTAGGGCCCATTCACTGAAAATTCGACGTTGTGGCAGATCGTTCGGCTTCAGTTCTTGCACGAGCTGTATTTTATACGGGTTTACACCAAGATCTTTGCGTAAAATCTTCCATGTGGTCGAATAACACAAACCCAATTGCTGCGAACGGCGACGAATCGACATTTCACGGTCTTCAGCAACACTCTCAGAAACAGACGCAATATTCTCTTCTGTACGCACTGTACGCATTCGTGTGGTTGGTTTAATGTCCAATAAAGTAAACTGAGTGCGAAACTTGGTCACAATCGCATTAATTGTTTGCTCACTTGGTCGATTATGTAGACCATAAATCGGACGTAAAGCGCGAAACACATTTCGAACCGAACACTGATTTTGGTAATAAAATTCTATGATTTGCAAGCGTTGCTCGTTAGTAAGTCTATTCATGATGAAATGTCAAAGCATACTGAGCATCTTTCTCTTTGACACCATGTCTGAAATCCCGCGTGATCTGTCAAATACTAATGCATGAAAATCCTAACCTTAAAAAAATCACCCTTTATTATTTGAAATTTTTTTTTTTAATCAATAAAAGTTTTTAACTTTTAAATAAAACTTTTCACCTATTATTAAACCATAGGAAAACTTTCAATGATACTTTCGGTCCAAGGTACAATACTCCATGGACCAACGTACAATCACGTCTTGTAGGTCTTTTTTTCTGTGTTCAATGTTTTATTACCAAGAGATCCTTGGGGCCCTTAGTAACGTCCTTAAAACAAAAAAGAAAGAATATATATAGTACAATATAAATATATCAAGGTTAATTTACCAAGAGGTCCTTGGAACCCCAAAAAAGGAACTTGCAACGCGAAAAAAGGAAACTCCCAAAATGTCCTTAGAAACCGCGCTGCAATTCTGAGTTCAAGTTTATTTTACCAAGAGGTCCTTGGAACCACATAAAAGGTCCTTGAAACTAGAAAAAGGATATTTTTGCAAAACGTCCTTATTCAATTTTATAATTATACAAAAAATTAATATACACATTTTTAAAGTGATGTTTTTTGCATATAAAAGATTTTTTTTCTATATCCAGGCCAGTTGTAGGTAATTTAATTTCAAAATTAGTTAGTGCGACTGTCCGATTGTATTTCAGTTTTTTTATTTGACAATAATGAAGATGATTACTTATAATTATTTAAAAAAATAATACATTTGAATAGGCTTTTTACAAAATTATTTCCGGGACTGTGACTCCAACACTCATTATTATCCAATAGAAATTTAAATAAATAAGTTAAATGTCCAATCACACATTTAAAAACAATATATTGATGGGTTTTCATTCTTATGATTAAGTACTGTACGTATTTTGATCATAAAATAAATAATCGTCTTCTTCCTTCACGGCGAAGCTACTCGTATGATCAGGATTCAGTCAATGAATATTGGCAAGCCTCTCAGAATGGGATCATTTCATGACTGGTGGTGTTACACTGTTGTTTCACCCGCGCTCTCATGATATGTAGGAGCCTAGCGGGGAAGTCATGGGGATGCAGCCCAAACATCCTGCGACGGATGTACACTGCAATCGTGAGACCAATGATCACATACGGAGCGGTAGCATGGGCGAAGCGAACCAGTATAGTCACAACGCGAGAGACACTCGGCAAAGTGCAAAGACTGGCGTGCCTGTGCATTACCGGAGCAATGCGTAGCTGACCAACCGCAGCCATGGAGATGTTATTGGAATTGACCCCTCTACACATCACGGTGATGAACGAGGCAGACAAAACAATCCTTAGGATGGCAAAGGAGGGAATTGGGAGAGGGAAATGCATCGCTTCGAAAGAACACGGTGACTTACTCAAAAAACTCCCACTTCTTGGCATACCTAGGGACGATAGCATCAGGAAATTCAACTTCGAAAAGAATTTCCAGATAAAGCTCAGCAATAAGGAGAACTGGAGCAATGAATCCACAACTTATGGACTGAGCAACCACACACCAAAGTGGTACACGGACGGCTCGGGGACCGAGGAGGGAACTGGTGTAGGAGTTTTTGGGCCAGGAACTAAGCACTACGAATCCATGGGAAAATGTACCAGCATCTTCCAGGCAGAAATATGTGCCATCGACAGGTGCGTTCGAATCAAACTTGAGAAAAACTACAGGAATTGCAACATAGCAATAATGTCTGACAGCCAAGCAGCTCTTGACGCTTACGCTTACGTTATCAAGTCAAAACTCGTGTGGGAATGCTTACACGGACTGAATAGACTAGGCAAGAATAACAGAATTTCCATCTGCTGGGTACCTGGCCATGTTGGCATTACAGGCAATGAGGCAGCGGACTCTCTGGCAAGAAAAGGGGCAGAGGAACCCTTCATAGGACCTGAACCGTTCTGCGGGATAGGAGAACACACTATACGCGAAGAGTTCAGGAGACTGGAGGAAGAAACAAGGGCAAAAGCCTTTCTCAACCTCCAAGGTCTGAGGCAAGCAAAGAAACTCTTAGGAAATTACAACCAAAAGAGATTCAAAGCTTGTATCGGCCTTAACAAAAACAACCTAAGAATCCTAACAGGCCTCCTCACGGGGCACTGCAGACTCAAGGAGCACCTGAGGAAAATGAGCACATCGGAGGACGGGCTCTGCAGATTCTGCAGTGAAACCGCCGAAACTCCAGACCACATACTGGAATCCTGTGGGGCACTGGCCCACAAAAGGATGAAATATTTGGGCAGGCACCAAATAACAGACAAGGACATACAAACCATGGACCCACAGCTCATTCTCCGATTCATCAAAGAAACTGGACTGGACGCTGTGCTCTAGGGAGTGTGACCTGCCAAGGATAAATCAGAGCCATACCTCGACACGCTTCACAAAGAAGTATCTAGAGAGGGCATGGACCTCTCCGAGGCACAAGCAAGGGGACACAATAGACCAATAGGTCGCAGTGTAATATACCCTAACCAAATATTATTATTATTATACACTGTTGTTTTAAGGACAGCCATGCATGAAGGTCGCCTCATCGTTCTTGCCCCGATGCCCATCCGCATATTCCTATACACATTAAAAAAAAGTGATGCGTTTTTTACTATGGGAGGGGGAGGTCTATCTCGCCCCGTTTAGGAGGTAGGGTCAATTTTAGAAAAAAAAACTAAAATTGAAAAAAAAACTTACAATAAAGAACTATACCGGTTTTGAAAGCCAGAAATCTGTTCTATAATCCGAAGTTTAAATTGAATTATTTATGTCAATAGTTTTTGAAATATTCGCTTGCAAACTCGAAATTTTGTTTAAAAAAATGAAAAAAAAAGTTTAGACCAATTTTTTCCAAAATTGTGAAATGAAGTGCTTAATTTGCTTTTTGTGGCCAATGTTACTATCAATTCTGAATCGATCACAAAAAACCAAATGGTTTTATGTCTTCCAGTTTTTGAGAAAATTTAAAATTACCAAAACTACGTTTTTTTGAGATTTTTCAAGCATTTTCAAGTAACTTCAAGCATTTTCAAGTAACTTCAAGCATGTCCAAGTAACTTCAAGTATGTTCAAGCATTATCAGGTGCATAACATGCACAGCAATGTTGTTGTTGATAACTTCAAGTAACTTCAGGTATTTTCAAGCATTTTCAAGTAACTTTAAGCATTTTCAAATAACTTCATGATATAAAATTTTTCCGTTCCGATTGGCAGATTATTGCCTCACACGGTAATGTTGTTGTTGTTGTTGTTGTTGTTGTTGTTGTTGTTGTTGTTGTTGTTGTTGTTGTTGTTGTTGTTGTTGTTGTTGTTGTTGTTGTTGTTGTTGTAATTTCATCCAATTCGCTTCATTTTACCTGCTGTAATTCATAATGTGTGTTATATATGTGGATAATTTTTGTATTGTGCACTTCTATGTATTGCCCCCTACCCAAATATATATAGTGTTGGCACATCTATGTGACGTATAATAGCAAAAAAGGGGGAAACACGTTATAGGCAACTTCGTATTAATATATAGATATTGATTCTGTAAAGTTTGGTCAAATTCGGTCAACAAAATTTGCCTTGCAATCTGTTTGTTACTAAAATAAAAACATTTATTTCTTTATATTAGGCACAGCAACGCACGCCGGGTACCCGCTATTTTATTACAAATAAGATATACATAAGAAACTCTATTTCATTGTTATTCCCTCGCAATATAGAAATGTCAAACAATATTGTACCCACTGATCTCGTCAGTGGGTTAGCTACGAGTATGACGTTAAAAAACTCCGCAACCATTCATACTTGTTCTCTCATAAGAGATAAATAGTAAAAAGGTAGTAAATTTATTTGGAAAGTAAAAATTAAAAGAAGTTTACGCGAATAATAAAATTGAGACTCGCTTTCGTGAAAATACGTAAAAAACACATTTTGTTTCACCAAAAATCAGCTGTTTCGCCAAAGGCTGGTAGTAAGGGCGTCTATAGATGAGTTTGTGTATGATTCCAGTTTTATTCGTAGCAGATATTTTCTTGGATTCAACAACGATTAACGATAGACGAAACGATTGTGGTAGAGTTACATATGGCAAATTGACCACGCACTATGCAGTATCCTTTTTCTTTTGATTAAAAATAACACCTGTTGGTGGATGTCCCTTTATACAAGGTGGCGCAAAAATAACTTTCCGATGTTTTTTGGCTGTAATTTAAATTATTGCTCAAATAAATAGTCACCAATATTCCGCGTTCTGGAGCAGTGTAGCGTAACATTGTTTATTAACGTGTATTTCGCATGTGTTTACTACACAAATGTCAAAACAGAACTGACATTAGGGGCCAATCGCAAAATTTATAGCATTTTTCTGATAGGAGGATTACTTTTGCGCCACCTTGTATAAGCGATGTGTTTATTTTTTTTTTTTTTTTTATAAGTTTATTTGGCATTAATTTGCCATTTAAAAAAAATTCATTACAAACTTAACATTACGCCTTAGATATTAAATAAAACTATTTTTTACATAATCCACCAACTGTCTCTTGAATCTTAACAAATTTTGTTCATTTTTTAAATAAATTGGTAGGCTATTATATATATTCAATCCTCTGTGTAGAATCATATTTTTTGTCCTTAAATTTCTAAACCGAGGCAACCTAAAGTCCCCCGCATTACGTAACGCAAAAGGTTGCAAATCACTAACATAAGACAGATATTCATTTAAATAGTTAGGTAATAACTCGAATTTGATTTTAAATACAAATATGATCACATTGTACATAATTCTTTGGTTTACACTCATCCAAGACAATTTAGACAACATTTCTCTGATTGAAGTTAATCTATTACACATTAGAACAATTCTCATTGCCCTATTTTGGAGCTTTTGTAATCTACTCAACATAAGATTGTTACACATAAACAAAATACTTGAGCAATACTCAAAATGAGGTTTAATCATTGTATTGTATACATTAATTGTTGTTTTTAGCGACATTTTTTTCCTAATTCTACCCAAGAAGTAAATTTTTTTCGCTATCTTTTTACAAACATAATTTATATGAACATCAAGAAATAATCTGTCGTCTATTAAAACACCTAAATATTTAATTTCAGAGACTGTCTCAATGTTCTGATTGTTTATGCTGATGTTTTTGACAGTACTACCATTTAAAATCATAGCTTTGGTTTTGTTTATATTCAATTTTAACATGTTTCTGTCAAACCAATCTTGCAAGCTATCTAGATCTGAATTAATTTTATCTATACAATCATTAACATTACAACCAGAAATAAACAATAACGCGTCATCAGCAAACAGCACCATTTTTGAAAAACGAACAGCACTTTCCATATCATTGAGGTACACCAAAAACAGCAACACACCAAGCAAAGATCCTTGTGGGACACCATGAAGTACAGGAACAGGGTTTGAAAGAACATCGTTAACTTTTGTTTTTTGGGTTCTGTTTTCAACATATGATTTAAACCAATTAAGCGCCGTATTTCTCACACCATACATTTTAAGTTTATCTATTAATATTAATTTGTCCACAGTTTCAAATGCTCTTTTTAAGTCTAGAAACACGGCCACAACCACTTTCTTGTCATGAATGTCAATTTTCCACTTAGTGATCACTAAATTCAGAAGGGATTCACAATTATGGTTTTTTCTTTCTGGTTTCTCATTTTATTGGAATAGGATTCTGATAATCTTTAAGATTGCATTAAGGTCAAGAGCCTATGTAGAACAATGGACATTTACAGGGTGGCAGATCAATTGTGTTACAATAAGAAATTCAAATAACTTTTTTTTTAATCAATGTATTTAATTTTTTTTCCATTGTATAGAAAATTCAATTTTTTTTATATCATCCACGCATATGCGACATTTGATCAGAAAATTATTCATTTCGGCCTGAAGGGTTGAAGTCGGGATCGCCTCAATTATTGTTTTAATGGACTGCTCCAATTCAGTCAAATTGCTTGGTTTCATTTTGTACACCTCCTGCTTGATATAACCATACAAAAAAGGCTGGTGTAGTCAGGTCAGGTGACCTTGGGGGCCAGCGGAAAGTTAAGTTTCTGTATATTTATTTGTTTGGGAATTTTCGTTAGAGCTCCGCCATAACCGATCGGGCTATGTGTGCAGTTGCTCCATCTTGCTGGAACCAAATGATTTTGAAACGGATACTTCTTCGGCGCAGTTCTGGATAAAAAAAACTCCTTCAACATCTTTAAATAAAGGTCCCCATTGACATTTACTGTTACACCGTTTTCTTCAAATAAGTTTGGCCCCACAATGCACCTTGATGAAACTGCGCACTACACAGTGAATCGTTCTGGGTAGCAGTACCGTCTCATGCAGTATTTCTGGAGTAGATTCACTCCATATACGGCAATGTTTCTATTTTTTACATTGCCGTTTAGATCAAAATGGGCCTTATCAGACATAAACAAGCAATCTATCAAGCTGTTGTCTTTTCAATCATTTTTTGACCAAATTCTAGGCGAATAGGCAAATCCAGAGGGTTTAACTTGCTTGTAATTCGGACTTTGTACGGAAACAAGTTTAAGTCATTATGAATTGTCCGTTGTAATGACCGTCTGCTAACTCCAATTTGCGCCGATAAGTTTCGAGTCGAAACGCTTGGATTTGCGTGAATTGACGATGCTACAGCCGCAATTGTGTCTTGAACCCAAACATGAAGATCTCGATGGTACGGTCTTTGTGCGATGGCTCGAGATTCGGCAAACATACTTACCAGCCTCATAATGGTCCATCTACTCGGGGGAGTGCCGCCAAACTCTAGCCTAAATTCAATTTGGACGGAAATGAAGGACTGCAAGGCATTATGCCGCTGCACTTTCCAAATACTCTTTTCGGTATCCCAAGCAGTCATTTTAATAAATCTAAATAGTAACATGCAAAAAAATAATAAGCCGATTACTCACACAGAAAAAAAGTTATTACGTTTTGTTTTTGTAGACCTGTATTTCGAAAACCAATAAAAAATTACCAACGTCACTTATATTTTTTATCAAAACATTAATTTTAATTTAACCCATGTACGGTCGTAAATTGATTTAAATAAAACATTAACCGCATTCCCAAATTACTTTTATTTACGTGTTTAAAATTTAATTAAAAAAATAAAATACTTTGTATGACAAAAAGCATTCAACAGCGGACATTTTTAATGTGGGAAAATTACCGTGCAACTTTGCAGAACTTCAGCACCATTATTAACAAATTAAATTTCTACACACTTGATGTAAATATCGAAGCGTGAGTAATCCTCACTGAAATTCATATCATAAAAAACAATAAACTGGGAATAATAAAAGACTTTTGTGCTAAAGACTGTGTCTTAAAAATAAGGTTTCCTTTGCCAAAATATCGCGAGTAACCCGTATCCACAAAGTTAATACCCCTATTTTGGGTTACTAAAAACAAATTCATATTAAGATTCGTATGTATATTAGTTACTTACACACAGCTCGTAAAGTATTAGATACTATATTTCGAATGAAGAACGTATTAAACGAAGACTGCTTCTTAATTGGCTTGCAAGGTTGAACAAGGACATTAACAAACATGGCTAAGTGCAAAACTGAATTAAGCTATTTCAAGAAAGAGCTGGTTGGAGAAGCTGGTCCAGAGCCTTCTTTCTGTACAGCACTATCGTCTGGCGATATAGTTTAGGCGATGGATGTGCTTCGCATTAGCATAAAATACCTCTATCGTTTTACGATATATGTATGTACGTTTGCTTTTTGTAGCACATAAAGCGGACAGTTCTATTGTCTTGGATATAAGGATTGTCACGATTGCTGTATCGCTATCGTCGTTTTTGGGCATTTTTAAATGGTGAGGGCCCAGGCCCTCAAAATTTGATTTTACTTTTGAGTGTCGACACTTGCTCACAAGAGCGAAATAAAAATCGCTCATAAAGATGTGACATAAAAAGGTCCAAATGAAATAAAGGCCCATATAAAGTGCGGCCTTATTTTCTCAAAAAATGGAATTAAAATCCGCCAGGCATTATTTCGAAGCTCACATAGAAATAAAGCCACATACGACCATGGAAATGAAGCCAAATGTCTGAATTGTTAATTTCAACATTCAGGTTGCGTATGGGCATCACAATATGGGTCATTGCTGGGCACTGTCTCATAGGAAAGCATGCAACAATCCTTGGCGTATATTCTTGCAGAAACTGCATGGGCGACGAGGAATAGGAGACCATAATCCACCTTCCATGTACATGTACATATCCACCACTGTCCCAGAAAAGGGAACTTCACTTGGGTGTTTTCTTCTAAAACGATCCAATACTGACATAAGAAGTCTCCGACGCTTGCTTACTTGTTTGGCGAGTAGGGGGAAAACCATTCCACACTCCACGCTATGTTGGTCAAAATGAGCCTCGGCAGACAGCCACATGAACCTAACCTAACATAGCTGAAATTATGACTAAAAATTCAGCTGTGCCCATTTTTAGCCCTCTGGTCCTATTCGCAACAAGTTTGCGCCGCATTTTGCATAAAGATCTTGGCCTACGTGCTTATAAGGTCGAGTTGACTAAAAAATAAAGCCAGTAGACCACGCATAACGCCGTATACTTACACTGATTGGGTGTTGAAAATGAATGAACAACATCATGATTTGTTTCACAAGATTACCTTTTTTCCATTTACTCGTATGTATGGGTACGTAAACAAACAAAACTGTCAAATCGGGGGATCCAAAAACCCAAGAGAAAAAGTAGTTCATCCACAATGAGTGAAAACTTGGTGCGGTTTTTGGGCTGGCCGTACTATTTTTTTCAAAATTGGTGCTAGTGTGACCGTTTCAGTCAATGGATTGCCTTACCGAACGATGTTGATTGAATTTTTGTTTGCCTGAAATTGATGCTATGGACGCAAATGACCGACTTCACTACACGTCAGATAGCTGGTGAAAAATGACTCTATTGCGTGACTAATTTCCTAGACGTGTGATTTCTCAATGCGTCCCGAAACAGCGCTTGTCGTAAAAGTCGACTAAGGGTGGAAATCAAATCTAGGCACTTTTAACATCCAGGTGAGCCCAGCGCACATTTAACATCTTAAAGCTGCCCCATAATTGTGCATGCAAATCCGTGGGTTGATATGACTGGAGATCACCGGTGTTCGAAAAGGTCGATCAAACAAGATTGAATCAACAAGATTTCAACGTGTCGAAATCGTAGAAAAGAAGCAGGCCTAATAAAATGCCATTGTAAATTTAAAATGATTTTGAGAGTTTTCTTTTTAAATTATTTGCAGCTTCACGTGGTAGCAATATTGTAAGAGTAAGTAAGTAAGTGAGTGCTGTAAACCTAAGCTCCTTATCATTGAAGCGCCTTCTCATTTTTCTTAGAAAAACGAGTAAATTCCCACAGTAAAATGTGGTGTGTCTGCCTGGCAGTACAATGGACCAGTATTGAGTCTGAGTGCTCCAGTGCAGAAAGTTTCACACATCCCGACAAAAAAAAAAAAAAAAAAAAAAAAATATTGTAAGAAATATGGTTGTTCATTCAAAACAACGCAAAGGAAATTGATGTAAACAAAACCAAAAACGGGAAAATTGTGAGATACCACATACAAAATTACATTCGTTACCACGTTAAGTGGACGGCTGGAGTTACAGCGCTGTTTCACGGTTCCACTGGAATTCGTAAGGTTATTCATTCAAAACAACATAAAGGAAATTGACGGAAAACAAAAATTAAAACGAGGAAAAATTGTGTGGTATCACATAAAAATCGTGGGATTAATTACCTACACTTAAGTCTAATTGGAAATAAGGGTATTTTAGGAGGTCTAGGAAGTGTGCTAGGGTCTGAAGGGAGGTTTTGAGTCTATCTTTGCTTAAGGGGGCGTCGAAACGGTTGTGTACACTATTAGTTAAACCTAGCATATGGGTCTACAATCGACGCACTATACCGACAGAAAAGTAGACTGCTCTCGACGCTTAAACGGCTGTACAGGCAATTTACTGATCGCGACGACCCGGAGGTAAGGATGCTGAAGTCAGAGATCCGAATCCTGATACAGCTGATAAAAGAAAATTACAGAAAATCTGTAAGTCTGTATTGGGGCAATAAAATTCGGGCTATTAAAACCTGTATTCCGAATATGTTCCCACAGATAAATAAGTTGTTCAGGAGGAAATATCACAATGATATTCCTTGTGTTCGAATCTCCCAGACAGCAGAGAACAGACAGACAGTACTGACTGCTGGAATAAGTCCAGAAAGTGTCGCTTCAAACGACGATTTTTTCGTGGTCGAGGACCCACAGGAGAAAGTGGATTTGCTGGGCGCTTGTTTCGAGGCCGTGTATACGGTGAACAATCCTGTTCGCCGTAACCACGATGTTTTGTATGATTTTGTGTTAAATTTGTAGTATTTTATTCGTTTGTGAACTGTATAATGTAAAGTTTTATCCCTTAGATTAAAAAATAAATATGTCTGTACAAATGGTTTTTTTTTTGTTTTATTTTGTTACCAATATCCAATTAGGTGTACACGCTGTCAAGTCCAAAGGCAAAAGAGACCAAGTTTTATGTTAAGCAAACTGATAACCCCAACATCCCCTTCACCTGATGCTGCCGCCCTGATGCTCTTTTAAAAAGCTGATCTAAGTATATTTTTCTCCTTTTTCTTTTTTTCTTTTGCATTTTACTATCAAAAAACAAAAATCTTAAACTCTATTATTATTTACTTTTGGAAGTTCTCATTATGTATGTGACTGTTAATATTACTCAATCTCATAACATCTCTTAACAATTGTTAATTAGTGTTGCCAATTTAATTTTTAGTATAAAAAAAAATATTTTTTCTTGGTAAAATTTTACTTAATTTACTTATCATTTATAATTTTGTTATTACATTTCTTGCGTTGCTCATAGTAGAATGAATTTAACTCACGAATATAATGATGTTATTTTGGATATTTCTTCCTCTTTTCTCCTATTTAACTTTGATTGTTTTGACATGTGTGGGGTGGATTTCTGTCGAGAGCCTTGTGACGATGTTTTCTCAAAATGGTTTTTGGAATAGATCCTGACAAAATAAGATGTGTTCTCAATGTTATGTGCAATTTTTATAACGGTTTTAATATTTGTCACTTGAACGCTGGAAGCCTTAAGTCAAAGTACACTGTGCTTTATCAAATGTTTGGTGCATCGAAAATGGACGCTGTTATGGTTTCGGAATCCTGGTTGAATCCTGATATTTCATCCAATCTTGTTTCATTTCCCGGGTTCTCTTTGTATCGCAACGACCGTAAAAATAGAATTGGTGGGGGTGTCTGTATGTTTATCAAGGACACTTTATTAACAAAGCATGTATTTTCATCTACAATCTCAGCTTTAGAATTTCTTTGTATTGAAGTTAGAAATGAATTTGAAAAGTCCCTATTGATCACTGTATACTGTCCACCATGCAAGTTTAAAGAAGAACATTTAAAAGAGTTTGAAGACACATTAATTAGACTTAGCGCAATTTACAGCAATATTTTAATTGGGGGTGACTTTAATGTAAATTTCTTAGAGAAAAATGGAACCACTCAACTGTTTCAATATTTTTGTGACAAATTCGGTCTCTTTGTTGTTAACAAACGCTGGCCAACTTGTTTCCAATCAGTAAGGAATCCGTCATTAATCGACATGTTCCTAACGAACTCAATGGATCAAGTAATAGGAAATGATCAGTTGAGATTAACATCGGATTTTATACACGATCTTATTTACTGTTCATATAACTTTAATATTAGAAGAGATCATGTAAAAACATTCAGTTTTAGGTCATTTCGCAATGTTGATTTATTGAATATCCAACAAAGTATAGAGGGAATTGGGTTAGGTAATATCTGCAATTTTGTAGACATTGACATGAAAGTCTCTGTTTTAACTGACATAATCAATGAACTTTACCAAACCTATGTTCCTGTAGTGACAAAATTCGTAAAGCCTCAAAGTTGCCCATGGTTCAATAGCCAAATAAAAACATTGATTCAAGAAAGGGAGCATTTTTTCAGAAAGTTTAAGCGAAACTCAACGGTATATAATAGATGTCAATACATTTATGCCCGAAACAAAGTTACCTCCCTGATTCGCTATACTAAACGTATGTATTATCTTAAGCGTCTTGACCCTAAGTTAAACACAAAAATCCTTTGGAAAAACCTGAAAAATGTTGGTGTGATCGAGAGTGAAATACCAAAATGCAATTATAGTCCTTTAGAAATGGGCTCAGTTCTTGTCCCAAAATCGACCTTTGCGGTGCCGTTTGAATTTGGAGATGATTATTCACCAGTATGCTTTGCATTTAGGTGTGTTAACAGCTTAGATGTTGAATTGGCGATTCGCTCGGTTAAATCCAATACTATTGGACCCGACCACCTATCACCTAAGTTCATTAAATTAATTCTTCCTGTTCTTCTTCCCTGTCTAGTACATATTTTCAATTTTTGTATATACAGTTGTCAGTTTCCCGAAAAATGGAAATATGCCAAAATTATTCCAATTCCGAAAAAATCAAATCCTACAGATCCTTCGCAGTTTAGGCCCATCAGTTTACTGCCATTTCTATCAAAAGTTTTTGAAAAGTTACTCGCCCAACAGATTCAAGAAGACCTCGATAGATATAATAAACTTTCAAAGTGGCAATCGGGGTTTCGAAGGAAGCATAGCTGTGAATCTGCAGTATTAAAGGTAACCAACGACTTAAGGACAGCTATAGATCGTGACGAAATCAGTGTGATGGTAATGCTAGATTTCTCAAAGGCATTTGACTGCATAGATCATTCAATTTTATTAAAAAAACTTAAAACCAATTTTCAATTTTCCAGGTCTGCTCTTGAACTGGTTTCCAATTACTTAAGAAACCGTTTTCAAACTGTAGAAACTGAGAAAGGAATCTCCAGTCCGTTTCTTGTTAATTCAGGTGTTCCGCAAGGGTCGGTTTTGGGACCCCTTCTTTTCTGCGTCTTTGTAAATGATCTGCCTGATATAGTTATTAATAGTAATGTTCATATTTACGCAGACGATGTAATTATTTATTTGTCTAGAAGGCCTGGGTTAATCGAGGACTGTGTGGCTAGAGTTAATGAAGACCTACTACATATTCAGAATTGGTCTGATATCAACAAAATACGTCTAAACCCACTAAAATCTTCTGGTATGGTGCTCTCAAGAAGTGAAATATCTTTACTAGATTGTCCTACTCTTGATCTCAATGGTATAACTTTACCCTATGTACAAAGTGTTAAATATCTAGGTTTTATTATTAATAGGACATTGAGTTGTTGTGATGCTACTTCAGATTCCATAAGAAAAGTCTATGGTGGATTACGAAGTCTTAGGTCATCTTCGAGCTTATTGCTTCCAAATATGAAATTGCATCTTGTTAAATCCTTGTTACTACCATTTTTTTCTTATAATTGTTTAGTTTATCCCTGTCTAGATTCTGATTGTAAACGCAAAATCAATGTCGCATTTAATGACTGCTTGAGGTACATTTACAACATACCACGGCATATGAGTGTTTCTAGGTATAAAATGACACTGTTAGGAATGAGCTTGGATGATTATTTCGAATTCAGATCAATTCTTAAACTCCATTCCATAATTCATAATCATTGTCCTGAGTATTTGTATCAATATTTAACTTTTTTACCCACGCCTAGAGGTCTAAAGCTATTGATACCACGATTTGCACATACAGTAGGAGAGCGATCTTATTTTGTAAGCGCGATTCGTCTGTGGAATAATCTTCCACATCGATTGCAAAGAACAGTTTCGTCGAGGGTATTTCGGAAGAATCTTTACAACCACATGTCACAACAATAGTTTTTCTTAGGAATGATAAATGAACATCTTATTTTTATTTAATAGTCTAATTCATTCTATCTAATACAATTATACCTACCTATTATTTTATAAAAAACTACGTAACTAAATACCATTTTCCATCTATTTACACAACAATTTGTAATTTAAATTTTGATACTTATTATAAGATTCAATATCTTGAAGTACTATGTAATAACTTTAATTCGAAATAAATAAATGAAATAAAAATGAAAAATAAATGAAATAAATGAAACTGATTTAGCATTAGACTAGCAAACAAAAAATAGAAAATATAAGAGAGGATTATTACGTTAGCTTACAGTATTGTAGAGAGATTTTTTTGTTTAATAGGTCTCCAATAACATAGGGTATTTGTGGACCTTGTTTGGCATTACATAAGAAAAAAAATAAACATAAATAGTTTTATAATTTGAATACAAAACATTTAGCCCCCCCTGGAAGACTCCGGTCTTTCAGAAAACGGCAAGGGTGCCACTTTAACAATGGGCCGGACATAATCTCCATTCTTGCAACGAACAGTGACAACACGGGACCTTTCGTCTTTTCCAGGATGCACATCTATGACTCGACCCAGAATCCATTTTGAGGGTGGAAGATTCGGTTCCTTCAGCAACACCATGTCGTTTTTCTGTAGATTTCGTTGAATCGTCTGCCATTTGGGTCGGTTCTGTAACGAGGTCAAATATTCTTTGTGCCACTGCTTCCAGAATCCTTGCATTAGAGTCTGTAAGAGATACCAGTTAGAGCTTATCGAAATGTTTTAAATCAGGTTGAGGAATGGCACAATATGATTCTCCAATCATGAAATGAGACGGAGTAAGTGCAATTGGTTCAAAATCAGATGTCTGCCACATGGGGCGCGAATTAAGCACACATTCGATTTTGGCAAGGAGAGTATACATCTCCTCATAAGTTAATATGTGATCGCCGATAACACGTTTAATATGCTGCTTCACGGATTTTACACCCGCCTCCCATAGTCCAACAAAATGGGGTGCGGAAGGTGGTATGAATTTCCAATCTATGGCGTCCTTTTAGAGATGGTCTGCTATGATGTTGTTTCGTTGTTGATTCATCAACAGCTCATGTATTTCGCCGATTAGCCGTTTAGCACCATGAAAGTTGGTCGCATTATCACTCCAGATCTCGGCGGGTTTTCCACGACGCGATACAAAGCGATCTAAGGCCAAAAGAAAGGCATGGGATGACAAATCACCGACAAGTTCAATATGAACTCCCTTCGTCACAAAACAAACAAACAGTGATATGTAACCCTTGACAAATTTAGGGTTTCTATCGCGAGCTAAACGTAGGTTGATAGGACCGGCATAGTCACAGCCAACCTTACTGAATGGCCTTGAGAACCGAACCCTTTCGATTAGTAGATTTCCCATCAATTGTTCGGAATTAGATTTTCGTTGCTTGAAGCAATTCATGCACTGATGAACTAACTTCCGGAGTACATTTCGGCAGCCGAAAATGTAATATTCTTGTTTTATTAAAGACACCATGAACGATACACCGGCATGCAAATAGTGTTTATGAGTATATTCCGTGATAAGTTTAGTGATAGGATGCGATTTACAAAGTATTATTGGGTGTTTTTCACTAAACGATAATTCAGAATTATGTAAACGTCCACCTACGCGAAGGACGTTCATATTATCAAGGAATGGGGCGAGTGATAAGAGTTTGTTTCGCGTAGGCAACGATTTGTTCCTTTTAAGCGTTTCGATTTCAAATGAAAATAAGGTTGTTTGAGCAGTTTTTACGAGACAAATTTTAGCATTGTTAAGTTCATGAATGGAAAGAGATCGCAGGTTGCGCGAATTAGAAGCCAGCCGAAGGTTTTTAAGAAAACGAAAGATGTATGCCACCACACGCACCGATTTCATCCAGTTTGACGATTTAAATACAATTTCTTCTAAGATTTTATTTTTATATATTTTTGATACGAATACCTGAACTTTGGTCGATTTCCTCTCTTCCAACTGTTCACGGGACAGGTTTTCCACCTTGAGACGAAATTCAGGCCATCTGCTCCGTGTCATCTGGAGCCAATCTGGGCCGTTCCACCAGATGTCAGTTGAAGCCAATTGAGATGGCGGCATTCCTCTTGAGGCCAAATCAGCTGGGTTCTGCGCAGATCGAACATGGTTCCAAGACTTCACCGAGATAGTTGATATGATCTCTGATGTTCTGTTCCCAATGAAAACCAACCATTTCTTGGGCGGTGCAGAAAGCCAGTGAAGGACAATGGTCGAATCCGTCCAAGCGAAGACCCGCATTTGTTTAATCTGTAAGGAGAGCTTGATCTTATTTATTAAACGAGTTAGTAAAAGAGCTCCACAGTGCTCAAGTCTTGGAAGAGAAAGCACTTTGATTGGAGCAACTCTGCTCTTAGCGGCGACTAATGAAATTGAAACGTTTCCATCTATATTTTCACCGCGGCAGTAAATCACAGCTGCGTAGGCATCCAATGTCGCATCCCAGAATGCGTGAAATTCGTAGTTCAGTTTATTTGTCCACATAATTCTCGGAATGAAAATTGATTCCACTAAGTGAAGCTCATCGCGAATAGTGATCCAGCGCTCAGCCAGTTCTTGGGGGACGTGATCATCCCATCCTACAGTCTCTCTCCATAGTTCCTGGAACAATATCTTTACTGCAACGAAGATTGGAGGAAGGAATCCGAGAGGATCAAAAATTCGAGATGCTTCAGATAGAATGCGACGTTTCGTGCACGATGTTGACTGGTCGAGGTTTACTTTATAAGAAAGGCAATCCTTGGATGGACACCATTGCAGCCCGAGAACCTTTACCGTCAGAGAGGTTTCGAAGGCGATAGGAGACAGCTCCCGTTGATCTTCAGGTAAGGATAGTAGAAGTGGCCAGCAATTAGTAGTCCATTTACGAAGATTGAATCCGGCAGATGACAACACCCTCACAAGCTCCTCCTGTAATGCGATGATATCATCAATCGTGTCAGCCCCTGTTACTAGATCATCTACGTAAAAATCATTCTCAATTATTGAAGAGGCGCGAGGGTATATTTTAGCTGAATCTAAGGCCAGTTGTTTTAGTGAGCGTTTTGCTAAAAACGAAGCAGCTGAAGTCCCGTAGGTTACAGTTAAAAGCCTAAAGTGTTTTATTGAAGATTTAGGATTTTCCCTCCAAAGAATCCGTTGAAAATTTGTATGGTTTGGTGAAATCCAAATTTGTCTATACATCTTCTCGATGTCCCCAGACATGATATATTTGTGACGACGAGAACGTAGACATATTGTAAAGATGTCCCGTTGAATTTCAGGACCAACGAGAAGGGATTCATTTAAGGAATCTGAGTCAAGCGATGATTTCGCGGAATCGTCAAATACTACCCTCATCTTAGTTGTGCTGCTGTCAGCCTTAAACACAGCGTGGTGAGGCAGATAGTAGGAGTTGGTTGCCGTATTAATTGGTTCTTCTGACGATATTTCTTCCATGTGACCCAATGCAATGTATTCACTTAAGAAATGCGTATATTGTATTTGGAGCTCAGGATCACGAAGAAATCTTTTTTCCATTGAATAAAGACGATTGAGTGCAACTCGGAATGAGTTATCAAATCTTAGACCAGAATTATTTTTGAATGGTAAACTAACAATGTATTTACCATCCTTGTGACGATGATGATTTTGGATAAAATGCTCTTCAGCCCTTTGTTCTTCAATAGATAAAGGTTGCTCATAATTGACCTCTTCCAGACGCCAAATACAAATACAAATATGAAGACAGCTCCCGGCTATAACCCATCCAAAGATTGTTAAAAAGGAATTAGGAACACCCGGCTTTGGTTTTGATGTTTTGAGAATAATGTTAAAAATGTTATCTGCTCCGATGAGCATATCGATTGGGCTTGGTTCATTGAATTTTGGATCTGCTAGGTCCAACGAAACAAATTGATTTGCTTTTAATTTAAACGAAAGTGGTGGAAGCATAGATGTTAATTTAGTAATTACATGAAATTCGATATCTATGAAATTCGAATTGAAGCGAGAGTGTATTTTCAATGAGACCAAACCATTGATAGTGCCAGAAGAAGTCGATGCAACTCCGACAATAGGAATACGAGATGATTTTTTGGGAAGCCCCAAGCGTTGGAGAGCCTTCTCCGTGATAAATGAGACTTGGGATCCCGAGTCGAGTATAATGCGGACGTTTTGAAAAAAGCCAACTTTATCGCGAACCTTTCCAACCGCGGTGGGAATAATGGTTCATAAATGAACATTGGATTCGAGAGAGTGATGGATGACAATAGAAGAAGTCGAGGGGTTCTGCGACGATGATTGTTCCTTTTCTGGTTGGTTGGTTGTGATAGGCAAAGCTTTTTGTGGATCATATACCAAGGAATGATGTCGAGAATGGCATGATTTGCACCGAAATTTAGACTGACATTTGTGGGATGCGTGCCCAACTCTAAGACAGTTGAAACAAATCGAGTTACTCTTAACGAATTCGCGGCGCGCGTTAGTATCAAGAGCGAGAAATGTCTTACAAAAGGGAAGTATATGATCTTCTTTACACTTTGGGCAACTGGGTTTTGTTTCTGCAAAATGAGAACGAATATTGTTTTGAACTTTATTTAATGTTTTTTGAGGGCGAGTGAACGAGCTACAGGATTCGAGGCAGCTGCAACGATTTTGTAGGAAAGTGAGTAATTCGTGGATGGTACAGTCATCCCGAGTTCCTACATTTTCTGCCCATGCCTGCTTGGTTTCAGTGTCTAGCTTTTGAAGAAGTAAATAAATCACCCACGGATCTCTTGAGTTCATTTGCAATGCGTTTAATCCACGAATTACTTCGTCAGCTCCGTTTGTAAGTTTTCGTAGAATTTCAAGATTTGGGTTAGGAGCCGATGGTAAAGACATGAAACTTTTAACGAAAGATTGGACTATTAAATGTTTTTTATCAAACCGCGATTCAAGTTTATCCCATGCTTCGAGATAGTTCTCCTCGGTACATGCAATGTGGTTTAAAAGATTGGCCGCTTCCCCACCCAAGAATGACTTCAAATATTGAAATTTTTGCGTAGCGGTCAGGGAGGGATTGCAATCGATTGTTCCCGTGAACAAATCTTTAAAAACTGGCCAGTCTTTATAGTTTCCAGGAAAAACTGGAATTACGAGCTTAGGTAAAACGACCGATTGACGAGAATTTGCATGTTCTAAATTTTGTAAAAATGCGCTCTGCTTTAATGTTCCATCACTAATCTTATCTGGGTGTCTGCGAATTGCACTCGAAAAAACCGAAAGAGCCTGACAATATTTTGTTTCATATTCTCCGTATTCAGGCTCAGGGTCTACGAAACCTTCATCATCATAGAATTCATATAAATTGTCTTGCTGCAAGATGAATTCAGCCCAAGACTCCCGTAGTCTCTGTAGTTGAATTTCTAGCATGTCAATAGGAGTGGACTCGTCGATACATTCCGAAAATGTAAATGCCCTAGTAATAGAACCCTTTGCGCGACCGCGTTTTTGTTTCACAATATTCATTTTAGCGGAGTAAATTTTGAATAAAAGCTCCAAATAGATAATGATGTTTGATTTGATAAATTACACGATATGTACACCCGAATGATGATTGATTGTTCTAATGTAAAGCACGTGGTTATTCAAAATGCAACAGTTTTAGCTAATTGTTCATGAGAATTTAACACCAATAGTGGTTAATTAATGCGGAAAACAGCGTTAGGGATTTTGCATAGTTTTTGTACGCTGGTTTATCAATGTGTTGATATTGAAATCATGCTATCAATAATTTTAATATAAAAGATGCTTATGCAATTAATGTCAAGGAAATCATGCCATGACACTTTTGTATCTTTTTTTTTTGTATCTTTAGTTTGCTTTATTCATCTACCGAGCTTAACTCTAACAGATTTCAGATATAATATATGGTGATATAATAATTAAAAGTATATAGTAGATATGGTACAATAAATTTTAAGTAACTATAGGAATTAATAAAATTAACTAGAAGCAAAAATTATATTATGATACATGAATATTTAAAATTACTGATTTAACTTTCTCTCTATCATCACATAAATCAATTTCTGTACAAACTGAATTGAATAAATTAATACATTTAGTAGTAGGCTCATTAAGACCATAATTGTAAATATGCCTAGGATTAAATAATAAATTTCTAGATCTGAGTATTCTTTCAGGTGCGTAAAACAAAAAATTCTTTAAAATATCAGGACACTTTATACGATAAGAAAACACATCATGAACAAACAGTATACATTGAACATTACGTCTTTTCTCAAGGGTATCTAACCCTATTAATGCACATCTAGTAGAATAAGAGGGTCTTTCATCAAGGTTCCATTTCAATTGAGCAATTACAAATCTTGTAAATGACTTTTGCACTCTTTCCAACCGATTTATGGAAGTCAAATAGTTTGGGCACCAAATAATGGAACAATATTCAAGAAAAGGACGAACAAGGGACATATAAACAGATTTAAGAGCATAAGGACTAGAGAATACGGCACATGATCGTTTGAGGAATCCAAGCATAGAGTTAGCTTTAGCAACAACATAGTCAATGTGAAGTGAAAATGAAATTTTAGTGTCAAAAATCACCCCAAGATCTTTAACTTCAGTTACGTTAGAAAGTGAAATTTCTGAAATGTTATATTGATAAATAACTGGAGACGAAATACGATAAACAGATAAGGAATGACATTTTGTAATATTCAGGGACAGCTGGTTTAGCTTGCACCAATTGACAATTGAGTTCAAATCGGATTGAAGCCTATTGCAATCGGAAATGCTTTTAACACGCAAAAATATTTTTAAATCGTCAGCATACATAAGGCAATGAGCATGCTGAAGTGTAGTTCGAATATCGTTGATAAAAATATTAAACAGTAGAGGTCCTAAGTGACTGCCTTGAGGAACACCCGATAAAACGTCAATAGGCCTCGATTGAGAAGAATCAATTTTAACAATTTGCTTCCTTTTTGTAAGGTAACTATAGATCCATTTAAGGAGGCTCGAATGAATACCAAATGATCTTAATTTTTCGATGAGAACATTGTGACAAACAGAGTCGAAGGCTTTCACAAAATCTGTAAATACAACATCAACCTGATAACCTAATTCTACGGAATCGAAGAGGTATTTACTGAAAAGCATTAGGTTAGTCACTGTAGATCTACCAGATACAAAGCCGTGCTGGTGTGGAGTGATTTGTTCTTTGAATGAGAAATTGAGTTTGGTTGTCACAATGGACTCAAAAAGTTTTGGAATGGCAGAAAGTTTTGATATACCACGATAATTTTTTACTTTTTGCTTTGAGCCAGCTTTGAATATGGGGGTTATGAATGACGTTTTCCATTCATCCAAGAATGTGCCAGTAGATAGAGATAAATTATAAAGAAGTTTTAATGGGAAGGATAACGACGATTTGCAGCTCTTTAGTACCTCAAAAGGAATTCTGTCAGGACCAGCACTTTGACAAGAGTCTAATGATTGTATGCCCTGCAAAACATCATCAGTGGAAAAGTTTAATGATCCTAAACAAGAGTTAAATCCATAAATAGGATCTACTTGAGACCAACAAACATTAGAGTGATCGACATATACCGATTGGAAAAACTTTGCAAAGAGCTCACATGTTGAATCGATGCTACTAGAAACTTCACCATCAAATTCCATGTTATGGAGAGTGACATATTCTTTTTTTTTACTTTTCAGAAATGTCCAAAAACCTCTTGGATCTTTAGTTATTTTAGACTCAATGTTCATTATGTACTGTTTGTATAGAAATTTGTTTAAAAATTCATATTCACGGCGTAGCTGTGAGAAACGTTTTTTGTCCACTTCAAGGTTTGACTTTTTAAATTGTTTAAAAGACTTGTTTTTAGCCGTCTTCAAATTAGTCAAACGATGATTTTGCCATGGCAGTTTAAAAGTTTGTCTATTCCTACATTTGGGAACATACATAACAAAACCATTCTGTAATATATTTAAAAATATTTGATTTACATCAGCAAGTTGCAATCCTGAAAAAATACTTGACCAATCAAATGAGGAAAGATATAGATTTAGGGCGGTGTAATTTGCTTTCGAATAATTGTATTTAATAGCATTGTTATTGCAGTGGATTAAATCCGTAGACACTATGTAACACATTTAATGCAGCCACAATTTGCTATGCATTCGATTGACGACGCAATTAATTTAATTGATCGCACACTGATCACGAGATAAATCCGGCTCACTAAGGACCAAAATGTTTTGTATGATTTTGTGTTAAATTTGTAGTATTTTATTCGTTTGTGAACTGTATAATGTAAAGTTTTATCCCTTAGATTAAAAAATAAATGTGTCTGTACAAATGGTTTTTTTTTGTTTTATTTTGTTACCAATATCCAATTGTACACCTAATTGGTGTCAAGTCCAAAAGCAAAAGAGACCAAGTTTTATGTTAAGCAAACTGATTTAGCATTAGACTAGCACACAAAAAATAGAAAATATAAGAGAGGATTATTACGTTAGCTTACAGTATTGTAGAGAAATTTTTTTGTTTAATAGGTCTCCAATAACATAGGGTATTTGTGGACCTTGTTTGGCATTACATAAGAAAAAAAATAAACATAAATAGTTTTATAATTTGAATACAAAACACACGACATTGAGAATAGGGCTCTGGTGAGCCACTTCTATCTGCGCACCGAACTTGAGAATTGGCGATCTGAGAATAACGGATTCACCGTGTTCACTGATGAAAGCCATGCTTATGCAGTTGTCGCCAATGGCCGAGATGCATCGCACTGTGGCGACGGTGTAGAGGTTAGTAGAGGTTAGTGTGTTGGCTTGTGACCCGTGCGGTGCAGGTTCAATCCCCATGGGGAACAACAACATACGCCACCCATTCTCATGCCTCTACACCAAAAGGAGGATTTCTGCCTGGTAGTACAATGGACCGTTACCGAGTCTGAGTGCTCTGCGATTTGGATTTGCATTTTATATAAAAAAAAAAAAAAAATAAAAAAAAAAAAAAAAAACCTTAGGTGGACAAGTGCAGACATGCAACGAGGCTTGGTGTCTATACATCTGTATACTTCTTACTTATAGACTTCTGCAGAAGCTGCTTGGATGAGGAGGAGGAGGCTTTTCTCTACCTTCTCTGCACATGTCCTGCTCTCTCTCAAGGGCCAAAACTCTATTTGCGATCTTTCTTATATAATGATCTCATAAATATTGACATTAAAAGTCTTCCAAGTTTTTTTACAAGCTCCAACTGGTTTAACTAGTAGGAAGAAGATAGATTCATGTGGTATCACAATGCACCTTTTATTGGTCTAACTGTGTCGGCTTCTGCCACTGAAACCTAACCTAACCTAGCTGAAGGGTCATATGCAAATATTGCAGATTCACAATTGTTTAAATTCGGAAAGTCGTGGATGGAATCATTGTACAGGATTGGTCCGAGAATTTCATTGATATTTTTGTCAATCACATTTTTTTGGTTGACTTAATTCTCCGGAATCGTTCTTTCACAATATCACACATTGATACAAGTCAATTATCAATTGTCAATAGACACTCGCAAAAGGGGTCAATATCAGGGCTCTTACTTGCGAAACATAGCCGCAATTATGCGAAAACGTGATGAAAAATTACATCAAAAGAATAACTAGTTGCAGCCAGAGCCGAGGTGGATATTTGGCAGATATTGTATTCCATTGCTAGCCTCAGAGTTTGTACTGTAGATTACAATAAAAATTATGCCCTTTTTTTATTTAAAAAAGCCTTGTTTTTCTATTAATTTTAAATGACACCTCTTGTTGGATGAGCCGTTAGGTTTTTGTAATTCTGTTGTTGACGTCAATGATGCATATAATGCGATTATATTAAATTGTAATTATCATTTATCCGCAACTCTGTACTGATCAGCCCAGTTATTACAGGTCAACTATTGCAAATGGCTGTCTTATTGCTGAATCATGTACAGCAAGATGGCACATTGCTTACTGCATGTCAATTTTTGATGCAAGTTGTCGCTATTTGTATTCTTGATGCATCGATTGTAGTAAAACAGAACAATTTGGTACAACTTTTCCCGCTTGACGTTTACTGCTGGCAAATTCTATGACAATACCTTATATCTTAGTCTGTTGGGTCGTTCAGTGATATTTACGCATACTGAATGAAGGAAATTTCTTACTGCACATGTGTGTCATGTGCGTTGATGCATGCACTGCTGCGTGCGTCCCTGCTGCACATGTGTTTCAGCCATTATGGTCCAACAAATTTAAATAGTTTTCAGCAAGTAATTTACCGACGTCCATCTTCCATGAACTCAGGTGGCTGCTTTCATTTGCTTAAAGCATAAAATACACTTGTGTTGCGGTCCCGAAAAATTAATTAAAAGCTTTACTAAAGTACTGCTTAGCCGTGAACTTCTAGCATGTAGTAGATTACAGGGTGGCTTCATGAATAAGCAACAAATGTATCTAAAATATTGTTTTCAAGTTTATATAAAGCCGACTTAAAAGTTCAATAAAAGGTCGGCTCGTAGTTCCAAATCAGTTCGAAGGCTCAAACAGTTTCATTGATTTGTACAAAAGCGCTCTGTTGTATATCACCAACTCAACATCAGTTACTCGTATAAGTTTGACTTTGAATGTTCCTCTAATTATCTTGCGACGCTAGAAAAGCTAAGAGACGATTTTATTATTGTTTTTATCACATGACATGGGCCTTGCCGCCCCCAGCAACGGTAATTTCACAATACCTCAATCGAAACAGAAATAGTCATCTAACGTTAGGTGGTAATTCTCTGCCTAACTTGGGTCTAAATTGTTAGTAACGCATTCGAGACACGTACTTTTGTAAACGTCAAATCGATTATGACCAACTACATGCGAACGAATCAATTACCCAACCTTAAACTTCGCGTGTGGTCGATTAACCGTGCCAACAATAAACTAAAAAAACTTTTTTTTTTTCCAATTATAGCCATCAGGATGGCGAAAGATCCGCAACATTGTTCAGTGGACGCCGTTTTTCCAGACATACAAAAAACAACGATACCCATGGGTACAGCTAGCTGGTCATCAAGGGAACTTCAAAGCGGGGCCAGAACAAGGAACCGTTTTAAAGAAACTGTGTCCCAAAGAAGAGGACTGCTTTCAGGTATTAATGCGTGATGTGCTGCGTCCATATGTGCCGGAGTACAAGGGTCAGGTGACCAGTGAGGATGGAGAATGTAAGTTTAAAAAAATGAAAATAAGCATTGTGATAAAAGTGGGCTTTTTTGCAGTGTATCTTCAACTTCAGGATCTACTCAGTGACTTCTATCAGCCATGTGTGATGGACTGCAAAATCGGTGTACGTACATATTTGGAAGAGGAACTTTCCAAGGCTAAAGAGAAGCCAAAACTTCGCAAAGATATGTACGAGAAGATGATACAAATCGACCCGGAAGCACCTAATGATGAGGAGCACAAAGCAAAGGGTGTCACGAAACCACGGTACATGGTTTGGCGGGAAACTATTTCGAGTACGGCAACACTGGGTTTTCGAATTGAGGCAAGTTTTATGACCTTTTATGTGACTTTGATAGAAGTATAAGCAGACTGTAGTTATGTGGACCCTAGGTGCAGCATTCTTTATTGATCTGAGTCTTGATTAGTATTTTCCAGTACAGGGACGGGCCAAGAATATCAGTGCAGCGCCCTCCCAAAAATAACACTTATCGTAAAAGGGCGACTAAGGGGAGAAATCACATCCAGGCAATTTAACATCCAGGTGAGCCAAGCGATGCATTAAACATCTTGAAATTCTCTTGACACTGTGCATGTAAATCCGTGAGTTGACACGGCTGGCGATCACCGGTGTCTGCTGAAAAGGACGATCGAACAAAATTCAATAACAGAAGCATTTAGATAGGTCTTGAAATCTTAAAAAGAGGCAGACGCAAATGCAATAACAAGAGCATTTAATTGACCTCAGTAATGAAGTGATCTGAAACCAGGAAGCCTGCCGATGTTTTTTCGAAGCGGCGGACCAGTAGGCCTGCTATAAAGGAGGAGAACTTCGATACCTTTAATTCTGATCATAACCTCGCTGGCCGTTAAGGAATAAAAGAGGTCTTGATTAGTATTGGTTTTTAAATGACTAGACGCCCAGCGGCATGCTACCGGGACAATATCAAATCCCCGGCTTAAACTACGTCGAATCCGAAATTCCTGTATGATTGCGTCACAACTACAAGGCTTATTCATAAGAGTCGTAGGATACTTTTCGTGCAATAATACCGAAACTCCAGTGCAAGAAGTCATTTCTTTTTATTCAAGAGAATACCCTCAAAGTACGTCCAGAAAAGTTAAGCAAGCTAGGGAGGGTTGTTATCCAGTCGATATCAATGTTTATCCATCTTCTGCACTGCGAAGAATTGTGAAGCCAGTCGTCTATTTGAAATCGTGTTATTATAGCTTCCAATTGAGAGCCAAGGAATAATTTGACAACCAGCTGCTGCAAACTGTGACAATTAAATCGACAGCTCTGACCAGTGTTATCTTTCCGTTGAAGTCCGTAACATGTTTGGTGCAAATATGGTCATGTATCTTAGTCCTAGAATGTTGGACTTTGGCGCTTGTATGTGTTTTCCTCTGCAAAGAGTAGCACGCCAATGCTATGTGTTCTATGTTTTGCGACGAAAAACGTTGAAAATTTAGGTTAGGCGCACATATGCGTTTTCCATCACAAAAAATAGTATATTGAAGTTGAGTATACTACAACATAACTTTGATGTAAGCGCAGGCACATAACACCGTCCCTTGCGTTGAAAGTTTTGTATTCTTCTTTCTCTTTAACCTCGAGGTTATTATCTGGGCCTATAAGGGCCCATAACCCTGCCAACTGCATCCCTACTGTTTCACCGGTTCGACCTAAAAAAACACGGCAGGCCTCCCGATCTAAAATCACTTCGTCAGTGAGGCCAATCAAATGCTGATGTTGCTGCATTTGTGGTATCCAGGAAGTCTTAGGCCTGCCTCCCTCTCACGATTGTATGGAAATGCTGATTGATATCGCCTTTTTGACAGGATTCGTAGGAACATGACAGTACGAACTAAGCCGGTCGCGCTCCATTTTCTTAGAGATAGGTTCTTTGACGTGAAGACTCGTAACTTGGAACATTATAAGTTTTGTATTTTACTTTTACGACTGAATAGTCGAATAGGTCGGAAAACGGATGGATGCGCCTAGCCTAAAAAGTGTTATTTTCTTTGACCGTTAACACTATCTAAATAAAACTGAGGAATGTTATCTCCTTAAAACCTTACAAGCTTTTAGGCCATATGAAAACAAACCTAACTTTCTTAATCACTTTCTTTACAGGGTATAAAAAAAAGTGATGGAACCAGTTCAAAAGACTTTAAGACCACAAAGTCCCGTGAACAAATCAAGCAGGCATTCCAAGAATTCATCGACGGATTCGCACATGCTTTGGTAAGTTGTTATCATTTACATAAATCGCTTCTTACCCTTGTTCTGACAAATCTTTCTTTTTTACAGCCCCGTTACTTACAACGCCTGCGTGTTATTCGCGCCACTCTCGAATGCTCCGATTTCTTTCGTACTCACGAAGTGATCGGCAGTTCTTTGCTTTTCGTTCACGATCGTTCGCAGGCAAGCGTATGGCTAATAGATTTCGCTAAAACTGTAAATCTTCCATCGAATCACAACATTGATCACAATACCACTTGGAAAGTCGGTAATCACGAGGATGGCTATCTTATCGGCATCAATAACCTTATCGATCTATTTACGGAGATAGAAGCTGCAGCAGGAACAATAGAAAGTCCGCCAAGACCACTTGCACACACACCAAGTACTGTTAACTATAACAATAGCCCCGAAGTGTGTCCTAAGTCCAGCCAAATAGACACTTGCAAACGAGAAACTTGCGAGAAGAGCAAAGTGGTTCAAATTAATCTTTCAACGCCCACCAACACTCCCCAGGGCGAAGAAACGGCGATTGATGAACAGTCAAAAGATTAAACAAAAAAGCAATAAAAGTTTAAGCGCCGCGTGCTGACACAAATCAAACATATTTATGTTCAACATAAACGCTTGTGTGCTACTTTTTCCTCCGCCGAAACTGTCACAGGACAAGTACTTGTGTTGAAATTTTATATTTATGTTTGGTTTCAGCAAAGGCCCTAAGTTCAAGTAAAATCATATTTTTGAATCAATTCAACTATCAAGACTGACGTTAGTAATTTATTAATTAAACAAAAAATAAAAATAGAGAAGAAATCAACAAGCGACAGTGTACGAGAAAACAATAGAATTTTTAAAATAATCTCAGTATGTTAGACAAAAAATGCTAATTGAAGATAAATACACAGATATACATATTAGATTGTAAAAATGTATACCCATTGTACCTAGGTATACACCTACATGCAAATTAAATGATAAATTCATTTTACTATAAGCTCTGTTTTTTTTTAAATTTAAGTATCTACCTTATTATTTTAAGAATCTATTTATGAGAATTGCCCGTAAGAGCGATCAAATTGTGTACTCTTAAAAATAAATATATTCAATCAATAGTTTAAAAATGAAACAAAAAATGTTTATAATATAATAAATGAAAAAGCCATAATATAAAATTTAATAACAAATTCTTTAAAGTCGAGCAATGTATTAAAAAAAAAACACCAGTAGGGTAGTAGCGATCGAGGTAAGAAGTAACACTTCTAGCTAAATTTGATGCTGTTTATTACATTTTGCAACCTAGTCAGCCAAACCACCGGCGATTTGATGACATATCTAATCGAAAAGTGGAACCAATGAATGAAACTTCACCAAGGTGGTAGAAGTAAGATCGTTGCGCTTGATATTTCAAAGGTATTTGACAGAGTTTGGCTCTCTTGTCGAAAATGCGTGCATTTGGAATCCATAATGATCTTCAATGGATTAGTAATTACTTTTCGGAATGTTCAATTCAAGTTGTTTTGGACTGTATATGAGGAAATAATTCACTTACTCGAACTAATTGAAATCTTTATTTTATAGCTTTAACAAACAATGACAACCTCCGTTGAAATGACCACATATTCGATGTCGCCAAGAACGCTACGAAATGTCTTGGCTTCCTTGCGAGGTAAGAAATATTTCACCCCTTCTGATCTGGTTACAATTTATAAAGCGTGTTCGCCCGAAACTCGAGTACAACGCTCATATCTGGTTTGTTGCACCAATAACTTATTTAGAGCTACTTGACGGGATCCAAAACGCGCGATAAAACTCATTGGCGACCGAGACATTGTGAGATCGATTGACTCTCTTAGTCATCGTCGTAATGTCTCCTGTCTTTCGTTATCGTTATTTCCACCATAAGTGCTCAAATGAAATAGCTAGTTGCATTCCACACCTAGAACATTTCAACCGCAATACCCGCCATGCAATGAATGCTCATCAGTTCACCCTCAAACCTGTATTCGGACGTACAGTTAAGTTCAAATAATCTTTCCTCAGCCGTCCAACACGAATGTGGAATACTCTACCACGCTCTATGTTTCCTTCACATTATAACCTACTAACATTTAAAACCAACGTGCCGGCATCTCTCCTTTTCTTCTAATCCTAATTTCCTTAACGCCTGCGCTGTGTAGCCAATAATGGTACTAAAAAATCCCTTTAGTGCGTGTACATTATAAAAAAAAACTATTTTAAACCTAAGAGCAATATTTCAGGTACAAGATCTACCAATATGGTCCTAAAAATTCAGAAGATGTTCTAATATGGCATATTCAACAAAACAGGGGTTTTTACAATGCACCCTGACTTCGAGGAATTTAAATATATGATTATTTATAAAGATATTTTATTAAATAAATATAAAAGCTAAAAAAAAACAAATTTACAATTCACTTGATAAGAAAGTCCGCTTGGGTCAACTGTTGGATACCCCGTTCCTATTCCTGTTCCCCAAAAAGTACTCACTTATTGGTGAATCGTTAAGAAGGATATGGTCTATGTGTTGTACGCCTTTTAAGGATTTTATCGAAAAAACAAGGTTTTTGTAAAAAAAACCCTAAAGAGTGGAAGTCAATAAAAAAAGTCAACTGTTTTTTTCCAATATGCCAGTGAGCGGATTTTAAAAAATCTTTCAATTTAGCATTTCGGGCGGCTAGAGCGGCTAGAGGTACATATTCCAAATGTCAACGCTTTTTTCAAATTGTGAGAATTTTAAAAATCTTTATACATGAGCATTTCGAGAATCTCGAAAGTACACTGGCGATCACAAGGAAGCATACATTTTGCAATCGATTTTCAGTATTTATACCTGTTGGAAATTTTATACCCGGAAACTTTTACTACCTGTTAACAGGTAGGTACATATTTTCCCAACAGTAAGTCATAATATTAAAGGGTAAATAAGAAACGACCGCTTGAATTTCCGAAGATCAAACAATGAACTACTTGAAAAGCGTATAAAAAGATGCGCACTAGGATGAGGCCATTGCGAATATTTCGTTGCAGGAGTTCACATCAGCGCTTTTTTTCAAAGTTTTGTTAAGAATATTTAAAAAAGGGTTGAAAAGAACTGTTTTTATTTAGTTAACAAACAAATGGGTTCCGGAAGGACTTTGCCAGCGACAGAAAGAGGAAAAATATATGCTTTCAAGGAGTTGGGACTCTCAGGCCGAGAAATTGCAAGTAGGCTAAATAGAGGTAAGACTGTTGCAAACAGTTATCTTGCCGATCCATAATACTATTGGAAAAATCAAAAAGGACGCACGGCAGAAGCAACAACATTGCGAGAAAAGCGGGTTATTCTACGGCTTGCCTCAAATTCTACTCTACCAGTTACTAAAATAAGGGCCAACAGCGGAGTATCAGCCAGCATAGCAACGGTCTGAAGGATAACACGAAAAAGTGATACTATACAGAGAAGAAAACTTAGGAGAAACCTGTTTTGAGGCAAGAACACAAAGAGCATCGAATGAATTTTGCAAGAGAACATGTCGCTTGAATGGAAACGCGTTGTCTTTTCGGATGAAAAAAAGTTTAACCTTGACGGCCTCGATGGTTAAAACTTTTATTTCCATGATCTAAGAAAGGAGGAGCTTATTTTTTTTTATAATTTACTCTAAAGGGATTTTTGTTTTTCTGTATTTGTACAGACCCTTAAAGTGTTGGAACACAACGCGGGCATTTTTTTTGCTGAACAGTACGCAGCACCTAGCGACGAAGTATTGCATTGCGGAAAAAACTGCAAATATTTGCTGGAACGGTCATTTGCAAAAGTAAAAAAGATTTTCGGACCCCTGTCTTGGATATTCCAACAAGATATTGGCATTATCCACAGTTCCAGGGTTGTTAGAAGTTGGATTCAATCAGAAGACGTGGAACTTTTGCCATGGCCGCCCTATTCACCAGACTTAAACATAATCGAAAATGTTTGCGCATGGTTATATCGTAAAGTGTATGAAGGCGGCAGATAATTTGAAGACAAGGACACTTTAATCGAAGCTATTCATGATGCTTGAGCCCAAATTTATCTTAATTATTTAAAAAACCTGTATGATTCCATTCCACACCCGAAGACGAAGGGCGTGACCCAAGAATCGAATATGAGAAGCTGAGGGTACTTTTACCAGCGAAAAAATGGATTGGTTTTGAAGTAACAGTCAGGACATCATTTAAAAAATGAGAAAGAGTGTCGGAGACAAAAAAGAGATTTATTTGGTGAGTTGAGACTAGAAACCGTGTAAAAATACTTGAATTGAAGGTTAGTATCATCGAAGAATAGTATCATCAATTCCAAAAGCACGCATTTTCGAAAAGGGAGCTCGATACGATACCAAACTCTATCAAATGCCTTTGAAACACCAAGAGCAACGATCTTACTTTCACCACCCTGGTGAAGAGATTGGTTAAATTGTTTGGTTAGATGAGTCATCAGATCACCAGTGGAACTGTTGCTTCGAGAACCGTACCTTGCCGGTCATTAAGAAGTTTTCCGGATTGAAGATATTTTACGAGCTGATGGTTGTTTAGCGATCCATTACCTCTGAAAGAAGGGACGTAAGTGCAATTGGTCAGTGCGAGAAGGAAGAAGAAGATTCGCTTTTATTTTAGGACAGGCTAGACAAATCCTATTTTCCATCGCCTCGGAAAGAGAAGAATATGATCTCGATAAAAGCTTACTCAGTGGTTGTGCCAGCATGGAAGAATACCTCTTGAGAATGATAGGGAAACTATTATCTGGATCAGCGGATTTGTGTTTGTCGAGATCGTGAAGGGATCTTGCCACTGAACGAGTGGAAAATTAAATTGGTCCCATGAATTTGTCTACGCTCTCAAAAACAGGGTGGAGATAAAGCACAATCTGGCAGCGTTGAGCTAACTGAAAAGTGAACATCGAGCAGATTCGTTTATCTGAAGAGCTAACAGCTGGAAAGTCTTTGTTAATGAGTGTCGGTTCTTGACATTAACGAAAGACCACGTTGGGAAAGAAAAACGACATTCACTTGTACCCAGGTGGGCTGACGCTAACCTGTGCGACCCACGGACTATTTTGATTATTTTGCATTTTCTTTTTTTGTGTTTTATTTTACACCACAGCGCGGAGCTATTTTAAAATGTGTGTGTACGCGTCGTTAGGCAAATCGATCCGTGATGACTCCATAGATGGTAGCAGCTAATGTACTATTGCTAACGCAACAATGAGTGTGGTAAAGTTGCAATTGCTGCGCAGTCCATCTGGCTACACTTTGCTTTAAAAATAAGTCTCCGCCATTGCCAACAAGAGTGACCTTATTTGACCGCATATGCCGTCAATCCCGATCGTTTTTACCTGGGAAGCATAATCTACGTAAATTTGACGTGTGCCCTGAAAGTTATACACTCAGTTCCACGTCTTTCCGAACAGGTTTTTTCTTCATTTAATTTTACAAAATTTTCTAAATCCACCAATAATATGGGAAAAACCAAATGCAATATGAAAAAAGGCTAGTATGTTTATGTTGTAAAAAAAAATTGGGATTGGGCAAATAAATTCAATTTTTATTATGCTTTTACAAAGCGTCGAATGTCAATTCGGATTTGAAATTTTTAAAAAAGCAATGGAATGCTACACTCCTGAAGAACGCAGATTAACGCGGAATATCACGAAGTTCTAAAGAAAACCGTTGAAAATGCCATAAAATGAGCGAGAATGTTAATCAACAAGGCGGCGGCCATCTAAGGGATATCATTTTCAAATCATGATGGAAAATAACACTTGAATGCCCAAATGAACATTAGAAACCACTTTTTTTTTATTCTGTTCTAAACACACTCGTAAAGCCTAGGAACAAAAGGTTCATACAAGATGGCCCACCCTATAATGTGTCATTAGCAATGGAAGGTATGCAATTGAACTAATGTTCACTAATCACTTGCACTTAGCTAGGAGTTGTATTGATTCAGGGTTGAGATGAATTGCAACTACCGCCTGGAGATATGCTATGAAATATTTAAATTGGAAGCATAATCTAATATTCGAACCATTAACAGTTTGAGAGGTGCTTTGAGTTTCTAGTTCGAAGATTTGAAGAGCGGTGATCGAGAAAAAGCGTGACAGGGGCATGTAATAGAGCTATACATCTTCCAACAAAAATTGTCAGTACAGGCCTTATGGAGGAGCTTTTTTTCTACGAGTGGTGCCTGTAGATACTCTCACGGCACTTAAACGCAAGAATTGCCACTGAAATAAAAACCAAACCACTGTCATACCAAGGAATTGTTGTCGCAATTTTCCCAAAATTCGCATGGAACACACCACAACAAGTCTCCCAAACAGCCAAATGGGGAATGAGCATGATCGTCTTGTGTTCGCTTGCTATTATCATCCACCAAAATAAGCAATGTGTGACTGAAGCACATCAGAAGAGTATTACCATGTCTACAATGAAGCATATCATTAAAGGTTTTTCTATGGATTTTGTCAACGAACTTTCGGTTTTGGAGCTTTTGAGAACGAATTATTATGTGGGGTGTTACTATTCGGTTTTAATTTGATTGTATTTGTATTGTACAGCTGCACAAGTGCAGTTTTTTTACCATCTGTTTAGGTATATGACATTGCGTCGTGGTTATATAATTGTGTATTCTAATCGCCTGATTGTGTTTATAAGACGGAAACAATGGTTGTTATCTAAATCGCTGATAGTGCATCTAAGCAATTGGGGTACTTTATTGTTATATGAATAAAGAGAAACATGGCTACAAAGTCTTCAAAGGATCTAAGTGTAGAAAAGAAACAACAAATTGTTGATGCAACTGCAAAATTCCATGGCCTTTTTAAAAGTATATCGGAAGCCGTAGGAAATGCAGCTAATATTTTTTCTGTTACGGAACGAACTGTGTACAGGCTTTTAAGGAAAAAAGCAATCAAAGGCCACAATTCAAAACCAAAGAAGAAAGATAAATCCGGTATCAAGAGCAAGGTCGATGATTTTGCCAAATGTGCCATTAGGCAGATAGTCCATCAGTTTTTTTATGGATAATGACCTTTCAACGCTAAATAAGATTTTATTGGAAGTACAAAAAATGCAAATATAACAAAAATAAGCAGATCGACTTTGCATACAATATTACAAAAAGATCTCGGACTTAAATTTGTCAAACGTCAGCGAAAGAATCTGTTGTTGGAAAGAAGTGACATTATTTCTTGGAGACGAAGATATTTACGCGAAGTAAAAAAACTAAGAGAAAAGAAGAGAACAATTTTCTTTTACTGATGAGACCTGGCTCAACGAGGAAGTTCTACAGGTTTCGTCGATGGAGGACTTTTATGCTTCATTTCGCTAAAAACCGGAGACTACCACTAGGACATGAACGCTGATGTGTACGAGAATTGGTTTAAAGATATTTTAATACGCCTGGAACCAAACTCCGTTATAGTTTTGGACGATGCTTCCTATCATTCCTACCATCAACTTCGACGAGACAAGATGAAATAGAAAAGTGGTTGAGTTCTAATGCGATAAGTTTCGAGGATGATATGGTTAAAGCCGAGTTGCTTGAAATTGTTAAACGTTACAAAGCCAAGTATGAAACATACGTCCTGGATGAAATGACTCAAAATGCGGGACATAAAGTGCTTCGCTTGCCGCCTTATCACTGTGACCTTAATCCAATAGAATTGGTTTGGGCTCAAGTGAAAGGGTTTGTGTAGCAAGCCAAAACAAGTCATTAAAAAAGGCGGAAATAAGAGACTTACTAACGACAGCACTTACAAGGGTTGACAAGGAAAAATGGCAGCAATGTGTCCAACACGTTGAACAGGTTGTTGAGCCAAATATGTGGGAAATGGACGTTTTTGCCGAGGAAGCAGTTGAAAGGTTAATAATAGACCAAAAAAACCAGAGCAGTAGCAGTAATTACTCATCGGAATAGTTGAGTAGTGAATAGTGATATTAAAAATTAGTATTTCATGTTTTACAATATTTATAATGAATAAATTGGATTACAGTGATATATTTTTCGTTTTGATTTTTTTTTGTGTTACGAAATTTATATATTTTGTTGGTCTAGTGGAGACCAGTACCCTTAAAAAAACGCGCCTATTAGTATCTTACCAGAAAAGGAAAAAAATAAACGGAATTTATTTCGTTCCGCAATATTTTTATTTTAAATTGGAAGATGGTAACCCTAATAGAATTGCTCTTTGAGTTATGGCGAATTATCATACACACTACGGTAACCCTGTGAGAGCTTTAAAGAGATACCGATTTATGTAAGTCATTGCAACCAGGCTGAGAGACAAACATCCTATCTTCTCTGTACTGACAATTTTTTTTGGAAAAAGTATAGTTTGATGATATCCATATTATTGACAATCGATAGTGACTACGAACTTTGGGCAACTGATTAACCTTTAGTACCGGCAACTTTAAAATGGGTGCTTTTTCTTCAAAATTGGAATTTAAGCCTTGGAAAACACTTGCACTTAGAGATTCTATATTATTTTAATTATTGCTGCTAGTATCCCCAAAAACAAATGCACACATATTGGTGGGTCGGTATTGTTATAAGACACACATGTAGTTTGATTTAATTGAGTTTCGTAGTTTCGTACTTTTGTATATAAAAATGGAGGTTGGTATTTATACTGTTTGAGAACCGCCGAACCGATTGAGCTCAAATTTGTGGGTACTCTTCCGTCGATTTTAAATTCTACAGGGTGTTTTTTTTTTATAGAGGAATACAACTTGTTTTAAAAATAAAACACAACACATTTAATGGAATGACCAAATTTTGGCTTTATTCAGGGCTATCGTGAACAAAATTCCCTCCGGAATATTTCCCATTTTTCAAAAATAGGTATCGGCATGAATTTCGAAAAAAGGGAAAAAATTCCCCCCGGAATAAATTGGTATCGTAGACAAAAATTCCCCCCGGAATTTCGCGAGATTCCCTCCGGAATATTTCCTTCGGAAGTATGCTGGTGGAAATTCAAAAATCTAAGCAATTTGTATGTGGATAAGTAGTCGGTTGCTTTTAAGTTTGTATTTTAAATCAAAAAAAAAGTGAAATAAGAGTTGCCATTGGTTTGTTGTGGCTCAAATAAAAAGAAACTTTAGCTTTAGAAAAGAAGAAGAATTTTGTCTTTATGCAAGTATTTTTTGTTCAAGTTTTATTTCGATAATTTTATAAAAAAATAAACATATAGGTCTAACTCAACTAAACAAAGTCAATTGGAGATGATGGTACATTTATGTGATGGAAGCCGCGACATTGCCAATGTCTTCACTACGAATAGGAGCAAAGACGATGTGAATACATTTTGGAAAACAAAACGGCATAACATGGAGATCGAAAAACTAAGAAAAAGGGAAATTGAGGCAAAAATAGAATTTAAACAGCGTCTTATACAAATTGAAGAGGAGAAACTTCAAATAATGAAGAATTTGTTTGTCACTTCACTAAACCGAACGCGAGTATAATAAAAAAAATTAATAATATTAACACAATTTTCTGTTAAAAAAAATACCAAAATCTCCACAAATATGAGCTTATAAATTGAATTATTTGCGTTTGACAACTGTCAAACACCTTCGAACATAACTTCGAAAATTCCGGGGGAAATAAATTCCGATGGAGATTCACGATACTAGGAATAATTTCCAAGGAACAAAAAAATGTTCGGGGGGAATTTTTTTCCCCTGGAATTGCTGATAGCCCTGATTAGCTCACAAATTTCATGGCATTTAATGTTTAAAAAGAATTTCTGGAATAGGGCCTCTGCGACTGCGGCTTATGAACGTCCTGTCGGTCCAATTTTGCACCACTTTTTCGAGCATATCAGGCACGGCCGTAGCCAGGACCTAATGCATGGGTGAGTTCCAAGATTTTTTGGGTGAGCTGACATTTTTTTTTAAAAGAAAGTCAACATATAGAGTATAGAAAAATTTAATTTTTATTAAAACCGTAGGTATGTATAGGCAATATCAGATTCATGTTTTTATTCCCTATTCTAAGGGTATAATAATTTTGACGCATAGTTTGTAACATACCTTAATATTGCCCGTAGACACCTAAAATATACTATATTTATGATCAGCATCGATAGTAATGTCGATCTAGCCATGTCCGTCCGTCCGTCCGTCCGTCTGTCGGCAAAAGTTAGGCCTTTAAACTGGGCCTAGAAACCTGAAATTTTAAACATATACTCTTTAGGGTCCCGAAATAATCAAGTTTACGAATTTTTGAAATCCGCCCACAAACTCAAAAAAAATTTTTTTTCCAAAAATAGAATTTTGAGGTAGAAAGTTGAAATTTTGTATATATGATCTATGACTCCTAAAACTGCTCGAATTTCAAAATCCGCCCACTACACGGCCACAATTAAATAAAACAATTTTATTGAAAAACCAAAATTTGAGCTAGGGAGCTGAAATTTATAATATATACTCTCTATGCGCTTTTGAAGCTCACGTGTAAATATTTTCAAAATCCGCCCACTGACACGCTCACAATTAAATAAAACAATTTTATTGAAAAACCAAAGTTTGAGCTAGGGAGCTGAAATTTATAATATACATATATTCTCTAGGGGCCCTTTATGCTCATGTGTTAATTTCTTTTTAATCCGCCTACTGACACGCCCACAATTAAATAAAACAATTTTATTGAAAAAAAAAAGTTTGAGTTAGGGAGCGTTTTTTTTACAAAAGCTTCGTTTTTTTTGATAAAATCCTTTAAATGTTATATAACAAAATATGTAGAGCGTTCTTAACAATTTAATCATACTTAGACTTTTGTCACGCCTACTTATGAGGGATAGAAATAAGAATAGGGTATCCAACAGGTTCGCCCAAGCGGACTGTAGCCCGTCCCTAAGTTTAAACTACGAATTAAACGTATAATGCTATAAAAGATCAAGAAATGTCTAGGTATATATGTTATTTATACACACACAAGTAAGTACAAATAAAGGGTTGGCCAACTTGGACTGACTGATTTGAAATGCTTATAATTTTTATATTTTTAAAGTTTTTTTTTTCATTATGTCATCCTACTCAGTGCAAGAACGCGTAAAAATAGGGTCATTTTGCTTGCGCAAGAAAATGCCAACTTTTTGAGCAATCTCATTATGAGCGATGAAGCACATTTTCATTTAAATGGATATGTCAATAAACAGAACTGCCGAATTAGGGGTACGGAAAATCCGAGAGCATTGCATCAGCGACAATTACACCCTCTCAAATACAATGTTTAGTGTAGAATTATGGTTGATAGAGTTATCGGGCCGTATTTTTTGAAAACGAAACTGGTCATCCAGAAACCGCCTCTGAGGCGGTATACCGGACCATGTTGGGAAATTTTTTACGTCCGGTAGTTCTCATACTCATACCGCGCCATCCTTTTCGAACATACCAGCAACCAGGTCTTATTTCGTCAATAGTGCGTCGAATGTTGGAAAAAAGCATTCCAAAGGTGTCCAATTATACGAACGAGGTGGCCAATTCACAGGTCCATTTCTTGAGATGATTCGTTCAACAAGCGTTTGGCTCAACAAATTCATGGTTGCACCATTTCTCCTCTAAATGATTTCCAATGACGAATCATTTGCCTGTAGCGTTCGCCATTCACGGTAATGTTGGCACCGGTTTCGGATTTAAAGACAAATGGGCCGATGACTCCTTCGGCATGTAAACCACACCAAACTGTGATTTTTTCGGGATGTAATGGAGTCTCAAGAGTCTCATGAGGATTGTGCTCACTGCAAAAACAACAATTCTGCTTGTTTACAAATCCGTGAACCCAGAACTGAGCTTCATTGCTGAAGATCATTTGACGGTACAAATATGGTTCAGCTTCCAGTTGATTCTCAGCCGATTCACAGAACAACCGACGCAATTGATGGTCCGCTGGCTTTAATTCTAGCAGCAGTTGGATCTTATACCTATGGATGAGGGCCAAGATCTTTCCTCAAAATTTTCCAAGTAGTGGACGGGTAGAGACCGAGTTGCTGAGAACGGCGTCGGGTCGATAAATTCGGGTCCTCGCTCACACTCACGTCACACTCACTCGCGTGAAAACAAAACATGTGATTGACTTGGTACTAAAAAACTTGACTAGACGGACTAGCGAAACACGAATAAAGAAATGAGTCAATATTAACCACATAAATGTGTTATACGCTGCTGAAACGGTTAAATGGCCCAGAATGTGGAATCCGTCTCATTCGTTGTTTCGACTCATCCCTCAATTTTAACGCACTTAACGGAATTAACTGTATTTGGCAGCCAATAACACATTGGCCCCATTTAATAATTACCTAAATACCACAGAATATTCCAACTACCTAAGATGCCAGTACAGTACACTGTTGATTTCTCAACTAACTCTAGCCAAGAAAAACCATCCCTACAATTTTAAGCCACTTCCAACCAATCACAAACTGTCTGTCAATCGGTACTGCCAGAGAGTTCAGCAGTTTCTCGTATTTTCCAATGGGCGCTGTGGCGCGAGGTTAGGGTTTCGGACTACTTATCTAAAGGTCTCAGGTTTAAATCCCGCCGGGGCCAAGTAACAGCTAAAATTTTGTTGCACTGCCCCACCTCTTGCTAACGTCTGACAAACATCCAGAGTATCAATTGTAACCAGAAGCCGTTCGAATTCGGCTTTAAAATTGTAGGTGCCTTCCACTTTGCACAAGTAAATAGTTGGAGAAGCTAGGTTTTAGGCCCTGTATAGGCCGTTTAATGGAAAAAACAAAGAATTGTTCAAAACGACTACGGTTATTCTTAAAAAGTGGCCGTGTCAGTGGGCGGATTTTAAAAAATTTTACACATGAGCAATAAGGGTCTCTATAGAGTATATATTCCAATTTTAAGCTTTGTAAAGTTGAATTTTGATCCTTTTTTGGCATAAGAAAATTTCATTTTATTTCACGGAGTACAACAATTCTATTTCACCGCTATTTTTTATGAGAAAAGTTGAATTTTGGTTTTTTATGGCAGTTTAGTCACCATAGTTAATAAACTGTATTACCTAATTGTCGTTTTTGGCAGTAAGAGTTACAACGAAATATAATTGAGTTATAATTGGAAACAAGAGTTACAACCAAAATATAAATGGCAGATCAGGTAACATCCGCTGAATTTGTGAGGATGTGTTTTTTTTGTGTCATTTAATTATTAAAATTATAATCTACTACAGCTATAATCCGCTATGCCCTTGTGCAGTCAACGCGGCGCTGTGATCGCTGCTGAAGTCATACGCTTCATACATACTCATACCACCATATCGCCGCCATCATATTGCCATGGTGCTTGTATAATTTATATATATATAATATAATTTCGGCCTGAGCTTTAATGCTACACGCATCGATCGATTATTTTCTTTCATTCAACCGCTTTGTTTATCTTCCAACATTAATAAACGCGCGAGATCCCCAAATACCGGGGACAACCTTTTGTCCTCGGGAAAAAAAACTTAAGTCTCTTCCCAAAATGGCTTCAAATAATAAAAAAGATCAACATTTTAATTACAGGAGTCCTCTACAGTGTTTGCCGGATAGTGACAATGATAGTGAAGAAATGGACGACAATGTGTTGCCAAATAAATCAAAAAAATTAATTGTTCCCCCTATAAAATTATTGCAAAAACCTTGCGAATATGTGCATAATACAATACAATCCATGAATATATCGGATTATTCTATTAAAAAAATATCAATTGGTGTAAAAATTGTGTGCGAATCTATGGAATCGTATAATTCTGTGCTGTGTACAATAGTAAGCCTTTTTCCAACACTGGTGTGGTATCAAATACCAACAACATCTCTCGCCCAAATGCATGGGAATACACTAAAACATCAGCTGCAACGCCAGCAAATAACAACAACCCGTCAGTGGCCACCAGCGGGGACTTATTTTCAATGGATGAATTGAATTCACTGGTTATGGAGATGATCACCAAGTTAGGTACATGTAAATCTAAATCAGATCAATTTAATGTTATCGCACAATTAGCGACTAAGTTTCTTTATAATAATGTTAAGTAATTCAAATAATAGGAATATGAATATTATAACATGGAATGCCAGAGGTATTCGGAAGAAACATATAGAATTTATTAACTTTTTAATAAAGGAAAAAATAGACATTGCACTAGTAACTGAAACGTGGTTGAAATTCGGATTTCCACGTCGGACTATAAATGTTACCGTGTGGACAGAGAAAACAGAAGAGGAGGGGTGTCGCAATTCTGATTAGGAGATCAATACAACATCAGCTTTTGCCTTGCATACAGACTAGATATGTGGAAAACATAGGTATTGAGGTAACTTTACTTAACCAAAGAAAAGTCAAGATTTACTGTGTATATTTTGCCGGAAAAATTACGGGAGGTTTAACACCACAAGAAAAACGAATTGCGTTGAAAAATGATTTTAGAAAACTTTTTAGTATAAATTGTGCATTTTTAATGGGAGGTGATCTAAACTGCAGACACAGGGATTGGGGCTGCATTAGAGCAAACTCCTGGGGAAATGTGTTGTCTGATATAACTGTTATGTTACCTATGTCCATTATGTTTCCGCCTAGTCCTACCTATGTCCCGGCTGGTTCACGTGGAAGTCCCTCTGTTATTGACTTATTTGTTACAAACGTCCCTGGTCTTATGTCTCAGCCAATCTCATTGAATCAGCTTAGCTCAGATCATAATCCGGTTTTTTCTCAAATTCGTTGGTCGGGCTTACAAAAAGTGCAATATTTTCAAGATCTGAAAAACGCAAATTGGACAAGTTTCCGGGTGGAAGTGAAAAGAAAGCTTCGAGTCATCCCTACAAACCTAGGTTATATTAACAGTAAAGAGGATGTTGACTCCATTGTTTCGCAATTTTCAGAACATGTTCTTTCCTCAGCCCATAATACGAGTAATATCCCCAAAGTTGCAAAAAAATTCTACAGCGTAAAAATTCCTTACCAGATCTTGGAAGTTATAAGAATTAGGAACATGCACAGACGAAATTGGCAAAGATATCGCCAACTTGCCTCGCGAATTCAAATGGCACTATTAAATAAAATTATAAATACGAGAATTCAAGCCCATCGAAATAAGGAATGGAATGATAAGCTAAGAACTTTAAATAAAGCTTCCAAACCATTTTGGAACATAGTCAAAATTGTTAAAAATAAAACAAAGCAAATACCTTGTCTTAAAAGTTGTTCCAATAGCTATTTCACTGATAAAGAGAAAGCTACAGCTTTAGCTTCAAATTTTGCTCTAAATCACACTATTTCACAGCATTTAGGAGACGCAAATACAAACGACCTAGTAGACAATGTCCTACAAACCTTTAATGCAGTTAGCTATGAAACTCCGCCAAATGAATTTGTAACTGAAACAGATACTAAATACTACCTAAACAATTTAGTCCTCAAGAAAACCGGTGGAATTGATCAAATAAAAAAAAAAAAAAATATATATCTTAAGCAATTACCGAAAGAAGCAGTAAAGTTCCTTACTTTTATTTTTAATGGGTGCCTTAAAACACAATATTTCCCAGATGCGTGGAAATTGGCAAAGGTAATCCCAATACCAAAAGCAGGCAAACCCTTAGATAGAACAGAAAGCTACAGGCCTATAAGTTTGCTTAGTGCTGTGAGTAAAATTTATGAAAAAATTTTGAAAGAAAAAATTTTGAAAATCATTGATGATCGTAAAATATACCCCGATGAACAGTTCGGTTTCAGACGTAATCACGGAACTTCTCATCAAGTTTTAAGGATATGTAATATCGTTAAAAGAAACCGTGTTTTAGGTAGGTCAACAGGAATGATTCTACTAGATATTGAAAAAGCGTTTGATTCTGTGTGGCATAAGGGGCTAACATAAAAAATGATAAATTTAAGATTTCCTCCATTTCTTTGTAAAATCGTCCAAAGTTTTGTCTCAAACAGATGTTTTAAGGTGCATGTTAATAGTGGTGTGTCCGATTTAATTAATTTTTCCGCTGGTGTACCGCAAGGCTCCGTTCTTGGGCCAGTTCTGTACAACCTGTATACTTCGGATTTTCCGATTCTTCCAGAATGTAACGCTGCTATATATGCTGATGACACAGCAATAATTTGCTCGCATAAGTTTGGTCTCAACATTGAGACCAATTTAAAAAATGCGGCCGAAATATTGCAAGAATATTATTCCAAGTGGAAAATAAAGCTTAACGCCGAAAAGATCCAAGCAATCTTTTTTACCCGAAAAAGAAATCCTTGCTTCCTTCCGGCTAATCAGCTTATTATAAACGGGCACCAAATTACGTGGGAGCCTTCCGTAAAATATCTGGGCATTTATCTTGACAATAAATTGACTTTTAAGGAACACAATTCACGCTCACTTAAGAAAATAAATATTGCCATTAAAATGTTATATCCATTTATTAACAGAAAATCATTACTTTCTAATGAAAATAAAATAATAATACACAAAACTATATTTCAAGCAATTCTCTTGTACGGATGCCAGGTTTGGGGTAAATGTGCTGAATGCCACATAAAAAAACTGCAAACATCCCAAAATAAAATATTAAAAATGATGCTTAATCTGCCCTTGCATCATTCTACATCGGATCTTCATCTAAGAGCTGATGTTGACTTGATCTCCACTAGAATATTTAAGCTCACCGAATCATTTAGAAGCAGATGCGACATTCGTGAAAATCCTCTTATTAATCAGTTGCTTATAGACCATCATACGTGATTTTCTTTTGCTTATTCAAACATACATACAAGCCATATACTTAATATCTCTTTTTTTTTAATTTGTATCACATTTGATTCCATGTAAAATGTTAATTTATATATATATGTTAATTTATTAAAAATGTTGTCAATATTTATTCAATTTATTTACCCTTTTGTTAATACATGTTAATTTATTTACTATTTTGTTAATACATACTGTATATGTATACATACCCGACAAATCGTAGTGTCAAGGGACCTAGAGTTTATTGCGAATTATAGGGGTTTTCGAATTAGCGAGATTACGAATTATTGAAAGTTTAAAAAATAAAAATTCGATTTAAAGGGATTTTATGTTTTAAATTCAAATTCAATGTTTAGCACAATATATTGGATATACATATTATGCACAAAAACCAATTTTTCTACATAGGTACTTACACAATATGAATGTATGTACAAAAAAATAAAAAAAAAAATTTCACAAATGGACAGACAGTTATGTATACGGTTAGAAGTCTGCAATGTCATAGGGAATTTACGTCAGCATAACGGTAACCGTTTTTGGCAGAAAGTCTGTGAATGCACGTGCTTACATTGAAACAGAAACAGCTGCCATTACCTGCAGCTGTACGCATTTGCAAGAGTGAGAAAATCCCCTTTCGCCCCCGGATGTTACACCAAGTCCTGTCTTTGTGATTAAACATAAACATATTGTAACAAACGTGATTCAGAGTATTGAAGATGAGGAATGAGACTTCTTCTTCGAATGAAAGGGGTTATCAACAGAGACTTACGAATTATTAGACGTTTTATATGACTTTGCATGTGTAAATTATTGCGAATTACCGAGGGGACCGAAATGCACTGTTTTTTTACGAATAACCGAGGTTTTTTCAAGGGACCTGCAGTTTATTTCGAATAAGAGGGGTTTACGAATTAACGGGGTACGAATTATCGAGATTATACTGTATTAGTTAATTTATTAATATTTATGTTATTTTTGTTTTGTTATTTATTTATTTATCCAGTATTTTAATCTATTTATTTCTTTGTTTAATATAATTTATTTATCTGTTAAATTATTTCTATTTATTATTTTATCAATTATCTAGTCATTTTGTATTTACTTACATAGTTATTAATATTTAATATTATTTATCTATTTTTTTTTTTTTTTTTTTCAATTTGAGGTTTTTTATTCGCTGTTTCCTCAGTACTCTGTTTTTCATTTTTTATTATTTACATTTATATATTTATATACAACTATTCAGTAGAAAGGTATACTCTCGTAAATCACATCTCTGTACCTGAACATTGTAAATTGTGCGATAACACACTGTAACTTTTTAAACGAAATATATATATCTATCTATCTATCTAATGAAAAAAAACCTGTTATTAAACTATAAATAAACTTATTTTTACTAAGGGGTCCACGTTTATTGCTAATAACTTTCAAATTAATGAGCATTTTAAAGTTTCAATTTGAAAACTCAAATAAAGATTGTTAAACAATATTTATTGGTTAATTGAAAAATGTGCCCTTGAGTAAGCCTTTCAAACTTGATTTAATACTTTTCAGGCGACTATTTAATAAACTTTTCCAAGATTTTTCGAGTACTTTTGCGGACATTTTGGTAGCGCGACAGCGGAAATTTCAAAATTCCAAAATCAGGCAAATAGCGACGACCTAATTGAGCTCCGAAATCTGATAATTGTGAAGTTGGTTCTGACATCTACTTTCTTTCGCTACAATCCTTCCGTTACAATTAAAATTTTACCCTCAATGTGCGTTTTGAAGTATAACTTCAAAAATAGATTATTGCATCCATAAACTGCAATAGCGTTCAGTATTTAAATGATACATATTTAGGTTGGTCAAAAAGTTCCACATACCATTCAAATCTACACAATTTGTTAATTTCCATTTTTTTTTTCAAATTAAAATAAAAAAGCAAACAAATGACCGATTCAGACAAAAATTTTACTACAGTGGCCACTATTTTAATAAATTTTGTATATGGTTGTACTACATACGATTTTTGTTTTATTCGCATTCACATGTAATACGTCGTTTTCCTGAACGTAGGTTTTTGTCGTTTAGATCACTCCAATACTGATGCCGACTTGTCATTGCATTAGGCGCGATGCCCAACTGATCATTTAACTTGTCCCTTTCCATATAATGGGTACGCTTTGTACTGTGTGTGGGCTCTACAAAATTAGTCCCTTGCGCTTGCGTATGCAGCAAAATCAAATTACTCTTGACGATTACTTGGAGAATATGTTATTTCGACTAACACCAAAAAGTCCAACTTCTATGCCATGACATTTTGCTTTTCGGAGGCATTATGATTGCTATGGACATTCCCTTCCTGAAACATAAAGATTATTTACATGGCAGAATGTAGTCCTAGTATGGGCCAGAAATTTTCAAGTTATGAAGTAAAGGTGATAGGGCTTTATCAGAGTCATGTAAGCTAAACGAGCGTCACTGGATACATGCTGAATTATCTAGATAACAACCGGTTCTTTTTCCATAAAAAAATTATGTCGGCCAAATGAACACCCATAGTACGGCGGAAAATGTTTTTTTTTTCATCAAATTCATTATACTTTTTTCTGGAAAGGTTAACTAAAATGTTTCAACACCACCCCGAGATTCTTGCAAATAAGAGCGTTGCTTCTGCACTTGAATTGTTGCAAAGATGTCTCTGGCAAATGGTGCGCCGGATATATTTATCAATTCAGTAATTGCATTTATTTTTTATCAATAGTCGTCCTCAGTATCAAGCAGTGTCTACTATTCGCCTAGGAGCTTTTATAAAATGAGACTTCTTTTTTAACTCCATAATGGTAACCAAGTATTCTGCAGCCGATCGGTAATAGTAGGAAAAACGATACCAACCCGATCATTTTTGCTACTATTTTCTCTCCCTATCCCAACGGATAGCAACGTCTTCTTTTGCAAATTCTTCAGTTGATTGCTTCCGGGCACTGCATTAATTTGATAGATATGACAGCTCCGATGGGGTAATCGTAAGCAAAAATGAAAATATTGTTGTGATTGCATCTCGAGGGTTTGCGATTCGAATAAATAACAGCGTTTTTTTTGCTTGAAAGGGTTCAGAACTATGGCATCGATCGTTCTTTGTGAGATTCGTTGCTTAGATCTTCGTAGAGTATCATATGACTTGCCTTGCAAAAAAAACATCCCATCACTCCCGGAAGACATTTTCATTAACTTATTTCGAATTGACAGTTATTGGTTTTTATGCGACGAACGTTTATTGAACTTGATCAGTCAAAATTATGATCATCATGTACTTTATCGAGGTAACATTTTTGAGAGGAGATTAAATCAGAACTCATTAGCTATCATTTGAGAAAATCCTTTTCTATTGTCATCGTGCTAGCAAATCTTCACGTTTCGATCGGAGGACAAAAGACTGTCATGATCTGAACTGTATTGTCCGTCAAATTATTTATGCTATCGTGATCTGTTTTGTTCGTCATACCTTCATAAAGTATCTCATAATAGTCTTTATCTGGCATCGCCAGAAAAATAAAACCAAGTCCTTCGTTCGGAATATTGAATGTATGCTCGTATAAGTGATGAGGATCAGCTTTGATGACAATATCGTTCAGATGATCGACACTTGAGTGAGATTCCTTTGACCAACAAAACCTGACAATAATTTACGCAATAGCATCCTCGTTATACACTATTAAGAGCCATCTGCCCACAACTTATGTATGTGCTGGATTCAAGAGAATGCACCTATCGTCTATTGTTCGGTATTTGTTGTTGAATTGCATTGCAGCTCCTTTCTGTCAGATAAGAAACATGACCATACAGATGAGTTTAGGAAAGATACTCGCTCGTACCAACGGATTGAAATTGCTCACTGAAACAGTCGTTTGACTCCCGTTGGAAAAAGTTTCGTTGCTGAAAAAAACGAAGAAGATTACCTGCAGTTTAAATCTAAAAGAACTCGATGAAAGGGTGTTCGGGCGAAGGTGATGATCATATTACTTAAGTGGTTTTGTTTCAAATCAAAGCTTTCTCCATACGTATTGTAACGAAACTTGGGGAAGATGACGTAAAATGAAAAGTATCACACGACATCGCTTCACAGATATAATTGAGACAGCTATATCGCCAAGACCGAGGCCTATCAATCAATGCTCTATGGGCAAAAACGAAGGGAGGAACACCGACTTCTCCAAAGTTAAAAGAAAGATCTCAAGAAGCGGGCTGTCAAATCAATTGAGGGGCTCTACTGCAGAAGCAGTTTTCCAAAGTTAGACCAGACGGTAAAGCCATCTACCCAAGGACACAAGGCCCGTACAGAAGCCTGCAGAGATGAGCATGGGAACTCAGTAGTAGATTCATAGTCGGTGCTGAGGATTTGGAAGAAAACTTCAACTGACTTTTAAACGGCGGAGACAGCCAACAACCAGCTGTCAGGCAAAATAATCCGTTCAGCTTGGACGATGATAGCTAAAACTGCGTCCACCCGCCCGACCCGACCTACAAACTGCAGTCTGAGGGGAAGAAGGATAGCGATATCCAAACTTAAGTCCAACAAAGATGCAGAAGCGGATGCCGAGCTTTTTAAAGCAGAGGGAGATAATTTGGAAGGAGCATGCACTAACTCATCTGTAAAATTTGGTCAGATGAATGCATGACCGACGAATGGAACCAAAGCGTGTGCCCTATCCACAAAAAAGGAGAAACTCTTAACTGCACTAAATACAGAGGAATGAGTCTCCTGAACGTCGCATATAAGATTTTGTCGTCTTTATTGTTTGATCGCCTGAAACCCTTCGCCAACAACCTGATCGGCCGATATCAGTGTGGTTTTAGGCCAGGAAAATCAACCATCGACCAAATGTGCAAACTCCGACAGATCCTAGAAAAAACCACGGGGTTCAGATCGATACACACCATCTACTTATCGACTTTAAAGTCGCCTACGATAGCGTTTATAGGGACGAACTATACAAAGCCATGCCCACTTTCGGCATCCCTGCCAAGCTCGTTCGTCTGTGCAGAAAGACGATGGAGAAATCTCGCTGCTTCTTCAAAGTCGGCAAGCGCAACACCGAGCCCTTTGATGTCGAAAAACGGTTGGGACAAGGCGACGCGCTATCATGTATCTTCTTTAACGTCATTCTTGAAGCAATTGTACGAAACTCTCAAGCCAACACCAGATGTACAATTTTTCAAAAGTCCGTCCAACTACTTGCTTATGCTGATGATATTGACATTATCGGGAGAGCGCGGCGAGGTGTCAGTTTCGCATTTGCAGGTATTGAAATGGAGGCGCCGAAGATGTGTCTGACTATTAATCTAGGCAAAACTAAGTTTGTGCTGTCAACGAAAAAGGAATCTCAAACATCGCCGACTCGGACAAAACAACTTCGAAGTAGTTAAAGACTTTGTCTACCTGGAATCCGCTATCACTTCGCAGAATCACATCGGCGGCGTAGAGATCAAGCGATGAATCACGCTTGCCAATCGCTTTTTCTTCGGGCTAAGAAGGCATCTAGGAAGTAAAGCCCTCTCTCACAGAACCAAGGAGATATTGTATAAGACCCTAATCATCGCGGTCCCTGTCGAAAGCCGATGAAAAACTCCTGGGATGGTTTGAGAGAAAGATTCTTCTTGTGATATTTGGTGGCGCAGGGATATAAGTCCCCGGAACATAAGTTCCAACTACAATCTACTTGCGATTTCGCAACTAATCCCATAAACAGTGCAATGCATATGGAGGGCCTGCTGCGCCCCTGCAACCTCCCTGCTTGGAGTCACTGTTTGATTTGGAGTAGGTGCAAGGGCAAATTGTTGAAAACAACAATATGAAAAGTGAAATAACGGGGACTTACGTCTCTGCGCCATATTTGGTCCAGTTTGTATCGATGGGGTAAGGAGGACAAGATTCAACGACGAACTCTACGGGCTCTACAGCAACGCTAACCTGGCCAAAAAGCTAAAATACAACGGCTGAGATAGCTGGGTCGCGTGGAGTGTATGGACAACAACGTACTAGCCCGAAGAGTCTTTGAGTGCACACCACAGAGACCAAGTTCGGTCTAAACAAACATATCTTCAAGTAGATCCAAACGGTTGGGAAAATGGATTGGTAGGTTATGTTAGGAGGGTTGCATACACAATTGTGTAAGTATTACCCAGAGGCCAATCAAATATAAGTTCAGTTGTGAAATCAACTCTTAGCTAAGCTTCACAGTCTTGGGGTGCAGCGAATTTTATTTTTAAAACTTTTCAACTTACCACAAAATACACCGAATTAAGCAATCTACTTGGAAACAGGATCACCAAAATGTATTACAAGTAACTAACAATTTATATAGTCTTAAGGATCAGCTTTACCGAATAATACAGAAGAATGAAGACTCTATACGGGATAAATTCATTGAAAGGCTCGTGAATTGACCAGCAGATTATTTTTAACTTAAACAACAGAAATAACATTCATGACTCACTGAGCTACAAGGAAACATCCCCAACATTCAAAAAAAGATGCGAAATACTCAGCGTAAACGGTGGTCCTTGTAACGGAAGCTTCAATTAATTTTATACAATCTGTAACTTAATATCAAAAGAGGATTCCTTTCACCTTATAAGTATTATGTTCAATTTTGAATCAATGATTAGATCGCTTCAATTTAAAGGTTAACCCAAAGAAAAAGAATGAATTGCAAACGAGTTAGATGAATTAACCTTGACAACATTTTACATATTTCCTCACCACGTACAAACGATGCAAATTAAAGGTCTTAGGTTAGGTTAGGTAATGGGGATGATGAGGCAGCGGTATTGATGCTGCATCATCGCACTCAGGTCAGTGTTGACCCATTGTGATGCCCATAGGGGGTCCACGTGTGTTGGCTGTGGTGCCTATTCCTTGTCTCGTCGGTGATGTCAATAACATCCTCTCCAGACATCCGGTTTTTGCTGAGAACCTGAGAAGATTGGAAAGAGGGATTTCGGATAGTTCCGTTAGGCTGTGGAAAAAAATTGTTTCCTAAAGTTTTCTTTCTTAATTGACTGCGGCTTGGGCAGTGGCACAGAAAGTGGAGAGTATCCTCGTGTGCCTCCTCATCGCCACAGCCTCTACAAAGGTCGTCGTCAGTGAGACGCATTTTAAAATGTCTTACTTTTTCGCTGGTTTAATTACAAGAGCGAGCCGCATGTACAGAATATTAGTGTACAGGCAATGATAAATTACAAGAGTATGAACAACGAAGAATATAACATAATTCAACTCTTATGCGAGAGATTATGAAAGTAAATGCTACTTTAGCATGATATTAATATAGCAAGTAGAAATTAACGGATAGCATATTGGCAATATGTAATAGATAGTTTAAGCAAAAAACTGAAAAATAATAATAACGAAAGTAATGTATGTTTGTACGACATAGACTCTTAATACTGAACAACAATGCGAGATAATCTGCAAATTCTAAACGATTGCGATTGGAAACTGTTAAGCTACTATTTAGAGTCCATCTTTAAGTATAGAATTTTACTTGTAACATTTAATTTTTTGCATTTCTTTTTCGTAAGTTACCTGAATATGTAAATACCTATCTTTTTGTTTACCAGGCTGACGGTTAAGCCATAGTTCTTAAATTCATACAATAATTGTTAAAAATGACTCATATGATTGGGGTGTATGTCACCCCACTTTTTTGAACAATATCACAAAAGTTGGGTGACATTGTTTTCTGAAGTAGGGGCAATCGTGTCTTTTTGAAAAACCCGAGAAGGCCATCTTTTGACACTCATCCGAAGTATTTAAAACAGCAAAATTGATCAAATCGTTAAAGGTGTTTTTCAGAAAATTGACATTATTTTCAAAAATTAAAAATAAAAATGTTATACAAGGTGGCGCAAAAGTTGTCAGGTGGCGCAAAAGTTGTCACCCGATGTTCTTTCGCTGTAATTTTTTTTTATGAATGAAAAACTTTGGTTCTGCTTTTGGATTATGTTAATTGGTGTCTTAAGTTTTTTCTGTATAGTTAACTTCACAAATGTCAAAGTAGAATTTACATTTGCCGCCATTTGCAAAAATTATAGCTTCTTCCGATAGGATGATGACTTTTGCGCCACCTTGTACATATGAATAAAAAAAATTATAAAGAAGTATTTCAAAACTTTAAATATACAAATTTGCCAAAAATGATAGTATTAGTTGGTGTGTAGATTTTTTATAGAAATAACTTAACTCCTTTTTGAGATATGATCATTTTGGTCAAGTACCGTTATTCGACCATTTTTGCAAACCTGCGTACGACATTTTCTTACACTTATTTCAATTATTTCATATTTTTAAATTGATCAAAATCGTTGGAACAATTTTTGACAAAATTGGTGTTGTAGATAGCAATTGTATAGTAGGTACCGTTATATAAAATGATAGACTAACAAAATAAAATGTCACCGAGATATAAGTTTGCAAACCCCAATTACGAATTTTGAAGTAAATCGGCGCGACGGACTGAAATTCGGGACACTCTTTATTCACTTCACTATATGTAGTTGTAGTATGTAGGCCGGTGCTGGGAACTTTTTTTTAGTACACTATCAGCTCTGTGTCGTGGAGTGCTTAAAGCAAGCAACTATCACGAGCAGAAATTATCCGGCACTAAAAGTGCTCCCACAGGCTCATCATTTAGTGTAGGTGTTAGTAAGGACATAACAATTAAAAACACAATAATTATGTACCTATAAAATACTAACACAGACACAAATCATGCAAATAATTTAAAACACTAAGGCATTATTACGCAAAATATTTTTAAGCTTAGTTTTACTAACATGCAAGTCAATCACATGCTCATTTAGATTATAGATTCTACTCATGCGACTAATAGGCTCATGCCTCCCATAATTCGTTCTATGATTGGGGCTAAACAATAATTCAACACTGCGTAAATTATGGGCACCACCACGAACATTAAAGCCAATAGACGATAGCAAGTCAGGTGCATCTATTTGACCGGATATAAGCTGCTGTAAAAAAATGATATCGCTATTAAGCCTTCGTTGAGAAAGGGGTAACATTTGAAGAAGCTTGATACGTTGACTGTAGGGAGGAAGTTTAAATGGATCATCCCATGGAAGTCCTCTAAGTGCAAATCGAATAAATTTACGTCGAATGACCTCTATTCGATTTGAATGAATGTTGTAGAACGGTGTCCAAACTTGTGAAGCATACTCTAGAATCGGACGGGCAAAACAATTGTACAATGACATAGAAACGTAAGGGTCATTAAATTCTTTGGCCCACCTTTTTACGAAGCCCAGCATGGAATTAGATTTATTAACAATAAAATTGTTATGCTTAGCAAAAACCAGTTTGGGATCGAAATAAACCCCAAGATCCTTAAAGTTATCAACTTTATAAAGAATATGTTGAGACAAAGAATATTGAAAGGTGGAAGGGATAATCTTCCTAGAGAATGTCATATGTTGACATTTAGTAGGGTTTAAGGATAAGCCGTTTTTCACACACCAATTGGCGAAGCAGTTAATGTCAGATTGAAATAAAATTCTGTTTTGCTGACTAGTGATAGATTTATATATTTTCATATCATCCGCGTAGATCAGGATATTACTGTGATTTATATATGCCTTAACATCATTGATGGCTAGTATAAATAGAATCGGTTCGAGGTGACTTCCTTGGGGAACTCCAGACTCAGCTGTAAAAGATACAGATAGTGATCCTCTAAATTTGACTTGGTAAGCCCTTGATCTAAGGTATGAATTAACCCATATTATGAAAGATGGTGGGAAACCAAAAGCTCTGAGCTTAAATTCGATTAATTCTTGGGACAGCTGGTCGAAAGCCTTAGAGAAGTCAGTGTATATGCAATCCATTTCGGCCTTATTCTCTAAGGCATTAGAACAATCATGCAAGAAACTTAACAAATTAGTGACAGTGGATCTGTTTTTTTACAAAACCATGCTATTCACTTCAAGTTATATTGCGACAAAGAAATATTAACTTTTCACAAACAATTTGTTCAAAAAGCTTAGGGATACACGAAAGCTTTGACATAGGCCTATAATTAGTGATATCACCACGTTCGCCTTTTTTAAATACAGGTGTGATAAGAGTACTTTACCATAGCTTAGGGATTTTACCAGTATCAATGGACAATTCAAACAGATACTTAAGATGTGGAGCAATTGCATGACTACATTTTTTAAAAACTATCGGGGCAATGCCATCAGGACCTGATGAATAGTCATTCTTCAGAGAAGAAATACATTTTAAAATTGTTTCCAAATCGAATGAGATACTACTAAAACTTATTTGGGAACAGCTAGTTAGATAACTAAAATATTGATCATCAATGTGAAGAGGGGTCTCCCTAAATGACTTACTGAAATGATCTGCAAACATATTGCTTGCGTCTAGCGAATCAGCAGTTGTAGAACTATTGTAAGTAAGCTTCCATGGATAACCATCGGCTTTTTTCTTAGAATTGACAAATCGCCAGAAAAGTTTGGGGTCCACTTTTAAAGAGCATTCCATTTTACTTATATAGTCAATATATAAGTTCCAGGATAAAGATTTGAATTCGTTGAATAGTGTAATATAGAGCTCAAGATCTGAATGGCGGAGACTTTAAATAGCTCTTCCAAGCCCTATTACGTCTGTTTCGTATTGATTTAAGCTCTTTAGTGTACCAAGGATGGGACGTTTTCAGATTCCTAGAGGACTTCACAGGAATCACTTTTTTCATGCACTTATCCATCAAAGAATGAAAGGAAACTACTGCATCTTCAATATTAGAAAACGCAGTGAGATTAAAATTAAAGCTGGAAATTTCATCAGAAAGCCTTTGAAAATTTGCTTTCCGAAAGTCATAAGATTGCGAACGATCATACGAATTACTATTTTCGTACAAATGTGCGCCTATTCAATAAATACATCCAATGGTGGATGATTATTATCTATGTTAGTTATACTGAAGTGGATTCCAGAACCACAGTACTAACAGAGTCAGAAGAAAAAGACAAGATGTTGTCCAGTAAAGCGAGCTCTTGTTGGGCAGAGTCAATGGATGGGATGAGATTAGAATCATCCTCAGAAGGTGCCCATCCAATATGTGGCAGATTGAAGTCGCCTATAAGTAAGACAGTGCTGTCACAACAAGATATGTCAAAAATATGGTCTAGTGCCATAGAAAGTTCCGAATACAAGGAACACAGACGATAATTTGTCACAAAATTTGAAACAAAAAACGCTCGTTTGCCAAAAAAAATATTTTTTAGGCAGATTGCCGGACCTGAATTTTGGATTAAGAAAGACTAAAGATACAATATGTTTGATTCTACTACTCAACATGCATTCGTATACTTTTGCTGTTGTCAGCACAGGTGTTGGTGAAATTAATTCTGCGAATTTTGATATTGAGAAAAGTAGAATGTTTGAATTCCGATGAATTGTCTGTCGATTTATGAGAGCGGAAATTGGGTCGTGTGAATCAACTGCTGATAAAGTTGATTTGTTTCGTGTTAACTTATACATAGATACATAAATAGGTACATATATACTTGACGCTATATAACATTACAGCAGACTTCGGTACGAAAGTACAAAAGTTCATCACTGACCTCTTCATTTTTGTATTGGTATATTCGCATATTTTTATCAAAGCGTTGTTTCGCAACCTACCTTCAACAATTTTTGGAAACGTTCGTTGGTCAAAGCATTTAACGTCTCCATAAAAACCTTTATGTTGCGTAAAACGTTTTATAATTATCATGATATTTTTTTCAAAAATTACATCAAAATCGGTTATTTCGAAATTCCTAAATACATCATTGACATAACTTTTGTTTTTCGAACTTAGTTGAACAGGCAGTGCTTCGTCAATAAAAATGTCGCAATCTTCTAAATGTTCATTCATTATTTTAACGAATTTGCTTTCCCATTTAAAACCACCCTGAAAACCTTCAGCTCGTAATTTTTTAACGTTGTTATAGCATCGCATTAATTTGAAGCCAACCTTGGACATAGTCCAAAAATCTGTAGTTTTCAATTATTTTGAAAATTGATACTCTTGCATGTTTGGCAGACATTCGCAAGAGGTTGGGCAGTGGTAAAAGCTTTTTAGATGTTACTTGGCCTGGGCGGGATTTGAACCTGGGACCTGCAGATTAGTAGTCCAACACACTTACCTCTGCGCTACTGCACCCACAGCACCATGTCTGTGAAATTTAAAAATGAGTCTGTTCATTCCAGAAACTCGCAACAGTGTTAAGATTTCGTAGAAATTTCAAGGAAATATTTCATTTCGAAGTCTCAGAACTGTAGATATTGTGAGGAAATGTGTAGATTTGGGATGAAATCACTGAAATTCAAGATCTCGCTTCGGTGGGAACATAGTGTAGTGTGATTGATTCAGTGCAAGCACACGAAACGTGGAATCCATTACATAATAGGGAATCTCCCCCATATAGGATTGGAAGTGTCGCATGACATTCATTTGCTATCGTCAGTGATTCATGTTTTGTGAGGGTTCACCTTAGTTCGTGTGTTTGTCATTGTCTACAATTTCATTCTTTGCTTCGTCCATTGTAATTATTAGTCCTAATAGTGTTTGTATAGATAGCGAGTGAGAAATCAATAAAATTCAGTCTTGAATCACAACACTTGACTCCATCAATAAACCGCGGCGGTAATTTGCCATTGAGTAAAGCAAGCTGCGCTTTAAACACCATAGAAGAGCGTGCTACGCTTCATATAGCTTAAGGAGGTAGGCTCCAAGAAGTGATACCCTCTCAGTCCTAATCTACTGCAAGGCAAAATATAATTTTGAAATTATTTCCTCCTGAAAAATACACCCCTAAAAAGGAAACGCCCCGGTAAAGTTGCCGGTATCCCCCAGGAAAACAACGCGCCTGGCAGTATCATACCTCATTTGATCTCAGTTAAAGTTGGAAATTTCCGCTCGATTGCAATATCTTTCTGTTTGGTATACTAAAGTATACAACAAAGTTAAAAAAGAACAAATTCGTCAGAAATGGACTCAAATCAGGTTAGTCAATGGTCTGTGAGACCGGGTGTGTTAAAAAATTGAATAACTTTATTCTCCGTTATTGTTTTATGTTGCAATTTCGAGTAGCTGCCGCATTGCACGTCGCCCACCATCAGTTCACGTCGAACCTGCTTAGTGAGCACACGTTGTGTATTTTTTTTTTACTAACCCGCGCATGAGACCGTGTGTGGTGTGTCACCGTGTATGCAAGTAAAATATTTTTTTATTACGAGTATTCGCGTATTTTGCATATAGATGATGTACCTATGATATCGGGTTCTTCAAGAATTGGTTGGTGCTATGCCAGAAAAACCAAGTAATCTTGCAACAAATGTCAAAAATATCTGTGTCTTGAACACGTAGTGCCGTATTGCAGCAGCTGTTTACCTGTAGAAATTTAGTTTTTGAGATGTATTTTTTGTTATTTTTTGTGGATACCAATTTTTGTTTATTTTGTAAAAGTTCCGAATGTCGAAAGACTAAAAAACTTTATTTTCCTTAATGAACATGTGATGTTTAATTTTTTTCTTAATTTTAAAAAATGTATTACTAAAAACTTTGTAATTTTTAATGTTCTAATAAAAAATTTTTGTGAATTTAATTATTGAAATAAAAGAGCTTTAATTGATTAATTATCTTTGTTTTATTGTCAAAGAGCATAAATTAAAAAAAAAACATGAAATATTATTAACACGTTTCGAAAAATCTTCAGTTGAAAACCCCAGTGCGTGAGACTGGCGTCACCTCATCAAAGTCAAATTTGCGTCACCATTGGCGGGTTAAGTTCATTTTATTGGCGAATTTAATATTTTGGTGCAGCGTGCAACCACTTCTGATTTTAAAAAAAAGAACCCGTACAACCAAGTTTTGACCGTAGCTATCATATGAAATGTTCTACGTTCGGTTTTATAACTGTGTGAATTTTTTGTACTTTATGCGGAATATACATCGAATTTAAAAAAAAATTGTGAAATTAAATTAAAAATCTACCTGTTCATAAACACGTGGAACGGAGTATATGTATCGGCAAATTGGAAGGATCTTCCCAACATATTTTTTTTCAAGGTTTCGTTTTTTAAGGATTTTATCGAAAAAACAAGGTTTTTTGTCAAAATGCCCCCAAAAACTATGCGTGGTAAGAACTTTTATATCGGTGAATGACTAAGAAAGACTTGTGTACATACAACCTTTTTTTAAATAGTTGGCGGATTTGAAAAGTTGGTACCCTTAGTCAATTCGGGCCCCTAGAAAGCATATGTTCCGAATTCCCGATCGAACTTCAGGGCCTTAAAATTTGATAACTTTCGTTGCTGATCACCAATATAGTAACGTTTACGGTTCTACGACCTATAGGCATGTTACAAGCTACGAGTATGTGTTAATATTAATAGGTACCTACCTTTAGGATTGGGTATCTATAAGTAAAGTTTTCTACCCTTCCTCAAATATTTTTAACTTTTGTTTAAAAAACGCTTGTGAAGTAATATTCGCAATCGTCTCAATAAAATAGCGCCCTAAGCAATTGACTCGCAGTGTCTATAAGAATGGGTCTGAAAGCCATTGACATAAAAATGCACAAAAAGTCATTGTCCAATTGTGTCAAGCACCCAGGCAAATGTGAGCAGACTTGTGGAAGAGATTTTTAAATTAGATGCAACTATTCGAACTTCACAGCGAGCAGACCTTGTTGAGTGGGTTACTGGCATTGATGGCAAAGAGAAACAAGTTACATCACATTCCTGTTCACGAAACAATGTCAACAAGCCAAAGGATCGTCTACCCGCAAATCTCAGACGGGACATTCGTATACTTAGTATCTTCATTATATAGTACACACTTAACATTATCTTCATAAACAAAATTTTATGACACATGTCAATTTTTTTTAGGGACTATCTTTTAATCGGATGCAATTTCACACTAAATAGTTACACATGATGGTCTGTAGGTTACCCAAAGCAAAGGATTACAAGGATTACACACTATTGCGTACTTTCATTCTGACAATTTTTAACCTTTCATATTGTCCTACAAAAGGAAAACAACATGAAATACATCAGCACCTTTGTACCCACCCGAAAGGAAATAAAAGGATTCATCGATGCTTGACTGTCGGTTGTGTGTCAAAATATAATTTCATACCTAGTTATGGTGTGAAAAATTGTCTAGCTAACGGATGAAAGACAGGACATTGCATATCAAAATTGACATTCTTCGTCTTTGTGATCTTTCCATTTCTTACTTTTCAAATCGGTTAAATATAGCCGAGGCGGAACAAAACAAATCCAACAAACGCAAACGGACGCAAACGTACATAATGTCAATGGAAAACAGGGAAATATATGTATAATCTAATTATCTTGCAAGGAAAAGTATGTCCCATCTGAGAAGACTACATTAAAAAAAAGAAAAATTTTGAAATTAAATTTGTTTCCAATATGTCAGTCCTTTGAGTGATGGAACTTATGTCTATTTTGACAGGCGCCATTGTATTCTTTTTGTACGGATATACCTGCGGATTGTTTTTTTTTCTTCATATAAGTCTCTGCGATCTGAGAGCGTCAAAGATTTTGATCGCTATGATATTTTTTTATTCCTTCACCCCAGTTGAAGAAAAAATTCTTCGTGGGTAACGTTTGGATATTTATGTCACTGTGATTGGTTTTATATTCAAATTAGATGGATTTAGTTATCCTTGTTTTTTGTTGTTTATTCTGGTAATATTTTGACACTCCATAAAAAACAAAGTGAATAAATAATAGCCCTGTTTTTACAAATGAATAAAAAAAGTTGTCTTGGGTCATAAAAATAAAAGGCATACTATTCAAATCATAATCCTTACAAATTGGAAAATCATTAGTAATGAGTCGCCTTAGGGAGCAAGATATATGAATCTTCCCATGACACACATTTCAAGCAGAAATAAAGAATCAGCGTTTTTGTCAGGAGCTCTTTGGAATCAAAGAAGCAAGGAAACACAATAAAAAAAAAACAATACTTAAAATAACTTTATTCAAACATAATTTAACACTTAAAAACTAAATTAAGCCAAGCTCTTTCGACCAACCAATGCTATATTTATAATATTTGAGCCGAAACTCAATTTTAATAAAATTATTTCCCGAACTTTGGCATTGAGAGGGTATACTCAAATATGTACATGTAAATGGGCTCAAATGTCCTTTTTTCTTATTTAGTATGAATTTTTTTAAAGCAATCTTTTCTAAAGCATGGAGTGATTTTGCATTTCTCGCAAGCTATCAGACTGTGCAGTGAAAAGTCTTGCACCTTAAATCCCTACTTATTACCCCTTTTGGAACCTCTGGCTTATATGTCGCCTTGATCGATGGAGTAAATAAGTTCTTGCCATCATTTCAGTTGGCAGCCATATTCTGTGACCGACAAATGCCTCCTAAGCTGAAATGAAGGCTCTACAACACAGTTGTGCGCCCGGCGCTCACAATGTTGGATAGCGTACAAGAAGTATTGTCACAAATTAATGGCAGCTGATGTGAAAATGCTTCGCAAGGCAGCACGAGTAACACAGCATGATCAAATAAGAAGTTCCACGATCAGAAGAAGCCAATGTCAAATAAAATAAAAGGCGACCGGTAGAGTTGGTATTGTCATGTTCAAAGGAGAGTTCCTGCGAACCCCGTCAAAAAGGCAATAAAAATCAACGTTCCCTCACGTCCAAAAACAGATCACACAAATGCAGCAACACCAGCATTCGATTGGCCTCAGTGACGAAGTGATCCGAAATCGGGAGGACTGTTGTTATTTGTTAAGGTCAAAGTAGCAAACCCCACGGGCAAACCAGTAGCGATGCAGTGAAGTGGGAGGGTATGATCATTTTAGTCCAGATCATAACCTCTTCGTTAAAGAAAAAAAATTTTTTTTTTTTTTTTTAGAGTTTCTAATATTACTCCCAAGCCATAGTAATATTATCGGGGTAGGTGGAAAATCGTACATGCGACTCTTTCTCACTTAAGATAAGAAAACAAAAACCACCTCCCTTCGAAACCTGCATACTACAACTAGGTTATTCCTATCTAGTAGTTTTATTTAAACTGTAAATTACGCGTTTGGCAGGCAGCTTCCCAGTGGAGGCACCTGCTAATACCGCCATAAGCACGCGGTTACATCTTATTGCGCTAATTCAAATGGTTTTATCCTTTGTAATCGGCGCACTAGGTTAGTATCGTCTCGAATTTGTAGCATGGTGATATTGCAATGACCGTGAAGGCGTGTCTGTTGTTTGCAGGCAAAATGTTTTATTTCATCTTCGACGGTAGCCATAGAATGGCGAGCTCTTCGCGTTTCTTCTTGACGTGCGGTTTCCATTTTAATTTCGCATCGAGTGTCATACCCAAATATTTTGCCTCGTTTGCGTACGGAATTCGTACCGAATCAATGAAAATGGGTAAGTTGTCTACCTTTTTATAAGTAAAATTCACGTGCGTTGATTTGGCCTCGTTGAGAGCAATACGCCAAGTCTTTGTCCAATCACAAATTTTGTCAATAGAACGTTGGAGTTTATTAGTTGCTGATTCAACGGTATTACTGACCGCTAATATAGCTGTATCGTCTGCAAATGTGGCTACTGTTGTGCCTTCTTCTTGAGGAATATCACTAGTGTATATTAGAAATAGGATCGGTCCAAGAACGCTTCCTTGGGGAACTCCTGCCGCGATTTCTTTAAATTCAGAGTAATCATTTCCGTGTTTTACACGAAAGAGTCTGTCTGATAAGTAACAACTAAGGATATCAGATAACTGTTTCGGAAAAGCTTGTCTTAGCTTATGTTTCAACCCTGTATGCCATACTTTATCAAAGGCCTGAGAGACGTCGAGAAAAACACTAGAACATATTTTTTTCTCCTCTAGGGCTTTTTCAATTACATTGGTTATTCTGTAAACCTGGTCGATTGTAGAGTGCTTAATCCTGAATCCGAATTGGTGGTCAGGTATTAATCGACGTTCTTCGATAATCGGATGTAGGCGCTTTAACAAAAGTTTTTCGAATACCTTCGACATTATCGGTAAGAGAGATATTGGCCTATATGATTTTTTGTCATTCAGTGGTTTACCGGCCTTTGGAACCATTATAACTTCAGCTACCTTCCATTGTCGTGGAACGTACAATAACCTGAACGATGCATTTATAAGATATGCAAACTTTATTAAAGCTTTCCTAGGTAACTCTTTAAGGACCTGTCCTGTGATTAAGTCATATCCAGGAGCTTTGTTTAATTTTAGTTTCTCTATTTCGAAGCGTAGTTCGGCTAGCGATATACTTTTTATTCTATAATTGTCAGGTGCCACGGTTAGGACAGGAAATTCGAGCAACGCTTGACCATCAAATGGTTTAAATGTTTCTTCCAGATGTTTGGCAAATATTTCTGCCTTTTCCTTGTCACTCATCGCCCATTCTCCATTGATTTTACTGATGGGTGGCGCTTGCGATTTTGGTTTTTTAATGCCTTTCATGGCTTTCCAGAGCGGGTAATTTGTACTTTTATCCGCAGTTAGGCTTCCAAGATATGTAGAAATTTCACGATTTTTAAAGTCTTGAATTTCTCTCTTAACTTTACCACAAAGGTAGTTACGAATGGTTTTATCCTTTGAAGCGCGAGATTGTTGCCATATTTTGCGCGCTTTCCTTTTTTTCTTTAACAATTGAGTGATTTCTAAGGGATATTTTATTTCGCAATTTGTGGTTATTTTCCGTTTATGGGGAGTATTTTTCCAGGCTGAGCATTGTATGACGTCAATAAATTGATCGACTTCGTCTTCAAGTTCGTGGGGTGTTCGAAGACACACTTTGAGTTCGATTTTACTTTCACAATCTTTTTTAAAGAATTCCCAGTTTGTTTTCATGTTAGTTAGCCTGGGCGAACCTTCTTTTTTCCGTAGACAGCCGTTAATTGTCAAAATGACCGGTGAATGATCAGAAGAAAGATCGAAGCATTCCTCAACTACAATAGAGTTTCCCGACAAACCTTTCGTGATGAAGAAATCGATGAGGTCTGGTGTTTTTGCCGTATCCGAGGGCCAGTATGTCGGTTTACCTGAGGAATGAAAGTCTACCCCCAATTCCATACCGGCTTCGTAAAGAACTCTACCTTTTACTGAAATGCATCTCGATCCCCAGAAGGTATGTTTTGCGTTAAAGTCACCTCCGATGACGAAATTTCGTCCAAGTGAGTCAAAGATACTTATAAAATCGCTTCTTTCCATCGTTGCACGTGGGGGGCAATAGATAGCTGCAAAATCATATTTTATGTGTTTAATTTTTACGCTCACCGTGCATAATTGCAGTTTGTCAAGCTCGATTGTTCCACTGACTGAGTGTTCAATGGTATTTTTGATCAACAAGGATGCCCCGCCTCTCGCCCTTTCCGAAGGGTGATATGCGTGATAGGCAATGTATCCTCGAAAGTTTGTGCTGGTTTCTTTCGTCAGATGAGTTTCCGAAATCAAACAAATATCAATTTCATATTTATGAATGAATATCTCGAGCTCGTCCATCTTATGCAGAAGGCCGTTCGCATTCCATGTCACTAATTTAACTAAATCCGTCATATTTATATTATTGCACGTGTACTTCGAAATTGATTTTCGAGCTTGTCGAGTTTTTCAAACATACGTTTATTAATTTGGCTCTGTTCTTCTAGCCTGGCAAGAATTGCAGAGAAAACTTGGGAGACTGGATCAGATGTTTTATTTGTTTGTTCGCGTCCTTGCAACGCAGCTTCAGCGTATGTTTGTGGAACAGCTTTCGGTGACTTTTTTCTAAACAATTTTCCTTCTCTTGGGTGTTGTGTTTTGACCATTTCTTTAGCCTTTTTTCGTCCTTCATTGGTTTTATTGTTGCCCCTTTCAGGTTTGTTATTGGTTTTATTTGCGATTGGTAGCGTAGTTTTCTTTATTTTGTCGCGCCTATTTTGAAGTTCCTTAGCCACTTCGCATCCGCGATAATTTGCCGGATGTTTTCCATTGCAATTTATGCATGTTGGTAGGTCTTGTCTACTTAGAGCGCATTCCTTCGATAAATGTTTACCGGCACATTTTACGCAACGCGGCTCTTTTTGGCAATACGTGTGCGTGTGATTGTAGCCTTGGCAACGCTTACACTGAGGAATCTGACGAGTCCTTTGGCGCATCGGTTCAATTTTAACCACTATGTTTAGGATAGTTTTAATGTTGTATATTTTTTTTTTTTTTTAGGACTTTTCGAAACTAAGCATGAATAGCGGAAGTCCGCGTTTGACAACAATTTCCTCGTCTTGTTCCGTTTTTTGCTTTTCTTTTTTAAGTATATTAACCGCGTCGATAATTTTGAAACCTTTAGTTTTAAGATCTTGCAAAACATCTTCTTTGCGGCACGAAGAGTGGAGCCCTCTGGCTACAACTCGGTGTGGCCTTTCAGACTTGTTTTCATAAGTGTACCATTGTACCTTCTCAGTATTCAGTTTTTGAGAAACTGCGCGATAGCTCTCAGGATCGCTTACATTTATTTTCCACACATTATTATTCAGAGATGTTACTTTGAATGTGGACTTTGCTATTTCCTTAAGAAGGCTACTTAGCTTGCTGTAGTCTGAAACTCCGACAACGTTAATTGGAGGTGGAAGGTATACCTTATTTTGAGGTTTTTTCCTTAGCGTTTCTATTTCGTTGGCATTTGCCTTTTTGGGTTGTCTATCTTTTAGCACAACGACTTCTGGTGAGGAGCCGGCTTTCCGTTTTTTGTTCGGTCTCCTCTTAGTGATCCAATCCGTTTCGCGCCCTAGCTCTTCTTCGTCTGTATAATAATCGCGGCTAGCTGAGCGGTATGATTTGGCTTCTGGCTGTTTTTTAGGTTGAGATTCAACAAGTGCTTTGTTCTCAGCTTTCAGCTGATCTAGCTCTTTTTTTAGCTCTTGGTAAAGCTGTTCAATTTGGTTAAGCTTAGTGCGGAGTTCCTTGTTTTCGTCCTCGAAGCTTTTGCATTTCGTTGAGTCCCTCGAAAGGCGTCCAAAATCTTTTGGCGTCGTAGGACTTCGATTAGTTTTTGCTTCTGGCACAGATCCCGTTGGTGGTGATCTAGTTACCCTTTTACTATTTTTAAAAGGGTCGGATGATTGCAATAAATGGCTCTCCCCAGAATCCGTAGAGCCTGCCTCCGAAGAGTGTGGATTTTCCAGTAGAACTGGGCTGCCACCTGGGTTATTATATCTTTTTGTTTTAATCATTGCATTTTTTGTATACTCTATGCACTCGGTATACTGAGGGTGGATTTTGGTCGCCTCTTACGACCGGCATGCCTACCTCGGGTAGATTCTGATCCCTATCCCGAAGGGTGGATTTTAGTCGCCTCTTACGACCGGTATGCCTACCTCGGTAAATTCTGACCCCTATCCCGAAGGGATCCATTTCAGTTGAATAACCAACATAACTTGACGGTTTTGGAGCAGTATTTTGAGACTCTCCTCTAGCTAAACTTTCTTCCTTTAACTCTGAAAGAAAGCTTTTAACGTCTTCACTCATGGTAGATTTAAATTTCAGCTGGTCCTGCAATGTAAACTGGTTTTGCGAATCAATCAGGTTATCCTCACATATATCTTCTTCATCTGTTTTGATATCAACATTCTTACTTTCTTAACGGGCTCCCGACCCGTGAAGAGTCTCTGCTTCCAGCTCTTCAGAACAAGTGCTCTGGCATCCGCGATGGTTTGGTCTTTAAAACGGAGGTTCGGTATTCCTTGCCTTTTCGAACCTGAGGACTGGGAGTCGAAGAACCTCTAGGGTGGAGCATTATTGTCCATTCGCTCAATGTGGTCGATTCAATGTAGTCGACGTGGTTTAGCTTTTTGGACACACCCACACCTTGGTACAGCTCACAGAGTTTGCGGTTGTATCTTCTCCTCCATTCACCCTCCTCGCACACAGGACCAAATATCCGACGGAGATTTTTTCTTTCAAAAGATTCCAATATAAGCTCCCCTTTTCTACTTATCGTCCAACACTCGGCACCATAAAGCAGGCCTGGCTGGATTAGGGTTCGATAGAGCATGTATTTTGTCCTTCGAGGTCTGAGTTTTGAACCCATTTGTTGCGCTAAACCTAAGTAGCAGCGGTTTCCTAAGGTGATTCTCTAGGTAGATGAACTCCTTAACTACTTCGAAGTTATTGCTATCAACAGTGACGTTTTGACCTTGGCGGTGGACAGATGTTTGTTTGTTTGTTGATAGCATGTACTTGGTCTTGTCCTCATTTACTTCAAGACCAACCAATTTCGCCTGTTCTTCCATCGCCGTGAAAGCTGGAGAACTGTTTCCATACTGCACATAACACCTCGTGTTTTCAAGTGCCACGCGACACAACTGGATCAGTTTTGCCGGGATCCTGAAAGCGGATCTGCGTCATGGCACCCAGAGCGTGACTTGTAGCACCATTGAAATCCTCAAAGCTAGGGTTTCGTAGAGGTTTTTACAGTTTAAAATATAAAATTGCTGTTTTTATTTGCTGACCGCGGCAACTTTCAAGCCACGCAATAATGACCGAAAAGTTGTTATCTAATACACGCGAGGGAGAAACGGTGTAAAATATATTTACCCATCAGGATCAGCTGATTCGATATCCAATACCACTTTCTATTTTATCATAAGTATAACACATGCCTGAAAGATCCTTTGTCCAACACGCGAATGGTTCATCAATTCAATATACCTATGGGCAATCAAAATGCAATTACAAAACTAATGAAGACACTGAACGTAGCAACATTACGACAAAATGAAGCAATTACGCAATTAGTCGCATAATCATAGATCACAACCAATGACATAACATGGATGACATGCTCCTTTAGCCATCTGTCATCATTAAACCCAAAATAGAAAAGAAACACAAAAAATGATACGCGATCCGTTTTAATTGTAGGTGCGATACGCTTCCTATTTTCGATAAGGCTTGGAAATTCAAAACACATTCCCCTTAATTGAGTCCAACATCGACGACCCAAGATGACACATGCCCGCAATATATACATAAATGTACGAGATAGGTAGCTATATTTCTATTGCAACCCGTTTTCTAATAAAAAGTAGCTTTCGATACAATTTCAATCCCTAGGGCAATAAAATAGGCCGTTGGAATGTGACAATCTTAAAATACAAAAGAGAATTGCAACCAAAATTTTGCAACTTATCTTATCGTCCAAATCAGGTTAACCCTTCCAAACGCATTCTTTCTCGTCAATTACACCGAAGGCGCTGCTCTAAGAATTTGCGAATTCTAAGGACTAAGGAAACCGATTTATGTCAACTTCCTTGAGAAAAAATATTGTTACTTCCTGAGGCGCTATCGCTCAAGAATAGCAGGACAATTAACTCTCAATCTATCTGAGGTTTTGATGGTTCCCACAATTGAAGGGGCGCCTTTTTTCTTCATTCAAGGACAATAAAATTGCGTTCTCCTGTCATGGATGGGTTATCTTCGCGGAGGTATAGCGATGGTGATGGTGAGCAATTGTGTAAATTGTCGGGGATTTCATCGTATGGAGAATATAACTACATAATTATTATACCTACTCGTATGTCTAGGGGAAGAATCATCGTTTTGCCGCATGATGACACCTAGTCCTTCGAAGTGGTTGCGTTTTTCATGAGAAATGTAATTAAATGAGGTTTTGAATGTTATTCTTAGGAATATTTTCTAAGACCATTTTCATTTTTGTTCAAGGAAGTGCTGGATCTTTATCACAACGAAGGGGACGTTTATTTGATGTCAATAATTATATGGAAGAATTTCTAAGACAATCTGTAGTAGGTATGTGAGCTTAAAATACAAAATGTTGCAAAACATGAACAAGCTATTCCAGTTGGTTTTGAACGGAATCGGTCGAATCCTTATGGAATAGAGCCTTGCTTAAATGTTTATCGCCTTAGATACAATGTCTATTATGGTTAACATAGCATATTTTTGTTTTTACTAAAAAAGTTTAATTAAGATTTGCTTGACTTAATATTAGTTCTGGATTCAAATGGAATTCTGTGAACCCTAAGACAGAACCAGGACGAGCCTGAATGGTCTTGGGTGACAGCAAGATACTCCAACGTAACAAACCAACTTTTCTGTGAGAAATGTGAAGCGCTGTCTAAGCAATTACAAAAAAGATAGACAGATCATTGTTTCAAGATGTTAAAGGAGTACTCTAGTTCTGTGGGGCTATCAATTCATCCGGTTTAATTAATAAAGAATCTGCAGTCTATAGTTCATACGCAACTAGAGGCGAAAGCAGAAGTTATAACTTAACAGTATTATAATAACTTGAAGTGGGGCTACGAGAAGACTTTAAAATTAATAATAACAATATTATTTTTTATAAATTATATTTAATTTTGTTAATAATACATAAGTAACAAATAGTGAAAGTGCCAAAGTAAAGTGATTACATGGATCACAAGCGAAAAACTCACAAAAAGAACACTTAAGTAATTAAACAGAGTAAATCATGGATATCCTTATAATTTAGATCAGAGAGCCAGAGTTTTACTCTTTTGAGGAAAATGGATTCATTTCTAATTATTCTATTGCTAATGGGTAAGCTGTTAAATAGTCTAGGAGCAATTGACGTATAAAAATTGAGAAATATTTGAACATTGTGATTTGGTACTAGAGCTGACTATTTATTCTAAGGCTGTAGCTAGAAGAGCACCTGCTTAATAGATTGCCAGATCTGGCGAACAATATTTTCAAAACTTTGTAGAAATACGTGTTTCAGAGGTAAAATTTTGAGACTTCTGAAAAGTATTAAACTATTATAACGACGATTTTTGTTACAAATAAGACGAATAACATGTTTTTGAGAAACTAGAAGCGGATTAATTTTGTTGTTATGAGTACCACCCCATGAAACTATGCCATATTCGATCTTAAAATGCACCAAACTATAATAAATACACCCAAGAAGATCCCTGGAACAATACTGTTTTAACAAGTAGAATTGCCTTATAGGAGCCATAAGATACTTCTTAACCCTAGAAAGATAATCATATTTTTTATGACGTAAAAGATAATCATACGTCTCAGAGACGAATGGCACTTTGGTGGTGTATTTAATGAAACCCATGAACTTTTTATAAAAATAATAACGTTTTATTTATTTATGTAGTTCATATTAAGTAAAATAAATCAAAGATTTAGTATAAATAAATATTAATTTAAACAATACAAACAAAAAACTAAAGCCCCATTAAAAATCAACAAAAAACAACTTATATTTTAAAGGAACCTTAAAATTGACATTAAGTCATATTTGTTTGCCAAATTTTCATTTTTCGGTTTAAAACAAGTCCACTAATAAGTCTTAGTACCTTTAGATTATATACGATTAAATTTAATGTAAGAATGGCACAGGTCACACACGCCCCCAGATGTCCGGCATAGCTATAACTTGTTGCCGCAGGTACTTACCATCGCGCCACGACCATTACGGGCTAGCTCCGACCACCGACTGAGTTAGTTTAAGCAACCAACCCAATGAGGTTTATAGTTAAAAGGATATAACATTTTTTCCGCGCGTCATACGTCCCGCAGACGTAGATTATCTTTCTAGGGTTAAGTGCATTCGTATGGCCGGACCAATTCTTCTTCCAGTCAATCAAAATACCAAGGTACTTGTAAGACTTCATACACTCAATACTGAAACAATGATTTGAACAACAACGTGCCTCAAAAAACGACTGAGAGTTCTCTTCCGAATTACAGATGGGTTTACAATGGATAAATTTAATACAGTTTGAAGAATGAAACAAGAAAGGTCTAAAAACCACCTCTTTTCCACACACATTAAAAAAACATTATTTTGGTTTTGTCACTAATTATCATTTTATGCATTGAGAACCAATATCTTAAGACTTCCATATCATGGTTTATGTCAACAAAAAGGTAGAGGTGTGCCTCATACAGGAACCTTATCTGTATAAGGGGGCGGTAAGTGGCATCTCGGGTGTACCAGGAGCAATTTTTGTAAAGCCTGGGATTGTTAATACTCGCACGTGCATCTTTGTAGCAAAGGGCTTAGATGCTAGTCTTATGCCTGAGTTCAGTTCTCGAGACTGTACAGCTATTAAAATGTGTCTTAAGCGAGGAGGGTTGGTTACTGAGATTATTTTAGCCTCAGTGTACCTCCCATTTGACTCAGTGGCCCCACCTCCAACGGTGGAACTGGTAAGGCTTGTCGAGCATGCCCGACGAGGTAACAAGCATTTGATCGTTGGTATGGACGCGAACGCGCATCATCGCGTTTGGGGTAGTACTGACTCAAATAGCAGGGGTGAATCCCTACTAAACTTATTTGCTGCCAGCCAGCTCGATATACTGAACACTGGTAATGAGCCAACCTTTGTCACTCGGCTGAGGCGGCAAGTTATTGATGTGACAGTAGCAACCGCTGCTGCATCTGGCATCGTTTCGAGCTGGAGGGTTTCAAGGGAAGAAACTGCATCTGATCATCGGTATGTTATTTTTAAGCTAAGTGCAGATCGACCGATCAGAAGCAAAATCAGGAATGTGCGACGCACTGACTGGGATGTCTATTCCATGGAGTTGCGGGGTCAGATAGGTTCCCTGCCTATCAGGATCCTTAGTAGCGATGACTTGGATAAGGCGACCGACACGCTACACAGCGGTATTATTACGGCCTTTCATACTGCTTGCCCGGAGAAGGAGGTTGGCGGTGCGAAACCAACCCGATGGTGGAACGCTAAGCTATCCCTTCTCAGGAAAAGAGTGGGGAGGCTGTTTAACAGGGCCAGGAAGTCTAACCTGGCAGCCGATTGGTCTTCTCATGCGGATGCGCAGAAGGAGTACAAGAGGCAAATTAAGAGCGCTAAGAAGGTATCTTGGCAGAGGTTCTGCGGAGAACTGAAGGATGTTAGCGCGGTTTCGAGATTGCAGAGAGTCCTCTCAGCTGATCCGGGAGCCAGGCTTGACGTCCTTCGGAAGCCTGATGGCACCTCGACCAACTCCAATGAGAAGGCACTTCAACTGCTAATGGACACCCACTTTCCTGGCTGCAAAGCCGTGGATAGTTGCGTGTGGCCAAACAAAGGCAGAACTACCACTGAGCAGTGGCGGGCCGCGGCGAGCATTGTTACGAGAGAGAGGGCGAGAGCTATTATCCTGTCCTTTTCTCCTTTCAAAGCTCCTGGACCTGATGTCATATACCCCATACTCTTGCAAAAGGGTATCGAGATTTTGCTCACACTGCTAACTAGAATCTACAGAGCTAGCGTTGCTCTGCGACATATTCCTTTAGCCTGGAGAAGAGCTAGGGCGGTTTTCATTCCTAAACCGGAAAAGGCCGCCTATGATCTTCCCAAAAGCTTCAGGACTATTAGCCTTTCATCATTTCTGCTAAAGGGCCTTGAAAAACTGATTGACGTACGGCTTAAGAGTATTCCAGCTTCGCTGGGTATTCATGATAGCCAACACGCCTATCAAAAAGGCAAGTCCACTGAGACGGCATTAACGGATCTGACGGCCAGAGTGCGTAGGGCGCTCGACCGCAAGAACTATGCTCTTGCTGTCTTCATGGATATTGAGGGTGCCTTTGACAATCCCACCTTTTGCAGAATTGAGTCTGCCTTAACACTGAAGGGCGTCGATTCTACAACTGTGGAATGGATCCTGGAAATGCTTAGGAGCAGAGAAGTTACAGCTGCTGTTGGCGGCTGTGTCAGAACTGTGCGCGCTGTCAAAGGCTTTGCGCAGGGCGGTGTACTTTCCACTACATTGTGGAACCTGTTGGTCGACTCCTTGTTGAGAAGACTTGATGGGGAAGGTCACCCTGTTATTGGGTACGCTGACGATGTGTGCATTATTGTGAGCGGCAGGAGTTTACCAACTCTTTGTGAGCGGATGGAAACAGCGCTCAATAGTGTTGGGAGTTGGTGCCGCGAGCAAGCTATGTCAGTCAACCCCGCGAAGACTGAGATGATGCTGTTCACGAGTAGAAAGGCAATACCTCAAGTGAGGTGGCCTTACTTTCAGGGCACTCAACTAAAGCTATCAAGCAAGGTTAAGTATCTGGGTATTGTTCTAGATTCAAAGCTTAACTTTTCTGAACATTTGGTTGCTAGTATTTCGAAGGCAACTAATATTCTCTGGCAGTGCCGTAGGATGTTCAGCAGAACCTGAGGACTTAGTCCAGGGCTGGTTCACTGGATTTACACGTGCATTGTTAGGCCATACCTTATGTATGGTGCGATTGTATGGTGGGCTAGAGCTCACATCCTCAAACGTCAACTGTCGAAGCTACAGCACCTTGCGTGCTTATGCATTACAGGTGCGATGAGAGGAACTCCCACTGCTGCTATGGAAGTGTTGCTCTGTTTACCTCCCTTGCAGTTGCTTGCTGAGAGTGAGGCCAGAAAATCACTATACCGTATGTGTGTAGTACTTGGACGGCAGGTCAATCTCGGCGATGGGGCCAGAGGTGCTAGGTACAGAGCTCTCTATGACAGCCTACCTGGCCATCGGGGAGGAGCACTTGACACTGTGTGCATGAAGCAAGTCTTTGAGCGCCGTTTTCAGGTCATCCTTCCTGAACGGCAGGAATGGAACAGTGAGGGGTGGAATGGCTTTAAGCCGGGTGATGTCATCGTCTATACCGATGGCTCACTCATTGACGGTATCTCCGGAGCCGGGGTCTACTCTAGAGACTGTCGGATAAATCTATCTGCAGCCTTGGGTAGACAAACAACTGTTTTTCAGGCAGAAATCTTTGCGATTGCCACTGCCGCCAATATCCTGTTAAGGAGAAGGATTAAGGGTAAAACCTTATACATCTGCTCAGATAGCCAAGCCGCTATCAAAGCCTGTTCGGCTGGCTCTCTCAACTCAAAAATAGTTGAGGAAACCATGGTTAAGCTTAACCGTCTGGGAAGATGTAACTCGGTATCACTTGCCTGGGCTCCTGGGCACACAGGTATCGAGGGTAATGAAAGAGCGGATGCTCTGGCCAGGAAGGGCTCTTCAACAGCCTTCATTGGCCCACAACCATCCATAGGATGCTGCTCATCCGTCCACAAATGTGAAATGGATTCGGCTCTACGCCAACAACATTCCGAATACTGGCATGACCTGGTCTCATGCAGGTATTCGAAGAAGCTAGTGGACGGTCCGAAAATCCTTGATTGGTCTCGTCACCGGTTTCAGTCCTCTTAACGAGCACCTCAAAACCATTGACATCAGGAGCTCGGGCCTATGTGAGTGCTGCATGGAGGCGGATGAAACGGCATCTCACTTCATCTGTGAATGTCCGGCTTTCGCCAGAACCAGGCACACCACTATAGGCAAACAATTCGTTAACGAAGATGAGATGGGGGAAATTGAACTTGCAAATATTCTTCGCTTTGCCAAGGCTACTGGCAGGTTCTCCCTCACTGAATCTTACTAATCACCAATAACCAGCGAGCGGGCAGCTATGATGAAGTACAATGGACCAATAGGTCTAACTGCTTGTCATCTACTGATGACCCCACTGCACATACAATACAATACAATACAATTTATTTACTATTTAGCAATATTCTCCACACCTCGGGCAAAACGTAGTCTCATTAGCATGGCAACATCAAGTAGCGAATATTCTGACTCAAATTTTTTCACTAAACTATGAATTGCTTGCCTACTGGGACGAGAATTGCGGCCGAAAATTGGGGATAACGCTCTTAAAGTCTAGGTTCCCGAAATAATCAAGTTTACGAATTTTTGAAATCCGTTCACAGACACGCCTAGAAAGCTGAAATTTTGTATATGTGATCTATGACTCCTAAAACTGATCGGGAGATAAAATTTTCAAAATCCGCCCACTGACACAATTAAATAAACAATTTTATAGAAAAACCAAAATTTGAGCTAGGGAGCTGAAATTTATAACATATACTCTCTAGGCGCCTTTCAAGCTCATGTGTAAATATTTTCAAAATCCGCCTAATATCCAAAGTTTGAGCTAGGGAGCTGAAATTTATAATATATACTCTCTAGGGGCCCTTTATGCTCATGTGTTAATTTTTTTAAATCCCCCTACTGACACGCCCACAATAAAATAAAACAATTTTATTGAAAAACCAAAGTTTGAGCTAGGGAGCGTTTTTTTTACAAAAGCTTCGTTTTTTTGATAAAATCTTTTAAATGTTATATAACAAAATATATAGAGCGTTTTTCAACCATACTTAGGCTTTTGTCACGACTACTTATGAGGAATAGGAATAAGAATAGGGTATCCAACAGTTCGCCCAAGCGGACTGTAGGCCGTCCTTATGTTTTTCTTTCAAAAGAACCCAATATTAGCTCCCCTTTTCTACTTATCGTCCAGCACTCGTCGCTATAAAGCAGGACTGGTAGATTTAAGGTTCGATAGAGCATGCATTTTGTCCTTCGAGTGAGGAGTTTTGAACCCATTTGTTTCGCTAAACCGAAGTACCAACGGTTTCCCAAGGGTAATTCTTCGCCGGGTCTGCACTCATTCGTGGAGTTGATGTTTACTCCTAGATAGATGAACTCCTTAACTACCTCGAAGTTATTGCTATCCTAGGTGGTGGACAAATATTTGTTTGTTTGTTGATACTCGTATCATGCACTTGGTCTTCTCCTCATTTACGTCCCTTCTCCAATCGCCGTGAAAGCCTCTAACACGGCACGCTGGTAACGGCCGATGATGTCGATATCGTCCGCATAGCTGTACGGATCTATTGAAGAAAGTGCCTTCCGTTTTGACACCTGCTCTTCGTGCTCTTTTCTAAAGAACAGGATTGAATAAGTCACATGATAGCTCATCTCCTTGCCGAAATCCGGTACAAATATGGAATAATTCGGAAGAGCTGCTTCCGAACTGCACATTACACCGCGTATTTTTAGGTGTCACGCCACACAACTGGATCAGTTTTGCCGGGATCCCGAATTCGGACATTGCTACTTAGAGCTCCTGACGATGAATGCTATCATATGCAGCTTTGAAGCCAATGAATAGGTGGTGGGTCTCGAGTTGAAATTCATTGGTCTTTTCCAGGATTTGCCGCAGTGTATAGATTTAGTCTATTGTCGATCTGCCGAGCTGGAAGCCATACTGGTACGTGCCGATTAGTGTGTTGCAGGACGGGTTCAGACGTTCACACAGTACGTTGGATAGGATCTTATTGGCAACATTAAGCAGGAATATGCCTCGATAGTTCTTTCAAGACATAGGACCGCCTTTTTTCCCATTACTACCTGGCATTTTTTGGAGAACGATTGCCGGAGCTTCTTGAAGATGTTCCTTATGTTCACAGAAGGGCGATGTTCTTTGAACAAGATAGAGTCCCTTATCACAGTATAGCAGCGAACGGTGTATTCGTCGGTTTGACCCAAATCCTTGACCATCCAGATCTCCTGACCTCATACCGATGGATTTCTTCTATGGTGCTATGAAATGAAAAGTTTATTTCAGAGAAATATCGAGCCTGGAAGAGCTCCAAGAAAATATTAGTGCCGTATCAAAATAGATGAGAAGAAGTTGCTCAAACGCGAACGAAAGTGTATTCACATGGAAGAAAGGCACTTCAAACATTTGCAATAAACATTAAATAAACTACTCCAGAAAGGTCCTTTTCAGGACCAAAAATATTTAAGAGATTTTAAGAGCAATTCAGTAGGTAACTTCTTTATTGCCTGACAAAAAATGGCTTTTACTACAACTTGAATTATCTTCAAAATAAATTTTTCAAAGATAAAAGTTTCATAAAAAGAGAAAAAATTGAAAAAATGCATTTTAAGTAAAAAAAATGGAGCAACAAATGTTCATAATTCTTAGCTGCACAGATGTACCCAAAGTGTTTATTGGACCTATAATAGTTGGGAAGTTATAGCGTTTGAAGTGTTTTACACCTCCAAATAAGAGGACACCCACTTTGATCGGCTATAACTTGAAATGAGGTGATAAAAGACCGCCCTCATATACAATTTTTTGTTCGCTGGAACTTCTGGAAACTCCCCTTAAAGGATTAAATAATAATAATAATGTACTGTACATTAACATAGAATCCATAATTATTTTTAGGAAGCGGTTTTATTAGGTTGCTCTGTTTCTATACCTGAAGCAAATGATAAGTTGCTAAACATTGAAAAATACTTATTGGCTAGTATTTGTTTTCATTGAGTAAGTCCGAAGAAATAAAGTTACGACGTTAATAGTTTTCGGTATTGTATTTTAAATTACTTCAGAGAAATTGCAAATACCGTTGTTTCTCTTGCTATTCCTGGCACATAAGTTTCTGTTTAGCATGTTTACTCCCTACAAAATTAATTAAGAACCAAACGTTCAAAAATATCTTACAAAAATGTACTGATTTACTGCAATCATCTTATTTAGATTTTATTAAAAATGAGGGAATATTAACTATATTAACCCTAGAAAGATAATCTTATTTTTTAGTACTGAAAAGATAAACATGCGCCTGGGAGGCGCACATTTGAAAAACGTTTTTTTTTACAAAATTAAATAAATATTTTTTTTTATTGTTTCATTTTATTTTTACATTATTAGCAATTAAGTAAAACATAAAGATATATTATTAATTTTTCTTTTTTTTAAAGAGAAGTAGGATTTTATAAATCCATAACAAAAAGAAACACAAAATTTGAGATCTTCGGTATTTCATTTTCAGTTGTTGATAATAGCGCATTACCATAACTGCATTACCATAACTGAAAAACGGTGGTGCTTACCGAACCGGACCGACCGTCACTCGCAAGGATAAATCGACGACTGAGTTGGCTTAAAAAAACAATTTTGTTCGAGCGTCGGTTAAAAGAAGAAAGCAATATATATATTTCGCGGGCGCCTCCGAGGCTTAATATAAGGCCGCTGAAATGTGCTACAAAAAAAAGTTATAGCTGTTTGTCTGTGCAACAAATCGGTTCCAATTTTATTTTATTTGACAGACTTGTATTTAAATTTAACAAAAATAGACGTTTGGAACGATGAAACTAGGATACCGAAACTGCGTCGTTATCATGATTTAGAGTCTGTAATTTCCGTGCAAAAGAGTTTAAGCTGACGTTTGGTGGCACTCCTCTGAAAAAAAATTCAGTGGTAAGAGGATAGTTGAATCTTTTAGCGAGTGTGGGACAGTTACAAGCAGGCTTTATCACGGATATCCCTCAGCTTGGACACAGGATACAGGATGCTGTGGCTGTTCCCATTCAAACCAGGCCTAGCGTCTCGACGTGGAACTTATATTCTCAAATGGGAATAAGCAGAAAATCACTGCAGACAATTCCGCAAAGGATTTGAGCTTATATCCATACAAAATTTAACTAATAAGCAAATCGGACCAAGCATTTGAATTTAAACGGCAATGCAAAAAGCGAAATTATAAAAAATTGAGTTATTCTAACATAGATATACTGCACGGAACTGCATCCAGCTTAAATCAGAGCTGCATTCTTGGACAATAGTTTTTTGAAGCAAACGGTCGCAACGAACGGTCGATGGAGACCGTTATTTAAATATGTGGACAAAGTTTCTCCCTTCAAAGCTAAGCTTAAAGAGGAACCCTTTCATCTCTCGGTTTGTTCAGCAAGATGGTGCAAATTTACACAAAGCCAGGCTAGTTATGATACAATTGCAGCAAAAATTCCAAATAAGCTGAATCCCATGAACTATTGGCTGCTAAGTTCTCCTGACTTGCCTGCACCTGATTTTTTGTTGTTGTAAACAAAAAGTCTACAAAACTAAACCCACGAATTTGAAGGATTTGACTCCAAGCAGCTTAGTACCACAGTTGCACGTTAGCTACTCGTACCTAATTTGTTATCTAGCTAACACCATAACTAAGTAACTAACGTAGTTAAATTAGCTGCGCTAAAAATGCAATCGATTTGGTGGCTAGCTATCATAATGACAACTAATTTTTGCTATTAGTTCCAGGTTGTGTAACTAAGCTCGTTAGGTTGCCAAAGTAAGTTGCGGATGACAACTAAAAGTTGGTTAGCTTTTTAGCTGTAGCTTTTTAGCTGTCTATGTAATAACTAATAACTAAATCAAAATTTATTGTTTTGCTATAATGTCGATAATTTATTGGGATTTATTATGGATATTGCGTTTAAAATAAAAATTGATTGAATGTCCCTTTTATTTTACATCATGTCATTTTACAAAGAGGTCCTTGGAGCCACACTTAAGGTCCTTTAAGCCCGAAAAAGGATATTTTCTCAAAATGTCTTTAGAAACGGCACGGTATACATGAGTTCAATGTTATTTGAATAAGGGGTCCTAGAAACAACAAACAATTTGGAAAAATATCCTTTTTTCGACTTTTAAGGACCTTTTTGTTGTTCCAAAGAACTCTTAGTCAAATAATATTGAACGCAGATATACCGTGCGGATTCTAATGACATTTTCGAAAAATGTCCTGTTTTCGACTATTAACACGTTCGCGCTTATTACGGATATATCCGTCATAAGCGGTGTCCTACGTAACCAGTTTTATAATTTACACTATCGAGTACGATACCATATGATGTGGCAACACCTTTTGCCTTAAGTTCGGTTCGAATGTATTGCGTTTTGCTTTTAAAATGGGAAATCCCCTATATCCAACGGAAATTTAAATTTGAAGTTCGTTAAACGAAATGACTGCATTAGCCGTCATATTCTTCATTTGAAGTAGTGCATGTTGGAAGAAAGTGTGTTTTTGGGAACTTTTCTGGTAAGGATAAATTTAATAATTAGTATGTAGCATTTAGGAAATAGATTTTCTATTTATTTTGAATGCAGAATTATGGAGGAATATCATAAAAAAGAAAGAGCGGTTCTTAAGGTGTTTGAAGAAGTCGACAGTAACTGCCTACACTAAAAAAAAGGCCATATCAAAATTAAATTTTTATAATAGTAAAATTACATTTTGCTTTTTTCATATCAAATCGACCATAAAACATATTGGTTAAATGTAAAAAATGCTATGCTAATAATATTATTGCTTACTTGAAATTAAAGATATTAAAAAGATTTATTTTAGCATTGTAATATCAATTTTTATTATCAAATTTTTAATGATAATTTTTTTTTATTGAAATAAGATTATCAAATACTCGTAGTTAAGCTACATTATTATGTAAGATTAAATATTTTCAGTATTTATTTCATATGAAAAATTATGCTGTCCACATTTCAATATCTAATTGATATTGCGAATTTATATTTTTGATATTAAGACTACATTTATATACTTAAATTCATTTCTTTGAGATAAAAATGTCTTCTTAAAATAAAGAGTAATATAAAACTGTGGTTTTCCAATTTCAAACTAATCAAAACAGAAAGTCTGACTCTTCCAAGATTTTGTTGTGTAGCTTTAGACTATTAATTCCTTTAAAAATCGCTCTACAGACACGCCTTCACGGTCATTGCAATATCACCATGCTACAAATTCGAGACGATACTAACCTAGTGCGCCGATTACAAAGGATAAAACCATTTGAATTAGCGCAATAAGATGTAACCGCGTGCTTATGGCGGTATTAGCAGGTGCCTCCACTGGGAAGCTGCCTGCCAAACGCGTAATTTACAGTTTAAATAAAACTACTAGATAGGAATAACCTAGTTGTAGTATGCAGGTTTCGAAGGGAGGTGGTTTTTGTTTTCTTATCTTAAGTGAGAAAGAGTCGCATGTACGATTTTCCACCTACCCCTATTATTCGTCCGAGCCTAGTTCTGGTTCCAAGTCTCGTGCTTTTAACCAGGATAGGTTAAAGCACGAGCAAGCTGAGAGTAACGATAATATTACTATGGCTTGGGAGTAATATTAGAAACTCTATAAAAAAAAAAAAAAAAAAAAAATCGCTCTACAGATATTGTTACAAATAATACTATCTCAGGGACCGGTGTTTTGAAAATGAACTTCAGACACATATATTCTCATTCAAAATTATTTTATTTTGTTAGCATTTGCCTAACCTACCATAATATGTCCATGGTAAAACTTGATTTGAAAAATTATGAAAAATACGAATGTTGTATGTACTTATCCCTTTTGCCAAAAAGTTCTTTGATTAATGTTCATTCAGAAAACCAAAACTATTAGAATATTTAAAAAAAAAATATATAAAATTACACTACGTAACAAGTAGTGTTAATTGTGGAATTCCAATTACGATATTCCGATTTGGACTTAGGGATGATTCTTTAAAAAACGAAACGAAAACCACTTTCGCATTTCAAAAAACTAAAGATATCATGCGAAAGCAAAAATTGACTTCATGCAACTTCTCTCGTTTTTTACGAAAAACACTATGAAATAGTTACATGAAGCAAAGTTACATGAAGCAAAACGTTCGTGCAAGCAAAAACGATTGAAAGTTTTCATCTTACAATATTCCACCCCTGATTTATTTGTCAGACAAGTTTTTATCTAAGTTTTGGTGTTTCGTCGATATTTTGACTTCATACGATTATGGTACTATTCTAGTGACATCCAACACGTCTTGGATCTTCACTTTCGTATTCATATTAAAGAAGTATTACCTATATATTTCAACCGCAAAAAAAAAAATATAATGAATATAATTCATTTACTACATAAGTTAAATGAAGTTGATACCAGGTAGCTTGAAAAATTAAGTTTTTTTTAATTGAAACAAAAAATGATTTCGAGCTGTGTGAAATGTATTTATATAGATTTAACATGATTATATATTCATTTGAAATTTTACAATGTCGTCCCAACATTTTCGTGGTAATTGTAACGTAAAAAGTGTCTAGACGGTAATATCAACTTCAACTAAATATTAACATTTAGCTGCCGCCTTTTCTTCTTTAACTCAGTTCTGCGGATTCTATATTTATTCATATCCATAGTTAACATTTTTTCTTTGTATTGATATTTTTCAATGTTATCCAAAAATTTTTGTGGTTATTGTAGCGTAAAAAAATGTCCAGACGACAATACCAAATGGAAAAAAAATCAGTATTAACCGTAATCTGCCGATCCTTTTTATAGTTGAATGCATCTGCGACTAAGTGTTGCGTGTTATACTATTACATACTGCAGTCGATCATATTAGTGTGAAACAAGCGAAACATTAGTTTCTTGATTTTCAGATAACGCAGACGTAGTGAGTGATCAGTGCTAAATATTAAATATTACCCAAGTGTTTTACGTGGTAAAATGGAAAATCCTAACCAAAGTGTTAATAAAAATGATGAATTAATTATAGATTATAGTGACTGTGTTGTGCTATCGGAAGAAGAGGTGAACTCATTGTTTAAAGAAAATGAATCTCCAAACATTAAAGCTCCAATAGAAAATAAATTGAAAGATCTGCTTACGGAGTGGAATTTAGAAAAAACACTTAAAGATTTAGAAGGTAAGTAATTGTGAATTTGTTTTTTATTTTTTTTTTTTTTCATTTTAAAGTTGTGTGTAGTCTTGTTAATGTGGCTTTGCAATCAGGTCAAAAGTTGTCAAATGCAAGAGTTTCGGAAATATAGCCGGGAAGTGACACCAGCATATTATCAATGGGTAATGAAAAATTAACAATATGTGGTGTCAGTTATCAAAACGGAAAAAGAGGAAAATAAAATAAGTTATAGGTAGCTACTATACCTACACAGTTACAAAACTGCATTGTTATTCTCTGGCCAAATGTAAATTAACTAGGCAACAATAATATTTTGACAATTTTTTCCTTTGTTGCCCCACCACTGTGAAATGAACAGAGGTTTAAAGCCCAGATTTCAAAATTCTGCATTTATCACTGCAAGAATTACATTACTATTGAAATAACATTTATCATTCCTAAATGATTAAACAGAAGAATCAGAATGATCAGTGCTTAGCTTATTACATTTTGAAGAGCTAGATGTGAGCTTAGCGCATTATTTAATTCGAATGCATTTTTTTGGCAGAAAGTGGAACAAATTTTGAGAATATTAAGTTTTTGGGTCGTGCTGAAATAGAAAACATTTTTCCTGGAAGAGAGAATATAGGTCTTCAGGCCGAGTTCAGAAGCAAATTATTTTCATGGAAGTTAAAAAATGTAACTATACTTCAATTTAGATTTTCAATTGTGATTGAAAAAAAACCCCTCTTTTTTATATATACAATTCAGTTCGCAAATGAACCAGAGGTCTTAAACACAGTAAGCTGCAGCTGCAACTCCAAAGTGAGTGATTGGCTTTGGAAGATTGGTAGTTTTGATGCTGCTGCCCCTTCGCATTCAAATACTCCATCATCATTGGACTCAACGTCTTCAGTTTTTGCTACGGTTAGTATTGGTTTATACACATAGACCAGAAATTCTCAATACAGCAACTTTACGAACAAATTATACTCACAGTACCTTTATTCTTAATACCTTCTTGTAATAATAAGTAGAACTGCTGTATAGACTTTTTGGGCTAAGTTTACTCAATTTTGTTATACATAGCAAGATTATTTTGTTATCCATTCAACTCAATCCATGAATTAAAAAACAATAAAATATTTTGTGTTATGAATGATTTATGATTTCTTATTTCCTATTATATACCAGCATGTTCGTGAAATACTGAAATCTTCAAAATCCGGTCAAGGCTTGCTACAGTTTTATAGTGAAGCAGATAAACTAGAGAAGGAGCAAAGGAAGACACTAGTGAATTGCGTAGTTGAATACTATTATGATTCGACAAAAAATGTGTACATTATTCCTAAGTCACACCAGCTTAAACATTTAGCAAACGAGATAGTTGAAGTATTTCCCACTGAAAGCAAAGAAGTGTTTTTTATTTCTCGGAAAGAGGGCAACCGGCCGAATCCCTGTGGTCTTCTCTTTAACAGGTGCAACAACATTAATAGGAACAAGAGAAAACTCAATTTTAAACAACCCGTGTTGCTTAAAACCATTTCAACATCTGCGGAGAAATATGAACCCGATATTCAAAATTTTTCATTTAAAAACAAAATGAAAACTATGCAACTATGAAGGCGAGTGGCAGCTATACTGGAAGTCAACCTATTGTTATCGCCGTAAGGAAATTTCCAGACAAAGCCTAAGCGAAATTTTTCAAGATTGGCCCTTTTACAAGCAAGCTTTTACAAAAATTTGTAAGTTTCTTCCCATAGTGTACATAATTTTTGATTGTGCTTTACTGCGACATTTATTTTTTTATAGATTGATCTAGACTTTGAGGAACTATACCCTGGTAAACAATTTGCCTTTATTAACAAATTTTCGGAATTCAAAAAATTACTGGCTGGATTTTATGAAAAATATATAAAAGACAAGCAGTACAAACAGTTATATGATAACTTAAATGATGCTTCCACAGATCAAAGTAACTTTAAATATAATTGTCTGTTAACAGAGAGATGTACATAATTGTTCCAATAATTTCAGATTCAAAAGACGCACTTTTTATTATGCTTCTTAATACAGTGCTTAAGCCGACATCAAGAGTTACAGTAAAAGTAGCAGGCGTTTCTTCCGTCAGAAAAACAACTATAAGAGATGCCATCAATAGCTGCATCATACACATTGTGACAATTAATGATTTGCAGAGTACGCGGGAAGAAAAAGTTAAGAGGCAATTGGAAATTAAAGGCACCATCCAACCATATATAATAGTTATTGGTAAAGAGCTTAATAAGTTAACTGAATTCTATGGTATCATTGGGGAAACCTTTTTCAAATTTTCTTCCTTCATAGCTGCATTTGATATATGCTTTAAAGCATTTCAAGTTTTTGATTTACATTACCCAAGGGAATCTGAACTAGTTTGGCTTTGTATTCAAAAACATATTTTCGATATAACTACCGAACATGATTTGAAAAGTTCTGTGCTTGCTGAATTTTTAGCAACACTTAAAAATTATTAAAATTCAGTTTTCAAGAAATGACGCTCAGTAATTTCTTATTGGAAAATAAATTTGGTTTCCCTAATGAAATTGTATGTGACTATTCGAATTGTTATTCTTTAAATATCGAAGAAATGGATTTGAAAATTATGAATTTGGAAAATATAAAATCAAAATTCCTAAAACTATTGGTTGCTAAGTCTATTACTTATAGGGGAACATTGTATAAAAAGGGTTTTTTTCTAACAATTAAAAAACAAAGTAAAGTTGAGTTATATGAAATTAAAGAAATGCTTTTGGATAATAAAGGGAAGCCCTATGTTTTACCTCATCAGTATAAAATATTGAAGTTTTCTGAGCACTATCAGTCATATTTTGTAGGTTCAAGATTAAATATCTATACAATTATTGATTTGAATATATTCACTGGTCCCCCAATTAATTCACTTATATTATATTTGTGAAGGTTCAGCTATAATTAGAAATAAATTGTTTTAATGGAGAGGGCCATAAATGTAATGAATAAACAAAACTCATTCTGAAATTTTATTGTTATTGTAGTTTAAGGCATAATGTGAAATTAAATTGGTTCTTTGTTTATGTAAATTTTGTAATATTGTGTATTTTATGCGATAACATTAAAACATTTATTTGTTTCAAACACAATAAATTAAGTGATATATTAATCTTAAATTTAAGTTTTGTAAATTGTTAATTTATTAAAAAAGCCAATAGGTAGTATAAAAGAACATTGCTTAATTTTTTTTTAAATCCTTGTTATTGTTTGTCCTTTTCTTATATTAAACCTTTTTGTATAAAGTACCTACCTTTCTAAAAATATATATAACGATAAAATAAACATACATACTTTAAAACAAACTATAACATGTTTTTTTCTTAGAAATAAACAATGAATAAACGGTAAGTGCGTTCAAATTTTTGGACTAAATAATTACTTCTACAGTCTTTAAATAGAAAATTACATACCAAATCCTTACCTCACTTACTTTCTAAATAACTTTAAAGCAATCAATTAACATCACGTTAAATAGATAATGTCATGTTAAATTCTCGTTGAACATACAAAACATTTGAAATTTTGTATTTGTAAATATCAATTCAATATTTTGAATGTTTCATTCAAATTAGGGAATAGTTAAAAAAAAATATTGATTCAAAATTTTCGATATTAAATTGGTAGATATAAATATTCAATTATTAAAAATATCAAATCAATATTTTCAATGTTACATGGACATTGGGAAAAAGCAATAACAAAGTAGATATTGATTTAATATTTTCGTTATCATTTTGATATTAAATTTTTTTGTTCAAATATGAATTCAATATTTTAAATGTTACATTAACAGTAGAAAAATGGAATTTAAAATATATTGATTCCATATTTTTAATATCAAATTGGTAGTTAAAAACACGAGTTTAAAAATTTGATTTTAACATTTTTAATGTTACATTTTTATGAGGAAATATCAGCATAAGAATATTGATTCAATATTTTAATATTAATAATACTAGGAAACAGTTTATGCATTAAAATGTAGATATAACATTTTTCGAATTAAATTGATAATTCGTAAATACAGATATGAAATGGTGAGCTTATCAATAATGATATTTTTAATGTTGGACGACTTTTATAACCCAAAAATTTTATTTTTACAGTTGTTTTATCAAGTTTTTTTTTCGGATCGGAAATAGGGTCGGAATTGGAAACAGATTCCTACAGTGAAACTAGCGACTCATTTTGTGATGATGGCACATTTGGTGATGACCCAGACTACGATCTTGGTCAACTGGAAGAAGAAAGTGAGGACGGGCAAAGCGAAGAGGATATGCTGCAGGAAATTATTCAAGAATTCCAACCTACGGAAGCTGGTAATACCAACGGTCTGGACAAAGTAAGAATTGCTGAATTTCCATTTAACACTTTTACTAGTGGGATACAAATAGATGTCACGAATGATTTTTTGACCAGTTATTTTCAAACAACATAGTTCAGTTTCCAGTGAATTCAATAAATGCCTATGCTGAAAACATGTGTGCTAGTAGTAAGCCAAAGACGCGCTCATCAGTGAAACTTTGTTTCAGGAAAGTTTGTGACGCTGAATTGATGAAATTTTTTGGCCTATGTCTTTTGCAAGGAGATGATCCCTGCCCTACTATACGACAGCGTTTTTCAAACCATCCGTTGCCTTTTAATCTCATTTTTCAATTTACCTGATTTATGTCAGGCATAGAGAGATGTGATACAATGGTACTATTCTTCTCCACGAAAAACAATTAGGTGGTACAAGAAAGTGATATTTCATTTACTCGATACCTATAAGTGTTTGGAACGCATACTTTCTTTATCAAAAGTCTCACCAAAAACATATGGTTTTCCTTGACTTCAGAGACAATTTGATAACTTCACTTATTCAGTTACCTGTTGACATAGTGTGTGGAACCGATCTTGTAAGAAATATACCCTAACGCGGCCGCCTCGAGAAGCAAACAATCTTCAACCTACTCTACCATCAAGTCCTTCACTTGCTTCTTCCTCCTGGACTCAAGAACAACATTTTATTGAAAAAATTCCAGCAACGCAAGGTTACAAACTAAAGTCATTATTTTCTTCGATGCTCGAGGTTCACTATGTTCAAATTACTAAAGGAGTCTAAATACAGATGTAAAACCTGCCCAAAGAAGCCGGCTTTATGTGCTGAATGCTTTGAGCCTTTTCATAAAAACTGAAACATATTTCACTTTGTTCATTCTTATGGCAATAAATATTATTTTCTTCAATTTTAACTAAACTACAACCTGTTATTTGAGAATTTAACTTAACGGTTACAGCCGTCATTTAACATTAGTGCCCATCATAGCTATATCAAACGTACAAATGACGGCTATAGCTGTCAGACGGCCATAGACGTCATTTGCATGACAAATTAGCAATCGCATATGAGTGGCACAAATGACGGCTATAGCAGTCATTTTAAAAAACGGTTTTTATTATTCCAGTCGATTTAGATTTCAATTTCAGACATTTGTGCATACCTGCAAGGCCTCAAATGATATTTCTACCATGGTTACCAAAAGTGCATATCTTAGCAACTCCACGCATTTAAAAGTAAGCGCGAACGTGTTAAGGACCTTTTTTGTTGTTGCAATGACCTCTTAGTCAAATAAAATTTAACACAGATATACCGTGTGGATTCAAATGATATTTTGGAAAAATATCCTTTTTTCAAGTTTTAGGGACCTTTTTTGTTGTTGCAAGGACCTCTTAGTCAAATAACACTGAACACAGATATACCGTGTGGGCTCAAATGATATTTTGGAATAATATCCCTTTTTCGATTTTCAAGGACCTTTTTTTTGTTATATGGACCTCTTAGTCAAATAACATTGAACACAGATATAAGGCGCGGTTTTCTTGGAGTTTTTGAAAAAAAAAATTCGGGTTTAAGGACCTTATTTGGTGCTCCGAGGACCTCTTGGTAAATAACCTTATGACAACTAAAGGTGGCATTCTTCAATCGGCCATCGGTTACCTCTTACCTTCAACTGATGTACAACAAACTGCAAGCTATGCAACCTCAATTATTCAAAACTTATCGAAGTCAAATCTACTTCCACACTATTTCCCCGTGTTTTGTAAGGACATAATAATCTCTAAAATTAAACATAATTAAAACTAGAAAATGTGTAACGAAATAAAAGAATCGCTCCTGTTCCTGCAAGTCTTTTCGGGTTAAATTGTTGGAAAAAAATTATTAGTTGTGTTTATTCGATAGCTAAAAAGCTAAAACTAAAGCTAATTATTGTTAGTTACACTCCGACAACAAATTTTTCACAACTAAACACGCTTAGTTACACTTCGCAACTAATAACTAATTTAGGTTCAAAATTTGTGGCAACTACAACTAAAATTATGGTTTAGCTATGTACGTTCAAAGAAACTACAGCTAATTTAGTTGTAGCTTTTTAGTTATTAGTTAAGCTAACTTTTGTGCAATTCTGCTTCGTACCCTGCCTTTTGTTTAAGAAGCTGATGCACAACTCTCCGAATTTTTTCGAGTACCCATTACTAATTGACCGATTATAGTTTAATTAGATTTTTTGTATCATTAATAATATTCTTATTCCAATTTGCTTGTATTGTCCAACATTCTGGACCACCTGGTGCACCTCCAATTGTATATTCGGACTTTCAATTCTCACCAAACCCTCGCGATATGAGTAATATCCTCTAATCTCATTAAATGTACTTGCTGTACTTAGAAAACACAATGATTTCCAAAAGAATTAATGACAGTACATAGTAGATATGTACTCGTACATCCTTCTAGCAGATTCCAAAAATGGCAAGTTTCGTATGAAAACGCACTGATGCAGTAGTACTTAGATAATAAATCCTTAATTATAGCTTACTACCTTAGTCATCAAATGCATCTAGTAACATTATTTGGCCTCCTTACTCCTATGATTGCGTGAACACCCTTTGCGAACTAATCCACCCCTCCCGTTATTAGCGCAGTAGTTCGGCATTGAGTCAGAATTTCGCCAGTACTCATTCATCCAGAAAATGAGATAAGTTCCCATAATGTTGGATTAGTCCCAAAATTTCCGCAAAATATTCAATACTTAATGGAAAAATATCTGATTTTCATTTCGAAGCAACTTTACTCGGGGAGAAAAAAGGACAGTGATCCTTAGATCTGTGGTGAACTCTAAGTCAAAGGAAGCGTGAAATTCGTATTTTTTTTCCGCACGACGATTTGCAAGACACCGGGTGCAGCTTCGAAGATGAGTGTCCAGTATTGTCCAGTGTAACTAATAAAAGGTTTTTGTAGGTTTTTCCTTTTAGTCACGTTCATGATTAGCGTGAAAGTAGTGAGCAAATGCGGTAAGATTGCAAAAGGACAAATTCTGGGAAGAATAAAGGACAAATTTGGTTCTGCCAAATCTGGAGCAGCAGATGTGATTTTTCTTATGCAACATGGTTGGTATCCTTTCCTTTTCTTGTATCTTCTTGGAATCATTGTTCCGGACTCGGATATTGTATTATTGTACAGAGGATAACAGCTCGTGTTTTTACATGTTTGGGCAGATTGACTGACCTCTTGGGGTGTGGTGTGGTTACTTGTATCTTTCGGCAAAAAGCGGGTTGGGATATGCAAACATTATTCATATTCATAAATCCGAATGTGATTTTCATTGAAAAGTAATAAGAAATGATTGAAGAAACTGATTTATGAATACAATAGATACCTGGGTAAAAAGAAAACGATATGTTGCTGACAATGCGAAATGGAGTTTTCGTTCTTTGTTAGCTGAGCGGAGGCATTTTATTATTATAAATAGCAGATATGAAGGCTTCACTTGAGTACAGAATTAAATGTTCTTCATTTCCCAATCAGTCTTTACTTAAACATACGCTTAGAGATGTAATTCAAATCGTATACCTTATTTATAAATGTAGGTAATTTTGAAATTCCTTACATCTTGCAAAGATATCTACAAAGGATGATTGATTTACATACCACATACCATGTTATTTAGTAAATGAACTTGAAACTAATCTTGATTACAGTTTACCAGATGAGTAAAACGAATTCACTAAGTTCCTAAAAAATCATCATAACTGGATACCTATACCTATCTTTTACCTTTATAAATTATTATTTGGCCATCAGGATTGCGTCAATATAATTCAAAATATATCTTTTGAACTTCATACAGCCTTCATTTCCACCAACTTTGTTTCGAAAACGGTAGTATGTATAAGTGAGCGAATTTGAGAAAAAGAAAAGCAGTGTATATTCTAGAATCATGAGAAACCTTCAAAAAAGTTTTAGCCACATCCGTTCATCAGTTCTGGTGTTACTGTGTAACCAATATACAAACAAACACTTGCATTTACATATAATATGATGGCTTGCTATTTATTCATGCAAAGCCATTAGCTGTCAAAATCATCAATGAAAGATATTTAAGCCTAGACTTGCAGTAAATGAGAATAGACAAGTAAGAAACTTGCTTACAAATGCGAACATTTTCTGCCTACATTTTTTTTCACATTCCTTTATGATAATCTCCTTATCGTTTATACACGGGGTCCCTAATAACTGCCCGGTGGAACTCCTAAGGTCCGAACGAAAATCAATTGGAAGATGGATAAAATAAATATCAGTAGAAAACCAAGGGCCTTAAGTGTATGCAAATTTATGAGATATTTATGCCCAACTCCTTGCTGAAATCGGTAAACAGATATTGCGTCCTCTTCACTGTCAATTCCTTCTTCCACTTTTTAACTTTCTCGTATACTTTAAGGTACTAAAGAGATATGGTGGTAATGGTGTAAAGATTAGTGTGTTGGCTTGTGAAAAAAGAGAAAGATATTACAATCGAGCTGAAATTTCGAACTCAAACTGAGAATGAGGTCGAAAAAAGTGTGTCCCTAATTTCCGTCCTTCTGTCCTTCAAACTTCGTATTTGGCGATCGTAGGCCTATAGCTAGTGGCCTTTATTTTTTTATTCTACGATTTTGATAATTTTTGAAAAATAAAATTATTGAGGTCGGCGTAAAAAATGGCGTTCAGAGTTTTACCACACATTGTCAAATAACGGTACTTTATATAGTATTATCTCAAAAATGGGTTAACTTATTTTGAAGACAACTTACACACCGATTTATACTACAGGTATTTGAAACATATTTGAACATGTACATATTTTTTTTTAATTCAAGGAAATTCGATATATTTGTAGATACAAATATATTAAAGATATCTGCATAGGTACTCAGATTCTAACTTTTTTTTATTTTGAAAGACATAACTTTTCCTAAAAAACGGTTCTAAAGGATTTGATGATTCTTAAGTTTTTAATACTTGGAGTAGATAAATGTAAGAACATGGCATACTCAGCTTTTTGCAAAAGGCTCCAGTAACATTAGAAAAATGGCTATATCTCAAAAATAAGCGGTGAAATTTAAAAAAAAAATTACAAAACTAAATAATGCACATTATCCGGCACATTGGAAGGTAGCTATGCTACACCGTATCCCGAAAAAGGGTAAAGATAGGACGAACACTACAAATCTCGATTAGTTTACTTTCAAATATTAGCAAGGTCTTTGAAAAGGTTGTCAATAGAGCCCTGTTGAAGTGGGTCAAGGACAATAACATCATTCCGTACAACCAGTTTGGTTCCAGGGCGGGTCATGATACTATTTATGCCGCGTCGAAACTGATTCAGTGGAATAAATGCAAAAACCAGAGGGACTTTTCTACAAGTTGACCAGGAGGGCGATGCATAGACCTCTGCTTTATGCAATTTATAATATGCTTATGAGAAGGAAGTTCGCTGCCAAATGTGGCAACGTGAGCAGAGTCTTTGAAATTAAAAACGGTTTACAGCAGGGGGCGGTGAATTCTCCGATCCTGTTTAACATTTATACGAGTGATCTGGTGGGTTCACTCAGATAGCGTATGCCGATGATTTGGTGGTATACAAATCATGTCCTAAAATCGAGATCATTAACATTCTTTTGCAGCGTGACTTCGATCAAATTAAGGTAAATTGAGACGACTGGAAGTTGAAACTTTCAGAAGACGGAAACAATCTTGTTCAGAACACCATTGGCTGGGGCCTCTAGGGATCTGGAGGAAATAGGCCATTATTGGACAAAATTGGCAGCCATTTTCGGGGAGAAGCTTAGTTAGATATCCGGGTATCTGGCTTGACCAGTATCTATATTTCGATAGAAATGTAGTTGCTTGTCTTGCTGGGTCAAAAAGACTATTGCTCTGACAAGGAGAGTGTTTCATAGCAGTCACTTGACTTCAGAGTAAAGGTGATTTGCTACGTGGCCCGATCATCGCTTATGGTTGTCCATTGTGGTTTAATATAGCGCCTACTTAAATGGAAAAGATTCGGGTTATGGAGAGACAATGTCTTAGGGCCTGTTTCCGGCTGTTGCAAATGCCTGAATCCAACTATATAAAAGACTATCCCAACAAGGTCCTATACGATGGGGCTCAGTTGAAGAGGATTGACATTTTCCTTGTTAAGGTGATTTGAAGGCACGGAGAGTACGCTCTGATCTGGCTTTATCTCTCCGGAGTCATTTGTCCATATTGATGCTAAAGGGCTGGTCAAGACGAGGGATGGTATACCGGTATTATGCCACCGCTACCGCATCGCGAGAGATAAGCGGCTCATCCACGGTGGGGACGTCGCTAGGGTCAACATGCCCTCCCAGGACGGTACGTTACTCTAGGTAACATCCTACATCCTCTTAGTCTATCAGTTAGACTAAGTTAGCTAGGGTGTTTCTGGGAGAGGCCGGGCTCATCAACTTGTGGTGGTGCTTCCGGAAGAAGATTGACGCTGTAAGGCTTTAGTTAGCTCACGGCAGCAGGTATGCACGTTGACGACTGCCAGGCGCACGAAAAGAAAAAGGCAACAACGAGTGCTCAGAATCCTAATTTTAGTTAGAATACGTTAAGTAGTTTAAGTAAGTAGAATAGGTACTTTTTAACTTATTTTATATAGGTACTATATACAATTTAAATAATGATGCGGATCTTTAAAAATTTGTTCGATGAATAAGATTACTTCGTAAAACCGAATGGCAGTAATTATAAGCTTATAGTTAAGATTAGAACCTCTGCATAAGGAAAATTAAGTTAGCGTAGGTATCCTGTTAATTTTAATTTAGATTTAATCATTTTTGTCTAGTATGGTGTATGTACCTAAGTAGATATCTTATAATGAATAAAAAAAATTAACTTCAAAATCAAAAAACAATGTCAATTACCGTTATGTATACTTCAAGCGGAAATTAAGTCTGTGAATCCGTCAAGTTTTAGTCAGTTTGAGACAAACCGCCACCACGTTACAAAATCAAAAATGTGATATCTCTTACGTGCAAAAAAATCAAAACAAGAAAACCATCAGGTTTAGTCATGAGAATTGAATCAACAGATTTGGACGAGCTTTTCATGACAATTGACACCCTGGATATTTATCAGACGCTCACTTAAGGTGCTACTGGACCTACTGGTGCTACTGGACCCTTGGTTGTGTTGAACCTGAGACCCAGTCTAATTCCGCTCAGTAATCCCACGTACAACCACTAAGCCAACAAATGTAACCATAGTTTAGGGAAACCTTCGCATTGAATCGACAGCTTTTTTTTAATTTGCGCTTAAATGTTTTGTGTACCCTTATAATGAAGTACTCGTAACACAGCGCGGGCATTAAGGAAGTTAGTGATAACAGCGGGTGAGTTGCCGATGCACGTTGGTTTTGAACGTTTGTAAATTACAATGCAAAGGAAAAACAGAGCTTGGTTGAGCGTTCCAAATTCGTGTGGTTCGGTTAAGGACTCGTTATATTTCACTGTACGTCCGTATACAGGCATCAGGGTAAACTGATGCGCATTCCTAGCATGTCAGGTATTGCCGTTGAATTATGGGTATGATATTTATACGCAATGCTGATTCGTGTGGTATATTTTGATTTAAGCAATATTTTCGCAGAAAAGCTTTAAAGACAGAGTTTCTAAGTTTGTGACGAGGAATATCTAATACTTACAAGCAATGCTTCACATAAGTCCATGCTAAATTGTTTTGTTTTTACCTTTGGAAGAACGTTTGCGAAAATATGCATCATCACTATGTTTTATGTAAAATATGCAAAAGCCGGTGAGAATGGATAAAATATACAATTGCATATAATCCCATCTTTACTTATTAGCAACAGTCGCTGTACTTTTCAGTTCGTATGGACTCCTACAACATCTTTAACAAAAAAAAATTTTGCCCCTCAGCATCTGATATTTTTGCAAAACAAGATGCTGTAAATCACATAAACAATACGATTGAAATGAGCAAAAGTGCCTCTTGTGTGTTCCACAACAAACGCTCCAGTTCTTTCCTGATCGAATAAAGGAAACGGAAGGTTGCACACCCAAACAATCTCGCAATCAAAGAATTGCGCAAATTATCCAAAAGTAGAAAACGGAAGAAGATGTTCTTCCCAAGGCATCTCAAACAAGGGCAACTGAACAGGATCTGTCGCACTGTAGTAGGTACACTAAATGAAAATTTATGTGTTTGCAATTGAAGAAAAGTACTCTCCATTCGACTGATTTTTTTTTAAAAGGATATCGTAACTCTCGGACCAAATTGACAAGAAAACAATGCGCCTCACCATGAGAATATCCTTCATTAGTGCTCTTGTTTCAGGTTTATGCGATTCCTTGCCTATTATCCGTTGTTGATCCTTTTTCTATGCCTTGAAAATCAGTGTAAAATTTATGTAGAATTATGCAAATCATCATCGACATCACAGGATTGATCCAATCCTTATCGATGGACAGAGAGCAGAACTCCTTAGAGATCTCGTTTTGTTCACAAGATCATTATAAACATCTTCCTAATTAGGTGTTAGTTGTATTCAAGTTCGGATTTATCCTTCTTGGCGATTGTTGTCATTCTTGGTTTTGATGTTTTGTGTTAAAAAGCTCGGAAATAATTGCGGGAATGTGTTTTTTTCCGCTGTAAATTTAAAATCAATCGAAAATAATTTATGGGCCTTTTTATGTTCCACACCCTTTTTTATTGTCCTCCTTTTTAGCAAATCCTACCGCAACCAATTCAAAGCGATTTACCTTTAAATTTGTGCGGGGAGTCTATAGTTTTTCCTGAAAAATGTTAAATAAAAAACCTAAAAACTATTCCAAGGATGTGGACTTAGTTTTGATTTATTTCTATATCGTTGTGGTGTGAACAAAGGACCTGTGCCGAATGAATTCGGAAAGGGTTGTTAACACGTTTTAAATTTACTATTTATGTGCATTTTTTTCTAAAGAGCCGATCGATTTGAAGCGCGTTCTTTGTACTTTGTTGGTGTTGCAAATCAATGCAAACAATATTCAATTGAAGGAGAGTGGTATGATTTGTGGCAAAAATTGAAAATGTTCGGCTGGCTTTGGCTCTAGTAAAATTTTTGAAAATTTCACTTTAAACAATTCAATACCAGATTTTGATCCATTCGTAGTTTTGAATGCGTGTAATTATGACACAGTATTTTAGCCAAACCACTTAATTTTTTTACTTGTATGGCTTTCTCCTGCTATCTCGATGACCACTTGAACTGTATCTTTCAGGTACCGCGACTTTCGGTGACCGTTTTAGTCGTGCTTCCAACTTATCATTCTCATAGGATAAAAAAAATGATTTCGACATAGAACAAGAAGAAAAGGCTTGTACAATTTTGTTTTATGGAATAAAGACTTAAATGGAGTTATAAGTTTAATAAGGAATGTGTCTACTCTTCCATATTATAAAAATGAAGTGCTGTCCGTTGGTAAACGAATGCCTTGAGAACGGCTTTACCAATTTGCTTAATTGTTTTATTAAAACATGTTCGTTATGGTCCGAATAAATTGAAAACGTTATTTTCCATAGACAATACTATCGTAGTCTTCACGAACATATTGGCTAATACCGTTGTTGGGCCCGGGCAAAGCCGAACGGGTACAGCTTTTATTTGCTATAAATAGAGAAGTTTAATCTTCTTCTTTCCAAACAGAGAACTGATGAGCAGGATTAAAAGAACCATAACCCTCTTACTATAATGCATCCCTACTGGTCCGCCAGTTTGACCTTAATAAACATCGACAGGCCTCCCGGTTTCGGATCACTTTTGGCAAAGCCAATCAAATGCTAGTGTCATTGCATTTGTGCGATCCAGAAGTTTGTAGGACTGTATGCTCCAGATATTGATAATTGTTGGACCATTCTATTATGAAGCCGGTTATCTTCAGTCGTGTAAACGCACGAATTTGCATGCATTCCTGTGAGAGGGTTTCAAGACGTTCTATGAGTCGCAAGGCTAACCTGAATTTTAAACTTGACTAGACGAGATTTCTAACCTTAGTCGCAATTAACGACTAGCGCTGTTGTTTGAGGGCGTTAACAGAGAAGTTAAATATTCTTTGTCTTAAACGACAAGGTTATAATCTGGACCAAAGGGATCACAACCCTCCCACTTAACCGCATCCCTACTGGTCCGCTGGTGGGGCTAGCCGGTTCATCCGAGGCCAGTCATATGCTGGTGTTGCGGCATTTATGTGATCCAAGAGTTTCCACTTTGGCGTTAGTATGCGATTGCTTATTGAATTTGCCTTTTTGACAGGGTTCGTAGGATCTCTTCTTTAAACATGACACGAGATAGGTTCTTTGACGTAAATGCTTCCTCGGATCTTGAAACTTCTTATTCAATCAAGCCTTGCTACTCACGCTGTTATGCAAGGCATCTTCATCTCAGCTGCCGTTTATCTGTCCTCATACTTTTTGTACGCTGTTCAAAATTGTGAACCATATGTGAGCGCCGGACCACAATTGCGGTGTAAGGCCTTCCTTTCAGCTTAGGGGTTATTTTTCCAATTCATCCGCCCTACGCTTACGCGGCGATTAATTTTGTCATCACAGGTTGATCAAAGATCATAGATATTGGAACTTTCCCACTTGGAAATCACTGTTCCATTAACATTAATATCTGGAATTGGTTGGAGTGGATCCGAGAACTGGCAGCAAAAGATTTGTTTTTTTTTCTTTTTTTTTTATAATAAGCGCGCACTAAAGGGATTTGATGGGACCCTTATAATGTATTAGCGCGGGCGTTAAGGAAATTAGGGTGAGACGAAAAGGAGAGATGCCGATGCACGTTGGTTTTGAATACTTGTACGTTACAATGTGTAGGAAAAATGGAGCGGGGAAGAGCATTCCATATTCGTGCTGTACGGCTGAGGAAAGATTCTTTGAACTTCACTGTACGTCCGAACACAGGCTTGAGAGTGAACTGATAAGCATTCCTTGCATGACGGGTATTGCGGTTGAAATGTTCAAGGCGAGGAATGCAACTGGCAATTTCGTTTGAGGAATTATGGTGGAAATAACGATAAAACAACGAAAGGCAGGAGACATTACGACGATGACTAAGAGAGTCAATCGATCTCGCGATGTCTTGGTCGCCAATGAGTTTTATCGCGCGTTGTTGGATCCTGTCAAGTAACTCCAAATAAGTTATTGGTGCACCGGACCAGATATGAGCGTTGTACTCGAGTTTCGGGCGAATAAACGCCTTATAAATTGTAGCCAGATCAGAAGGGGTGAAATATTTCTTACAACGCTTAAGGAAGCCTAGACATTTCGCGGCGTTCTTGGCGACATCGAATATGTGGTCATTCCAACGAAGGTTGTCATTAACACACATACCGAGAATGGAAAGTCTTTCGGTTTCAGCGATGTAAGTGCCATTCATAGATAATGGCAGTGTGTGTGGGTTTTGCTTTAATGACAGGCGACAGCATTGAGTTTTGGAAGCATTAAATTCCACTCTATTGGTTTTACCCCACTGAGTTATGCTGTTAAGATCGGAATTTAATGAGCTTAACATACGTTGCCGTTCCAGTTCCACACCCGAAGATGAGGGGCGTTACCCAAGAAACGAATATGAGAAGCTGAGGGTACTGTCATTAGCAAAGGAATGGATTGGATTAGAAGTAACAGACAGTAGATCATTTATAAAAATGAGAAAGAGAGTCGGAGACAAAACAGAGCCTTGGGGAACAAGAGCATTTATTTGGTGAGTTGCAGACTTGAAGCCGTCCAAAACAACTTGAATTGAACGGTCCGAAAGCTAATTTCTAATCCATTGAAGAAGAGTATCATCGATTCCAAATGCACGCATTTTCGACAAGAGAGCTTGATGCCAAACTCTGTCAAATGCCTTTGAAATATCAAGCGCAACAATCTTACTTTCACCACCCTGATGAAGAGATTGGTTCCACTTTTCGGTTAGATATGTCATCAAGTCATCAGTGGACCTGTTGCTGCGAAAACCATACTGCCGGTCATTAAGCAGTTTTCGCGATTCAAGATATTTCCTAGCTGACGGTTTATCAGCGTTTCCATGACCTTAGAAAGAAGGGACATAAGTGCAATTGGTCGGTAGGAGGAGGGAGAAGAAGATTCGCCTTTTTTTGGTACAGGCTGGACAAATGCTGTTTTCCATCTTCCCGGGAAGAGTCCTGAAGAATAGGACAGATGGAAAAGCTTACGCAATGGTTTTGCCAGCGAAGAAGAACACCTCTTCAGAACAATAGGGGAAATACCATCTGGACCAGCTAATTCGTGAACGTCAAGATCTTGAAGTACTCTAGCCACTGTACGAGTGCGAAAGTGCATTGGTCCCGTAGAGAATTCTACGCGCTCGAGTACAGGGGGAGACAAAGCACAATCTGGGAGTGTTGAGCTGACTGCAAAGTGAGCAGCAAGCAGATTGGCCTTATCTGTAGAGCTGACAGCTGGAATGTCGTTGTAAATGAGTGTCGGGATAGATGACGAGACCGAATTCTTGATGTTTTTAACAAATGACCAAAAGTTTTTACTACCAGTGGGACTGTGTAGTATTTTTTGCCTCAACTTTTGGTCATAGGAGAATTTGACAACGATTAATGTGGGCATTGCAGTCATTTCTGGCTCGTTTAAACTTTTTACGGCTTTCCTCAGATGGGTTGGCTTTGAAGAGCCGAAAACTTACCTCTTGTATTTTTTATACTAAAACGATTTCCACAAAGTCCAAACATACATCAAGTGCTGATTGCAGTGACGTTTGATCCTCGCTTATGATGGCTGCATCGTCAGCAAAGAATACCTAATGAAGAATTGCTTCAAGCGGATAATCAAGGAGTGTAATAAATATCATAGGAATTTAGACGATTCCCTGGTGCGCACCGACTTTGATTTCGAACTCCTTGGTGACTCCAGTGGAGCATCCTATTATTGGCTTTGCTCCCTCATACATGTCCATGATTATCTGTACGTAGGTTTCTGAAACTCCTCGTTTTCTGAGGTTGCTTGGTTGAAGGGGCAAGACAGTCCTGCGCCACCTATAACAGATCTTATTTTTAAATGTTCTAACTATCTGTGGCAAGGGCATATGTCATATTTATATGATAGACTACTCGCCTACTAGAGCTCAAGCTACCGACGTTAATATGAGTGATGATGGTGTTATTGAATAATAAGACAATTTTTCATTTTTTTTTCAATTTATCTTCTATCAACTTAAATAATAAACAAAAGTAATTAAATCTAATTGCACAAGATACTTATTCCGGACTACTCGTCACATTTTCAACATTTTTAACTACATACACAGTTATTTTTTTTTATAAGTTTAAAAGGAAATCCAAATCTCAGAGCACTCAAACTCGGTAACGGTTCATTGTAATACCAGGCAGGAATGCTCTTTTTTTGTGTAGAGGTTGTGGAAAACAAGGTGTTATTCGTTTCTCTCCATGAATTTGTGGCGTATGTTGTTGTTACCCGTGGGTATTGAACCTGGACCGCACGGGTCACTAACTACATACTTACACATATGAACATCTCTTTCCTTAAGACGGCGGTGTGGATGTGGTGAGCTACAGTCGAGTTTCTGCAATGATAACAAGTAGATTGATAACAAAAATTCCAACGGTTGACGATAATCTTTTTACTTATATGCGTAGACAGAGGCTATCTATGTTGAGGGACATTCAACCGAATGGTTCTATTCATTCAATCAATGCAAACAAAAAGATGTCTAGGCGATGAGAGATAATATAGGTGCGAAAAATTCAGGGAGGCTTTGTATCAACAGCAAAATTTGATCCGACAGAAAAGGAGACTATAAACTTAAAAGCTGACTAATGCGACCTTCTCTATCACTCTAGTTCTCTTCAGCTTTCATTCATTAAAATTAATTAAATTTAATTGCACAAGGATCCTTTTACGACCGCCGCGATTCAGGCTATTTGCTCTTTTTCGACAGTCCACTAATTACGTCCGCAACCTGTCACATCAAGTGATAAAAATCAGAAATGCTGCTACACAAGTTTTTAACAAAATACGCGGACATACTGCTAACAAAGGGATACAGTCCTGTTTTGAAATCAACAGGACTTTTCCCCTACACTCACAATTCCAACCCTCTTTCAATTGTTACTTGAATTTAATCGACAAAATGTCCACCCTCTCTCGTACCAAAACCATTTCCTAATATGATATGATCAATCAGATTTTATCTATAAAAAATTCAGTTATAAACAAAGGCTTCGTTCTGCCTCTCTCTTTCCTGATATTTTTTTTCATTTTCCCGATTCTGTGCCTGACATTGCGATAGAAATACATGAGCAAATTCCTGCAGCACCGAAAATGACAACTCGTAGGAAGGCGGCACACTCAACTATTTTTCTCTCCTTACCATGCTGAAGTAAACGAAACTGAAAAAATCCAAATATCATCCCCTAACATCGACACACAGTCAAAGGGGAAAAATCGTCTTATAAGTGAGGACATGAGTTGAAAAATCGTCAGTTGAGTATAGTTGGCAGTCAAGAGCAGTTCGCGAGGAAAAAATGTTGAAATGGACGGCATCGCAGCATAAATTTCCGGAGTCATTCTCGTCAGCAAATACCACTCCTGTAAGGACACCGAGACGTAAGCGCCGCCGTGCAACAATTGCCAACAAAGAAAACATTGTCACGTCTACACCAATGGGAGCACCGAGTACGAAAAAACTTCGCTACAGCCCGGTAGTTTTGGCGCCTCTCACTGATATCCTGAACATCACACCAGAACAGAATGTTAATAGTCCTCAAAGTACTATCCCTCGACAGTATGCATCCACGCTGCCGAAATTCGAAGAGGAGTACTCACCCAACACTCTCCCATTTGGGCAAATGTTGGCACTACGTGGACTTCTACCCGATAAATACATTGGAAATCCCCGCTACATAACTACCCCCGAAGAACGACTACCGTTCCCAACGAGCAAGACAAATCTGCCCAACAAACGGAAGCTGGATTCGGATTTTGCAGATATTGAAGATGCTAATCCAACCAAAGGTAGCACAGCAACAATAAGCTCAAGTCAAATGGGCGACCAAACCTTGGACAAACTAATCGATGCTATCCTGGAAAGTGCCCGAAAGGACAAGAAGAAAAAACCGCGCAAAAGTTTCAACCTCCGGCGACGAACACTAACCAAAAATACCATTGAGAATATGGATTCGGTTCTTTCCCCATCCTACACTCCAGCGGATGATCCTGCTAGCGATTTGAGTTTTCTTCGAGTGGAAAAGGTTGACGATGTGATTGTGTGTGAGGCTTCAATACAAAATCCCGTGAAGAGGATGAGAACTCAGACTGAGTGCCGGAAATATTTTGAAATCGGATTGGCTCTGCCATCAATATACGTTTAAGGGTATTTGATTTGGTATTACAATTTGTTTAGTTTTAAGGATGGAAAAGCACGCTTATTAGGATTAATATTTTTATTGTTTAAGTTAATTTATTTAAATTATTTGTAAATAGAAAACTCAAGATTAAATGTTTTTGTATCAATGGTTATAGAAAATAATAAAATCAAAATGAAACAAAAAATTGATAAATTTTATTATTTTTATAAAAGAGGCCGCTTGTCCGTATTTTTCTGAGCTGAGAATTCTTGATGTTGCCCCTAGCTATAACTACTTTGATATGCCTGGAACATTTAGCATTCCCTTAATTGTATTAGGAGCTATTTTTGGACCCCAGTACCGCATCTTAATTCGCGTCGCAGATTTTGCGTATATACATACTTAAAGAACGGTTTCTTAAGATCTCAAATTTTAAATTTGCAGAAAAAATTGGAAATGTTAAAATAGATGTCCGTTGACTGACCGGGAGTACACTACTTAAAGGTGGTTCAATGGGATTCTGGGTTTCTGTCAAAGATAAGCAACTAATAAGCAACGAATTAAGGAAAAATAAGGTTTGTTTAATATTTACTTTAAAGCGTTTGTAATCAAATGATTTCATTTCAGTTTTATAAACAAATTATTCTTTAAACCGCAACTCCGAGCATCAGTCATACCCTCAAACCCTTAAACCTAATCTAGGAACTCAGCAACCTGCTCTTCCAGAGAGAAACTGTTCTTAAAATGCAAAAAACAAATGTTTATGCAGCATTTTATTTTATATATTGGTTGCTGTTCGTTCATGTTTTAAAAGCAGAGAAATTACATTATCTGATTCAACAGGTTTAATTGAACAAATCTGTGTGTGTGTAGATTTTTATATTGAAAATGCCAATCTCATTCATTTATACATCTTTGTTTCTTACATCCCTCCTTACTCAGGTATTGCTATTTACACAGCTCATATGAATAATATTACTGACATTGTTAAAGACTTAGATGATTCTTCGTTTGCCGTAGTGCTAGGTGATTTCAATTTGCCTCATATTAGTTGGTTGTTTTCTCATGAGGAAAAATGTATTTTCCCATTTAATGTTTTCAGTTCTAATGAAGTTCAAGTGGTAGACACTATGTCGGCTGGTAATTTCCGTCAACTCAATGAAATTCGCAACACTTTAGGAATTGTATTAGATTTAGTTTTTCTTCGTGAAGAGCTCGAAGCTACTGTCACTGAGGCCGATTTTCCATTACTTGATAACAGCATTCACCACAATGCATTGCTAATTTCATTTAATCTGTCGGTATTGAATCCACTCTCAGCTGATCAATTTAAGGAAAATGCAAAACTTGATTTTTTAAAAGCAGATTATAATGCTATGAATAATTTTCTTAATGGCGTTGAATGGGAAAATATCATTGACACTTGTAATTTAAATAATGCGTTTTTGGATTTTAAAAATGTACTGGAACGCGTGATTTCTATGTTTGTACCAACAAAGCAGGTAAAAAGATCCAATAAACCTGCATGGTTTAATAAGAGTTTGTCTAGATTGAAGAATTATACGTATAAAGTGTGTAAACAAAGTAAAAACGATCCATCTCTGCGTCATGAGTTTTGGCGTTTGAAAAAAGAATACGATTTTTTTAAAAAAGTTCGTCTACAAAAACTATGTTGCAACCATTGAAACTAACATAAAACGTGATTCTAAATCTTTCTGGTCGTTTTTAAATACCAAACGGAAATCTTTAGGAATACCTTCTCGTATGTCACTGAACGGAATTTCAAGTGGCAATGTAAACGAAATATGTAACATGTTCGCAAAATTTTTTCAGTCGAATTTTATTAGTGAAGAAATTAATTGCAGTTTCTCTGATCAAACTGATCATATAACAAATCTTGGTTTTATCTCTTTAACGAATGATGAAATCCTCTCTGAATTATCTTTACTTGATTCGAGTGTTAGTGTTGCACCTGATAATTTTCCACCATTGTTATTCAAAAATTGCAGATACAATCTAGTTGATCCACTAAGGATTATATTTAATTTATCTTTAACTACTGGCGAGTTTCTTGACTGTTGGAAGTATTCAATCATAACTCCAATTTCCAAATCTGGATCAAAGAGTGATATCGAAAATTATAGGCCTATCGCAAAGCTGCAGCTATTTCCTAAAATATTCGAGGCAGCTGTTAAAAAAAGGTTGTACTCAGTTGTTCGCAATTATATTTCCGAATTTCAGCACGGGTTTGTAAGTGGTAGATCAACCTCTACAAACTTGGTAATTTTTACTAGTTACTGTCTTGATAATATTGAAAAACGTCTTCAAGTAGATTGCGTGTATACTGATTTTTCTAAAGCCTTCGATCGTGTTCAGCACAATGTCCTTTTAAAAAAGCTTAATCTTTTTGGATTTCATTCTAATATATTAAAATGGATTGGCAGTTACTTGGCCAACCGCAAACAATTTGTTAAAATTGGATCCGCGTGTTCGAATGAAATTCGAAATTTTTCAGGTGTTCCCCAAGGAAGTCATATTGGTCCTCTTCTATTCCTTCTTTTTATCAACGATTTACCCTCTTTCGTATTAAGCTCGAAATGTCTTTTGTACGCAGATGATCTAAAGATCTTCAAAACAATAAACTGTATGTCAGATGCCTTAGCGTTGCAATATGACTTAAACAGTTTAAATGATTGGTGCGTTCTTAATGGCCTGTATTTCAACATAAGAAAATGTTCGGTTCTCACGTTTAGTAGAAAAAAATTCCCTATATTATTTAATTATAAAATACTAAACACGCCATTGAGTAGGGTTTCAGACCAAAAAGACTTAGGAGTTATCTTTGACACTGAACTAAACTTTTCTTTGCATATAGACTACATAGTTGGCAGAGCTAATCAAATGCTAGGATTAATTTTTCGAAACTCTAAGGATTTTAGTGATCCATATACTCTTAAAACTTTGTATAATGCCCTGACCCGTTCGATATTAGAATACTGCTGTATTGTTTGGAATCCGTTTTATCGCAATGCTGAATCTCGCCTAGAGAAAATTCAAAGAAGGTTTACTAGGTATGCACTACGTAACTTCGACTGGAACAATAATCTTCCAACATATGATGAGAGATGTTCTTTAATAAATTTGAAACCTCTTTTTAAAAGAAGGATATATTATTCCGCAATGTTTGCTAATGACGTCTTAACTGGTCACATTGACTGCTCGTTTCTACTGTCTTTATTTAATGTGTATACTCCTTCTCGTGTTCTTCGACCTAGGGATCATCTTTTCTTTATGCCACCTAGACACAGAACTAATTATGGTCAGAATGATCCTATCACTATGGCTTGCGTTAATTATAATAAATTCAAAAACCTAATTGATTTCAATATGAGTAGGGAGTATTGTAAATCCGTAATTTTAAGTAATTTATAAAAACTGCTGTATTCATACCTATTATTGTAAAGTAATCTAAAATAAGTTGAACTTGTAAGATGAAATGAATAAATAAATAAATAAATATAAAAATGAGGGAAAATATTATTTGGTAACGTAAGAAAAAAAAAGCATAACCTAAGAAAATTTTATTCTGCAAGGAATAAAAGGAAAATAAAACAAAATGAACAATTTACAAATTTTCGATTGCAACTGCCGCTTATATTTGAATTTTGGTGGAGGCGTACTCCACCATTTCGTCGGCTTAATACAAGCTAAATGTCTTAAAACTAAACAAAAAATTAAGACTTATAGCTAGGACTTAAAAACTAAACCTGATTAGGTGGGTGGGGGGGGGGGTGATGGAGGAGGGCTGATTTGACGCAAGAGGTGCAGAGATTAAAATAAAAGAGGAGGGGGTTACTTAAGGAGATCGATTTTTAGAGCGGAAGTGCTGCTGTTGAAGTCAAAAACATTAAAGTTTGAGTTAACTTTCCGTAGCATAAGTGAGATGGGTTCGTTGGAGCTATACAAGGTACGGTGGGTTGGAAGATAGAAAAGTCGTGGGCAACGTAGACTACGAAGATTAGTGTTAAAGCAGATAGAGTTGTAAAGAGAAGTGCAATCGACGGAGCCTGAAAGGAGTCAGTGAATGAAGGGAATGTCTGCTGCGTCCGTGCGTTCTTCAAGGGTATTTAGGTTAATAAGTTTAAGACGGTCGCGATAAGGAGGTATGATGAGGGGATCGTTCCAAGATAGACCACGAAGAGCAAACCGAAGAAAACTACGTTGAATGCTTTCGATTCTGGATACATGAACTCGTTGAAAGGGACACCACGCTTGGCAAGCGTACTCTAGGAGGGGCGGAACAAAAGTTATGTACAGGGATCTGGGTTGATCGTGGAGTAAATTCGGAAAGGAGACTTGTTGCTCTTGCGTGAGAAAGTAATGGACTGGCATGTGGATACATTAAGTTCTAAGCAGTTCTTAAGGCACCAGTTGGAAAAACTATTTAGATCTATTTGAAGGAGGCTGGAGTCATGTTGTAAAGAAATGGTTTTGAAAAATATCCTGTTAAGGAAAAGGATAAACGATTCTACCGTATACATCTGCTCAGATAGCCAAGCCGCTATCAAAGTCTGCTCGGCTGGCTGTCTCACCTCAAAAATTGTTGTTGCATAAAAAAAAAAAAAGTAGCAGAGAAATTGAAGAGTTTCCTTCTGCACAAATCACCCATGCTGATTTTCATTCTTTCGGCGTGATATTTCAGCATGTTTTGTTCGGTGATAGTACCCACGAGATCGGGCAAAGCACTTGTCAATTTGTAACAATCTCTCGGTTTGATATTTGTTAAAGAGCCGACACTTCTACAAGTATTCTCTTCCCTATCAACTATCAAAGTTTGACTGCGCATCTTCATTGTAGTGTCGTTCATCAGCCTCATCGTTACCCTGCACACCTGTGTGACCGGGAACTCAGCAGAGTTTTACTGTGCGCTAAGAACCAGTAGCTCTTCGCGACAGCAACCAACAAATATCGATTTTATCTCTACAGAGAGGTAGAAATTAAAACGTCTATATCACACAAGATCAACAACATCACAGTTAGCCTCAGTGAAGACTTTTTGATGTCAAACCCACGAACCCCACAGACGGACGGTATGTCCACGACGAACTTATATAAATTGCCCCAACATTATTTTAGAATATAATATGAACCTTTATTTGCCTGTGGTTGACATTATTTTGAAATAAGTTAAAAAATGTTGATGACATTTTTCAATAGTTCAAAAATGCTACCTCAGCATTCTTGAGGCCCTTTTAGACGATCAGTTATCAGTTCAGTTATCAGTTCAGTTATCAGTTCAGTTGTCAGTTCAGTTAAAAAAACCGTGCATTTAGACTTCAGTCCGGTGTTCAGTTCAGCTTTCATTTTACTTGTAAGCAGTCGAAAGTCAGAAGAAAACACGTCAGGATAATACCACCAAAAGAAAGTGGGTCACTATTTTGGAATTACAAAAAATTGCATAGCATTGTTCTTATGGCCATTGTAAATTCGAATTACGAATTTATTATGTGCTATGTCGGCACCAATGGGAGCATTTCTGATGGGGGAGTTTTAAGCAAAACAACATTTTACGAAAAACTTATTAACGATGATTTAAAATTGCCTTCGGATGAAAGCCCAACCTCAAATAGCAATAAACTTCAAAACGCTTTTGTAGGAGATGATGCATTTGCTCTACGACGCAACTTCTTGAAACCATTCAATAAAAAGTTGAGTTATGATCGCATGGTTTTTAACTACAGATTATCAAGAGTTCGACGCATTGTTGAGAATGCCTTTGGCATTTTTTCAAATAGATTTCAATTTCAAATATTTCATACATTTCAATCTGCTATTAACTTAAAAATTGAAAATGTGGATGTTGTTGTATTGACATGCTGCTACTTGCACATTTTTTTACGGAAAAAATGTGGAAATACGTACAATGCACCCGAAATTGAGGAATCTGAAAGAGATCCAGTTATTGAGGTACAAGGGCTAGTTTGCCTTCAAGCACGAAACAATAACAACATTGCCACTGAAGCAAAGGTTTCCCGAAATAAATTTGTGGAATATTTTGTAAATGAGGGCCATGTTAAATGGCAGTATGAGGTAGTACAAAACTGGTGTGCTTCTTCTTCTTCCTCATTTTCTTCTTCAAAATCATAATTGTTCAATGTGGACTGACTTGCACGAGTCTGCTGTTCATCATTTAAGAATGAAAACAGCAAATCAAAGTACCACCGGTTTGGCACGTGCACTACATCCGTCCCAATTCCGCTTTTGTTTGAGCGCTTTATTATACGCAGAACGAAGGCTGTTAATCTTTGCCGTGACCTTTGCCTTCGTCGCTTCCGTATCCACCTCTTTTAGTTTTTGCAGCAACATATTGTATGCTGCTTCCCTTTTCACTGAATTGTGATACACTTTTCTACCACAAACATGGACAATAAATTTCAATGAAATCGACCATGTTATCATTCCGTTTCGACATATCGATTCAACGCCAACTGCGATTAAAATGACGACTGAACTGAAACGTATTTACACATCAGTTTAACTGATAACTGAACTGAGAACTTATGGGAATTCCATCAGTTTCAGTTTCAGTTTCAGTTAAACGCTTCAGTTTTTGCGTTCAGACATCAGTTTAACTGAAATCTGGACTGATAGCTCAACTGAAACTGAAACTGAAATGATCGTCTAAATGGGCCTTTACAATTTCGGATTTTGAACGTGCTAAAAAACACAAAACATTTTTTTAGAAAATAATCCAAAAACAGTTCGATTGTTCAATTAGTTAACAAAATCCAGACTTCCTCAGGCAATTTGTTATAATTGATAATATGTATTTTTTTTTTATTTTATTTGTATATATTTGTATAGGTTAAAAGTTGCCTTACGGGCAGGTGAATTGTATCCTACTTTATGTAGAGATAGTGCGCATATAAATCATTTAAAAAAAAAAGTTATGACGTTTTCGCAACAACAAAAATAATACTACTTACTTAACGGGTTCCCGACAGATGAAGAGTCTCTGCCAGAGACACTGTAGCCTTCCATCATTTTCGATCCCGGGCACGCTGTTTTCAGTTCTCCAGACCAAGCGCTCTGGCATCCGCGATTGCTTGGTCCTTAAAACGGAGGTTCGGGCTTCCTTTTCTTCTCGAACCTGGGGGTTGGGAGTCGAAGATCCTCTTGGCTGGAGCATTATTTTCCATTCGCTCAATGTGGCCGATCCAATGTAGTCGACGTGATCTAGCTTTTTCACATCTTGGTACAGCTCATAAAGTTCGCGGTTGTATCTTCACCTTTATTCGCCCTCCTCGCACACAGGACCAAATATCCGACGGAGAATTTTCCTTTCAAAATTGTCCCAATATTAGCTCCCCTTTTCTACTTATTGTCAGTCTACTATGAACTGGCGGGATTAAGGTTCGAGTGAGGAGTTTTAAACCCATTTGTTTCGCTACAGCGAAGTAGCAGCGGTTTCCCAAGGTGATTCTACGATCAAACAATCATCAATAAGAGCATGGACGTCTCAAAATCGTAAATTAATGGGCAAGCCTATAACCTCCTGGAGCACACAAATGCAATAACACCAACATTTGATTGGCATCTTCAAGGAAGTGATCCGAAACCGGAAGGCCTGCCGATGTTTATTGAGTTCGATCTGGTGGACCCCACAGTCTGGCAAGTAGGGAAGCAGTTAAGTTGGAGGGGTATGATTCCTTTAATCTTGATTAAAACCTCGCTGTTAAAGAACAAGAAGAACAATCAACACCATCGCAATTCAAATGAAAACGCTAGTCAGAGGATATTTGGAAAGGGAAGCACAGACTGTTGACGGGCATTTTGAATTATTTTAAGAAAAAATATACAAATGTTACTTAAAGTTCTTATTCAGATTCAAAAAAAAAACCTCTTCAAAATGGTCGCTTTATTTTACGGATATCATTCGCTGTCTTCCAGTTTAGGGTTCAAATTTGCCATAGCAACATAAACGACTGCTGCCTTTGCATCTCAAAAAGCTAACTTTTTCACATAAAATTCAACTTAATAGATAAACTGCTGTCAGTATAGATACCTCACAGTCTGCCTGCATTAGATATAAGAAAACCTCTTAATTAAATAACATATCCTCAACAAAAAAAAAACTTACTTCAAACCAACCAATTATCCTTCCACAAAAGTAAAAGGATTCATCTAGTTTACTTAGTTTTCGGGGCGTGATTAGAAATTTCGCAATGAATGCCAATTGCTTTGTGGTTAATAGAGGATGTTTCGAGAAAAACATATAATCAGGAAGAAAAGAATGCATCCAGACGTACACGAATTGATATAGAAATCTTGCTGAGTGACGCACATAATGCGCACGCAACATAAGGATGTCTGAGAAGCATTCCGCAAGATGTTTGTGCAATTATTCCTTTATCCTCAGGCGCATATCATGCGAGTGTATTTTTGTACCTCGGAGGGATATCTGAGCAAATAGCTGAGGGATACTTTTCCTCATTTCCAATTTTTCGCACTGGATTTGTGAAGAGTTTTAGGTACATACTCCTATTTAAAATTTTGCACCTTTTCCATCTTCTATAGGATTGTTGTTATGTGGCGTTTTTCTTTATTTGCAGATTCAGAAATGTTGTTATTCTTCTGTCAATTTTTTATTTATGGATAAGAAAAAGTTATCCAAACAGAGGCACTTCCGGATTTCAGTTTCATTTGAACACCTTTTATCCAGAGCCTCAGAGGAGGTCCCTTACCTAATTAAAAAATCTTTAAATATTAATAAACCTTCAAATAATCCTTGGTGAATAGAGTTAAGCAAATTTTGTCACCACATTCGAAGATTTTGTCTATGTCCTCCTGCTGAGCAGGCACATTCAGGTAATGGGAGCAATCACTTTAAAAGTAGTAAACATGCAAACGAATACCTAGTCGCGCGTGTTCTCTGTTTGGGCAGAACAGAATACATGCATCCCGTGGTAGCATACACCCTTTCGATTATTTTGCATAGAAATCGAACGGTAATGGAAGGGATATGTAAATTAATGTTGTAAGGAGATGCCAATTAGCTGTGGGATGTGGGTTACTAAAAAAGTTTTTGGTAAGGACCTTTAAAAAATTATATATTTGGGTTGTTTTCTATGAAATCCTGCTGCGAAGATTATCATGCAATAAAACTCTTAATTTTGCATTGTGTCATAGTTCAGAATATTCAGAGCTTTGTGAAACATTTCCAAGGAATTACCATTTTCACGGAACACCTATCAAGACAACCAAAGGGTTCTAGCCGAAAACTACTGCATAGAATTCTAGAATTTGAATTAGTTTAGTTGTAAAGCGAACACAAAACTGAATCTAATATAATAGATACATTCTATTACGACATTTTTTTTTAGTGAAAAAATAAAGAAACCAAATTTGACTTAAATAAAACAAAGACGTCCATAAAGGTATTACGAATGTTCTGGTTGAAAATGCACAATCGCCCAGTACACTGCTTTTATTAATAATTGTTTTAATGTTTTTAATGTATATTTATGCAATTCTATTAGGTTAGCTTAGGTTAGGTTACTGGGTTGAAGGGGCAAGAAAATCCTGCACCTGTCACACTTAGGTCAATGTAGACCCTTTGTGATACCCTCGGGGTTGTGATTCCCTTACTTACGAACCAATGAAAAACCTATGAAAAGCCTGCGGGCTTACTTGGTTATGACACGGGAGTCAAGGACACTCCATCTTTCGTTTTTTGCCACCAATGATTTATCCCCAATCACCTGTTTACTATAGTGTCAGCTTCTCCTTATTCAAGGGATGACCCTTTATTGCAAGTTCATCGGCTCTTTCATTTCCTGGGACACTACTATGTCCGGGGACCCAACAGAGTTTTACAATGTGCTGCGCGCCAAGAACCTGTAGCTCTTCGATTTTATTTCTGTGGCGGAAAACGTTTTTATTGCCGCTTGGCTGTCAATCAAGGAGGTTATATCAGCCTGTGGTATTGCCATCATTGCAACCTGTTTAGCGGCTGTTGTCACAGCCAGAAGGTTGGCTGTAGTCGGGGAGTCTGATCGAGCCAGATATTCCGATCCCCATCTATACAGATGGCTCCAAGATGGATACTGGCGTCGGCGCGGGTTTTTATTCCGCAATACTCGGAATGCAATTCTATTAGTTGTATTGTATTTGTAGTTTGGTCATCTGTGTCAATGGATCATGGTTGAATGAAGTTTTTGGGTATTGTTTCAACATTGTGTTCTGGGTTGTGAAACTTATGGAACTCGCAACGATTATTCTAAATGTATACATGAAAGGCCAACAGAAATAAAGTGCAAGAATGAGTCGTATGAAACTTTATATTTATTACAAGTATCGCCAAGTAGTCGAAATTCGAACATCTCTTTATCTTAAACTCATAATTTATCTGTCGTACTTTTATTGTTGTGGACGCTTTGAATAGGACAAACACGTGTGTACGCTTACCTTATTTTAACTGCTTTAGCATAAACACATTATTTTCAGCATCATAAATTCTGATATTTTAAATGGTATACGTGCTGGGCACGCTTTGTCACACGAGTGCTACCCGTATTTCCGGCTCGCCGAGTTTCAGTGGTTTCTCGAAGTCAATAGTTCTCGTCGTTCGCTCCGGGACAAATTTTGTTAAGGTTGTCCAGCAACGATTGATCACTTAGAAGCCAACATTTGACGCACTATTGACGAAATAAGACCTGGTATGCTCGAAAAAGTGGTGTAAAATTAGACCTACAGGATGGCGTTCATAAGGCAGAGTCGCAGAGGCCATATGCCGGAAATTATTTTTAAAGATTAAACGCCATGAAATTTGTAAGCTAATAAAGCCAAAATTTGGCCATTTCATTAAGTTTGTTGTGTTTTATTTAAAAAAAAAAAGTTGTATGCCACTATAAAAAGCTCCCTACATATACTATTCAAAAGATTTCTTCAATAAAACGGGTTTTTTACTAAAAAGTGGGCATGTCAGTGGGCGGATTTAAAAAATATTCAAGCATGAGCATTAAGGGCCCCTAGAGAGTACCTAGTACATATTCCTAATTTCAGCTTCTTAGCCCAACCTTTGACTTTTCGATAAAATGTGTTTTATTTTTATTTTATGGGCAGGGCATGTCAGTGGGCGGATTTTAAAAATGTCAGGAGCTTTCACATATTGAGCTTGGAGAAGAAACACAGCATTCTTGAGTTGGACACAGAATAAGATATTACATAACTCTTTTCAATAGTTAAAATTCATCGTATTTTTAATTCTTGTTGTTTTATTTACGTACATACACATAACACCAATCTCAAATAAATATTTCAATAAAAGAACAAAACTTATGGGTGCTTTTTTTTAGAAGTTTGGTTTTTAAACTGGCAAAACCCTGTTTCTTTAGATTGTCAATTTGACAGTGGAAAGTTAATTTGTGGTTAGCACGACAAATAGATTAACACAAGAATAACGCGTGCAAATTTTGCAAAATTATTTTGAAAACCATTGTTCGGTTCGCCAAACTTAACCATCTTACGGTCGACATAATCGTACATCTGAGAAACTTATTCGGAACACGATGAATAGTTGTGAATAATACACATCCCAAAAGCAGACGAACGGTGCGAACAGAAGAAGTTATTGCCGCTGTGGAGCGCAGTGTTGAGGAGAATCCGAATGAGTCAATTTCCCATCGTCCATAGCAATTGAAGCTATGCCCATCCACTTTGTGGACGATTTTACGGAAAGATCTTGGCTTAAAAGCTTATAAGATCAAGATTGTGCAAGAGTTGAAACCGCATGATCTATTAAAACACTAATGACATAAAATTCTTTATTAAACAAAGCTAATATCATAGACATTAACATAAGCTTCAAGTGTTTTATTTCATATTGCATTTACGACTAAATACCTTTAAAAAAAACAATTACATAAAAAAGAAATAAAATAAAATATGGATTTCTTAACTTAAATGCCACAATTTTGCTTTGGGAAGCAATTCATTTATTTAAATATCAAATATCACATAAGGTAACTTTCCTTCAAAGAGGCCATCCCCCGTTCAATTTCTAGAAGTTTTATTGAAAGACTCTTCGCCGGTCTGATACGAACTGATAAATAAAACGTCGAGAGTGTCCCTTCTCATTATATGGATATACTCTCAGCGTGACTCCCTCTGTGCGAGCCACGCTGCACTCACGGTATAGTTGATGTATAAACATGTAGGCACAGTTGCGCGTTAGCTACCTAATTTGTTACCTAGCTAACGCCATAACTAAGTTTCTAACGTAGTTAAATTAGCTGCGCTAAAAATGCAATCGATTTGGTGGTTAGCTATAATAATGACAACTAATTTTTGCTATTAGCTATTAGTTCCAGGTTGTGTAACTAAGCTCGTTAGGTTGCCAAAGTAAGTTGCGGATGACAACTAAAAGTTGGTTAGCTTTTTAGCTGTAGCTTTTTAGCTGTCTATGTAAAAACTAATAACTAAATCAAAATTTATTGTTTTGCTATAATGTCGATAATTTATTGGGATTTATTATGCATATTGCGTTTAAAATACAAATTGATTGAATGAACCATTTATTTTACATCAGGTTATTTTACAAAGAGGTCCTTGGAGCCACAATTATTAAAGTCGAAAAAGGATATTTTCCCAAAATGTCTTTAGAAACGGCACGGTATATATAAGTTCAATGTTATTTGAATGAGGGGTTCTAGGAACAACAAACATTTTGGTAAAATATCCTTTTTTCGACTTTTAAGGACCTTTTTGTTGTTCCAAAGACCTCTTAGTCAAATAACATTGAACGCAGATATACCGTGAGGATTCTAATGACATTTTGGAAAAATATCATTTCTTCGACTTTTAAGGACCTTTTTTGTTGTTGCAAGGACCTCTTAGACAAATAACATTGAACACAGATATACCGTGTGGATTCTAACGGCATTTTGGAAAAATATCCTTTCTTCGACTTTTAATGACCTTTTTTGTTGTTGTAAGGACCTCGTAGTTAAATAACATTGAACACAGATATACCGTGTGGATTCTAACGGCATTTCGGAAAAATATCCTTTCTTCGACTTTTTACAGAGAGAGGACCTCTTAGTCAAATAACATTGAACACAGACATGCCGTGTGGATTCTAACGGCATTTTGGAAAAATATCCTTTCTTCGACTTTTAAGGACCTTTTTTGTTGTTTCAAGGACCTCTTAGTCAAATAACATTGAACACAAATATTCCGTGTGGATTCTAATGGCATTTTGGAAAAATATCCCTTTTTCTACTTTTAAGGACCTTTTTGTTGTTCCAAGGATCTGTTACTCAAATAACATTGAACACAATATAATGCGCGGTTTTTTAGGAGTTGTTGAAAAAAAAAAAATTTCGGGCTTAAGGACCTTATTTGGTTCTCCAAGGATCACTCGGTAAATAACCTTATTACAACTAAAAGTGACATTCTTAAATCGGCCATCGGTTACCGAAGTACAAATCGATATTTTTCCTCTTACCTTCAACTGATGTACAACAAACTTCAAGCTATACAACCTCAATTATTCAAAACAAATCTACTTCCACACAACTTCCCGGTGTTTCGTAAGGACATAATAGTCTCTAAAATTGAACATAATTAAAACTGGAAAATGTATAACGAAATAAATAAAATAAAAAACATAGGGACGGGCTACAGTCCGCTTGGGCGAACTGTTGGATACCCTATTCTTATTCCTATCCCTCATAAGTGGGCGTGACAAAAGTCTAAGTATGGTTGAATTGTTAAGAACGCTCTACATATTTTGTTATATAACATTTAAAGGATTTTATCACAAAAAACGCTCCCTAGCTCAAACTTGGGTGTTTCAATAAAATTGTTTTATTTAATTGTGGGCGTGTCAGTAGGCGGATTTAAAAAAAATTAACACATGAGCATAAAGCGCCCCTAGAGAGTATATATTATAAATTTCAGCTCCCTAGCTCACTTTGAATTTTCAAAAAAAAAAAAAATAATAAAAATTGTGGGCGTGCCAGTGGGCGGATTTTGAAAATATTTACACATGAGCATAAAGGGCCCATATAGAGTATATATTATAAATTTCAGCTCCCTAGCTCAAACTTTGGATTTTCAAAAAAATTGTTTTATTTATTTGTGGGCGTGTCAGTGGGCGGATTTTGAAAATATTTATACATGAGCTTAAAGGGCCCCTAGAGAGTATATATTAAAAATTTCAGCTCCCTAGCTCAAATTTTGGTTTTTCAATAAAATTGTTTTATTTTTTTGTGGGCGTGGCAGTGGGCGGATTTTGAAAATTTTATATCCCGAGCAGTTTTAGGAGTCATAGATCATATATAAAAAATTTCAGCTTCCTAGCTCAAAATTCGATTTTTTCCAAAATTTTGTTTTTTTGAGTTTGTGGGCGTGTCTGCGGGCGGATTTCAAAAATTCGTAAACTTGATTATTTCGGGACCCTAGAGAGTATATGGTTAAAATTTCAGCTCTCTAGCTCCAATTTAAAGGTCTAATTTTTGCCGACGGACGGACGGACGGACATGGCTAGATCGACATTACTATCGATGCTGATCATAAATATAGTAACTTTTAGGGGTCTACGGGCAATATTAAGGTATGTTACAAACTATGCGTCAAAATTAATATACCCCTAGAATAGGGTATAAAAACAACGACACGCGGTTGTTCTCAAACGGTCACCCATCTACGCTACCCATCTACTAACCGCGCGCAACGTCGTTTAATTGCGGTGATCTATCGAGCACCAATTAACTCACGTGGTAATAAAATCTGACGGTGACGGGAAAATCTGACGGTGACGCTCGATATTTCCAACTAGCCCCTACCGAGAAAAAAGATATTTACATATCAACGAGAGCAAAAATGATTACATACACAGTAAAAACAACACAAACTACAAAAATTGCATAAAAAAAGAAAGAAAAGCACACAGCACAAAAGTTACAGAGAGAGGAACAGATTTGTGCCGCACACACACACAAATTTCCCTTCACTCAACGCTGGCAAAATCCAACGATCTAGCTTCAATCGAACATTTTACTTTTTTTTGAATTGTATAAAATTTATAGTTTAATGCTTATTGTTCAACTTCAGGATAACCTACAAAGATGATTTATATCTTAAAATCTTTGTACATAATTGAACTTTATATTAAAAAAAAATCTTATTTCAGTTGGATGAGTCATTCCAAAGCTAGGAGCTAGAAAGCATTCGAAAGTTACAACTTTTCTTAGATATCAGCTTAGATCCTAGCTTCCGGACAGTGGATGAAGCATTTTCCCGCGGTAAAAAGTAGCCTATGTTCATCAGGGATAATGGCGGCTTCTAATTGTAAAACAATTTTTCAAATCGGTCCAGTAGTTTCGGAGCCTATTCGAAACAAACAAACAAACAAATCTTTCTTCTTTATAATATTAGTATAGATAACTTCTTCGTTTTGAATTTTTGGTAAGCAAAAACCTTAAACAAAAAAAGTGTTCTGGGTGCGACCTGCAAGGCCCTCACAACTAACTTCCCAGTGGGATCAATATGATTTATGCGATTAGTTCGAAATTTTGAAATGTGGTTAACCATAAGATATGGTTAAGAAGTATTTAATATTAAAAAACGCTCTTTTATATTGTTCATGGAAATTAAATGTTGTTAATAACAGCGAAATGTGATATATATTAATGCAACCATTGGTATGAACACGGAGACCTGTAAATTTACATGTATACGAAATAACGGACCACAATGTAATAATGATTTGCTCAATGACAAATTTAATCACAATAAATAGTACAAATAAAGGCAAATTATTTTAGTATTAACAAAAAACGGGTGGACCGATTTCGCTGAAAACTTAATCAGTTCTTAGTTACGTAATTACGCTTTGAATAAACGAGGACACATGTCATTATCATCTTTGGTTCTCGAGATAATCGTGGCGAAAGATAATTCCGAACGCACATACGAACATACACACATACGCACATCCATACATACACACACAGCCAGACATCTCTATAAAAACGTTTGATTTGGCCTCTGGTGACCTGGAAACGTGGAGATATGTCAAAATTCGCGATTCACAAATTCGGGCCCATTACAACAACTTTCACTGGGAAGTTAAAAATGATAAGTACACATATTTTAAAAACAAAGTTCATTCACACCTTTTTGTACAATTTAATGTCTTTGGTCGGTGGGTCTGCCGCATTTAGTTTTCTGCTCAAGCTTTCCCACATTTTAGTCATCCGCCAGGAGGTCTGTCAGTAGAGGTATACCGCAAGGCGGGGTCCTTTCCCCCCTTCTCTGGAATTTGGTGGTGAATGAACTACTGATATACCTGGAAGGGGTGGGCTGCAGGGTGATTGCTTATGCGGATGACATTGCTATGGCCGTCTCCGGAAAGTACCTCAATACTATAACAAAATTATGCAAAACGCTCTCAACAAGCTAAAGAAATGGGCTAATCGCTGTGGCTTGGGCGTCAACCCCCACAAAACAGAATTAATCCTCTTCTCCAGGAAACACAAGATTCCGCACATCGACCCACCCTCTATTGGTGGTACGAGATTAGCATTTTCTGACGAAGCTAAGTTCTTGGGTCTTATCTTCGATAGGAAGTTAAGCTGGAAACCCAACATACAAGAAAGGGTAAAAAAGCCACTGTGGCACTTTTCTCTTGCAAAAAAGCCATTGGCAACAAGTGGGGTCTACAACCACGCATAACTCATTGGCTATATGTATCGGTCGTAAGACCGATTCTCACATATGGGGTTGCTGTCTGGTGGACTGCCCTAAATAAAGCTATAAACTGTGCTAAGCTGGGCAAAGTCCAACGCACAGCGGTTTTGTGCATAAGCGGAGCACTCCGTACCACCCCCTCAGCAGCACTAGACATCCTGCTACATCTGTTACCCCTCGACATTTTTAGTAAGCAAACAGCAGCCTGTTCGGCTGTCCGCCTTAAGGCTACCTCGCAGTGGGTCAACAACAATATTGGCCACACCATCATTCTGGACTCATTTGAGTCTCTACCAGGAAACATAGACTACACCATATCCGAATTACAGTTCGGGAAGAACTTTCAAGTCACTATTCCTTCCAGATCATTTTGGGAGGACGCTGAATTTGAGGAAGATAAAGCGATCCACTTCTACACCGATGGATCAAAAACTAGTGACGGGGTTGGTGGCGGCGTTTTCTCCGAAAGGCTAAATCTGAGTCTCTCTTTCCGTCTTCCTAATCACTGTACCGTATTCCAGGCGGAGATTATGGCGATAAAAGAAGCCCTGACGTCGCTGAAGAGAAATGTGATATCCACAAAGGATATCCGTATCTTCTCGGACAGTCAGGCCGCGATCAAGTCCGTGGATTCAGTATCTCTAAATTCCATTGCAGCCCTCGACTGCCGTTCATCTCTCATGGAGATGACGGAGCAGTTTAACATTCACCTCTGTTGGGTGCCGGGGCATAGAGATATTCCTGGAAACTGCAGGGCTGATGAACTCGCCAAAAAGGGAACCAAACTCCCACTTTTACCTGAAAAGGGTTCTCTGGGTATCCCAATCGCTACCTGCAAACTTTTATTCAAGCTATCTGCAATCGAGAGAACAAACCTTAGGTGGACAACTAGTAATACATGTCTAGCGACTAAGCACATCTGGCCAAAGCTGGATCTGCGACGCTCTAAGAGTCTGATCTCACTAAATCGACTGCATATTAGCTCCACTATAGGTGCAATTACAGGGCACTGTCTGATAGGCAAGCACACATCGAGGCTTGGCGTTTATTCGAACGATTTCTGTAGAAGTTGCTTGGACGAGGAGGAGGAGGAGACTATAGCCGTGTTTCTTTGCACGCGGATATAGGGATGGCATCAGAAAACGACTATCGCCGCTTAAGAATTTATCAAAAAAAAACTTGACAACACACATGCACCGTGACACAGCTGTATGTTGTAGTTAAGTAATTTGTATTGAAAATCCTGAAATTGTAAAATATTTACTTCCGCCAATTGAAATTGATGCCAAGCATATTCTAAAATTATGAAAAACAATTTCACATTAACAGATTTGCTAAATTCAATTACCTTTATAATGAGGTTTGAAAAAAAATAATAATAAAATCACGAACAAAATACTCGGCGGGATGTGTTAGTGGTCGGGGATGTCAAACTTTGACATTTCCTGAAAAATGCATCACATCGGTTCATCAGAAACGAAGAAAATAGGTTTTGGAAGCACTGTTTATCCCCGCTAACTGACTTAGCGGCGATAGCTATCCCCGCTAAAGTTAGCGTATATAGGATAAGTTGTTGTTGTATTTTCCATGCAACTTTCAAATTATCCCTATATCCGCGTGCAAAGAAACACGGCTTATACTTCACCTTCTCTGCACATGTCCAGCTCTCTCCCATAATAGAAATCTTTATCTGGGAGATTTCTTGCTTAATAATCTTAACGACTTGGCTAACGCTGACGTTAGAAGTTAGAAGCTCTAAATGGTTTAACTAGTAGTGGGGAAACCCCTCGATCCGTGTGGCATCGCAATGGACCTAACCCTGGTCTAAGTGTGTCGGCCTTGCGCCGACAGCCACTCTAACCTAACCTAACCTAGTCGAGTAGTTTTGCTTTGGCCCTAGGCCGGTATGGGGAAATACATTTTTTGCAAAGTTAAGATGCTCCTTCATGTATTCTGCCAAAATGTTTTTTTTGAGTGAGGTTTATTTAATTGCAGAAAATAATTATTTTTTTTTTAAATAGTTTTGATTTATAGTCATATGTTTGTAACACCCGATTTCGTAGTTTTTCAATTTATTTTAGTAATTTAGCTTACATTTTGGTTGTTGATTTGCCGCAAGATACACCGCATGTTTACCGCAGACTAATCGAACGACATTTCAATAAAACGTATACCTACATAGGTCGCGATGCCAAATTACGTTCACGTCAAGCCGCGATCGCAAATGCAACGAGTTATACGTTAACGGATGCGGTTCGACCCCAGGAACTCTTTGAAGTTGATGGCATATTAATTAATATTGATTCCAAAAATGTCCGTTATATACACCCAATCCTTGTTTTGGGAAAATCATTAAGGCTTTTAGCCAAACTGTGAACCGTGAGGTTACGGAACTCTCTGCCCTTGAATATCAAGGGTATTAGTAATGCCGCAAGCTTCAAAGCTGCAGTATTGATGCATTTTTCTCTTCAGCAGCAATAAAGATTAATGTTTATATTTAACTGCTCTTTCTCTTCCTCTTACTTCTTACTTTTCATCTTTGATAACTTTCTTTTCATTTCTATTCTTTCCTTCTTCTTCTTTTTTGCATACTGTAAATACCAATTATATTTTAAAAATGTCATCTTTGCTAATTTTAGTCATCTCATGAATTGTTTTTATTTTTGAAATATTATATATCTTGTTAATATTATATTTCTTGTTAATTTAAATATAACATGTATTAAATTAAGTTCTTATTTTAACCATCAAGCCTAAGTACTATAAGAGACCTATGTCATGTACAAACCATGTCATTTAATAAATAAACTTTAATAAACTTTAAACTTCTTTCCATTGTTTACATTTTAGTTTTTTTTTTGAAGAACATCACTAAAACCGCAGAAAAGAATCTTTCTTTTTAGTTAAAATGGGAATCTTTTGTTGTCGTTGGACACACCTGTCAAACAATGTACCGGTTAGCGGTGTGTTACAGCATGTAGGTAGGTAGATAAATGAATACCCTTGTGACGGGTGTCGGGGCTCACTTACACCATTAATTTGGGTCCATTGTGTCCCGTGCTGTTTAAAAGCTCAGCTATCCGCTGTATTAGAACCAATCGGATATATATGTAAAGCTCAGGAGTTTCCTGAGCTTTATATTGATTAGATCCTCCAGCTCATCAAAGAAGTAGCTGACAAGAATCATGAATCTGTAAGTTCTAAGGGCGGTGCAATCGCATAGTAGGTGACGAATATATTCTATATCTTCAACGTCCCTACAGCTTGTGCATTATGCCCAGCCGCTCCGCATGTAAGCCCACTGCACAGTGTCCTGTGAGGACCCCCGTCAGTGTGGGTATGTCTTTGCGGTTTAGCCCGATCATGAACTTACGTTGGCGCTGGCCATGGCTTCCTCGAGTATCTGCATGTTTCGAAGTTGGTCCAACATAGGTTTGTTTAACTCATGGATTCAACATCGTCTAGGTATTTTCTACACTGTAACATCGGTCTTGATTTAACAACTACTCACTCCATGGCCATTATGGCCGCTTGGCTGTCAGAGTATATGGCGATCTGCTTGTCGGCCAATTCGCGCCTCTTCACCTACTTGGCAGCTTAAGTGGTCGCAGCTGTCTCTGCCTGAAATACGCTGCATTCATCGCTGATTATGAATGAGCCCAGACTCACACAGAAGATGCCTGCACCTATACCCACATCCATTTTGGATCCGTCGGTATAGATAGCTATTTCGCCTTCTTCTGTGACTGCTTACAGCATACACTTATACTTGTCGGATAAGCAAAGTTTCACAGCTGAATTTTGACTTGTCGACTTGTCGCGTTGTGTTATAGGCCCTAGGCCATTGACACGAGAAAATAATTGTTACAACGATATACAAGCTTCGGATTTACCTTTGCAGTTTTATAACACTATTGATTCGAAATCTTGGAGCGTAGCCAAAAGCGTTGTAAGCTAGAGTCGTATTTGGTTTAACACATTGGTATTTTAATTCATTTATATATTAATAAAGTTATAGTAATAAACAGAAATCTTAGAACAAATTTTGTGTACTGAGTAAAAGCAACAAAAACGCGCATTTTATGCAATCATCAAGACCAGGATTTGCACATCAAAACACTTTTTAGGAGCTTTAGTCATTACAAGAAAACTTAAAACTCTACCGCTCACACCCTCTTTGTAAAAGGTGCATTAGTGACCACAACTGTTAGTTTTTTAAACAACGATGGGCCACTCTCTAATCTTTTCAGTCCAGACCGTAAAGGTTTCTTAAGAAACAACATTACCAAGTGATACGTTTAGCCCGCTTGTTCTCAACAATCGTCCGGAATCTAGTAACGTAATTCTTAAAATATTTGGAAATAATATTCACTTGTTAACAAAATTAAGGCGTATCCCAAACCTTTCTGTAAAAGTCTAATACTCGTAATAATTCAATCACGTGTCATCTCAATATATTTCAATTATCGCCATCACAATAACAACCTGCTGCAAAAATGGTTGCTCTTAATAGGCACGTGCCGAGCAAACAAATTGAAAAATCATCCTTGCTGTTTTGATGTGGGAACAAGTGTTTCTGTCAAACTAATTGATTTTCTAGTGGTTCCATCTGTTACCAACGACCGTTGACTATGCAGGTATTGAAGTACTGCTCTATTCAAGGGATACACTCAAATGTCGTTCCATGTGGGTCATGACAGGCATTGGCATAACAATTTACACATTTTAGAATCGGATAGTTCGCAATCTAAATTTGGATGGGATGGATGTGAGACAGGTTTTGAAATTTATGATTGTCCTGCCTTGTTACCCTTTAACAGGGTAACACGTCGTCTACGTCAGATGGCTGGAAATCTATTGTTGTTAATAAGATAGCGGGTGGTTGATATGATGTGAGCACTGCTGCCGGAAACCTGTTAATTGTATTCTTCACACATCCGAATATTGTTACAGTTGAATAGGTGCATGAGGGCAATAGACTGGAGTTGAATTTAATTTTGCGGAACGCACTTAAGTGCTGAGACGCTACATTCAAATTGTATAACTCATGCACAATTGAAATATTATAATTCGAAGACAAATTTTGTTTTTAAGAAAATGTGATATGTGATGGCTGATCAAGTTTGAACCAGTAGTGCGACAATTTAGTTCGCAGCCAGCAGTTCGCCTTAACTCCCCGCGGTGGTCCCTGATAACTACGTTTGGTTAGGTTAGGTTAGGTAAGGTGGCTGCAAGGGCGTGAGCCCAGGCACACTTAGGCCGCAGTTTCGGCCCGTTGTGATACCTTAAAGAGGGGGGGGGGGGGGGGGGGGGTGTTCTGCCGGTCATCGCTCGGCCTCCTGGGTTCCCTGTAATTGCCTCCTGTGAGGTAGTGGTTTTTAGGGGGGGAAGATTCTCCTGAAGGGGTCAGGGGCTGTGTTTCGCATAGGTTGCGATGTGTTAGAGTGACTAGTGCAGAGGCGACTTTCGCCCGACATCCGAACCAAGGGTTGCGATCGAGATGAGGCGATTGATTCAATCAAACCCCAGGTCGATCTCAAATTCTGCGCCGCGGAGGGAAGCTATTGCCTCTTGGTCGCTACTACGTTTGGTAAAAGTCACATTTCTTTTTTTACACTTTGGCGTTGGTAATCAAATGTAAAAAAGTTTAAAATGTATTTCATGTTTTTGGTTTTTTCGTCTCCGGTTGTTTTTAAATGTTTATTTGGACAACAAGTACTCGCCCGACGATGAAGTAGACTTCGAAACGCGTAGCGAGAATTAGAATAAAATTAAAGTTGTGAAAATCAAAAAGTACAAAAAGAAAATAAATAAAGAAACAAAAATTTATTAAATATCTTTTATTAAAATGTATGTAAAACGTTTCTTTTAAAGCTTTTAATGAATTATAATTAAGACGCTGGGCATGTTATGCACGCCAGAAAGTCTGTATACAGTTTGTGTGTACTGAACTTGGACGGCATGCCAACTTCGGCGACGGGGTCAGACGTGTTAGGAGCTAGGTACAAAATTCTCTATGGCAGTATAACTGGCCATCGGGGGGTGGGCACTCGACTCTGTGTGTTCAAAGCAAATCTCCGAGCGCCTTTTTTTGAGTCCTCCTTTCTGATCGACTGGAATAGAACAGTGTCGGCTGGAATGGCTTTAGGCACTGTGAATGATGCAATTGTAATTTATACAGATGGTTCAATAATTGACGGTCTCTTCGGAGCCGGCGTCCGCTCTAGAGACCGTCGGATTAATCTTGCTGCAACCTTGGATAGACAGACAACTGTTTTCCATGGCGGAATCTTTGCGATTGCCACTGCCCGTGATACCCTGTTGAGGAAAATGGATGAAGTTGCAACCTTCTACATCTGCTCAGGGCGCTATCAAAGCCTGTTCCTCTGGAATGCTGACCACAAAAATTGTTAAGGAAACCATCGCTAAGCTGAACAGGTTGGGACCGTATAACTCTGTAACACTAACCTGGGGTTCATGGGCACTTGTCGTAGTTATCAATGGATATGAAAGACCGACGGAAAGGCTCATCGCCAGCCATCATTGGACCACAACCATCCATAGGATGCTGCTCGTCTGTTCAAAAACATGAAATGACTGTGGCTCTAGGTCAACAGCATACAAATTCCTGTCATGACCTTACTTTGACGGTCCCAAAATCAGCAGAGCTAGGCATTTGCTCGTATTAAATAGGAAAGAATTGAGATATTTTTTTTGTAAGGATTTTGGAAATTTGTTGTATCGCGATCTTCCGGCCGGAAGCCACACTGATATGTGCCGATTAGTGTGTTGCGGCCCGGGTTGTTTGTGACGTTCACACAGTACGTTGGATAGGATCTTATATGCGACATTAAGCAGGGATATGCCTTGATAGTTCTTGCAAGGCATAGAATCGCTTTTCTAGTAGAAATCATCAATCTTGTTCAGAAGAAAATTGTGGGCAGGGCAGGTCTGGCACTATATTAAATAGATCCGTCCAGCTACGTGGGACATCATTCGCCGTTTCCAGCGTGACGCGTTTAGTCCTGTGGGAGGGCGAATGGAGGAGAAGATGAAACCGCGAACTCTATGAGCTGTCAAAAGATGTGGATGTAGTACAAAAATAAATAAATTAAGTCGACTACATTGACTCGACCACATTGAGCGAGTGGACAATAACGCTCCAACGAAGAGGATCTTTGACTCCCAGCCCCCAGGTTCGAGAAGGCAAGGAATACCGAACCTCCGCCTTAAAGACCACAAGCCATATCAGAAGCCAGAGCGCTTTGTCTGGGCACCAATAGTATGCAAACAAGCACCAAGGCTTGGCGTCTATTCAAATGACTTCTGTAGAAGCTGCATGAACGAGGAGGAGACTAAACTTCACCTTCTTTGTACATGTCCTGCACTCTCACATAAAAGAAATTTCTTTTTAGGAGCCTTCTTCCTTAATGAACTCAGTGACTTAGCTAACACAGATATTATAAGTCTATCGCGCTTCATTAGAAGCTCCAAAAAGTTGAGCGGGTAGAGCAAGAAACTCCCCGATGCACGTGGCATCACAATGGGCCTCACGGTAGTCTAAGTGTGTCGCCTATTAGCTGACAGCCACCTTAACCCAACCTAACCTAAAGAAGCGAACGGGTAGCTATACAAGAAGCACAGAATTCCTTGCAGAAGGATTAAAGAATTCTAAAGCGTTACTTGCATTATTCTTCAAAAAGGATTTAAGTTTATATTAAGTAGAGAATAGGCGCAAGTGAGCGGTCCGATAGAAGGAATTAAAAAGCTAAATTGATTCTTAAAATCTTCATAAATCGGAATTACATTCTTCTTGAATATTCAATCCAATTTGAATTTATTAATCTAAAAAGTTAGCGGGCTGTACAATGAGACTTATGTTTCTTTTAGTACTTATGGTACAATACATATAAAATGATTTTACAATATAATAAAAAAACTAGAGAAGTGGGAAATATAAAACTGGTTATAGGAGAGGTAGTAGGATATATTTAATATTTTTATTTTTTTTTCATTTTCTTTCTTTCTTTTTCTTAAATTTAATACCTATTTAAGAAGGAGTACGGAAATATACTCCTTCTTCACTCCTTTTTAACTCCTTCTTTACTATTTCTTTATCCTCCTTCTTATTACTCCTTCGTTATTTCTTAAGAAAAAAAACGTTTGTTGTAAACTTGGTCAAAAATCCAATTTATTTATTGTTTTGTTTTGTTTTTATTATTTATTTGTTTTGGCCATTTGAAAGCCATGATTTGTACGCTTTTCGGATAGATTGTGATTTTAGTGATGTCTGAATATTTTCCTTTAACGACGCATTTGTGACAGAACTTTTTCGAATTGTGGTATGTTACATATAAAAAAAATGGTTACATTTCCATAGGTAAAAAATGCTATTTATGGAGATTTTCAAAATAAACTCACTTCATCTGCGATATTGCGGGTTCAACATGTTTGTTATTAATTTCCAAACCATTTTCCATTACATATTTGAATTCAGTAGCAAACAGGCGTAGTAGATACAGTTCCAAGCTTGAAGGTTTGTCTAGATAAATCAAACGAATTTTATTAAATTACTGTATAAATTAATTTGTTACACTTATTGTATTGTATGTGCAGTGGGGTCATCAGTAGATGACAAGCACTTAGACCTATTGGTCCATTGTACTTCAGCATAGCTGCCCGCTCGCTGGTTATGGGCGATTAGTAAGATACAGTGAGGGAGAACCTACCAGTAGCCTTGGCAAAGCGAAGAATATTAGCAAGTCCAATGTCCCCCATCTCATCTTCGTTGACGAATTGTTTGCCTATAGTGGTGAGCCTGGTTCTGGCGAAAGCCGGACATTCACAGATGAAGTGAGATACCGTTTGATCCGGCCCCAGGCAGAACTCACATAGGCCCGAGCTCCTAATGTGGATGGTTTTGAGGTGCTCGTTAAGAGGACTGAAACCGGTGACGAGACCAATCAAGGGTCTCAAGTCTTTCCTGTTTAGTCCAAGCAAAAACTTAGCTCTGCTGATTTTCGGACCATCCACAAGCTTCTTCGAATACCTGCATGAGACCAGGTCATGCCAGTATTCGGAATGTTGTTGGCGTAGAGCCGAATCCATTTCACGTTTGTGGACGGATGAGCAGCATCCTATAGATGGTTGTGGGCCAATGAAGGCTGTTGAAGAGCCCTTCCTGGCCAGAGCATCCGCTCTTTCATTTCCCTCGATACCTGTGTGCCCAGGAACCCAGGCAAGTGATACCGAGTTACATCTACCCAGACGGTTAAGCTTAACCATGGTTTCCTCAACTATTTTTGACTTGAGAGAACCAGCCGAACAGGCTTTGATAGCGGCTTGGCTATCTGAGCAGATGTATAAGGTTTTACCCTTAATCCTTCTCCTTAACAGGATATTTGCGGCAGTAGCAATCGCAAAGATTTCTGCCTGAAAAACAGTTGTTTGTCTACCCAAGGCTGCAGATAGATTTATCCGACAGTCTCTAGAGTAGACCCCGGCTCCGGAGATACCGTCAATGAGTGAGCCATCGGTATAGACGATGACATCACCCGGCTTAAAGCCATTCCACCCCTCACTGTTCCATTCCTGCCGTTCAGGAAGGATGACCTGAAAACGGCGCTCAAAGACTTGCTTCATGCACACAGTGTCAAGTGCTCCTCCCCGATGGCCAGGTAGGCTGTCATAGAGAGCTATGTACCTAGCACCTCTGGCCCCATCGCCGAGATTGACCTGCCGTCGAAGTACTACACACATACGGTATAGTGATTTTCTGGCCTCACTCTCAGCAAGGAACTGCAAGGGAGGTAAACAGAGCAACACTTCCATAGCAGCAGTGGGAGTTCCTCTCATCGCACCTGTAATGCATAAGCACGCAAGGTGCTGTAGCTTCGACAGTTGACGTTTGAGGATGTGAGCTCTAGCCCACCATACAATCGCACCATACATAAGGTATGGCCTAACAATGCACGTGTAAATCCAGTGAACCAGCCTGGGACTAAGTCCCCAGGTTCTGCTGAACATCCTACGGCACTGCCAGAGAATGTTAGTTGCCTTCGAAATACTAGCAACCAAATGTTCAGAAAAGTTAAGCTTTGGATCTAAAACAATACCCAGATACTTAACCTTGCTTGATAGCTTTAGTTGAGTGCCCTGGAAGTAAGGCCACCTCACTTGAGGTATTGCCCTTCTACTCGTGAACAGCATCATCTCAGTCTTCGCGGGGTTGACTGACAGAGCTTGCTCGCGGCACCAACTCCCAACACTATTGAGCGCTGTTTCCATCCGCTCACAAAGAGTTGGTAAAAACCTGCCGCTGACAATAATGCACACATCATCAGCGTACCCAATAACAGGGTGACCTTCCCCATCAAGTCTTCTCAACAAGGAGTCGACCAACAGGTTCCACAATGTAGTGGAAAGTACACCGCCCTGCGCAAAGCCTTTAACAGCGCGCACAGTTATAACGCAGCCGCCAACAGCAGCTGTAACTTCTCTGCTCCTAAGCATTTCCAGGATCGATTCCACAGTTGTAGAATCGACGCCCTTCAGTGTTAAGGCAGACTCAATTCTGCAAAAGGTGGGATTGTCAAAGGCACCCTCAATATCCATGAAGACAGCAAGAGCATAGTTCTTGCGGTCGAGCGCCCTACGCACTCTGGCCGTCAGATCCGTTAATGCCGTCTCAGTGGACTTGCCTTTTTGATAGGCGTGTTGGCTATCATGAATACCCAGCGAAGCTGGAATGCTCTTAAGCCGTACGTCAATCAGTTTTTCAAGGCCCTTTAACAGAAATGATGAAAGGCTAATAGTCCTGAAGCTTTTGGGAAGATCATAGGCGGCCTTTCCCGGTTTGGGAATGAAAACCGCCCTAGCTCTTCTCCAGGCCAAAGGAATATGTCGCAGAGCCACGCTGGCTCTGTAGATTCTAGTTAGCAGTTTGAGCAAAATCTCGATACCCTTTTGCAAGAGTATGGGATAGATGCCATCAGGTCCAGGAGCCTTGAAAGGAGAAAAGGTCAGGATAATGGCTCTCGCCCTCTCTCTCGTAACAATGCTCGCCGCGGCCCGCCACTGCTCAGTGGTAGTTCTGCCTTTGTTTGGCCACACGCAATTATCCACGGCTTTGCAGCCAGGAAAGTGGGTGTCCATCAGCAGTTGAAGTACCTCCTCATTGGAGTTAGTCGAGGTGCCATCGGGCTTCCGAAGGACATCAAGCCTGGCTCCCGGATCAGCTGAGAGGACTCTCTGCAATCTCGAAACCGCGCTAACATCCTTCAGTTCTCCCCAGAACCTCTGCCAAGATACCTTTTTAGCGCTCTTAATTTGCCTCTTGTACTCCTTCTGCGCATCCGCATGAGAAGACCAATCTTCTACCAGGTTAGACTTCCTGGCCCTGTTAAACAGCCTCCTCACTCTTTTCCTGAGAAGGGATAGCTTAGCGTTCCACCATCGGGTTGGTTTCGCACCACCAGCCTCCTTCTCCGGGCAAGCAGTATGAAAGGCCGTAATAATACCGCTGTGTAGCGTGTCGGTCGCCTTATCCAAGTTGTCGCTACTAAGGATCCTAATAGGCAGGGAACCTATCTGACCCCGCAACTCCGTGGAATAGACGTCCCAGTCAGTGTGTCGCACATTCCTGATTTTGCTTCTGATCGGTCGATCTGCACTTAACTTTAAGATAACATACCGATGGTCAGATGCAGTTTCTTCCCTTGAAACCCTCCAGCCCGAAACGATGCCAGATGCAGCAGCGGTTGCTACTGTCACATCAATAACTTGCCGCCTCAGCCGAGTGACAAGGGTTGGCTCATTACCAGTGTTCAGTATATTTAGCTGGCTGGCAGCAAAGAAGTTTAGTAGGGATTCACCCCTGCTATTTGAGTCAGTACTACCCCAAACGCGATGATGCGCGTTCGCGTCCATACCAACGATCAAATGCTTGTTACCTCGTCGGGCATGCTCGACAAGCCTTACCAGTTCCACCGTTGGAGGTGGGGCCAGTGAGTCGAATGGGAGGTACACTGAGGCTAAAATAATCTCAGTAACCAACCCTCCTCGCTTTAGACACATTTTAATAGCTGTACAGTCTCGAGAACTGAACTCAGGCATAAGACTAGCATCTAAGCCCTTTGCTACAAAGATGCACGTGCGAGTATTAATAATCCCAGGCTTTACAAAAATTGTTACACTTACTCGTGGAATATTGAAATCACTGAGGGTTGAATTTCCGGCATTTCGTTTATGTTATACACAATTGGGCAGAAAGAACAGCTTGTTATACTCGTAGTTTTTTTTCCAAAAATTTAAGAAATTTGGTCCACATATTTTGTTGTCCATCTTGCACGAAAATCAAAATAAAAATTAAGCATGCATGTACGGCGACTTCAACTTAGCCAGAAGAGTGAAGGTGCAACGACTGAGGTGGCTGTGCCAAGTAGAGCGAATGGACATGAATCCTCCGGCCGGAAGATCTTCGAATCCACCTCCGAGGGACGGCGAAACTGGAGACAGCTGGCCAAAGATCGTGCAGGCTGGAGACGCTTGTTGGTTGAGGCCCAGGTCCACCCCGGACTCTAGCGCCACCTTAAGTAAGTAATACAGACATCGTATCATATGCCGCAATTAATAATATTATTTAAAGTATTAAAAAATCACAAAAACACCTATTTAATCCCTTAAAAACAAACCCATTTTTAGAAGGACTAATGTTTCAAACTTATGTTTTATTCAATGTATGCCTACATATTAAGAATATACTTCTTATAACTAAGTGTAAGGCTAATTATTACAGTGTGGTACATTTTGGAGTAAAGCAGAAGAAAAAATACTATAACAAGACGTGGTTTATGTTACACAGCGAACTACATATTTAACATAATGTTCCATATATTGCATATAAGAGGCAGTAAATAAAAATCAAAAATAAAATAAAATAAAGTAATTATAATATATATATATAAATATCTCTATAATAATAATTATATCTCCATTACATATCTTATACAAAAAAAAAAGAATGTAAAAAAGAAATCAAAATTATTTCCAAAATAAATACTTAGCTTTGTACGAAACTGTGCTAGACCCATCACTTTCATTACGTGCCGTGGCAGGGAGTTCCACAATCAGATGGCTTTGACGAAGAACTGTCGCTCCGAGGTCAGAGAAGAATAACGAGGATGAATTAGTTGTTGGGATCTGATTGAGGAAGCAAACTGCAGGCTCTGAAATAGACTACTGTGTTGCTGTGTCTGTATTATATTGAACAGTAATACATATAAGGGTTCTATAGCGCATAAACCGATAGAGGGAAATATTATATATTTGCAGTAAAAAACATGAGACTCGATCAAATCGACGTAATCCGAAAATGTAACGCGCGATATTGTTGAATGCCACATTGAGCTTTCTCCTACTGATGGTATCACAGCAGCAAAAAATATCACATTCCTATGTGAGTATTGGTACGACAAGCGTTTTGGCCAATAGCAAACGTCTTTTCAGAGGGGTATAATACCGTGAGGACCATAACATGCGAAGAACATCTTAAACTTTGCCCACCGCAGCGTTGATATGCATATGCCAAGACAGTGTACCTACTGTTAAATAACATACCAAGATTTTTTGTAGTAGAAACGTAAGCTATGAATAAACCGTTTAAGAATAGGATTGGGAAATATTCTAAGTGTAACACTTTTCTACTTATAATAAGGCATTTGGACTTCAATGGATGTAGGAACAGACCATTACATTCCGACCAACGCGATATTTTTTCCGACTCTACGTTTATCGTGTATGCAAAATCGTCGATGAGCCCAAGAGGGCAACTTTTGTAAAGTTGAACATCATCAGCGTACATTCATATTAAGGATGTTGTTATCCTTGCGGGAAGCTCATTGATAAACATGGGAAAAAGAAGAGGTCCTAATATCGAGCCCTGAGGGACATCTCTTATGGTCGGAAGGAAACCTGAAGTCTTATTACCCAACTGAAATTGCTTGTTTTCTATCCCGAAGATAGGATGATAACAAGCGAACCGGCGAGAGTGAAAACCCGTAAAGCATCGAGTGTTTATAACACAGATTGTCGTGGTCCACAGAGTCGAACGCTTTAGAGAAATCAGGAAGGACGAGGAATGTGACATTGTCCGCATCTAGTGCACGTATGATTAATTGACTAAGCAAGTATTGAATTTGTAAAAAATCAAAGATTTGAGAAATGCCAATTGAAGAAGTATTTAAGAATTCTCTTAATAGAAGTAAAAATACCAATTTAAGTTCTTGAAGAAAATACTTAATAATGAAAAAATAAAGATTAAATAAAGAAGCCGTAAATTGGCATACCAATTAAAGATTTAATAAATTATGAATTAAGAAATGTGAAACCGAAATTAAACTATTTTGTATTAGTGATTGTTATCTACTGATGACCCAACTTCAAACACAATACAAAGAATTCAATATTTTGTCTCCATCTCTTCAAACTGGACTAGCTTACTTTAACAACTTCTGAAACACATATCTTATCTCCGTGCTTTTGCATTATGAGTGAAAGGGACTGTAAAATGTAAATGTAAGCTACACTCTAAATTTGTTATTGATACCGGCCAATGATACTTAATACCAGCACGTGCTATCATCGAATCACTTCAACAAGGCTCATCGCTATGTTTAATGCCGAAAGCCTTCACAACATATCCGATTCAAAGATACCATTTAATCCTCTTCAATGATATAATATTTCGAAAAAGGCCAACGATTATCAAACTGCAGTTGAATTATGTTTCCAAAACAGGTTCGGAGATTTCAAATAAAATACATGCCACGTGTACTGTTAATTCCACATACATTCTGGCAAAAAACCGGATAAATAAAAGATTTTTAATCCAAATTCAAATGAGTGAAATTAAACAAATACAAAAGAACAAACAAACATTAGAAATAATCATTCGTAATGTTCCCAACAATAAGCTAAAAAAATCCATGTCCTGTCTAACGATATTTTGCCACGAGCTGTATTTGCGTTCATAACTTGCTGTATTACATAACGAGAGGGTGAAAAACAGGACATTTTCCGCCACCCTTCTGAGAGCTAATTGCGAATGCACTCGCCGCGCCGCGAGGGTGAGTAAAAATTCAACATTAATGTAAAACTTATGTTTTCATCTGGTCCATGCGAGTGCGTGTCAAAATGATTGACTCGTCGAGAGAGAGCATTGTTGTTATGCATCCTGATGATAGACATTGGACGCCCAGCGTTTCCCTGCATACTGCAACCGTTTAAGCGGTTCTACAGTGCCGCGACGGGTATAGTCGTTTAAAAAAGAAAGTTATTGGGGTTGTGCGCGCATTTCAAGTGCTTGACGGTAGTAGCATCTCCCTTATGATTGACTTTACTTTTAGCAATGCGTGCGACAACACAATGCCTGGCATTTAATTTGCATAATGAACGCGATTCACAAAAGTCACAGAAAAAAAAGTTGGACTACAAAGAAAGTAAAAACTGATTGATAAGTATGGGGTGCGTTTTAACTATGATTTAAAGCGAGACGGTTTAGTCTTGGTTGTGGTGTTGATGATAGCGCTAACCATTTAAAATTCAATTTCATTCACTCTTAGGTTGTTTGGACCAGTTTCAATGACTTTCTATAAATATGATCATTTGAACTGATTCAAATCAGTCAATCATGAGAAGTAGGATGGTTTCCGCAACTGATAGTTTACAATAGGAATATGTATACTGAAGTAGATATCCGAGTTATCCATAATCCCTTGGACTAAACAAAAGCAAATCGGATTTGCACTTTCGTTTGACATTATTTTTCTTCAAGAGGGCAAAACACAACATTTTATGGAGCCGGCGCAGGTGAGAAAATGTATTTCCTCATCTTAAGGACACAATTGTGCCCTCATCAAAAATGATACTTTCTTAAGAAAAGCGACTTCTTGACTTCCTCCTCGCCATAGGCAGATGTCTTCATTGCATTTCAATTGATTGACAACTGCATTGCGTAGACGACTAGGAGCCCGAACGCATCCCAACTGACACGTTACTGTGGTTGTATTTTAGCAAAGTCATCGTGTTGAGAGGACTTCATTAATTTTGACATTACTAACAATAACACCAACATAATGAATGTGAGTCCTTCCTACTATAATGAAGCGAAAACATGACCGTGTACGCGCCACTGGTAGAGGTCCCTACTGAGATTTATATATATAGTTTTTTTCCAAATAAAAATAAGCAGTGTGATGATCTACACGTAGCTTCTGGTGAAAGGTCGAGAGATTACATAAAAATAAAAGAAGGTATAACAAAAAAGTATGCGCGGGATGTGAGATTGCAGCATCCATACCGAGAGATTAATGAAGATGGAATGAGTTGGATAAAATTAATGGTTGAGGGTGACATCGGTATAGATCTATTGCTCTCATTGTATTCATTAAACTTGTAGATCAATCTGTACTTTTAATTCAAAAATATTTTATTAATGAATTTGAAGGAACAAAGCAAATTTTCATTAAATGCGCGAGTTTTCCGCTTTTATTTTTATTTAATTTTTTGAATGAAATGAGCTATTTAGAATTTGTGTGGAATTTTATATAAAAAAAAATATGTACTGTAGTGGTCCATTAGGTATTCTACATAACGAACAAATTACGAATACCAGGAAATTAAAAGAAAATTGTACAAGTATGTAATGTTCTTGTTACGGAGACGAATAGAGAAAATAAATTTAAAGAAACTCTACGTTAGTATCTATGTATGTATCTACATATATGATAAAATAATACAAACATAAACAATTTTCCGTGGCTTTAAATTCTCAATTATTTGTATAAGTTAACACATATTTTGTTTCCCACATTTCATATGCAATAGACGTGACCGCATCAGAATAGTTTCCCACATTTTTGCATGCAGTGCACACGCGCCGCTACCTGATCCAGCAGACTTGGCATAATATCCGTCGCCGCCGCTTTTCCAAGAAGCCAACCGCAGCAACATTCACAGGCACAGGTATCGTCAACAGTTGGTCAGCAGTTTTTTTGTATTTAAGATAATAGAATTAAGTCAAATTTGTCAATTGTATTTTATAATCTGATCGAGGCAGTTACTCTGCCCGGTGAATAAATTTTTTTTTAAAATTTCTAAATAATAAATGTTTTAATTGGCGCCCGAGCAGGGACCGGGATTGCGTGCAAACAAGTATAATAGTTTGTCTTTAACCAGTGCCATAAAGTAGTGCCCGAGTTTACCAGTGCCCTAAAGTAGTGCCCGCGTAACCTACCAGCGCCCTTAAGTAGTGCCCTGTAGGAAAAAAGAAAGCGAACAAACACCTGTAATTATCTTTAACCCAGTGCCCCGAAGTATTGCCGCGTTTTACCAGTGCCCTCAAGAAGTGCCCGTGTAACCTACCATAGCCCATTAGTGCCACGTAGGAAAGATAAAAAGGGTAAACAACCAACGACCATACCACGTCGAGTTAATCGGTTCTCGTTAGATCACCGAAATTAAACGACGTTGGGCGCGGTTAGTACGTAGATGGGGGACCGTTTGAGAACAACCGCGTGTCGTTGGCCAGTCCCATCTACAGAGTTGAGGTAGATAATATACGTGGTATCACAATGGACCTAAATTGGTCTAAGTGTGTCGGCTTCTGCCGACAGCCACATAAACCTAACCTAACCTAACCTAAGTTATTATAAGGAAATTAAATTAAGAAACGATTAAAATTTTTTTTAAGAAATAGAAAAACGATAAGAAATTTTTAGCTATAAGTTTAGTCCTTAATAATTTTTTGCCAAATTTCTTTCAAGTTTCTAAATACCTCCAAGAAATCTGAAAAAAGAATTTCCAATTTTTAAATTTTCCTTAACCTCTGTGCATATAAAATATATAACATGGCGAACGAAAATGTACTTCGGCCATCCCAACTTAACCCCAATGCCAACCAACCACAGCAACCTAACCCCAATATAAATCCCAACCTCAACGCTACTAATCCTATGCAACCTCAAGCCGCACCAGAATTCCAGGAATTCATAGCCTCAGTAGTCAGCCGTGTCCTAAACACGGAGGGACGACATATCATCCAGGGAATGCTTAACCCTAATGCAGACCTTGGTAGAGGAACTGATCAAATAATTAATCCCGAGCTACGTGGAAATTTGTCGGATCTCGACAAAATTCCAGATGCAGTTCGCTGCCTGCGGAAATTCTCTGGTCGACCAGGTGAATTCAGCTCGTGGAAGAAGAGCGTCGATCGTATAATCCGACTTTACGAACCTGTTAAAGGTTCACCCAAATATTACGGTATCCTAAACGTCATTAGGAATAAAGTTGTAGGAAATGCAGACATTGCGTTGAAATCCTACAACACACCTATTGACTGGGATTGCATATCGCGTTGCCTTACCCTGCACTACGCAGACAAGCGCGATCTAGGAACACTGGAGTACCAGATGACTTCCTTAGTGCAAGGAAACGATTCTGTCCAAGGTTTTTACCAAGCAGTTTATTCACACTTATCACTGATATTGAATAAAATTGCTAGCATGGATGTCGGCATTGAAGCTTTATATTTGCTTACAAAAACATATAGAGACAAGGCATTCGATACCTTCGTAAGAGGCCTTAAGGGAGATTTACCAAGGCTACTTGGAATTCGAGAACCAGTAGACCTACCACAAGCCCTCCACTTGTGTTTAAAATTGGAGAATAAAAATTTCAGGTCCACGTACGCCAACAACAATCAGGGAACACTTAAGAAGCTTCAGTCAAACCCACCTCCACTTCCTCAAAGGTAACCTCCACATAATCCTCATTTTCCCAATAATTCCATTCCCTTCTACCCACAATTAGCCTAAGTGCGACCAAACAATAACTTTAATTCGAGACCCCCTCCATTCCATCACGGATCCTAATCACGGATTCCAACACAACCAGAATCAGTGGAACAACAGGCGACCATCAAATCCACAACCGAGAACGGAACCAATGGATGCCTCAACAATCAAGACCGTAGCAGTCAATTATCAAAACAGACCTTCCGCCCCACCAAGATACGCCGCGAAAAGACCACCTGGTCCTGCAGTAAATCAACCTATCCCTAGCAAATTCCAAAGAAATTTCCACCTGAATACCGAACCAGAGCAATTGGACAATTACTTAGAACAAATGACCTTAGAGGACTCTGCTAACGAGCAGTCTTTTGAAGACTATTCTCGCCCAATGCCATGGAAGAATCTAATCCTCTTGAATATACAGACCTCAATTTTTTAGGCTAACGGACTCCTCGTTACCATATTTTCAATGCAAAACGAAGAGTGGAGCCCTTTTAAACTTTTTACAGGATCTAACAAGAACTATATCCAACCCCATTTGGTTGAAAACCCTATTCCTAGCGACTCATGTTTCTACGCTAAATCGATTGCTGGAGACGTCAGAGTCAGCCATCATACATTCTTAAATCTATTTAATGACGACAATGTTAAACTAAAATTCTTCCTTTTACCCACATTAAAATCCTTCCATGGAATACTCTGAAACGATAGCCTTAAGGAGCTGTCAGCTGTAATCTACACTAAGGACAGCTTTATGCAAGTCCCAAATAAAATCCAAATCAAAATTAAACAATTTCGATCTCCTTCGGTTAATACTCTCGAAGCAAAACTAGACCACATGGCTGATCAACTGAGGAATTCAGTTCAAGCAATAACGAATGAATTCAAGGAAATTTTCTCCGAACCTGACGAGAGTCTCACCTACACCACTAGAGTCATATGTGAAATCAGAACGAATACCGACACACCCGTGTATACCAAATCCTATCCTTATCCTGCAGCTCTACGCGACGAAGTAGAAAAACAAATCACTAAACTTCTTAATGATGGCATAATTCGACCATCCCGATCACCATACAACTCCCCAGTATGGATCGTTCCGAAGACGTGCGACTCTCAAGGCAACAAACAGTATCAAATGATTGTTGACTATAGGCAGCTCAACACCGTCACCATACCCGATCGATACCCTATTCCGGATATCAATAAAGTTCTTTCTGAGTTTGAAGATTGTAAATTTGTCACAGTTTTAGATCTTCGTAGCGGATTCCATCAGATACGGTTAAAAGAATCCGATATAGAAAAGTTTGCATTTTCTGTTAAAAAGGAAAATACGAGTTTACCAGACTCGCTTTCGGATTGAAGAACTCACCTTCAATCTTCCAAAGAGCTCTCGACGATATTCTTCACGACTACATAGGGAAGTTCTGTCGTGTCTATATAGATGATATTATTATCCATAGTAAGAACGAAAAGGAGCAAATTAACCATATTTATCAAGTATTCAGAACCCTAAGCGAAGCGAACATGAAGGTTCAACTTGACAAATGTCAATTTTTCAAATTCGAAGCCGAATTCTTAGGATTCATAGTTTCATCCCAAGGATTAAAAACCAATTTCGCTAAAGTAGAAGCAATTAACAATTTCCCAGTTCCTAAAACCCTCAAACAGCTCCGTTCGTTCTTGGGACTTTCTGGATATTACAGACGCTTCATAAAGGACTACGCGAAACTTGCTAGGCCATTGACTACTCTGCTTAGAGGTAAAGAAGGAAGAGTTTCTAAAACAGAATCGAGCAAAATTCAGATCACTCTAGACACTGAGAGTCTAGAAGCCTTTAAGAAGATAAAGGACACTCTTATTTCACAGGACGTTATACTCTCTTACCCTAACTATGAAAAACCATTCGAACTGACAACAGACGCTTCGAATATAGCCTTAGGTGCCGTTCTTTCATAAGACGACAAGCCTATAACATTCATATCTCGCACGTTAAGCAAGACTGAAGAAAATTACGCAGCCAATGAGAGAGAAATGCTAGCGATAATTTGGTCTTTAAACACCCTCCGTAATTATCTGTATGGTACAGCAAAGGTAAAAATTTTCACTGATCATCAGCCACTAACTTATGCGTTAAGCTCCAAAAATACCAACTCCAAAATTAAACGCTGGAAAGCGATTCTTGAGGAGTATAATTACGAGCTACAATATCGACCTGGAAAAGGGAATGTAGTAGCCGACGCATTATCCAGAATAACGCAAGTAAATTCTATGACACCAACGGAACATAGTGATGAGAGTTCGTCACACGAACTAGTCACCTCAGTAGAGACACCGATTAATGCCTTTAAAAACCAAATTATGCTTCTCCAAGGAAATGAAAACACTTACAAATTCGAAATACCTTTTCCCACATATCACAGACATATAATTACCAGAACAGATTACTCCCCTACAGATATAGTTAATCTACTAAAAAAACACTTAAACCCAAGTGTTATTAATGGACTGTTTATATCTGAAGCTATTATGGCTAAAATCCAACCCGTATATCCCTCACATTTTAGAACATATAAAGCTAGATTTACTCAAACACAAGTAAGAGACGTAACCAATCCCACTGAACAAGAGGAGGAAATACTTAACGAACACCAAAGAGCTCACCGAAATGCCCAGGAAAATAAAGTTCAGTTACTTGAGAAACTATATTTTCCACAAATGAGAGCAAAGATATACAGATTGGTAAAGCAATGCTCCACTTGCAAGTCACAAAAGTATGATCGTCACCCCAACAATCCTCAGATCCAACCTACCCCAATACCACAGTATCCAGGACATATTCTACATGTTGATATTTATTCAACAGGTAAACAGCTTGTCCTTACAGCAATAGACAAATTCTCCAAATACGCCCGGGTCAGAATTCTCAAATTAAAGGCTACAGAAGACATAAGGGAACCACTCCGACAGCTTCTCTTCGCGTACGGAGTCCCAAAGTTCATTGTGTTTAACAATGAAAAGTCTTTCAATTCCGCATCAATCCGCTTTCTCTTGCAAGATCAGTTAGGTATTCAAATTTACAAGACGCCACCATATTCCAGTACAGTAAATGGTCAAGTGGAAAGGTTTCATTCCACTTTATCTGAGATCATGCGCTGCCTCAAAACTAACCAAGTAAGTAGGACATTCCAAGAACTACTTGATAGATCAGTATATGAATACAACTACACGATTCATTCTACTACCAAAAAAAGAACTTTGGAACTATTTTTTGGAAGAAGAGTCAGTACCAACCCCGACGAGTATGAAAAAAACAGACAAGCTAACATAGAAACACTCAGAGAAAAACAATCCCAAGACCTTAGTTACCATAATAAAACCAGACAACCACTTAAGACATACAGTCCCGGTGATGTCATCTACGAGTACGTTAAAGTAAACAAACGCTTAGGAACAAAACTTTCCCCCAGATTTAGACGCGAGACAGTTAAAGAAGACAAAACAACCACTGTTTTAACAGAAACAGGCAAAATAATCCATAAAAACAATATCAAAAGTTAACATGTTCCCTTTTAGATTTATTTTGGCATCATGCTATGGTGATATCAAGATACTGGACTACTCCCATTCGCAAGCAGTTTCGATTCGCACGGGAACAGCTAAATTATAAACTGGTACTTTCCAACTCATCCACGTTATAGATCTAGAACCTTACGAAAATAAGTTAGAGGAAATAAAGTCTACGGTAAATTTGAGAGTTACCGACAAGGATCCCATCTATCCCTTCCTAACCCATGAAATTTCCCAAATTAAAATTTATATTAACAGATTAAAACCTAGAATAAAAGTAAAGAGATCCCTGGATTTCATTGGAAAAACTTGGAAATGGATCGCGGGAAACCCCGACCATGAAGATCATATCATTTTAACTGAGAAAATAAACAATGTCCTAGAAAATAATAATAAACAAGTTATAGTTAATAAGATTGTAATGGAAAGAATAAATAAACTATCAAATATAACAAATCAAATAATAAATTTTGAAAAGAATAACGTAGCATTAAGGAATGAAATAGCATTTAATTTAAACTTTCAATTGGAAATTATTAAAGAGGAAGTAATAAATTTAGAATACGCTATTCATTGGGCCGAAGCAGGTCTTATAAACTCATTCGTATTAGATAGTAAGGAAATTAATGTAATCAAAGAAACATTTGAAAAAAATGAAATTCCATATATACATAAATATTGAGGAAGCCATAGAGCTTGCAAATGTAAAAATTGCATCAAGCAATCGGTCAATAATATACGAGTACATTATAGGTATTCCCTTAACCAATATAGAAATTTGTAACATGCTCTTGATCAAACCAGTAAAAATTAAGAATATTATAAATAAGATAACTTACGAAAAAGTAATAGATTGTAACAAAAAAATGTGCGGAATAAGAGGAAAATGTAATACTTTTAATGATTTAAATATATGTAATGAAAATAATTTAGTTGAATTTAGCGAAGACGACTGCATACCCAGACCGTTAAGAAGCCAACAATCATTATCATGCGTTACAATGACCAGCCTACACGTACCAACAGTTGAAGAAATAGAACCTGGATTAATATTCCTGAACCAGGTCAAAGGTTCCATCCTAATCAACGAAGAGCATACGAACATAACCGGAACATTTGTCATCCACTTTTCTAACGAAACAATTACCATTCATAACAAGAAGTACAGTGCAAGGGAACTCTCTGGATATAAACCACTACCTGCTATACTACAGGCTAAATCAATCCAAAGCCAGTATGAAGAAATCCTCACGTTGGAGACCATGAAGGAACTGCACATAAACAATACGCAGGAAATTGAACTACTAAGAACCAACAACCGCTTACGCTTTGCAGCTAACCTAAGCTTGTCAGCAGTAGCAATAGTAGCAGTTATCATCTTCATCCTGAAAACATGCCATCCAATCAAACAAAAGGCACCCGAAGCCCCCATAACTATCAACATCCCTACAAGTTCAACCACGGGAAAAGCAATCGGAGATCAAGAATTTCCGGAACCACCGAAAATAACGAGTGTTAGCCAAATCCCATATTTCTAAGGTTTAACGAGGACGTTGAAATTTAAGGATGGAGGAGTTAACACATATTTTGTTTCCCGCATTTCGTATGCAATAGACGTGAACGTGACCGCATCGGAATAGTTTCCCACATTTTTGCATGCAGTGCACACGCGCCGCCACCTGATCCAGCAGACTTGGCATAATATCCGTCGCCGCCGCTTTTCCAAGAAGCCAACGGCAGCAACATTCACACGACAGGCACAGGTATCGTCAACAGTTAGTCAGCAGTTTTTTTGTATTTAAGATAATAGAATTAATTGTCAATTGTAATTTATAATCTGATCGAGGCAGTTACTCTGCCCGGTGAATAATTTTTTTTTTTTAATTTCCAAATAATAAATGTTTTAATTTATACGCTATTCTAAGGGTATACTAACTTTACTTATAGTTTGTAACAAACCTTAATATTGCCCGTAGAACCATAAAAGTTACTATTCCTGATTCGTGTCGATAGTAATATCGATCTACCCATGTCCGTCCGTCCATCAGCCGGCAAAAATGAGGCATTTAAACTCGAGCTAGAAAGCTGAAATTTTAATCATTTACTTTCTAGTGGCCCGAAATAATCAAATTTCAGAGTTTTTCCGCCCACTGACACGACCACTATTTAAAAAAAAATGTATTGAAGAAATCATTGTAAATTAAAGCTAAAGTCGTTTTGAACAATTTCCATACATAAAGTTTTTTGCTCACTTTTAAGGGGTGTTTTCTTATAAAAACTTAGCTTTTTTCGATAAAATCCTTTAAATGTTGTCTTACGAAATATGTAGGTCGTCCTTAACAATTCACCCATACTAGGGTGCGCCTTATTTGATCCAAAAAATTTTTGTTGAATTTTGACGGTCCCAACCCGTCATTTTCTCATGAAAAAAAAATTCTCTTAAAATGGTAAACAAATCGGATAATATTTAAGGGTCGCTACCACACATCAAACTTTGCAGGGTGATCCAGTAAATAATGGATTAATGGATATAATTATAAAAAGTTACAATTAAATGTTGGTTTATAAATTAGATTTAATTTATTTAAAAAAACATAAATACAAATAATAAATTAGTGGATAAATATAAATTAAGATGATTACTTCACTTCAGCAATATTGATTTCTTCCTGTCAGGATACTTCTGTCTATAGTCTTTAACCGCCAATAATAGAAACTGCTTCTGTTCTTCGTTATTAGTGTGTAGCTTGTTGTACTCATCCATAAGCTTTACTCCTCGCTCAGCGATGTCATTGACTACTTTCATGTTGCGTACTCCATGTTTCACTTCATTTTATACCCTTGGGCTACTCAACCACATCCTTAGTCAAGAACTCTAAAGATAATCCTGTGATATTGTCGACAATTATTCGCTTTAAGGGGTTCTCTACTCCCTCAATTTCGAGAGCGGAAACCATTTTCTTTTTTGTTTCATTGGAGACTCCATCATCACCCTTGAAATAACATCATTTACTTTTTTGTAGTTGTCAAGGTTTTGGATCAGCTCAAAATCATTTCGTGGAGCTGACGTAGAATCAGGGGCAGTCGTCCAGACCCTAACATACAGTCTTACAACAAAGAGGAAAATGTTAAGAATTCCATGTTCTTCTCTCTTTGTTAGCTTGAACTGACTACGGAACATCCATATCTTAAGAGAGTAGATAGCTTTGGACATCCATCTAGCACGGTGTAGTCCAGGCGGAACTTTGAATGATACTCCTTTCAGAGGAAGTCCTCCTTAGAATATGATTGTCAGTTCCAGAAGTTCTTTGTAGTAGTCTCGAGGTTGGAACTCTTGCAGCTGAGATTTTGAAAAGCCAATAATTTCTTCTGAGACTTCAATAACATTGGACAATGCTGTTTCGTAGATTTTCCGATCGACGTTAGACCAGGATTTCTCAAAACGTTTAAAAAAAAAAAATGTCTGGACCTGTTGATGGCCCTATTGCTGTCATAACTATGGCTTCCAACATGATCTCGTCGATGTGGTGGCGGCATGCCAACCACAGCATGCTGTTATGTGTCGTGTGCGACCTGTGTCCTGACGAGGATTTTGTCGAACAGAATGTGGCCTTTAAATGGGCGCCATTTTGTTCACTGCGCTGGTTTATGGCATGATGTTAGGGACCATGGTCGAGATGCGCACGATATTTATTCTCCAGCTGCTTCAGTCCGGGGGGGGTTCATTTAGCATCTTGACACACACAAACTTTATCGTGCAATAGAAAAAAAAGAAGAGAGATCTGTAAGAAAAAGAGAAAGAAAGAGGAAAGGAAAACCAACCACACACACTTGCTGGGGATTCAGATGGTCGAATCCCTTGCCCTCCCAACCTTTGACGACCACATTCCATATTTAAATGGGTCGTCCCACCAACCATTGAGAACACCACACCATTTACGTTTAAGTCACCATTATAAAATGAATTTATTTAATCATATTCTTTAGTTAAACAAAAATACTATTTATAAAAAAAAAGGAAATACACTACCCGTTTGGGTCATAGCTCAACACTTGAATTTAGCTTAATATAGCTGCTCGCTTTTGATTCATTTTACTTTTAATCGAGTTATATATATATATGTATACCCTAGTTATAGTAATTTACCCGTTAGTTAAACTCGGCTACTGCCGTTACCACTTCCAACGATGATAGATCTATCCTCGGGTGGGGTGGATCTGAAACGAGAACTTATGCGAACTTTGCCCCTAAATTACCAATGCACAAATAACTCGGAGGAACGCTCTTCACTCCGTTAGGATTCTGGGGTGCATATATATATTGTAAATCGTTAAAGGAAATACAAGTCTGTATAAGTGGAGCTTATTATAGATAGTCTTATTGTAGTATTTTATGTTAAGGGCATCGAAGGGTTAACTTACTTATAAGCCCACAGTAAGTATGTAGTTTAATTTTAAGTTTTAAAGGTAAATTTAAAGGTATGCAGTTATAAGGTAATTTATATTTGAGTTCACTTAATTTATTTGTAACTAGCTTAAAGGTAGGTATCTAAATTTAAAGGTAAGTAATTTTGAAGTAATTTAATTTTAAGTTCACTTATCGAAATTTAAAGGTAAGTAATTTTAAGGTAATTTATTTTTTTAAGTTCACTTAATTTATTTTGAACAAGCTTAAAGGTATCTAAATTTAAAGGTAAGTAATTTTAAGGTAATTTTTTTTTTTTTTTTTTTTTAGTTCACTTAATTTATTTTTAACAAGCTTAAAGGTATCTAAATTTAAAGGTAAGTAATTTTAAGGTGGGTAAATATATATAAAAAAAATGCATGTTTCAAAAAAAAATTAATCTTAAGCTCTGGTACTTAATTTACTGTTGCCTCTTGAACTGCGTCTGCTCCTGCTGCTGCTGGTTCGGCTGGTTGCGGAGGCGGCACCCACATATACACAATCATGGGCAAATACGACATTTCAAATATTTTTTTTTTTTTCACTATTTTATTTTTAAGTTTATTTTGGTTTTATTCTTAGTTATTATGTACTTAGAGTTACTTTTGTTCTAGTCACTCTTTTAAGCTAATTTAAATTATATTCTAGTCACTCTTTAGATCTTAATTCATCTTATAGGCACTAGGTTTTCTTATAACTGTAGGTATCTTTCTAGCTAGACATTATTTATCGTAAGTTTATTTTTGTTTTATTCTTATTTATTACTAAGTGATAATTTGCCTTAGCCACTAGGATTTAGATTTTTTTAGATTAGATTACTTATTATTTTTCAAACAAGTAGAATTACATACATTGTGATATTCATAAATTCAAATTTACTGCGTATAAACATTCCAATGATAACAACTTTCTAAGTTGATTACAATACTATAAATATGTTAAAAAATAATTAAAATACATTCTTTAGTTAAAAAAAAACTAGTGACGAATGTATTATATGGGGCAAATTGTATACAAATTTCAAAAAAAAAGGTTGTAGGGTGTTAGATAAAGAAACCAATAGGAAAAGTAAAAAGCAAAAGGAAGAAATAAAAAAAATAAAAAAAAGAATAAAATAAAAGAGAGGAAAGAGTTAGGTACAATTAGATGCAGGATTACAGCAAAATAACTAATTATGTAACCAAAATAATTAAATTATTGACCTGTTCAAAATCAAAACTAAGAAGCCACGTTTTAACTTTTTTTATAGAATGAAGAGGGACTATAAGTACTCCTTAATTCAGGAGGCAATTTATTAAAAAGCCTAGGTGCTACCGAAGAATAAAAATTTAGGAACTGATGAGTAAAATAGCTTGGAACTACAGCAAGCCTTCTCTCGCTACTTCGTAGTTCATATACAGTAGACGATTGGTTTAAAAGATTACCGCTCCTTAAAAAGAATACCTTAAGAACTTTGTAAAAGTAAAGATGTTTTAAGGGGAGAATGCCAGAATTAATAAAAAGCGGAAAGCTATGCTCACGACTTCTTTTACTCCACATAATTCTTAGAATATGCTTTTGCCACTATCAGAGGTTGCAAATTATAGTTGAAGGTGCCACCCCAACAAACTAATCCGTATTGCATCTTAGATTGGACTAGACCGTAGTAGACTGTTTCAAGCAGAATTCTGGAGCAGACTCGTCTCAGGTGATACAACATATAAGTAGCCGTTGATAGGTATTTTTTAAGCAGCGCGGTGTGCATATTCCAGTTCATTTTGTTGTCAATGACAAGGCCAAGGTATTTAAAATGCTGAACCTTATCAATCTTGAAACACCTTATCGAGCAAGGCACGGCAACGTTAAATGAGCACATAATATTGGATGAACGCCAAGTTTCAGAGCTTAAGCAGATATTTTCACAGTCGCGACTGTGGAAGACAAAATCAGGAGAATCACGATCAAAAGACGGAAGATTAAAGAACATTAGCTTGGTTTTATCACTAATCACTAGCTTCTGGATCGAGAACCAGTGCCTTAGGATTTCAAGATCATGGTTAATGTCGGCGATTAAGTCTAAAATGGACGAATTGGAATACACAATTGCAATATCATCTGCAAAACCAGTTTGTTTGCCCCTCAGTGGTAGATCAAAAATAGATTTTATAAAGATGAGAAATAGCACTGGCCCAAGAACTGAGCCTTGGGGTACGCCAGTGAGAATATCACGGGATTCACTATAAGTTCCACCAATTTGTACTATTTGCTTTCTATCTTTAAGATACGACGCGAACCAGTCAAAAATAGAACCCCTGAAACCAGCTTTTCCCAACTTAGACAAGAGAATATTATGATCCACAGTATCAAACGCTTTTGTTATATCAATAATGAGGGAAGCTGTTAATTTCTTGAGGTTCAGATTATCATATACTTTGGTGCAAAAATTTGAGAGTGCATCTTCCGTTGATTTGCATTCTCTAAAACCATATTGGTTGGAGCTCAAAAACGAGTTTCTCTCAAGAAAATTGATAACCCGAATTTTTGTAACCTTTTCAAAGATTTTTGAAAATGACGAAAGGAGAGAAATGGGGGTGTAATTGTTTAAATCTTTCCGATCACCTTTTTTAAAAATGGGTATAACCTCAGCCAATTTTAAACTTGATGGATAAATACCTCTACATATACTTTTATTAAAGATGTGGGCTAAGGCATCGACAATGTTAAACGATATCTTCTTAATGAAGGCATTATTGAAACTTTTCAGAGAAGAAGAATTGGATTTGTTCAGATGCATTATTACCTTATGAAGTTCGAATGAACTAATCGGCTCAAAGAAAAAACTATTAGATTGTAATCCGATACTGCTAAAACAAATATTATCACAATCCCTGTAGTTATAAAATCCTGCTTTGTTAAGGACGTCTGAGGGCGCATTAATGAAGAATTCATTAAAGCTGGTTGCAATAGTGTCATAACTGGTTACCTCAATGTTATTAACTATGATACAAGTAGGTGATCCCGAAGAACCCTTTTTATTAAAAAGCTCATTAACCACACCCCACTCCTTTTTCAAATTACCTTTCGCTTCAATAAATTTATTGATGTAAAAATTATCCTTGTAAATAGGAACTTCAATACTTATTTCCTTACAAATCTTTAGATAGTTGGATTTTATACGGATATCGTTGGGAAATTTTTTGCATTTAATACGTAGTTTATTTTTAAAATCAATTTTTTTAAGCAAATTGAAGGTCATCCAAGGTTTAAGCCTTTTTAATTTAGGTCTTCTAGTATCACGAGCTTCGGTACACATCACAATATGTCTATTTAAGATACTAAGGAAACAATCAAAAGCAGACGAGGGATTAGTTTCATTACACTAGACCAATTTTCGAGAAGTAAGCGAGAATTAAGGCTATTAAAGTTTGTTCGCTCATTACGTTGGAAGGGAATATACCGGTTAGGTAGTTTTTTCCCAATTTTCCGGAAAAAAGGCACGTCATACAATGGTCGGTTATTCTAAAATCAGATACAGAACTAATTAAAGACAGATTGGTATTGCTGTCAAGTCGAGCAAAAGTGTGGTCAATGCAAGTAGCGGAAGAAGCAGTGATTCTAGTGGGTACATTTATACACGACTCCAGACCATTTGCCGACATTAAACTTAAGTACTCGTAGTTTACTAAGTCAGGAGAATCATGTAGAAGATCTAAATTACTGTCACCCACAATAAAAAGATTACTGGCATTTTCTGTACTTAAGAGTGAAGCTAAGTCCTCTATAAAAACATCTTTACTTTTACAATGAAATCTGTACACACAGAGAAAAACCAGTTTTTGGTTTTCTAACGCAAAAGATACTTTAATCAGATCTGAACTAGGAAGAGATATGGATAAACACTCACACCCAAATTTTCACAATTTTATGTCCTTCATTTTTTTTTAATTAATATTTGACCATTTTTTATCCAAAGATATAGAAACGTTTTTTCTACTTTAATTTGTTTAGTTTTGTTAAATACTTGACGATAATAATGCGTAAGGCTTTCATTAATATATATTGGTTTGTTAGCTGATTGAGCACTAAGAAAGCCTGCTGTTAGTTGTTGTTTACTTACATACAATTCTCTCTTTGCATTCGATGTTATTGAATTTTACACAAACTATATTAAAAGATTTAGCTGGCACATTGGTTGACGGCTTGCGCTTGATTGCGCTAGGTTTTCTAATAACTAAGTAGTTCTAATTTAGTCTTTTTGTCACTATCTAGTCTGAGTATTTTATTTCTAGGCACTTGCCATTTTTAACTAATTCACCATAAATTCTTTTTTTTTGTTAAACTTTCCACTTTCCAATTATCAAACTTTCCTTATCCCTAGCCTCGTCGTATAATTCGGTACTTTGTTTACGAACCAAAGTTATTTTCGAGCAAACTTTGTTTACGAACAAAATTAGTTCATAAACAAAGTACCGACTTAATCCCGCATGCCCTATGTTTTACACTCGCTAATCCATAAATCTACCGACCATCCACAATTATTCGTCCCCTCCCCCTCCATACTATCAGTTAAGCTTATACACCAGATGGTGAGTGCACTCAAGCTGTGCTTGGTACATCCGCACTTCATTCGTAAGGTGAATATGGAGAGACAACTTTCCTGGTGTGGAGGCGTGGCTTCGCCTCTCTTGCTATTAATTTTTTTCTTACCCGCTCTCAGAAGTGGTGAGTTTCAGAGGTCTCTGCTATGAATTGTTTTAGCTAATTAGATTGGGTCTCGATTCTCCACTATGGAGCGGCCAATGAAATTCGGCTTTAAAAAAAATTAGTTTCCAGGCACTTGGGTTGGTGAATAGGTGTCTCTACTACCTTTGCTATTGTGAGATCCATTGTCATTCTGGGTATTTTCTTAGAGTGGCGAAATTGAATTTATGGTGACCACAGAGGCAGAGGAGGTAACCAATTTTGGTGAATGTTAATATTTATTGCCCGAAAGTATGCAGTATGTTACTAGCAGGTTACGACATAACTCCGTACTGGTCGAAATACCGGGAAACGTATTTCTGCCCATTACAATGCCTTTGTCCATTTTTTGTTTCAAAAGAATACACGCCACATTTCTTCTCCCCGTATTCATTGATGGCTGATGGACGGACGGACATGGTCAAATCCTAGACACTTTACCTTATCGCAGATTCCCCATTCTTCTACTGCCTCATAGACCGCTGTTGCTGCAGCCTCACCTGTGCCAGAACTTAACTTCGGGACTCCTAGAATTTGATGTCCTCCTTTTCCACTTACTAAAATAGAAAGGCGATCAACAATGTCACTTCTAACTATATCCTCCAGAAGTTTACCGAACAAGTGAATTGTCAATTGAGCTTCTGGGGTTAATTCAACCTTTAAACTCTCAGCAATCTGCAAACGGTGCTTCGCACGCTCTCGACGAATGGAGTTTGGATTGACATTGTATTCTGCGGGGTCATGTCCGAGGAGGTTAAGCACAGGAGTTAGTTACCTAGTTCCTCCTTCCAGTCATCCTCTTTTTTTTGGAAGTCCGTCTGAACGCTTCGCATTGTTGTTTTTTTTTTTTTTTAATTTCTCCCATTCTCTGAAAATGAGTTCCACTTTATCAACCACAATATGATCTGATCATACTGCTTTGTTGGAATACGGGCCTTGCGCCAGATTTCTATTACATTGTTAGCAGTTGTTGTTTTAACACTTTTTTGTAATGGAAAAACAATGAAATACCTTCCTTCTTGGAATGTAACATTCCTTCACTAAGACTTGATGATATTTGTCCGATTAACCAAATCTCGGTTTTTTGTCTAGAAGAAGAACTACAACTGGTGGCTATTGTGCGATGGTAGTGTATTCGCAAAGTGATTGGCAGGTCGTCTGTTCGAGTCCCGACCAGAGCCATGCTTTGTAAAAAATTAAATACACACAACAATACAAAATCTCCCTTAAGCATTTAAGGCGCCACCTGTGGAGAAAAAAAAACCCTATCGCACCAAAAAACTTCTTTCCTATCCTCATATTCTTTCACTAGTAAACAACACCCAAAAACAGGCAATGAATCATTTGCTGAGTGATGCTTGCAGCAACGAAAACGCCTGCGCTGTGGCAACATTATAAGGGTAGGTACTGTATCAATTACAGAAAAATAGAAAATCCCTTTAGCGCACGCTAATTATGAAAAAAACAAAAAAAAAATAGTTGTCGCCATATTCACTACTCAATTCACAGTTTTATTCACAAAGGCAGAACAATTATAGAACCGTAATTGAATAAAAATTTGCTGAAAAACGCTTAAATAAGAGCCGACCGGTCACAGCAGCAGTAGACAAATGCAACAATTATATTGTTTCAAACTAGTCAAACAATTGGAGTTCTTAGACCTTTATTTTATGTCAACGGAAATTTAAAATTTAGAAAAAAATCTTTTTCTTGACTTTTGAAAAAAAAAAAAACAGACGATTTACTGATTTTGTGTATTTTCAAAGCCTGGTAGCGACCCCTAAATGTTATCTGATTTGGATAATTATTTTTGTGAATTTTTTGTTCTTCTGAAAAAACCTATTGGCGGGTTGGGAGAAGGTAATATCAAAAGTTTCAAAATAAGGCGCACTCTAACCATACTTGAATTTTTTTTCACGCCCACTTTATGTGGGATAGGAATAGGAATAGGGTATCCAACAGTTCGCCCAAGTTGTCTGGCAGGCACCTATGTCAGGGTTTTTCCGAGTATTGAGACGTAAACCAAGATAAAAAAAAAGAATCATCCAAATCGGTTGAAAGTTCTTTAATTATAAAAGGAAATCAAATGGATATCCCTCCTTATGCTTGTTTAAAGGCGAGCCCTCAATCGCAAACTCTTTTGCAGTCGTGTTCAAACAGTCCTGCGCTTAACACTGCCCAGAACTGGATCACTCCTACTTTAGTAATCTGAAAGACTATACAGTTGGCCCATTCATTTTAAACACCTTTGACCATTCCATGGTGTGCGACAAACCTCTTTATCTCAATGATCTATTTTACCCGGCCCAGACGGCCTTCCAGCCATCCTTCTTAAAAGTGCTCTGCGGTTCTTTCACCTTCCTTGGAAAATTTTCTCTAATCTGAAAAGCGTCCTTCATATCAACAGTTCACGAAAAAGGACCAAAGAAAGACGTATTAAACTATCGACCAATTGCTCAGCCCCGCTTATACCCAAGGTTTTTGAAAGTAAGATATACGGTTCATTATCCTTGCAGTGCAAGTATCTTATCTCTCACCTTCAGCTTGGTTACCTCAAAGGTAGATCAACAACCACCAACCTGGTTGACTTTGTGTCCGTCGCACTTTCTGCATTAGAAAGTGGCAATGAAGTGGATTTAATCGCTATTGACTTCAGTAAGGCCATTGACAAAATATCTTAACGTTTGATTCTTTTCATATTCTCCTTTCTGGTGTTCCCCAAGGTAGCCACCTTAGCCCTCTGATTTTTGTGCTTGCAATAAATGATCTTGAAAAGTTTGTTTAGTTCTCCTCCATCTCTTTCTATGTCGACGACGCTAAATTCTTTAAAATCATTTCTTCTCCACACGACTCTGTTCTTCTTCAAGAAGACCTCAGTAGTTTTTCGGTCTGGTGGCAAAAAACCTTTATGGAGCTGAAAATTGCTAAATGTGAATTTCATACTTTTTCACGTAAGCGGACTTATTCTACCCCCAGACGATACTTTGTGAACAACCAGCCCATTGCAACCGTTCTAACCATCCGCGACCTAAGTGTTCTATGTGACAGAGAGCTTAACTTTAGGTCATATGTTGAAATAATCAATAAAGCTAACTCGGCCCTTCGTGTCGTCAAACGGTGGTCTAAAGGAATTATAAATCCCTACGTGACGAAATCCCTTTACAGCGATTGAAATGGCTCATTACGCATGGAAGTTTGCAAATTGACAGTTTGTTGCGATGGAAACAAAAACAAAACCCACCCTCAGTCACATTGAAACTGCGATGATGGAAACAACGCATGTAAATCTTTTTGCAGGCAATTTTCGTATCTGTTTGTGTCTTTCAAAAAGAAAGACATGCGCAGAGAAATTGAGATCAGCGCAGTAGAATGGCCAACTGAATTGGTTCGCGCTATAACAACTAATTGTTGCCAGAAGCAATTACGGACACTTTTCGTTTTGACAATGCATGCGTTAGCTTATCGTTCGGTTTTAAAACTAGCTTAAGCTCCCATAAGATCATTATGGTTGGCACTTAATGCAATGCACGGCAATTGATTTTTATTAATATAGATCATATTTACACAGAACTATTAAGTTTCGTTATCTAATTAAAAACATAGGGACGGGCTACAGTCCGCTTGGGCGAACTGTTGGATACCCTATTCTTATTCCTATTCCTCATAAGTGGCGTGACAAAAGTCTAAGTATGGTTGAATTGTTAAGAACGCTCTACATATTTTGTTATATAACATTTGAAGGATTTTATCAAAAAAAACGCTCCCTAGCTCAAACTTGGGTGTTTCAATAAAATTGTTTTATTTAATTGTGGGCGTGTCAGTAGGCGGATTTAAAAAAAAATTAACACATGAGCATAAAGGGCCCCTAGAGAGTATATATTATAAATTTCAGGTCCCTAGCTCAAACTTTGGACTTTCAAAAAAATTGTTTTATTTATTTGTGGGCGTGTCAGTGGGCGGATTTTGAATTTTTTAACCCGAGCAGTTTTAGGAGTCATAGATCATATATAAAAAATTTCAGCTTTCTAGCTCAAAATTCTATTTTTTACAAAATTTTGTGTTTTTTTAGTTTGTGGGCGGATTTCAAAAATTCGTAAACTTGAATATTTCGGGACCCTAGAGAGTATATGGTTAAAATTTCAGCTCTCTAGGCCCAGTTTAAAGGCCTAATTTTTGCCGACGGACGTTCGGGCGGACATGGCTAGATCGACATTACTATCGATGGTGATCATAAATATAGTAACTTTTATGGGTCTACGGGCAATATTAAGGTATGTTACAAACTATGCGTCAAAATCAATATACCCATAGAATAGGTTATGCATAAACATAATTAAAACTGGAAAATGTATAACGAAATAAATAAAATAAAAAAAACAACGACACACGGTTGTTCTCAAACGGTCAACCATCTACGTACTAACCGCGCCCAACGTCGTTTAATTGCGGTGATATGGCGAGCAGCGATTAACACACGTGATATGAAAATCTGACGGTGACGGGAAAATCTGACGGTGACGCTCGATATTTCCAACTAGCCCCTACCGAGAAAAAATATATTTACACATCAACGAGAGCAAAAATGTTTACACATTAAAAAAGACAAACTACTTCTCTTCTTACTTAAACTACTTAACGTATTCTTACTATAATTTGGCTTCTGAGCACTCGTTGCCTTCCGCAACAAATAGTGTAAACCCTAATTGCTTTCCGAGCGCTTGGCAGTAATAAACGTGCGCACGCGCCGCCGTGAGCCGACTGCAGCCTTACAGCGTCAGTCATCCCCGGAAGCACCACAGCAAGCTAAAGAGCCCGGCCTCACCACTCTTGCTAATTTAATCTCACTTATAAACTAAACGGATGCTACTCAGAGTAACGCACCGTCCTGGAAGTGCATGTTGACCCCTACCCTACCTCATCAACGAGCCACCAACATTTTGCTGAATTGATTTCCCGTTTCGAAAGTGCGACACCCAAACAACTGCGCCCACGATATTCAAATTTAATAGCTAAATTTTCTAACGCCGCATATTGGCCGATATTGGCAGGACGTCTTGCCTGAGTCTGCTTCGCATGAGTTTCAGGTGTTACAACATCAAAAATCAAACTTCTACGTATTGAAAATATTTGCATATTTTTGTATTGCAATGTGACTTGCGACTTCTTACCCATTTAAGAAGATATCTACTGAGAAAAACACCCCAATATGCCAATATGCATTGCGGTCTGCCCGGTCGTTATACAAGGTATCCGCATAGATAATCTTCTTTAAATATCGTAAAAACCCATGCAAATACATTTAATTTAAATCCCATAAATATTTCATTCTCCGCAGATATATGTTTATGAACAGCAACGAATCAAATAATAAAACAAATCCAATAAATCTATATTTGAAATAAAAAATAGGAATGTTCATGCAAAAATTAAAAAAAAAAACCATCCGAAAAACCACAAACAAACCTTCTTCAGTTTTTGTCTGCAAAAGGGACAGGCATTATTTATCTCGCATTTAATAGGGGATGCAAAAACTAATGCCATCATTATAGGTTTCCCACAAAAAAGAGATGTGGCCAGTTCTTACGACTCACTGGTTCATGACAAAAAATGAAGTAATTAAGGATAAAGTTTATTGGTTTTTCTTGATTAGTCAGGGGTTCTGTGTGCATAATGTATTCACAATGATTTTTCATGGATTATATTTTAATTTCTTGTGAAGAGGTCAACTGTGATACCATATGGTATGGATGTAGGTAATGTTCTCAGCTTCTGATTGAATAAAATAATATCCCAAGTCTTGTTACATGATTACTAATGAGAACTGACAGAGTGGAATTTTAAGACCGTTTCACATCTATCTTGTGGATGACGAAAGAATACTACACAGGTGGCACCAGTTTTGTGAGGTACTTCTAAACGAACAATTTCCTCGCATAACGTTCCTAACAACGAAGAACTACCCAGCATTACATACTGTCGAAGAAGTTGGAAGGCGTTCAAAAATCATAAAAAACGAAAAGTGGTTTGACCGTACGAAGTACCCTCTGGATTCTGGAACAAGATGGTAGACATACCGAGTTCAGATGACTGTCGATTTTTAACTCCAAACTGTGGAATACAAATTATCTTCTTCCTCTATGCAAAGGAAAAGGCGTTTCGCAACACTGTGTAATAACCGTTCTATCAAGCTCATATTACGTGGGTGGCGACGGTGTAGAGGTTAGTGTGTTGGCTTGTGACCCGTGCGGTGCAGGTTCAATCCCCATAGGGAACAACAAAATACGCCACCCATTCACATGCCTCTAAACCAAAAGGAGGATTTCTGCCTGGTGGACCGCTACCGAGGATTTGGATTTCCTTTTTTTTTCAAAAAAAAAAAAAAAAACTCATATTAGATCCTATAAAGATTCTTCAGTGGTAATTATATTGCGGATTGCGGAAAATAAAACGGCTGTCTGATGACCAGTGCGAGTGTTTCGAAGGTAAATCAACCACGGATGCAATACTATAGGGATCAAGATGGAAATACATTGTGATTTCTTAAAGGATTGCATATGGTGTTGGTGGATTTTGGAAACGCCTTTGATAGACAACCATTACGGGAGGCGCTAAGGCAGCCAGCAGTCCCAGAAACCTACGTAGAAATGGTCATGGACATGTGGGAGGAGGTAAAGACAAGTTTAAGATCGAATAAAAAGTTCCAAGGCCCGAGAAAGCTTTCCCAAAAAAGCTATCTGAAAGAAAATGGAGCTTTACCGACTCTGTCATATTCAGAGGAGTGGTTCAGTTTTTTTTAATAGTTTCTTGAAGGTCCAGTTTACGAGTATTAAGACACGACACTTACCAAATCTGGAAAATTGACGGTGTCATATCTGTCAAACCAATTGTCAGATTGAAAGCTGTCAGAAGTGGTGATTTTTCTCCAACCCTGTAATAATTCATTCGCCATTTTATCCGTAAACCAAGAAAAAATCTCCAGCCAGTACTATTTTGTCAGTAAACCCAGAAATCAGTATAGTTTGTTAAGATTGAAAACCAGACGGCGATGAAGTCAGTTGAAGGTTGGTGGTAAATTTGGATTGTATACCGTGGTTACCGCTGGCCAATTTGAAAATGTACCACATAAAAAGTCGTCGAAGATTGATAAAGAAAGATCTTATTGAAAAAGATGTTAATAACTTAAAATGGAATATACTCGTAGTTCTAAGATATGATAAAAATAGCAATTACTGGCATCACGTTATTTTGCCAAGATATCTCTCAAACCCCAAAAAGGTCCTCAAAACCAAAAAAAAATATTTTGCCATCAATGTCTTTGGAAGCCTAACAGTATTTATGCTTGTATATTATTTTACAAATAGGGCTTTGGAATATTTTTTAAAGGGTGTCCTTGGAAACCGCATCACTTTTAAAGGTGTTTGCCGGTAAAACGGATATGCCCTCTACGCTTTTTTAATTGGGCTCTCCGTTTGCGCACTAGGAGCGAAAAACCGCAAGCGCTTATTTTGGTACCTAAGGGGTTCTGATTACGAATGTGAAAACTGATTGTTTGATCATAGCTCGTAATATGTTGTCTTAATGGAACCATGCAATGCGGTGTTATAGAGGTGATTTTGGACAGAACTTATCGATTGGCCGCCAGAAGCAAATTTTCTTTCTCGAATCCACGCCTGCATAAATGCAGGAGTTTTGATAAAAATACCAATTTTGTCCATTGATTCGAAGTAGAAAATTTGCCACACGTACGTAATTTAAGCGAATTTTAATTTTTTTTTCTTTAACGCCTATAGTACTTAAAGTTGTCTTGGCTTGTCCCCTTTAAGCAAAATAAAAACTTCTTAAGGGTCCTATATTAAAACAACAAATTGTTGTTTTTTTTTTGTTTACATTTTTTCTTTTTATAATATTCAATTATCATTTTATTCACATAAATAACAATAAGTAAAAAACAAAAGAACATGAAATATATATTTTAATTTGTATTAATGATGATGTCATTTATTGAAGCAATCTTAATTTTGAAGTCATATATGCCATATACCTGAAAATTTAAAAAAAATTGCTTTCATGCTATTGCATTGAAGTGAACGACTAAACCTATCATATAAACTTCTATTATTATATTTTTTTAAAGAACGCTGTTTCAAGGATTAAATAAATTCGGTATTCATTCTCGAATTGAAAAATTAGTTAAGCATATATTTATTTTAAACTAAAAGTTGTATTTCTAGAGTCTGAACAAATTCTTTCTTTTTATTAAATGTTGGTAAATTTTTTCGGGATGCGATTCTGGCTTTTATAAATCCATCTCTTGAATCCCTTCCATACACCGAAGCACACCCTTTTGTGACCAGCTTAACACATCTCTCAACAGCTTGAGTATGACAGGGATATTTGGATAATTTGATATTATCAGGAACACTTGCAGCCATAACCCGTAAGTCTTCATCAGAAATCATTTTTGTTAAAGGCGTTCGATCACAGCAGATGAAGTCCAATCAATAAGATCAATATTGTCATCAGGTTCGAAATTAATTTTCGGTATTTTGAATTGTCGGATTCCCTTCTGATTCTCTGCTCTGAATTTTGAAATTTTCCTCAAACGTAATTCCCGTATATGCTTGAATTCAGCTAAGAAAGCAAGTAAAATGTTTTCTGGGTGACAAAAATATGCGTTACGTTCTATTACCGGATGAATTATTGATTAGAATTGTTTCTATAGATAATCACATGAATTAATAATTTTTAAAATGTGTTTTGGTCCATGTAAACAAGAGGGTTTTGTTTTTATTTCAAACCCAGCAAAACTATTATAGTTTACTGTGCCAAGAGCAGGAACTCTTCTGAAAGATTTTCACATGCCACATACAGCCGAAGAATCCTCTTAGCTGTTGTAAGCCACCTTGAATGAGACATTTTTCCAGGCTGTCATTGTGCCAACTCAAAAACAACTTCGACCTTTGAAACTGCTTCTCACATTTCATACGCGTACCTTTGATCTGTGCTTAGATTTGCAGGTGCTAGTTCAGGTAAGTCTACTACAACTTTTATGAATGGTTTGGCAGATTCACACAACTTTCAAGACCTTTTCCCAAAACCCCAGAAAATTCTTTTGGATCATTGGTTTTACCACAAACATAAGTCATTAAATGGCGAAGGGGAAGTTCATTGAATAGGGTATCCAACAGTTCGCCCAAGCGGACATGAATGGACAAACACTTGTCTATTTTACATTCAAAATAAAATAAAGAATCCCGAAAACGAAGTCCCGAAAAATTATATAAAATGAAAAATTTGCGCACATTTTTCATATTATATAATTTTTCGGGACTTCGTTTTCGGGATTCTTTATTTTATTTTGAATGTAAAATAGACAAGTGTTTGTCCATTCATGTCCGCTTGGTCGAACTGTTGGATACCCTATTCTTATTCCTATCCCTCATAAGTTAAGAACGCTCCACATATTTTGTTATATAACATTTAAAAGATTTTATCTAAAAAAAACGAAGCTTTTGTAAAAAAAACGCTCCCTGGCTCAAACTTGTGTTTTTCAATAAAATTGTTTTATTTCATTGTGGGCGTGTCAGTAGGCGGATTTAAAAAAAATGCGCATGAGCATTAAGGGCCCCTAAAAAGTATATATTATAAATTTCATCTCCCTAGTACAAACTTTGGATTTTCAAAAAAATTGTTTTATTTAATTGTGGGCGTGCCAGTAGGCGGATTTTGATAATTTTATCTCCCGAGCAGTTTTAGAAGTAAAAAATTTCAGCTTCCTAGCTCAAAATTCGATTTTTTCCAAAATGTTGTTTTTTGAGTTTGCGGGCGTGTCTGTGGGCGGATTTCAAAAATTCGTAAACTTGATGATTTCGGGACCCTAGAGAGTATATGGTTAAAATTTCAGCTCTCTAGGCCCAGTTTAAAGGCCTAATTTTTGCCGACGGACGGACATGGCTAGATCGACATTACTATCGATGGTGATCATAAATATACATAGTAACTTTTAGGGGTCTACGGGCAATATTAAGGTATGTTACAAACTATGCGTCAAAATTAATATACCCTTAGAATAGGGTATAAAGATACGAAGGAAACGAATAATCTTAATAACTCTCGGCCAACTATTTGTAAATGGTAAAAAATAAGATTGTATGGATTTTTAAAATGAGGGAATGAGTGCTAGATTATGAATGATATGTTGAAATGAATTCAAAAAGTTCAATTTCTTTCAATTTAAATTGCTACTTCCTTCGAAACTTTAATTTCATTACTAAAGCATATGACTGATTTTTTTCTTACTTTGAACATTTTTAACTCTGACGTCATATAGGAACCTGAAGGTGACGTGAACCAAACTTTATTTAGAATTTGTATCCTCAAATGCAACTATTGCGCATATAGGCCTTAAAGATCTAAAAAAAAATGTTCACTCCACTCTAGTGAACATATTCGAAAGATTTCTGTGAAATATGACCAAAAATGTCCACACTAGGCTTACAATTTAATCAAAGCTTAAGTATACCAAGTCACTCTATATGCCTAATTATACCGTTACCTACTTATTTTAATATGGACATTCTAAATTATACTTCAATAACAAAAGTCGCAAAAATGGAACGACACACGTAAAAAAGGCGACAGAAGTCGCATATTGATAACCCCGGGGTACCTACGTAAAACTGTTTTTGTTTTTTTCCAATGAAAATAGAGTGAATTTAGAGTGAATATTAATCGTTTTTTCTGATCTCAAAGAGTGAGTTACAAAGTTGCAGAAAAAACACCTCTAGTTTAATTGTTATCCAGTAGTCTTTTCAATTTTATCGTGGTGACATACATGCTTCAACAACGTTACCAAATTTTAAAAAAATTGGTTCCAAAATGATGGTTCTGTGCGCAAAACTTGAGCACTTCCACCATATCATACCCCCCATAATCGACAATCTAAGATTGTTTTCGAACAACAAGTGTGTTTAAAAAACTAATTAACTAATTACAGAATGTGTTGTCTCGATTGAATATAAATAAATGGCTATGTAATGAAATTTCATGTTTGTTGTTCAAAATCAAAGTTAGTACTGGTTTGAAAAAAAAAACCATATAATATATACTTACTAGTATGTACTTTAAATTTTAACACAAAAATGCTAATCGCTGTAACCAAAGCAGTGGAAATTACTGTAAAGTTAAATGCGGATAGAACAGTTGGGAAATCCTTTCTTCATCGAAACCAAAAAATAAGATTTACCCCTTAAATAACGGAAAATATAAGGTACTGCGATATCTTTTTACACAAATATAAACAACATCATGCGCGAAGATTCGTCTCGCTTCCTTATCCCTCTCATAGAGTTTATTTGATTAGTAAATATATTTTTAAAAACCAAAAAAATTCTTCCAAGTGATGGTGCTCGCATATTCGATTTCATTATTTTCTAAATCACGTTATCCTGTGTGAAGTCATTGTAATGGGAAGCGTAGCCTATTGCTTTTCCTCACTTTTTTTGCCAAAAAGATGCATTCTTTTGCAGTTTTTGTGTGTTTTTTGAGCCCCTTTTAGTTTTTTTTTTCCAACTATTTGGGAGTATTTATCATTCTTAAGGGTCTAGACAATGAGAGAAAACAATGGAATGGCATTTCTTTAGACGAAAAGGATAAACGGGAAAGGCTGTAGATTTATCAATATATTGCGAGTAATTTGTTCTGGCATTCTATTGCACTCGATTATGGCTGATTAATGACGTTCTTTGCAATCGCGAAATCCGAACTGTGTACATTTTGAATGTATTGTTTAAAGATGTAAAAAAGAGGGGCAAGAATTTCACCGTTCCTTTAATCATTCGTATATTTAGTACTCTGGATGTTCCTTTGAATTCTGGACCGATCTTCCGCTTTGTATCGAATTGAAGGAAGATCCTACCAGTTTTCGAATACAAGCCCCGTTAAATCCAAGTTCGGAAGTTCTTTCTAACGAGTTCGAATTGCAAATTATGCTGTATCTCCTCGCACTCCATCCAAAGTTGCATTTCCGGATCCGGACTACAGGGATCATAACATCCTGCAGTCTGCCCATAACAGTCCGCCTGCGGAGTTTGCAAAGTTACCCTCAAAAAGTATCGGACGAAGGTTGCTGGATCTCTCTTTGGACATGACAGTACCAACTGAGCTCCATTTTCTTCGAGATGGCTTCTCTCATCTCAGCTGCCGCTCATTCAGAATTTTTGAACGCTGTCTACGCTGCACGTCCGCTGCGGTGTATAGAATTCCTTTCAGGTTAGGGGATTTTTTCGTTCACAGGATGATAGAGCTTTCCCGAAACTTCATTCACCCTACGCTTACGACATGATTAATGTCATCATCATTGATTATATCCTAGAAATTTTTCGTATCCCAAAACATCCACACATAAATCAAGTGCTCTTTGCAAAGAATATTTGGTCAAAGAATCAGGTAATCAGGCTATAATTTGTATACTTTTAATATTTGGAGATACATTTTCCCAGATTGTATTAGGTGGTAGAAAACTAGTTGAAGACCATTTTTTTAACATAACCCCAAGCATCTATCATTTCTTTGGAGATTGGGTTGAGGTGAAAATTAACAAAAATAAGTTAATATGATTAAGTTCATTAGTAAAGATTTTGTCGAAGAATTTCACGTCGGTACAACCCAGTCGAATGCCTTACGGTCTCTTTTATGCTGTTAGACCAGGCTAGCAAAGTGCAACTAGTGTCAGTTGAAGAAAAGAAATTGCAACAGATGGCATGTATGTTTGGGGGAAAATGAAAATAGAGTACTCACAAAAATCAAAGTGACAAGACGGGGCAATTGGACATTTCCAGAACGTAGTGGAATAACGGAACACTTGAACCACTCGCTTTATTTTACTCAAATTTCACTCAAATTCGATGAGTGCATTCGATGCAAACAGTCACCCGTCATCTGCAAACAAAAGGAATTTGAAATTGTCAATTAGTTTCAGTTATTGGACGGAGAATGCGGTTTTGGTGGGGAAGAGTATTTTCTTTTTTTCTTTCTTAATAAAATTTGTGTGCCATGCGGTAATTAAAAACACGTTTGGCTATTTTATTATTTTGTTCCCTACCAAAGTTCTCCTTTTCTTCTTTCCCTACAAAATTTAATAATTATTTGTTTGCACTTTCTGAAGGGTATCCAAAAATGAGTAAACTTCTGATAAATATATCACACTAGTAAAATGTGATATTTTTATTTATGAAGAAAAGCATTTATTTATTTATCATGGTTTGTTATGTTTTAAAAGCTTTTTTTTTAGTTAACCTAGTTTTTTACCTTTAACTTTTTTAAGTTATATTAATTGTTTTAACACTTTTTTTATGTATATTTAACTTGATAAATACATTATTCCTTTAATGTAGTAGAAATTTAATTCTTTGAAAATCAGAAATGGTTTTTAGTGTTTTACTTTTCGAATTTGAATACATATGTTTAATTGTGCCCAACCGTGGTGGGGTGTTTAAGTCTTTTGGAGACTTGGCCTGTAATTCTTTTTTGAAACAATTTGCTCTTCGTAAAAATCGTTTGCTTTTATTATGCGGTTATAAGTATGGTGACCAAACTTGTCAACGCAAAATAAATTTTTTTTTTGTTTACAAAATTTTTGTATTTTATTAAAAAATAAAGTGCCCGACTGGACCGTATAAAAACTCTCTCACTTTTAAATGAATTGGTTGCAAATCACATTTACTCATTAGCCATTTCCTATTCTCGTAATATCAAGAAAAAAGAACAGTAACAATGTTAATTATATGTATATTGCTATATTTGATTTGTCTTAATTACAAAAAATGCAGTTTGAATATAAAAGTATTTTTATTTGCACTTTCCAATGTACCTGGTGGATATCTGTGTCTTAACTTCACTCCACTCCAAGCACCAACACTGATCGAAATCTTTAAAGCCGTTTTGGAGAAAAAGAAGTTTTTGAACATTTTAAGAACTCTTATATAAATTAAATCCTCATGAAAAAAACTTCTAAAAATCTTAGTACCTATGCAAATTTGTTCCAGATAGTAGTATTAGCTCTATATCGTTATTTAAGTCTTTTGCGAAAATCTGACTATACAATATTCTTACATTTACTCCAAGCATTAAAAATCCCACAAATAAACAAAATAATTAGAACCGTTTTTTAAGAAAAGTGATGTTTTCAAAATTTAATCTTAATATTTGTATCAGTTAGTATCTACAGTAATCCCCGTTTATGTACCCCCCCGCTTTAATGCATAACCCGTTTAATTGCGTATTATTTTGTACTATGAATCTTTTGTTTCAAATCACAAACAAATTCACCCTGTTAAGTGCCTATCGCATAATTACCCAACCCGTTTAACGCCCTCCGTTTTTCAACACCTTTACCCAAAATGAATGCATTTTCTTTCGGATAACTACTTTACCTGCAGAAAACCAAAATCGAACATATCTTAATTTTTGATTTTAAATCAGACAGCCACACTTGAACTGCCATTAATAGCTCGCAAAAAGATGCAAAAAAATATAAACAATTTTGATTACGCTGGTGATTTTCGATTTCTAGTCAAATTTGTTTGATTTACATACATACCATTCTTCACCTCAACTTGCTCTTAACGTTGGAAAACGCAATGGATAATAAAAGAAGAAAGGTAACAGCATTAACCATAAAGCAAAAGCTTAAAATTCTGAATCATCTAAAAAATAAAACTAAAACAAAAAAGGAGTTAATTGACAGGTATAAATGCGACGTCTCCACAATCAATAGATTTCTTAGAAATGAAAAAAAACTTCGTGAACTTGCCGTGACAAAAAATGCTAAGCGCAAACGCATCCGAAATAGTGCACATAAAGACGTCGAGAGCGCTTTGACTAAGTGGTTTGACCAAGCGCGATTAAAAAATGCCATAATATCGAGTGCAATCATTTTAAATAAGGCAAAAGAATTTGCGTTAAAACTTAATTCTGACTTTGAACCCAGTAATGGGTGGTTATGGCGGTGGCAAAAGAGAGAAAACATCCAATTCAAAACAATTCACGGCGAGAGTAGTGCTGCAGATACTTATGGGGCTGATGGATTTATTGAAAATATTTTGCCCTCACTATTGCAAAATTATTCTTTCGATAATGTTTTTAATGCTGACGAGAGTGGATTGCTTTTTAAAGCCTTACCTAAAGGAACTCTAGCTCGCACAGGAAGCAATATAAGTGGGGGGAAGCACCAAAAAACTCGCATTACTTTATTATTTTTGTGCAATGCTACGGGGTCGCACAAAAAAGTGTACGTTGTAGGAAAGACGCTGAACCCCCGTTGCTTCAAGAATAAAACCGTTCCACTTCCTCACTACGCTAATAAGAATGCTTGGATGACATCTAACTTATGGAATCTAATATTGAAAAATCTTGATGAGGAAATGATAAAAGAAAACCGAAAGATTTTGTTGCTTGTTGGCAATGCAGCATGTCACAAGGTTTCTATCATCTTGAAAAATGTGAATCTGCAGTTCCTTCCACCGAACACCACTGCCCTCATCCAACCTCTTGATCAAGGCATCATCCATAGCTTTAAGGCACATTACAGGAACATCATAATAAGGAAACAAATTTTCGCTTTAGAGAAATGGATAACTTTAAAAGAATACGTAAAAAACATTACGTTATTAGATGCACTTTATTACGTAAAAAGAGCTTGGTGGCTCGTTTCATGTGAGACTATACGAAATTGTTTTCGAAAGGTAGGTTAATCGGGATTGTTCTTTAAAAAAAAATTACCTTGATGTCGTTGTTTTTTTTTTTAAGGCCAAAATTGTCGTTGGTAGGGATGACGAAGAAGATGTAACCTTTGAGGAACAAGCTTTGGATGTGCCAATTAATAGAGAGCATTTCGTCGAATATGTATTGTGCGATGCAGAACTTCAATGTTTTGGTGAGTTATCAGATGAGGAAATAGTAAGGGATGTACTGGATGAAATAAATCCGGTTATTATTGATGATGATCCTGAAAACGGTGAGGAAGAAAATGCGCAACCTATTGCACCTTCTTTTAGGGATGTCATTAATGCCTTAGACGTTTGTCGACATTTTGTGCTCCATAAAAATATTGGCCGTGAAGAATTGGAAAACTTTGAAGAAATCGTTTTTAAAGCAGAAGTAAAAAACATGATTCAAAAGAAAATAACTGACTATTTTCTTGCTTAGATACGTTAGCTATTTTGTGCAATGTAAAATGAATTTGTTTTGTTTTTATTAATAATAATTCTACGTTCATAAACTATGTATTCAAGTATTGTGTTTTTTTTTATGACTAACCTAGGTTACGAGCGCCTTTCGAGCATTAAAGCGGGTTCGTTTAACAGCCTCAAATAGGCACGTAACCGGGTTCAAATAAGTAACTTTCCCGGTTAATTGCTCAAGAAAGTCAGCAAAACCTAAGAGGTAGTTATCCGGGGAGCACTGTATATCAAATTTCTTTGAAATTAAGTCACCCGCTTCTGAGCTATTTTCGTAAATTACCGTTAATCGAGTATTTTTTGAAAAACTGAGTAAACCATCTTCTGGCACTTAACTCAAGTATTAAAGATATAAAAATAAATTAAATTCGTAGTCTATGAGAAAAAAGAAATTTTAATTTTAAAAAATTTAAAAAAAACTGTGATCTTTATGAATAAAAAAATAAAAAAAAATAATGATTAAATTTAAACAGTATTTTAAAAAATGTTGTGTATAATAAACTCGTTCCAAAGTAGTATAATACGAGTATATGTAGTAGTAAGTAGTGTTTGTCGGTGGGTAAATTTTCTACGAAATAACTTCACCTGTTTTTGAGATATCAGCATTTTTGTCAAGTACCACCCTTTGTGGCTAGAGCCTCGGCTACAGGCGGACAGACGGGCAGACGGAACGATGGACGGAAATACAGGGCACTCTTTTTTGGACTTTTCTATAGTCGTAATATCATACCTTATACTCAGTTCGATTTTGAAATTTCAGCACAATTAAGTGTACTAAAGTATACGAGAAAGTTAAAAATCAACTCTAAAGCCGGTATTCTCTGACCAATTATAAACCAACGGCTTCTTAAACCGTATTCACCAACCCCTATTACCGTAGATTTATGAGCAATCATAAGAGGTATGAATGGTGTATACCACTCTTAAGTGGAGAGGCAGTTCGAAATCAGCTGGCTTTCCCCTAAAATTTAATCATATATATATAGGTACATTGCAAGAAATTGTAGTCTTGGTTCTGTTAATGTAAAGGGCCAGACGGATTTCCACATTCATTACTAGTGTACAGTAATTCATATTTCTGAATTTCACTTTTTCAATTTATCTTTAGTTTACGTGATATTTCAGTGAAATGTAACCAGATCCACCGTTGCACAAAAGAACGATCCGAAGAAGCACAGCCAACGGCCTTTCAATTTAGTTTCTACACTACTGGTATTATAGTGGAAATTTTGTATTTGTAGCATGTATGCAAAGCAGGCCTTCGCTGTGGTTAATACGACGTTGACTGTCGATAGAATGCTGTTTTTTTTTATCGCGAAAGCTCAAATATTAGATACTGTGAAAACATTTCACTATATCAGAGCTTCGTAGTTTTAGAATCGATTCATGGGCGGTCGGTGAATACCGGCCTTATGACAAAAAAAAACATAGAAATAAATTAAAGTTTTTGTTTATTTTAAACATTGAATTGTGCTTTATCGCTGGTCCAAACGTTATTCATTATGAAAAAAAATATTTCCTTTGGCGCACAAACTGAAATCAATTATGTTGATTAATACTCGATGCATGCACATCTCGATGATTGGACAGTTACAAAAACAAAACAACCAAAGCTGTCCTTTATTTAAAAGAACAAAATTCAGATCAGAGGTAAAAAGAGAAAACTGTCTTCTTAAATAAATGACATTTCATAGATATTAAAGAAATTATTACATAGAAGTTGAATTGAAAAGGAAAATTGAAAAAGAAAGAAATACTTATTTACAACACAAGATTTAGGGTTTACGCATAAAAGATTAATTCGTTATGTCTTTAACAATTAGTCGACAGAAAAGATGAAAAAAAAAAAAATATATATATTTATATAAAATAAAACAAAAAATAAATAAATGCAATTTGTACATCAGTATCTAAGTATAAAACTAGATTAAAGGAATGGAATGGATCAGCGAGGGGGTCTACAACAATTTTGATGATTTGCAACATAAAGATTTATAATTTTGAAGTGATTTAGAACACAAAAAAAAAAAATTAGCAATTTTAAATGATTTGAAACATAAAAGAAAAATGTTGGATTATTAAAGCAATAACTTAAGAAGAACGGCAAAAGTTGCTTGTAGCTTGGACTTTTAAAAGCTATTACGATATAACAGAGCATGATTGCAGTATTTGTACAAAACAAGCCACCCCCTAGCTCCGTTTAGTATATTGTACAGACCATTTACGGACAAATTGCTTACTCGGAAGTATAGTCGACGAATCTCTTGTTCCGGGCGTTCCGCAATGAAGTGGTGAATATTTTCAGGCACTCTCATGTTGCATAGATTACACGTTTCCTCAAGATCTGTTCTGTGTGGCATGGAATTCAAATTTATTAATTCTGCTCACGCTCTAAAAATGGTGCTCATAACTTTCGATGAAAAATTTATATTGAAATAACTTTCGTGAGATAGCAAATGATGGTTTAGGTTCCTATAGATTAACCTTGAAGCTGAGAAAGATGCTCTAATTAGGTGCTGATCGTATAATTTGTCATCCACATTAGCAATGATCATTGCAAAAAGCCTCTGCCAGTCGTTAACATTAGTTAAAGTAAAGAAAACATTCAGTTCGAGAGATATCGCTAGCTGGTTCCAATCCTTAAATGGAGAAGCATTGGTTTGTAGCAATCTTATTAAGATAGTCTTGGAAAGATTATTCCCGCTTCTCATTACCACTCTGGTTAAATAATCAGAATGAGCATTCAAGTTTCCCACGTAGATGGGACTCTACATGAATAGCGTAGGTCGGAGTCGCATTTGGTAGCCGGAATAGACGCTTGAAAAAGAATCTTTGGACTGCCTCAAATTCTTCGAGGGGGCTCACACCAAAGGCCTGCACACCATAGCACATACAAGTATTAACTGTGACGTTAAACACTTGATACTTCGAAGAAAGGTCAATGTTTTGATTGGCGAAGAACTTCGGCCACATCATGTTGAGTGCCAGTTTGGCTGCAATACTGTTTTCTCTGGCATGCTTGTTAAAGTTTAGATTATACGACAACAAAACACCCAGGTACTTGAACTCACGAACTACCTCAATTTGTTCGTTGTTAAGGCGCCAAGTTCCAACCCCAGGACGTCTTCTCTGCCGGTTCTCAAATACCATGAACTTGGTTTTTGCGACGTTGATATGGAGATCCCAAGTTTTACAGTAGGTTTGCAATCTATTAATTTGCAGTTGCAAAGAAGAAGGATTTTCCGCCAGTAACACTAGGTCATCAGCGTACAGAAGTACTTTTATGTGATTGCCCGCAAAATTAACGCCACCCGGAAGAATATCAGATATTGCATCAATGTACAACGCGAATAAAATTGGGCTTAATGTGCAGCCCTGAGGGACGCCTGCAGATGTCTCAAACCATTCGGACAGGTTCGACCCATCCCACACAGCTGCGCAAGATGACGAAAGAAATTTGGCATACAACATTAAGAACTTTCTTGACACTCCAAGGGATGCCAGTTTATAAATTAAAGCTTGCCTGTTAACTGTATCAAACGTTGCTTTAAAATCTACAAAGCACACAAAAAGTTTCTTATTATTTTCAATATATTTTCTAGCGATGCTAGTCAGCGCGAAAATATGATCAACGGTGGAAAAACCAGCCGAAAACCAGCTTGATACATGCTGAGGCGATTATTATCCTCTATCCACCTGGAAAGTCTTGTGTATAAGATCGAAGCAAAAATCTTTTTTATAGAATTGAGAATAGAGATGCCTCTGTAGTTTTCTGGTCGACTCACATCACCTTTTTTGAAAATAGGAAAAATAAGCGCTTTGGTAAAGCACGTTGGTACACAAGCGCTGTTGTATATTAAATTGAAAAAATCCACAATATAAGTCTCGAGTTGGTCTGTTCCGTTTTTAAAAAATTCAATTGGAATACCATCGCACACCCGGAGCTTTGTTGTTTTTCATAGCCTGCAAGGAAGCTTTAAGTTCTCCTAAGGAAATCGGGCAGCAAGTTCAGATACCATTGTGTTTGGTAATACAAAGCTAAAACTGTGAAGACCCTCCTCCGCTGATAGCAGTGTTTTAAACTGAGCAGCTAACGTATCAGCTTCGAGGCTTATATTAAAAAAAGATATTAAAAGATAATGGACTGAGTAATACAACTTTTTGTATTTCATGATATCTCGCTTTTCGGTGATTTGCATTGGGCCGCAAGTTGACCCGATCTCAGCAGAGCCAGAGCCTACAGCTTTTGAGGTTTCTGAAGCGGTTGGCTTTTGGTTTTAGCCACAGAACTCCGTTTGTAGCTTAAAGTAGAACATTGGAAAAGAAATAGAGAACATTCCGCAGAAGGTATTGGGAAATGTGATGGAAAATGACACCAAAAGTTCTTAAAATGATTGTATGGAGTGCACTCTTTTAACGATGTCATGTTCCGTACTTAATGCAGCATGCCGGTATAGAAATCGTTCTAAAAGACAAAAAGCCGCCTTTTGTACATCACACAAATGCAAGTACACCAGCTTTTTGCCCCCAGCCTACAGAATGCGATCTAAAGCCCGCAGTCAAGCCTACCCCACAAACGGATGAACGATAAAGGATGCAGAAATATTGCAGTGCTATGATCCCTCTACTCCAGATCATAATATTGCCGGTACCGTACAAAAGAAGGAGAATAGACCTAAATTCAAAGACCCAAATAAAAACACATAGAAATTACTATTGCGAAAATCATACAAGTTTTTTGTTCGTACATATATTACGCTATCTTCCAAAAGTTGTCTAATAATTTAGATTTAAAATGCGAAATTCAGTTAAATATTTCAAAAATATTATGGACTGCATTTCTACCGTTGCCCTTTGGTATGCCATGTGCAACTATAGCCGCGCCATATTTTTGGATTTCCATCTGCCTGTCAAAATACAAAGAGACAAGAATAAAATATTAAAACCAATAACTATCCATAAATTTATAAGGAAAATGTATTCAAAAAAAAATTTCGTGTTCGATTTCCAAATGTCACGCTATAATTCAGGTAATGACCGATAATTTGAAGAGGCAGGCTGAAAATTAATGGACACTCGCCACCTCAATTGAATGAATGAATCTTTGGAATGCATAACCAATTTCTGTTCTATAAAAAGGCAAAATGTGACAACGTTACATCAGACATAAATATTAGAAATAAAAATTATAAATAAAAGTCAGTTAAACCATTATATTCATAGATAAGAAGTTCTTTATTTCCATATTTTATAGTAATAACAGTTTTTTGTTTTTGAATAAAGATAAATACAAGAACATAGATATTTAAGCCGTCTGCCGGCTAAACTTAGAAATAACTTTGTGAGAGGGATTATTTTTTTATTTCTGTATACAACAAACTAACTGTAACCAGTCGGCCTTATCCGTGCCCAAGCGGGAACCTATCCGGCGTGTGTTGCTTCGCTAAGAAATACATGTCTTTTTTAGTAAGAAACAAAATTGCGAGGCAAACTTGGTGGACCTATTTTGAACAAACTTCACAGAAACACTTTCAGGTCGAAACGAATGAAAGCTCAATCGGTTCGGCGGTCTCATATATTTCTCCACATAGCTTAGCCCGCTCACACAACTTCATTGTTCCGCTAATGTTGGTGCTAGTTGTCTGGCAGGCGCCAATGTCGGCTTACTTTTTCGAATCAGACATCAACATGAAAGAAAGAAATTTCGATTTTTGTTTTCATTCAATCCATTTGTTTATGCACACGGTTTAACCACACGCAACAATTCTACTCAAAAGTCAACGACGAAATCGACCAACAAATATAAAGTGGAAATACAGCACCACCTATCAGATTTCAACATGATTATCAGTTCTGACATGAACAAATATAAGTAAATATAGTTTTCAAGCAAATATCTCGATTCCATCGCTATTTAGTGACCCCAAATTTAATCAGTGAACTTATTTTTATTTAAGAAATTTATTTTGTGAATTTGAACCAAATCGTACCATAAATACGTAAAATTGCAATATCACGACTACAGCGTCTACAGATTAAACTAAGATATTGCCTAAGTTTAGTGTCAATCGGTGCAGCGGTTCTCGAGTTTTAGACCCCCGTAACCGGATCACTTTTCATTCACTTGCACACAAATTTTTATAGAAATTACCGATTCGTGGTCTTCGATCTTCGATTCGCAAAAAAAAAGATGCAACCGCAGAGAAAAATCGATGAGTAATCAAGAAACAAATGTCAGACCTGTTGATAATTTTATCTGGCAACGCCATATATGTAAATCATTGCGGTATCTTCCTAATCATTATCCCTACAAAATTCCCATACAAAACGAAAATTTTGATTTTTTTGATTTTCCGGATTTTCCTTTGTGTTTTTAGGAATTTTCTTTTTTCCTAAACAAACAAACAAAACAAAAAATAGATCGGAAGAGCCGTTCTCGAGTTTGTGCAAGATATAAGCACGGCAATTGATATTTATATTAAGATGAAATATGTAATACTGAAATGTCAAATGTTTACAAATGTATAAATAGCTTGACAACCAACCACCAGTCAGAAGTTTTTGTGATTGTACCAAAATATATAATTAAAATAAATAAAAAAAATAAATAAATTAAAATAAATATCTCCTCCCAGTGCCACATTATCGGGTCCAAATTTTGCTAACAACTTTCTTTTCATTTCGAGGTTATAAAGTGAGAATTTGAGCCAAATCGGGCCATACATAAGGATTCTCGAAAAAAGCTATCCCAGCACCACCTATGCTTAAGTTGTTCATCCGTGATGATCAAACATGTGTGTGTGTGTGAACGCACCCTTAAACCGATTACCGAACTGTCAATGTCAAAATATTCAGAAAAATCATTTTTATCACGGTGAAGTAAACGAAATATCAACGTTTGCAAATAATAAAAAAATACTACCAAAGTTCGGAGTCAGTGGTCGCAACTTTAAGAGCGCTAACGTCAATTTTCGGCCGTAACTCCCGTCCCAGTAGAAAAGCAATTCATAGTCTAGTGAAAAAATTTGAGTCAGAATATTACTGCTTGATGTTGCCGTGCCAGCGAGACTATGTTTTGTCCGAAGTGTGGAGAATATTGCTGCCGTAGAGGGGTGCAGGGATATAAGTCCACGGGAACTTAGTGGTAACTAAAACCACTTTCGCGAAGTGGACTTAGTTCCCATGTAAGGTGGGAAATAAATTCCCAAAACTCTGAGTGGTTTTAGTTCCCTTTTAATGTGAAGTAAATTCTCACTGTCGACTAAGAACAAAATAAAATTAAAGAATCAAGTAGGTACTTTGCAATTTTTATTAACAAAATAGAAATTAACTTCTAACGGAGACAGAGTAATATAGGTACCGTGACCTCGCACCTACTCCAAATCAAACAGTGACCCCAAGCAGGGGGGTTGCATTGTACTGTTTATGAGATTAGTTACGAAATCGCAAGTACATTCCATAAATAGTGTAATGCATATGGGGGGGCATGCTGCCCCCTGCAACCCCCCTGCTTAGGGTCACTGTTTGATTTGGAGTAGGTGCGAGGTTCGGTTTTGAAACTTTGGCTTTCTGTCACCATGATAAGCTTAAGATTTTGCTTAAAGAGTGTGATAACTAACTGCACTTTACAGTCTTTTGTCTAATTCTAAATGTTGGATGTTAGTTCCCTCTTCTTATTTTTGAATGTGTACTAAGTTCCCATACACAAATGGACTTAGTTCCCACTTTACGTGGGAACTATGTCCACTTCGCGAAAGTGGTTTTATTTCCCACTATGTGGGAACTAAGTCCCTCAGTGGACTTAGTTCCCGTGGACTTATTTCCCTGCACCGAGTTGACCATCGCAAACCAGCCAATTCAGTCAATTTTACGGCGTTCTCAAGAATTGGGCCCCTCCCAGCCCGCATTATGGCGAATTTTGCTTAAGGATCTTGGCCTACACCCTTACACGATCAAGCTGGCTCAAGAACTAAAGCCACTTGATCATATGAAGCGACGTACTTTCTCGAATTGGGCTCTGGACATGATGGAAGAAAATGAAGAATTTCATCTCAAAATCATCAACAGTGATGAATTGCATTTTTGGTCAAACGGCTTCATAAATAAGCAAATTATGCGTTACTTGACAGGTGAGAACTCGCATGTGCCTTATGAAATAGTACTTCATCCGCAAAAAGTCATTGTTTGGTGCGGTTTTCATACCGGTGGAGTCATTAGGCCGTTTTTTTCGTCGATGAAAATGACCGTTCCGTTACGGTAAATGATATTCGTTGCAGTGGCATGTTGGAACGTTATTTCTTTGAGCAATTGCATGAATTGGACGTCAGTGATATGTCGTTCTAACAAGACGGTGCCACAAACCACACAGCGGGTGTAATAATCGAGTTATTGAAGTCTCAGTTCGGTGAATGTGTTATCTCGAGATACGGACCCGTCTATTGGCCGCCGAGATCGTGTGATTTAACGCCTCTAGACTTTTTTTTATGGGGCTGCATTAAATCATTGGTCTATGCCAACAAGCTGACGAAGTTAGACAAGCTCAGAGTCAATATTGAACGAGAAATAGCGGGCGTGTCGGTCGAAATGTGTGGCCGAGTCATCGAAAATTGGGTTCAACATATCGACGACTGCATACGTTCCCGTGGTTACGTTCCTATGGTTAATACGAGTACATATCAGACATATGAACGAAGTCGAATTCCTATCATAAATGGTTTGATTATAATTCAAGACAATAGATTTTGTTTGAGATATCTCAAGTAGTTTGCATTTTATTTAAGAAATAAGTTGTCAAGCCCTTAATGAAAGACCCTTTATTAGCTAAATCAACAAACAGGAATTAAATTTAAGAAAAGATTTGTTAACAATTTGGGCTTGATAAGCTAAATCAAAGTATAAGGATATTATCCAGCCTTTGCCTGGACCCTATTCCTATTTCTATCCCTCATAAAGTGCGCGTGACAAAAATCTAAGTGTGGGAGAATTGTTAGGAAGTACTCGTATATTTCCTTATTCAATATTTAAGGAATTTTATTGAAAAAAAACACAAAGTTTTGTAAAAAAAACTCACCTTAAAAGTGGGCATGGCAGAAAACTTTATAGAAAGGAATTGTTCAAAACGACTTTAACTACATACATACTGGAATAATTTCTTCAATAAAAGGTTTTTTTTAAGTGGTCGGATTTTAAGAATTTTAACTCCCGAGAATTTTGGGCCATTCAAGACCATATATTAAAAATTTCAGCTTTCTAGCTAAAAATTCAATTATTTTGTTAAATTGGTTTTTTGCATATTGTGGGCGTGTCTGTGGGCGGATTTTATAAATTCTTAAACTTGATTATTGCGAGCCCGTATGTATATGGTTAAAATGTCAGCTTCCTAGCTTCAGTTTAAAGGCATAATTTTTGCGGATACGGACGGACGAACGGACATGGCTAGATCGAAATGACTATCGATGCTGATCACGAATATATGTAGTTACTTTTAAGTATCTACGGGCAATATTAAGGCATGTTAAAAACTATGAGTCAAAAGCAATACACCTTTAGAATAGGGTATATAAAGGAAGTTTCGTTTGACCATCGATTGACCATTAATAAAATCATAGATTTTTTTCTCACCATATTAAGTGCAACAGTATTGCAATTAAATAATTTTGCGGAGACATTCTACATTTTTTTTAATAAGATGTCCATGCCTAAAAAATTGGGTAAGATAAATCAATTCATGCGTTTGACCAGTTGCAGGACAATGTTGAATGCAAACATAATTCCTTGCGTTCGAAAAAACATTTAATTTTTTTTTGTCCTTTACTCTCAGTCACTGTCGGTTGGTTTTCTTTTTCGCTTCTGGCCTGGTCACCTGAGGGTTAAAAAAAAACTTTTAATTGAAATAGGAAGCGAAAGCGAATAGCTCGAGGGAATTGTGTAGTTAAATTACCGGTGGGATGGAAATGTGAGAACAAATATTTGTTTTCTTGAGGGAGTCTATTAGGTTAGGGAACGTTTTTTCCTACCAACATTAAGGAGAAGCTGATCTTATCACTTAATAGTTGTTTTTGGTGTTAATTAGAATAGATCACTCAAAAAATTATGTCCATTATGGATTTTAATTGTTTGAACCAAGTTATGTCAATCTCGAATGGCATCCATTGAAAAACACATATGTGACATATTCGTTCTAGTTGTTAAGGAAATCGAAGATATAAAAAACCGCGTCTCTTCATTTAATGACTCTATGGTTAAAGTCAACCACTTGAAAATGGAAGTTGAATGTGTTAGTAAGCAAATGCAACAAAAGCAATTACAACTGAAAATGCCAGAACACAATATGAATGCAGAACTCTCGCGAATGAAACAACAAATGGAGACACTTCACGCAAATAACCTCGCCTCCGGTGGTGTTTTGGTGGCAGTGCCTTTTATTCCAAACGAAACCCTGATTACGATATTTGGAAATATGTACACTTTCTTAAACTGTCAACCACTTGCTGTTGATCGAATATTTCGAGCAAAGCCAAAGGCTGATTCAGTCATAATAATAGAATTTTCTTCGGCGCGATAAAATGTCAGCCCTCAAGGCAATGACGTCGTTCAGGAAATTTCATTCATGTGGGTTTCAGTTCCGACCGAAGTATATATTTGTAAGAGAGCCTCACACCAACCAATCATATTGCGACAAGCTTTCGAATTCAAACGCAAAAAACAAATTTTCCCGCTTTTTCCACTAGAGAAAAAAAAATCACATTATGGGTAGAGTACCCATGCTTACGGTGCTATTAACCCCTTATTAAAAACTAGGTTTATGCTGAATATTTTTTGTAACAGATTTCTGTTTGTCAGCTCAGAGCTTAGTTAAACATTCTGACGAGTTTCAAATAGTTTTCTGTGGTGGGAAGGTCGATATTATTTGTGTATCCGAAAAGTGGCTATGTCCTGCTATTAACACAGAAGTCATTAATGTAAATGGTTATAGGACGTATCGGGCGGACAGAATTGTTTGAATTGGGCGGTGGGGTAGCGATTTTTGTTCAAAATTACATTCAAAGTAGACCGTTGATTGCTTCTGAGGTGAACGATGCTTTTGAATACATCTTGATTAAAATTGCATGACGATTTGAGTAGGAGTTATTTATAAGCCTCCTCATTAAAGTGGTCCTTATTGGTAAGAAAACATTTTTTTTCTTTAATTTCACGGGCCACCACAAAATTTGACTATATACTATAAGAAACTATTTTATTTTTTTTTTGAATTGTTTAAATGACTTTTAGGGGTCGCTACCAAGGTTTGAATTTAAAAAAAAAAAATCAAAATCTGTATTTTGTAGCGTGGACGTCTAGCAGAGTGGTAGAGCAGGTAAGCGGGGCGTGTGGTCGACCGATTTTTCCAGACGGTACACCTCTCTTGGTCCAATGAAAGAGTAGTTCTTCTTGCCTTTTTAAAAAACTTTATTATTTTTTAGGATGGACTCTTTTACAAAGAAAATTAAATTTATTTAAAAGAAAACTTAATTTTATAATCTGCCCGCGAGTATGCTGTCCAAGGACTGCAGTACTTGCTGAAGCAAAAGGTACTCAGCCAAGGGGCAAAAGTCAGCCAAGGGGCAAAAATCAGCCAAGGGGCAAAAAATCAGCCAAGGGGCAAAAATCAAAAAAAACTCAAATGTGGAGTGATTCCCAAAAGGCAGTTTCTTAAAACTTCCGAATTGAATGATCACTACAAATTTGACTTTAAAAGTAATCTTATTAGCGCGCAAGAAGTGTGGCGTGTTTCCCAAGAGGCAGTTGAAAACTTTCCGATTTGGTAACCACGTCAAACCCTGTATGAAGAAAGAGTGACTAGAAGCTATCAGTAATGGCCTTTTATACAAAATATTTTTAGCTGGTGGAGATTTTTACATGACAACGAAAATAATAATAACAACTAGTTACTAGGGCTGGAAGAGCGTGACAACGAAAAATAATAACAACTAGTAACTAGGGCTGGAAGAGCGTGACAACGAAAAATAATAACAACTAGTAACTAGGGCTGGAAGAGCGACAAGTACACTTAGTGATAGAATTGAAGTGAATTTATATAATTTAAAATGTTTTTTGTATTGTATTTTTTGGAGTGTTACAATTTTTTTTTTTATTTTTTTTTCAGGACATAAAAAATATTACAAAATCTTCAAAGATGTATGGAAATGTTGATTTTCTTAATTCGGATAATCATTGACCGATAAGCCAAACCTTACTTTGATTTGTAGTAGCTTTACTGAGTCGGCTACTTTTAGACGCCATTGCATTACGTTGAAACACGTTACTATGACTTTTACAAATAAAACGCGTGCGCTCTCGTAAATGACTTATTAGAACTGAAGTGCGGGGCGGGCTAAATCTCGACGCATCGGTACAGAAGAGGGGTCGAGGCGAGGGCTTTTTGTAAAAATTTTGACAGCTGGTAGCGACCCCTTAAAAAAAAACAAAAAAAAACGTATTTCATATTTAGAGGTATATAATCAAATGGGAAAGTGGCCCGGGGATAATTCAAAAGTCGAAAAATAAGGACCACCCTACTCCTCATGTTTCCTACATCATGCATGTTACCAAACAGCTTGAAGACATATCATTGCGTTATAATCACATATTACTCCGTGGTGACTTAAATATAGACCTTTTAGATAAAAATAACCAAAGTGTTGATGGATTTGTAAATAATTAGAAATCCTTGCAACTGTACTCGGTTAGTAACGATATCCCTACTCACTTCAGTTATAGCTGTTCTACATTTTAATAGATTTGTTTACTGTCAATAATAGAGAACGACTGAATTATTATGACCAATTGGATGTGCCAGGATTATCTAAGCACAATCTACTTATTCTTTTTTATGATCTAAATTTTAACATCGCTAGCAGTGAAGCCAATACAATAACTTTAGGGACTTTAGGGCCATTGATAACGACTCCTTGTTGCGTAATATTTGTAATGATGAGTGGGAAAGCCTTCGTTAGATTTCTTTACATTGCAAATCAATAATCTTTTTGAGTCCCATGTTCCTTTAAAAACGTTTACCCCTTAAAATGAAAATTGTGTGTGGTTCAATATTAGAATTGAACACCTTCTTCAACTAAGGAACAAGGCGTATAAAATATGGAAAAGGTTCAAAATTCCTAAACTTTTCAATACTTACAAAATAGCAAAGAAGAATGTAAAAAAATAAATAAGAAGGGCGAAAATGAATTCTCTCCTTTCGAAGTTCAAACCAGATTTCAACCGCACTAACACGTGGAGCTACGTTAATTAGTTAGGTATCGGTAAACAGAAGACTTCTGCCTGTGTTTGTGAAGTAAGTCCAGATAACTTAAACGCCGAATTCGCCGCAGCCTCAAATACACAATACAATGAAACCGAAGCTCGAAGTTTATTAACGCCAACAATTTTATTACGTCAAGAAATTTCTGTTTTCATAGAGTGTACAAATGCGATGTACTTAGCGCCGTTATCGCTATCAAGTCAAATGCTATTGGTCTGGATGGCATGCATCCGCAATTCCTAAAATTAATATTTCATGAAGTACTGCCAGAACTTACGTATATTTATAACAGTGTCCTTACCTATTTCACTTAAGCCGAGCTCAGCAAATCCCAATGCAGCGTCCAATTTTCTTCCAATTTGAATTCTAACATTTATTTCAAAAGCTTTCGAAAAGCTTCTAAGTGAACAAGTAAATGCATATCTTAACAAGATTTGTCTTCTCTGATCAAATCAGTCCGGTTTTAGACCGCATTATAGCTGTAATACTTCACTTTCAGATCTGGTTGAAAGCTTTCGTAAGACCATTGGCACTATTCGATTTCGCGAAAGCTTTCGATCCAGTACCCTATTAAATACTGTTGCATAAACTAAAATACTTCTTCCCCTTTGACTCAACGGCACTTCAACTAATGGAAAGGTAACTTAAAGGCCGCAATCGAGCTGTGTATATCATTGAAACATTATCCGCTGTTCTTGAAACCAAAGCTGGTGTCCGACAATGGTAAATTATGGGTCCGCTTTTGTTAAAACTGTTCAGTCCTGAAGCACTGCAAGATCCAAATGTATGCACATGACGTGCAGTTGCATTTAAGCTATCCTTTTGGACTGATGGAAGATGCAACGAAACGACTTAATGAGAATCTGAATTCTATTGTTTTGTGGTCCCGCAGAAACAAATTGAAGCTTAATTCCGACAACAGTCCGGCAATCCTTATAGCCCGATCACGTATGGATACCCTAACCATACCCCAACTTATAATTGATGGCTCACCCACTTATTTATGTATCCAGCGTCAAAAATCTGGGAATAACTTTTAATCTAACACTAACGTGTGAGGACCACAGCAAAAAAAACATAGGGACGGGCTACAGTCCTCTTGGGCGAACTGTTGGATACCCTATTCTTATTCCTATCTCTCATAAGTGGGCGTGACAATAGTCTAAGTATGCTTGAATTGTTAAGAACGCACTACATATTTTGTTATATAACATTTAAAGGATTTTATCGAAAAAACGAAGCTTTTGTAAAAAAACGCTCCCTACCTCAAACTTTGGTTTTACAATAAAATTGTTTTATTTAATTGTGGACGTGTCAGTAGGCGGATTTAAAAAAAAAATTACGCATGAGCATAAAGGGCCCCTAGAGAGTATATATTATAAATTTCAGCTCCCTAGCTCAAATTTTGGTTTTTCAATAAAATTATTTTATTTAATTGTGGGCGTGTCAGTTGGCGGATTTTGAAAATTTTATCTCCCGAGCAGTTTTAGGAGTCATAGATCATATAAAAAAAATTTCAGCTTTCTAGCTCAATATTCGATTTTTTCGAAAATTTTGTTTTTTTGAGTTTGTAGGCGTTTCTGTAGGCGGATTTCAAAAATTCGTAAACTTGATTATTTTGGGACCCTGGAGAGTATATGGTTAAAATTTCAGCTCTCTAGGTCCAGTGAGACCACATTTCCGGACGTGTGAACGAATTTCTGGGAATAGACCTGCAATGTTACATAATGGATCACATTATATTGGCTTTCCTGTTGAATCTGAAGTACAGCCACGACAGTCAGATTATCTGTTCCAAAGATAATAATTCGCTTCCTCAGCTAGAAGCAGAATTCTAATTTTCCAGAGAAAATTTAAAGTATATTTTTGCAAATAATTTCAAACTTGTTTTGGGGTTTTTGTTTTCATTTCATTCTTTTTTTTCTCTTTTTTTCTCCTTATGCCAACTTTTAAATAATAATAAATAATAAATAAAAAAATAATAATAATAATTAATTCGTGTTTTAACTTGAAAATATTTACTTTTAAATTGACCTTTTATAATTGTTACACAATTAATGGATTTTGTATCTACGTGTTAACATAATCGTAAATAAAAAAATAAACTAACAAACAATACACAAGTGGACGTCGGACAGCACCGACGACGACACGAAGAAAGAGAAGCCTAGAGCCTATAAAGCTTCATTTTAAATTCAAGATTTCTTAAATGAATAAAATGTTTCTGGACCTACAGTTCGTAGTGCAAAGCCATCATTTTCCATGACTGTCGTGCCTACCTCTTTATATAGTCTGCTGGCTACAGTTGGCTTAGTGAATTTAATCTTCTATATATTCAGATGGATTTTTCTTCTTTCTTCACGGCGATGCTAAGATCAGAACTAAATTATCATAACCCTCCCACTTTACTGCATTCATATTGACCCGCCTGTCCCGAGGCGGGAATAACTTCATAATGGAGGCCAATCAAATACCGCTCGTGTGTTTTTAGGATGTTGACACGTGTATCCTCCCATTTTTGCTTATTGTTTGATCTGACTTTTCCGGATAATTTTTTGTCCAAATGAGGCCAAAGTGCTTTAGACACCCTATGCCCCTCTAAATTTTTCCACTAAGGTCAGCCATTTTTAAGATTTTCTGTGGTTTAATGTTCACACCTCCACTATTTTCCAGTTGCCCTCCCTTTCTTGCCAGCTCATCGGCTTGCTTATTCCTCTCTATACCGCTGTGTCTCGTTACCCAGCACAGTCTTACTCGGTTCCGCCTGCATACTGCTTTTAGCATTGTGCAACAGTTTCTGACTGTCTCAGAAATAATGTTAACAGATTCTAGTGCCTTAAGTGTTGCCTGAATGTCAATGTAGATGGCGATATCTCTTCCCGACATTGATCCCATGTGCACTATCTCTGCCGCCCTTAGAACAGCCCGAACTTCCGATCGGAAGACACTGCTTATGTCCGGCAGTCGTATAGACTCTCTCAAGGGTGGATCAACAGAAAAAATGCCATAAATCGTTCCCTCCCCTGTCTTAGAGCCATCAGTGTAGATAGCAACCTCATTTGCTACTGTGACTGCATCTCTTTGCCACTCTTCCCTTCCCGGATATGACACCTCATAGGGAATGACAAAGTCGACCAAGGAGCAAATTTCATGTTAATGTGATACTCGCCTTTTATGACAAGCGCTTTTGGGGATGATTTGTTTTCTGTAATATTCTTAGCTTAACATGCGATACAGTAAAATGTATTGGCTTATTGGAAGATACTCATCCACGCATATCCACTAAACACGCAAGTTCTGAAACCAGTATGGACCTACGGGCTCCAGTTGTGGGCATCGCTCGCGCAATGTCTTTCGATGATTGTTTACTGCCAGCGAATTTCCAACGCAAAGAAAAAAAAATTCTTAGCCTTGCGTGAATGGATATACGAGAATGCACGGGATTAACACTTATTCGTCCCAAATGTTTCCGTTAATTTATAAGGTACAGCATAATTGGATGCCAGAAAGATTTCGAAATGCGCGGATTATTTTTCCATTTCATAAATAGGTTTTAAAACACCAACCTAAACGATGCCATTAGATACATATAAAGACTGCGTCGACACGATCAAATACCGCACTACAACAAACTAGTGCTTGGTTGTAGGTTTCAAACATTTTTAAGCCTGCTGTATTGCCAGTTCATGCGCAGTCTTATTAATAATAGATCACATGTATACCTACATCTATTCGAAAAACTTAAATTTGCTCAATCCAACAGATCTGTGAAACCTATACCCAAGTTTAACTTTTTGAACTCTTCGCGCCTATTCTTCATCCATATTGCCAGACCCTGGAACTCGCTCAAATCCAAGATAAAGTAAATAATTGCAGCTTATAAATTTTAAAATTCCGAGCTCAGGAAATTATAACTAGAAAAACCAATATACTATATAATAACCAATTTAATCTTCGCGCACTACATTTGTCTCATCCCAGTTCTTCTACTCTCTTTATATCTTCGTTCTTCAATTCATACATATACGAGTATCTGTTCTAATTTTTGGTCACGCTGTCCAACATTTGCACTGATAGCTTGACGAATAGTGGTTTTCGAATGCTCCATGTCTTTGCAATGTCGGCATAGACTTGTGCTTTAACGTAGCCCCGAAGAAAATAATCTAAGGCTGTCAAAAAATTTGAACGCGGCGGCGAATTCACAAATCGTCATCGTTAGACGATCTAATCGCTAAACTATTGAGCATAGTAACGATCCATGACGACCCAATTCTTTGATAAACCAACTTTGAGTACCTGCAAGTGAGCTCGAACTTTGGTAATATTTTTCAATAAGTTCTAAATAGTCGGGAACCGTTGATGAAAACTACACTCCATTGTTTGGCATCTGAAAGTAAACAACAGGAACCGAGAGTAAGTGATAGGGCAAGGCAGAAAATAAACGTGCCGTAAATGAAGATCAGATTTCATCACCCATTATTATAGAAGAGGTTAGATTAGCTATAAAAAGCTAAGGAGCAATATGAACGCCGCCTCTAATGGTTTACCGGCGGAGCTTTTTAAATAAGGAGGTGATGTCTTGGTAGGGCACTTGCACCAAATCATCAACGAAATATGGGTGGAAGAAAACAAGCCATAATGCCCCATGTACAAGAAAGGTGATCCTATATCTTGCTAGAACTAGTAACGTATATCCGTTCTTAATTTCGCATATAAAATCCTTTCCAACGTACTGTGTATGTAAAATGCATACTCTATCGAACCTTAATCCTACCAGTTCTTCTTTATGGTGCTGAGTGCTGGACTATAAGTAATAAAAGGGAGCTAGTATTGGGTTCTCCTCCGTCGGATATTTGGTCATGTGTGCGAGGAGGGTGAACATAGGAGAAGATGTGGGCAAAGGTTCGAGGAGGATAGGACGACCGGACCTTCGAGTTTTAAAGCCCAGAAGCCATTGCAGGTGTCAGAGCGCTTGTTCTTGGTAACTGAAAGCAGCGCACCCATGATTGCAGAGGATGGAAGCCTACAGTATCTAAAACAGAGACTCTTCACGTGTCGGCACGTTAATTAAGATAAGTAAGTACATCTACTACAGGAACCGAGAAATCTCTATTGAAAAGCTATAACTAATATTAAACGACCGTCTATTTCGGGTGAAGCTTGGACAACGAGAAGTTCCAGAAACCTAAGTACCGATGATCATGGATATATAAAATAAGAAAATATTGGGCATCCCGGCGTGATTTGAACTTGAGTCCTCTCGATCAGTAATCCAACGGGATTTTTTTAATTTCCAAATTATTTTTTTATTGCATAATTAAATATCAACTTACATACTAGACACAAATGATTAGATCTAACTTTAAGGTAACAGGATACTTATTTTAGATTATGGTTCCTTATGCGGACGCTCTAAAATTAGCTATATCTTATAATTATTGCCATTCGGCCTAAAAACTATTTTACGAACTAGTCCTAGATATTATGTTTTCATCGCAAAAATTGCAGTCCAACGCACTAACCACTGCGCCCATCATGGGCATGAATAATGGGCAAAGACAAGAGTGGATTGCGCCGGCTGGAGTCACAGAGGAGTTTTCAATCAAAGCCAGTGTGCACAAGGGAAACCACCTTAATACTTCACTATTTATTTCACTCCTGAATTATCTGCTTGAAGAAAAGTGAAGGCGGAGTGATTATAAGCGAGGAACAAACATCGCTTCAACGAATACTTCATGTGTAAATGTTTTGGATGAGACTGAGTAACGTATTAGTCAGGAAAAGATAGAAAAACTAAACTTAAAAATTGAATCTGTTGATGAATATTTTCAGGTCAAATAGGGGTAACCCTGACACATCGTCTAAGTTGTCGAAGAAGATGATTTCCATACAGTAAGCTGGGCAGTAACAAAGCAATTTTGCTTTGTTTTTATTCTCTTTCATCGTTATCTCTACAGCTTGCGCGTAATAACCCGACGAACACACTGATCGGGTGTGATGGTCATTTCCATTGTTAGTAGTTTGAAAGCTAGGATCTCGATTGAAGTTCAAAGATCAAAGAAAGCATTGGCGTCGAAAAACCTTTCTCAAAGAAAATCGAGCAAGACCAGCTCAGTTGGTATTGGTATGTTCAGAAGAGAATATCGCAATAAGGCAATATCAACCACCGTTCTTCTATAAGCTGTCCCATTAAGACCGCCTATTTGAAAATTGAAAAAAACGCATTGTTTATTTGAAAAGTTCTGGTGGTTTTATTTTAATAAAAGTGTGTATCCGATAAATGGGCGCCTCGTGACTGATGGCATACGTTGGTCTTTGAAACGATTTTTTTGAGGTTCAATCTCCAAATGCATCACTCTATTTTTAGAAACACAGAACAATAGTATTGCCTCAGTTAGTTTGATTGAATTAAATCTGTGCGGGCCCGTGTGCAAGTCCGAGTTAGCTGAATTACAAGCTGCAGCTTGTCTCCGAGAACATTTAATGTAACAAAAACAAAACCCCGAGCCCATAAGTCCAAATCAACGGTCAGCTTCATTCATCTGAGGTGGCCATGACCACCACCTGCATTTCATACTAAATTTTGTGTGCACAAGCCAATGCCAAAAATTACCACCATTAGACCGCAACCATAGACTAATAAACTAATTATACGCAATTCTTCTTATCCTGGTTCAGAAATCTCTAAAAAAAACACAAATTATAAGGTATAAATATGCGTAGCCCGCAGGTCCGACATCTAGCACGCCTTTACAATTAACCGCAAAACAATAGGACACAGGGTCAGTTTTATACGCGTGTTTCCTCAATGATACCGAAGAAAGCATTTTCAAAATAATTATACAGTCCACCCTAGCAAATGTCCTGCATTTTAATGCTTGTGGTCGCACGCGCATAAATTAGACCTACACACAGTGCCAGTACCTAGTGCAAAAAAGAATTTAGGTTAATGCAGGGGTGCTGGGATATGCCAAAATATGGTTTGAGTGTTTTTTATTTTGCAACAATATTTTTGCACCCTTATTGTGGTATTGCTTCTCGTAACAAGGAATATGCTGATAGTTGGTCATATTGTGCGCATAGAAAATGGACGAACACCTTGTCAAACATTTATGGAATACACTCCATTAGAATTGTTTATGAACAGGTAGTTTCTTGATTTTATTTAAGGAAATTTTTTAAATCCTTCGATAATATGGGAAAAACCAAATGCAATATGAAAGAAGGCAATGTTGTAGAAAAAAAATTGGAATTAGGTAGACAAAATTCAATTTCCATGATGCTTTTCCCTTTTCGTTCCACCTGTTTACGAACAGTAACTAAATCATAGTTCTCTCGTGCTTGCTGTGGGGTACACATTAGGGTGGGGCGTCAATGTATGGAGAAAAAAAAAAGTTGATGTATCAGTTTCGAATATCTCCATTTCGTTGCATTTTGATGAGTAGAATAATTTGACATTAAAAATTTTTTTTTTTGGATAAAGTCTTTAGCCCTCTACCTTGGCTCAAAGTTTTGAGGTTTTGAAAAAAAATATTTTTTTGTTAAAGAAAAGATTCTTCCACAAGTTTGAAATATCTTAATAATATATCATTAATGAAACAAGAAAACAAAAATCAATATATATTAGCTTTATTAGGACAAGAAATTTACATAAACTTAAAAATAGAAACCTAAAAATTCATAGTAAATAATTTAAAAATCTACCAATACTAAATCTTTATTCTTTAATTTTTCACGTTATAATTTTTTTTTGTGTGGGAAAATCCTAATATATTTCGAGAATGTATTTTGATCTAATAAGTCCATCTCTGGCCTTTTAACGAACTACTGTGGTTGAAGCTGCGGTCACCATCTTCACACAGCGCTCAACAGCTTAAGTGTGACAAGGGTAGTTTGGTGCATGTCAATTGAAGATTTATTTTGGAAAAGTTCTTCCAATTCCTGATCACTCATTCGATCCAGCAATGGGGGTGATGTGACTTGTGGTTCAGCCCAGATTATTAAGTCAAGATAATCATTTGCTTTACCATTTAATTTTGGAAGTTTAAAAATTCTAACTGAACCCCCAACTCGCTGTTTCTTTCTAAGCCTAATTCTCTAATATGTGGTCTTTCATCGTTAAGCATTGCCATCAATATGTTTTCTGGGTGTGCAAAATTTGAATTGCGTTAAATAACGGGGTCTATTATTTCCCTTACAACAGAACTAAAACATCTTGACACATTTATTAACTTGAATACATGCTTTGGGACATTTTTAAATGAACTGTCTTTTTTAATACTGAATCAAACTGGACCATACACTTTTAATATATATTTAACAAGTATTGTCAAGTTATCGATTCGATGTGGCTACATAAAGCCTCAATATGCTATTGGCAGTTGTTAACCTTCTCGAGTACGCCATTTTTCCGGGTTTCTGTTGGAGAGATCTATAGGACAGGAACCTTTGCTTATAGCGTCACACATTTAGAACAAATAGTTGAGGTCCTAATGTAGCTCCATCCAATTTAATAAATAAATGACGTAGTGGCAATTCGTTGGCATGTAGTTGACATATGAACCATTGCTACGGTCTCCGCAAGTTCAACTCCATAAGCCGGAAAACCCCACTTCTCCTTCCAGTGTTTGTAGCTGTACCATCGCAACCAATAACAGATAATTTTCTCAAGTCTAGGTGTATGTCCGAAAGAAAGGAGTTTATCAAGTCCGCTATAGTTTTCCCTGTTGGAGAAGGTGTGCTTATAGTTAGATGTCCTAGGTAGTATGAACCCGGCTCGGTGAGTAGTGAAATATGCTCCTTTACTTTGATCATTCTGTGAGCTCGTTGACCTCGTTTTTCACAAACCAATGTCTTGTCTTTTCTTCCATCGAAATAAACACTTTCTATGGATGAAAGACATTCTTCAGTTTGGAGAACTTCACGTCACCGTTTTCTGGCCCTAACAACTTAACTTCGATCAACATCATGTAATCTTGTATTTTTTTCCTTGTATCCTTATAGCGCCTTTTAATTAGTATCTCGAGAATGGCTTATCTTACATAAAAGTTTTTCATATCTTTTTTATATGAAATTGAATTATCTTGCTCTTTTGTTTAGAATATTTTTTTTTTGGAATTATACTTTCAAAGTTAAAGAGTCGAAAACAAAAATTAAGGCTTTTTTTGCAACTTTTGCAAAACTTTGAGTTCTGGTAGAGGGCTAAAAAAAGTGAAATTTATTTTTTTATTATTTTTTACGGTTAGTTTACGTAATTATGCAACTTTTTAACGCTATTCGAAAATGAAAATCGAAAAAAAAATTGTACGCTCCACCCTAGTACACATGTATCGAGAATAACTTTTAATAATTAAATGAAACGTAAATCAGTTATTCGAAATCATTCCTCAACAAAGTGTGAAATTCTTCATTTATACTTAGTCGCATTCCAAAATTCGTAGCATAATTTAAAATGATTTGTCTTTGTGCAAAAAAAGTCGAGCGAAATGACACAAAAATCGAATGTAACGATTGCTAAAAACTTTTCCATGCGAAGTGTGTGAATGTGCTGATCCCTGATCTCGAGTACATGAAAAAAAAAACTGCAAAATCTGGAGGTCACAACATCGCGAAGAAACTCTTTCTGTACCGAAAATAGCCCTCTCCCGGTTTCTCATAAGAGTCAAATGGACAATCAAAAAGAAAAAGCAAAAGTAATAAATGAAAACATAACAATTGAAATGGTATTTAATGAAATCAAATAACTACAAAAAGTTAACCAAGAATGCTTATCGAAAATCACCGCGTTACAAAATGAAAACATAGAACTTAGAACAACAGTGACTGTATTGCAAAATCGAATTAATGTTTTGGAGCAATCAAAACTTAACAACTCGATAGAAATTTTTAACGTGCCAAATGTTGTTAATTAGTCAAGTGCACTGCAAGCAGCGGTCACTATTGTTCGTGATGGTGTCGGCTACGAGCTTGACGAGCGAGATATTGACTCCCTCCATGTAAAAAAAATAAACACAAAGAGAGATGCTGCTACTCCCATTACTGTTTTGTCTCTTAACCTAACTCGTCTCGTAACAAAGGAGAATATCATGAAACTGAAGGGAAACAAAAACTAACAACGAAGCTGCTAGGCGATAATCATGATGGTTCGCAGATCTACATCAACGGAAGCTTAACTTCCACCGTGAGAGCATTATTTAATGCAGCAAAACAAATTCAAATGGAAAAATATATATGGATAAGGAACAGCATAATATTTTTGCGAAAAAAGGAAGGTGACACTGCTTTTAAAGTGAGGTGCTTTGAAGATCTCAATAAATTATAATAACATTTAAATTAAAATGACATAAAATAACTCAACTATCACAAAAAATTATGCTGCTCTACCCATATCTACACTACTCATTCATCAAAATACACGTAGTATGAGAACAAATTTTAATTTATTTCTAGCTCATTTAAACGCTTATAATTTAAATGCTGTGTTTATTGTACTCACTGAGATTTGGTTGTATGATTATGAACTATGCAACTATAATATTCCCGGTTATGAACCCTATCCCAATTGCAATAATTCATATAGCGCAGGTGGTGTCGTAGTATACATTAAAAAAGAATACGAAAGCGATTGTACAGTGGTAAAACTTAGTCTGATGAGCGCTGATATTTTAAAAATTGGCTGTCGCATTTGTAACGAAAATTTTACTATTTTATGTATATACCGTCTGCATGAAAATAACTTAAGCAAAAAGGTTTTCATAAACCAATTAAGTGACTTACTTAAAGACATAAAGACACGAAATTTATTGGTTGTAGGAGATATAAACATAGATATATTGCAAAATAATAATGACTCGGACAATTATCTTGTTTTAATGTCATCATTTGGCTTAAAATGTCTTATTATGGAACCCACACGAATCATGGAAAAACACAAACATGCATTGATCACATTTTTGTAAGATTGGACTCGCAATCAGCACATAAATTATCATGTGAAGTACTTGACTATAAAATTACTGATCATTGCATGACCAATCTAAATATAGAAACCGTTCTATCAAGTAATGTCAAAAAATATATTCCTTTTAAGGAAAACTAAAAAATGATTTTAACAAACTAGTGGAGTGCTTAATGTTTGAATTCTGGGAGTCTGCTTTCGAGGAAAGTAATGCGTCAGTAGCTTACGATTTATTTTTTAAACTCATATTGCAAATTGCACCAATACTGAAAAACAAGATAATTCACGTCTGAAACGTCTTAGGCCATGGATTAATAAAGGGTTGCTTACAAAATTAAACAAAAAAAACGCATTGAGAAAGAAATGCAATCGCCATCCTGGTAACTAAAATTTGAAGAAATATTATCTTAAATTAAGTGAACAGGGAAAAATCCAAGTGGAATTAAGTCGGGATAAATATTACGCAAATAAACTTCAAAGATGTGAAGGTAATGTGAAAAATGAATGGAGAGTGGCCAATAATAATCCTTAATAATGAAAATAAAACAGACAAAATTCTTTTAAAATTAATGTTGATGATATAGAAATATCAGACCCAGTACATATTGCCAATCTTTTCAATACGTTTTTTGCTACTGTCGCAACAGAATCGAAACCAGATCCCCCTCAAAACAATTGCAATTGTAACATGTATGCAGATTTAGTCGAAGACGCTAATCAAGATAACAGTTTTGTTTTTCAACCTTTCACACCAATTGAAATTCACAAATGTATAATGTCTCTTAATAACAAAAATTCTTGTGCGTCCGATGGTATAACCAACTGTTTGCTAAAACGTATTTCTTTATTTATTGTTGATATATTAAGTCACTTGTTCAACTTAAGTGTTAGATGTGGTTCTTTCCCTTCGTCTTTAAAATGTTCTGATTCATTCATTCTTGTCATTCCTCTGTTTAAAAAGGGAAATCGAAGTTCAATTACCCATTATAGGCCCATCTCTATACTCCTAACGTTTTGTAAATTGTTTGAAAAACTGATAAAAACACGTATAGTATCTTTTCTAAATAAAAACAAGTTTTTTAGAAACGAACAATTCGGGTTTCGCGAAGGTAGATCTACTGAAGATGCTATTCTCAAGTTGTGTAGTGAAATTTATGAGAGCTTTAACAGTAATAATTCCAGTTTAGTACTCTTCATAGATATGACTAAAGCATTTGATATGGTCAATCACAGTATACTTTTGGATAAACTGTATAAGGCTGCATTAAGAGGTATGATTCATAAGTGGTTTTCATTGTACCTATTAGAGAGGACTCAACGAGTAAAACATGAAGGAATCTTCAGCAGCCAATTAAAAATCACAATTGGTGTACCGCAAGGTTCAGTTTTGGGACCAATCCTATTTTTAATATATGTTAATTCAAAGTTTTACCAAAACTTCAGTAGCCGTATTACGGCTTTTGCTGACGATATGGCATTGACATATAGTAATAAAAGTCAAACTTCATATGGATCTAAATATTCTTCAACAGTGGTTTGCGAAACATGAGCTGCTTATTAGCAATAAAACAAAACTTATGATATGCAACTTAAGGGGTCCTTGCCCAATTGATTGTGATGCTATCTTCCACTCTAGCTCTTGCACGAAATTGTCTTTATCTCTTCATATGTGTGACAACAACAACTTCCACAAATATTCAGTGTGCAGTTCAAATTGTTTTAAAATAGAAGGTGTTAGGAGTTATAAGTATCTTGGTGTCTTAATAGATACCAACTTGTCTTCAAAAGCACACGTGCAAGAATGAAACAAAAAAAAATATGTCACTCTGTCACTTGCAAAATGTATCTCTTAAGAGCTCATTGTTCAAAAAAATTCTATTAATCTTCTATTACGGCCTTGTTCATTCTAAGCTGCAATACGGTATTGCTAGTTGGGGTGGAACTTATAATAACACCATTGATATTGCCCAAAAACACGTTATTAGAATAATTTGTAAAGAAAATCGACTAGCCAGGAGTTGGCCACTGTTTGTTAGCCTGCGTATACTTCCGGTAAAACATCTTTACGTATTTAAGGTTCTTAAAGTTGTTATAAGTATCAGTCCATATAATAACGTAAAGTGGCAACTCTAATGCTTTTATACATTGTCATTATTATATACCACATGTATGTACCTTATTTCTTATTCTTTCTTTACTCACTCAAATATATGAAGTCAAACTAAGCGGACGTTTTTTCTTACATGGGTTATGGGCCCAGATTAAGTGCGGATTTGATTTTTTTTTTAGTATTTTTTGATTTTGTCGTTGGTAAAAAATAAATTAAAAGGAAAATGAGGGCGATTGCTCAAATAGAAAAGTTGTCCGCGGAGAATTACGCCACGTGGGTAATACAGATGAAAAGTTTGTTAATAACGTTGGATTTATGGAATCCTATTATAATAAAGTGCCCTACTGAAACTGCGGAGAAGACCAGGTGGGAAACTGTCGATCAAAAAGCACTTGCGACTGTAATATTGTGTGTAAAGCCATCGGAACTCATACATGTGAAAAAGAGCAAAACTGCCAAAGACGCATGGAATGCCCTGCGAGAAGTTCATCTCGGTGATCGCCCTGCACGTAAAGTCGCGCTATTTAAAAAGCTGGTTCGGTTTCGCCTGCAGCCTGGAGAACAATTTGCGATAGAAGTAAACGAATTTTGCAAAACCGTCGATGATCTGAAGGAAATAAAGGTAGAAATTCCGGATGACCTCATTAGCATTTTTTTCTTGTGTAGTTTGCCCGAGGAAATGGATAGCTTTGTGGTAGCAATGGAAAGCCGAGATAATTTGCCAAATCTGGAGCAGCTGAAGGTTAGGGTTATCGAAGAGATGCAGCGGCATGGGGAGAAGCATGTGGCTAATTGCGAAAATGTATTTGCGGCAAAATCGTCTCATTGGAAAAGGGGGGCGGAGAAAAAAAATGTGTTTGGTGAACGAGAAGTAAAAGGTCGAAATTTGAAAGGGTTAGAAAATGTTAGCGTACGGGACATGCGTAAGTTTAAATGTTACAGTTGTGGAAAAGCGGGTCACATTCGCTCACAATGTAGATACCGTAGCAATAATGAGTCGTCTCTTTCAGTTCTTGCAGTCATACAGTCGCCTGTGAAAGAAAAAGCGCGCAATTACAATACATGGATTTTAGACAGCGGTGCGTCATGTCACATGTGCAGTTCCAAAAAACTGTTTTCATCACTACACTCATATGAAAAAAATGTTATGTTGGCGTCGGGTGATTATGTTACAGCAAAAGGGATTGGAAATGTCAAGGCGGAAACCGGAAAAAACGATAGTTTGCTGTTAAAAGATGTATTGTACGTACCGAAATTAAATGCTAATTTTCTGTCGGTGAGTAAGATCATAAGCCATGGGAATATTGTAGAATTTAGTGACAAAAAGGCATTCGTGAAAAAGGGAACTGGTGAAATTTTGTTTGTTTGCGAATTAGTCAATGGAATTTATCAAAAAACTTTTTTGGAATGTACACAAGAAAATGTTAATTCTGTGGTCGGATTAAAAAGTTCGTGTTCTGATCTACACTTGTGGCATAAAAGATTTGGACATTTAAACTTTAAAGATTTATTGCTGCTGTCGAAACGTGATATGGTACGCGGTTTGAAAGTGAATCCTACATCAAATATTTCATGTACCACCTGTGCAATTTGCAAAATAAGTGCAAAACCTTTCCCGGTATTTCCCCAAGTCAATTCTTCGGAAGTACTTCAATTGGTGCACACCGATATTTGCGGTCCTATGCAGATCTCGTCGCAAGGTGGGTCCCGATATTTTATAACATTCATAGATGACTATTCGCGATATATTCACGTTCAGTTTCTTAAAAATAAATCAGAAGCATTTTCTGCGTTTAAAAACTTTTTATTCAAAGCCGAAAAGCAAACAGGTTATAAGCTTAAATGTCTTCGAAGCGATAATGGTAGGGAGTATCTTAGTTCCGAGTTCAAAAATTTCTTATCCCGAAATGGTATCGTTCATCAAACCACCGTAAGCTACACTCCCCAGCAGAATGGCATTGCAGAGAGAGCCAATCGTACGCTGGTGGAAATGGCACGTTGTCTGCTGGAGTCATCGAAGCTTACACAAAGTTTATGGTCCGAGGCAATCAACACAGCTACCTACATAAGAAATCGTTCACCAACCAAGGTTTTAGATAAGATGACACCTTACGAGCGGTGGAAGGGTAAAAAGCCGTCTGTGTTGCATTTTAGGACGTTCGGTTGTGAGGCAGTAGCACTCGAGAAAGGACGACACCAGTCCAAGTTTCTACCGAAGGGGAGGTAGCTTACGTTTGTAGGTTATGCTGATTCGACAAAAGGATATAGGTTGTACAACAGGAAAACTAGATCAGTAGTGATAGCCAGGGACGTACACTTTTTTGAGGACATTTTTTCTGTGGAAGGATTCGAATCAAATAAACTGGATCCTAATGACAAATTTTTTCTATATGTTGAAGATATGGAGGCGAATGCCGTTGATAAAGATGCAGTAGAGGATGCACCTGAAATTGAAGACGGTCAGGAAGGGAATTTGGAAGAAAAAGATCCTACTTCAAATTTCCCTGGCGAAGATGTGGAACGGAGGCAAGTTAGAACATTGAGGAGCGGAAAAAAGTGTTTTAACTCCCTATTAACAGAAACTCTTTTTAAAGTAGTAGCGAACCCGGTTACAGTCACAGACGCACTAAAATCTGTAAATGGAGAACAATGGAGAAATGCCATGGCTAACGAATATAAAGCGTTAATGAAAGGAGGAACTTGGGAGTTAGTTGATTGCACTCCTGGAAAAAACATTATTGGTTCGAAATGGGTATTTTCTACAAAATCAAACCCAGATGGATCTATAAGTAAGTACAAAGCCAGGTTAGTTGCGCAGGGATTTCTTCAAAAGGAAGGAGAAGATTATTTTGAAACTTATGCACCTGTGGCAAGGCATGCAACTATTCGTTTGATTCTAGCGATAGCCGCTCAATATTCACTACTTGTTAATCATATTGATATTGTTGCAGCGTACTTGAATGGAGAGCTAGAAGAAGAAGTTTTTATGCGGCAACCGGAATCATTTGTGGACGGAAGTTATCCTAATAAAGTACGTAAACTTAAAAAATCGTTACACGGACTTAAACAATCTGGTAAAAATTGGAACACCAAAATAAATTCGGTTTTGACCAGTATGGGATTTAAAAGATGCAAAGCCGACAGTTGCGTTTATGTCAGGATGGGAGAAAATGAAGTCAACATCATGGCGTTATACGTAGATGACATTATACTGGCATGCACGTTGGAGACATCAATGAAAGAGATCATCGCAAAGTTAACGGAACAAATCGAGGCGGATGATAGAGGACCTATAAAGTGCTACTTAGGAATGGAAATTGATCGAAAAGGACTACGAGGGGAGATAACTGTTCATCAAGCCAGTTACGTCACCCAACTGCTGCAACGTTGGAACATGCAGGAATGCAAAGGAGCATCTACACCACTTCCCTGTGGAACAACTCTCCATAAATGCGAAAAAAGGGACTGTTCAGGCGTCAATGTGAAAGAGTATCAGGCTTTAATCGGAGGACTTTCCTATCTAGCCATAATATCAAGGCCAGATATAGCTCACACGGTATCAAAGTTGGCACAATTTCACAGCCATCCACACCAAGAACATTTTACGGCAGCAAAGCACGTTCTTCGTTATTTGAAAACTTATCCGAAGGGTATGTTGACTTATAAATCACTTAATTCAAATCTTGTTTGCTTCACAGATGCCGATTGGGGGTCAAATGTGGTGGATCGGAAATCCTATAGTGGATTGGTTTTATTTTTTTCAAGTGCTCCGATTGCATGGGAATCGAAAAAACAGTCAATGGTTTCACTCAGTTCCATGGAAGCTGAATATATAGCCCTGTGTCAAGGGGCTAAAGAAGTCGTTTTTCATCGAAATTTACTAAGTGAAATGGGCTTTGTGGATATTACCAAAGGAGCTACGGAAATCTATTGCGATAATCAAGCAGCCATTTTCGCTGTAAAAAATCCATCAACGAAATGTCGAAGCAAACACATAGACATAAAATACCATTATATCAGAGATGTAGTCTTAAGAAATGAAGTTGATATAAAGTTTGTACCAACGACAGATAATAAATCTGATATTCTAACAAAAAGCTTAAGTTTTAGAAAACATAAAGATTGCTGCGAATTGCTAAATATTCGTTTTGCCTAAATTTTTAATTTACATATAAACATATCATTTTGTCATAACTTATAATAATTTACAATACATATTTTGAAAGTTTTTGATTGTTATTTTGATAACGCATTTGGGTTGAGGAAGGGTTTATAAGTATCAGTCCATATAATAACGTAAAGTGGCAACTCTAATGCTTTTATACATTGTCATTATTATATACCACATGTATGTACCTTATTTCTTATTCTTTCTTTACTCACTCAAATATATGAAGTCAAACTAAGCGGACGTTTTTTCTTACAGTTGTTTTTCAAGCGAAGTGGCTACAGCGCTAATTTAAGAAGCTCAAATACATACAGATTAAGAATAAATGATATGGCAATCGTGAACATTCCACTTTCTAGTAAAACTTGTTGTTTGAGATCGTATACTGCGGCAGCACCAAGGCTTTTTAATAAGTTACCAATCGAAATTAGATTAACTGCAGAATCCAATTTATTTTTTAGCGAAGTTAAAAATTTTCTTTTTAGTATGGATAGTTCTGCAATTAAAACATTTATATATACAGCTATCTAAATTGTTAACCAAGTAGTATATCTGAAATGTTTGTAAAGCAATATTTCTTTTTTTTTTTGTTACTACCATTTACTCTATGTTAAGAAAATGCATTGTTTTCATCTATTTATTTTATTCTTGATCTTACCCCACATAACAAAGCAAATTACATATTGAATTAAATTGAAGAATCATTCGTCTCTAGTCACTCTTGTGCTACAGAATGATTACTATATTCTATCTCTTGAATGTTAGTAAAATTAATTTATTCTACTGAAAATGTATTATTCACTTATCGTATTGAATTACATTCAAAAAACATTAAATTGAATGTTACAACTAGCATCTTAAGAAAATGAATATTTAATAAAAAAAAAAAAAAATCTACCTGATAGGTGCTTAACAGGTAATAAAACAACACATTTTTTGCAGTAAATTAATTTTGGTTTTATTATGATTATAAGAATAGTTTTTAATAATGTGTACTACCTCTTGATCGCTATATCACTTCAAGAAGCCTGCTATGACGAGATTTATACAGTTGTTCCAAGTAATCTAGTGACATTTCGGACCAGACCTGTTTTATGGCTTCAATTATTTCTTCCGGGTTGGAGTATTACTTTCCTCCTTCGTAGACCTTTTTTGAAAGCCACCTCCACACGATTTCCATGATGTTCAGGTCCGGTGAATATGGAGGCCGTGCCGTAGGTCTACATTTTGACTGTGAATCCAAGTTTTTCTTGCGGTATGTTTCGGTATGTATGTAATGGCCTGTTGGAAAATCCATAGTTGTCCACCAAACAATTCGGAAAAATGAGGGAAAGCTCTTTCCATTTAAGGTTTGCAGTTCCGTAAAAGCTTACTGCTACCATTACTCCTCCTCCCTTTCTGAGTTTTCTATCCAAGGTTATAAGAAATAATTATTATATCCATCAGTTCCAACCAAATCAAACTTTATTTTATCTGAAAAGACAACGGTATGCCACTCTTATGTGACTTATTGCAAAATCTAGTCGCTGACCTTTGCGTGCTGCGTTCAATGGTGGTTTTCCATTTAACTTGTTTGTGCCTAATATAGTTGGGCTGCTTTATCACGTGATAAACAGTTGATCTACTAGCTTCAACTCCAGTTTATGTCTTGCGGTTATTTAGGGAAAGTCTTGAATTTGAAGCAGCTCTCAGTGTTGCCCGTCGATCCTGGCATGTTGCTGCTCTGATTATTAGTCCTTTCCTGTTTTTTTCCATAGTTCTTAGGGTCCTTAAGATAGCTGTGAACAACAGTTGGTCCTCTTCCAATCTTACCGTAATTACAAAAAACCAAAGCGAATCGTGCTTGTTTCTTTTTGCCGTTATTAATGTGCGTACGAGTTTATTCATGTTTTTCGGAAGAAACATCTACAAAATCAATTGGGAAATAGTGCACCCATAAATTTCGGTAGACATTACAAAGGGTTTTAAAATGCTCGAACAAGCTTGAATCACAATAATTGAAAGCATTGCAAAAAATAAGAGGAAGCAGGTGGTCAAAAAACTTAAGAAAAGTACAAAAGAAAGAATCTGAATACAGCACCTAGGAGGTGCCATCACATCCATGATGAGTCGGATCAACCCTAGGAATTCGACGAAAACATTAGTACAGATGAAACGTTGTAATGTGCAGTTTAGAAGCAGCTCTTCCGAATTATTCCAAACTTGTACCGGATTTCGGCAAGGAGATGCACTATCATGTGACTTCTTCAATCTTGTTCTGGAGCAAATAGTGCGAAAGGCAGGTGTTAACACGGAAGGCACTATCTTCAATATATCCGTCTAGCTACCGGGGTATGCGAACGATATCGACATCAGCGGCCGTTCCAAGCACGCCGTGTTAGAGGCTTTCACGGCGATTGAAGAACAGGCAAATTTGGTTGGTCTTGAAGTAAACGAGGACAAGGCAAAGTACATGCTATAAACAAACAAACAAACATCAGTCCACCGCCTATGACAAAATGTCACTGTTGATAACAATAACTTCGATGTAGTTAAGGAGTTCATCTACCTAGGAGTAAACATAAACTCCACGAATGACACCTTACTCGAGGTCCAGCGGATAATCACCTTAGAAAACCGCTGCTACTTCAAAATGGGTTCAAAACTCCTCACCCGAAGGACAAAATGCATGCTCTATCGATCCTTAGTCCCACCAGTCCTGCTTTATGGTGCCAAGTGCTGGACGATAAATAGAAAAGGGGAGCTAATATTGAGTTATTTTGAAAGAAAAATACTCCGTCAGATATTTGGTCCTGTGTGCGAGGAGGGCGAACGGAGGAGAAGATACAACCGGGAACTCTGTGAGCTGTATAAAGATGTGGATTTATTTTTGTTGCTTTTTGTCTCCAGTTGCGTTTTAATTTAGTAAAATCTAAATAAAAGAGAGGTTTAATATTTTTCTTTTTTATTCTTTAATTTTTAAAATTTTTTCAAATTTTATTACAGCTCTTTTATTTAGACTTTACTAAATGTGGATTTAGTCCAAAAAGCTAAATAACGTTGACTACATTGGCTCGGCCACATTGAGCGAATGGAAAATAATCCTCCAGCCAAGACAATCTTCGACTCCCAGCCCCCTGGTTCGAGAAGGCAAAGAAGACCGAACCTCCGTTTTAAAGACCAAGCCATCGCGGATGCCAGAGCGCTTGGTCTGGAGAACTGGAACAAGCATGCCGTTAAGTAAGTAGATGAATGGATGCCATTTCCGGTAGCACGACTCTTATACAGCTTTCCAATTTTGTTATTTTGCTTAAATGAAATAATCATAATTTTCTGTTAAATATTTTTTTGCATTTTCCTAACGATATTCTAAACAAGGGTTATAGATTGTGTTCAAGTTTGACGTATCATTTTAAATTGGCCGCCCCTTTTTTACAGCTATTAGATTACACCGAAGTTTTTTCAGGTATGAAGTAAATGCATTTGAGTTAGCTAAATTGGATTGGTACACTATTGAGCAAAGTGTTTTTATTATTAAAACTTATTTTAAATTTGGTGAAAGGTTTGCAGAAGTTGAAAGAAAATTTCGTTCAAAATACGGTAGAGAAAATGCTCCGTCAAACCGTGCTATTAAACTTATCGTTCATAAATTTGGATAAACTGGTTAAGATCAAGATCAGAGAAGTAAAGCCTATCATAGTAGTGGTCGTTCGAGTGGAAATATTGCAGCTGTTAGCAGAAGTCGTCAATTCGTCGTCGATCACAGCAATTAAACCGCAAACCAAGAACTTTGTTTAACATTTTGCACAAAGATCTGCATGTTAAGGCATACAAAATACAGGTAACACAAGAATTAAAGCCAACTGACCACGCATTGCGTATGCAATTCGTTAATTGGGCCATAGAGAAGCAACAACAAAATGACAATTTCTTCAAGAAAATTATCTTCACCGATTAGGCTCATTTTGAAATTGGCGGTTATGACAATAAACAAAACTGGAGCTCGATATCAAGCCATGATTAAAAACTTTTTGTGGAGGCAATTGGAAGATATTAATGTGCGGAATATGTGGTTTCAACAGGATGGTGCAACATGCCAAACAGGAGCGAACTCAATCGATCTTTTGAAAGAGAAATTTAACAATTGAATAACTTCCCGAAGAACAGGGTGAAATTTAAGCCGATAATCCTCAAATTGTTCAACACCTCAAAGACAACATCATCGAGTAAATATCACTTATTGAACCATCATTATGCGAAAAAGTGATTCAAATGTACATTAATGTACAGTTTTCACACAATTTATGCTTTTCATTCAAAATTTAAAATGATACCTCCAATTTGAACACCCTTTATATTCGAATTTATACGATAAACAAAAACAGATATTCTATCGACAGCTACTGTCGATAATAGATGCGTTTATTTTGGGAAATGTATTTACAGGAGTGCTTGAATTTACACGTTAAGCAACAACAACATTGTATTGCCAGCAATACTTGGGATAGCTGTCAACTGAATTTTAGTTTGCTATTGGATGCCTTACTTGCTTAAAAGATATAAACATTTTATTAATCCAATACTATATGACATTGAACTGATTTGAAATAACTAAGTTAAGTAAGAGGAACTGATTACATTTTATTTAAGGCCTGTTCCTATGTTTAGAGTAAATTAAGTGTTGTGAAAAAATTACTGAAAAGTAAGTAGATGCAAGTGAACCTTAAGTTCGTTCAGGTGATCTAATTTTTTTGTATACCCTATTCTAGGGGTATATTAATTTTGACGCATAGTTTGTAACATACCTTAATATTGCCCGTAGACCCCTAAAAGTTACTATATTTATGATCAGCATCGATAGTAATGTCGATCTAGCCATGTCCGTCCGTCCGTCCGTCCGTCCGTCGGCAAAAATTAGGCCTTTAAACTGGACCTAGAGAGCTGAAATTTTAACCATATACTCTCTAGGGTCCCGAAATAATCAAGTTTACGAATTTTTGAAATCCGCCCACAGACACGCCCACAAACTCAAAAAAACAAAATTTTGGAAAAAATCGAATTTTGAGCTAGGAAGCTGAAATTTTTTATATATGATCTATGACTCCTAAAACTGCTCGGGATATAAAATTTTCAAAATCCGCCCACTGCCACGCCCACAAAAAAATAAAACAATTTTATTGAAAAACCAAAATTTGAGCTAGGGAGCTGAAATTTTTAATATATACTCTCTAGGGGCCCTTTAAGCTCATAAATAAATATTTTCAAAATCCGCCCACTGACACGCCCACAAATAAATAAAACAATTTTTTTGAAAATCCAAAGTTTGAGCTAGGGAGCTGAAATTTATAATATATACTCTATAGGGGCCCTTTAAGCTCATGTATAAATATTTTCAAAATCCGCCCACTGACACGCCCACAAATAAATAAAACAATTTTTTTGAAAATCCAAAGTTTGAGCTAGGGAGCTGAAATTTATAATATATACTCTCTAGGGGCCCTTTATGCTCATGTGTTAATTTTTTTTTAAATCCGCCTACTGACACGCCCACAATTAAATAAAACAATTTTATTGAAACACCCAAGTTTGAGCTAAGGAGCGTTTTTTTTTTTGATAAAATCCTTTAAATGTTATATAACAAAATATGTAGAGCGTTCTTAACAATTTAACCATACTTAGACTTTTGTCACGCCCACTTATGAGGGATAGGAATAAGAATAGGGTATCCAACAGTTCGCCCAAGCGGACTGTAGCCCGTCCCTATGTTTTTTTTATAATTTGCTTACGCTAAAGGGATTTTTTTCTGTTGTTACAGTACCCTTATAATCCTAAGAACACAGTGTAAGCTACTTGGTATTAGAAAGAAGAGAGAGATAGGAAAGTACTGTTTGGGTGCAGTTGTAGGGTTTTTCTCCACGGGTGGTGATCTAATGCGCTTCTTTACAGTAATAGCTGGAGTGCAGGTACCTACATAACTTTAATGTAATTTTTGTTTGATGAAAATGTAACTACTAATGAATATATTATAAATTCTTCTGAACGTATCAACACGTTTTAATAGAAAGAGAGAAAAGTGAAAGAAATGCTTGTTTCAAGCTACACTAATGTACACTTTATTAACGTTTGCAGTTTTTTGTTAGCTTTGTCTTCCCATTTTAAATTGTTCGCGCCACACCACTACAACCTATCATTGCGTAGTGCGAAAAAGTTTCTAAAACATACAGTAGGTGTGTTTCTTTGAGAAATGTTTCCCCAGCAGTGCTCGAATTTGCACGTTAAACAACAACAACATTGTATAGCCAACACCACTGGGGATAACATCCACAGCAGCGGCTGCGGTGGATACATGCTGCAAATATAATGCTTCCGAAACTTCGTATCTAAACATTTTTCATCATTCACAATCTGTTCAATGTTTTTTTTGACAGCTTATGTCAGCATAACGTTTTAAAAGTTGAATTTTATTTTTACTTTTAAATAAGGAAACATATATATTAACAGTTGAGTTTTTACAATACGTGATTTTTTATGGCAAAAAGTACGGAGCCCAATGCGAACTATTTTACGGTTCTAAGAATTTAAGTGCAAATTTGACTTTTCTGACATTTGTCAGAGAGTTTATTAAGAAATTTATATTGAAAATCCTTAAATTCAAAAATATTAATTTTAGTCAGTTGAAAGTGATGCCAAACAAATTCTATACTATACATGTTCTGAACCTCATAGGTTCATAGGTTCTTAAAAACAATCCGTAAGAACTGAACTACTCAAGTCATAGGGCAGGATAAAGCAGTACATACCTAAGGAAAACAAAAATATTTAGGTGAAATTGTGTTCTTAAGTTCTTTTTCACCCTAATACTTGGTTTGCTTTTTATCTTATTAATAAGTTTTTAATTTTTTTTTTTTTTGGTTTTAATAAAATATTTACGTACTTTTTTATCTGTGTCAGTACTATTTATTCCATCACTGGTGCAGTATGGTTGACATATTAGTGACAGCATTTGAAAACAAAAACGCTGCTGCCTATGTTGCTGGGGATCGATCTTTTGGGCAACCACGGATACATTTCCCAAAGAAACGCACCTAATGTTACATATAGGCAACATCGGGCATGAAAGGGTTAATGTCATGCAACTTTTATTTAAAAATGTTCGCATTCGAGATAAATCATTTCAACAAATATTTAAATCAAAGTGATTTTCTTTGATTACAACAATGTGCTTAATCCTATGCGTGATAGTTCCAAGTTTTGGAAATGTTTCTTTTTCTCACAACCAAAAAATATAAAAGTACTGGTTTCGCGGTATCTTGTGGATGGGAAAAGCCAGTATGTGTATGTTTTATGCAAAACAGCAAATATATCCGCGATAAAAATCTGTCAGTGACTTATGACTTCTATCTGGGTCAGTTATCTGCAAATGTCAAATAAATTTGTATGCCATTTCAGAACACCCTCGCATTTATTTACTCTATCGGTACCCATGGGTAACGAAATGTGACAAAAAAAAGAAGAAAATAAACAGAAGACAAAACGCAAAACAAGAGAATGATAATGCACATTTTGGCATACTTTCTCGTAATTTGCATTACATTGGGGTATATTCGCACATAAAAATTCCATTTATATATAGGCAAACACAATAAAGGGTTATAGCATTGACTCCAATATTGAACACCGATGTCATACCATATTATATTGTAAACAAGGAGCGAATAGATACCTAGTCCTTACAATGACCCAAACTATTAATTGAATCGACATATTATGAAGTTCGCGTTGGCTTCTCATAACGTCAATAAAAATATCAGTTCGGTTTATACAAATAAAAATTAGCTGGTGTTGGTTTTTAACTAACCTCAATGTATCAGGCTCATAAGTAAAAAAAAAGTTTAAGCATTAACGGCCTAAAACCGAGATTCTCCACCCATTTGCTTGTGCCAAGTGGAAGGAGCCTAAACTTTACAGCCGAATCCGAACGATCAATTTGAAAAGCTTCTCATAACAATTGATACTCTTGGATGTTTGTCAGATGTTCGCTAGAGGTGGGGCTATGGAAAAAAACTTTTAGATGATACTTGGACCCGGTGGGATTTCAAACTGGACCTTTAGATTAGTAGTTTAACACACTAACCTCTACGCCACTGCGCCCTTAATAAGACTCATAGGTCCGCTTTCCAGAAAACCAAAGCTGGACAAATATTTTTTAAGTTTCTTCAATGAAAAGAAATGTGGCATACAAGATCAGCTACAATAAATAGAACTATGAAACTTTTCAAAATAGTTTTGGCTTCAGCGAGCCAATTGTTATTCTTAATCTAATGAATAGATAATATGGTATAATAAAAATATGTAATTGTACTATGCTATTTTAGTTTTCAGCTGCAACAATGATGCTTATTAGATGTTTCACCCGTAGTCATGCCGGAAATACTAATTCCTGACTCCTGAATCAAGTTTGTGAAGATTCTACGAGGCTATTTTTTTTTGTTGTCCATAATTTGGCATTCATCTCGTGGCGTTGTAATTTTGTTTATCCAGATCTTCCGGCTCTCATAGGCGTAAGGACGATATTTTCATTAATTTTGTTCTTTACTTTTTGTACCGATGACTTCGCCGCTCCTGCAATTGCTGTTATCTTCCTCTGAAAATGCTCAGTGTTTAATAACAGTCTATATTTCTGAAATTTTGGGTGGTTTAAGGACTTTTCGTCTACCCATTGCTTAAACAGTCTCTTTACCAAAATGGCTCGATAAAATAATGCAAACACACATTAAATCCAAAACACAATTATTAACCCTAGAATGGTAAACATCGCCTGTGAGGCAAACAATTTTTTTTATTTTGCGATATTTCCCAATCGGTTGCTCGTATCAAAGCATGCGCTCGTGCGAACTCTGTTGAGTGTTGTACGTGCTTGTATGCAAACGTGCTTTGTTTTTCTCAATTGCATTACCGATATATACACACATGTGTCGCCTGTGAGGCGAGGTTTACCAATAGAGGTATTTTTTTTTAACAAATTTGTATGTGCAATTCGCGCAAAATTGGAAAATGTGACGTAAAAATGTACGTGGAAAATCCACAAAATTAATTTTGTTCTGCACAAGTTTTTGAAGCTATACGCCTTATATAATTTTCAAAATATGTTAATTAGATTTAAGGGCTGTACGAAGCAGACTTTTTTTTTATTTCGAACTGATTTTTATTAATTTTTTTAATTTTTTTGTAAAACATCTCTTCATACCATAGATTAAAATATGTGATCTCCAAATATTACTGTAATATTTTTAAGATATTTAATAACGAATTGTTTTTTGTCAATTCTTGTAACCAAATATGTAATAAATACGTTTTTCTTTCTGTTTTAATATCTTTTTGTTTTTTTAACGGTGAAATGTGCGTTTTTTATAAAAGTCGCCTCACAGGCGAGGTTTACCAATAAAGAGTTAAAACATAGGGACGGGCTACAGTCCGCTTGGGCGAACTGTTGGATACCCTATTCTTATTCCTATCCCTATCCATAAGTGGGCGTGACAAAAGTCTAAGTATGGTTGAATTGTTAAGAACGCTCTACATATTTTGTTATATAACATTTAAAGGATTTTATCAAAAAAAAAACGCTCCCTAGCTCAAACTTGGGTGTTTCAATAAAATTGTTTTATTTAATTGTGGGCGTGCCAGTAGGCGGATTTAAAAAAAATTAACACATGAGAATAAAGGGCTACTAGAGAGTATATATTATAAATTTCAGCTCCCTAGCTCAAACTTTGGATTTTCAAAAATTAATATACCCTTAGAATAGGGTAAAAAAAAATTATTTTATTTATTTGTGGGCGTGTCAGTGGGCGGATTTTGAAAATTTTTTTATCCCGAGCAGTTTTAGGAGTCATAGATCATATATAAAAAATTTCAGCTTTCTAACTCAAAATTCGATTTTTTCCAAAATTTGTTTTTTTTGAGTTTGTGGGCGTGTCTGTGGGCGGATTTCAAAAATTCGTAAACTTGATTATTTCGGGACCCTAGAGAGTATATGGTTAAAATTTCAGCTCTCTAGGTCCAGTTTAAAGGCCTAATTTTTGGCTACAGACGGACGGACGGACGGACGGACATGGCAAGATCGACATTACTATCGATGCTGATCTTAAATATAGTAACTTTTAGGGGTCTACGGGCAATATTAAGGTATGTTACAAACTATGCGTCAAAATTAATATACCCTTAGAATAGGGTATAAAAATATGTTTACCATTCTAGGGTTAAAGAAGTAATTCACAGAACACGTTCGTATCGTAAATATATAGGGGTGGCGACGGTGTAGAGGTTAGTGTGTTGGCTTGTGACCCGTACGGTGCAGGTTCAGTCCCCATGGGGAACAACAACATACTCCACCCATTCACATGCCTCTAAACCAAAAGGAGGATTTCTGCCTGGTAGTACAATGGACCGTTACCGAGTCTGAGTGCTCTGGGATTTGGACTTAATTTTCATAAAAAAAAAAATAAAAACTTATCGTAAATATAGATTAAAAATTTCAAGCTTTGGAATTTCGCGAAATTAAAAGTCTCTAAGCGCAGTAAATAAAAGGGATTTCCAGATAATAAATTGAGGTCTATTTTATAAAAATGGCTAACACTAGAAAAGAAATCTCTTTATTGCTGCCACTTTTAATTTACTAAAGCTCATGAACCACAAAATTTGAAATAAAATAAATCCATTTTTAAGGGTACATATATGATGCTTTTAGCACCAAATCCTGAAAATATTTTTTTTAAGGTGGCCGTAATATTTTTACCACCCGATGTACATACTGTAACGTGCAGCTGCAAGTTTCTCGGGCGACATAAGAAATGCCTTACCACCCTAAACTTTAAAGTTTATGAACACACTTTCAATCATTCGTCAAATATTTCAAGTAATTACTTAGCCTAGACGGAGAGGGCGTTAATATTATCTTTCATCACACTCGCACACTATCTCTATATAATTCATTGCAGTTAACTTCCGCCTTTTTCTTGCTAAACTTCGGTCAAGTGTGGTTTGTCGATAAGCGAGGTAATTCTCAAAGTTTCTGTTTGTTTGAGAAAATTAATAATTAATATTTATAAAAGGCCCAACATACTCGTAGATCGCGGTTTAAAAGAATCGATCAATTGTCTTGATGAAGAGAAGCTCCTCAAGTGTAAATAGTTTATGAAACAGGTAAAAGAGGAAAATCATAACTGCTCTCTGAAAAACTATAACTAATCCACTATATCTCCTAGGTCACATGCAAATTTGCTAAGTGCAGTCATATTTCAGCGACACGGCTGGTGATCAGAAAAAAAAAGTTTCCGATCTCACAATCTGACCTCACATCTAAGCACTGGTGGTAAGCAATTGCTGCACATTTTTGCATTTACCCAGAAGCAGATACGCCCGCACAACCGAGAGGCTGCTCCAAAATTGTTGGTGGCATATTGGTGACGACAATTTGTACCAGCAATCATTGTCTACTACAGTCCCCCTGCCCATCGTGACAAAAAGATCACCTCGCAACGTGAAAGCACCCAGCCACCGATTCCTCATTGATTCCATAGGCGAAACCACCAACAAGGAAGAAACAAAATTTACCTTATTGTAAGTTCACCCACTGCTGTATACCCAGCAATTCTACCTACTCAGTGATCGGCCACAAGTATGTATTCATCAAAATAAATGACGTTTGTTATTACGTATATTAATATCCACTCAATGACGATCAGTCGAACTGGGAAGCTTTGAAAATCAAGTGTCAAATAAAACTATATAAAATAACTTATTTACCTAAATGAATTACTAAATTACTACTTATAACCTGATCTAATTTCTTTGAATAAATGAGGTATAACATTTTAGATGCATATAGATAAAATTAAAACCTTAAATATATTTTGTTTATGATCTAAATTGATCGAATATAAAAGTATCCAGTAAAAGCACAATTTAAAGTATAACATTGAGCTAGTATTTCCCTACATAATTATGAGAATAGTTTATTTGTGGATTGTAATCCAATGAGGCTGTGTGCACATAAGCGTCGAGGAAGTATAGAGTACGTGAATTGTGTTACTGTTTAAGCTACAAATGGATATGCAGGTTAAGCGAATGTTATAATATCAAATGCGTTCAATTTAAATTTTTGAGATATTTAAGAGTTTAATTCGTTCAAATTTACTTCAGTTTGTTGACAACATTATTATGTTTTAGGTAAAGAGATCGTAAAGGTAAGATCGGTATGATCTAAGAAAGAGCGAAGACGGAAAAGATAAAGGGATCATTGACAAATTTCTAATCGGGAAGTCAATGACATGGTGTGGCAATACGAAAGGTGTCACACGAGGAGGGTATCCCGAAATGATGGACGAAACATTTGAGCCATCGCGATGATAAAGGTGTAGCCGCTGGAACTAAGGTTGTTATAAATCTTTCGCTTAACAGTAAGAGCGATTCAATCTAGCGCGAGTCTAGTTCCGCGGCGATAGAGCATACAGTATACGCTATAGTAGATTTCTCGGTTTTCATTTTTCTTTTTTTATAATTAATTCTCTTGCATTTTCTCGATATGGCACGTTAACAAAGACTGTTTTGTGTGGGAAAGGTGTAGGCAGCAAGATCCCCGACCAGTACGGCGAGCTAAGCCCAGCGAATTCTGCTACCCAACCTCGAGGACGTACCAAGCCTATGCATACGCATAGTCCGTCCAGGCGCACATTACAGTACATACGGGCACAGTCCGTCAGTGGTTAATGGTAGCGACAATAGCCGTTTTTTTTTGCACGCGTATATAGGATTGGCACAAAAGAACGACCATCGCCGCTTAAGAATTCATCAGAAAAAAAAGATGCACCTATGACGTTTAGTGACACATCAGCTGTAAGTTGTAATTAAGAAATTTGTATTGAAAATCAAAAATATTAACTTCCGCCAATTGGAATTGATGCCAAACATATTCTGAAATTATAACAAAATATTTCAAATCAACAGATTTGCTAAATTCAATTACCCTTAAAGTAAGGTTGATAAAAAAAATAATAATAAAATCACTAACCAAAATTCGGCGGGATGTGTAAGTGGTGTTAGTGGTCGGCGGGATGTCGAACTTTCACATTTCCTGAAAAATGTATGGCAACAATTCATCAGAAACCAAGGAAGATAGTAACAACGTAGATACCTTGCGGCGATAGATATCCCCGCTAAAGTAAGCGTATATCGGATAAGTTGTTATTGTATTTTTCAATTAAATTTCAAAATATTCGTATATGCGCGTGCAAAAGAACACAAATTATTCTGATCGAGGAGTACCAGGTTCAAATCTGCCCATTGACACCTTAACTTTTTTCACCGCCCCTCTATGTGCGATAGTTGTAACTAGCTGTTCCCAAATAAGTTTTAGTAGCTTCTCATTTGACTTGGAAACAATTTTAAAATTTATTTCCTCTCTGAAGAATGATTATTCATCAGGTCCTGATGGCATTGCACCGATTGTCCTTAAAAAATGTAGTCATGCAATTGCTCCATATCTTAAATATCTGTTTGAATTGTCCATTAGTACTGGTAAATTCCCTTATGTATGGAAAAGTGCTTTTATCACACCTGTATTTAAAAAAGGCGAACGTGGTGATATCACTAATTATAGGCCTATTTCAAAGCTTTCGTGTATCCCTAAGCTTTTTGAACAAATTGTTTGCGAAAAGTTAATATTTCTTTGTCGCAATTTAATTTGCAATAACAGCATGGATTTCTAAGAAACAGATCCACTGTCACTAATCTGTTAACTTTCTTGCATGATTGTTCTAATGCCTTAGAGAATAAGGACGAAATGGATTGCATATACACTGACTTCTCTAAAGCTTTCGACCAGCTGTCCCATGAAATAATCGAGTTTAAGCTCAGGGCTTTTGGTTTCCCACGAAGTTTCATAAAATGGGTTAATTCATACCTTAGATCAAGGGTTTATCAAGTCAAATTTAGAGGATCGCTATCTGTATCTTTTACAGCTGAGTCTGGAGTTCCCCAAGGTAGTCACCTCGGACCAATTCTATTTATACTAGCCATTAATGATGTTAAAGCATGTATAAATCACAGTAATATCCTGATCTACGCTGATGATATGAAAATATTTAAATCTGTCACTAGTCAGCAAGATAGAATTTTTCTTAATCTGACATTAATAGCTTCGCCAATTGGTGTGATAAAAACGGTTTATCCCTGAACCCTACTAAATGTCAACATATGACATTCTCTAGAAAGAATATACCTTCCACCTTTCAATATTCTTTGTCTCAACATATTCTTTGTACTGTTGATAATTTTAAGGATCTTGGGGTTTATTTCGATCCCAAACTGGTTTTTGCCAAGCATATCAATTTTATTGTTAATAAATGTAATTCTTTGCTGGGCTTCGTAAAAAGGTGGGCGAAAGAATTTAATGACCCATACGTTACTATGTCATTGTACAATTGTTTTGTCCGTCCGATTCAAGAGTATGCTTCACAAGTTTGGACGCCGTTCTACAACATTCATTCAAATCGAATAGAGGCCATTCAACGTAAATTTATTCGATTTGCACTTAGAGGACTTACATGGGATGATCCTTTGAACCTTCCTCCTTACAGTCAGCGTATTAAGCTTCTTCAAATGTTACCCCTTTCTCAACGAAGGCTTAATAGCGATATCATTTTTTTACAGCAGCTTATATCCGGTGAAATAGATGCACCTGACTTGCTGTCGTCTATTGGCTTTAATTTTCGTGGTGGTGCCCATAATTTGCGCAGTGCTGAATTATTGTTTAGCCCCCATCATAGAACGAATTAGGGGAAGCATGAGCCTATTAGTCGCATGAGTAGAATCTATAATCTAAATGATCATGTGATTGACTTGCATGTTAGTAAAATTAAGCTAAAAAATATTTGGCGTAATAATGCTTTAATGTCTTAAATTGTTTGCATTATTTTGTGTCTGTGTTAGTATTTTGTAGGTACATAATTATTGTATTTTTAATTGTTTTGTCCTTACTAACACCTGCACTAAATGATGAGCCTGTGAGAGCACTTTTTGTGCCGGCAATTTCTGCTCGTGATAGTTGCTTGCTTTAAGCACTCCACGACACATAGCTGATAGTGTATTACAAAAAAAAGCATTCAAGAGTTCAGACTCTCGTCAGAAGCTTCGGCGAAAAGGGCCAATCCGATAGAATCCGTTGCATCCGCTGTTTCGATGAAAGCGTTAACGTATTTAACGTAAGGAATCATCCAATAGAATCCGTCGCCAACTTTGTCCGCCGAAAACATATTGGTTGCATTTATTATGCCTTTTGCCTAACCTATAATTGCCTAAATACCACGGAATGATCCAATTTCCTAAGATGATAGTACAGTACAATTGATCATGTCTCACCTAACTCCAGACGAAGTGAACAAAAAACATCCCCACAATTTTAGGCTATTTCAAACCAATAAGCGTTTGACCTCCAGTTTCGCTGCGGTATACTAAAATGTATGTCAATTGGCAATGCCAGAAAGCAGCGCAGCAGGGATGAACGAAACAAAGAAGCTATATTTAAATTCCTATGCTAAACAATATTTGCATTCTATTAAAAATTCATAGCGAATATTCTTGGCATACATAATTTGCAAATCGCTATTTATGGCAAAACAAATTTCCTTCCCTAACATTGTTCATGACGGTTAGATTGGGAATTCGCATATTGCAGTTTTGCTTGGGACAATTTGTTAGTGTCTGGCTGCGTTACATTTTTTTTAATACATATAATTAAGTTGTTTACTGATTTTATTAGAAGAAGAAGGTTAGTTTTACCAAAACCAATTTATTTGTTAAAGATTTTTAATAAGAAAGCCAAAAAAATCTGCGCGCACAGAAATACCAGCCTGAAGGCACTTTTCCATTCTGCGCGCGGTTAAAATAGTATCAGGGCACGTGCCAACACCGAAGGCACTTTCATCAATAGATTCACAATAATACGGACTTCTTAGCCCCAACAACTGATTTCAGCAAGAAATATAGGGCCGTCATTCCAGACAGAGCCGGCTGGGAGTATGGTCAAATCGTAAAAAATGACGCCCTAGAAATACACACCGACGAGTCAAAGACAGCGGACGGCACGGGGATAGGCGTCTTCTGAGACGACCCTGTCTCAATGTCGCACTACGACTGCCTCACCACTCTAGTGTATTTCAGGCGAACGTAACAGCTATCCGCGAAGCAGCATGCATACTCTCTATGATGCCGATAGACGGCACTATCGTGAATTACATAAACAGTCAGTCAGCGATAAAAGTCCTAGAAACACCAAACAATAAGATCCAAGTGGGTAAAAAAATGCCGCGAATCTCTCAACGAGATCGCCGGCAGATGTAACATCTCTCTGTGCAGGGTCCCCGGTCACAGTGATATTCCAGGCAACTGCAAGGCTGGCGAACTAGCCAGACGAGGAACCACACTATACATCTATAACAACAGAGAGACAATAGCTGTACCCATTCAGACGTTGAAGCTCAATCTATCAGACAACACATTAATAGAAGCAAACAATAGGTGGATTGGCGTCAGTACATGTGCTTCCTCAAAACAAATATGAACAAAATACGATGCACACTGTCTTTCTTCGAAGATCTAAGCGATCTCAGCAAGACAGACGTTTGTTGTACCAGCATATTCATCACGAAATCCAAGTGGTTGAACTAATCTTGAGGATGGACACCCCTCCGATGTTTGACTGCGGTAAGAACCCCTCATGACTCGCTTCCCGCGGACCAGCGTAAGCTTATGATTCGTATTGAAACAGTCAGTTCAAGCTGCACTCCCTCACAGCTCTCAACCAACAACTTGACTGTGCGGCCGACTTATCCCGGCGCCCCTTTCTAATGGAAATTCATGACGTGCTCGAGGCTCGACTATATCCGTCACCCGACTCGGAATTACCTGCAAGAGACAGAACAGTTTGAGGTACGATTGAAACAGTCATCTCAAGCGGCTCTCCTTTCCGTGGATCAGGAAGCAATAGCTCTCCGCTGTGCACTTAATTGGGATCAGCCAAAGGTTCGATTGGTTCAGTTACTTCACAGATGGTTGTGGGGTCGGCCTGAGCTCGACTACACTCGTCACTCTCAGCATATTGCAGTCACTGTAACCATTCTGATACCCACCAGGGATTTGAGCGACGGGTTGGGGTTCGATTGGGTTCAGTCATCCCAACCTGTACTCCTGCCAAGGAAAAGAGGTCGGACTGAGGTTAGACTCTAACAATCACTTTAGTTAGCACTCCACTCTGAGACAGGAAACCCGTGGGTTTGGTTTATACAGTCATTCCCGGTTTAGCTGCCTTCCCGCTTAGGAGACGAAATGGGACCGGAGTTGGAGTTCGATTGTATCAGTCACCCCACTCTGCTCCTCTCCCAATGTTCTTGGGATTGACATGTGTTTTAAAACCTGCATTACATGCTCCCTGAAATAATTCACCATAAGTGTCAACCTGAAATCATAACGGTTTCGACTAACATCAGGATCGACATGAGGATGGACCTTCGCGACTACACAAATCACCCGCAACATAACGCAACCGTTATGCGAATCACAACCATGCTGCATCCCCTGACTCTTCATGAGTACCTCCACCACAACAACTACCTTGCAGTAGGTACTCACAGGGCTCCCAGTAGGATGAGCAACGACCGGCAAAACACCATAAGACCAAGTAAATGCTGTCAACAAATAAACAAACATCTGTTCACCGCCAAGGACATTACGTCACTATTTTGATTGCAGTAACTTCGAGCTAGTTTAGGAGTTCATTTACCTTGGAGTAAACATAAACAAGACGAATGATACCTTAGTGGTAATCAGACATATAATTGCCCTATGGCACCGCTCTATCGAACCTTAATCCTGCCAGTTCTGCTTAGTGGCGATAGGTGCTATGAGAAGTCAAGGAAACCAAAACATCCATGCTAAAGACCAACCCATCGCGAATGTCATAGCGCTTGGTCTGAACAACTGGAAGCAGCTTGCGAGGAATAGCAGAGGATTGAAGGCTGCAGTGTCTCAGACAGAGACTCATCACACTCGTGAGCCTCTTAAGTAAGAAGTCCATTGTGGAACATTTTTTGTTTCTACGAGTATCAAAATAACACAAAATAAATGTTGCCATTCGTTTTTAAGCAAATATTCGAAAAAACATAGGGACGGGCTACAGTCCGCTTGGGCGAACTGTTGGATACCCTAATCTTATTCCTATCCCTCATAAGTGGGCGGGACAAAAGTCTAAGTATGGTTGAATTGTTAAGAACGCTCTACATATTTTGTTATATAACATTTAAAGGATTTTATAAAAAAAACGCTCCCTAGCTCAAACTTGGGTGTTTCAATAAAATTGTTTTAATTAATTGTGGGCGAGTCAGTAGGCGGATTTAAAAAAATTAACACATGAGCATAAAGGGCCCCTAAAGAGTCTATATTATAAATTTCAGCTCCCTAGCTCAAACTTTGAATTTAAAAAAAAAAAATTAATTGTGGCATGTCAGTGGGCGGATTTTGAAAATATTTACACATGAGCATAAAGGGCCCCTAGAGAGTATATATTATAAATTTCAGCTCCCTAGCTCAAACTTTGGATTTTCAAAAAAATTATTTTATTTATTTGTGGGCGTGCCAGCGGTCGAATTTTGAAATTTTTTTATCCCGAGCAGTTTTAGGAGTCATAAATCATACATAAAAAATTTCAGCTTTCTAGATCAAAATTCGATTTTTTCCAAAATTTTGTATTTTCGAGTTTGTGGGCGTGTCTGTGGGCGGATTTAAAAAATTCGTAAACTTGATTATTTCGGGACCCTAGAGAGTATATGGTTAAAATTTCAGCTCTCTAGGTCCAGTTTAAAGGCCTAATTTTTGCCGACAGACGGACGGACGGATGGACGGACATGGCTAGATCGACATTACTATCGATGCTGATCATAAATATAGTAACTTTTAGGGGTCTACGGGCAATATTAAGGTATGTTACAAACTATGCGTCAAAATTAATATACCCTTTGAATAGGGTATAAACAACGTTTGTTATGTCAATACGTTTTAAAACGTGGGCAAAAAATCTTTCGAGGTGTGCGTGAATTTTTAAGAACAACTTTGTCTACTTTTTAATAAATGTTTTTTTTTTTTAAATTTTGAATTTTATGGCCTCAAAAAATGGTGACTGATACGACTGTTTCGATATAACTTTCGATTCTGATCATGAATATACGAGTATATAGTATATCTTAGGGGTCTACGATCAATATTACATGTTACAAACTGATAGTCGAAAGTATAATACAATTAGGATTACACCCTATAAAAGTGACAAGATAGCGCATCTCCTGTTGAAAAAGTTTGAAAAAGAGACCTCCAAATTGCATATTGCAGCGCGTTTTTTTTAGCAGCACGGACATAGTTTTGCCAGGAACCTAAATTCAGAAATAGTCCCATAGTCCAGTCATTCGGATATGCTATCTTCCACTCTTATTTGGTTGATGATTTGGTATATGCGTCTTATTGAAACATCAGCTTTTTATAATTCGGCAATAGAAAAAAAAGTCCGAGTTGAGGTTGAAGTTTAAGAAGTTGGATTATCGCTTGGTTGTTCCATCTGAAGAGTGATAAGTTTCTCTGTATAACCTTTGCCTTGGCAACCTTGAGCTACAAAAATATTAACCGCTTTGAGTAGCTTTATTTTAAGAGCTGTTTGAGTAAGACGTATTCATTTTAGATTAGTTTGCAAATAGCGAATTTCGGCGGCTCAATATTTGCCACATCAGCAATGACTTTCATTATTTCTCTTGCTAAGTCACAAACTTTGTCAAGCTCAAAATCTTAAATATATTATGATATATTATCCCCGCGTATACAAACACCCATTTAAATGTATATGGCATTTGCACCTTGAAGTATTAGGTACATGTCATATCCGTTGAAGCAAGTCTGTCTTATGTCGCACCACACACATGTCGCTTACAATTGGCATATTTTCCGAAATAACCCTCAGGGCAATAAGGATGCAAATTTTCGCCAAAAAAATGAGAACGAACATTTTATACAATTTGCATAATGAATGAAAGAAACATTTACCAAATGTTTTTGCGCAAGTCTTACATTGGCTTTCGAATTTTTCTTTTTTTCTTTCAAACACATTATATTGTATCCTTGCATTGCTAGTCCACAAAATTGATTAACTATGGATCATAAAATTTGCAACTAATGAATGGCAGCTTGAAAGAAAACATGAAGATGAAGGAAAAAAAAATTACGAATGTCAAAATTTTAAGAATAGGTACAATAAGTCAGATATCTAGTTTACATACATAGGTATGTCAGCAAGCAGATGTCCTATGTTTGCAATGTCATATTGCAAGGATACTCAATTATTTGTGTTCAATTCATTTAAAATTCAATTCAATTTATGTTCATGTTCATTACTTAACGGTTTGTGGATGGTCTTCTGATGATAATCGAAAAGGCGCACGTGCGCCAAATAAAACCACATCGACCATAAAGTTGTGAATAAAATTAAAAAGGTCCTTAAAAATTAACATATTTTCAACTGTTTGGCTACCCATCAAAAACTCATCTGTGACCGAAGTGATTATAAGAACTGATCGGAATGATAACGCCGATCGCATAAACAATATTCAAAGAAGGGTTGTGTTGGTGGTGACGACTATGACGCGTGGATCGCCATATGGACGCCACCGAAGAGTAATTACTTATTGCTTCCTGGGAAGAGGAAATGACATGTTGATCGGTCTAGATCTTACGATATGAATAGAAGAAGACTGCAGGAGAAAATTGAAAAAGTATAGGCTGGTGGTTGAAATTCTTGGCAGTGACTCTGACTTATGCTAACGCCAATGGGAAATGGAACTATCAAGTGTTGGAGCATGATTTTTGCCATAAAATGCTGCAAACAGGATTTTTTAGTTAGTGGAGACAAAATCTTGCATTACTGGCAAGTAACTGAGATGATGGAAGGGAGTGTTGCAATCCAGTGCGGGTGTATTGTGGACAAATTAGTTGGATTGAAATAAGGCGTGCATCGCTAAACAGTTAGGCTGCCAAGCTTGCGTCAACTAACATTAAATGGTTGAATGAACAGCTACAACATGTGATTGATACCACGTGAAGTGGAGCTGCTCGTTGACGCAAGTTTAGCAGCCTGATTGCACCTGTGTTATCAACCAAAAACCACCTCCAATTGTAATAAATTTGTGACTTGCGTCAAATTGTTCACCATCTCCCCTTTCGCACCAAGCCAACGAACAGTTGGCTAAATAATCCTATGCGGAAATAGAAGAAAGGCGAATGAATCATATAGAGTTTCTTTCTTTATTTTTCCCGGATAAGACATAAAAAGACAGAATTTTCGAATTTTGAATCCGGAAAATCCAGAATGGAATGAATGAATGAATGACAACCATTTTGTCTTATGACCAGCGTTGCCACTTAAATCTAAAGCTGATGTAGTGCATCGAAAAAATTAAGTACCTACAATTACTATTTTTTTCTGTCTATTGAACTCACAGGTAATACTAAAGTTAAGCATTAACAAAAAGTAAATACATATATTCACAAAAAAACTATAATAAGTTGTAAAAGATTAATTATTGATAAACGACAAAATTTATCAATCGATTTACATTTTGGTATTATTGAGGAAAACGCTGATAGAGGTAGCTCACAAGATCCTGTATCCCACGCCTTTTCCCTAATTCTTGCGAAACTTGAAGAGCAATGCAAAACAAACAAACTTATTTTCGAGAGGATAGTTACCCTTGAAACCAACGGCCATAGAACGCGCACTTCAAACCGAATATGAAAAAGACGCTGAAAATTCTAACTTGGAACGATATATGCAAAACTCATCCATACATTCATTTTTTAAATATATTTTTGTATACATACTTCAATGTAAATCCGATATATATGTATAATTAATACGTGTTTTATTTCATAGCGAAATTGTTTGAGATGTATGTATCTAATTGTAAGTTTAACAATTCTACCTGACCTTGTTACATAGGGCGTTGGTCCCGTGGTATTAGCTGTAGTACTGCTGGTCGTGGTGGTTTGATTGGCTGATTGGTTCTCGGTCACTTTCGTTTGATTGAAGAGCGACTTCTAGTCTGGTGTTATGTCTCAAACGAAATATATGAATTAACTTAACGTAACTTAATCAAAAGTATATGACTATTACTCTTACACTGTTATGAATTTGTCAACTAAAAGAATCTCTGAATGTAAAAAGTCTCAAACATTTTTAAAGTATTTAGAAAAAGGGAGACGTAATATAGTACCTACAGAGTTGAACAAAAGTTAGTTAAACTAATAACAAAAAAGCTACAACTAAATTAGCTGTAGTTTCTTTCAACGTACAGAACTAACCCATAATTGTACTTAAGGGTATGACCTGATCTTCAATCAGATCATTCCTCTATACTCTTAACACTTAGCGATAAAATAATAATAAAAGACTATAGCTCAAAACTTGTAAATAGACTGACTGATTGGAACTACTTCAGACAAAAGTTGGAAGAAAGTATCCAACTATCACCAGCTTTTCAAACAGAAGATCAACTAGAAGAAGCCGTTCAAATATTGACGCTCAGAATTCAAAAGGTTGCGTGGGCTGCCACTCCCAAAACAACAAAAAAGATCAAACAAAACTCTTATCCTCCCGAAATATGTGAAATTATTACAGAAAAGAGGAAAGCTAGAAAACGCTGGCAACAGACAAGGGCGCCAAGCGACAAGACCATACTGAACAACTTAAATTATAAGCTCAGAAAATCTGTAAGAGAATTCAATAACGAGTCTTTGAAAACTTACCTCACAAGTCTTACAAATGATGCTAGTACCCACTACTCGCTCTGGAAGGCAACGAAGAAAATGAACAGGCCAATCGCTCACATTCCGCCAGTAAAAACCAGAGAAGGTAACTGGGCGAAAAGCAACCAAGAGAAACAAACACTTTCGCTGAGTATCTTGAAGACGTATTCAAACCTTATGAAGATAAAGGTTATCAAGGACTCGAAATAAGGTGCGAAGAAGATACACCTATTCGGCCGGTAACAGCTAAAGAAGTTGCCAAAGAAATTAAAGAAAGCATAAATATAAAAAAGGCCCCAGGGTTTGATTTAATTACAGGAGAAATTTTGAAGCAATTTCCACGAAAATGCTTAAAAAAACTAGCGCAGATTATTAATGCTGCATTTAAATTAAGATATGTGCCAAGCATGTGGAAAGTCGCGGAGGTAATAATGATACCTAAACCAGTCAAACCACCTAACGAAGTTACCCCATATCGCCCAATATCTATTCTACCAATGCTGTCCAAGTTATTCGAAAAAGTGCTGGTAAAACGTCTACAAAAAATAATAGATGAAAAATCGCTAGTCCCAATTCACCAATTTGGATTTAGAAATAAGCACTCTACAATTGATCAGGTGCATAGAATCAAAGATAGAATCGAAAAAGCATTTGAAGAGAAAAATGTGTGCTATAGAGTATTTCTAGATATAGCACAAGCTTTCGATAAAGTCTGGCACAAAGGACTGATACACAAACTACAAAAGCAACTGCCGAAGCAGTATGCGACCATTCTGGAGTCTTATATATCAGATATATTCTTCAGAATTAAACAAGATGCAGAGTACTCAACATTAAGAGAGATTAAAGCTGGTGTACCGCAATTCAGTGTGCTAGGTCCAGTTCTATACTTACTTTTCACTACCGATCTGTTTGAAAGTGAAGCAATCACAATAGCTACTGTGGGACCAACTGTCGAAATAGCAACAAAAAAGCTTCAAACAGCAATAAACAATATTTCAGAATGGACTAAGAAATGGCAGATTAGATTAAATGACCTTAAGTCAGTCCATATTAATTTTACGTATAAAAACGTACCACACATTCCAGTCTACATTAACAACAATGTGGTGGAATATTCAAACACAGCCAAATATCTAGGCATGACTCTAGATGCTAAACTGCATTGGAAAGCGCACGTAAATCAGGAGATTAAAACAGGTAAAACCTCTTGATCTATAAGAGTTAGCTAGGGCTAAGAAATCAGGTATTGATTTCAAACAAGAAAAAAGTTTAGAAATCCGACAAACGGCGGATTTATCTGTTAAATTCAACAAATATGTAGTTCAAAAACAAATTGCCGATTAGTTGTCGACTAGGTGCAATCTCTTCGGGATGGCGAATGTCAGTCCCCCGGGAGTTTTTTTAGATGGGTTAAAGTCTCTCACTATTGCAGAAGCATCCCTCACGTACTAGCTCTGCAATGTCTTTCGATGATTTTTTCTTGCAGCGAATTTCCAAAAAAAAAATAATTGTACTTGTAGTTGCAACAAATTTTGGAACTAAATTAGTTATTAATTGCGCAGTGTACTCGTAACTAAACGTGTTTAGTTGTGAAAAATTCAGCTGATAAAAGAAAATTACAGAAGATCTGTAAGTCTGTATTTTGGCAATAAAAGTCTGTATTGGGGCAAATAAGTTGTTAAAGGAGGAAGGACCACAATGATGTTCCTTGTGTCCGAATTTCCCGGACAACAGAGAACAAACAGACAGTACTGACTGCTGGAATAACTCCGGGAAGTGGCGCTTCAAAAAAAAAGGGGATTTGCTGGGCGCTTGTTTAAAGGCCGTGTATACCGTGAACAGTTCTGTTCGCGTTAACCACGACATTGAGAACAGGGCTCTGGTGAGCCACTTCTATCTGCGCACCGAACTTGAGAATTGGCGATCTAACAACAACGGATTCATCTTATTTAATGATGAAAACCATGCTAATGCAGTTGTCGCCAAGGGCCGAGATGCATCGCACTTGTTCGTGTCGAAAGATTATCTTCTGTACGTCTTCGAGTCACTAAAGAATAAAAGGTCGGCGGGGATGGATGATGTCCCAAAAATCGTATTGAGACACCTGTCCCTGGAGGCTGTACATATTTTTACCACGCTGTTTAACAATGAGCTGAATAATGTACATTATCGCATTGGAAGGTAGCTGTGGTTCACCCTATCCCGAAAAAGGGTAAAGATAGGACGAATCTCCGGTCGATTAGTTTGCTTCCGAATTTGCTTTGAACAAGTTGTCAATAGAGCCCTGTTGAAGTGGGTCGAGAACAATAACGTATACCGGACAACCAATTTGGTTTCAGGACGGGGCATGACACTATTCATGCCGCGTCGCAACTGTTTTCCGAAAATCAGTAGAACAAATGCAAGTACCAATGCACAGGTGCTTGTCTGGCTGATTTGGAGAAGGCTTTCGACAACATACGGTTAGAGAGACTTTTCTACAAGTTGATAAGGCGGAGATGCACAAACCTTGGCTTATGGGAAAGAAGTTCATTGCCAAATGTTCCAACGTGACTTCGAGCAGAGTCTTTGAAATTAAAAACGGTTTACAGCACTGGGCGGTGAATTCTACGATCCTGTTTACCATTTACAAGAGTGATCTGGTGGGTTCACCCAGACATTCTATAGCGTACGCCCACGATTTTGTGGCATAAAGATCAGGTCCTAAAATCGAGATTATTAACATTGTCTTGCAGCTTGACTTCGATCAAATTACCTGATATTGTGGCGACTGGAAGCTGAAAATCAACTTTCAGAAGACGAAAAAAATCTTGTTCAGAACAACATTGGCTAGGGCCTCTAGGGATACCAGAAAAAACTGGAAGAAATGAACCATTATTGGACAAAATTGGAAGCCATGGCGGTGAGAAGCATAGTTAGATATCTGGGTATCTGGCTCGACCAGTATCTGTATTTAGAAAGATATATCGTTTCTTGTCTTGCTGGGGCCAAGAAGGCTTATACTCTGAAAAGGCGACTGTTTCATAGCAGTCAACTTGATTGCAGAGTGAAGGTTATATGCTACGTGGCTTTTATAAGGCCGTTCATCGCTTATGGTTGCCCATTGTGGTTTAATATAGCGCCCAGTTATGTTGAAAAGATTCGAGTTTTTTGGTGAGACAATGTCCTAGGGCATGTCTCCGGTTGTTCCGAACGCCTGAATCAAACTTTATAAAATACTATCCCAACAAGGTCCTATACGATGGAAAGCAGGTGGTTTTTTGAACACTAGTTGCGTAAGGCAACGAGTGCTCAGATTCCCAATTATAGTTAGAATACGTTAAGTAGTAAGTAATTAGAATAGGTAGTTTATAATTTGTTTTATATAAAACTAGGGGATCCGGCGAACTTCGCCTCGCCCCGATTTAACACCTTCGGATAAACTCCAGAGTGATAAAAAAACACAGATACCTAGTTCAAATTTCAATGTGATTTAATCGAATGGAATCGAAATCAGTAGAGAGCGATATGATAAACAATGTTTTTCGATTTGTTTTCCGGCGCAAAAACAAACAACGAAGACGGTTTGCCAACACGCGAACAGGCAACAGATTACCAACGATAGGCCTTGCGATTTATTGATTTTCATCGCAAAAGCCAATCAAACGGGGAACTGAATCTGTTTGAATTGGTTAAGAAGTTCTTCTCCTTTGAATTTGCTCTTGATGATCGTCACTTGAATCACAATTGTTCATCAGTTTCTTGACGGACAACCGCTTACCGTTGCACAATTTCGGATGCTTCAGATTCCGCAACATGATTATGATCGATCCCACCTTCAGCTATAAACTATGCGGCGGAGTTCCTTGCACGTCAAGCGAGTTTAGAAATTCCGTCGGATAGTTGGTCGCTCCATTCTCCCCGGTCACGCTGTCAACGGATTTGTACGAATGCAGTTCTCCAACGATTTGATTTTGAATACGATTGAAAACGATTTCAGGCATGCATCAACTTCATCGGCAGCAGTAGATTTTGGGATGACGGGAAGCGTTTGACGAAAATCTCCGGAAAGAAATATCGTAGCCCCATCAAATCGTCTGGAATCACTTCGTAAATCCTCCATCGTTTGCTCAACTGCCTCCAAAGCTCGTTTATGCGCCATCGTGCATTCATCCCAAATGATGATTTTGCATTCTCGCATCAATTTCGCTGTCGCCGAATTCTTGGTCATTGTGCACATTGGCTTGTCGACCGTGAGGAGATTCATTGGCAGCTTCAAAGCGGAATGTGCAGCTCGACCGCCTTCGAACAATGTGGCAGCAATGCCAGAGGATGCAACAGCCAATGAGATCTTGACCGAATTGTTGATCATAATAATAACCCTAGAACTTTACTCTATCCCTACAAATCCAACTGTGGGGTTCATCGTTACAACAAACTCACCGTATTAAGTCAAGGAAACGTCGGCGGAGCAACGTCTAAATCTAATATTGGCTGCTAAAAAAGAGATTAATGATGAATTTATCCTTGTTTTCAAAGCAGGTAAAACATACTAAGATCAATTATCTCTATAAAAGCAGTAAAACATATCAAAGCTTTGTACCTACTGTAAATTGGTAGACAATCACAAGCACAATAGTTTTATATCGAATAAAAAATACTGCTTCTACTTGTCTTTGTTTAACGTTTTTCAAACCCTAATCCTGCCAACTAGGCGTTCTCGCAAATTTTTTGCGATCAATTCCATTCTTCCCTAGCCTACGAATACCACACCTCCTTCTGTCAACAAATCCGCTGCTACTCTATAAAAACAACTTATTTATGACCCACTTATAAGTAAGATCCGAGAGATGGGGGAAAAGCAGAGTTCGGAGAAGGCGCTTCCAAAAACACAAAGTATCTTCATAAATAAAGTGTCAATTGCGTCAAATTTACGACTGCAAAACATTTCATATCTCCATCCCAGCGGAATCCACAATGCCGCCGCACTACTTCAAGATGATTGAACTGTCACCGAGATGTCATTGGTATTGTTTTCCCTCATCGTCAACGAAGTACATCTCAATTGTTGCAAAGAAAGCAATGGCAATTACGTAACGTCATAAACTTCATAAAAATCTGAGGAACCGTCCGAGGACCAATGAAGACCCTCATCGGAAAGGGAAAACATGGGAACAATTCTATTTCGCAGGATATTTCTAAGAATTTTATAGGGTTTTTTATGTGATTTTGATTCATCCTACAAAGGCTTAATATTTATTCCCTCTTACAGGACATTAAAATCGATTGACCATATCGAATAGAAGGGAATAAAAATCCAAGATTAGTTGCATCCAATTATGGATTTTGCATGAGACGGAGTTACTCATGCGCAAAAGGAAAGGATCCATGTGTCAACGGGAAAGCTGGTCAAGAAATTCTAAATTATGCCATTTATTATCGGTTCAGGTCGGGTAATTATGTCCGAATGTGTGGAGTTGTTATAATCACTATCATCATCATTTGAGTTTGATACTGACCACAAAAGTCATGCTGCGGTTAGAAAAAGGACAACACAGAATGATTAATTGTTAAAAAATGGTTTTTGTTTTCATATTTAAAATACGATTTTTGAACACTTATCTTGTGGAAGCTGAACAAATGATACAAATGAAACAAATATCGGTGATAGGATCCTTGTGATGCGCTGGGTATTGTCCAGTCTGACCGGATGTGAAGTCATTTGAAATACATTGTTTATTTAGCATAGCATGACTGTCACGTCGCTGACGTGTTTCGTGTGCTATTCTGTAATGTTGGATGATGTGTTGGCCCATTGTTAAGAGTTGACATTACAGTTTGGGTAAGTTATGATTTTGGTGATTCCATGTGCGACAGAATCTAATCACATCGCACTATCGAGGGAGTTTCCCGCCGAGTTGGTTTCCATTAACCCGCTTATATTTCGTCAGATCAATATTTTCTTTGTGCAACGTTCCTATACATACCATTTAGTATATAAGAAAAGCGAACCAATAAAGCGGTGCAATTCGCTTCATATACCTACCAGTATCCCTTTGCTGAATTATCTCTTGAATTTTTAAACATATCCCGAAAGCGCATTTCAAAGTGAATTAGCTAGTTGTAATAGCTAAAGTTTTTATAGTGGCCTCGCCCTGCATACTTGAGGTGATTTTTAATTACCAGAACACGGTGCTGTCATGGTAATTAATGAATTTCATTCACAAATTAAATATAGCATGAATGAGCATAGTAAAAGGCTTGTCATAAAAGGCGACTAAGGGGAGAAATAGTATCTGGACAATTTTAGCATTCCGATGAGCCTAGTGACAAATTCAACGTCTTAAACTGTCCCACATGTGTGCATGCAAGTCCGTCTGTTGAATCATCGAATAAAAAAACATAGGGACGGGCTACAGTCCGCTTGGGCGAACTGTTGGATACCCTATTCTTATTCCCATCCCTCATAAGTGGGCGTGACAAAAGTCTAAGTATGGTTGAATTGTTAAGAACGCTCTACATATTTTGTTATATAACATTTAAAGGATTTTATCAAAAAAAAACGCTCCCTAGCTCAAACTTGGGTGTTTCAATAAAATTGTTTTATTTAATTGTGGGCGTGTCAGTAGGCGGATTTAAAAAAAAATTAACACATGAGAATAAAGGGCCCCTAGAGAGTATATATTATAAATTTCAGCTCCCTAGCTCAAACTTTGGATTTTCAAAAACTAATATAGGTACCCTTAGAATAGGGTATAAAAAAATTATTTTATTTATTTGTGGGCGTGTCAGTGGGCGGATTTTGAAAATTTTTTATCCCGAGCAGTTTTAGGAGTCATAGATCATATATAAAAAATTTCAGCTTTCTAGCTCAAAATTCGATTTTTTCCAAAATTTTGTTTTTTTGAGTTTGTGGGCGTGTCTGTGGGCGGATTTCAAAAATTCGTAAACTTGTTTATTTCGGGACCCTAGAGAGTATATGGTTAATTTCAGCTCTCTAGGTTCAGTTTAAAGGCCTAATTTTTGCCGACAGACGGACGGACGGACGGACGGACATGGCTAGATCGACATTCCTATCGATGCTGATCATAAATATAGTAACTTTTAGGGGTCTACGGGCAATATTAAGGTATGTTACAAACTATGCGTCAAAATTAATATACGAGTACCCTTAGAATAGGGTATAAAAAAAATAACAGGAGCATGTACGTGATGAAATCGTAAACAAGAGGCGGACCTAATCTCCCCGGGATCATACAAATGCAACAACACCAGCATTCGTCGACCTCAGTGATGAAGTAAACGGAAACAATGTGGCATGCCCCTTATTTTGGGATCAAACCGGCGAACTTGAGCCTGAATTATACCTTCGCATGGACACAAATTTGTATGTACCCGAATGGACTATCTACCCATGTAGATAAAAAAAATCCCATACATTTTGTTTAGGAACAACATTTTTTTTATTATTTTTGTTTGTTTCTTCTATATTTGTGTTCATTTTGATCCACTAAAAATAAATATTCCGGCTAGATCTTTAGTCTACCTGTAACAACTTGTTGTTGCTTTTCGTAAAAATTTCATACAAAATGTATGAAAGCAGAAATTATCTACACGGGTAGATACATTTGCACATGTGAACGTGCAAAAAAACGTCAAAATGCAGGATTTTTTTTTATCTTTTGGTTTTCTAATCTAATCAAAAAGTTAGTCACTGAGTCGGACCAACTTCGAAATAAGTTAAACACTCGCGGAAATATTCAACAAAGAAAATTCAAATACCTACACGGGTAGATACTGTCCATGCGAAGGTTAATGCTGCGGTTCCGGTGCAAGCGAATGTTAGTCAATCTTGCTCGAAAATGCATCGAGGACTTGTCGTCTCAAAAGTCAAGTGAGTCCACGTGAGACCTGGATAAAGCAGCGTTCCAGCTCAACAAAGTGCTGCTAACCTCCTACGATAGTAGTTGTGTCAGTAAAATCAGTATGAAGAAACCTAAGGTTTCCTGGTGGAAGGACCAACTTGCTAAGCTCGGGAAGAATGTTAGGAAGCTTTCATCGAGCCAAATAAATAAAATTGTGGGACCATTACAGGATCGCTCTCACAGAATATAACTCAGAATTGAGAAGATCGAAACGAGCTACATGTACTAAATGCACCGAAGACATATCAGACATGCCAGTCGCAACGCGTATCTATAAAGCTCTGGGTAAATACTCGTAGCATACAAACTGTGTAGGATTACAAAAGAAACAGATGGTACCTAAACGATGTAACCCGAGGGTACCTACTATAAGAAATTTACTTCAGGTTCACTTTCCAGGCTCATCTATCCGTGCTACACACGATAACTAAAACGCCACAGACCCCAAGGCCTTTGTAGCCAGTAGAGTCAACAGTCTCTTCATTTCCCGTAAATTAAAGATTTGAACTCATTGAAGTTCAATTTCTTTGTAAAAGGAACAGCCAAAAAAACAAGTGTTCTTTTGTCATCATCACCTCCTACAGCTGATGCAGCGTTTGAACACCTAAAAATAGTATATCTTCAAATCCAGTTATGGTTAGGAAATGTAGATATTGAAAACCTAGACATTGAATTGGGGCTGGAAGTATTTTAATAGCTTGGTTATCCCAATAACAATGAATCAATCACCAGCTCCAGATAATTTATTGCAAAATGTTGTTTTGTAGCTGCAAAAAGGGTTGTGTAGCTGCTTGTGGATGTCGAAAGAGGGGCTTGTACTGCAGTGTAGCATTACTACAATGCAGCGAAAATTCTTGTTTTAATACTCCGCCAATCATTGAAATAAGTGAAGTTGAAGAAAATGCTTAAATAGACAAAAATGCAAATTGTTTAAATAAACAAAAGATTCCTTGATAATTTTTTTTCTTCCATTTTCCTTTATTTATTTCTTTTTCCTAATTACTATCTCTATATGAATATATAAATTAACTTAATTTTGGTGTAGGAAAATGTTCTACAGCCTAATATTATGAGGTATTGTATCATTTAAACTATCAAAATTGTAAATATTTCATTATTTTTTTTTAATCGAGATCACAATTTTTTAATAGATAAACTTTTTTGTATATTTTATAAGCTAAATATTCCACTTTGAATTATAAAATTTCATTCACTGTAACGGAAATCCGAGGTTTTCATGTTTTGAAAGCCCCAGACACTCCACTATTAGAATGAAATGAAGAACAATGTAATTCAAATAAAAAACTATTATTTAGTTCAACCTTAAATGAATTGCAATATTATTTAAATAGTCCATCCTTGAATAATTTTCCTTTTCACTCAGAATAATTTTAAGCTGTTTTTCTTTTCGTTTTATATATTTTGTTGGTTCCTTTTTGTCTTCCTTTTGAATTTTGTCTAATGTTTGCTTGACGACTATGTACTCCTTAGATAGTTTTGAAATTAATTTATATACCCCAACATGTGATGATCGCACAAGCACTTTCAATCTCCTATGCCACGCCTTGAGTCTATTTTGAGTTCTTTGAAGATTTAATTGTATTTGGTCGTGCACTGACCAGAAAGATGGCTCATCAGCAGGGTGCAAGACAATTTTTTTTTGTTTTCGCAGCACCACCTATGTTTTTCTCCAAACAGTATACAAATCCATCCATCGCCAATTTATTATACCCTGTTCTAAGGGTATATTAATTTTGACGCATAGTTTGTAACATACCTTAATATTGCCCGTAGACCCCTAAGAGTTACTATATTTATGATCAGCATCGATAGTAATGTCGATCTAGCCATGTCCGTCCGTCCGTCCGTCCGGCGGCAAAAATTAGGCCTTTAAACTAAACCTAGAGAGCTGAAATTTTAACCATATACTCTCTAGGGTCCCGAAATAATCAAGTTTACGAATTTTTGAAATCCGCCCACAGACACGCCCACAAACTCAAAAAAACAAAATTTTGGAAAAAATCGAATTTTGAGCTAGAAAGTTGAAATTTTTTATATAAATGATCTATGACTCCTAAAACCGCTCGGGATAAAAAATTTTGAAAGTTTGAGCTAGGGAGCTGAAATTAATAATATATACTCTCTATGGGCCCTTTATGCTCATGTGTAAATATTTTCAAAATACGCCTACTGACACGCCCACAATTATTTTTTTTTTTTGAAAATTCAAGGTTTGAGCTAGGGAGCTGAAATTTATAATATATACTCTCTAGGGGCCCATCATTCTCATGTGTTAATTTTTTTTAAATCCGCCTACTGACACGCCCACAATTAAATAAAACAATTTTATTGAAACACCCAAGTTTGAGCTAGGGAGCGTTTTTTTTTCTATAAAATCCTTTAAATGTTATATAACAAAATATGTAGAGCGTTCTTAACAATTCAACCCTACTTAGACTTTTGTCACGCCCACTTATGAGAGATAGGAATAAGAATAGGGTATCTAACAGTTCGCCCAAGCAGACTGTAGCCCGTCAGTATGTTTTTTATTTTTATACGATATTACACACCTAATATTTAAAGTTCGCTCATTTCAAAATTCTAATTTGTTTTATTTTCTACATAATTTTCTTTATTTGCTATATTTTATCCTTTTTGAACTTAATTATCAATCATAATATGCTATAACTTAGTTTTCACTCACTTCATGCAATAGTTTTTAATACTGAAGCTTACACTACCTTAAAAGATTCTGTATCTTATATGTTCATTTATTAAATTCAATTAGACATTTACAAGTATATATTTACAATAGAATTTCTAGATAAGTGCAAGAGGTAGTGGCCATTCAGCTTTAATATTAATTATTGATATTATCAGAAAACGTGAATGTGAATAATATTACATATTTGGGAAAACTTAAGTATCTGGAAACCCAATGTTTTTATATAAGGGTAGATTAATTTTAACGTATAGTTTGTAACATACCTTAATATTGCCCGTAGACCCCTAAAAGTTACTATATTTATGATCAGCATCGATTGTAATTTCGATCTAGCAATGTCCGTCCGTTCGTCCGTCTGTTGCCAAAATTTATGCCTTTAAACTGGGCCTAGAGAGCTGAAATTTTAACCATATATTCTCTAGGGTCCCGAAATAATCAAGTTTGCGAATTTTTGAAATCCGCCCACAGACACGCCCACAAACTCAAAAAACAAAATTTTGGAAAAAATCGATTTTTGAGCTAGAGAGCTGAAATTTTTTATATATGATCTATGAATCCTAAAACTGCTCGGGATAATAATAATAATAATAATAATATTGGTTAGGGTATGTTACACTGCGACCTATTAGTCTATTGTGTCCCCTGCTTGTACTTCGGAGAGGTTCGTGACCTCTTTCAGAGCCCTCTCTATATACTTCTTTGTGAAGCGTATCGAGGAATTGCTCTGATTTTTTCCTTGGCAGGTCACACTCCTTAGAGCACAGCGTCCAGTCCAGTTTCTTTGATGAATCTGAGAATGAGCTCTGGGTCCATGGTTTGTATGTCCTTGTCTGTTATTTGGTGCCTGCCCAAATATTTCATCCTTTTGTGGGCCAGTGCCCCACAGGATTCCAGTATGTGGTCTGGAGTTTCGGCGGTTTCACTGCAGAATCTGCAGAGCCCGTCCTCCGATGTGCTCATTTTCCTCAGGTGCTCCTTGAGTCTGCAATGCCCCGTGAGGAGGCCTGTTAGGATTCTTATGTTGTTTTTGTTAAGGCCGATACAAGCTTTGAATCTCTTTTGGTTGTAATTTCCTAAGAGTTTCTTTGCTTGCCTCAGACCTTGGAGGTTGAGAAAGGCTTTTGCCCTTGTTTCTTCCTCCAGTCTCCTGAACTCTTCGCGTATAGTGTGTTCTCCTATCCCGTAGAACGGTTCAGGTCCTATGAACGGTTCCTCTGCCCCTTTTCTTGCCAGAGAGTCCGCTGCCTCATTGCCTGTAATGCCAACATGGGCAGGTACCCGGCAGATGGAAATTCTGTTATTCTTGCCTAGTCTATTCAGTCCGTGTAGGCATTCCCACACGAGTTTTGACTTGATAACGAAGGCGTCAAGAGACTTTATGGCTGCTTGGCTGTCAGATATTATTGCTATGTTGCAATTCCTGTAGTTTTTCTCGAGGTTGATTCGAACGCACGTGTCTATGGCACATATTTCTGCCTGGAAGATGCTGGTACATTTGCCCATGGATTCGTAGTGCTTAGTTTCTGGCCCAAACACTCAGTTTCCTCCTCGGTCCTCGAGCCGTCCGTGTACCACTTTGGTGTGTGGTTGCTCAGTCCATAAGTTGTGGATTCATTGCTCCAGTTCTCCTTATTGCTGAGCTTTATCTGGAAATTCTTTTCGAAGTTGAATTTCCTGATGCTATCGTCCCTAGGCATGCCAAGAAGTGGGAGTTTTTTGAGTAAGTCACCGTGTTATTTCGAACCGATGCATTTCCCTCTCCCAATTCCCTCCTTTGCCATTATAAGGATTGTTTTGTCACACCATGATGTGTAGAGGGGTCAATTCCAATAACACCTCCATGGCTGCGGTTGGGCAGCTACGCATTGCTCCGGTAATGCACAGGCACGCCAGTCTTTGCACTTTACCGAGTGTCTCTCGTGTTGTGACTAGACTGGTTCGTTTCGCCCATGCTACCGCTCCGTATGTGATCATTGCTCACGATTGCAGTGTACATCCATTGCAGGATGTTTGGGCTGCATCTCCATGGCTTCCCCGCTAGGCTCCTACATATCATGAGAGCGCGGGTGGCCTTCTTGGATATCTCCTCTGTATGTATTCGCCAGAGAAGTTTACTATCTAGATGGAGTCCTAGATATTTTACTTCTTCGACTGGTATCAGTGTCGTGCCTGATAGGCTAATGTCCTTAAGTCTTTGAAGTTGTCTTTTCCTTGTGAATGGTACTATCGTTGTTTTCGCCGGATTGATGTTAAGTCCGACAGTATGGCACTATTCCTTGGTTACTTTAACCCCCTTTGTATGATGTCCCCAAGGGTTTCTTCGAACTTGTCTCTGGCAATCAATACAATGTTATCGGCGTACGCCTGACAGTTGATGCCGAGGTTGGTTAATTTTTCCAGCAGTTCGTCTACAACTAGGCTCCACATTAAGGGTGATAGTACCCCTCCTTGTGGACATCCTCTTGTTGTGTTTACTCTGATGGTTCCAGATGGTGTTTGAGTCTCTGTTGATCTGGTGCTCAGTTGGATACTGTACTGTTAACTCCTTTCCTATCCAGGGATCATTTAATCGCCTCATGTGAGGTGTTGTCAAATGCTCCCTCTATGTGTAGGAAAGCGCACAGTACTATTTCATTTGCTTCCAAGGCACTTTGAATTATCTCCGTCAGCTTATATAGGGCGGTCTCTGTTGATCTGCCCTCTCTGTATGCATGCTGGCGGTGATGTAAGGGGAATGTGTTCAGTTCATCTTCCCTTAAATAATTGTCCACAACCTTTTCTGTCATCTTCAGAAGAAATGACGTAAGGCTGATGAGTCTGTACGATTTTGGCTGTGTGGGGTCTTTTTTCCCCGCTTTTGGTATAAACACAACCCTTGCTCGTCTCCATTGCATTGGTATGTGGCCCAAGGCAATACTGCTCCTTGTTTTTTTAGCAGGTGTGGTATTAGTACATCTTGCCCTTCTTGTAGTAGGGCGGGTATAATGTCGCCCCCTCCGGCAGATTTAAAAGGCTGAAAGGAATTTATTGCCATTTCAGTCGTCCCTCAGAACAGATGGTTGATGTTTTTTCCCAGTCTTCCCTCCGAGTTCTGATTGAAGTGGTATTGATTCCTGGCTCAGTACTAGGCGAGCTGCCAGGAAAGTGAGTTTCTAGTAGCAATAGTGCCCTTTGATCCTCATCTTCCGTGAACTTGCCATCTGGTTTCTTCAGAGACATCGGCACTCCTTTTGACTTAGTGTAGCCCTGCCGCAGTAGGAGTGCTGGTGATTGTCTCACAGAATTTTCTGAAGCTATTTCTTTTAGCTTTTCTGATTTCCTTATTATATGTTGTAAGGGCCATTTGTTAGCTTTGCCAGTCTCCGCTGCGCTTTGCTTTATCTGATCTTAGTTTTGACAAGTTATTGCTCCACCATGGCGTCTGTTTCCTGTTCCGTTATCTACTTATATGATAGTTTTCTTCGAACGCAGAGATGATGGCGTTTGTTATGCCTTCCACTGCGCTCTCTAGCTCTAGGGGGTGGCCCGGAGCCTTCCTTAAAACAAGGCGCCCCATATTGCTCTCTAGAGCACTTCTATAGGTTTCCCAGTTGGTTTTCCTTGGGTTTCTTAATGGATTTCTCGTGATACTTGTGCTGTCCAGGTCGAATACTATTAGTCAATGGTCAGACAATGACGGCTCACTAGATACTCTCCAGTTGGTAATTAATTTACTTACGCTTGGGCTCCCAAGCGTGAGGTCGAGTACTTCCTCCCTGACCCTAGTTACAAAAGTGGGGGTATTTCCCACGTTTATAATGTCAAGTGACGAACTCATAATAAATTCTAGTAGGTACTCACCTCTGATGTTGGTGTCGGTGCTCCCCCATATAATGTTGTGGGCATTTGCATCGCACCCTATAAGGAGCGGCATGCGGAGCTTGTTGCAATGCTCCACCAGTCGCTGCATTTGGGATGATACAACCGGCTCATCCCCTGCACAATACGCCAATGCGATGACAATGGTGCGGTGACATCCTTCAACATCCAGATGTACCTGAATTGGCACCAGATCTCGTGTCGCGTATTCTGAAAGTAGAATAAATTTATATTTATTGTTTATTAGAATGCAAGCTCTCGGTTTCTCCGCCCGAGTGTACCATATTACCTTTGCATCCTTGCTCGCCAATCCTTTGACTTGTCCTTTCAGGATCCATGGCTCCTGGATCAGTACTAGCCCTAGGCTTTGGCAGGTAAACATCCTAGATATAGTCGCCGAGGCGGCTATAGCATGGTGGATGTTTACCTGCGCTAGTTTGATTTTTCTGTTGGCGGGGTTCATCGAGCTATTTCTCGCGCGGGGCAATTGCCCCGTCCTCATTCAGCAACGAATCTTCCTCCTCCTGGGTGATGTCCTGGAGAAGGTCGATGACCGTGTTATCCATTTCCCCCTCAGAGATCATGCTCTCCGAGATGAACATAGACTCCTCGGCCTCCTGAGGATCCTGCTCCGCCGATTGGACAGTGGAGGAATGTGCTATAATCTTCGGAGGAGCAGTATTCTCTATCTCGGCCTGCGCGCTCTTCGAGTTCAGATTCGATGCTGGCTGGGCTGTTTGCCCAGAGATCTCGTCCGACCTCTTGAGTCCGCACACCGCAACGCTGCCGAATCGGTAGCTCAGGGATCCTTGTTGGTATTTTATGGCGTCGAAGGATTCTCGGTCGATGCCAAGAGCCAGTACCTGCCCGGTTCCCTCTTTTCGACAGTTGACCTTCCACGCCTGGACGTAAAGTCCCACATTCTGTGCTTCCATCAGTGCCAAGCAGGTTTTAACTTCTGTTCTGCACTGCGTGGAAGGAAGATCGTGATGGAGTAGGACCGTGGCATTTCTGTCCCACTGTCATGAGACATGTCCCCTTCCATTTTCCCAGTTTTGGGGCTACTGCCTTTAGCCACTCAGCTGTCTGCGGAGTTTCGCAGTCAACCAAGAGCATTCCATGTTTGAAATGTATGCCCTGGAATTTGAGCTTATGCTCCCATCCCAAGGCCATTTCCACCACAATGGCATCTTCCAATGCCGTGAGATCTGAGTTGCTGAGGATCTCCTGCGGATATTTCACCGAGAGAACAGCAACCTGCTCAGCAATCGCACCTGTGCCGTGTCTACCGCTTGCCGGGGCAGTTTTCACCGCCGTAGCATAGCTTCGACCAACCACGGTGGCATTCGCTTTTGCAGGATTACCCGTGGCCCTCTCGGTACCTTCATCTTCCCTCGGTTTCTTGGCTTTGTTTGAGGTGGGGGGGGGGTGATGTTGTTATTCCCCCTTTTCCCCGCCGCACTCCTGTGCTTTCGGGCTTGGCCCGATGCTCCTCGGCCCTCCTTTTAACTTCCTCAGGTCCGAAGCCTTTTTTGAGGTAGCGGAGGTACCATTTTGTGCCCGCACCACTAAGACCCCTTCGCAGAGGGTCGTCCCTCGCACCTGGTTTCCCAAGTAGAGGTAAGGCTGGATTTACTTTTCTCTTCCCGGTTTGGTTCCCAGGAGGCTCAGGGGCTGGTACTTGAGCTTTCCTCGTTCCCTCTGCCCTAGTTCCCTCCACCGGTGTTTTCTCGGCTACCGGGCTTCTTCCAAGGCCTTTTGGCACCCCCGTAGCTTATCGTAAGGTGATGAAGGTTCTTTGACTGGTGCTAGGTTGCACCAGTCTAGAGCCTCCCTCTCGGCCCGCTCCGGGTCTCTCATGTGCCAGGCGGTCGTCATTGATGTCCTGCTCCATTCGACAAATGACCTCTTCAGCGGTCTATCACCGCATTTTATTCATTTTTTATTTGTTTTTGATTTTGTTTGTTGGTTTCATGTCCCACGAGGTGTCAGAGAGGCTCCGTGGAAATACAGACGGTTACCCCTGGCTGCAAACCATTCAATAAGCATGGGTCGCGTGACACTCTGGATTAAGGGGGGGATGGACGTTAAGTCCTGGCCAGTTCTTGGTTGGCGCTCATCAATCGGCCTGTCTGCCATGACTGGCCCTTAGACAGCATAGCCCGTTGAATCTTTGCACCGCAAGCCTCCGCACCGGTACCATCGAATGCAATGATGGTACACACGTCAAGGTGACTGACCAACTGCTCGGGATATACAATTTTCAAAATCCGCCTACTGACACGCCCACAATAAAACAATTTTATTGAAAAACCAAAGTTTTTTTCGATAAGATCCTTTAAATGTTATATAACAAAATATGTAGAGCGTTCTTAACAATTCAATCATACTTAGACTTTTGTCACGCCCACTTATGAGGGATAGGAATAAGAATAGGGTATTTAACAGTTCGCCCAAGCGGACTGTAGCCCGTCCCTATTTTTTTTTATACTTATATTAATGATAACAAATACTAACTTACTAAATAATTTGGCAATAACATGTGGATTTACTGATAATGAACATTTTTCAAAGAACTTGCATTCTAGGGTGTTAATTTTATCTACCACAAAGTCGATGTTTGACTTATTATGTAGTTCAGATGTGGAGAAGTGCCACGGCAAGTCAAGAATCATTTTAAGGATCTTGTTTTGCATTATTTGCAGCTTTTTAATATGAGTGCGTGCGCACTTATACCAAACAGGGGAACCATAAACAATAGGGGCCTGAAATATGACTTTGTATGTTATCAGCTTATTTTCAAGGTTAAGTGTAGATCTCCTATTTATAAACGGATATAATATTTTGATAAGAATTCCAGCTTTACTTAGTACATTTCTTATGTGGCAACTATATGTCAGGGTTTCGTCGAAAGTGATGCCAAGATATTTGACATTTTCTGCCCAAGGGATGTTACAACCATTGAGATTAAGACTTCACATTCGAAAGATAGCGTAAAAAACATGGCTTGAGTCTTACTTTCGTTTATTTTTATTTTCCATCTATGGAAATAGGCACTGAGCATAGAGAGACCTTGTTGAATGTTTGAGCAGATATTTGAGGGTTGTTCATCCGAGCTATAAATTCCAGTATCATCAGCAAAAATTGACGAAAAGCAGTTCGGAAGATTGGGAAAATCTGCCATATATATGTTATATAAAATCGGCGGAAGCACCGAGCCTTGGTGGACTCCTGCAGTAACCAAAGTTTATCATTTTATGAATAAGAGCATTATGCCAGACAGAATCAAAAGCAGATTCTTTGTCAAGCAACACAAGTGCAGTAGATTTTTTCATTGTGAAGTTAGCTTTTACATGTCTACCAATTCTCAAGACAGGGTGAGCAGTACCTACTGTGACCAGCTCTGAAACCAAATTGCTGGTTTTTTAATAATGAGTCATCGTCGATAAAGTTAATAAGCTTTCTTTTAATAAGTAAGATCTTTGCTAGATTGTTTAGAAGACTAATTGTACGATAGCTGGAGTGATCATTAGGAGACTTTTGAGGTTTCGGAATCGCAATTAATTTTGTAACCTTCCATGCCTGTGGAAAGTACTGTAGCTTGAGACAGCCATTTATTGTGTAAATGAGATAAATAAGTCCAACTCGAAATAGATTTGCAATGCACAAGTTTGAAATCCAATCAAGACCAGGTGCTTTCTTGATTCGAGAAAGTTTTATTATATTTTTTATTTCTTTAGGTCGGACGTACCAACCAGAAGATAATATGTGAGTAGTTGAATCAAGTTGATTAACAGAACTTTCGATTGCAATAATTATTGTTGCTGAAGTAAAATAAGCTCGTGTGTCGACATCTATTCCGACTGTCAGATTTGCTGTTGTAGGGTTACTAAGATTTGCTGCAATCGTGAAGTTTGAAGCAAATTTTTGTAATAGAACTTCAGCCTTTTCAGCGCTTCTTATATAGCTAGTGTCATTTTGTTTGAGAACTGGAATCGACTTTTGATTGCATTTTATTATCCTTGTGACATTCCAAAATAGCTTAGAACATTTTTAAAAACCTCGAAGAAGTTTGTTCCATTTCATATTCCTGTGATTTTCTATAAAGTATTCAATAAGCTCGTTTAGATACCGAAGCTCAAATTTGTAGTAAGGTAATCTGTAACGTAACCAATTTTTGTTGTCATTGTGTTTTGAAAAGTTGTTTTGTTCAAAGATGTCAAGTTATAACGCACATTTTCACTTATTGTTCCAGTAACGAGGAGCTCAACAACTACTGCTAAATGATCAGATGAAAGGTCATTTATTACCAGTGGCTGGGAGATAATATCCGAAGTGTTGGTTAAGAAAAAGTCAAGAACTAAGGGGTTTGCTCTTTCATTTCGAGGCACATATGTAGGATCAGGCGGGTACATCAAGGAAAAGGGATAGTTTAAGTGTACTCATGCAAAATGTTACCATCACTGTTTGCTCGAAGACATCCCCATGATTGATGTCTACAATTAAAGTCTCCACCAAATAACTTAATTAAGCGATTCAGCAATGGCTACTCCACCACCTCTGCCACTTTGTCTATTTAAGTGGTAGCAAATATAATTAGGATGTGAAAAATTATGTTCACTTTTGAGCCAGGTTTCAGTGACCAAGGCTATATCTATTTTATATCGGATCATGAACGAAAAAACTCCATACTTTTTTTCCTTACACCCCTAGCATTCCATGTTATTATTTTAATATTACCTTGATTCATTATTTAAATATTTTACGGCAAATTGAGTTATGGCATTAAACTGATCAAATTTATCCTTACATAATCTTAATTTCGAGACTAAATCGTTAGTAAGCATTTGCATTTCGTTTAAAGAAAATAAATTTGAAGTACTTGCTACATTGTTAGTGTTTATATTAACATTACTTGTAGTACTGCCTCTCTGCTGAGAACAAACCTTGTCACCTGGGTGTTGATTTTGCTTAGTTATTCGCAGTGGAGGAAAATCTTCTACTCTTGGAACAAAACCACTCTGATAGGATTCCTTAGCATGTGCTCTTGTTGTGCTTTTTTGCCGAAACTCCACATAACTTCGTCGAGTGGGGCACTGATTGTCCCGTTGATTTGTGTTGACCACCACAGTTGGCACATTTGTTGATTTCTTTGAGCTGCAGGCAGATGAGGTATGACCTCCTGAGCAAAGCAAACAGAAAGTTTTAACATGACAGTGTTTCGCCCCATGCCCATACATCTGGCAGTTAGAACATTGAGTCACTCTTTTGGGAAGCCTTCTTTGGAAGTTCCATCGCACAATTGTTTTGTTTATAACACCAAATCTTTCGCGTAGTTCTTTGATAGTTATACTACCTTTCTCAAGGTATACAATAAAAAAGGTGAATTGTGCTTGATTATTTTGTCGACTAACAGCTTTGACATCGATACAGACGTAGTTAAATGGGATTTTATAGCGTCGGGATCAGTTTTCTCTAATCCAGTCAACACGACTTTGAACGGTAATTCAGATTTTAGACTGTGTATACTCGTAGTACTCACAGTTAGCTTGCGTCAGTGCTGTACATATATTTTGAAAAGAATTTATGGTCTTTGATAAAATTTGTATACCAATTGACATAATGTTTAATGACATAATCATCAATTTTGTTTGCACTCAATATTAGATGGATGCTCTGGGCATTACATTTAATTACATAAATAGGCGGTGATTTTGGAATTGACAACAATTTGTTTAGTTTGCACTCCGTGGGATATTGTTATCAGCATGATTGTTAGTACCTACATAGTTGGAATAGGTTTTTTAATCCGTGATTTTTTTGTAATTTTATTTGCATTCATATTGCTGTTTAAGTTTATTGCTGGACGTTTCTTATTGGTTTCGTCAATTATGTTACAAACTAACTCATCTGAGTCAACATCATTAGGTGAAAAGACACGATTTCGTTTAAATTTAACTAGTGGTTTAATACACAACTAGAGAGAATAGAAACGGAATATTATTATTCTCTAGTGTTTGCTACAAGAGAGTAGGCGCGACCAATAGTTTTAACTATTCGTTTATTAATACTCGTATACTCCTTTGATTGTAATCAATTTTTCCAAAACTTTTTATTAAATTATTTTTTTTTTCTTTGACTTTAAACGCAAATGTAGACTGATAGTCGACGTTCGACGAGATATTGTTGAACTGTATCTTACTGTGTAAGTTAAATCAATATAGATAAATATATTTAAATTGTGTTTAAATTATGTTTAATATTCAGTACGCGTCAAATTGAAGGATAGTCTTAAAAGATGCAGCATAAACAAAAACAAAACTCTCAGTCAGAAATTTGTGTCGTCTACCAATCATCACTGTGAATGCAACAGTTAGCCAACAAAAATTCCAAGTGGAGAGTATTATACACAGAGTCAAACAGTTAGCCTAGCGTTTTTTTTTTTTAAATGTCGACTAGAGTTAAGTGAATGATGTTGACAGGTGCGCGCGCGCCATTTTAAAAAATCGACATATTCTCGGTCGATATTTTGAGCAGTTGGCATTTTTCTTAGTCGACATTTTTGTTTGGGTATTTTGTTGATCGATCTTTTACAATCGGTATTTTTCAAAGCGGTTAATAGTACCCAACCCAAGAATTGTTCTTCACGACATGAAAAACTTTCCCAAATCACAGCACTTCAAAACGCGCCTACCTAGCAGTACTGCCTGCAAGTATTTGTCTCTTTCCCACCAAATACTCAACAAAGTTGGGAGTTGGTGGCATGAGCAGGCTCTGTCAGTTAACCCCACGAAGACTGATATGATGCTGTTCAGGACTAGAAAAAGAATACCAAACGAAACTACAGCACCTTGCGTGCTTATGCATTAGAAGTGCGATGAGAGTAAATCCCACTACTGCTTTGGAAGTGCTGCTCTGTTTACCTCCTTCGCAGTACCTTGTGGGTTCGTGGGGTGGGCACGCAGGTATCCAGGATAATGAAAGAACAGATTCTCGGGCATTGGCCCACATTCATCCATAGGATGCTGCTGTTTCACAAACGTGAAATTGCTGATGCTCTACGTCAACAGCATTCCCAATTCTATCATAACCTTGCCTAATGCAGGCATTCGAAGAAGAAGATCTAATTATTTCATCGGATTGAATAGGAACGCCTTGAGATCCTTGGTTGGTCTCGTTACTAGTTTCAGCCGTCTTAACGAGCATCTATGAACCATTCACGTAAGGAGCTCGGGTCCATGTGAGTGTTGTCTTGAGTCGGATGAAACGGCATCTCATTTCATCGATGAATGCGCTGCTTTTGCCACAACCAGGCTCAACAGTTAAGATAAACAATTCGTCCACGAAGATGAGTTATGTGATAAAGAGCTCGCTAGTATCCTTCGCTTTGCCAAGACCACTGGCAGGTTCTCTGATACTGACTCCATTACTAATTTCTAATAAGCCGCGAGCGGACAGCTATGCTGAATTACAATGGACCATTAGGTCTCAGTGCTTGTTTTCTACTGATGGCCCCACTGCATATACAATACAATGCAATACTACATACGAGTATCTAAATAAATAAATTAGTTAACTTCGCGTCAGTAAAATTCGCTTGCAATTGTATTCGCTTATACATTCGCTTAGTTCGCGGAAGTAAAATTCGCTTGCACCTGAACCGCAGCCCTAAAAAAACGTTTGGATTTTATTTTGAACTCAGACTCTTCAGGGTTTCAATTTGTGTATTTCTTTTTCCATCAGAGCGTGGTCAGAGGGAAAATAATGAAAATAAAATTACAAAACGAATGAAATTCCGGACGAGGTTGTTTTTCTGGCCTAGAATACAGAAGGTCTTCAAAATGGCCGCTTAGAGAAGGAGAAATGCTCAGGAAATCTGTTTGCCAAAATTCATTAACAATGTTGGAGGGCAGCTTCTTGTCGATAACGACAAAATACTAAACAGTTGGCGACAGTATATTGAAGGACTTCTTCTTATTCTTTGCCTTTATGGCGAAGTAGTGATCAGAATTTCTAAAAGACTTCTAAACAAACAATCGCCGAGCCGTTCTTAATAATGAAGAAGTATACGGCATTTCCGTCGAATAAGTTGGGAAGGCGGGTAAAGACTCCAAAAAACGAAAGGCGGTTGTGCCCGACCAGGTACCTTCACGATTCCGGAAAACGATGGCGATGGAAGAGATCGGGTCCAAATGGATGATGATTCTCATCTCCAAACTGATGAAATGCGATCAATGCCTCACCAGTGGAGGAAAAGTTGTCTTCATCCTTTGTATAAAGGAAAAGGCAATATACTAGACAAGCTGACACCTCATGAAGATCGTTGAGTTGGGTATTAGGCCTGATGACCAATGCGGATTTGTTGCAAGTATGTATACTAACCACAGATGCAATCCAAAGTATTAGGATCATGTTGGAAAGACATCGTGATTCCTCAAAGGATTTGCATATGATGTTGGTTGATTTTGAAAATGCATTTGATAGACAACCCCGAAGTCTGCTATGGAGGGCGCTAAGACAAAGACTACATCCAGAAGCCTACGTAGGGATGATCATTGACATGTATGAGGGAATTAAGATACGAGTAATATACATCGCTGGAGTCACCGAGGACTTTGGAATCAAAGTCGGTGTACACCAGGGAAGCGTCTTAAATCCGTTGATTTTTACTACAGTCCTTGATTATCTGCTAAAGGAAAAGTAATGGACTCCAAAAATTACGATGTAGCCATAAGAACTTGATGTTTGGGTGGACGTTTTGGAGGGGAATATGTGGGTTTCATATTAGTCCGAAAAAAACAGAATCGGCAATATCGAGGTATTCGTCGGGACTTAAAATTCTTCAATCTTCAAAATCCGCGGATTTTGCTTCGAGGTATTTTTCAGAACAGGGGTTCGAAGCAAAAACCCTTCGAATCATATGAGATCGGAGAAACTTTCGTTCCAGCGGTTACCGCTGGGTGGGGCGGGGGGGGGGGGGTACTTAGTCATTCATCTTTTATTACAGAAGAAGAAACGAAGAAGAAAGTAATATAATTTATTAAATAGATATTATTGTATATTTTATTCACCAATTTGGATTTAGAAATAAGCACTCTACAATTGATCAGGTGCATAGAATCACAGATAGAATCGAAAAAGCATTTGAAGAGAAAAATGTGTGCTCTACAGTATTTCTTAATATAGCACAAGCTTTCGATAAAGTCTGGCACAAAGGACTGATACACAAATTACAAAAGCAACTGCCGAAGCAGTATGCGACCATTCTGGAATCTTATATATCAGATAGATTCTTCAGAATTAAACAAGATGCAGAGTACTCAACATTAAGAGAGATTAAAGCTGGTGTACCGCAATTCAGTGTGCTAGGTCCAGTTCTATACTTACTTTTCACTACCGATCTGTTTGAAAGTGAAGAAATCACAATAGCTACTGTGGGAGCAACTGTCGAAATAGCAACAAAAAAGCTTCAAACAGCAATAAAAAATATTTCAGAATGGACTAAGAAATGGCAGATTCAATTAAATGACCTTAAGTCAGTCCATATTAATTTTACGTATAAAAACGTACCACACATTCCAGTCTACATTAACAACAATGCAGTGGAATATTCAAACACAGCCAAATATCTAGGCATGACTCTAGACGCTAAACTGCGTTGGAAAGCGCACGTAAAGAAAGAAAAGGTAAGTTGAACATGCGATACAGTAAAATGTATTGGCTTATAGGGATATACTCATCCCTGTCTAACTACAATAAGTTATTGTTATACACGCAAGTTCTGAAACCAGTATGGACCTACGGGCTCCAGTTGTGGGCATGCTTTGCATATGCCAAACAAATTTACAAACAATTCAGGTTTTCCAAAATAAAGTACTAAGGAACATAGTTAATGCACCTTGGTACATACGCAATGCCGATCTGCATAAAGATCTAAATGTTGAAATGGTTGAAGATGAAGTTAAGAAAGTTGCTCAAAGGCATAAAAGTAGGCTTCTCAACCACGTAAACACAGAAATAACAGAACTATTAAATAATGACAATGCAATCAGGAGATTGAGACGGGTAAAACCTCTTGATCTATAAGAGTTAGCTAGGGCTAAGAAATCAGGTATTGATTTCAAACAAGGAAAACGTTTAGAAATCCGACAAACGGCGGATTTATCTGTTAAATTCAACAAATATATGTAGTTCAAAAACAAATTGCCGATTAGTCGTCGACTAGGTGCAATCTCATTCGGGATGCCGAATCTCAGTCCCCCGGGAGTTTTTTTAGATGAGTTAAAGTCTATCACTATTGCAGAAGCATCCCTCGCGTACTAGCTCTGCAATGTCTTTCGATGATTTTTTACTTCCAGCGAATTCCCAACACAAGAAAAAAAAATAATAATAATATTTTATTCTGGCATACGCTATATTTAACTTTTCAACTAAATCAAAGCTATCTCTATTCAGTGCTCTGCTCTGAACAGAATAAGAAAAATACGTGTAGGGACTTTTAACAACAAAAGGGTCAATCTTAGACACAGCCACTGCCAAACAAATTTACTCAAAAAACTGTAGTATTGCCTCTGTCATCGGAAGTGGCGATCTTTCATTGGTTGCCAGCTTCCCCTTACACCCTTGTATGAAAAAGGCGAAAAGAAACACTCCTTTGAATTATACACTTTCTCTTTGAGATATCAAAAGGACGTTGATTGGTTCATACAAAAGAAAAAAGGGGAATGTTAAACAAGAGAAGGGAATATAGTTCGTTCCGAATTTCGGAAAAATCTTTCATAACTATTACTTAAAATTCTAGTTAAGATGTGCACCTTTTTTGTTTTTCGTCGCGGTGTTAAAATATACTCGAAGGGAGATGAAGTCCTTGAGTACCTTAAGGTTGCTGCTGTTGACGTGTTGTCCTGATCGGCAGATTGTTTGATAACGCAGTTGTTGCCTATGGACGAAACATACCTAACTCACTTCTTTGTGTCGAAAGATGATGTTTTGTGTACATTTAAGTCACTTAAGAATAATAAGTCGGCGGTTGAGGCGAAACCCTACAACTGCACCCAAACACTTCCTATCACTCTTTCGAATAGTAAGTAGCACCGAAAAGCATGCAATGAAATACGATATTAAGAGGTGCTGCTTGCTGTTAAACACAAATACTTGCGCTGTATTCTTAGCACCGTACTGAACTGTAACATTTACAGAAAAACCCCTTTAGCGAAAGCAAATTATAAAAAAAAAAGAAAAAAAGGGACGTGAGTGAAATGGCTCAGTTGGAAAAATGGGCGAGAGATCGAATGTTCAAAAACGCCGGGGCCGAGTAACACCCAAAGTTTTTTTTTTTTCCTTATCCTACTACTTGCGAAAGTCTGATAAATATTCGAGAGTATTGATTGCGATGAGCAGCTTCTCAAATTTGGCGCTTTAAGTCGGCGCGGCGTTAAAATGTAAAATTATAACTTTGCACACAAAAATGGTTGAAGGAGCTTTGTTTAAGGCCCTGTATGGTCTTTTGTTGGCGCAGTGGTTTAGCGGTTAGCGAGTTTGAGTACTGATGGAGAGGTTTCAGGTCTAAATCATGGCGGAGCGCAGTAACACTTAAAGTTTCTCTAGACAGATCCACCTCTTGCAAAAGTCTCGCAAACATCTCAGAGTATCAATTTTTAGGAGAAGCTTTTCAAATTGCAGTTCGGAGTCGGCGTATAATTGAAGGGGCCTGCCACATCGCATATCTGAAAACATTTTTCGACTCAAATACGCGTCATCGCCTTCAGCTTTTTAAAGACAAAAACATCGATCGCAATTGGTTGAGCTGCTCGGGCGCCTATAGGTCACAAATACGTCCATTTATCTCACCTGGTTACGAACAGGTAGTTTCTTCATTTAATTTTACGAAATTTTTTAAATCCTTCATTGATATGAGAAAAACCAAATGCAATATGAAAGCAGGCTATATTATGTTTATGTTGTAAAAAAAATTGGGATTAGATAAATTCAATTTCTATTATGCTTTTCCCAATAAAAGGTAATAAAATTAGTACTTTATTCGTCTTACCTGATTACGAACAGTAACTAAATATTAAAAGGTAATAAAACAACACATTTGTTTTGGAATAAATTAATTTGGGTTTTATTAAGGTTATAACAAATAGCTTTCAATAATGTGTCCCGATCGCTGTATCACATCAAGAAGCCTGCTATTAAGGGATTTATAATTTTTTTCAACTAATTTAGTGAAATTTCGGAGCAGGCTTGTTTTATGGCTTCCATTATTTCTTCCGGGTTGGAGTTTTGCTTTCCTCCTTCGTAGGCCTTTTTTGAAAGCCATCCAAACACGATTTTGTATGATGTTCAGGTGCGGTGAATATGGCGGCCATGCCAGTGGGTCTACTCGGAATTCAAATTTTGATTATTCTTGATGTATGAACAGATGAATTGTCCTGTTGGAAAATCCATCGTTGTATACCAAAAAATGTAGACAAATGTGAGAAAGCTGTTCGCAGTATAGATTTGTAGGTGATTGCGGTCATTCTTGAGTTTTGAAAATTAAGGTTTGCAGTTCCGTAAAAGCTTACTGCTCCCCATACCATTACTCGACCTCCGTTGCTGTGTTTTCTATTAAAGGTTATTTTATCCTTCCTCAAATCCTGGATAATATAATTTTATCCACCAGGTCCATCCAAGATATTTTTTTTTATCTGAAAAGACGATGGTATACCACTCTGGACTCCACCTGATTTCACTTAGTGCTAATCAATGTGCTGAGTTTGGGGTGCTTTCAATGATTGTTTCTTTTTCATTTGTTCGTGTTTAATATGATTGTCCTGCTGTATCACGTGATGGACAGTTGATCTACTAGCTTCAACTTCAGTTTTTTTCTTGATTTTCCTTCCGGATCTTGAATTTGAAGCGGTCTCAGTATCACCCGTCGATCCTGGCATGTTGTTGCTTTGATTACTCTTCCTTTCCATTTTTGTCCATAGTTCTCAGGGTCCTTAAGGTAGCTATGAACAACCGTTGGTGCTCTTCCAATCTTAATGTCTATGAAACAGATAGATTTGCCTTGTTCATGGTAAGCTCGGCGTTTTTCTTCCTTGGTTAATGATTTTTTTTACACATAATTGTTGTTTCTATGAAATTATGTTTTGAACTAAGGTCCCATGTGTGTAAAATGGACCGTTACCGTGTCTGAGTGCTCTGGGATTTGAATTTTTTATAAAAGAAAAAAAAAAAAAAAAAAAGTCCCATGTACTCTTAATGCCTTCATATTTGATTTAAAATATGATAACACGTAGATTTAATTACTGTTCGTAATCATGTGTGGCGATAAAAAGGACTAATTTTATGATCATATTGGGAAAAGCATTAAAGAAATTAAATTCATCTACCTAATCCCATTTTTTTCGTACAAGATAAACATAATATAGGCTTTTTTCATATTGCATTTGGGTTTTCCCATATTATCGAAGGATTTAAAAAATTTCGTATAATCAAATCAAAAAACTACCTGTTCGTAATCAGGTGAGACGTATACACTGGCGATCACAAAAATGAGGCCATACATTTTGCAATCGATTTTCAGGCTTTTAACCTGTTTTAAATTGTATACCCAGAAACTTTTACTACCTGTAAACAGGTACCTACATATTTTCCCAACAGTATGTCATACAATTAAAGGGTAAATAAGAAACGACCGCTGGAATTTCCCAAGATCAAACAATGAACTACTTGAAAAGCGTATAAAAATATGCGCACTAGGATGCAGCCATTGCGAATACTTCGTTGCAGGGGTTCACACAAGCGATTTTTTTTCAAAGTTTTTAAGAATAAAAAAGAAAATGGGTTCCGAAAAGACTTCGATAGCGACAGAGAGAGAAAAAATAGATGCTTTCAAGAAGATAGGACTCTCGGGCCGAGAAATCGCAAGAAGGCTAAATAGAAGTAAGACGGTTTTAAACAGTTATCTTCCGGATCTACAACACTATGGGAAAAATCAAAAAGGACACACGGCAGAAGCAACAACATTGCGAGAAAACCGGGTTATTCTACACCTTGCCTCAAATTCTACTCTACCAGTGACTAAAATAAGCATCGCAACGGTCCGAAGGATAATACGAAAAAATGGTACTATACAGAAAAGAAAACTTAAAAAGACTCCTGTTTTGAGGCAAGTACACAAGCAGCATCGAATGAATTTTGCAAGAGAACATGTCGCTTGGAGCGGTGAATGGAAATATGTTGTATTTTCAGATGAAAAAAAAATTAACTTTGACGGCCCCGATGGTTACAACTTTTATTTCCATGATCTAAGAAAGGATGAGCTTATTTTGGCAAGAATCACAGCCGTACATCGGGTGTAATGGTGTGGGGAGCTATTACCCACTATGGCACAATCGAGTTGGAGTTTTTGTCAACAACAATGAATGGAAACACCTACAAATGTTTGCTTTAACGGTCATTTCCAAAAGTGAAAAACATTTTCGGATCCCTGTTTTGGATATTCGAACAAGACAATGCCCCTATCCACACTTCCAGGATTGTAAGAAGTTGGATTCATTTAGAAGACGTAAAACTTTTGTCATGGCCGCCCTATTCACCGGACCTAAACATAATCGAAAATGTTTGGGCATGGTTATCTCGTAAAGTGTATGAAGGCGGCAGACAATTTGAAGACAAGGAAACTTTAATCCGAGAAAAACATAATAAATAAATGTTTTAAAACCATAAAATGTAAGCATTTTATTCATTTTTCCTTTCTTTCGAAGAATTTGCATGTGGCCTGAAGTAGTTCATTGATTGATCTTGGGAAATTCCAGCGATCGTTTCTTATTTACCCTTTAATTTTATGACTTACTGTTTGGAAAATATGTAGGTACCTGTTTACAGGTAGTAAACGTTTCTGGGTATACAATTTAAAACAGGTTAAAAGCCTGAAAATCGATTGCAAAATGTATGGCCTCATCCTTGTGATCGCCAGTGTATGTAAATTGTATTTTAAATATATACTACAATTCGTATCTATCTGCATCTAATATTCTTTAAAGCGTTTTAATACATCTCGTAATCTCGCATCAATTAGTATGTTATACATACTCGTGTACAAGACTCATATACATGAGTGATTTTGATGAGTCCAGGTTGCAAAAAATGTTGAAAAAGCATACCTCATTGCACTGACGGATAATTTCTATATCCTAATGCCTAATGCTTTTGCTGACAGATTTTTTTTGTTTTTGCCCACCTAAGTTTACTAAAAACTTCAAACCGCGCTTATACTTTCAGCATTTTTTAGGTATCCATTTTGGTAACCGACAAAACATTACTGTCGTCCAATACATGCATGTTGTTCTTTCTACATAATATGTATCAGGGAACAATTCCTCCATTTAAGTTATCAACAAAAAAAAAAACCTTCAACCTTGCCTTCTCTCATTTTCGGGGAAGTGTTTCTTTTTATATTTTGAGATGTCAAATCACATTACCCACGATAAACACACAGATAAGAGAAAAAAACATGTCAAACCTCTTCTACTCACTAAGGATACAAACATTTTACATCTGATGATTTTTTTTGCATAGTTTCTGATCGGGTGCGATAGGATGTGAAAACTCATCAGGGTGATCTTCTGCATCTACGTATCCCTGTATCCGATTTGTAATGAGATAATTTTTTATTACGCGGGGACTCTTGCACTTTTCGTTAATGAGATGCAAAAAAATGCCTTAACTCACGGTGTGGATTGCAGGGTACCTACAAAAAAAAATATTTAAAAGTAATTTGTTGGGTTTGATAAAGGCTCGAGAAACATTGTTTGGGATGCAATTAATTAATAGATTAGTAGTGATATTGATATCGCTGATAGGAATCAAATTGAAGTATAAATGACTTGAAAAGGCATGGGGTTCGATCCTCCTGTAGAATACAGTTGAAAGGTAAGCGGCGAAAGGTTAGGCAAAAGGATTAATCAGATTTCTGCTGTGTAGGTGGTCGAAGATATGGGTAAAATATTTGGGATTAACCAGTCAATTAGCCCGACGAGTGTAGTTTTATGAGACAGTTCATTGATTATTTTTTTTTCAAAGTTTATTTGCTGAATTAACCACCTTTGGGTGATTATTGGGACCATTTTGAATTGATTCACATGATTTCGGAATTTAATTTAAATGCAGAAAATCAGACTTTGTGGCCGTGTATTTGTGGATGTGACCCTGTGTATTACGGCCAAGGTCCTCCTACAGAGAAGCCAGAGACAATCCTACTAGCTAGGTTTAAGGCAAGTTAATTTCAATATGCTGAATATTATTTTAGTCACCTCAGCCGATTAAGTCTGATCTTTTTATATATATTAGTAAGGCTATGAAGTTTTACACCCGGGTAATTCAACAACAATTTCATTTAAAATTGAAAAATAAAACGCTGTATTCAACTATTTACTTTTACTTAGGGTTAGGATAGAGCTGATAATCCTGGACCTCAACCAACTTGTCTCTCAAGTAAGCTGCCTCTAGCTCCGATTGTCAAGTTAGTTGGAGTCTCCTACTTATTACACAACTGGGTGCGGCTCCGGGGATCTTTAACGTATGTCAATGTGTCATCTAGTCCATAATCGATTGATTGAAATGGAACGGAAATCCACCTAAAGATTTTTTTAACTCATTGCCAGATTAGTTTTTCCTGATTATATCAATATCGTAATAAGCGAGAAGTTGAACAGACTTATGGAAGACTGGTATTGGCAGTCGAGTTCTTTATAATTCTATCAGGTAAATAATAAAATATGAGGCATAAAACATAGCTTCGGGAACCATTTGTTTGTAAATTTATATTTTGGCCACGAATAGAAGAGACCTACAATTTTACACAAACTCCAAATGACAAATTTGAGAAGATTCTCACGACAATTGATGCTCTTGGGTCAGACTTTTGTAAGGTTTTCTTTTAAAAGAAAGAAGGAACAGGCTGTATGGGACTTAAAACCCGAACTGAAACCACCTCTGCTTGCAACCTGTTATCCCCACGGTACCACCGTGAGGCATTTCGTCGTGGGGGCTTTAAGCCATAGGCTTCATCTTTTTTAAGGATGCAAGTGATATGTTAACGTTGTTTCCGTACGGGTAAATTGAACTTTCATCGCGTGTTCGCCTTCTATTCTATTCCACGCGTCTCAATTCTACATACATGATTTAAGAAAAATTGCATCTTCTACTGTGTCTGTGCAGTGCTGGCACATTGACGAGTTGTCGTGATTAACCCAATAAAGATATGTTCGGAATCAGCCATACCTGGTTAAAACCTGCAAAAGGTAGAAGTCAACTCCTCCTTGCTTTCGCCTTATCCGTGATTGTGTAAGGGGTAGAGGCAGTGGAAAACACTTAACGTACTAGTCACTCACCCACAAGTGGTATGTTAATAAATTACGGTGCACCAAATTTGATAGAACATCGGAAGATTTCCATCGTCTTTGTCGTAAATACACGGACGAGCTTGATAGGGACGTCAAAATTTGACAGATCATCTTTGTATGCGCTGTCGTTCGCAACTTTTAAATTTGAGAAAAAATGGTGGATAACGATCTGAACCCCTTTGACTTTTTCAATTGTGTGAATATATGGTCAATAATAGACCATCCTGGCCTACAATTAGCACTGTTAAGAACCTATTAATTTGTTGTCAATAGCTTTAAGGAGCTCACCTAGTACAGATCTTGTCAAAAGAGACATTTACGGCCTATGCAGGGCCTAGAACCTAGCTTCTAAGACCAATTGCGTTTCCGAAGTGGAAGAAACCAACAATTTTACGCTTAAACACTGAGCCACGGCGCCAACACATAGATTTTGTATGCGACCTTGAAGAGACCTCTGCAGTTAGCAAAGTTCATAGGTCTCTTCTTGGCGATCGGTGCATATTCCATTACCACTCCATCTCCTCCCGCTTTGAAAAGTTCAGCAGCTGGGGCATGCGGCTTCGAGCAGCTTAGATGTGACTTTCGTTCATCCTGGTCAGCTGGACTTTCTTTTTCTTTACTTACTTATTTACTTCAGGAGCTCAAATATCCGTGAAGAGTCTCTGCCTGAGACACTGCAGCCTTTCATCCTCTGCGATCCCAGACATGCTGCTTCTGGTTGTCCAGACCAAGCGCCCTGGCATCCGCTATGGCTTTGGGTCTTTAAAGCAGAGGTTCGGTCTTCCTTGCCTTCTCGAACCTTGGGACTAGAAGTTGAAGATCATCTTGGCTTCAGCATTATTGTCCATTTGCTTAATGTGGCCGAGCTAATATAGTCGACGTGATTAAGCTTTTTGGACTACTTCCACATCTTGATACAGCTTAAAAAGTTCGCGGTTGTATCTATCCGGTGCCGTGACATAACCCCAAGCGTCATAAGCCCAAATTTTGAAATTTGGCCTTATGTCGCATTGCGAAAGTGACATAAGGTCAAATTTTACCATTTGGTATTATGACACATTGGAAAAGCGTCATAAGGCCAATTTGGCTTTATGACACTTTCGCTTGGTGCTGTTTTCCACAATTTGCCTTCGCACCTACCCCAACTCAAACAGTGACCCCAAGCAGGGGGGCTGCAGAGGGGCAGCATGCCCCCCATATGCATTGCACTGTTTATGGGATTAGTTGCGAAATCGCAAGTAGATTGCATAAACAGTACAATGCCTATGGGGGGGCATGCTGCCCGCCAGCAACCCCCCTGCTACGGGTCACTGTTTGATTTGGAGTAGGTGCGATGTACGGTTTCGAAAATTTGGCTTTATGTCACTTTCCGAATTTGGCCTTATGACGCTTTGTGAAAGTGACATAATACCAAATGCTGGAATTTGGCCTTATGTCGTCACTTTCAAAAAGCGACATAAGGCCAAATTTCGAGATTTGGGCTTATGACGCTTGGGGTTATGTCACGGCACCTATCTATCCTCTATTCGCCCTCCTCGTACTGGTTCACAGGACCAAATATCCGAAGATAAATATTTTTCTTTCAAAAGAATCTAATATTAGCTCCCAGCAGGACTTGCAGGAATTGGTTTTTCGAGTAAGAAGTTTTGAACCCATTTGTTTGACTAACCTAAATAGCAGCGTTTTCCAAATTTAATTGTCCGCCGGATCTCCACTAAGGTGTCATTTGTTGATTTGAAGTTCACTCCAAGGTAGGTGAGCTCCTAACTACATCGAATTTATTGCTATCAACAATGACGTTTTTGTCTAGGCGGTGGACAGATGTTTCTTTTGTTGTTGTTAGCATGTATTAAGTCTTATCCCCATTTACTTTAAGACCAACCACTTTCGCGTGTTCTTTAATCGGCGGCAAAGCCTTTAACACGGCATGCTGGGAACGCCAGATGATGTCGATATCGATATCGTCCGCATACCCCAGTATTTGGACGGATCTATTAAAAATAGCGCCTTCCTGGCTGACACCTGCCCTGCGTACTACTGTCTCCAGAACAAGATTAAAAAAGTCACATGATAGCGCTTTTTCCTTACCATCGACATTATTGACTGACGTTTTTTCAATAAGGACGTGTTGATAATATGAATTTGGCTTTCAATTCCTCTCTTTGATTGTTGAATCGTCTCAAGATTCTAGTCGGACTTAATAAGATACGATCAGAGAGCAATACTTACAATAACCTGGTTTTTAAGGAAGCGTTGTTGCATCACCCTGCTTAATATAATCAATGTTTTGGACTAAACAGCTTATGCAGGGCCTAAGGCGTAGTTTTTCATGAAAGTTGTGGGTGCACGGCAACGGAGAGTTAAAAAAACTGTTCTCGTGACAAGTTTTCTCTTGAACCTTAGTCAGACCTTCGCAAAAGGTGCACAGCTGATGAAGGACCTTTAGATGGGATTCAAACCTTGAATAACTCGGTTAGTTGTCAAACAACATATGAGTATAGGTAAGGTAAGCTTTAAGCAAAAGTTTGCGATTTCACACAGAGGCCATATACGCCCATTGTGAGTACCCTATTGTTACATGGTTGGACATGCGACTGACAAGACCATTTGGGTATATTGTTGAATGTTTTTAAATATGAGAGATCTATCCCTGCACCCCATCCCGGTTGTTGTAGGAAGAGCGGCATTCTTTTAGCTTTTTCAGAGAATCTATTTCCTCTTCATCTCTTAACATCAATAGAAGGCTATAGACTACGGGTTACTGTATAACTGGTTGTGTTGTTCCATTGTTCAGACATCTAGCCAACTTTTTTTTTTTTTTTATTATTAGCGTGAGATAAAGGGATTTCTTTTTACTGTAGTGACCCTTACCCTTATAATGGTAAGACCACAGCGAAGACATTTTTAGTTTGTTGCGCAAGTAGCTCCCAGCAATTCATTGCCTATTTTTGGGTGCTACTTACTGAAAGAATAGAAGGATAGGAAAGAAGTTTGGTGCGATGGGATTTTTTTTTCTCAACAGGTGGCGCCTAAATTGCTTTAGGGAGATCAGTTTTTATTTTTGTGTGTATTCAATTTATAAAAATCATGGCCCTGGTCGGGATTCGAACGCACGACCTGCCAATCACTTAGTGAATACACTACCATCACACCATTGCCACCTGCGATGTCCGCCTTTGCGTTCCCTTCCACTTTCGATTTAGTGCTGCTTGACTGTTAACGCAAATAGTTATTTCCATAGCCATGAGTTCCACTGCTAGGACGCTCTAAGCTGCTTTCTTGCAGATCTCAGTTTGGAAATGGGTCAGTCGGTAGGAGTGGTTGATTCTCGCTTCTAAGAAGACTTCTACTTCTGTTCTCTTCTTCGTCTTTGAGTCATCTGTAAAGGTGGGCATAATTTTAATGACAGTGTTAGAGGAAATTGAATCCTGTCTGCCAGATGCAAAGGCTTTTTTGTCAAAGTCATACCTTGGTTTTCGTAGTCAGTGAGGGGCATAAGTCCCTTTGATTAAAGGTATCAAAATATGCTCGAGTATCCTAATGAGCAGGGCTTCAAAATGTTATTCTTTTAAAGTCTAAGGGCAGAAAAAGGTGCTCAAGTTCTTCGTAAGAGCCCAATGGGTCGCAGGTTCAGTGGTATTCCAGACCCAGACAAGCAATTCTCTATTCGTTGTTTAGTATAGAATATAAACTACAGCCACTCAATTCCAGTTTGAACATTTACTTACGTAGATAGTCTCTTCTCATTCCATAATCATCGCGGTCACAAATATGTAAAAGGAAAATAAATATTCCTCAATCAGCGGGATACATCCTTAGGATCTAACAACGACTTAACACTATGAAACAGATGGTAGAACAAAACAAACAACCCCATTAGGAAGTTCCGCCCTACAAACACACAAAACAATCTCTAATCCAGCAAGCACTTATAATGTGTCCTGCTCTTTGCTTCTTTTCTTTTCCAGAATTTGCATAAAAATATTTGCATACATTCGCAGCCAGCCCAATAACATATGAAGAAGCCTAATTGTCCGTCGAAATAACGCCTCCTGAGGTGCAGAAGCAATGCAAATTGAGGGAATTCAAATTAAATATTGAATCGAATAATCGTGTTATCCGTGAAATTGGAAAACTTTCGCATTAATCACCTAAACATAACACTCTGGGGTGACACAATTTTGCATATTGAATATCTTGCAAGGACACCTAGGAAAGGGATACAATAGGAGAAGAAAGTTTCGAATCATTGCAATTTGTTATGGAATAGGATAGCATGAGGGTAAAAGGATTCCAGCAATAAAATGACAAATTTATCGTCGATTAACTGCATTGACATGTTTTGATTCGAATGTGATCCCAGGGAATCTCTTATTCTACAAAATGATTTTCGAATGGAGTACCTAAATATGTTTAATGTGAAAGGGTTGTAGTCTTCCATTTCCGGATAACTATTTCGTTAAAATTTGTTGCATTTCGGAAAATTGCGATGAGAAAATTATGCACTTACCTGGAGGCATTTTTTTGTTGGCGTTTTTTTTTTTGTGCCATTTGTGAAACATCTTCGAAAAAATACGTGACAGATCAACCGAAGCAGTTGCGGTTGACAGGAAAGTATGCGGATGTGTCAGGACATGGGGCATGACAAATGACTTTTATTTGTCATCATTGTTTGCAAACTTGGGACTATTATTAATTTGTTTCGGAGTTTTGACAATTGCTTAACTTGCTGGACATTTGGACATAACGCGCTTCCAGCTGAGGTGAACAATTGCGTTTGATTAATTTGAAAAAGGTTTTTAAATAGAATGGTTTTAGTGGAGTTAAAATGAAAGTCAAACGTAATTCATTTGAGTTAGGCCAGTGATCCAACTTTCCATTACTTCAATCCACAGATCCAATTTTCCATTACTTCAATCGTTCATTCCTGTAACAAATGTGTGCGATATTAAAGTTTATATGGATTTGAAATATAAGAAATAACTTTAAGCACATTAAGGTTTTTTGGCGGAAGTAAATTGGGTAAAGGAAGTACGTTCAAAATGCGAACCTGGTTGCTGGGAGTCGAATATCCTCTTTGCTGGAGCATTATTGTCTATTCGCTCAATATAGCAGAGCGAAAGTAGTCGCCGTGATTAAGCTTTTTGGACTACATCCACATATTGGTACAGCTCATAGAGGATCAAATATCCGACGGACTACTTTTCTTTACATATAACGGACAACCTACTCAAAATCTGATCCAGTCTCGACCTTTCCTCAGACCATTCTCCAATTGTACTAGAATACGCACAGCACCCTATAGATACCCCAAAACCTTCTCAACTCTATAATAAAAAGAGGGACTGGAACTCGTTTCGCCAATTCATCAACTCAGAACTTGTGACCAACATTCCACTCAAATCCGAACACGACATCGAAAGATCTATTATATATCTCAATGACATGATAATCAAAGGAGCCTTCAAATCTACACCTATAGCCCTACCTAAACCTCATGACAAATTTACACCCACAAACATAAGAAAACAGATCCAAGAAAAAAGGAAACCCCGGAAAAAATGGCAGGAAACCAGGTCACCGTTAGACAAAGCAAAGCTTAACAAAGCAATTAAAGTCCTCAAGGTCTCCCTGAAAAACTTTCAGAATAATAACTTGACAAATTACCTTAAAAACTTGACTCCAACAAACTACTCACTGTGGAAAACAACCAAACACTGTCCACCTCTAAAAAAAGCAGATGGAACCTGGGCCCGAGCAAATCGTGACAAAGCAACTGAGTTAGCAAACTACTTTAAAGAAACGTTCTCAAACGACGCTGACAATGCTCAGTTACCACATTTTCCGACTTATACGACTAGCGATATTCAAATAAAAAAAGTGAAGCTAAAGGAAATAAAGTACATTACAACTAAAATGGATAAAAAGAAAACTCCGGGCTATGACCTACTTACAGGAAAGTTACTCAAAGAACTACCTAATGTAGCATTCTTATACATACGCAACCTATTCAATGCTGTAATAACACTTAAATTCTTTCCGAAAGTGTGGAAAGTTGCAGAGATAATTGCTAAACAGAAACCAGGAAAAGACGCAACAAAAACATCTTCTTACAGGCCGATTAGTATACTTCCCATTCTCTCCAAAGTATTTGAGAAGATTTTGCTTGATCGCCTAGAACCCATCCTGACCCGATCAAAGTTAATACCCGACCATCAATTCGGATTTAGAAAACAACACTCAACAATTCAACAAGTACATCGAGTCATAAACTAAATACGTATCAGCAGACCTGGATGAAAAAAATTTTTGCGCAGCAGTATTTCTTGACATGGCAAAGGCTTTTGATAAGGTATGGCATGCTGGCCTTCTACACAAACTCGCGAATCTACTCCCAAAAGACTTCTACCTTTTAATCAAAAGCTATCTAACGGATCGACAGTTCTACGTAAGATACAATAATGAATCATCCGACTTACATTCAACGAAAGCCGGAGTCCCTCAAGGTAGTGTCCTAGGACCCTTACTTTATGTTCTCTTTACAGCTGACATTCCACCTCCTACCAGGGCATCCTCCATGATTGCAACGTTTGCTGATGACACGATTCTCCTTAATTCGGGCAAATGCCTTCACGATACAACTACTCAACTTCAAAAATATCTCGACGTAATAATGTTATGGTTTAAAAATTGGAACGTTAAAATTAATGTTGATAAATCAGTACAAGTTATTTTCACAACTAAAACAAAGTTTACACCCATAGCGTTAAACATTAACAATAAACCCATCGTTATAAGTTCAGTAGCAAAATACTGTACTGAATGAACTCCAAATTGACATGGAAACATCACATTGAACAAAAACGCAACCATGTGAAACTAAAATTCAGACAACTGTACTGGCTCCTCTCTAAAGATTCCAAATTATCAACAAGCAACAAACTATTACTCTATAAGGCAATAATCAAACCTATATAGACCTATGGGCTGCAAATATGGGGCACATCTAAAATATCTAACATCAACATAATTCAAGGACAACAATCTAATCTGTAACAATGACATACATCATGACCTTCAAATACCAACAGTCAGGGAAGAAATAATAAAAACCAGGACGAGATACCTGACAAGAAATCTTTCGCATGCGAACAACGACATCAACACGTTATTTGACCAAGAAACCACAAGAAGACGGGGACTCAAAAGAAGACGACCAAGTAACCTCATAACCTGAGTTCCAACACTGTACATAAGTATGTAGTTATTAACAATCATTTAAGTAATTATTAACAATTATTTCACTTATCAATAAGCATATCATATAATACCTACATAACATCAGATACTAGCATTATATAAAATAATAAAATAGTATAATTTCACAACAATTGAAACAATCAGAATTAACAAAATGACTTTGCTGACAATGGTCACAAAGATCAAGAATATTTCCTTTCAAATTGTTATAAAATATACTTAGTGTCGTAAGACAGATGTATAATTCATGGAAATAATAAAAAATATAACGGACAAAATGACAAACATCATAATTATCTGACGAGTCCAAAGTGGTATTGTGGGTTCTTTGTAGGGTATAAGGAGGTAAGATGGGGTAGCGGGTAAGACGGGGTACCCAGCGAATTTCACAGCTCAAATTGACCAATCGCGCTCGTTCATTCATCGTTCGACGAGCAGCCATGATACTTGTCAGTCGCCCGGTGCTTAGTTCACAAGTGCACAGTGTCGAAAAAAATTCAAAAAAAAAGTGTTTTGCTGCAAATTGTTTATCATATTTTCTTCTGGTTCGACACGTAACTGTGGTTTGTTAAATTACGTTGGCTGGTGAGGTGTTGCTGTGATTGACGCTTAAACTAACCTATAATAAGGTAGGCATTGTGTTTCCTTAAGATTATTGACTCTTTTTTGTTTTTGTTTTTATAAAATGGCTCTACAGGCGAGATGGGGTAGCGTACCCCTTCTTGCCCCAAATGAGAATAATTTTGTTCTTGTTTGTAATCAAAGAAGAATAGCCGATCAGCGAAAACAGCAAAACGACGAAAAGTCTCATCATCTGGCGATGAAAGTGAAGAAGAGGAGGGCACACCATGTATGTATTGTGAGGAAGTATATTCCGTTTTCATTGAAGGGTGGATATCATGCTGATTATGTGGAAGATGGGCTCATAGTAGCTGCGCAGGAATAGATGATGATGATGATGAAGCCACCCATGTCTGCGAGTTCTGCCAGCTCAAATAATCATCTTTCTCTGTGATCACCCATCTTACCTCAGGGGGGTACCCCATCTTACCAGCACCATGGGGCAAGACGGGACAAAACACCTTTTTTAAATTTTTTTCTCCTAAATGTGTTACCAAAAGTTCCTAATGACACCAAATATTAGAATAATAATAATAAGTTGTTAATTAAAAAATAAATATGATTGTTTCACTATGTATTTTTTTATATTATGGACATTTAAAACCTAAGTACCCCATCTTGCCACCCTATCCCCTACTTCTAGTACTAACATGCAAACAAATTTTTGAGGCCTTTCATCCATATTGTAAATTTTGTTGGTGGCAAAGTTGTAAGCCCTCAAACGCAATTCGTAAGCTGAAGCCATAGCTCTGGCTGCAGAAGTAGCTTGTCCTGGGGCCAGATCGCGTAAAAAGATGATCGATTGACGATATCGTTTTGACGAAAGCTGTCTCTACCAGTCTACAGAGATAGACATTTAACGCGATCTGACCCCTGATTTCGCCTTTTTTTTGAGGCTGAGGCAAAACCATTTTGCTCTCCCAAATCTAAAGCTAGCTCTTGAACCCCCACTCGAGTTTGGAAAAGTCAGGCTTTTAAAAACTTAAGATGATCGCTCCGCTAAAGACATCCTAATATCAAAAGGAAAAGTTAACTTGAATCTTCTTAGTCATTTGGTATTGGAATTTAACACTTCGGTCTTCCCTATGCGCTCCTTCTTAATGTAGCCTCAGGGACACCAAACGTTTTAGCTACTAAGAGCCAGCCCATTTTGTTATGCTCGATTGCTGCAATGGCCATCTTAATTGACTCACATTGCCTGAATTCGCATGCTACCTATGTCATTTTGTACTTATCGAATTTTTGACGATATTTAGTAAAAAAAAATTAAACACTCGTTTTTACTCCTAACATTGACAGAATAACAAAATAAAATTCACATTTATAGAAACAGCTAGGGTTATTAAAGGAGCATATTTCAAGTTATAGCTGGTAGGTAAAATCGATGGTAAAAATATTGTTTGTCTATGAATCCGAGACTTCATCAACTTTATCTTTTGGCGAAGCTATGTCGCTGCAGGGGGGCGACGGGATTCGAATAGCCCTGAGGTTAGGCATGCCTGTCGTCAAAAGGCGACTCAAATCCCCTAATGAAGTTATCTTAATTATGTTATGAGCAATGCTGTCTGGAGCACAGACTCCTAGAAGGGCCACCCTTGGGAGTATGGTCATAACGGATGAATGAAACGGATGACAGTGAAGGTGCACATATGGGAGGAGAGATTTGTTTTATATATGTATATATATTTATGCAAACACAGAAGCGTCTGACCCGAAATAGACGGCTCCCTGGTCTGCGTCAGAACCGAAACGGTCATCAGAAATCACACCTGGCGGATGGTAAAAAACGGCTATGTGAAGGAACCCTGAAATCAAACGTACGACGGAAAGTCTAAAAAGAAAAAAACTTACGGTGCGGGGAGTTCGATCCCTTGTTCGTCTGTCAGGGGTAAGCAAGCGGGCCCCGAGATGTCGGCATCCTTTGACCAAAAAAACCATTAAACACCAACTATGCCCTGGGAGTGGAACACTTGGCTCGTATGAAACGTATTGCTTCAAAAGAAGCAGAGGCAGAGTAATGTGATCACCACCTGGCGCAAGTCAAGTTTAAACTGAGTCTGGACGGATAAGCCGGAAAACCCCCGGAAACACTGTTGCAACATTTTTGTCAGTAGAGCGCTTTCCAAATGAAACCGATCACTAATGTCGGATGCGGTAAGCAACCTTTATCTATCGCAGATAAAGCTGAAAAGGCAAGAACGACTATAGAAAAAGAGCCGCAGAGCTGCGGACTGCTGCAAAGACGCCACGGATAGAAAAAAGAGGAGACAAACCTTGAATATATACTATACCTCCATATCGAGACCGCCAACACCCACACGAAAAAATACGTATAACAAGCGGAAGCGCGGGTCTCCTGAAAGCGGCTCAGTGCAGAACATGAAACCTCGACTGAAAGAAAATCTACGCAAATGGGATCTCGCAAGGCAGACCCCGAGAAAAAAGAAGCAGGAGAACGACAGGGGCGGGGCACTGCATCGACGCAAAGGAGGAGAAAAAAGAGGCAACTTAGAAGACCAGAAGCTATCCTAATTAAGCCTAGAGGGACAGAGGCGTATGCTGAGATTGTGGGACAAATACGGATCAGGCCAACCCGGACGACACGGAAATAGTCATAAAAACGGTCCGTCAAACAAAAACAGGGGCCGTCCTCCTCGAACTTGGGTCGATGACAATGATCAAGGAGTCCTTGGAAAGTCTCTAAAAGATACACTGAGCCCATGTCGACGCTTGAAATAAGAGATATTGACGAGCTGACCACGGGCGAGGAAGTTGAAAACAATCAAAGTTCATGTTAACACACGAAAAGCAAACGAATGGCTGAAGATAGCCCTAATAAAAATAAGATAGCTCAGCTGTAGAATTCGTCGAAGAGTAGGTGTTCTAGGTTGCTTCAAATACTTCGCATATGGACACCCACATGCAGACTGCACGGGGGCAGACTGAAAGGCCTAGGACTCTGTTACACTGCAGAGAGCAAGGCCACAAAAAAGAGGCTGTCAAAAAAGCAAAGTGCTGCTAATGTGCAGAGCTAAAGACCACATCACTAGCGCTAGACCACATTCCAGGATCAGGTAGATGTCAAGTGTTCAGGGAGGTGCATGAAAGAGCGAAGAAAAAAGGGGTTGGGTTCGATATCCCGCTTTTTATAATCCCGATTCTTAAAATCCCGCCTCTTATAATCCCGTTTTTTATAATCCCGTTTCTTATTATCCCGCTTTTACAATCAAAAGTATAGTTGTTTATTTTAAAAAATCGCGCGATTTTAAGAAATTAAGAAAATTAAAATAAATTAAGCAATCAGTGTTTTTTTGAAATGCAGTTTATTTTAACATTTATCATTTTTAGAGGAAGTAACAAAATAAGAAATAAATAATATCAAAATAAATTTTTAAGTAATAAATATGACAATCTTCAATAATTTTAAAAAAAATATAAAGTAATGTTAAATGATATTCTGCAAAAGGGAACAAAAAAAATTCAAACCATTAACAACATTTTTTATTTTATTAGTTCAAGCGTATTATAAGCAATGCAACGCAAAAAACCTGTTTTACTCATTTTTTTTTCTATTTCTCATTAATTTTTTTACAGCTCGTGACTTTATAACATTAGTTTTTTTATATAATTTTTCTTGGCCATTTCGTAATTTTTGTATTTCAGTTTGAACCACAATTGCTTCCTTTCTCAAATCTGCAATGAGTTTATACAAGGTGGCGCAAGTCATCATCCTATCGGAAGAAGCTATAATTTTTGCAAATGGCGGCAAATGTAAATTCTACTTTGACATTTGTCAAAAACTTAAGACACCAATTAACATAATCCAAAAGCAGAACCAAAGTTTTTCATTCATAAAAAAAATTACAGCGAAAGAACATCGGGTGACAACTTTTGCGCCACCTTGTACAAGCCAGCACTTTTTCGTCCAACCAAAACTTTCAGTCTGCACTGTCATACACGGACCAAAAGTTAGGAGAGTACTGCACTTGTCTACTTCCATTACGAATGTTTTGTAAAAAAAACGGGATTAGCGGGATTTGGCGGGATTTTAAAAAGCGCGATTATAATAGATCGGGATTTTGAACAAGCGGGATTTTAAAAAAGCAGTATTTTAATAGACGGGATTTTAAAACTTTTTTTTGGGATTTTTGAAAAGCTGGATTTCGATACGCTCCCAGAAAAAAGGTGTTCAATGACCATAATCCTCCAAGAAAATCTCCACATGAGTAGAACGGCTACCAACCTCCTCACGAAACTCTGAAATGAACTGGCAGCAGTATCATCAGCGAACAGTTCGCGAACAAATACCATTTTGTATTGCAGACTCCCTAGGAACAGCCGCTTTCTGGATTTCCAGACATGAGGACGGTTTCTATAAAAAGACAAGGCACTGAAAGATGTCTTGCCTGGGTAAAATGTATTGGCCTTAAGTTAATCGGGAAAGACCACAATAAACTCACGAGGGAGGCAAATATTCCAGATGGATGCACGACAAGTGTTCAACATAGCAAACGTAGTCAAGACACCTACCTTCAGGAGGTCGGGACAGTACCGGATGTAACCTTCGCGTCAGAATTGAGCTTCGCAAGGAAAGACAACTTGAGAGTTATCGAAAATTACAATGTCTTCGATCTATTGAGTAAACAACGCCGAACACCGAGGTGGAATGTTTACAGGCTCAACAAAGAGCTTCTCAATACTGTGATCGAAGAACGAGAATTATGTCGGCGGTATCTACGGATAACACTCTAGCCGAATTCAGAACCATAAGATCCGAGCTCAAGAGGCTCATCAATAGGAGCAAAAATCCGAAGTGGGAGGAACTCCGCAGCGACTTCAACAGTAACCGCATGGGATTAGGCTACATGGTCGTAAACCAAAAGTTAGGAACACAGATGGTATGCCCCTTCCTCAGCCAAGAAAATAAAGAGCTCATAGTAGTCACCCTGATCCAAAATCATCCTATCCGGCCACCCGACAGCAGGGTCCTACGACAGGAAACTCCCTTGTAGTATGACGCAATGCAAGCTCACAGAATGCGAGAAAACATTATGTAACATTGTATCGCTCCACATACCCGAGAGGTGTCACATGGCATTCAATCTGTATCGACAGTGATTCATGCTACAAATGGGTTCGCGTAAGTTCATGTGTTTGCTATTGTTTACATTTTCATTCATTGCACCCACCACGTATTATATGGGTCAACTGGGTCAGATTCATACGTTGTACAGTATGTTATGAATCAAACATTAGAATGATTGTTGCTTAGAATAGCATAATTTAGAATTAAGAATTGTAGTATAAATAAACCGGATTTTGGTGAATAAAATCAGTCTTGAACACACTTCTTGACTCTTATTATTATTGTGGCAGTAATTTGCCTTCATTTCAGCGAGCTGCGCTTTATACAGCACGATAGAGCGGGCCGCGCTTTATACGGCTTAGGGCGGTAGGCTCCATGGCGAAGTGGCACCAAAGCAAAAGAAACGAAGAACACCACACCCTCTTAAGCGCAGAAAATAAATTACCGCTGTAGCAGCGCAGGGATCAATCCGTAGACTCGAACTCTGGAACATATCTTACGACTGCATTCTTCGGATGGAGATGCCCAAAGACACCTTTCTGGTGGGGTATGTAGATTATATCGCCGCGGCAATAACGGTAAGAAACACTAAAATTGTGCGAAGCAAACGGAACAAGGAAAAGGATTACGCCTATCGTCGAATGTCAAGTTGGCTTCTGAAGTGATAACCAGCAAAGAAGCGGTAAAATACTTAGGGCTGACCTTTAATACGACACTCAAGTTCCGGCAGCAGATAACGTCCGCTTAGGAAGAAGAACAAGATATCTACATAAATGACTAAAAAAGTAGTCTTTTTTATCCCTAGTCGGCGAGATTTGGTTAACCCTGCTGTATAAAGCGCTTCGAGGTATTGGAATCACTTACTTTGAAATTCATTTTTTTATTCATTGATAAATATCTACTTACATACTAGACAAAAATGATTAAACCTAACTTAAAATTAACAGGATACTTATTCTTATTTATTGGTCCTTATGCGAACGCTCTAAACTTAACTATATCTTAGAATTATTGCCTTTCGGCCTACGAACTATTTTACGAACTAATCTTACATATATATTCCTCGAGAAAAATTACTAAAACTCGGTATCATTATTGAGATTTTATATAAAACAAATTACAAACTACCTATTCTACTTACTTAAACTACTTAACGTATTCTAACTATAATTAGGATTCTGAGCACTCGTTGCCTGGCGCAATAAGTGGTCAAAATCCCAATTGCTTTCCGAGCGCCTGGCAGTCGTCAACGTACACACGCGCCGCCGTGGGCCGACTGAAGCCTTACAGCGTCAGTCAACTCCCGGAAGCACCACCACACGTTGGCGAGCCCGGCCTCTCCCAAAAACGCCCTAGCTGACTTAATCTAACTTATAAGCTAAGAGGATGTTACCTAGAGTAACGCACCGTCCTGGGAGGGCATGTTGACCCCTCCCCCCTCAACAAGCCACCAAAATTCGGCGAATTGCTTTTCCGTGTCGAATCTATCCCTCTCCGATATTGCGGTACTAAAACGGAGGAGCTCATGAGCATTGGCGACGTCCCCGTCATGGAGGAGCCGCTTATCTCTCGCGCTGCGGTAGCGATGGTATAAGACCGGGATACCATCCCTCGTCTGTACCAGCCCTTTTGAATCAATATGGATAAATGCCTCTGGCGGGATAAAGCCAGACCGGAGCGTACTCTCTATGTACATTTCATTGGGGTAGTAAGCCCCAAATATCAGACTATTGTCGCTGGCCATCGCCCTTGCAACGTGCCTTCGAGTCACCTTAATGAGGAAATTGTCAATCCTATTCAACTGAGCCCCATCGTATAGGACCTTGTTGGGATAGTATTTTATATAGTTGGATTCAGGCGTTCGGAACAACCGGAGACAGGTCCTAAGACATTGTCTCTCTAAAACCCGAATCTTTTCCATATAGCTAGGCGCTATATTAAACCATAATGGACAACCATAAGCGATGATCGGCCTTATAAGGGCCACGTAGCAAATGACCTTCACTCTGGAGTCAAGTTGACTGCTATGAAACAGTCTCCTTGTTAGAGCATAAGCCTTCTTGGCCCCAGCAAGACAAGCAACTATATGTCTATCGAAATACAGATACTGGTCAAGCCAGATACCTAGATATCTAACTGCGCTTCTCACCGCCAATGGCTGCCCATTTTGTCCAATAATGGCCAATTTTTTCCAGTTTTTTCTGGTATCCCTAGAGGCCCCAGCCAATGGAGTTCTGAACAAGATTGTTTCCGTCTTCTGAAAGTTGATTTTCAACTTCCAGTCGTCGCAATATCGCTTAATTTGATCGAAGTCACGCTGCAAAAGGATATTAATGACCTCGATTTTAGGACCTGATCTGTATGCCACCAAATCGTCGGCATACGCTATAGCATGGCTGAGTGAACCCACCAGATCACTCGTGTAAATGTTAAACAGGATCGGAGAATTGACCGCCCCCTGCTGTAAACCGTTTTTAATTTCAAAGACTCTGCTCGAAGTCACGTTGCCACATTTGACAACGAACTTCTTTCCCATAAGCATATTATAAATTACATATAGCAAAGGTTTGTGCATCCCCCGCCTGGTCAACTTGTAGAAAAGTCCCTCTAACCATACGGTGTCGAAAGCCTTCTCAAAATCAACCAGACAAGCACCCGTGCATTGGTTCTTGCATTTATTCCACTGAATGTCGGAAACCAGTTTCGACGCGGCATGAATAGTGTCATGCCTCGCCCTGAAACCAAACTGGTTGTCCGGAATTATGTTATTGTCCTCGACCCACTTTAACAGGGCTCTATTGACAACCTTTTCAAAGACCTTGCTAATATTTGGAAGCAAGCTAATTGACCGGAGATTGGCAGGGTTCGTCCTATCTTTACATTTTTTCGGGATAGGGTGTACCACAGCTACCTTCCAATGCGCCGGATAATATTCATTATTCAGCGCATTGTTAAACAGCGTGGTGAAAATATCTACAGCCTCCAGAGGCAGGTGTCTCAATACGACGTTTGGGACACCATCCATCCCCGCCGACTTTTTATTCTTTAGTGTCTCGAAGATGCACAGAAGATCATCCTTCGACACGAACAAGTGCGATGCATCTCGGCCATTGGCGACAACTGCATTAGCATGGTTTTCATCAGTGAACACGGTGAATCCGTTATTCTCAGATCGCCAATTCTCAAGTTCGGTGCGCAGATCGAATTGGCTCACCAGAGCCCTATTCTCAATGTCGTGGTTACGGCGAACAGGATTGTTCACCGTATACACGGCCTCGAAACAAGCGCCCAGCAAATCCACCTTCTCCTGTGGGTCCTCGACCACGAAAAAATCGTCGTTTGAAGCGACACTTTCTGGACTTATTCCAGCAGTCAGTACCGTCTGTCTGTTCTCTGCTGTCTGGGAGATTCGAACACAAGGAATATCATTGTGATCTTTCCTCCTGAACAACTTATTTATCTGTAGTTATTGGAATCAGTTCCAGTCATTATGCCAGATCTGGCTGGTTTACCAAAGTGAAGAATGTTAACCATTTTTTACCGCGTGATTTTTACTCTTATTCAAGGAACCCGGCTTGATTCAAGGAGGATATCAAGGTTCCAGAATCCTTACATTCCCCATATTCGACAGCCAAACGTATACCCATTTATTTTTCAAGAACAATTCACAATTAACAAACTCACTGCCAATTATTTCGTTTGTTGCAATAGCGGCAAGCGTTGCAAACTCGTCTTACCTCTAACTGCATATAGGTTACTAACATTAAATAACATAGGTACATAAACATATTATTAAATCAGTTTCAATCTTTTGTTTTACCTTATGTACCTACATATAAAATGTAGGCTATACAAATGTGTTTAGTTTGGTATAAAATCCTTTTCACCATCCTTAGTTAGGACCACGTTTGTTTTTCTACATAATGCTACCGATATCACATACACAATTCACCTTCGCACACCGTCCCACCCTCATAAGCATCTGGTCAAATATTTGCTACCGTCACAAGCTACCTTCGGCCTTACAGGACAATAACGTAATAATTCCCAACCATCCCAGCTGTGACGATAAAAAAAACTCTCATCAAACTTATGATGCCATCTACAATTAGATTAACGAACCACCAGAAGAACCAAGTAGATCAACAACTTTCCCCGAAAATCACAACAACAATAAAAATCGCAATCTTCCAAGGTCACCATGTTACCGTACATTCCATGCCGCTTTGTATCTAGTGTAACCTTCCGACTTAGGAAGAAGATCAAAGAAAATCGAAATCCAAAGATAATAGTAGCACGAGGGTGAACATAACACACAGTAGGTAACTCACCCCAACTCAACCCAAGGCATAAGTATTTCCAAAAGAAACAAGAAGACCGGTAAAGTTCCCTCACCACATCGATAATCATTGCTTCTCGTTCCTGATTGGCTGTGAATTCTGTTTTCGACACACACACACACAAAAACAGTGATAGATGTCATACATGAGTGTTCACCTGAAGATTCTTTCAAACAACCGGTATCGTCCATGTCGTTCCATCGATCATTTGAGTTCCATACTGCATAGCAAACGGACGTGTGCATTACTACAAAACGGAGTGCAACTGTTGTACAGTTTAAGGAGATAGTGTCCTGTTAATTCAAAATTGATCGTCAGTCAGAAATCTTTTTTTAGTGTTGAGTGCGAAAAAAATAGTTTTTGGAACATTCCGTATATTATAGTCCACGCCTTAAGGATAAATACTGCGACGTTCTGAAGTGAAACCTCGAAACACCAGCAATTAGGTGAGTACAACTCTTTCGGTTCTTTCTCAAAACTATTTCAATTTTCCAAAATCAAAAAACGTGCATGACTGCGCACGCCTTTAATTTATGTAAGGATGACTAAATAACAAAGAAGTCATGTCACGTAAAAGAAACAAAGACCAAAATTCAAACTGTCTTGTGTCGTTTGATGGGATATAATTTACCATTCATACAAGTCCTTTTTCCCCGTTACCCTAAATTCAATCAGAACATTTTTTTCCGCCTGCCTTTACCTTTGATCGATGAAGGATAGATTTAGACTTTCTTAATTTTCTGCTTCTCTTCCGCATTATTTTTTTTTATCTCAGGCCTTATTCCATACTGAGTGGAAAAACAAAAACATAATTCACCCATGAACATAAAAAAATTAGGGTACACACATTTCCAGGGGTGATCTAGTTCCTCTTCCGCATACCTGTGCCCTTTAAGTATTCTATCCCACCTTAATCATGTTAAGAAAATCCATGCGTATGAAAGAAAAAGGATCTGGAGTGAAGGACGAAATACGAGCAATACCTATCAAGAGACAAAAAAAAGAATTTAATCAGATAAGTTACCCTCGAAGTAGGTATACTCTCTCCACAAAAAAAATCTCACAGGGCGAGAGCATAGTGAGATTAGGAGATGTAATGGAATGGATTTCACGAGGTGTTTAGAAAAGGCGGTGGTTTCATCGGTGGGCATCTATCTTCTTTTTTTAAACAGACGCGACGATACGAAAGACCTCCGATCGGTTTTTACTGATCTTTGGAAATTTAAGGTGGATACCATTGTAATTGCGACGACAGCAGCAATCGAGATTTTATGCAGGGAAGTTATTTGAGCATATTAGCGTCATTTGGTTGTATTGGACGGACCATAAGGATGACGGTAAAAGCCTTAGGAGGTGTCAATGCTCTTGCATTTGAAAACCCGCTCTCTATTACCAATCCGACAACAATGTCTACTGACCAATGGTAACGCGTCTACGCAATTGAGGTCATTGTACGCTTTTTTAAACACATAAAACGAATCGAATGTATTATGCGAAAAATAAAAATAAACCAAATTTCTTTTAAATCCATTGTTCCGAAGAAGAAAAGTAAAACTATTTTTTTGTTCAAGGTGTTTAATGCACCGCACCGTTTTTAATTAAATTCAGATAAATATCCGATTTTGTAAAAACAGTAAAGTAAAACAAAATTATCACATATTTAAGGTGTTTTTGAATGCACCGTTTCAAATACGTTCACTAAACTATCTGTTGTGTAAAAAAAACAGAAGTTAGTGTTCTTAATTTTACGGTGAGTTTGTATGCACCGTTTTAATTACACGTTTACTGAAATATTACCATTTACAAAAAAAAAATACATCCAAACATACGTTCATTGTAAACCAAAATCGGCAGAGATTTAAGGTGTTTCGAATACACTGTTTCAAACAAAGGTTCACTAAAATACTTATTATAATGACGTAAATAAAACAAAATCTGCATCATTTTTATGCATTCTTGAATGCAACGTTTCAAACAAACGTTTACTAAATTATCAGCTTTATGTCAACAAGAAAAGCAAAACAAAGTTGGCACAAAAACACTGTTTCAAACATACGTTCACTAGAAAATCTGTTTTTTTTTTGTCAAAAGAAAAGTAAACACATGTTTACTCTAAAATTGCAAAATGTGCCTTGTTTTAAGGTGTTTTTCATTGAAATATCGGCTTTATGTCAACCAGGAAAGTAAAACAAAATTGTCAGAAAATCAAAGTAAATTTTAAAAGTTTCATAAAATAGGTATCTGATTTTGTAAAAAAAAATAAAAGTGAAACTAAGATTTCCTTATTTTAAGGTGATTTTGAAAGCACCGTTTCAAATATACGTTTACTAAAAAATCAGCTTAATGTCAAAAATAAAAGACAACCAAAATCGGCACAGATTTAAGGTATTTTTGAATACACTGTTTCAAACATACTTTCATTAAAATATCAGTTTTTTTGTAAAAAAGAAAAGTAAATCTTCTTTATTTTAAGGTGCTTTCTAATGCATCGTTTCAAATACACTTTTACTAAAATATTACCATTTTTTGAAGAAGTAGTTACACAAAATCTGCCTTGTTTTAAGGTGTTTTTTATTGAAATATCGGCTTTATGTAAGTCAATCAGAAAAGTAAACCAAAATTGGCACAAAATTAAAGTAATTTATGATGCATCGTTTCAAACATAAGTTCAATAAAATATCTGATTTTTATAAAAAAAAAAGTAAAACTATTTTTTCCTAGTTTTAAGGTGTCAAATATATATTTACTAAAAAATCAGCTTTATGTCAACCAAAATTGGAACAGATTTATGTCAACCAAAAAAAAAACAAAATTGGCACAAAATTAAAGTAAATTTTCAAAGTTTCAAACATAACTTTAATAAAATATCTGATTTTGTAAAAAAAATAAAAGTGAAACTAAGATTTCCTCATTTTAAGCTATTTTTGAATGCACCGTTTCAAACATACGTTTACTAAAAAATCAGATTTATATTAAAAATAAAAGTCAACCAAAATCGGCACAGATCTAAGGTACTTTTGAATACACTGTTTCAAACGTTCACTAAAATATCAGTTTTTTGTAAAAAATAAAAGTAAATCTTCTTAATTTTGAGGTGCTTTCTAATGCATCGTTCGAAACATACCGTTACTAAAATATTACCATTTTTTGAAGAAGAAGTTACACAAAATCTCCCTTGTTTTAAGTGTTTTTCAATTTGCCGTTCCAAACATACGTTTACTAAAATATTAGCTTGATGTCAGAAATAAAACTCATCCAAAATCGACACAGATTTAAGGCGTTTTTGAATACACTGTTTTAAACAAAGGTTCACTAAAATACTTTTTATAATGAAGTAAATTACACAAAATCTGCATAATTTTTATGCATTTTTGAATGCACCATTTCAAACATAAGTTTACTAAATTATCAGCTTTATGTCAACAAGAAACCCAAACCAAAATCGGCACAGATTTAAGGAGTTTTTTGAAAACACTGTTTCAAACATACGTTCACTAGAAAATCTGTTTCTGTAAAAAAAAAGTAAGTCTTCTAAATTTTAAGGTGCTTTCTAATGCATCGTTTTAAAAACACAATTTTATTATAAAATTGTAATTTTTTTGAAGAAGAAGTAGCACAAAACTGCCTTGTTTTAAGGTGTTTTTCATTGAAATATCGGCTTTATGTCAACCAGAAAAGTAAACCAAAATTGGCACAAAATTAAAGTAATTTATGATGCATCGTTTCAAACATAAGTTCAATAAACTATCTGATTTTGTAAAAAAATAAAAGTAAAACTAATTTTTCCTAATTTTAAGGTGTTTTTGAATGCAACGTCTCAAATATACGTTTACTAAAAAATCAGCTTTATGTCAAAAATAGAAGTCAACCAAAATCGGAACAGATTTATGTCAACCAGAAAAGTAAAACTAAATTGTCACGAAATTGAAATAATTTATGATGCATCGTTTCAAACATAAGTTCAATAAAATATCCGATTTTGTAAAAAAATAGAAAGAAAACTAAGTTTTTCTAATTTTAAGGTGTTTTTGAATATACTGTTTCAAACATACATTCACTAAAATATCTGCTTTTTGTAAAAAAGAAAAGTAAATCTTCTTAATTTTAAGGTACTTTCTAATGCATCGTTTCAAACACACGTTTACTAAAATATTACCATTTTTTGAAAAATGAGTTACACAATCTGCCTTGTTGTAGATGTTTTTCATTTTACCGTTACAAACATACATTCACTAAAATATTAGCCTAATGTCAAAAAGAAAAGTCAACCAAAACTCAAACAGATTTAAGGCGTTTTTGAATACACTGTTTCAAACAAAGGTTCAATAGAAAATCTGTTTTTTTTTTTTTTTGTAAAAAAGAGAAGTAAAAGTAAATTTTCTAATTTTAAAATGTTTTCGAACACACCGTTTGAAAAGCACGTTTACTAAAAAAAATGTCATTTAAAAAAAAAGTTGTACAAAATCTGCATTTTTTAAGGTGCTTTCTAATTTGTTGTTCCAAACATACTTTCATTGAAATATAAGCGTTTTGTCAAACAGAAAAGAGAAACAAATTTGACACAAAATTAATGTGTTTGATTTGTGGATGAATAATGTATAAAATATCAGGCTTTTGTCGTTCAATAAAATATCTGATTTTGTAAAAAAGAAAAGCAAAAGTAAATCTTCTTAACTTAAAGTTGTTTTTGAATGCACCGACTCAAACACACGTTTACTAAAATATAACGATTTTTTTTAAAAAGAAGTTACAAAAAATCTGCCTCGTTTTGAAATGTTTTTCAATTAAGCGTTCAAACATATGTACGTTCATTACAATATCAGCTTTTTAGCAATTTGAAAAGTAACACAAAATCGGCACAAACTTAAAGTGATTTTGGACGCACCGTTTCAAACAATCGCTCACTAAAACATCTTCTAACTATAAAGAAGTAAATATAACAAAAATTGCATAGTTTTAATGCTTAAAGTAAAACAAAACTGGCATAGATTTAAGGTGGTTTTGAATACATTGTTTCAAACACCCATTTACTAAAATATCAGGTTTTTTTTAAAAAAGAAAAGTAGAAGTAAATCTTCTTAAATTTAAGGTATTTTTGAATGCGCCGTTTTGATGTTAAATTAGTAAAAGTATTAAAATGTTGTTCTTTATTATTAATTTTTCATTACATTCTTTTGAGGTTAAACTATTCATCAACATATATAATTTTGTAGAGTCGCCTGTCGTGTAAATAACAATTAAGATTCATTAATTTTATAACTAGAAAGTTAAAAATGATAAATATTGTACTTCAATAATTCTGAATTTTGTTATAACTTGTTTTCTGTTGGGTATAGCCACAATAAAATAATGATACAGTTTGTTTCAATTGCTCATGTTTCCGCCACTTAGTACAGTAATGAGTTCACATCTGTTCAAATTTAACTTATTAGTATCTCACTATGAATTTCCTCACTCTGAATTTCCTCATTACGGCGCATCTGCATAATGATGTGAGGATGTTTTCTTCTTCTATCATGTTACACATGCTGTATAGAGTTGAAACGTTGCCTCCAAATCAAGTTCCATTAAGAAGGATAAACTCATTTCTAGCTTTAAAAATATAAGTAAATTTGTTGATGTCTGGATCATCAGTAAGATATTTTTGACCCTTCGAATAAACCAGACATTTACAATTCTTCAGCTACTTGCCCTCGCTCTCCGTTCTGATTCTTGGCAACCATAGGCTTTAAGGCGATCAAGCTTTAAATTTTTGGTGTTCCATTTTCTTTCTGCAAGTGTGTTTTGATCCCATTGCAACCAAACCTATTTCCGATACTGCTTATCTTTTTCAGCCAAAAAAGTTGTCTTCCCAAAAATTTTTTGTAAGTTTTTGAGTTAATAATTTTATTTGATTTCCAAAAATAGCGTTGTAACTTATCCACTTCTTCAAACATTACAAAACCCGAGAGTTGAGCACTGTAAGTTTGAATAGCTTCGCATACTACCAGAAATAGTTTCTTCCTTGCACTGAGTATTACATTTTGTTAATTTAAAAAGCAATCCCATGTTTTGTTTGCTGCAGTATTTGTTTTCTCTACATGCTTTAAGAAACTCATTTTAGGTGTCCGAAGTACTTCAAGATAGGTAAAATTCGAGAACTTATTCACCTTTGAAAATATACTTTTTTTTGACTGGATAGTCTCCCTCGGAAAACTTTAATTTCTGATTTTGAAAGGTTCACTTCCAAGCTCCATTTCTCGCAGTACATTTCAAGACGAAATATCATCTGTTGCATCGCATCAATATCATCTGCTAAGATTCCCATATAGTCAGCATACAACAGTACTCTTAGGGTTAAAACGTCGATATTGAGGCCTCCTATGTACCTACTCATGTAGATTATAAATGTAAAGTACAAAAAGCAATGGTGATAATTAGCATCCTTGCTTTACCGTTAAAAAATATTTCAAAGTATTCTGACAGTTCTTTTCCTGTCCACACCTCTGATCTAGTGTTAGAATATACTCGTTCCAGCAGATTAACAAAGGAAAGTAATACGAACTAAACCAGCCTTGCTTAGACGTTTGAATGCATCCTTTCAAACACACGTTTGCCAAAAAGTAAACCAAAATCAGCACAGATTTAAGGCTGTTTTGAATACTCTTCAAACATACTTTTACTAAAATGTCTGTATTTTGCAAAAAAAAAAAGTAAAAGTGAATCTTTTTAATTTTAAGGTGTTTTTGAATGCACCGTTTTAAACACACTTCTATATATATAAAATTTACTTAAATATTTCCATTTTTTGAAAAAGAAGTAACACAAAAACTGTCTTGTTTTAAGGATATTTTTTAATAACCCGTTTTAAACATACGTTCCTTGAAATATCAGATTTTTGTCAACTAGAAAAGTAAAACAAAATCGGCACACAATTTAAGTGATTTTGGATGCACCGTTTCAAACAAACGTTCATTAAAATATCTTTTTAAATAAAGACCTAAATTTAACAAAATTTGAATTATTATAAGGTGTTTTTGAATACACCGATTCATACATACGTATACTAAAATGTCAGCTATATGTCAAAAACATAATCAAACCAAAATCCCACAGATTAAATGTGTTTTTGAATATACTGTTTCCAACAAACGTTACTGGACGCTTTTATGTAAAAAAGAAAAGTTAAAGCAAATCTTCTGAATTTTAAGGTGTTTTTTTGAATGCACGGTTCCATACATACGTTAACTAAAATATATGCTTTTGTTGAAAAAATAGTATCACTAAATCTGCTTCGTTTTATTTAATTCGCTTTTTAATGAATCGTTTATTTACAGAAATATCGGTTTTTTTCGAGAAAAAATTAAAACAACGTCTGCTTTGTTTTGTTTGTGATGTTTTATTATATTTATTACCGCTTCAAACATACGTTCATTGAAATAGAAGCTTTTCGGCAAAAAAAAATAAAACAAATCGCTATAAATATAGGTAACGATGTTTGAAATGTTTATAAATGCGCCGTTTCAAACATAAGAAAATCACTTTTTTGCAAACGTGTTTTTGAATGTATCGTTTCAAATATACGCTCACTAAAGTATAAACTTTTTATAAAGAAGAAAATCACATAAAATCTACTAAATTGCAAGGATTTCTTAAGTAGCATATGTTTACTAAAATATACGCGTTTTGTCAAAGAGAAATTATTTTTTTAAACTGTGGTCATACATGCGTTTACCAAGTTATTTTTAAATAGAATACTACTCTAAACATGGTCAATTAAAAATAAGGTCTCTTGTCGGAATATGTATAAAAACAACATTTTATGCAAACTTCAAATAGATTTTCTGATTATTTTCAAAAATTGAAATTTTTAACAATTTGAACAAGTTCTTTTAGAAAATAAAAACACGGTGAATAAAAGAAGTCCACTCAACATGTTTGCAATGACAAATAAATGGCCAATAACTTGCCCGAACGGTGAATTATTTGAACAGAGTAGAAGGTGTCAAACATAATGTGATCACGAGCGAAGAACGTGGTGGAATTATAGTGCACCCAAAAAAGTATCAACAAATATACCTCAAGTTGGCATACCATCAGCAAAGCATTCCAGTTCACCAGAAATTAAAGATATTAATAATGTAAACTATAAAAATGCAGATTTCTCAAATAGATCAATGTTCTCTGGTTTTAAAGCCTTTATCATCCTCAAGAACAACAATCGATGTAATACATCACCGACTTAACAAACCGTCTTATTTACTTTTAACATTTTCATGCAATTAAATTTATCCCCTATATACTTCTCATGCTTCGGCACTTTACAAACAGAAACAAGTCGAGAACCTCTTAATAAACGCAATACGAACAAATTCCTATAAAGGCATTTGTCCAAATATCCTCCAACCGTGCAAACAAAAAAAAGAATTCAAGCATATTTACCTTTTACCCTTTCATATTGCAAAAAAAAAATAAAAAAATTCAAGTCCAAGTTGAAACCGAAAAATCTTACCTTCAAATTGCAATGACTTACTGCGCAGAAACAAATTGTTCGCGGATTGCTTTTACCCACACCAAGCAACGCTATTTAAATCAAGACGAATAGGAGCGAGTGTGTTTCGAACTTAAAAGCGTAGAGGAGAAACAAGTTTCATAGAATGTAAATCCATAGAGTATATTCTTCAGCCAGACTACGAGACGTTGCAGGCTTGCAGGGAAAACACCACGAGCCAATTCGAAATTAAATAAAAAAACAAAGTCCTTTCTCAGATCTTTAGCAATCCTTAAATGGAATTCTGGTTTCTTGTTGTGTGGCCTTTCGACTTCTTTTGGAGATTTGCTTTTATTTATGCCCATGGTTAGGATTTGGTATCTTGGTGCTGATGGGACCATTCATGACTTAAACTTAAGGAGAACGAGGTGGAAGATCAGGATGTGATTGGTTATACAGAGTTGACTGACCACCAAAAAAGTGTATCTTTCAATTTGAGGGTCGCCTACTTTATTGAGCCGAAATTCATTTTGTTATGTTAAAAGATTAAATTATTTTCTGATGCCAAAAAATGAAGTTGTTAGTTTTGTCTGGACACTTTGTATCCAAAAAATTGTATTATACAATATTATTTAAAAAATGTGTTCTAAAAATCTGCACTCAGTTTAAAATTAAATTCGATACCCTAATTCAATTCAATGGACGTGTTTTGGCATACTTTTAATTATGTATTTATCGATCTGTACTCACTAAAAGAAGCAGATTCACCTTTCTGACTCTCGGCCTCACACCATTTAAAACTAAGGCTGTTGTGTCAATTGCTTTAAAATCACGGCGAAATCGTATCCATTAGATTAATTATGACATTAGAATTAAAATAGTTGAGCCTGCTATGGAGCTGCATAAAATTTTATCCTTTAGTTGATTTTCAGAATTTGTCTATGCCCTTGAGAGTGTGAGAGATTGAGACAGCTTGGTTACATGAAATACCTAGTGTCAATAAACGGTGTACTTAAAATTACCGAAAGTTTGGTTAAAAAAACAACAATTTGATTTTTTTTTTATCAGAAAAACTAACTAACTATAGTGCCCAAGTCATGTAAAATTAAATTGAATTGAGTTTTTGAAAAAATTTGTATTTTTCCAGCTGCCTATTGTTTGGGAAATATTTTTGATTTCAAGGATCCGATGTTCGTTCTTAAATCATTCACAGAAATACCACATCATTTGCAAATAAAAATTAACTAGGAAACATAGTTATAGGCAAGCTTTTTTATACATCTAAAACCTAATTCGTAATTTTTGTCAAAAGAGAGGTATATTTTCAAATCTTGTGGGACATTTATGAGAAATAATGTTATTAAAAAAATTCCATTTGATCCAATTGACGCAGCAAAAACAAAAAAAAATCATTCACCTCTGAATAAACTTCACAAAATAGCCAGAAGATAAACATTTTAACGCAATTGACACACAGCCTAAGAACGAAAGGGAAACAAAACATTCCTTTCATTCAATTCCTTCAAATTAAATGAAAATCTTTAACTTTAGGTTTTTTTTGTTGTCAACCACAAAACCCGCAACTTTTTGTGAAACGTTTTATAAAAATTTATTTTTAAAGGCTAGAACTAAATTTAATTTGCTTGCACATAGAAACATAAATACGAAAATCGGTGTTAAGATATTGACATGCTTTTTCCAGAAATAATAGTGAGATAATCTAAATTGTGTCATTTTTAGGTAGCTATTTAAAAATAGTGTGATATTCCATAAAAAAAAAATTTTAAGACACCCAAATAAAAAACATAGAAGCCAATATGTAAATACAAAATTGAAATATATAAATAAAAAAAACTGTTATTCAAATTGCGAACCAGACAACAATCAATATAAACATCCATTTCTGAAAAAATTGAATATCTTGACCGGTGAACAAAAAACTTTTTTAAAAATATTATAGGATTTTCCATTTTAAATTATTTGTTTAATTTTATGATACGGGAAGTACAGTCCACACAGTCTTATAAAAGTAGCAAAAACGGTTCCCAACTAATTTACTGACAACAAAATCTAAAGCCTTTTTTCTTAATCGGCTATATTCAGAAAAGCCTCCCACTTCACTGCATATCTACTGATTCACGCCTGAAGGGTTTGCGATGCCCGCTCGACTTCAAAAGTATCGGCAGGCGGGGGTTCTTGCATTTGCGTGATCTGGAAGTTTACAGGCCTGCCTATTCCGCACTTGTATAGGGACCTGGATTCGCATTGCCTTTTTAATCCCATCTGAAAATGAGAACACTAAATGAAACTGTTGCGCTTTATGAAAATTTTTTTTTTTTTAAATAAATTTTTTGACATGAAGAATGCTTCGGATCTGGAATCTCTTATTCGACCAAGCTGTCATTATCACAGCTTGACAGTTAAGGGCCTATTCCCTTACGAAATATTTGCCAACACATCAAGTGCTAAGTAACGCTTAGTACTTATCAAAGATGGCTCCATCGTCAACACTTCGGAGTCTGTCGCTTAACTTTCAAGCTGATAATCAGGGCGGTTTCAAGTTTTGGGACCCATATATATATTCGCAGTTTTCTTCTTCTCAGAGATAGTCAAACACTTGTACTTTTTGGAATACATGTCTGTAGGGATTGAGTCATCTATGGCCTCCTTGCGTCACATACTAATTTCAACGAACAGTTGAGGAAAATCAAATAGAATTGACTTCTGAATTGAAGAAGCTAAAAAGCCATCACGTTCGAATTATAAAGGTTTTCAAGTTTAAGTTACCTATAGGCTTTCGAATTATCAAGAGTTCACGTATTAAGTTTGATTATAATGAGAGTGCCTGAAGTGACAAACAAAAACACGTCTTCTGAAACACGCTTCAATCTTGCATTTCTACTAAATATGTACGTAATAAATATTACTGCACAATTTTTTGGACTCAAAAAAATCTTTCTTGAGGTGCAGATCTCGATAAAAAAAAATAAACTCAAATATATGTAAACAGCAAATATTGAACTTTGTTCACCCATCATAATGGACACTTAAACAATTAGTTTAAAAATATTGAACTCCAAACCTTAAAATTCGATGACGTAGCGCACATTTGTGCGCTAAGTCATCGACATTGAAATTGAAAATTATATAAATAAGAAAATAGACTTCGCTGTTCCACTTTCAAAAATGCTTAGTTTTCTAATACATAAAAATATTTGTGCACCCAATTAAATAAGGGAAACACCCAGACATTGTGTCCAAAAATGCCCAATATCGTTATAGTTCTCAATCAAATTTTATACCTTGTCGTAACAATCATGTGATTTTGCAATTCTCCGCAATAAATATAAGCATAAATAAATAAATGTATTTTTAAAATAAAATAATCTGGCCCAATTCTACCTTCCGAAAGAAGCAAATTTTCAAAAACTTAAATTGAAGGTATTATTCTTACCTCCCCAAGACAAACCGTAGGTGTTTTTGAAATTGAATTGTAAAATCAAAACTTGATTCTAATTTAAACAAAAATTAACAAACAAACAGGTTAATTTAAAAAAAAAAAAATATTCGGACGGGATTTTAATATTTTTAAACTAGAATAAAAACTGTTTTCTTCCTATATGATTAGTGGTTTTTAGTAATGGAAATTTTCCCCGCCTTATGCTCGGTGAGGCATTTGCAAACTTGCCAAGCCAACCAATGATTCCTTTGATCCCAACAAAGTTTCAGTGGTTGAAAGCATCAAATTAACGTCATATCTTCATGATGGATGACCTCACTTACGCATTCAATAATTTTGTCAAAATTGACGTCAAATTTTAGATGGCTACAAAATTGTCAACCCTTTCTTCTCTAACGCGTAACAACACCACAAAAACATGACACATAACATACCGCATCTTCGAAAAAATTCCTCGCGCTCAAACTTACAAAAAACAAGAAGCCAGAATGACATCATTCCCTCTGTGACAGTGAATAACTTCTCACCATTATCCTACCACCACCACCTGAACAGGACATGATTGCAAAAGCATTTGTCCATTCATTGTCTACTCTTTTATGCCTGTTATTTCTTCGCTTGTATCCTTGCAAAAATATCCATTCAAATACTTATTTTCCCGCTTCTGTATACTTTTATTTGCCGCTGCAAAGGATCACTCAACTCGAAAAAAACTGCACACACAAATCCTGTCTCAAGCTGTGCAGTAAATTTGCACAAAACGAAAGAATAATAAAAATGATAAAAAAAATATAGAAAAGGAGACAAATTTCAATCCAGTTCTGAGTTTTATGTTCCTGTTTTAAAATTATCCTTAAAAAGATAAGAAAAACCGGCAAATTTTCGGCGAAAGGACCCTGGCCAAAAATAATTTGCGGATTCTCCATTGTGGTGTATTGAAAAAAAAGTAAACGAGTTTAAACCATAACAACGGAAGGATACTATGCTCTTGCCTTTCAAATTAGTTCCCAAAAAAATCGTTTTCCGTCTGGAACAGTAAAATGCAAATTGCCAAATAAATGCCCCATCCATGTCCAGGAAGGGTACGCGCTCGCGTTCTAGGTAATGAGTATAAGATCCTTGCGTGAAAAGTTTACTCTTTACTAATGCAAAAAAGATAGAACAGGAGGAACTTTAAGGACGTTGCAACAACTTGTTTTGTCCTTAGAAGCTAGTTCACTTCTGTTTTTGTAACATACAAGGATAATTTGGGCTCATGTGCATAGACAACTTGACAACAAAGAGATCGTTTGAAATTGTAATCGGCAGCCGAAAATGGTTCATCAACCATTGTCAAAAATGAGCAGCTGTACAGTAAGAAGTGATCTGTATTAGTTTAAAAGATGTTGAAATGGGTGGACATTGGCTTGCAAATTTTAACGGATAGGCGTACTTTGAATACTACGGTGCATGGAAATAACTTCACGGGCAATAACTTCACATGGGCAATAACTTCACCTCGAGTGGGCAATAATTTCACTTTTTTTATGAACTTATTACCCACCATAGGTGAGCAATATCTTCACTTTTTTGTGGGAAATAAATTCTCTTAACATTTTATGATAATTCAAGAACCGTACCTCGCACAAACTCCAAATCAAACAGTGTCCCCAAGCAGGGAGGCAGCATGCCCCCCATAGGTATTGAACTGTTTATGGAATCTACTTGCGGTTTCGCAACTAATCTAATAAACAGTGCAATGCATATAGGGGGCCATGCTGCCCCCCTGCAACCCCCCTGCTTGGGGTCACTGTTTGATTTGGAGTCGGTGCAAGGGTCTTTAGTTATAATAGACAAACTCAAATTATAGGTGGGAAATAACTTCACAAAATTTACGGTGCAGTTATTGCTCACCCTCAGTGGGCAATAACTTCACAAAAAAAAGTGAAGTTATTGCCCACTAGAGGTGAAGTTATTGCCCATGTGCAGTTATTGCCCGTGAAGTTATTTCCCTGCACCGAATACTGCCAGTAGGTCTGTCTCCAATGAGATGCTGCTCCCGCACTCTTCAGCGCATTTTACATGGTCTATCCTGCGATTATCGCAGGGGGATATTATAAGTCTTATATGCCCCTATTAGTTTTTCGGCAGGACCAAATCTGCCAAGCATTTTAACATGGATTGTCTTCGTTTCATTTGCATGAGCTGCAAACAATAAAACAAAGCTTATCCCAGGCGGGTTGTTCAGTTTATAACGAATTTGCAGAAGCCTATAAGACCTTTTACTGTTCGTTTACGGCTACATTCATAGACACACTAACAGTATTTTTGTTTATATACTCGTCGCTTGAAAAGCAAACTGACATAAGTCAAAATTCATACATTTTCAGAAAAGCCATTTGAAGTTTTTGATAACTTAAAAAAATCATTTTAGTTTTGAGTTTCAATGAACACCAAAAAGTTGTAAAATAAAAAAGATTTTTTTTTTTTCTTCAAAGTGGTATATTCAAGTTACTACAAAAAGCCGTTTCTAAAAAAAAAAATTTACTTATGACGTTTTACATCCAAATTGCTACTATTGATCGATTATAATAATATTATATAAAATAAAACCTAGCTTATTGGTAAAACGACACTTCTTAAAGTAATCAAAAGAACTTTGAAGTCAACTAGTTCTGTTCCAAGGTAAAATGACACAACACGAAAAGTGTCACTTTTCAAGAAACTTATTTATCACGATTTCATAATTTTTTTAGAAGCAAAGTATTACAAATGAAAAAAAGTCATTTAATTTTTATTAAAACAACAGGGATGTTTCCTTAAATTGAAAACTACACTTGTGCCCTCATGCTGTCAGTTTAAGGGCTATAGTTATGACGGTTTGATAGAAAAATTGGATTTTTTTTTGCGATTTGTTCTGTATAGTTAACTCAAAATCGTCAAATTTTGACTTATGTCAGTTTGCTTTTCAAGCGACGATATGCTTACAAAAATCAACATTTTCGTCTCAACAAATCAGAAACACATATTTCTTACTAAGCTCAAAAATCTGTGTTATGTGAAAATTTTCTTATTGCGCGATGATTTATCCAACAATTTTGAGCCTCATTAAATATTTGACTAGCACAAGAGTATGATTTAGCAAGACTTTTATTAAGTTTAAGTTAAATGTGCAATCCTTTCAAGACTTTATCCAAAGTTGTCATTTTTGTTGATTAAAAAGCGGCTTGGAAAATCGTTCCAAATTTTGATTCAAGTTGCCAAGGTATAATTGGCAGGAGTAATTTAATTTCGTTCAGTATTTCATGATCTAAGTACCCAATTGTTGTTTGGATCAATTTTTTGTTAGGTTCAAACGATTCAAAATCGGATCCAAAGCTGTCAAGACGTAATTGAAAGATATTTTTTTTTAAATTTTGGAATAAACGTTCTGTTTACCTAATTATCGGGATTGGCTTAAATTTGTAAAAATTTATATTCAATGATTTGTGTACCAAATTATGGTTTCGACAGATTTAGTGTTAGTTCAGTTGGCCTGAAAAAGGGTTCCGAAATTGCCCGAAGTTCCCAATCGGTAATTGACAAGATTATTTTGAATTTGTAGCAAAAATTAAATATTTGATGATCCAAACATCAAATTGATATTTTGACATGTCTCTTGCCAAGCTAAAGTGGTTTAGAAATTGTTTCACACACTGGCTCAAAGTATCTAAGGCGTTACTGGCAGGATTACTTTAAGTATCAAAATTGTATTGAAAATTCCAATTTTTATGATCTAAGTACCAAAATGTTGTTTCAACAGATTGGCAATTACGTTCAAGTGAAAAATTCATTTTAAAATTTGACTCAAAGTTTCCAGGGCTTAATTATGAGAATTTATCTAAATTTTAATATATCGTGATATAAGTGCGATATTTTGATTTTGATAGGTTTTTTGTTAAGTTAGAAATCGTTTTAAATTTTGATTCAAAGTTGCCAAGATGTGGCTTACTTCAAATTTGTTCTGTATTTCATGAAACGGCTTAACATATCGATTCAAAATTCGACCCAAAGTTGTCTAGACATGATTGACAGAATTTTTCAAAAATTGTACAAAAAACTGAATATATCATGAATTGTGTAAAAAATTATGGTTTCGACAGATTAAGTGTTGGTTCAATTATTTACGAAATAGTTTCATCTTTTGATTCAAAGTATCCAAAGATCATCTGTGTACCAAGTTTTTTTGTTAGCTAGAATTCAATTGAATATTTCATAATAAAGTACCAAATTTCGTTTTTTGCTGGATTTTTGTCTAGTTAAAGTGGTTAGAAGAATTGTTTCAAATTTAGATAAAGTTCCCAGTGCGCAATTGACAGGAATACTATAAATGTTTACCAAAAAATTGACTATTTTATGAATTGACGGAATTACTTTAAAATTGTACCCAAAATTCCAATTCAATTCAATTCATGATCTACATAACTACCAAATTGTAATTTTGAAAGTTTTTTTTTAAGTTCAAGAGGCTTGAAAACTCATTTTAAAATGTTGCCCAAAGTTCCCAGGGCGTAATCAACCAGATATCCTTACAATCTTAACAAAAATTGAATATACTCTGATATAAACACGAGATTGTGATTTTGATATGTTTTTTGCTAAGTTCAAGTAGCGTGGCAAATCGTTTCAAAATTCGATCTAAATTTCCCAAGCTGTAATTGACAGGATTACTCGAAATTTGTTTACAAAGTTGAATATTTCAATTAATAAGTACCAAATTGTGGTTTTTCCCAGTTCCCAGGACAGTTCTATAGTAAATTTCTACCAAAAATTGAAAACATTATGATCTAAACATCAAATTGTAATTTGAAATGTTTTTTTTTAAGTTCAACATTGGCAGGATTACTTTAAAATTGTACCAAAAATTCCAAACTTTATGATCTAAGGCCAAATTGTGATTTTGGCAGTTTTTTTTTACGTTCAAGGGGCTTGAAAACTTATTTTAAAATTTGACCCAAAGTTCGCAGGCAGTAATTACCAAGATTTCCTTAAATTTGTACCAAAAATTAAATATATCGTATTAGAAGGTCGAAATTGTGATTTTGTTAGGCTCTTGTTGATTCAAAATCGTAACAAAATTTGACTTGCGTTGGGCGTATTTGAATGTGCATCAAGCAATTTTCGAGTTGAGTTTATTTACTCAATCTTAGGCAGATTTTTGCCCAATTGCAATGTTTTAAACAATTTTCCCCAAGGTTCCTAAATGGATTATAGACATGCCTACCTTAAACACATATTTGTGGTAAACATTTTATTTTTTGATACCAAATTGAGTTTCTTTTATAGATTTGTGAAATTACAGGGCTTGTGAAATTGTTTCTGAATATGACTCAAAGCTACCGACATTTGCGGAGTGATGTGTGATGTGACAAAAATTACTTACATTTCGAAATAAGTCCCTTAATTTAGTTAGCAATTATTTACATAGAACATGAATTATCTACGACCTTTTAATTTTAAACACATTCTCCATCATGCTCAGCAAAAATGTGAAAAGCATATGGCATAACGCATCCCTGGCTAGCTAATCAGGTTAAAATGCTCAGTCTGTTGAAATGACGACCGTAAAAAATAGCTTTGCGGCTTCTGACTTTTTTTTCTTTGCAATAACCCACAAAGGATTAAAATAAACGATTTCTTCTTTATTTGAATATCTTTATTTACTCTCAAAATAACCCTATAAAACCATATTTAATTAACACGTCCGATTGAATTGGAGCTTCTACCTTGAATGCCATTTTCTGTCTCTCCATCATCTTCGTGAGTATTCGTTGTTGAGTGTTGTCGTGGTGTTATAGGATATTGATTGATTTTATGAGAAAATAAAATCAGAGCAACCGACATCAACCCTCTTACATAAATTCCAGAAAAACAGCAATCGAAAATTTCATATTTCTATGTTGATCCCATCACAAGAAGGTAAATAACATGTCTTCGAGTTCATATGACATATTCATTTATTTCTTTTACGTTTTAAGGGTGATGGATGTAACCGAAATCCGGAATCACTTTCTAGTTGAAAACTAATAATTTTTCTATTTATTTTTTGGGTGTTACAAGAATAGGTTGGAGGGATCAGAAAATCACTGTGATGGAAAAACTAAGTGCATACCTACACGAAAAATATAGGACAAGATCCTGCCATATATTTCCTTGTTTCCATGTCGTTGGACTTCTTCTTTTGATGATGTGCTAAGGAGGAAGGTTTGCAAATACATACGGAAAGGTATATGTAGTAGGTGCCTCAGTTTCTTTTGTTCATAAAAGTCGAGCAGTCCATGCGAGTACCATCTGCAGAAAGGTGAAAGAAGACTAAGGAGAGGAAAATAAATAAATTAGCAAGCGAAAGGTCCCTTATAGATTTTAGTAAGTGTTTTTCCATTGACAAAAAAAAAACAAATATGAAACGTCGAATGCTTTGACATACGTTCTTAAATCAGCACGTTACAATACAAAAATGCCATTTGATTTATACAAGTTTAGCACCTGTAAGATAAGTTGCCCAGTACCTGATCACCATAATCGCTTTTGGTGCGGCGTCCTTTTCTCGACCTCATGTGATCATCACAGACCTCATTTTTTAAGTTCAAAATCGCATTACTAAAATAATCTGTAGGCCTTCGTAACAAAAAAAAATGCGCTCAGAAAGTCTTAAATAGCTTGAAAACGAAAATTCATTTATGAACCCCATTAAGCCTCATTGAAGTCGCAAACAGCTATTTCCGACTTTGAGTTCTGAAATTTTATTAAAGAAATTTCAGAAATCCGACATCGGCACGCCGACTTCACAAAGAAATCAAACGAACAAAAAAATTAAATTTTGAAGTTCAAAAACAACGCGGTGGCCTCCAGTCCGATGAAGCCGAAATGTTCTTGCATAAGTAACGTCTTGAAGTGTTTTTTTTTCCAGCAAGAAAAGTAATGTCCAAAAAAAGGCCACGTAGGCCTCCACGCTAGCAAATTTAAAAAATAAGGTCAAAGTTTAAAATTGCACAAATTGCAATTCCATAAAGCCTCACAGACACCGAATCCGGCCTGATTTTGCTCCGGTTAGTGCAGGTAGTACGATCAATAAAACCTTACACGATTAACATTGGCCTCCATTTGACATAGAAAAATACATATAGGGGAACGTTGGGCGGAATCGGGTCATTTGAGCTTGAAAGTGAATATTTTCTGTAGTTTTAAAGATTCTAGTTTCAAAGTACTCGTTTAAACTTAAGTTAAGCTAACCCGATATCGATTTTTTTAAAAACTTTCTTTCGGTTTCACAATAGAAATTTAAACACTGGCCAACTCCAAAATTATTTTGTTTTGCAATAAAAAAGAATTGATTGTTTTGCAAAAACGTAATAACGCAGAATATTTAGACATTTCAGATATCAAAATCAAGATTCTAAATAAATAAAGTCTACAGCAAAAAAAGTGCTACATTTTACTTTGAACTCAAGAAATAATAAATTTAATAAATTCACTGCGAATCAGTCGGTATATTTGTACAAAAAAGAAATAGCAAGCTGAAATATCTACTTTTGGAAGCTCACGGCCTACTGGAACATGTGTTAAAATATTCTCTGAGCCAAGTGACATTTAAGAAAAATTATAGGCTATATGTTATTCTACCCCCACCATCATTCCGCCCCGCGTTCCCCTACAAAAAAGTAGCTTAGTTTTGATAAGGCTCTAAAATATTACTATGGACATTAAAGTCTTTTTGACGCCGTCAACAGATCCACACTTCAATTTCTATGATAGCTCAATACAGAAAAAACCGTAGCCAGACCGCATTCGATGTGTGTGCGGCTTAAATGCTGTTCAAAAAAAAATCATCTTAAGTCTTTTTTACTCTTGCTTCTTTGCAATTGTTATTGTGTGGTGTGTTTGGAATAAAAAGGTCCTCAAGATCTGGCGTTGGCTTCAATAACCAATTTCCCTCCATTTATTTGCGACAAAACACGAATGGTTGAAGGAGCTTGTCGCCTCCCGACGTTGTTGACAAAAACAACCGTTAAATTTTTGTGACTTATTTTATTTCTTATTTGATCCTATCACCCTTTATAATAGATGTTACTTACGTCAATAGCCGGCTGAATGTCGTATAAAATTTCTGAGCGCAATATCAAGAGCACCTTTTAAGCACTATATCTTTTTACCTTCTGACCACAGATGGCAGGGTAACCTACCTTAACTTAAATTCACTAATAGGTAAACTAAATTCCGTCATTACTAAGTCTACTACTTGGGATATCAAATGGCGATAAAATATAAAATAGTCAACTAAAAAACAACAGTTGTAACAGAGATAAAAAAAAATAAGTTTTTTCAATAACAAAATTGGAATTTCAACTATATCTGCTTCTGACGGGTGACTCTCAGAAACGCAGACACTGTTATGTTGTTTTTGTTTTATTTTTTGTCAAAAGATACAAAAAAAGCTACATTCGTATACAACTTTCACCTTTATATATAATAATTCATGTATGAACAATAAATTTCAATCGATGTTTGTTAAAATAGAAACATATCGTTTCAATTAATATGAATTTTTTGAATTTGTATTTACACATAAACGAACATTTTTTTTTATATTTTTAAAAAGTAATTACCTAGTAATTTTTGATTTTCCCGTAAATTTAAATCGCAGCGTTTTCCTGCAACTGTTTGACTACTAAAATATGTATCTTTGAAGTCTACACATACTGCCCATCCAGTCCCTACTTTGTCAAATAAATGAATAGCATCTCTTGAAGAAACCGAAACCAAAAACCATATTTACCAACGAATTTCTCTTTCTATACTGACGAACCAATCAAACAAATAAAATTGTAAAAGAATATTTACCCAACCTAGAATGCGAAAAGTAAACCGATGGCAGATACAAAGTACACGAAACAAACAGTAAATTTGCTCGAAAGATTGTGCAGCAGCTAACCAGACCACTTTCATGTTAAACTGTGTCAAAAATATGCGTTCACTCTAAAGAGGTTTAATTCTTCACTCCGTGAAGTAGTCATTATAAAACATTGTGAGTTCACTCTATTGCGAGTGTACTGGATTCATCAAGCCCTCTACCGTAACACCTAGTTGAAATATTCGCATCTTGTCGGGTTCTATAAGTGTCTACATAGGATTATTCTTGAATACCTTCAACCTTAGAAGCAACTCAAATCCTTGGAAGTTCGTGTCTTATCGTACCCGTCAAATGAATAAAATAAATTATGTGAGTCAGTTAAAACCGTGCAAGGATTCTACATATAAATCTACCCCAAAACGCATTTAATTCTCACAAGACAAAATAATTATCAGCAGCACCCTACAAAATTCCCGTTAATAAAATTCCTTTTCTTTACGACAACCTAATCCAGAAACCATCTGTTTAAATTCAATCTCACAACTTCTACGTTCCACAAAATTCACCACCCAATGCCCAAACCAATAAAAAACATAGAATTTCCCCTTTCCGGTTAATTTCCCTTTCTAATGTACTCACATTCTCATTGCAGTAAATCCCAATAAGAATTATTCAACCCCGAAAAATGTTCCTTTACATGTGGCAATGCTAAAGTGGACAAAAGCAAAACCACCAAAAACACCAATAGAGCCAAAATCAAAGAGACAAATCCGTCGCACACCGCCAAAACATCGAAATAACAAGCCAATCAAAATGCCGACAAGAACAAGAACATCTACAACCCTGGAACGCAGTTTGCATCGGAAATCCCTTGATGTGAGTGTACAAAGTGCGAAGCGTATTCGAGAAGGCGAAACAAATAAGGAGAACATGGGTATTCACTTTCTGCGCAGCCCAATGGGCAACAATAGTCTGGTAGCCCTTCATGATCTTAGCAATGGTAAATCACCAAAACGATCGGTGACGCCAATTAGACGAACACTTAGTCCACACAGTGTGCATCGAAGTGGGTACTCCAGAACCTTACCAACATTTGAGGCTGAAACATATACACCCACCAGTGCTGTCCGATTTTCAGATGACTTTGATGATGATTTTCCTCTTCGAAGATTGTCCTTCAAACCTAGAAAGTCCTCAGAAGACTATCTTAGTTCGTCAAAAATGGGCGACGAGACATTAGACAAAATGTTAGATGCAATTATTCAGAGTGCCGCCAAAGAAGAATTCACGCAAGGCCATGACTTGGAGCAAAGCATCCACGAAATGGAAGTGCGGACGCCGCCACACTTGAAAAGGCAACGAGTTGTGGTGCGACGACGTCCACGACCAAAGCAGGATATGATAGGTTTGACTCTGCCGAATGGTATTCCTAGCCCTGATACTCCACTAACGGCGTCAATAGATAAAAATATTGCCGACAATTTGGCAAATATGGAAACACCAAAAGATACGTTATTTATTGTTGATTCCTTCCCCAAGGAAATGAAACAACAGCACTGTTCCACGCCCACTTATGAGCAAACACATTCCATTAAGCGATGCCTCACCTTCTCACCGGAGAGTGATGACGACTTTAGTGATGCCAAACGAAGCTCGGTGGCTTCCTCGAATATTTCTGAGGGCAGTTCATGCATATCGCGTGTGGGTCCTACTAAGGGATCCATTGATTTGGCAGCTTTTGTGGAGAATAGCCGGCTTAATATACACGGTAAGTTTTGAAAATCTTTAGGTACTTCATATATTCGTCGGAGTGAAAAATATTTTTTTAATTGCAGTAATTCGATGTCGTGACCTTCAACGTCCCAACGGAAGCAGCGTGGCTGTGAATGCCTATGTCAAAGTGGCGCTCCTACCATCCGATGATATTACTCCCGAGAATGGATTTCAACGTACCGCTGTTCATCGACACTCTAGTCGGCCGTACTTTGATCATCGTTTCAAATTCGACTTAAAAAGTGAAGACGAAAACGATATGTCGAAGAGGGTGCAGCTGGCCGTTTGGCATCGGGATCGCGATCTAAAGTGAGTAGTTGTATGTATTGTGAAAAGTGAAACAGAATAACAATATAATATTACAATTTACACACATATTTCAAGAGAGAAACAATCAATTTCGGGCATGGTTCGGCAAAAGTAATTTCGTCCCACTTGCATCAATCTGAATAACTGAGAAAAAGCATGGTAGAATGGGACACAATTTAAGTCTTTATCCCAAGGACGCAATATTTTCCCGAGCCTATAAGATTGCGACAGTCTTTTCTTTTTTATATTAACAACACTATGTAGCAATTGAAGTAAATTTTGTTTGTAGAGCATCACATTCGTATCCACTAACTACAGTCAAACAAGTAGCACTCAAAGCAATTGACTTGGTCGAGCCAGAGGCAGTGTGACCATTACCTTGTCTCAAAAATATTCCACATACACCGAAAAGTGGAATATTTCCTGCCCGTTTGAATATTTATATTCCACTATACAGTGAAAATTGAAAATATGTAACGACATCGGTTAAAACGACATAAATATTACTCACAACGACCTATTTATTCGATGTTTTTTAAATTAAATATTGGTTAAAACAACTAAAATATATGCAACACACGATATTCTAACATGTTTTTTTTTAGCTTTCGCATAACCGACATTATGTCTAGACAAATACATACCTTGATGGTTTTTACCACACATTTTTCGTTTGGTGTTAATTATTTTTGAGTTCGTTATTTAGTTAATTTATAAACGTCAAAATTTTAAAACGTCGAAAAATAAAAATAATAATAAAAATAGAATTATATTTTCAACTGAAGAGAGAGAACGAATTATTTTAAATTGGAGGCTGGAGAGCAAACAAAGATTTAGTTTCACACTAACACATCAACAATTATGATGAGTAAGGACAAAATTAAGAAACAATTCGAGGAACCAAAGCTTAAGTTGAAGAACATTTAAGTTTTCCAAGCATACAGACATTGACGCAGCGTTAATAATCTCGTTAAAGTCCCGAAGAAATTCCGACATCCCTGTTCTCCAAATTAAAGCAAATGAATTCGCCTACTAGATGGAGAAGAATGACTTAATTTGCTCATCAGCATGGGAACAGCGTTTCGTCAACGTCATGGAATTTGAGTTGACAAAACTGTAGATTCATTATAAAACATTGTTTGATTTAAAAAAAAAAAAAAACATTTTCTTGAAGCAATCATTGTAAATAAAAGTCCTATTCTTCGCAAAATATGTAGATAAACTCGTTTTGAATAATTATATTTTATTAAGTTTTCTGCCACTCCCACTTTAAAGCTGCGTTTTTTTTTTTAAAAAAAACTTTGTTCTTTCCATAAAATTATTTAAAGTTATATAACAAAATATAAAGAGTGTTCTTAACAATTCACCCATACTTCGACTTTTGCCACGCCCACGTTATGAGGGATAGAAATAGGGTATCCAACAGTTTGCCCAAGCTAACTGATCGATTTATTTGTCTTAATTGTTTTAAAAAAAATATAATTAACTATTTGAATGTCGTCAGAAAAGTGAATACAAACAATTCCAGACAAGATCTTTAAAATTAATATTTTTACTAAAGCGGAATTCATTTTTATGTTTCATAATTTTTTTTTACGTTATCGAAATGTATAGGATGTACATAATTTATGTACCTAATGTGCTATATACATATCTAACTATTTGTTTATTTATTTGTGTTTGATTACATAATTATCAATGGTTCCTAATAATATCTGTGAATATGAAATTGGCCTAATAAACTGAAAATACGGAATGAAATTTTTTTTTTGGGTTTCACTGTGGGAAAACCTGCCCAAAGTCTGGCATCACTGTGTAGATAGCGACAACTTTAATATTGACGAGACCATCAATGTAGAATAATTTAATTTGAGCCATAGGTACATCAAGTATATATCGGTTACAACGACCAAATACGTCAGTCCCATGAATATAGTTACAAACGATTTTCACTGTACAAATAAAATTAACTTTTATTTCAATCAAAACAAAAAAAGTTAAAAACATAGGGGCGGGCTACAGTCCGCTTGGGCGAACTGTTGGATACCCTATTCTTATTCCTATATCTCATAAGTGGGCGTGACAAAAATTTAAAGGATTTAATCGAAAAAACTAAGCTTTTGTAAATAAAAACGCTCCCTAGCTCAAACTTTGGTTTTTCAATAAAATTGTTTTATTTAATTGTGGGCGTGTCAGTAGGCGGATTTAAAAAAAATTTAAGTATGAGCATAAAGGGCACCTAGAGAGTATATACTATAAATTTCAGCTCCCTAGCTCAAACTTTGGACTTTCAAAAATAAAAAAAAAAAAATTGTGGGCGTGTCAGTAGGCGGATTTTGAAAATATTTTCACATGAGCATAAAGGGCCCCTAGAGAGTATATATTAAAAATTTCAGCTCCCTAGCTCAAATTTTGGTTTTTCAAAAAAAATATTTTATTTAATTGTGGGCGTGTCAGTGGGCGGATTTTGAAAATTTTATGTCCCAAGCAGTTTTATGGGCCAAAGATCATATATAAAAAATTTCAGCTTTCTAGCTCAAAATTCAATTTTTCTTAAAATTTGTTTTATTTAATTGTGGGCGTGTCAGTGGGCGGATTTTGAAAATTTTATGTCCCAATCAGTTTTATGGGCCATAGATCATATATAAAATTTTTTAAATTTAATTTTTTATTTTTTAAATTTTTTAAAAATATTTTATTTAATTGTGGGCGTGTCAGTGGGCGGATTTTGAAAATTTTATGTCCCAAGCAGTTTTATGGGCCAAAGATCATATATAAAAAATTTCAGCTCTCTAGCTCAAAATTCGATTTTTTCCAAAATTTTGTTTTTTTGAGTTTGTGGGCGTGTCTGTGGGCGGATTTCAAAAATTCTTAAACTTGATTATTTCGGGACCCTAGAGAGTATATGGTTAAAATTTCAGCTCTCTAGGTCCAGTTTAAAGGCCTAATTTTTGCCGACGGACGGACGGACGGACGGACGGACGGACATGGCTAGATCGACATTACTATCGATGCTGATCATAAATATAGTAACTTTTAGGGGTCTACGGGCAATATTAAGGTATGTTACAAACTATGCGTCAAAATTAATATACCCCTAGAATAGGGTATAAAAATAGCTCCTCTTAAAAAACTTAAAAATAAATTAAAAATACTACAACAAAATGTATATCAGTGAGTTAATCGTATTTAAAAAAAAAATGTTAAAGTTAAAAGTTTTGAAGCTCAAAATCCATTCATTGAACTTCGTCCTTTATATATTATATACATATGTATATACAAGAACATTTGAATAGTCTTTTTTGGTAAATCGATCCATTTTCAATTCGTTGACAACAATGCAATGACAACACGCCACCACATCCAAGTTAAAAATATGCATACAGAAACTAAGAAAATCTAGGTACACGCAGCACAGCTACTGCAAAATAAACACTCGCGTAAAAACAAAAATTGTACAGTACCTCCGTGACTTCAGACGCAAATAAACATATAAATATGTAGTAATTAAATTAAAAAAAGTGATGAATTTAATTCTAATTTATGGAGAATATATTTTTATGTAAATATTCGCGTTGGAGAAAAAAATATTCTACTTTTATTATTATATGTAATTATTTTTGGAAAAAAAAATATTTTTTTCGACTCTGAAATATTCCACAAGTGAATGTTATTTTCCACTATGGTCACACTGGCCACATGCATAGAGGCAACCATTCTAATGAGATCGCTATTCCTCTAGTTTTACAGACCGAGTGCTCTGACATGCGCAATAGTGCTGGGAAAGGGTTAACATCCAAATGGTCTTATTAGTCAATTGTTCTACCGCATTCTCTTCACGTTTTGGTAGCTATCCAAACCTCACGGGACACGCCCAGGTCTTTAAGGAATTTACGGGCAATAATGTTTACACAGGCTATACCCTTGTTTATATTTTGCAAGAGCATTTGCTAAGTACTTTCCCAGCAGGGAAGAATTGCATATAGATCAATCACCACCCATCCATCTATATTGACGCTTCCAATAAAGACACATGCGTTGGCGCGGGGTTCTATTCCAAAGTCCTCGGACTATTCAGTTCAATTAGATTTCCCGACTATAGCAACATTTTCCAATCCGAGGTGATACTTCTTGCAGACATTGACAGATAAGCGGCAGTAAAAGCGATTTCTGTTGCGAGATCAAATACAGGCTTGTATTGTACATAAGTCGCAGTAAAACTCTGCTGGGTTCCCGGTCACTCAGATGTGCCAGGCAACGAGAAGGCTGATAAGCTAGCCAGACAGAGTTCAAATCTCGAACCAAACCAGGTCGACACTACAGTGAGGATTCCGCCCTGTAGCTTTAGACAGTTTACCGGGAAGAAAATAGTAGTAGCGATTTATGTGTGATGGAGCCTGTGCTATAACCTGGAAAAATGTTCCCGCTCTATAACAAACGTCAAACCGAGATTTTACTACAAATGGACCAAAAAGCTTTGTTCTCTCCCATACCAAAGGAAAAGTTTGTAAAAACTTCAGATGGCTGGAAAAATCGTATGTTGTCATAGATTTCCAAATGTGGGAGTTCAAAAGCCCAAGGATCAACACTGAGTGCAGGTTTCTCCTGCCTCCTCAACCCATTTACCTAAAATCACCGTCGCCCCTCTTCGTTTATCAAACAAATGTTTACGTTAACTTCCTATTAACTACCAACAATTCAATTAGCAAAGTCCCTTTAAGAGGCACACAGCTACTACCACTCATAAAATATGCAACAGCGCAAAGGACGCCACAAAACCCTTTTAAATCGTTTCACTGGTCACTTATAATTCTTAAATCATTACAACTTAGCATATGCTCAGGAAACAGGGGGTCCTCCATGGAAGTATTAAAAATAATTGAATTAATCTCTTTCTCATCCTTCATCGTTCATTTTCTATTCCTCCCAATCTCAACTGTCTTTAGGCATGCTTCGTTAAGAGAGCTTATTTTCATGCATAAAATATTTCCGGGATAATTTGTATGTCGAAGGCGTCCGACACTGGACTAGTGAATTAAGTATGCACATTGATATCTCATTGTCGAGAAATAACTTTTATAGCCGGTGCAATAGTGAAAGTTACACAATGTTCACCTAATTTTTCATCCCTTATAAGTCTGCGACATATGTGAGGGGTTGTGATGAGATGTCAATGTGTTGTAATTCAAAGTTGTAAAGCGTTTTTTTTTTATTTTTGTCTTTAAGTAAATGTTATGTTTAAAGTATAGTAAATGAAAAGAGTGCGCGTGAGAGAGAGACAAACTTTCTCTTATATTTCAAATTATTTTCCCCTTGGGCATGGGTATGCATATGCACTATGCTGTACACTAGCTAAGCAGTTTACACTCAATAGTACCTATACAGATATTGCTATCCTCGGGGTTGTCATTGTCAGTCGGAATTTAATAAATAAACGGTCTTAAAGAAACTGAGAGAGTGTAGTTCGATTTTGCGCAGGACTCTTCATTTTTTGCCACTATGAGTGCGAGGTATTTTTCGTATGTGGATCGTAAGTTCTCATAGGTAGTTGATGGGAAATGCCAAGTCCAATTAAAAAACAATATACAATTTATAAATACCTTAACTTTAATAAATAAACGTTGGTTGTACTTTTTTATATCAAATTTATGCTTTTATTATTTTTAATGATTTAACTATCCACTTTTAAACTTTAACTAACATTTTCATTTGAAATTGTTGTTATTCTGGCCAATGGACGTAGTACTCCTTAAGAGCCATTGCAGAGTTTACTGTCAGCATCATAATATCTTTCCTCCCCGTAGGAACGTTTTAAATAACATTATCGTTATAAGTTTTCTCTTCCATGTAGTTTTACAAATATAGCTGTAATATACGCCGAGACTTGTTGCAAGCTTCCTTACGAGACAGTGTCCATTATAGCTGCTTTGAAACTCGTGCGCTTCTTGAATATTATTTAACATTACATTTACATTACATTTAGCGTATGGATTCTGTGCGTGGTTTACTATTTCGCCCACAATAGCCAAAGAATTAGAACAATTTGAGTGAAAAATCCTTAGATTCTGTTGTATAGAAGACCAGATAAGAAATGATATCCAAATAAATTACTGTATGAAACATCCAAGGCAACACCTCTAATGACATACCTTATTAATCTTTCTCTAAGAAAAAGTAAACGTATAGAATTCCATCCAAATGCGCTTATTAAGTCTTTATTGGATTCAAACATATGTGATAGTTTAGACGAAAATTACTACCTTTCACGATTTAATCTCCTTAATGAAAGATCCCTCCCTCATATCGAACAGGATGTTAGTATTAGTCTTTTGTTACCTTTTTATATCAAAGCTTCGAGGGCTAATTTGAGAGGCTAACTTAAACGTCTTTTGAAGCTTAAAATATGCGACTATACACGTTTAATACAAGAACTCAATTTGAAATGCTCATATACGTTCGCATTTTATTTTCATGTACCTCCATGTAATGCTATATTTTCGCCAATTAAACGGCTTGATTATGTTTGTGATAGTAAAATCACTTTATAATACTCATTAAGCAGACTAACTCAAACTATACACTAAGGAAGAGAAAGACAAATTTCTTAATTTAAAATCAATCGCACATGACACTAGTTGCTTTTGTTTTGTTTAAATGTATATTATACCTAGTCATAATTTTAAGACCTTATAAAAACTGATTTCAGTATGTCCGGAGCAAGCATACAGCGAAAACGTACCGTATTTACTTAATAAAGTATGTATGTATATAATTATTAAAAAGCTTACGGAGCTATTTTCTTCAATCTAGTTAGCCAGGATAATATTTATAAATCGGCTTCATTGTTATACCATAAGTACAAAAACAAATGTATTGATTTTTTTAAGACTCAATAAAAATGTAATGTAGTATTATTTAACCTTATATGCTATTCGCACCGAATCAAAATCTGAGATTTCGAAAACTCACGAAGCATTCCACACACTAACTACATTTCGTTTGACGTTTCAATCACTTTAACACTTTTATAGAAAAAGGGGCTCAAAGTTCCCCCAAAATGTTACAAATCATAGAAAATATATCTAGGTCCATTGGTTTTGGTTGAAAAAAAAATCTCCACACGGGAATTTAAGTAAATTAATTATAAATTTAAAGTCCATATAGCTATCGTCAAAACAATGTTGATGACAATTTGGAAAGAGTTCGAAAATCCCGATTTAAACCAAGTTCTTGGTACAGCCCTGGGTGGCCTGTATCGAGAGTGGTGTTTGCTATAGCAATCCGACGATTGCTATTAGATTTTGAGGGATGATTTCATCGAAATTTCCCAAAAGTAAGATATTTCGAAATCTTCCGAATGTTTGGGAAATCTTTCGATTCCGGTGCGAAAGCCTATAATGTTCAAAAAATTAAAATCCTGATCTTAATAACTTTAAACTGTCCACGATTTTTAAATTAGTTATAAGTTTTTGACTGAAAGATTTAGTTTATTATTTTTAGTGAAACTCTCATGAGTAAAGAAAATAAACTTACGCTCTTAAAAATGTATTCTCTTTACTTAGTTAACAATTGCTGTTAAAATTGAAATCAGTTTAAAAAAAATATTTTTTGTTTATTTTGGAAACTGTCATTGTTGATTATTAGCTTATAAATACAAATCTAAAAGTTCTCGTTTGATTATCGCTTTGATTATTTGGGGCTTTACACACCGGAATCCAAGTTGCACTTTAAACCAACCTTAAGGATGAAAATCAAATGTATTTCATCTTACGACCAATGGTCATCTCATTATACTTATCAGTATTTTAACGTCAAAAAAATATGTCTCTGTTATTGACAACATTAACTGGAACTTTGAAATATGGCCCGCCACGTGACCCTCTCGAAAAGCGAAGTAAGGCCATAGTTAAAATTATTGCCTAATGTCACATGGATTTATGGCTCCAATTCGGCCAGGTCCAGTCGCCCGTCAGTCTCTCGAAAATTTTGAGATACCGAAATTCGAGTTGGAAAGCTAAAATTTGAAGCTGACACTCCCACTTTTTCCAAAAAATCGTTTCGTTGAAGAAGTCAATGGAAATTAAGTTCGTGTTTTTCGCAAAGTAGATGCCGAAACACTATTTCTTAACAATTCGCCCATACAAAGTTTTTGGCACACCCACTTTTTGGGGGAGTTTTTGATCCATCATCGCACGGTGTAAAAGTTGATTGATTTTTTATATGAAAATGCATCTTCCTTCCATAATGACTGAGAGGAATGGTGTCTTTGAATATGTTGTCAAATTGTGCCTGTGGTAGTTCTATTTTCTGGAAGAATAAAAAAAAATATTAGGCATTTTTCAAGTAGTGCTTATTTTGTGCCTGTAGTAGTTCTGTTTTCTGGAAGAATAAAAAAAAATATTAGGCATTTTTCAACTAGTGCTTATTTCGTGAATGGTAACACTTAGCTCATGTCTGATTTGACAGATAATTAGTTTTATCCTTCCGCTGAACGAATATGGTTGTGTATACGCTTGAACATCGCTGGGAAATATTGCGACATTACTTTGAAAATCATGGTAATGTTGCAGAATGTGTGCGAAAATTGCGTACGGATTTTGGAAGAAGAGAAGCACCGTCAGCTCCGTATGTTCGTTATCTTGTGAAAAAAGTGAAAGAAACTGGCATCCTCATCGATAAACCAAAGCGTGAAAAGCCAAAAACAGTGCGTACAGAAAGTGTGCGTGAAGCGCCATCAACATGAATTCACCGTCGTTCTCAACAATTGAACATTTCGGAGACATCATTGAGACGAATTTTGCATAAAGACCTTGGTATGACGCTACTATAGGCTACTGCATGGCCAGCCGAGGCAGCCATTTGAATGAAATTATTTTCCATTATTAACTGGAAGGATTGTACTTTGAAATAAAAAAAGAAATTTGAGAAAATATTCAGTAGTTTTTTTTTTATAGCATTTTCAAAAAAAAAAAGTTATTTGGCGGACCCGTTAGTATTCTATGATAAATGGTTATCTATGTATTGTTCAGTTCAAATCTTTCAATGTATATTTTTCTATTTGCTGTAGTGGCGAAGTGCTTAACTCTTTCTTACCTATCTTTCTTTCTATACTAGAGAAAATTATTCAGATTGACTTGAAAATGAAAAATGCGAGAGTTGTCAATTGTTTGCTTTCTGTTTAGTTCGTTCGTTTGTATAATTTATAAATAATGAGTTACATCTTCAAGATGAGGATTTATACAGACGGTTTTTTTTTGAATGGATGAGTATTATTTTTTTACTACCCTACTCCTGAACTACATTCACTTGCGATCCTCCAAAAAACACCGAGATGAGAATGACAATACCACCAGCCGATGTCTTATCTGTGGTTTGGCGTTTTTTTTAGCAACATGTGAATTTTAGCGTTGTTTGGAATACCGATCTCTATACTTTCTAATAACCTCAAAAAAGCTACTTTATCTGTGTTAACAATTTGATTCAGAAAAGTATATCGTCCTGTTACCACATTTTTACCATCCAACAAATAAATCACAAAAAAAAACAAATTTAGCCCTTCAAAGCTCTCGAATGCAATGATAACCGGGTGGTTTAAAAATCCTTTACACCATATAATTAACTCAAACAAGGAAAATATAAATTTGCATACAAACAAAATCTCATCATACACATACACATACATTTGCATACAAAAAAGTCTCATCGTATCCATTTTTTTCTGGGTACAAAAAATCATTCCATAACTCTGCCATTATGTGTGTGCTGCTGTATGTAGAAATCCTTCGCATTTCACCGTGCATAGGTTTCGTCTACGTGCTCAAAATGAGATTTTTATGGCACGCATGAAACGAATCGAAGAGAATCACAAAACAGAACGTCAAGTTACGCACCCGATCAGAATTTGTTTGACGCCCCCCTGGTTTCCTCAAAGAACCCCCCTCTCACAAATCTATTCTTAATCTAAGAAGTTTCGAATGCACACTATTTACAATGGGGCCCCATTTTAACACTTTCTTGTTGGGGCTTCAGCGTAATTTTTAATTGAAATAGGACCAAAATGTCTTTAACGATGTAAAAATCATCATCGGTTATGAATGGTAGGTTTTATTTAATACTCAAATCACCATTCAAGTTGTCGGTTTGGTTTTGACTATCAAGCAAAAACATACAAATCAATTCTGAGTGTCATCAGGAGCACTTAATTTCGTAAGCATCATTTTTGAGTGCCAAGCAATTGTCATCATGCAAAAATGGCATTCATGCATGATGAGATTTACCCGCTTTTACATTTGAGAGCGAGTTTTTCTGACTGACATTTGGCAGCTCGAATTGCAAAAACAAAACCGGAAATCTGGGAATGACTTTGACAAATAAGCTTCAGAAAGGTCGCTTTGGGCCGCATCCAAAGGCGTCCATTTGACCAACCAAACATTTTATATATTGTCAAAGACCATTATATCAATCAATCAAATAAAAACAAATTATAAAATTGTGTTTTATTATTTAAAAGTTATTCGGGAACAAAATATCGAAACCCGTGCAGGGATAAGAATACTGCAAAAGCACCCCTAAAAAAACAGCGCTTGTCGTAAAAGGCAACTAAGCGGAGAAATCGCATCCAGACAATTTTTACATCCTGGTTAGTCTAGCGAAACATTAAACATTGATGAACTGATCCAACAGGCCAGAAGGGTTGTAGTAAAGTGGAATTTCTATGATCCCTTAAATCCTGATCATAACCTCGCCGTAAAGAAAGAATATCAACTTGGAACACAGAACTCACCCCCAAGTTAGCACTAACACATTTGTTAACTTATAATTCTTATTAATAAATGTGTGTTAGTTTTATCTGACATGTGAAAACAAGCGGATAACTTAACTCACCGCATTCGACGTATAAGGAGCGGATAAATTTCACACAAATTATAGTTCATGCATTCGCAAATGGAGAGGATGAGAGAGAACTGGCATTTCCTCTTGGTCATATTACACTTCTACTCGTATGCTGCCGTGTGTCCATAGTAGAATATTGTATTTCATGGAATATACAGAAATGAGTGTCAACAGATGAAATATGACAGATGAGCTCGATTTTTGAGGATAATTTAGCGAAGTCCTGCCGTGCTTTAAGTGATAACAAGTGATTAGAACACAGAGGAAAAATATCACTATTAATAAGAAAAGATATCGTGTGGACAAGTTCGCTATCCGTGTTCCAGCTCCCTCGTGTGTTAAAATAATGTTTTTATATGGGGCCCTGCATTCAGCTACGTCAGAAAACAACAAGCTTAATTCGTTGATAAGGACAGGGCCAATGTATCGGATTTTTTATTTCCTGGAGAAGAGGATAGGTCATAGGTCATAGGTTAAAAAGGGGTATGCAATTCGCATACAGCACTAGGCACCTGAAGGGCCCATCGCGATCCCTAGGGAACCACTTGAAAGACTTCATTTGGAGAAAAACCTAAAAAACTTTTCCTATACAGAGCCCAATCTTCCTGCAGAACTTAACCAGCTTCCTATGGTCTATGCCGCTCAGCTCCCCTAGTTCCTCGAAGAAGTATTCTCATAGAATCCTCCTACGATTCTGTGCTTTGCCCTCGCATTCACACAATATGTGCGTTATGTATTCCTCGGTTTGTAGATCACCACAGAACCTGCACGTGTCCACATCCACCAGACCAAGTCGCCTAGCATGCTTTCTTAGAAGACAGTGCCCTGACATAATCCCAATTACTGTTCTAAGCTGTTCCCTGATCAATTTTAAAATTTCCTTAGATCTTTTCTTGTCCAAATGGGGCCAAAGGGCTCTAGACAACCCTATGTCCCTCTATGTTCTGCCATCTGAGGTCAGCCATTTTTAAAATCTTTTCAATGATTTTTCCCTTAAAGACGCCCAGGGGTGGATTAACAAGGTTCACAAGGAAAAGAGGATAAATTCAGTTTTATTTCACTCAACAACGATCTGATCATCTTGCAAGCCTACTAAGAGCTTATTAGGAAGATAAATATTAAGCTATTCCGCATACCGCATCCCATGCTTTAGAATTGAATAAAGTTTGCTCAGTTAATCTCAATGCATTCCATTTGTTCAGACTACTGACTGCAATTAAGGTATCAGCCAAGTCTAAATCTTCGAAATGATCCTTTTTCCAGATTATTTAGGGCGCTTTCAGTACATTCTCTAATACATTTGGGAAGAGAACCGCGACGAACAAACACAAAAACCCTTCGTATAATATAAGTACCAAGATTAAGAGGAAACGCCTCTGCGTTTTAGAGAGCACAACCAAAAAAAAAGTTTAAACGCAGAGACGCAAAAACGAAGTAGCTTTTGCAGGGAAATATTTTTGTGGAACGTATTTTTTCGAACTTTTGAAACATCCTGCCATTCATTGCATTGGTACATTGCTTTCGTGTTCGCTGGCGTTCAGTTCGTGTTTTCACATTTTCATGTGTGTACAGAAAAGTGAACAACAATTATTTTTTTTTAGTTTTTAGTCCCGGGATCTTTTTTATACACAAAAAAGAAAATGTAAATCTCCCCAAAACGTATACATTCTTTAACCGATAAGTTTCTAAAATGGTTTGAGCCCTGAAAAAATAAAGTTTCGTCATTGGTTTTTTTTTTTGAAAATTAAAAAAGCAAAATCAATATTCCGCAAGCAGAGGTGTGTACATAAGCTATTCGTAGTTTCAGAAAATTTTTGTCAATTATATAGCAGCGGACGTTAAGTATTCATGTCCTTCCAGAAACAGGATGGGAGTGTTCTGAGTGTATGTGTTCTGTGATTTTGTTCGCATTAATTAATTTAAATAATTTATTGAATTATTCAAAAAGAAGGATCGACTGAAGAAATTTTTCCTTCTCCAGGATTATTAAATTGGGACACTGTAAGTAAATTATTTATGTATTTATTATATTGTGTAAATCGCTTCGGTTAGATAATAAACGTATTCTTCTGGGGTCGTTTTTTTTATCTGTTTAATTCTTTAACACATGTATTTTTCAGACTTTCCTGAAGGAGAAAAGCTCTTCTTTTCAGTATCCTTCCGGAGTATCTCTATATCTCACTTTAACCAACTTTTCTCTTTTCCATTGGAGAAAAATCTATCCCCCTGAGAGGACGAATGTGGTAACGTGGGGGTGCCTTATCATTTTAGTGGGGAAGTTAAACTTCAACCGTGACAAGGATAAGAGCAATATTCTTTTATAAAGTAAAAAGAAAATCCACTTTACGATGGTTTCTATGTGCATGACCAGTTTTTCTTCTGTTATTATATGTGTGGCTCTACGTCAATCGTTGCATTACGCCGTTTATAGGTATGTTGGCCTAGTGTAATTGCTTTTTGTTTTTTTTCCTTCTCTATAAAAATATGTAGTTGCATAGAAAATGGAGTGGAACTCCTTCGATTTGGTAAAACAGACGAAAATCTAGAAAGTACAAGTTCAAGTTGGTATTCGGTAAATTCCTTTTTATTTATTTTGGCGTCCAACACTTCCCATTATTTTCAATTCACAGATTTCAATTCCCTATTAAGCACATTATTCCCTAATAAGTTGGTAGGCATTTTTAACATTTTATATGTAGTGCAACGTAAATAAAAAAGAAGGATGGATCAAAGCTATATATAGCAACTTAGAAGACTGTTGAGTCATTCGATTCGTTTTATCACCAGTTGAATTGGAGGGATGTAGGCAAATAACGAAATTATGTCAATATTTCAATATGGGTTATCCGACGAGCTTGCGTAGAACCTGTAATGATTGTACTTGAAATAGACGCAAATTTCGATCGCATGCCCACAGAATGGAGGTAAAAAAAAACAAATTTGTCATTCTTGCAGTCTCAGCAGCCTTAAGATTTTGTTAAGCACTTTTTAGGTGAAAGCATTAAGTGATACAACCACCTACCAAGGTTTTGAGGACATCTATGATACCGAGAGACACTTACTTTGGTTTTGATCGGGTCAGACTACAGAGCATTGGTGCTAAGTGTAGTGATAGCAGTGTTATTTCCTTCGGACTCGATGGAGTTCATATATAAATCTAAATAAAAGCAGTCTGGCGTGACTTGGTCTAATGCTCCAACAAATGTACAAGACTTCCGTTTACAACAAAAAAGATAGTCAAGATTAAGATTTAATCAAAGAGCAGCGTGAAACTGAAATCTAGAACTAAAACAAGATGAACAAAATCCTGGAACGAGGAAATTGTTCCTTTTGAAGTCCTTAACAATACTGTTACCACAGGTGTAGTATTTTTTCTTCAACCACTAGAAGCAGCACTTGAGCATTGCAGAAGAACTTTCGCGAACGGGTTTCCAGAACATTTCTCCTTCTCTGAACGGCTATTTCGAAGATGGTTGTGCCCCTGTTCAAGATGGCTTTTCTAGGTTAGGTCAGGTTAAAACAGCGGTATGCAATTCGCAGAAGAGCTTGTCTAAGTTCATGGAAAGCCCGGTTCATATCGGAAACCGAAGAAAAAATGTCTTCCATACAGTCCCTTCACACATTTTTCTTGAATTTGAGAGCGCTTTCTTTTCGCGAGTCTTGCAAAGTCTGTGTTTCAATTCGAGGCGAGCTTTTTTATTTCCATTGTTATAGAGGCACCTTGGCCAAGCGTCGAATACCGCTTTCTTGTCACTTATCAATACTTTAACTTCATCTGTCCACTACAATGTTTCTTTCCCTTGTCCTTTCGAAAACCATAGGCTTCTGTCTAAGCAAGGTCGTTGTAGCGAATTCCACATGTCTTGTACTCTGCACTCTTCATCCTCAACGTCGCGTCGGTGATGATGTGATGGAGATAGTTTTGCGTATTGGCAATAAGTGCTTCGCCTTTCTCCTTGTCCAAATTGTACCAATTGATGTTCGCAAATACATTTGTTTGTTTATTTGTGTTCGTCCCCGCCGCCATAAAAAAATCGGTCAGGAGGAGGCGGTGTTGCTGGCGACTGCCTCTCCCAGGATCACGGCAATCTTTACCCCGAGGCTTCGTGAAACGTGCTACCAAATGCTTATCAAACTGGCTCTCATTTCCGTCACTGCTGTTAGTGACAAGGAGCCGGCTTTTTTTGACGAACATGGTATTTAGAAAGACAAGACCGTGACTTGCACATTCTAAGGATATCTTCACTTGCAGAGTTCCTGTTGCCATATACCAGGGCTCCATGACAGTCTTCATAGTCGTCGTTTGAACTCCCGACATGTCCGTTCAAATCTCCGCCAACAAACAAAAGTTCTTCCTTTGGGATGTTCTTAATGAGGTTGCCAAAATTACGCCATAATGCATCTTTTTATATGATCCCGCAGTTGTTAGGCTGGCCTCCTTTTCGCGATTGTATGGGAACGTTGAATAATATTGCCTTTTTGAATAAATTTAAAAGATTTCTCCCTTGCATCGGATGCACTGCGATGCCTTCCTTTCACTTTAGTGGAAATTTCTCGGTCGCAAGATTTCACTTCTGCTTATTTATATCTTCCAGTTGTTTGAACTTTTCTGACGTAAGAAAGTATTTTGCCATTCAAACAAATTTCTAGAAAAGGTGGAAGGGGACCAGGGAACAGGTAGCAAATGTACTATTTAAACAAAACGATACCTATAAAACATTAAGGCTAGTTTATGAAGGCTTCATCTTAAGTTAAGTTAAGAATAAGTGATGCACTTTGGGGTCCTTCACTTTTTTTTAAGCAGATAACCAAGGACTGCAATACGAAAGGACTTAGGACGCCCCTCTGGTATACACAGACATTGATTGGAACTCTTCGACGACTCCTGGATATCCTATTCTTGTCTTGGTTTCCTCATGAATTTCCATGATTATCTGTCGGTATGGGTTTCTGGAATAGAAAGAGAATTTTTAAAATCAACCAACACCATATGCAAATCCTGTGGTTGGTTTGCCCCTGTTCAAGTTGTTCTGTTGCAGTACATGGATATCCAGGTTCATTTTTCCTGAATTTCCCCAACAGAGGCCTTCCATACGGTTTGGACAGTTCAAGGCTTTAGCTTCATCTGTCCTCAACCTTGTTTCTTTGCCGTATTGGTAATGTTGTTTACATCCCTCGAAGTAGAGACGCTATTGGAAATCCCATTTAAATTGTACTCTGCAGTCTTTATTATAAATTTCGTCGACGATGTTAGGAAAGTAGATTTGGATGTTGCTAATAAATGCGTTGTTTCTTGTCCAGATAGTATAGTTCGTCGAAACACAAAAGAAACTACAAAAAAATGCCACTTAAACAATTTTGTCTCTCCACATTTTTGATGAAATGAAATGTACTCGTATAATGCTTTTCTCCACTTTATCGTTTTTGCCATGTTGAGTCTATTTGTGGGCAAAATGTTTTATTTCATCTTCGACGGTAGCCATACTTAGGTCTCTGTGGATATCAGTGTTTCTGATAAACCATGGTTTATTTACTATTTGTCTTAGCACTTTGTTTTGAAAAGTTTTTAAAATGTTGATATTACTGGATTTGGTATAAATCCAAAGTTGTATACCGTATGTCCAAATCGGTTTTAGTACTTGCTTCCTTGCTTGTATAAAAGCAGCTTGTTCTGCATGCTGAGTTTGGGAAATCTACCAAGCAGCCAGTGCACTTGTTTACATCGATGAGTCTATTGACATATAAAATCTACCTGCAATTCGCATGCAAAAAAATATGTATGTATTTTGCATGTGCCACGCCAACGACGATGCTGTGAGGAAACCAGTCTTGTCGTTGATCGAGCAATAAATCTTTCGGGAGCGCGGGTATATTTGTATTTTTTGCTGCAAACCTCTCTTATGTGTCACAAAGAGAAAAAAAATTCTCAAAATTTCACTGAAGTTTGGACGGACTATAGGAACTGATTCCCGTAGTTACTCTTGTCTGTTTATTTTATAGCCCGTCCCAACTTAAGTGAAAATTTCTTGCGCAGGTCTCTTCACATCAGGGATTTTATTCTCTTAGCGACAACAAAACTACTTTTGAAACCAGAGCTACAGCTAAAAAAATATGTGCACATTTCATACAACAAACATACCCCTGCTTGCGAAATCATCTCTCTCGATCGACGATCGAGACATGAGTGATTGTCCACACAATGACGGATTGGCGCATGCCGTGTTAATTATTAATTGAACGGCGAATCCTACAGGCGGACCCGTAGGGTTGCGGTTAAGTGGAAGGGTTATGATCCCTTTAATCCTGGACACGCATATTATCGTTTTGACACACTCGTGAGCGTGAGCGGTAATGGAAATCGAATAGTTCACGCTCGCGCTCATAAGTTTTTGAAAAACGCACCCTAAGTCGAAAATGAGCGGTGAGACGTTTATGAGCGCTGTGGTTCCCCTTAGTGTAAGAGTACGTTTCTTTTCCTTGTGTTGTTTTCTATGCCTTCCGCACCCAGGTAAACAGAAAAAACACCGGTGCCATCGCTCCCATTGCGATCTTACGATCGATATATTTAAAACCTCACAAAAAAATGGTTTTATTCCAGTTATTGCTCGCGCACTTCTTTCAGTTTACTCTTCTTTTTTTCTTAAGCACAATTTTTCCCTTATTCTTAAAAAAACGCACACATGATATTTTTCAAATTTGTCCAATACATTTTTTATTTACGAGTAGCAATCACAATCTGCACATGTGTGATCCAGGAGTTTTTGAGCCTCCCTCTCTTTCGAGATTATATAGGAACATTGATTGATATTGCCTTTTTGACTGGACTCTTTGAATCCGTACCAACCAGAGATGGCAGAAATGCGATTTTTTTTGATTTACTACATTTGTTACGTCTGCTACATAAATGAGGTAGTTAATGTAGTTAAATGTAGTTAACGTAATTAAATGTAGCAGACGTAGCGCTGGACGTCAAAATGTAGCTTGAAATGTAAATTTAACCACCAAATTGACAAATTGAATCGAAAACATAACTGTGGGGGAAAAAGAGTACGTTTGATAAATACATAGATGTACGCTGGTGCACTTACAGGCACTGCTTCGCAAATTGTTTGCACAACCTGAATCATTTGAAGACTTCAGCAGCTACAGATACTGATAAAAAGATTACCACGGAAATTAAGTAGTTGTTGTTTAATGACAATTTCATCTAGTCAATAGAGGAAGAAATTTATATCTACGATCCAGTTTGCAAATTGATCAACAAGTGTCAAGATGATGCAACTATTTTCTCTAAGCTGTAGATTTGTGGCTACAGATGCAATTGTCAGGCAAATATGACCACTTTCTCAGCGCAAGGAAAGTAATGGTGGTCTTCATCGATGCAATAGCGGCATATAGCTTGTATCCAAGATATCTTGCCAAAAATTTAACAACATCGCAGTGAAACGAGGTTACGCTACATTTCGTTGAAATATTCTCAGCTGGAGAACTAAATGATTATAACAAATTCGTCAGAGGTCAGGGCATTTTTGCTTCATTGAATAAAAAGCTTAGAAGAAGTGGTTATTGCTATAGTGGCGAAGGCAACGGTGGTGGAAGTGAAGTTTTTGTGACAAAGACTTGTTGGAGTTTGGCATCCAGACTAGGGTTGCCAGATTTTGCTCGCAACTGGACGGGACAAATGGCAAAAATAAAAAAAATAACCGGGATTTCCAAATTTCTCCCGGGACAAAATAAAAACTTACAATATACCTAAGTAAAAATATTTGTTTGTTTTTTTATTTAAATGAGTGACTGATTTTTTAGTTCATAAAATCCCATTGTGAAACATAAATCCAAATATCTATAATTCTATATATTTATAATAAAATAAAAGAATGCGCACAAAATAAAATTCATAGAAAATAAAAACAAATGCTATTAAATTAATTCATATTAAATCTAAAATTATAAACGCTTAATATTTTTTTAAAGTTATGTTGTTAAACATAATATCTTATATACACATATTCAGTCTCTTTGTTATCGTAATATTAACTTACTTTATATATTTTAGGTACTTTTAGCAAATTTAATCATTTTAGGATTATTTTTTTTAAATTGTAAAATTTCGAACACGAGTAATCAAAGTTAAAAGTCGTAAGTAGGCTTTTGTCAAATCTGGTAAACATTTATTTGTCACATCAGAAACATCTGCGAAAACACATTTTCCGCAAAACAATTAGAACTAGGAACACTAAACAAAAAGCAAATTATTTTAAATATATTTGGTATTTCGTCCAATAGAAAACTTTGAAAAATGTTGTTCCATTGTGAAAGAGCTGATGTCTTTATTACTGAGTTCCAAAATAACTTCTAAGGACTTTCCTATGATTTGAAATTCTTCATACATACAGGCCAAATTGCAATGTAGTCAGTGTGTGTTGTAAACAATAAAAGATGTTTGCACTTTTTTTTCTGAATTTGAGTCAAAACCCGGGATGAAAGCTGTCCCGGCGGGACAACCGAAATTATGTCCTAAATCCGGGACGTCCCGGGCAAACCGGGACGTCTGGCAACGCTAATCCAGACAGCATCTAGGCATATAAAAGTATGCTATACGTTTACTGAGTATTCCAGCATCATCTGCAGCAATAGAGAGGGTGTTCTCGCAGTGATCGTTCGTCCATACAAAAATCCAAAATAGGCTTAACGAAGAGCATTCAAAGAAACTCATTGACATACATTATACTCTTCACATGAATGACAAAACCAAAAAAAAAGAGATAAATTTGCGTCTTTCTTCATAAAGCTTCGAATTCCTTGATTTAGCTCATTAACGCAACATGGTTCTTATGTCGTTCAGTGTTTTTCACTATTTAATTTTTTTTTTGTAATTCTTATTTAAATTTAACGTTTTGTGTGTAGGTAGCACACATAACAAATGTAGGTAGTAAATGAAACAAATCAGACGTGTAGTTTACCCGATTAACTACATGTAGTTAATCGAGTAGACTACCTGATGTAAACTACTCTGCCATCTCTGGTACCAACTAAGCGGGTCACGCTCCATTTTCGAAGACTCTTTGTAGCTTTGGAAATTAGCCTTGCAGTCAAACTTTTCCTCTCCATAGGACCGAAGAACTCCAGCCAGCAAAAATATTCCAATGTAGGATACAATAGAAATCGACACGAGCTTTCCAAAAACACTCACTTTCACTTTTTTCCAGAGGGATAAGAAATAACTAATAAAATTCGTAAGTTTAGCCAAAAATAATTTCGACGCGGCCGCAATATTTTTCTGATACGTATCTGCTATGCTAACTTGATGCAAATGTCAAATGAAAGCATTAAAAACATTATCCATACCTATTATTAGATTTTGTGTTAAACAAAACAGTAAAACTGCAGTCATTTATACCTAACTAACAAAGCATGAGTTCAAAAAAAACATATTGCGCAATTTCTACCCGTAAAGATAACGTAGATATGTTATTATCAAAAATATTATCATAAAATCTTATAAATGAACAAATGTGATAAAAGTTTCTTATAGTACAAAAAAGAAAGAAGGGAAACCACGTTAGACCATGCATACTTTGATTGCAACACAAATTATTCTATGTAAAGGGTCTTTCATTAGCAACTTGGCAACTTCAAAACTTCAGTGTAAACGCAATCTTAAACCGATTACCGAACTGATAATGTTAACACACTCAGTAAAATCAACATTTTCATCACGGTGAATTACACAAAGGATCAGTGTTTGCAAATAATTAAAATTTACTACCGAAATTGTGAGTCGGTGGTCGCAACTTTAAGAGCGTTAACGCCAATTTTCGGCCGTAATTCTCGTCCCAGTAGACAAGCAGTTCATAGTCTAGTGAAAACATTTGAGTCAGAATATTCGCTGCTTGATGTTGCGTTGCCAGTGAGACTACGTTTTGCCCGAAGTGTGGAGAATATTGCTGCCGTAGTCAATTTCATGGCAATTTCACGGCATTCTCAAGAATTGGGCCTCTCCCAGACCACATTATGGCGAAATTTGCGTAAGTATCTTGGCCAACACCCTTATGAGATCAAGCTGACACAAGAACTAAAGCCTCTTGATCATTATGAAGCGAGGTACGTTCTCGAATTGGACATGATGGAAGAAAATCGTCAGTAAGCAAAATATGCGTTACTGGGCAGGTGAGAACCCTCAGGTGATTCATAAAACAGCACTTCATCCGCAAAAAGTCCTATTTGGTGCGGTTTGTCATTGGACCGTTTTTTTTCGTCGATCAAAATTACCGTCACGTTACGTTCTTTGAGCAATTGCATGAATTGGACATCAGTGATATGTGGTTCCAACTAGACGGTGCCACAAGCCACACAGCGGGTGCAACAATCGAGTTATTGAAGTCTCAGTTCGGTGAATGTGTTATCTCGAGAAACGGACCCGTCTATTGGCCGCCGAGATCGTGTGATTTAACGTATTTAGACTTTTTTCTATGGGGTTACATTAAACCATTTGTCTATGACAACAAGCCGGCGAAGTTAGAGGAGCTCAGAACCAATGTTGAACGAGAAATAGCGCCGTACCGGTCAAAATGTGCGCCCAAGTCATCAAAAATTGGGTTCAACGTATCGACCGCTGCATACGTTCCGTGGTAGACATATGAACGAAGTAGAATTCCATTCATAAATGTTTTGATAGTAATTAAACCCAATATTTTTTTGAGATATCTCAAGAAGTTTGCATTTTATTTAAAAAAGAAGTTGTCAAGTACTTAATAAAAGACCCTTTATTTGCAGCATGTATTCAAAGCAGCCATGCTGTGGATGTAATCGACAGCTATCCCCAGTATTGCTGGCGATAAAATGTTGTTGTTTATCGCGCGAATCTGATCACTCCTGGGGAAACATTTCTCAAAGAAACGCACCTATTATGACCACCTCTTTTCATAGTACGGAGTGCGACAACATAATTTTCTTTTCTTCAAAACGCAGTAGTTTTTGTAATGAAAATCATATCAGGTAGGTGGCCATTTGGCCAATACCACCATATCACCGGGTATCTTGGCCTTCATGTCTTGTATAGTTCTTGGATTGTTGACGTAAACGAGGAATTTCAAATGATCCACAAAAATTCGCAATGGGCCGAATCGGGTCTCGCCACTCAAAATCCAAAAAATTATTTGGATAAGGCGCCCCGGGAAGTGTTCCCTCAAAACACTCATCGATGCCCTTGAAATGCGAGATGTTGCTCCGTCATATTAAAAAAACTTCGCCTAATTGATGAATTGGACATCAAGCCGTGGCAAGCCGTGGAAAAAAATGCCTTCAACATTTTTGCGTACCGGTAACCAAGGAGAAGATTGAAACTCTCACTGCCTCAAAGTTCTCAGGTGATCTGATGGGCCGAGGGACTCCAGTTCTTCATCTTGTCACACTCGCGGTTTGTCTGAACGTAGTGATCCACGCAAAAATTAATTTCTGGTCCGGGACAGGGCCCAACGGGGCTACATTGAAGCGATTTCGGAGTCATGCTGGGTTGCAATCACAGAACATCCGTTTGAAAAGAACTCGACGTAACAAAACTTCCTGTCGAAAAATGATGATATAGCTATACTTTATTTGAAAATTCAATCATAGGAAAAAAAAAACTCGAGAGTGAACACAACGAAAGGCCAATTCTGCCAAACCAAGTTTTTAATCAAAGATTATGAACCTCTTTGGAATAATACGTAAATGCGTTCCGTACTATAATTCACTTTTCTATTTTTTTTTATATATTCTTCATCTTCTTTAGAATATTTTCAATAGTATATATAGACATAGTTAGTCGACTACCTATTTCATTTTGTTTTTTATTAAACCAATGACCTACATTTCTATTCACTTCAATTCCAGCACCGAAGTGCATATTGCAACCCACACCACATGCATGCAACTGGCGCGTTGCATCTCAATGTTTTCACATTGCAGTGCAACAGTTTATTCACCGTAAAAAAACGCAGTTAACCATAAACATTCCTTACTCCTTTTGCGCACTTATTTTTGCATATTATTCATCTATTTACGGTACTTCTTTTCACATTTCCATACCTGCATGTACATACAGAAAATGGTTCCATACGCCTTCCTGTGGAAGTGCAACCGCCCCAAGTGAATCAGCAAAACTTAACTGTGATAAAAACAAAGTGGGTTCTGAAAAATTGCATTGCTCAACTGACTTCCTCGAAGAATGATGAATGTTTAAGGAGGACAATCCAATCGCTGTAGAAAAAGCTGATATTAAGTGAAGCGTTGGTTCTTCAATGTTATAACTCTCATTCCTGGAATCGCATATTTCATGTACACTGGCGATCACAAGGATAAGGCCATACATTTTGCAATCGATTTGTCTTTATACCTGTTTGAAATTTTATATTCAGAAACGTTTACTACCTGTGGACAGGTACATCTTTTCCCGACAGTAAGTCATAACATTAAAGGGTCAATAAGAAACTACCGCTGGACTTTCCCAAGATCAAACAATGAACTACTTGCAAAGCGTATAAAAACATAGGGACGGGCTACAGTCCGCTTGGGAGAACTGTTGGATGCCCTATTCTTATTCCTATCCCTCATAAGTGGGTGTGACAAAAGTCTAAGTATGGTTGAATTGTTAAGAACGCTCTACATAATTTGTTATATAACATTTAAAGGATTTAATCAAAAAAACGCTCCCTAGCTCAAACTTGGGTGTTTCAATAAAATTGTTTTATTTAATTTTATAAAATTGTGTTAATTAACACATGAGAATAAAGGGCCCCTAGAGAGTATATATTATAAATTTCAGTTCCCTAGCTCAAACTTTGAATTTTCAAAAAAAAAAAAAATAATAATAATTGTGGGCGTGTCAGTGGGCGGATTTTGAAAATATTTACACATGAGCATAAAGGGCCCATAGAGAGTATATCTTATAAATTTCAGCTCCCTAGCTCAAACTTTGGATTTTCAAAAAAATTGTTTTATTTATTTGTGGGCGTGCCAGTGGGCGGATTTTGAAATTTTATCCCGAGCAGTTTTAGGAGTCATAGATCATATATAAAACATAGGGGCGGGCTACAGTCCGCTTGGGCGAACTGTTGGATACCCTATTCTTATTCCTATATCTCATAAATGGGCGTGACAAAAATTTAAAGGATTTTATCGAAAAAACTAAGCTTTTGTAAATAAAAACGCTCCCTAGCTCAAACTTTGGTTTTTCAATAAAATTGTTTTATTTAATTGTGGGCGTGTCAGTAGGCGGATTTAAAAAAAAAATTAAGTATGAGCATAAAGGGCACCTAGAGAGTATATACTATAAATTTCAGCTCCCTAGCTCAAACTTTGGACTTTCAAAAATAAAAAAATAAAAATTGTGGGCGTGTCAGTAGGCGGATTTTGAAAATATTTACACATGAGCATAAAGGGCCCCTAGAGAGTATATATTAAAAATTTCAGCTCCCTAGCTCAAATTTTGGTTTTTCAAAAAAAATATTGTATTTAATTGTGGGCGTGTCAGTGGGCGGATTTTGAAAATTTTATGTCCCAAGCAGTTTTATGGGCCAAAGATCATATATAAAAAATTTCAGCTTTCTAGCTCAAAATTCAATTTTTCCCAAAATTTGTTTTATTTAATTGTGGGCGTGTCAGTGGGCAGATTTTGAAAATTTTGTGGCCCAATCAGTTTTATGGGCCAAAGATCATATATAAAAAATTTCAGCTCTCTAGCTCAAAATTCGAATTCTTAAACTTGATTATTTCGGGACCTTATAGTAACTTTTAGGGGTCTACGGGCAATATTAAGCTATGTTACAAACTATGCGTCAAAATTAATATACCCCTAGAATAGGGTATACAAATTTCAGCTTTCTAGCTCAAAATTCGATTTTTTCGAAAATTTTGTTTTTTTGTCTGTGGGCGGATTTCAAAAATTCGTAAACTTGATTATTTCGGGACCCTGGAGAGTATATGGTTAAAATTTCAGCTCTCTACGTCCAGTTTAAAGGCCTAATTTTTGCCGACAGACGGACGGACGGACGGACGGACATGGCTAGATCGACATTACTATCGATGCTGATCATAAATATAGTAACTTTTAGGGGTCTACGGGCAATATTAAGGTATGTTACAAACTATGCGTCAAAATTAATATACCCTTAGAATAGGGTTAAAGATGCGCCACTAGGATGAAGCCACATGCAAATTCTTCGAAAGAAAGGAAAAAATGAATAAATTATTTACATTTTATGGTTTTAAAACGTTTATTTATTATGTTTTTCTACATTAATAATGAGTGAGCCCGCCATTTTTCGATATGACCTCTATAAGACTGTTTGGAATAGAATGATAGGTACAGTTTTTTATTTAAATAATTAAGAGGAATTTTAGCCCAGGCATCAGGAATAGCTTCGATTAAAGTGTCCTTGTCTTCAAATTGTCTGCCGCCTTCATACACCTTACGAGATAACCATGCTTTCTCCGTTTATTGTTGTGGACAAAGACTCCAACTCGATTGTGGAAAAATAGCTATCCACACCATTACACCTGATGTCGTGCCAAATAAGCTCCTCCTTTCTTAGATCATGGAAATAAAAGTTGTAACCATCGGGGCCGTCAAGGTTAAACTTAATGCGAATAGACAACACGTTTCCATTCGCTCCTCCAAGTGAAATGTTCTCTTGCAAAATTCATTCGATGCTCCTTTTGTACTTGCCATCATCATGTTTCTTTTTAAATTTTCTTCTTTGTATAGTACCACTTTTTCGTATTATCCTTCGGACCGTTGCTGTACTGGCTGATACTCCGCTGTTGGCCCTTATTTTAGTAACTGGTAGAATAGAATTTGAGGCAAATCGTAAAGTAACCCGCTTTTCTCGCAATGTTGTTGCTTCTGCCGTGCCCCCTTTTTGATTTTTCCCATAGTGTTGTGGATCCGCAAGAAAACTGTTTACAATAGTCTTACTTCTATTAAGCCTCCTTGCAATTTCTCGGCCTGAGAGTCCTAACTCCTTGAAAGCATCTATTTTTGCTCTTTCTGTCGCTGTCAAAGTCTTTCCGGGACCCATTTTTTTAAAATTAAATAAAAACAGTTCTTTTCAACGCTTTTTTAAATATTCTTAACAAAACTTTGAAAAAAAATCGCTAATGTGAACTCCTGCAACGAAATATTCGCAATGGCCTCATCCTAGTGGCGCATCTTTTTATACGCTTTTCAAGTAGTTCATTGTTTGATCTTAGGAAATTCTAGCGGTCGTTTCTTATTTACCCTTTAATTTTATGACTTACTGTTGGGAAAATATGAACTTGTTCCCAGGTAGTAAAAGTTTACTGGTATAAAATTTCCAACCAGTTTAACAACTGAAAATCGATTGCAAAATGTATGGCCTCATCCTTGTGATCACCAGTGTGTGTATGTAAGAATACGAGGAAGTGGCAATTCATGTTATAACACCCTCATAAAAGTACTCGGGGCTTGCTTATTTAGTGGATGAAATAACACCGACCAGGGGTGGAGAATTCTTAACGATCGGAATATAGAGCGGAAAATCGTACTTTGTTCACCTCGCCCACAATCATCATCATCATCGGCGTACACGTGTAGTAAAGGAATGTTCAATAGTACGAGGGGGCCGACGTCGTGTGTTGTATTTGAGTGTTCGGGACATGCAACTAAGTCATAGAATTTTATTCTTTATTTTCTTCGTTAATATCTCGCGTTCGTTTCTTGCTTGTTTTGTTGTTGTTGACTTAAAGTTTTTCACATAATACAGACAAATAAAGAAGGAAAATAAACTACAAGAAAATATTCATTAAAATTTCATGACTTGTTGAAATAGACAGCGAACCTGGGAGGCTTAATGGGGTCGTAATGGTTCTTTATGGAGAGGAAATGCTGGTGGAGGTCTTAAGACGCGACAAGTTGAATGTGTGGATAAGTACATATTTTTGTTTACGAATTGTGTGGCTGTCGTTACAATTTGATAACAGCTATTTGTTTGTATTGAAGTTAGAAGATATTGGAAGTTTCCATAATCGTATTCAAAAGTGGGATTAAGGCCATACTCTTTTATTTCGAAGTTCTAATTATTTAAGTTTATTTTTATTTGGAATTTGAATTGTTACTTTGTTAACGTTCGGATATCTCCTCCTTCTGTAACGACGAGGTTATGATCTCGACTAGAGTGATAGCTTGGTATTTTAAACGGAAGTTGGATCTTCCTTGTCGTCTTTAACCTGGAGGTTAGGAGTCCAACATCCTCTTCGCTAAAGTATTATTGTCTATTCGGTCGATTTGGCAGAGCCATTGCTGTCGACATATTTTGACTACATACAGATCTTGGTGCAGCTCAAATATTTCGCAGTTTTATCTTCTCATCCATTCGCCCCCCTCGAACACAGGAGTTCTGTCCCATTTGTTTTACCAAACGGTAGCAAGGGTTTTAAAGGGGAATTCTTCCTCCGATCATTCGATGAGTTGATGTTTACTCCGATGTAATGGAACTCCCTAATTGCCTCTAAATTGCTGCTTCGTTCGAAATGAAAAATAGGCCTGATAGAATAAAAAACTCGAAATAGTCGAGGAGTATAAATACCTTATGGTTGTAGGAAAATAAATGAAAACTCTTTGACTTCTTTTTTTGTTGATAATTTTGTGGCAAATGAACGAAAAATCTTAGGCTGAAAGTAATAAGGTAATATGTACAGGTGAAAATTTTCGAATGTGTGTATTATTGTTGATTCGGCAGAGTGTGGGATAGGAAAGTTTAATCAAAAAGTATTTCAAATCGAATACATTCGGAATGCGATGTCTGGAATATGAATGGAATGTTTTGTTAAATGGAATGTTAACAAACGGTAACGTAACCCCACAACTTTCTTTCGTAAAACACCTACAGGACAAAATTCAAAGAACGCCAACGTGCGATCAACACCATTTAAGAAACTTCCTCAAACAAATCTTCAGACTACCGTATACCACCCGTAATAGCATTGTGTAACTTTAAACTGGCCTATCACGGCTGTATCATTACACGCTCGGACTTCATTTTGCATATATACAGAAAGTTATGACACAACTGCATCATCGCCTCCCTAATAGGAGCGTCGGACTATTAAACGGGGAGAATTGGAACCTTCATCACACTTACAAAAATGGTGCGCGTATATACCAGCTACAAATAATTAACGAAGCTTTTTATTTGAAATTAATATACTAACACCTTAAGTGAACTATAATTAGCTGTTAAAAGATTTTTCAAATCATGAACTTCTCTTTTTTAGGTTGACTGCAAAAGTCAATGAACTACTGTGTCCCGTTTGCGTTGAGGACCTATGTACAACAATATCGAAAATTTCAGAAATGTGTACATCACTTGTCTTAGATGGCGGGGACATGTAGGAAGGACACGAAAGGCAACAAAAGGTTTTCGATTCTAACCCTGAGTGATATGAGGAAGATTTAGGCTTAGTTGGTCGCAAAAGTAACCAACTAAGACTGAACAACTGAAGGCAATTAGCCAAAAATCGTATTTTTAACCACTAAATTCAGATCCAAGACCAACAAAGTTGCACGAGTAGTTAAATATCATAACACATCCATTTATTTGTATTCGCATTATCCTAGTCAGAAACACATTCGTAAATATCAACAAATGAAACAAACAAAAAGATAATCGGATCTAAAATTCCAGGTACCAGGCATTGATTATAATATGCGATTGCAAATTTACCCAAAATATCCAAATCACTCGTTTTCAGAACTTCATTAAACGTTATCTTACTTACTTACTTAACAGGCTCCCGACCCGTGGAGAGCTTCTGCCTGAGACACTGCAGCCTCCCATTATCCGCGATCCGGCGATGGCTTGGTCTTTAAAACGAAGGTACGGTCTTCCTTGTCGTCCCGAACCTGGGGGCTGCGAGTCGAATTCGCATTATTTGCAATTCGCTCAATGTGGCCGAGCCAATGTAGCCGACGTTGGCTTTTTGGACTATATTCACATCTTGGTACAGCTCATAGAGTTCGCTGTTATATCTTCATCTCCATTCGCCCTCCTTGCAAACATGCCCAAATAACGGATTATCTTTCTTTCGAAAGAACCCAAAATGACCCAAAATGACCTCGCTTTTCCTGCTTATCGTCCAGCGCTCGGCGCAGTTAAGCAGAACTGGCAATATCAGTGTTTTGAAGAGCTAACACTTGGTCTTCCGAGTATTGAGTTTTGAACCCATTTGTTTCACACACACACACACACTGGTACGTGTTGCAGAACGGACGTTCACACAGTACGTTGGATCCTATCCTTATATGCGACATTTAGCAGGGATATGCCTTAATAGTTCTTGCAAGACGTTATAAAACTTCAAAAAATCGTTCATATAAAAATTAATGGGTTCTCAATCGATCCTTTGGGAGCCTCTGTCTGACCCAGCGCCGCTGCCGGCGCACAGATATACCTCGATAGTTCCTGCAAGACATAGTATCGATAACCTAAGTGGTCATGCGGCATTAAAAGCTGAGAAACACATGTTTGGTTAAGACGGTTTATTGTACGTATATGGAAACGATTTTAGTGTTTCGAACGCGTGAGTTCCAGGACCAACAATTTTTTACAATTTTCGTTTTAATTTGATTCCATGGCACGTCGTCAGAATGATGGCCCGATTACCTTCCTTCCGCACGAAAAACGTTGGAAATCAAACGTTCACAATCAATAAATTGCCTCATCGAAATGACCACCCATAGCACATCACATGTGCCAAACTATCCACTGGCTATAACAGAGAGCGATCATCACACAATAGAAAATAAATATTTCCCTCTGTTAGGGTCCTTATTCCCAAAATCTACCGAAACCAAATCTATCCTAGAGACAAGTATATAATATATTCCTTTTATATGAGAATTAGGAAAGGCCGCAGTCGCCTTTTGGGCGAGGATATTCAATGAATAATTTATGCCAATCAATGTATGTGTCATCTCTACGTGAGTGCGCGAGTATATTTGCGAATAAACATGGTCTCCTTAATTCTTTTTGAAAGAGGAGGACATATGTATATGCAATTTTTCTCAAAGGACACATACGGCAAAAGTCGTATTCTGGTCACCATCATCATGATGGCGATGATGATGGTGGTCATAATAAACTATTCAATTCTGGGTGACTTTTATCGAAAAAAGAGTCGACTTATTGATTTGAAGATAAGATACGAGTAGTTATACGAGATGAAAAGTGATTGTGTGAATTTTGAATGTGTTAAAAATCGATTTTTAATAAAGAATCAAAAAAAAGATGATTGTATTTTATTGTATGTTTTTTTTTGTTAAAGGGTTTCTCCTTCCCAATTGCTAGAACTAAGGATTGTGCAAAATGTCGAAGGGCGACATGAATAGTATTCTACTCTCTAATGAACGAACGCGATTAGGGAATACTTCCATTGGATGGAAAATCTACTAAAAAAAGGGTTCGTTGGCTGTGACGCTGAGCAAGGACAACATTTTTTATATCTCTTTGAACAGTGTTTGCATTTTAAAAACGAATATGGTAATAGGTTGGGTAAGAGTATTCGAAGGAGGAACGACTGCATAGACCAGACGTTTAAATTCGGAGTGTTCTCTACGTGGAGCGGTTAGGGGAAAAATTGGCATGGAATATATCTGTCGACATACATACTTCCGATGTATCGCGAAGCACATATTTTATACTGTATTTCTGGAAATGTTTTGAAAAACTTGCCGTAGTTGCATTTTTCTTTTAATGAGCGTACACTAACGGTTTGCTTTTAGTCTGAAAACTCATAGTGCAACCACTAATTCCTGCATGCACTTTATGATCTGGACTAAAGCAATCATAAACCTCGCAATCATACTGGTCCGCATTTGATGTTCGCCGGTTTGACGTCAAAACTTATCGACAGGCCTCTCGGTTTCAAGTCCATTCTTATTTAGTTAAGCTAAGGTAATCAAAAGCAAGTTTTAAGTATTCTTACAGGCGATTTTAATGAGAAAAGAGTTTTGGCATGATGGAAATCAGACTGATTTTGGATGGCACCTGAAAACTAATGAAGAGTAAACCTTTAGGTTAGGTTAGGTAAGCGAAGTGCACAGCATTTGCTGTGCTTGCACGGGGGCCTATTGGTCCATTGCGATCCCTTTTTTTGTTTATCGTGGTACAAAACTTCACTAACAATAAGAACACTTACCATACTCCGTTTAAAATTATTCTTGCTGGTTGGCCTATTGGAACCAACCTGTCTTCTTGACAAACCTGATTGTGTCCGTCAGTGGTACCTGCGCTACGTCCTCTGAGTCTTCGAAAAATCTGTTGCCCAGATAGCGAAGTCGAGATGTCTGGAGGTTTGGACACTCGCAGAGCAGGTGTTTGATGGTAAAAGAGTAAACCTTTAAATTGTATATTATGAGTTCCGGCCGAAGAGTCTCTGCCTGTTCTCTTCGATTTGGGAGACGCTATTCTCAGTTGTCCAATTTTGATCACTTGGTCTTTAAAATGGACGTTCAGTCTTCCTTGTCACATCGAACCTGGAGATGGGAGTCTAAGATGCTTTAGTTTTTTGTCTACATCTCATACTCATAGAGTTTGCCTCCATTCGCCCTCCTCTCACACAGGAACAAATATTCGACACATAATTTTTTTTCAAAGGAACCCAGGGTCAACTCTCATTTCCTGCTATCGATCAGTTCTCGGCGCCATAATGCAGGACTAGCTGAATTAGATCCGAATTTATTTTTTGATATTCTGCTCTTAAACCAATAAATGAAGACAAAATATTTTTGCCATTAGGGAAAGTGGAGTTATAGAGCTTTAAAGGTGGTGGATATGGACTTGAAATTCATTGGTATTTTCCAGGATTTGCGTTAGTGTGAAGATTTGGTTTCTTCTCGATCTGCCGGACTAGAAGCAAGTCAGGTACAAGCCGATTAGTGCTTTGCAGAGCGGCTTCAGGCGTCATATAGTATGTTGCGTAGGACATAACCTGACATTTAGCAGGGATATGCCCTTAATAGTTCTTTTAAGATATGGGATTGCCTTTCTTGAAGATGGGACATATGGAGCTGATAGTCCAGGTATCGGGAATGCTTTCTTGCACGCACACTTGGTGTATGGTTGGCTGCATGCTACCAAAACATCATCTCCGTTATAGAAGACCGCCGCTGGTTAACCATTACGGCCAGCTTCCTTGTTTATACGCTATTCTAAGGGTATACATATTCATTTTAAATAGTTTCATCAAATGGTTGAGTTCTTATCTATCTATCGGGGCTACCACAAGAGAGTCATTTGGGTCCACTAGTTTTTAATGTTTTTATAAATGACCTGCTAGTCAAACTTTTTTTTTTTGTATGCCCTTATAAAGTAATAGCTACTCAGCGCGGGCGTTAAGGCAATTACGGTAAGAAGATAGGGAGAAATGCCGATGCACATTGGTTTTGAATGTTTGCAGATTATAATGTGTAGGCAAAATGGAGGAAAAATGGAGCGCGGAAGAGCATTCCGCATTCGTGTTTTACGGCTAAGGAAAGATTCGTCGTACTTCTACTTAAACACTGTCTGTTTGATGTACACGGATCATGTAAAAATCTATCTAGAGATATCCTCTCAGTTGGATTGTTTCCATCTGCAACTGGATATTAAATATTTTTTGACCTTCCTTGTTAAATTCGATTATAAACGAACGTATAACGGCTTAAGATATCACATTGACTTTGTTGTTGCAAAAGGTAACTCCATGTTAGGTTCCTTAAAGGCACACTCCAACTGCAATTGTATACACTTAGGACATTGTTTATATCTCTGGGTTTGCCTATTTTAGAATATTGTGGTGTAGTTTGATATCCTTTCTATAAAAACAGTAACTTAAGAATAGAAAACAGGATACAGAAAAGATTTACGCGTTTTGTTTTAAGAAAATTTAACTGGTCAAGCGTTTTGCCAAATTATCCGTCTAGATGCGCTCTAATTGACTTAAAGACACTTGAGCGTCGTAGGCATACTTAATGCATTCTTGTTGTAAAAGATGTTTTTGACAGCTGAATAAGTTCTGGTGATTCGCTTTCTCTTATGGCCTTTTATATTTTCGAAAGGAGGTTGAGGAACCGTGCTGAACTGTTTTATTTTCTAACATAGAATTAATTATGGTTTAAATAAACCGATTATTATCTTTTTGAAACTATTTAACTCAGTTTGCAATGAATTTGACATTTGCATGACAAGACACCGTTTTCAAAAATAGTTCTTGTATTGTGTAATAATGAAGTTGTAACGTGGTATTTATCAGCAGATCAACCTAATCCATTAATGAAAAAATAAATAAATAACTCATAGTTTGTAACATACCTTAAAAATTATATACTATATTCGTGATCAGCATTGACAGTAACATCGATCTAGAAATGTCCATCCGTAAATGGGCAAATAAAAGGTCTTTAAAACCGAGTTAGAAAGCTGAAGTTGTAACCATATACTCCTTAGGAGCCCGAAATAATGGAGTTTAAGATTTTATAAAATCCGTCCACACAGTCTCAAAAAAACTAATTTTGAGCTAGAGCTGAAATTTTTCTTTTTTTCTTTTTAGGCACCCACAATGCTTCGGGAGTTAAAATTTTTGAAATCAGCCAACTGACACGCACGCTATAAAAAAACCGTTATATCGAAAAATCAAAGTTTGAACTGAAATTCGAAATATTTTTAAAATCCGCCTACTGACGCGCCATATATTAAAAAAAAAACATTTTATTGAAATATGAAAGTGCCTTCGCAATGTATGAAGGTAAACTCGTTGTAAGCAATTTCTTATATAAAGTTCACTACCACGCCCAACTTTTCAGGTGCGTTATTTTTTTACGATAAGCTTTGTTTTTTCGATAAAATCCCTTAAATGTTGTATAACAAAATATGAAGAGCGTCCTTTACAATTCACCCATACTGGGAATTTTGCCACACCCACCTTTTGAGGGATAGCCATAGGAATAGGGTATCTAACAGTTCACCCAAGCGTAGCTCTTCCCTTTGTTTTTATTTAGCTTTTTTACTTCTACCTCTTTAATACTTGCATAATACTTACAGTTGTAACCGTTGAAGGTGTTGTCGGTCGGTCAGGGTGTAGATGTGTGTGGGTAGGCTCTCGTTTTCTGAAGGAAACCGAACAGCTTTTTTAGTGAAATTTCAAACGAAAACTTGTTTCCCTCTGTACCACGAATATGCGAACCGCTACTCGTTGGATAGGCAGGTAAGCAATCGTGTATGAGTGGAAGCAAAAATGATACCTCAAGACAATTTAATTAAAACTTTATTGGTGCGTTTAAGAAAAGAAGAAAAAATATACAAAATGTATTTATCAAAACAAGAGGATCTTAAAATTGGCTCAAGTGTGGTACTTTGCTTGCGACGAAACGTATACAAGATGAAATATCAAACTCAAGTCAGCCTCATAAAATGATGTTCCTCCCTTTATACTGGTCGACAGCTTTTGTAACATAGAAATGCCAGTAAAGGAGCTTTTTGTTGTACAGTACTTGTAAATAACATTTTTGGCGATAATAATAATGTATGTGCTTTTGGACACTAAAGGTGAAAAGCTTGATTTTGCAAATTGACAATATTCTGATGTGAAGGTTATATAATTCTAATCTTCTCTTTGATTTATTTATTTGTTTGCTTTGTAAAGTTATTATTATTCGTATTGTATAAATAATTCGTTACACAGTTGGCCCTGAGGTGAATGTTGAACTGCTCCGCCACATCTTTAAAATATATGGCTGTCGGAGAAAAGGCGAATACCTTTAGCTGATACCACGTTTTCCTTCAACCAAAGTAAGAATTCTTTTACCGACAGAATTTCCGCCTGGTACACACTATTGTGATTGGGAAGTCTGAAGGAGAAACTAAAACTAAGCCTGTCTAAGACAACATCACCACCTACCCTTTCATTGGAGTAGATCCGTCAGTGTAAAAGTGGATCCAATGATCCTCCAAGAATGCTTAACCTTCTCAGAATAACCTGGAGGGGAATGTGACTTGGAAATTTGGGTAAGGTGTAGTCTATGTTTCTTGGAAGGTTCTGAATGTATTTATAAAAGTTGTTTGGCCGATTTCCCCATTGATCTACTGTGGTGAAGCTGTAAGGCGAACAGCCGCACTACCAGCCGCTTGCTTGCTGAAAATTTCGGGGGTGTATGTATGTATCGGTCTTACGACCGCTTAAGCCCTACTTATTCCCAACTTATTTACCCAGTTTTGAGTTGAACCGACTAGAGAGCACTATCTATGAGCCTTCATATCATTTGCAATCGCAGATATGTAGACATTATTAAAAGTGCCTTCTATATCCATGAATCTACGCGTGCTGGACCGCAGACAAGGATGTGGATCTGATCGGCTGGCATTATGCTATGTAGCGCCGAAAGCAGTTTGTCCCTATTAAATTAGATTGAACGTTTTCTGCAGTCACTTGTGCATGGTCCGAGTTCTGAGTTCCATCAAGAAGCTATTACATTGATTAAAGCGAAAGTGAGACCCTTGACCTTACGGTCAAGCTGAATGGTGTTACAAAAGGGATTAAGAAGTCTCTCTATATTTGAGCAAATCTATTTGCCGAAAGTTTCTGAAAACTAGTTGACAAGTTACTGTAAATAAGCAATTCTTGTATAATTATATATTATAAATAGGTTTCTCAAAAACGGCTCAGACAATTTGGATGAAATTTACAATATAGGGGTTAACGGAGACGAAAAACTAATCTAGCTATGTCTCATCTCTGGGAGCAATCTTCGTCTGCAGGAAAACAGGTGCACATTTCCACTAGCTAATTTGATTTTTTAGAAAAATATTTACACAAGGATAAATTATTGACAGTTTGTTTTTCTTGGTGATTCAATGCGGACGCATATTTCCATACCTATAAACGCTCCACAGTGTAGATACTCGTATCACCCTAAAATTCATGAAGGAAAAGAAGGTTTTTTGGTTACATTTATTAAAGTTACTGTTTTCAATTGTTTAATGAGCAAATAACAAAACTATTGTCCAACGACAAAAGGACAAAATAAGTCGGTGCCCATACCGATGAGGTAAAGGAACAAATTCTAAATGACGCCTTCATTCCATTTGGTGGCATTGCCGATGACGAAGTCCAAATGCCGACCGACTATGAATTGTAGATAAAGAACATCTTCCAGATCAAAGCTTTGTGGCGGAACGGTTCAAGTGAATCTTGCCAAACCTGTGTGTATCATGGAAGGTTGCTTAAAACCAGTCTGAGCCGATAACGATTGGTTGCAAAAGCATTCTGACGCAACGCTTACAAAAAAACAAGGGGAAATTGAGTGGCCAGTTGTTGAAGAGGTAAATACTCGATTTCGGGAACTGAATCAAATGCATCAACACTCACTTTTACACGGAAGCATCCACCTGAATTGTCGTTTCAAAGCCAACAAAAACGCAATCCACACGTGTTCTTTGATGTTCGTGTCGGTGATATCTACCGTATTATAGTGCTTCTAAGGGCGGATTTCGGGCAAATTACGGCGGAGAACTTCCCTGTTTCGTGTACTCATGAGTAAGGATTCGGCTATAAGCCTTCGTTCGACATCTTTCGAGTTTGGTGTTGATTCTGAAAGAAGTTTACTATATATCATCATATCATGTATATGGTAATTCATATTTCAGAAACGTTTCTAACGAAATTTTACATATGATGTACCTACTTATCTGTTATTCGAAATGAATATAAGCCACTTTTCCCGTGGGAAGTTATCACATTCTCCCGCAAGCTCGAAAGACTCGGAGCGAATTCGGTCGCCCAAATATCTAAATCTTAATTGAAGATCACGGTGATTTGAACAAAAATGTTCAGCCTTCCAATTTAAAATCATCGGATTGATTGTATCGAAGACAGGAGCGATTCCTGTCGGCTTTTAGTAATGAGAGTGGGTTCAAAGCCTTTAGACAAGTCGATACCAACTGAGCGTGTAACATAATTTTTATTTTACATATCATACGTGGACGTTTCTTCATATCTTCGAACTTTTTCATAGATCAAGCTTTGTTACTCCTTCTGTCATTCGAAGCATCTTAATTTCAGCTGCCGCGTAATGTGCCCTCATAAATTGTGTATATTTTTAACGTTGTGAACTGTAACTATAAGCATTGGAATTAAAACTGGGAGGCGTAAAACCTTTCTTCCAGCTTATATGACATCTTTCGGTCGTAGAAAATAGCTGCATTTTCTCCGCACTTCATGCACACTATGATCAGTGCTAACTAAGATGACCTAAGAAGCACCTTCGATTCACATTAATGTCTGGAATACATAGGTCGATGTGGGTCACAGAATGGTCAGGGTGGGTATTTAAACTTCCATTCAAATAATCCGTCCTCGTCGCAGGGACGCTTTATCCTCCCATATGATGGCTCTATCGTCAGCAAAATCTGTGATTACGAATTTAATCGTTTTTATATAATTCCAACCATGATGTGGATCCGATCGATACTTGCTTATTGCTCATGAAACAGGGAAAACCTCCTCTTATCATTAATGCATGATATGCAATTTTATCCTCCCATTCTATGTGAACCAGTTAATTATCTACCAAATTCAATAAAATATTATAACATCTAGACAGAATGACTTTACGCAAATTAACGAAGCTTGCCTGCAGAAGGTACCTTCTGAACTGTGTCCAACATTGATTGTGCAAATTGCAATTAATAGGTTGAAAACACTTTTCGAGAATATACCGCAAAACCCAGGATACCCCGTAAATTGAATAAAGTTTCAAAAGAACTAACTAGTCTTACCAACACCCAAGCATGAAACTATTTAATATCCTTGCAGTCGCGCACACTTTCAGCATAGACTTTATGTAGAACGGAAACTACCATCATCATCATCAACGTCGTTGTCATAGCCACCAATGAACCTTTATTCTTGTCATCGTTGCAAAATCTATTAAAAATACATACTTGGGTTGTAACAACCATACATAGAGGTGTGCGTATTTATGAGAGTACTAGTACTTGACGACTTTATTTGTATCCTTCTTAGGTAGGATATGGGCAAAAAACTTGAAAAAGTGTACAGTTTTCTTGGTGGGTCATGCGGTGACGGAAATTCTCTGGCGTATACGTAACCTATTTAATTTGTTCTGCTCTTTTTCGTCGTATGTTGGATGTGTGTGTTCGTATTGAAATATAGTCTAGCGTATATGTAACTAGGATGGCCAACTGTTCGAATGACAATTACATAACGTTACGATATTAGTTCTGGGGCGCTTGATGGTGTCATTGTAATTATTTTCGTGACGTAATGTCAGCATGGGGTCGCCTCTCCCATTCTCTTCGGGTCCCGTTATATTCTCAAAATAGACCTTATAAAAATAACCCCCATATGTACATACCTGTTACTCTCCTCCACCCAACTTACAGCGAAATTCCACGAAACAAATATTTTAAATCCAACCCTTGGTAGGGATGATAGCTGTATATTTTTCCAACATCAATTTTCATTTATTTCCAAGAAAATATTTCATATTTTTTTTTTGTAGAAAACAAAGAAGACATATTTGAGTTTTATTTTCCTTAGCTTGTTCTGAAAAAATTCAACTTTGTACTTTGATAGAAAAAAGAAACATCAGGTACATACTGACAAGTTCTTCGAAAACTTATGCGTGTAACATTTCTTAGTTGAGACAGCTTCAACTTGGCATTCGCTCTCTCCAATTTACATCTTCTTATTTTCTAACTTACTGTATCCAGTTCAAACTTTGTTTTCTATAACTTTTATTGATAAAAGTAGACAGATAGTTGTACGAGGCAATTCTGTTTATAATCAATATTAAATAAATAATAGGTCAGCGAAAAAAAAGAAACCACTTAAAACGCAAATGTTTCAGTGAAATTAAATTTAAGGACCTCCATGTGCTACCTATTTATTCATTTCCTTGGAAAACGGAAACTCTATAAAACAGCATAAGCTCACCAATGCACGCAAAGGTTAAAATGAGGAAAAAAACACACATAAGGATTTGAGGAACGTAAGTCCTCGTTCCAATTTATACCTTAATGTGCATAGTTTTCTCCTTTTATTAGCCCGAACCATAAGATTGCAGGGATAAGAGTTATAAGCGATTTTGTAAAGTCGCGCCGGTGAGTGAGGGTGAGTTTCCAAAGGAATGCTATCAGCACTTTGTCTGTAATTATGGTTGTTTGCGACGATGTTGGTGAACGGAAATCGTGTTTTAATAATAGTTAAAGGGCATTTATGGGCGAATGATTTAGGTGATGGGAGTGAATGAAGATTTATTATGTGTCGAGAAATGCATTCTGGCAGATGATTCTTTTCATAGCAACAGGAACGATTTTTTAGATTCCTTTTTGCCTCGGTGTCGGTGCCCATACCGATGAGGTAAAGGAACAAATTCTAAATGACGCCTTCATTCCATTTGGTGGCATTGCCGATGACGAAGTCCAAATGCCGACCGACTATGAATTGTAGATAAAGAACATCTTCCAGATCAAAGCTTTGTGGCGGAACGGTTCAAGTGAATCTTGCCAAACCTGTGTGTATCATGGAAGGTTGCTTAAAACCAGTCTGAGCCGATAACGATTGGTTGCAAAAGCATTCTGACGCAACGCTTACAAAAAAACAAGGGGAAATTGAGTGGCCAGTTGTTGAAGAGGTAAATACTCGATTTCGGGAACTGAATCAAATGCATCAACACTCACTTTTACACGGAAGCATCCACCTGAATTGTCGTTTCAAAGCCAACAAAAACGCAATCCACACGTGTTCTTTGATGTTCGTGTCGGTGATATCTACCGTATTATAGTGCTTCTAAGGGCGGATTTCGGGCAAATTACGGCGGAGAACTTCCCTGTTTCGTGTACTCATGAGTAAGGATTCGGCTATAAGCCTTCGTTCGACATCTTTCGAGTTTGGTGTTGATTCTGAAAGAAGTTTACTATATATCATCATATCATGTATATGGTAATTCATATTTCAGAAACGTTTCTAACGAAATTTTACATATGATGTACCTACTTATCTGTTATTCGAAATGAATATAAGCCACTTTTCCCGTGGGAAGTTATCACATTCTCCCGCAAGCTCGAAAGACTCGGAGCGAATTCGGTCGCCCAAATATCTAAATCTTAATTGAAGATCACGGTGATTTGAACAAAAATGTTCAGCCTTCCAATTTAAAATCATCGGATTGATTGTATCGAAGACAGGAGCGATTCCTGTCGGCTTTTAGTAATGAGAGTGGGTTCAAAGCCTTTAGACAAGTCGATACCAACTGAGCGTGTAACATAATTTTTATTTTACATATCATACGTGGACGTTTCTTCATATCTTCGAACTTTTTCATAGATCAAGCTTTGTTACTCCTTCTGTCATTCGAAGCATCTTAATTTCAGCTGCCGCGTAATGTGCCCTCATAAATTGTGTATATTTTTAACGTTGTGAACTGTAACTATAAGCATTGGAATTAAAACTGGGAGGCGTAAAACCTTTCTTCCAGCTTATATGACATCTTTCGGTCGTAGAAAATAGCTGCATTTTCTCCGCACTTCATGCACACTATGATCAGTGCTAACTAAGATGACCTAAGAAGCACCTTCGATTCACATTAATGTCTGGAATACATAGGTCGATGTGGGTCACAGAATGGTCAGGGTGGGTATTTAAACTTCCATTCAAATAATCCGTCCTCGTCGCAGGGACGCTTTATCCTCCCATATGATGGCTCTATCGTCAGCAAAATCTGTGATTACGAATTTAATCGTTTTTATATAATTCCAACCATGATGTGGATCCGATCGATACTTGCTTATTGCTCATGAAACAGGGAAAACCTCCTCTTATCATTAATGCATGATATGCAATTTTATCCTCCCATTCTATGTGAACCAGTTAATTATCTACCAAATTCAATAAAATATTATAACATCTAGACAGAATGACTTTACGCAAATTAACGAAGCTTGCCTGCAGAAGGTACCTTCTGAACTGTGTCCAACATTGATTGTGCAAATTGCAATTAATAGGTTGAAAACACTTTTCGAGAATATACCGCAAAACCCAGGATACCCCGTAAATTGAATAAAGTTTCAAAAGAACTAACTAGTCTTACCAACACCCAAGCATGAAACTATTTAATATCCTTGCAGTCGCGCACACTTTCAGCATAGACTTTATGTAGAACGGAAACTACCATCATCATCATCAACGTCGTTGTCATAGCCACCAATGAACCTTTATTCTTGTCATCGTTGCAAAATCTATTAAAAATACATACTTGGGTTGTAACAACCATACATAGAGGTGTGCGTATTTATGAGAGTACTAGTACTTGACGACTTTATTTGTATCCTTCTTAGGTAGGATATGGGCAAAAAACTTGAAAAAGTGTACAGTTTTCTTGGTGGGTCATGCGGTGACGGAAATTCTCTGGCGTATACGTAACCTATTTAATTTGTTCTGCTCTTTTTCGTCGTATGTTGGATGTGTGTGTTCGTATTGAAATATAGTCTAGCGTATATGTAACTAGGATGGCCAACTGTTCGAATGACAATTACATAACGTTACGATATTAGTTCTGGGGCGCTTGATGGTGTCATTGTAATTATTTTCGTGACGTAATGTCAGCATGGGGTCGCCTCTCCCATTCTCTTCGGGTCCCGTTATATTCTCAAAATAGACCTTATAAAAATAACCCCCATATGTACATACCTGTTACTCTCCTCCACCCAACTTACAGCGAAATTCCACGAAACAAATATTTTAAATCCAACCCTTGGTAGGGATGATAGCTGTATATTTTTCCAACATCAATTTTCATTTATTTCCAAGAAAATATTTCATATTTTTTTTTTGTAGAAAACAAAGAAGACATATTTGAGTTTTATTTTCCTTAGCTTGTTCTGAAAAAATTCAACTTTGTACTTTGATAGAAAAAAGAAACATCAGGTACATACTGACAAGTTCTTCGAAAACTTATGCGTGTAACATTTCTTAGTTGAGACAGCTTCAACTTGGCATTCGCTCTCTCCAATTTACATCTTCTTATTTTCTAACTTACTGTATCCAGTTCAAACTTTGTTTTCTATAACTTTTATTGATAAAAGTAGACAGATAGTTGTACGAGGCAATTCTGTTTATAATCAATATTAAATAAATAATAGGTCAGCGAAAAAAAAGAAACCACTTAAAACGCAAATGTTTCAGTGAAATTAAATTTAAGGACCTCCATGTGCTACCTATTTATTCATTTCCTTGGAAAACGGAAACTCTATAAAACAGCATAAGCTCACCAATGCACGCAAAGGTTAAAATGAGGAAAAAAACACACATAAGGATTTGAGGAACGTAAGTCCTCGTTCCAATTTATACCTTAATGTGCATAGTTTTCTCCTTTTATTAGCCCGAACCATAAGATTGCAGGGATAAGAGTTATAAGCGATTTTGTAAAGTCGCGCCGGTGAGTGAGGGTGAGTTTCCAAAGGAATGCTATCAGCACTTTGTCTGTAATTATGGTTGTTTGCGACGATGTTGGTGAACGGAAATCGTGTTTTAATAATAGTTAAAGGGCATTTATGGGCGAATGATTTAGGTGATGGGAGTGAATGAAGATTTATTATGTGTCGAGAAATGCATTCTGGCAGATGATTCTTTTCATAGCAACAGGAACGATTTTTTAGATTCCTTTTTGCCTCTCAGTAATTCGTGTGCTTTGGAAATAAGCTTTTTGTAAGTTCATTCATTAAATCTAGACGCATCTCTTTTTAATGGTAGAATCGTCCGCATCTTTTATTTCAATGTCAATCTGATGTGTACACGATTTTGCCTTTTGTTTGAGTCTTTTCTTGGATTGAAACTTGTCTCTGTCTGGTATTTTCATGCGCTTAATACCCAGTTGATTTTATTTATTTTCATCTTTACCCAACTTTTCGGATAGGTATACCGTAAGGAGGTGTATGATGTTGCAGTAGCAAGTTTTTCTACAAGCCCAGCATATAATCCTTAATTGAACAGAGTAAAGATTGTATTATTTGAATGCAGATAATCATCACCTTTTATAACTGGAAAGAAGCGTAGAGTGATGCGCTTTCATGTTGCCATTCTTAAAAAGGAATTTCCATCTCTTGTAGCCTATTCACACCGCATCAAAAACCGTGATTTCTAAACCACTCAAGTGTTCACCAAAAACAAGATCTTCCACACATATTTCAGGTTTAAAAATCGCATGTTTTTGGAAGATTTTGATGAAATCATCTCAATAAGAGAATGAAGTATTATTTATTCATTTATTTATTTGCTTATTTATTTATTTTTTGTTAGCTTATTTATTTATTTATTAACATTTACTTGCTTTACTTCACGGGCTTCCAACCTTTGAAGATTCTCTGCTTGAGACACAATAGTCTTCCATCCTCTGCGATCCCGGGCACGCTGCTTCCAGTTATCCAGACCAAGCGCTCTGGCATCCGCGATGGCTTAGTCTTTAAAACGGACGTTCGGTCTTCCTTACCTTCTCGAACCAGGGGATGGGAGTCGAAGATCCTCTTGGCTGGAGCATTATTGTCCATTCGCTCAATATGGCCCATCGACGTGATTTAGATTTTTGGACTACATCCAAATTTTGTACAGCTCATAGAAATCGCGGTTCATCTATCTACTCTCCATCCAGCACTCGACACCATAAAGCAGGACTGGCAGAATTAAGGTTCAATAGATCATGCATTTTGTCCTTCGAGTGAGAAGTTTTGGATCCATTTGTTTCGCTAAACCGAAGTAGCAGCGGTTTCCTAAGATAATTGTCCGTTGGGTCTGCACTAAGGTGTCATTCGTCGAGTTCTTATATACCTCGAAGTTATTGCTATCAACAGTGACGTTTTATCCTAGGTGGTGGGCAGATGGTTGTTTTTTCTCATTTACTTCAAGACCAACCAATTTCGCCTGTTCTTCAATTGCCCAAAGGCTCTATTTGCGATAGTATTTATATTCATATTTGTTTTATTAACTTCCCAGTGGAAGTTCTTGTAATGGGGCCGATTTAGTGAATCGCGGATTTTGACATATCTCCACGTTTCAAGGTCACCAGAATCCAAATTCAACGTTTTTATAGAGATGTCTGTCCGTGTGTAGTGTATGTACGTATGTGCGTTCGGAATTATCTTTCGCTACGATTATCTCGAGAACCAAAGACGATATTGACATGGGAACGGGTTTATTCGAAGCGTAATTACGTAACTCAGAAATTAGTGTAGCCGTTTTTTGAAAGTAAATAAATAACTAAAATAATTGGCCTTTATTTGTACTATTTATTTTCATTTGTCATTGAGCAAATCATTATTACATTGTGCTCCGTTATTTCGTATACATGTAAATTTACAGGTCTCCGTGTTCATAACAATGGTTGCATTAATATATATAACACTTCGCTGTTATTAACAATATTTAATTTCCATGAACAATATTAAAGAGCGTTTTTTAATATTAAAAAAGTGGTCTGGGTGCGACCCGAAAGGTCCACACGACTAACTTCCCAGTGGGATCAATATGATTTATGCGATTAGTGGGAAAAATGTGGTTAACCATAAGATATGGTTAAGAATTATTTAATATTATTTATTAAAAATTATAATAAAGTGGAAGTTCTTGTAATGAGGCCGATTTTGTGAATCGCGGATTTTAACATATCTTCACGTTTCAAGGTCACCAGAATCCAAATCCAACGTTTTTATAGAGATGTATGGGTGTGTGTATGTACGTATGTGCGTTCGGAATTATCTTTCGCCACGATTATCTATAGAACCAATGATGCTATTGACATGGAACTGGGTTTATTCGAAGCGTAATAACGTAACTCAGAACTGATTAAGTTTCCAGCGAAATCGGCCCAGCCGTTTTTTGTTAGTAAATAAATAACTAATAAAATAAAGGCAAACCCAGACATCTCTATAAAAACGTTGGATTTGGATTCTGGTGACCTTGAAACGTGAAGATATGTTAAAATCCGCGATTCACAAAATCGGCCCCATTACAAGAACTTCCACTGGAAAGTTAAAAATTCTTAACCATATGTTATGGTTAACCACATTTCAAAATTTCCCACTAATCGCATAAATCATATTGATCCCACTGTGAAGTTAGTCTTGTGGACCTTGCAGGTCGCACCCAGACCACTTTTTTAACTTAATATTTGCCTGCAAACTATTTATGTGAACGTTTTTTGTCCTATCACTTTACCTTCAAAAGCTCTCACATATTAATGCATAATTACAAACAATAGATACATTTTCAGTTGTAAGATCAGTATTTAACGATCAAATCTCTGTGCAAGCTATGCAAATTGTTACTCTGATGAAAACAATAAAATATCAATCTACTCGTATCTATTCTCAAAACCTACTTGCAATCGTACAGTTGTTCAAGCAAACACATCTTTTGGAACAATCATGACTGTGCACCCAGGGCCGTATCAAGCACACGGTTTTAACGGGGGTGTTCCGACTTATTTTGAAATGGTCATTTACACTGTTTTTTGGGATACCTTTGTGAAGAACTTATTTTAACCAAAACCAATTTGAAGCATTATGCCAATTTATCGATGGTTCTGGTGCGGTTGATATTTTAGTTTAAGCTGAAGTTTTGGCCGAAAGATAAGTCAATGTTGGCGCAAAGGTTAGTGAGTTGGACTACTAATATAAAAGTCTCAGGTTCAAATCCCGCCGGGGCCAAGTATTTATTTATTTGTTTATTTATATACATCCAAGAGTATCAATTATCATGCGAAGCTTCTGAAATTCGTCGGATTCTGTTTTTTGACAGCAGAAAATAACGGCAGACTTCCCGACTTTGAAAAACTTCTTCGCTGAGGTCAACCAAATGCTGGTGTTGCTGCAATTGTGTGATCAAGGAGTTTTTAGGCCTGCCTCTCTTTCGCGTTTCTATAGGAAACGCCTTTTTGGCAGGGTTTTCCTACGAATCTCCTTTGAAAATGACAGTAACAACTGATCAGGTCACTCTCCATTTAACTCGAGATAGGTTCTTTGACGTGAAGCCTTCTTATTATTGGAACTTCTTATTCGATCAATAAGAACTCTTACTCCTGCTATCATGCAAAGCATCTCATCTCAGCTGTCATTTATTTGTACTTGTACTTTTTGTACGATGTCCAACATTGTGAACCGTATGTACAACTGTGGTGTGGAGCCTTCGTTTCAGCCTTTTCCATCACAGAAGAGGGCTGAGTTTTCCCGCCAATTCATTCACCCTGCGCTTACACGATGCCTTATGTTGTCGTCAAAGCTTACTTCGCTATTGATCAAAAATTCCAGATGTTTGAACTTTTCGCGCCTAGGAATCATTCTACCATTCATATAAATGGCTGGAATAGGTCGGAGTGGATCACAGAACGGGTTGCAGTATTCTGTTTTTTCGAACTAATACGATACCCATTTCACTCAAAAATGTTCACCCATACATCAAGTGGTCGTTGCAGGGACGTTTGATCGTCGCTAATAATAGCTCCATCGTCAGCAAAGAATAACTGATGCACTTTAGGGTCCGTCACTTTCCTTTCAAGTAGACTTCAAGGGACTTAAGACGCTTTCCTGTTGTTCACCGCCTTTGATTGCAAACTCCTCGGTGACTCCAACAAAAAGGGGTTTTTGAAATAATTTGTTAATTTAAACAAAATATTAATGCTTTAACTGTCGAAAAATAGAATTTATTTCATCTAAGCAGCGTCACGTCGCGAGAAACGACAGATTTTCTTTCAAATAACACGGGCCACGATCAAAAAATTGCATTTTATCGACTAGTGCTCCAAAAATAGCGAACATTTCCTTAAACCTTTAAAATGCAACAATATTCGCAATTTCTAATCACAGTGTTGGAAAATGTTTCAAAAAAGAAGAGATGGCGAAAAACCGGTACTTCTTAAAATGCAGAGATATCTTGGGACGACTTTTAGCCATATCTCTAGAGAAAAATATGCATTTGGAAGTATGCTTGTCATATCCTCTTGCCTCCACCTATCATTTGTCACTTCACCGGTGAAATGCATTAAACTAAAAAAAAACTGTTTTGGCTAAAAAGCTATCTACTGTATCGGAACCTATTTGGGCAATTATAAATACTGTAGATGGCTAATGGCTGGTTTCGCCAAAAAGCTATCTATTTACTGTATCGGAACCTGTTTGGGCAATTATAAATACTGTAGATGACTTCTACTTTTGTCATCTCTCGGGACTGTCAGTTCTCCAAACCTTTCCGATATGATTGAGATTATGGTCAACGGACGCTGACAATCTCGTAATGAACAAGATCCTGTTAATTATACAATTCTTGGACCGACGGAATAACTTAAGGAGGGTTAAGTGTCTGAAAAATTCGCGATTCAAAGAAACTCTGGTTAAATTTTTAGCACAGCATTTGGAAAATAACTCCATGGTTCCGATTCTGGAAAAAAAGAAAGTATTTTTGACTTAAGATGTCAAATGTTTCTCTTATGTAGTTCAAAATCAATCTATATTTTAAATTTTAAGAAATTAAGAATGGAGCCAGGAAGAAGTTGACACCAATATGATTTACCATATTAGCAAAGCAAAACCTCATTCAAAAAGTTGAAAACTTTGGAATTTTGGTTAGGTAGAACGCATTTACAGGTTGCGACTATACATATTTTTTTTTAGAAAAGAGAAAGCGAAATCGCTTAAATTTATGGAAAAAATGATCGTTGTCAGGCAGCGTTAACGTCAGAACAAAAATCTGAACGATAGTGACATTGAAACGATTCAAAACCTTACGCTGCAATTATATGGTGTGAAAAATTGAAGCAACGTAAATTTAGAGAGAGTTCAAATATTTCAAAATCTTTATGATGCGAAAAATAACCGGGAAGTTTCTTCAAAAACATGAAATCCAATTTGATTGAAGTTTAATTCCTTGCCTCAAATCACTTGCCAGAAAATCAAAAGAATAAGTTTTGTTAGTTCAATGTGGGCAGACGATTTCGTCTCGGTTCTGAAAAGCAAAAAGTTGTTGCGCCTTTGGTTCAAAGGAGAACCAACACCACTTAATGTTGAAGACACTATTTTAAATGAAATCGGTGAAGAGACAGATTCCCTCCGATTGTGATAATATTGAACATTATTTACAAATATTGTTTAATGTATTTCAATTTATTTTGTATTAGCTTCATATATTTATCATGTTCTGTTATGTTTTTTGAAAAAAAAATTAATTATTTATTAAAAAAAATTAACTCAATAAATGTTTTGAATAAGTAGCTTTTTCTGTGTTTTATTTTGTTTTAAAAAATTAGTAAAGCTGGTATATTACACGGATCAGAAGGTTATGAAAAAATCATAGTAGAGGTATACTTTAGCCATATACTTTAAAAAAGTGTTGTTAGCTGAACTTCTACCTATGATATAGAGGGCAAAGTATGCCATCGTTTTATGCTAATTTAATATTTATTTGGCAAAAAAAGTTTCTTTTTTGATTTCCTAAATTAAACGAACGAAATATTATTTGTTTTCTTAAAAGTGGTTATTCCCTATAAAAGTTTGCTCGATCGATGGATTTCTGAAGAGAAGAGTCTTACCTTTCGTTTGGTACAAATATTATGCTTTTCATAAAAAAAACGTTATTTGAGATTTTGAGAGATTTGAGATTGATTGGTCGGGCAAGTATTTATTGATAAGAAGGGTCTTTCATTAGCGACTTGAAAACTTCAAACTTTCAGTATAAACGCACCCTTAAACCGAATACCGAAACGTAATTTTCATTATGGTGAAGTACACGAAGGAACAACGTTTAAAAATAATTAAAATTTACTTACAAAATTCCGAGTCGGTGGTCGCAACATTAAGAATGTTAACGCCAATTTTCGGCCGTGTGAAAAAAATTGAGTCAGAATATTGATGTTGCCCGAAGTGTGGAGAATATGGCTGTCGTAGAGGCGTCCGTCGCAAACCAGCCAAATCAGTCATTTTCACGTCGTTCTCAAGAATTAGGCATCTCCCAGACCACATTATGCCGAATTTTGCGTAAGGATCTTGGCCAACACCCTTAGAAGATCAAGCTGATTCAAGAACTAAAGCCACTTGATCATATGAAGCGACGTACGTTCTCGAATTGGGCTCTGGACATGATGGAAGAAAATGAAGAATTTCATCAAAAAATCATCTTCAGCGATGAAGCTCATTTTTGGTTAAACGGCTTCGTCAATAAGCAAAATATGCATTACTGGACAGTAAGAGAACCCTCATGTGCTTCATGACACAGCACTTTATCCGGAAAAAGTCACTGTTTGGTGCGGTTTACATGCCGGTGTCGTCATTTGGCCGTTTTTTTCGTCGATGAAAATTACCGTCACGTTACAGCAAATGGTATTCTCTACAGAACCATGTTGGAACTTTATTCCTTTGAGCAATAGCATGAATTGGACATCAGTGATATGTAGTTCCAACAAGATGGTGCCACAGGCCACACAGCGGGTGCATCAATCGATTTATTGAAGTCTCAGCTCTGTGAACGTGTTATATGGAGAAACGGACCCGTCAATTGGCCGCCAAAATCGTGTGATTTAACGCGTCTAAAGGATCCCTATGCGGTTACATTAAATCATAGGTCTACGCCAACAAGTTGGCGACGTAAGACGAGCTCAGAGCCAAAATTGAACGAGAAATATCGGCCGTATCGGTAGAAATGTGCGGCCGAGTCATCGAAAATTGGGTTCAACGTAACGACCGCTGCATAAGTTCCCGTGGTGAACATATGAACGACGTCGAATTTTATTCATAAATTTTATCATAGTAATTTAAGCCCATAAAGATAATTTTGAGATATCTCTAAGTAGTTCGCATTTTATTTTAAATATAAGTTGCCAAGTTCTTAAAGAAAGACCCTTTAAACATCTTAGGCTCTATTTGTGAGAATATTGTGTTTACTTATCATTCACCTAGTTGCCTAAAATATTATTTAAGTGTGTTAACACATGCACTATGCATGATAACTGCTAACACAAATTCAGATTGCTCTGTTGGATGCTTTAATATCGAATATGTTGAAAGTTTTTACCTTTCTATACCCGCGCCGTTGGTCTATCAATATACATTTTCGTAATTTTTCAATAAAAGAGAATGCTAGCGCAATGAACTAAGTGGAAGCTTCATGATTCGGCGCGAACTCAGCGTGAGGTCAGCGTTCATGCCGAAATCGCGCGCCTCAGTACATGGCATCAATCGCTCGTTTATGTTTGAAACATGTTATTACTGAATGCTCCGACTGCTGTTCCGAGACGTCTGTCAAATATTGTAATCTTTAAGCTTTTTGATATTTTTTTAGTTTGTTTTCAAAAAAATATAGATTTATTCAAATTTGCATTACTCGCCGGAAAAAGTAACTAATTTTAGAGGCTACAATAAAAGGCTTGTAGAGTTAACCGCAGAACTCATAGCTGTGATTTATTCAGGAGCCTTCAGATACTTACCATTAAGTATTTATACTTTTGCAAAGGTTTTTTGACAATCCCGGGTATGCTTCCTCCTGCTGCCATAGCTTTCGTGTAAATAATCAGTACTTAGTAACTCTGCCCAACATAAATAAACCACACCTCACTATTTTATAAGTCCACCGCGACTCGTTTACTCAACAGTTTGACTTTAATTCTGAGATGCGTAAATCAGTTTTCTTGAAAGAACTAAAATCGTTTCTTTGTTTATTCCTTGATGAATTTGATTCACTACTAAACGGATTAGTTGTACAAACGTATGGTACAAAAAATCAATTTTACAATAATCAAACCTTTTGTAGATTTATAACTTTTAATAAAACTTTTGTTTCTTTTTTTAATTGCATTAGTCAAATTTTGATGCTCTTTCTTGCTGACCCAAATCAATATTATCTGAAATATAATTTAAAATGAAATGGTACATTCGCTTGTTGTCTTTGGACAATTGAATGTTCGTAACTACTTCATGGAAACTAAGTATCTTGAATATAAGTTTTTATACAAAAGTAATAAAATGAATTTAAGCTAGTTTTTACATGAAACAAAGTTGAAAAATATTAAATAAAAAAAAACATGCGCACCACGGCTGGATCTCATAAATATCATCCGTGAGACAAAGTTTTTTACAGGCATTTGTGGCCGTTTGTCCCCAATAACACGAATAATGTCGGTTCCAATGTGTCAATTATTCTTGTTTTTTCAGCATAGCGGATTTAGGTATCTCCAAAGAAAATAAATTTTGGAGGCGAAGTTGCAGGTCACAAAATTATGCGTTCATCGAACGTTCCCTGCAATAAGTTGATTAGTTTTCGTTTGCTGTATGCCACGTAGCGCCGCTGTTCTGCTGGAGCCACTTCTCTTCCACATTCATGCCATTCAATCGAATACCGTGGACCGTTATACGCTGATCAGCCTCATTTTTGAAAAAAAAAACAGTTCCGTTGACTCCACAAGCTTACAGACACCACCCAACTGTACATTTTTCGGGATGTAACGGCGTTTCGATAATCTCATGTAGATTATCTTCGTTCCAAATGCAACAATTTACGTATTGACTTACCACTTGAGAAAAAAATGAGCCTCATCGCTGAAAACAATTTTTTTGATAAAAAAGCTGATCCAATGCCAGTTGATTTTGGGTCCATTTACCAAACGATGATCATTCGGCTTCCATTCTTGTACGAGCTGGATCTTGTTAGCCTTCACACCAAGATTTTTGCGTAAAAATTGTCTATAAAGACGGACAAAGACCATGCTGTTGTTGAATCGATAAATTTGGATCTTGCTCAACACTCTCCTGAGCGAATGTAATATGCTCTTCAGTACGAATTCTTCTTATGGATATCGGTGCATTGGAAATCTCGCAAACAAAATGACGTGCGAAGAATACGCCGAATAGTGATTACAGGTGGTGGATTATGTCGAGTACAATATGCTACCAGTGCTCTATAAGTTTTGGAAGCAAATTTGGTAACGTTGTTGAAACGTGTATGCCATCACGATAACATTAAAAAGGCTACTGAAGAAAAATGGCACTGACATATTGCAATCTGACAATTGGTTTCACAGATATAACTCTCTGAAGTTAGTACTGGGTTAAAAAATACCCTTAATTTACTTTTTGAAAGTATTTCTGAAAAAACACTACACACTTAATCAGTAACATTCGGTCTCTCAAGTCAGATGCCGTTGGTGAAGATGGAATTCCTTTACGATTTGTAAAAATGAGTTCATTGCACGTAGACTTTCGCCTCATAAGTATTTTGCCTTGCCTATCAAAAGTTTTGGAAAAAATTCTCGCAAAGCAGATTTCGAGTCACCTTGATCAACATAACCTTCTTGCTTCGGTCTAGTCTGGTTTTCGAGCCAACCACAGTTGTTCTACGACTATGGTTTAAATCCTTGGTGACATAAGGATCAACTATGACTTAGCTTCATCACAGTAATCTTTTTTCCATGACTTTTTCAAAACTTTTGATACAGTCAATCACTCAATTCTTACCGAGAAACTACGAAGGTTTTTCGGTTTCAGTGAAAGTTCGGTGATCCTCATCAGTAATTACTTGAGTAATCGCTGTCAAAGAGTTGTGGTTGGTGATAAATGCTCTCATGTGAGGGACATACTTGCAGGGGTACGCCAGTGTTCAATATTGGGTCCAGTTTGTTCGGCATGTTTATCAAAGACCTTCCCAAAGTTTTCTGAAATGCCAGCCTTCATTTCTATGCGGATGATGCCCAAATATACTTATCTATACCTACCGGTCTAGTAGAGGATCTGGTTTGCAGGCTGAACGATGATCTATCCGCAATTAACCAATTGTCGCTTCGCAATTGCCTGACCATCAACCCAGCAAAACCCCAGCTCATTTTAATATCCAAGAAACTCCACAACGTCGAACTTGTGCTGCCAATTTACCTTAACGATACACAACTCACGTTTGCAGAGACTGTTAACAACTTGGGTTTTAGGATTAACCGCTATCTATCTCCAGTAAGCCACATTAACTACACTGTGGGACGAATTTACGGTGGTCTTCGTAAACTTTGGTTATTCTCAAGTTTTACTCCCCTAAATACGTGACTGAGACTAGTTAAAACCTTACTGGTTCCCTACACTGGTTATGCATCAGCTGCGTACTGCAAACTGGACTCCTTATCTCAGCTTAAATTAACTGTATTCAATGATATGGTTAGGTATATGCACGGGCTTCGTCGACACGACCACATATTCAATTACCACAATAATGTCCTTGGCAGTTAGCTTCAGCAGTTTTTGAATATAAGGTGCTGTGTCTTTTTGCACAAATTAACACAATAGATCGCCACCATACCTCTTTAAAAAACCTCCATTTGCTCGTTCGGCAAGGAAGTTTAGTCTTATAACTCCCTCCTCGAACTATTCGAACTTCTCATGTCATTTCTTCGTCCTTGCCACCAGACTCTGGAACTCCCTGCCTACAGCAGTAAAACAAATAATCGGAGTCCCACAATTCAAAAATGCCGCTTTAGAGTGCTTCTCATAAAAATGTAACAACTACTTATTTCCTTCTTCCGTCTAGCATTCTATTCCCCTTTTTCCTACTTTTCTCAGCCCTTCCCTGTTTACCGCTATAATGTATTTGTATTATTCAATTATAGCTTATTGTAGGTTATTTACTAAATGAAATCAATCCTTCAATTATCCAAAATTTAAGTACTATAGAAGACTAAGTCTTTTTTGTGCACACCAGATTAAATAAATAAACTTAAACTTAAAATAACAATAGAAGTACCTGTACCTACTACAGATTTCCTGGATTTACCTTTTTTTTATATCAAAAGTTTAACAAGAATACAAATCGTAGCTATTAGAATTATAAAGTTGAATTGCTTAATAATTATTGTTTTCCTGTTGCGTTGTTAGTTTCTTCTCCAGTGTCCAACGGTGATAACAGCCAAAAGCGTTCCAAATTTTTTTGAGTAGTATTTTATTAATTTTTATTTTTTGTGATTAAACAGATTTTGATCATGTGGAGCGAGGATCTCCGATATGCAGAATACTCGCTTGTAGTCATTGAATCCAATATTTTGTTTTTATACCCTATTCTAGGGGTATATTAATTTTGACGCATAGTTTGTAACATACCTTAATATTGCCCGTAGACCCCTAAAAGTTACTATATTTATGATCAGCATCGATAGTAATGTCGATCTAGCCATGTCCGTCCGTCCGTCCGTCGGCAAAAATTAGGCCTTTAAACTGGAACTAGAGAGCTGAAATTTTAACCATATACTCTCTCGGGTCCCGAAATAATCAAGTTTACGAGTTTTTGAAATCCGCCCACAGACACGCCCACAAACTCAAAAAAACAAAATTTTGGAAAAAATCGAATTTTGAGCTATAAAGCTGAAATTATTTATATATGATCTATGACTCCTAAAACTGCTCGGGATAAATAATTTTCAAAATCCGCCCACTGACACGCCCACAAATAAATAAAACAATTCTTTTGAAAATCCAAAGTTTGAGCTCGGGAGCTGAAATTTATAATAAATACTCTCTATGGGCCCTTTATGCTCATGTGTAAATATTTTCAAAATCTGCCCACTGTGGGCGTGCCCATAATTATTTTTTTTTTTTTTTTTTTTGAAAATTCAAAGTGAGCTAGGGAGCTGAAATTTATAATATATACTCTCTAGGGGCCCTTTATGCTCATGTGTTATTTTTTTTTAAATTCGCCTACTGACACGCCCACAATTAAATAAAACAATTTTATTGAAACACCCAAGTTTGAGCTAGGGAGCGTTTTTTTTGATAAAATCCTTAGAGCGCACACAATATGTAGAGCGTTCTTAACAATTCAACCATACTTAGACTTTTGTCACGCCCACTTATGAGGGATAGGAATAAGAATAGGGTATCCAACAGTTCGCCCAAGCGGACTGTAGCCCGTCCCTATGTTTAAGTTAAATTTTGTTTTTATTTTTAATGGAAGTACATACTGACTTCATGAGCGATCTCCGGTCAAATATATTTGAAAGTTTAGTAATGATTGCTGGATGAGTTTGTTTTTTCTTTTAGTTGACACGGAAAATGTGCATCAAATCCACGTTTGGATATTCAATTAAAGTGCAAATATGTAGTGTTAAAAATATCGGAAAGGTTCTCGTCCGGCTTATATGCAATACCAGATAGAATAACATCCGAAAGAAATTGTTTCGTTCTTGTTGTATATTGTGTTTCTCTAGAGACCTGGCAATATATCTTGCAAGGACACAATCCAATTCTCCTGCTGTTATGTTAATGCCTCTTCCATTTCTTAACATTTTTGCCATGTTACCGCCTGTAGTGGATCTAGTATTTCCGTCTTTCTTCGAATTCACGTTTGACAATGAGGTTATGCAAGTAAATTTACCGGCTTCGGATTTGTTACAGAAATATAAATTTATTTGTATGATATTTGCATAAAAACTGAGAGAACAAATTTTATTAGTTGCTGTGATACAAGAAAAATTTTTAATTGGTGGCAAATTAATAGGGGTAAATGGAGGTTTTGACAGAGTTAGAAGAAACTACTGCACACTCATTGACATCTTTGAAATCAAAATTGATTTTTTGGATTGAATTTGAGATTTCGTCATATTATTCTACAAATTTGTTCCTCCAAATTGTTAAACAAATTTAAACGGGCATTCATCGTTGCACTGTCAGGAGACACCCAACGGGCACTACAAAAAATAATTTCTATTTACACAACTCATCGGTCATCCATTACCGACGCCGACATGTTGAATACTAAGTCGCTGTCTAAATTATTAACATACTCACACACTAAGAGAATATCAATAAATCACAGGATGATGTCGGAAAGCCCTTGCGTAGCAACGAAGTATAATTTATTACATCTCCATTCTCGAGTTAACCTCGAGTCAACATTAACAGATGTGTCTTTAAGTAGATATTTCAATAAATTTCTAAAAATCCTAAATATAAAATACGTCAAAAATCGTTTGCATCGATGATGACAATGTTTGTCGAATGAATCCCTTTTACTCTTCAGCTAAGTTTTCAGTCAAGTCACTGTATAATTTCCCCACCCGTCGATTTGTTGTGCTTTGGTATATTATATCCATTTTGCTGCCACAAAATCATATGAATTATATAACGATGCCTTGTTTCTTTTTTCTCAAATAAATAACAGATAAAACGATGGACATAATATACCGCAATATATGTCACGAATAACAAATTCGTCTTCGTCCCTTTGCAAACAAAATTTAGATCCGCAAAAAAATATGTTTATGCTTCACGAAAGGATGCGATATTTTTCAAAATAGTCGTATTTCTACTCGCAAATGTGTGTGTATTCGGTTTTTCCGTCCTTCTAAATATGTATATATAGGCGAGTGGGGTAGAAGAAAAGAGAAAAACGATGTATACAAATGAGGTCAACTTTTTATTGAGGACCAAATACCTTTTCTTTTCTATACTCTACTTGTGTGTGTTTCTAGTTTATTCATTTGTTTGTGGTGGGCAAAAGACTTTTACTGACCTAATATTCCCAATATTGGGTTAGGGATAAATTTACAAACAACTGAGTTCCATAAATGTTTATTTGTACATGCCTCCACATTTCCAATAATTTTTAAGAGTCCTTGGAATCGTAATGCATCTTTTAAGTGCTTGAGGAAATAGTGCCAAAATTGTTGACCAAGGCTAGTGTGCGAAGTTATAATTTCTGGCACTCGGGATAAAAAACCAAAAAGGTCGAAAACACAATTGGGCCTTTTTGATTACTCCAAATCTATTTTTTTACTAAAAGACTGAGCTTAATTGCCGGCATATATATTTTTAGACTACTAATCGAAAGGTCTCAGGTTCAAATCACGCCGAGGGCCAGTAATGGCAAAAGTCTTTTTCCTCTTGCGAAAGTCGGACAAATATCCAAGGCTATCATTGTAGGTCATTTCCAATTAGCACACGTATATGGTAGGATAAGCTAGGTTTTAGGCCCTATATGGGCAGTTAATTCCTTTTTTTAAAAAAAAACCAAACTCTAAAGGCAATCCAGTCTGGTCTGAAACTTTCTGAACAATCTTTTTAGACTACTAATCGAAAGGTCTCAGGTTCAAATCACGCCGAGGGCCAGTAATGGCAAAAGTCTTTTTCCTCTTGCGAAAGTCGGACAAATATCGAAGGCTATCATTGTAGGTCATTTCCAATTAGCACATGCATATGGTAGGAGAAGCTAGGTTTTAGGCCCTATATGGGCAGTTAATTCCTTTTTTTTTAAAAAAAAAAAAGCAAACTCTAAAGGTAATCCAGTCTGTTCTGAAACTTTCTGAACAATCTAAAACAATACTCCACATAAATTGAGGTCTCTGACAAAGGAGAATCAATGAAAAATAATTAATCGAAAAAACTTAGCTCAAGTCGTTCAGATATGTGCCGGATTTGTCCGGATGGAAACGATTTCGGCTTGCCTCCAGCTTGAGCATTTCTTCTACTGGCGCGTTCAATTAATAACCGCGAGGTCTTAGTTTCAAAACGAAGAAATCATTGAACTTTTCAGGAACTGATGGCAAATACTAACAAAATGAACAGGGCTGATTCGCCTTGTCCTGTTTGCATTTTTTTTTTATATCCAATCCTAAGGGTAGGACTCAAACTCATATTTGTAACATGCACTAATATTGGGCGTAGATCCCTAAACTTTACCTAATTTGTGATCAGCATCAAAAAATATCTAAATCTGTCCTTGCTATTCTAACCAGGAAGCTGAAATTTAAAACAATTAACTCTTAACGGGCCCAAAATGATGAAGTAAGTAAGTAAGTATGTAAGTCTTTCTAAACAATTCGACAATGTCCTTCTTAATAACTCGTCTAAACAACGTTTTCTGCCACGCCTAATTTTGGGGTAGTTTTAAAAAAAAAATTCGGATGATGCGATCCCACTTTCATCATCATCATTTTCCTTCAACCCCGGCGGGGCATAGGGCGTCTGCCAATCTCCTCCAGTTTTCCCGATCTGCGGCAGTTATTTCAGCGGCGGCCACGTTGTCGTCCGAGTCGCTGCTTCGAATAAGACTGTTGATCTCGACGTTGTTCTTAGTTTGACAACTTGCCGCTGAGAATTCCATTTGAAGGACTGCTTGCTATGTTGTCAGTTTGTGACCAATTCAGCACCAGTTTTGCTGTGCATCTGACAGCTTTTCATTCGTTTTTCGTCGCAATTCCTGGTTGAATATAATTTGCGTCCAACGAATTTTTAGGATTTTTCGCAGAAAGCAATTAACAAAAGAATAAACTTTTCTTTTTATGTTACAAATACAAAAGTACTGATATAACGTCGGATTCGAAGAGTCTCAACTTAGCGCGTAAGATGATTTGTCTAGATTTTCAAACTTGAGACAAAATACCAAAGGCAGCGCAAACTTTAATTATTCTGCTTTTAACGTCTAGGCCCATTCCGCCATCAGATGATACAAAACTTCCTAGGTCGTTAAATTGTACGACCTACGCAATCAGCGTCTGCTTCATAATAGTACGCCAATGTGTGGAGCGATCTGTTGGCATTATTTTTGTGTTTTTGCCATGATTGACTTTAGACAATCCGATTTTCCGATTCACTGCAGTGATGGACACATTTTGTCTGGCCCCCCGATGCCTTGAAACGGATATCATTGGCATGTAGTCCAAATGACTTAGTCTTGGCAAACGGTCTCCATTGCGGCAGTCAGTTCATCGGCGGACTGAAATAAGGCCCAATGCAAAGCGGCCCCAATGGCTATATTTTAAAATGAAAGATGGCCCCATTCCATTAATGCAAATTAGCCCCAAATTGTCAGCATGCATTTAAAAAATCTGACTTTTGCAGTTAAAAAATGTCTTGCGAATGCCAATTTCCTGTTTCTTTTTTAATTTTTTTTTTCTTTTTTATGCTCTCCTGGTTTAGTCCCTCCAACTGAATGAGGTTGAACAAAAGTATCCATATTTGGCATGGAATCCCTCTTACCCGTGCAGCGTTCCACCCAAACACTATTTTAATTAAAAATGTTAGCGTGCAAAATGGCCCAACAAAAAAAATCAAAAAAGGTCACAAAGTAATGCAACATCACCATAAGCGGACAACAAAACGTTGTTTTTGTTCCCTGTATAATTTCTTGCCGCCTTTTTCATTTATTTATTTTTTGCCAATGGGGGAACATTTCTGGACCCCTGTACATTGTCAACCGACAGTATAAAGAAGTTTGGCGAAAGAACATTCCCTTTAGGGGACAGAAATATAGAAAGAGTATCCAACAAATCCCGAATCGTTTTAAGAGACTGGCCTAAAGAAAGGGATGGCCGAACAAAACATGGGCTTTTTTCAGGTTGTGTACCGAAAACTAAGCGCACAAATGTGTTTACTGTTCTAATAGCAATTTGACAGGAGAGAGTTTTTAGGGTTTGGAGCTCAATATTTGCGAACAACAAGCCATATTCTTTTAGATTTTCTTAACTTATATCTCAGATGTTTGCTAAGTTAAGCTTGTTTAGATATTTAAAATGTCTTAAAACAACGTTGCTTAAATTCACATTTATAAACAAGTTTATTCTGTTTGATTACTAAGCAAGACTTGTCTCTCGATAAGTACAGAAACTGAACACTCTAGTACCAAAAACATAAGATTCTACTCCATTTCATTATAGTCAACTCTTGCTGACAGCTTATTTTGGAAATAACGACTTTTGTTGTTTGAGAGTTTTCACACATTGTCGTCCGATCATTCTCACATTGAAGTTCACGTATTACCAAATTGAGATTCATTGGCGAAAATGGTCAGAGAATAAGAGGAAACTGTCACTGCTTATTTTAAAACAATCCTTTAACAACCTCTTAATGCATTTTATAGCGGTTTAGTTTAGCTGCCTTTAAAAAACGTTGTTTAAATGTAAATATCGATTATAAATACCAAATTTGCAGGTAAATAATACTTAGAAGTGTTTAAGGGTAAGGCACCCATTTAATTATCTTTATAAATACGGCTGTACATGTTCTACATTCAAGAAGGGGTGACGTAAAGCCGATGTATACATATGTATGTCACTTTGTCAGCCCAAATTAACATATCTATATTGACGATACCCCAACATGGAGTACTGACGCCTCACAAAGTCATCAACAAGATTCATCCTAAATCAACAAAAAAGTGTTAGAGCAATTTACATAATGGCCTCAAAGACGCGAATGCCATATCTGGTCCGCTTCAAGAAAACTGAATTGCTGATTTTTCGAATTCACGTACAATGCAAATGGAATAACATTCCCCAGCCTGTCTCGGACAATCATGCTCGAACTATATATGATACACTCTATAGGTACCACTTGTTTAAGGACCATCTTTAAAAAAAAAAAAAAAAACATTTACCTCTGTGGAATCCCTTTTGCGAGAGGTAAGAAGGATATATTGCGATTTGATTTTTTTTTCAGAAAAAGTCAGAAAATGTACCTCTTTTGTTTGGATCAGTAGTTGTAAAATTGCATATATGCCGAATCTGCCTGTTAACATTTGAATGGTAATAAAACACGAAAGATTTGTTTTAAAAAATATTTAAATTTTATTTTCAGTAGTAACAGGTACTGCCTCCGGATTGTTGAATCACTTTGAAAGTCTGTTATTTAGAGATTTATAACGTGCCTCTAAATAATTGAGACCAATTTCGGACCAGGCTCTTTTTATGACTTCAATTATATCGTCCGTATTTTTAAATATATTGCCTTGAAGCTTGGTAGACTTTCCTTGAAAGCCATCCCCTCACGTTTTCCATGATGTTCAGGTCAGGCGGATATGGTGGCCCTATTATAAGGGGCATACTTTGGGTAAGAAACCAGGCGGTTGTTCTCCTTGCGGTTTGTAAAGGGGCATTTTCTTGCTGAAAAGTCCGTTGTTATCTACCAAAGAATTCGGGAAAATGAGGGAAAGCTCTTGCCAGTTAAGATTTTTAGGTATTCATATCATAGTCATTTATGAATTTTGAAAGTCCAGTTCTACTGTGCCGTAATAGTCACAGTGCTCGCCATACCATTACACCGCCTCTCTTCCTCTGCCGTCCTTGTAGGTGTAGTTCATATGGAAATATAAATTGTATCCATCAGGTCTGGTTAAACGTTTTTCGTCGGATCACCACTTCCCGAGTCCACCGGATATGTCCTAGATCAAAGGTAAGTCGCTGACCTCTACATCTTGCATTCAGCGGAGGTTCAAATGTTTGGTATGTGTGGCTTTCTATATCGCACGTTAAACAGTCACTCCTCTTGCCCTTACCCCAGTTTTAGCCTTGATATTTCTAATAGAAAGCAGTTGTTAGAACTGCCCGGCGTTCTTGAGATTGCGATTTTTTCGTGGTTTTGAGTGTCCTTTAGGTCGGGCTCAGTGGTTAGTGTGTTGGACTACTAATCGAAAGGTCCCCGGTTCAAATCCCGCCAGGGCCAAGTAACGTCTAGGGTTTTTTTTCCACTACCCCGCCTCTTGCGAACGTCTGACAAATATTCAAGAGTATCAATTGTCATGAGAAGCATCTCAATTTTGCAGTTCGGATTCGGCCTAAAACTGTAGGTCCCTTTCACTTCGCACAAGCAAATGGCTGGAGAAGATAGGTTTGACGCCCTATATGGGCCGTTAAAAAATGTTGTATTTTTCAAGTAGTTATGCACAACTGTATCGCCTGTTCCCATTGTTTGCGTTATGAAGCGGATACTTGGCCCCTGCTCCTAGTTAGCTCGAATTTGTCCTTTTTCTCATTCATCTAATGACTTCTTTTTTCTGTAGTTGCTGATATAATGAAGACATGTCTTGAACTAAAGTTCTTTGTACTCTACACGGGTTTTTATATGATTCCGAACGCCATAACAGGTTGATTTTAGATCTTTCAGTTCCTGCAATATGAATTGTCCTATCTCTTTTAGTTACCGAGATACCAATATGTCGAAATGTCCAGACAATTTGTTTCGATGCAATTTAAACTTAGTTCACATTCACGTTGTATGCATTTTTTTCTTAAATGTCCTAAATCCAATGTATTTGGGTATATATTACAAAATGCCGTCGCAAGTTTTGTTAATTGCTAGTTTGTGCTTGTATTGTTATTGGGGAATAGAAATGTTCATACAAAATTATAGTGCGTAAGCTGCGGTGGCTGTCAGATAAAGTCAACACTTTAAGGCCAATGTAAGGTCCATTGTGATACCATTCTAAGCATCTGATGAAACGTGATAGAGCGACTGACACAATTGAACCTGAGACTGATCCCATTTCATTGCGCCCATTTCACAGCGAACGGAGAGCTATTGCTTCCTGATCCACGGAAAGGAGAGCCTTTTCAGATAACTGTTTAATACGAGCCTCAAACTGCTCTCTATTCTCTTGCAGGTAATACCGATTTGGGTGACTGATACAATTGAACCCCGAACACGTTATAAAATTCCATGCAAGATGGGTCGGGATGAGTCGGCCGCACCAGTTATTGGTTGACAACTGTGCTTGAGGGGGTAACTAAAGCAAGCGAACCCCTGAATGCTACGTACATCGCGGGGGGAGTGCGTCGTGGAGTGACTGTTGCATTACGAACGACAAGTTACACTGGTCCACGGAAAGGCAACAGGGAGGGGTGTCTGACACAGTCAAGCGTAAGGATGATCCTCAATATTAGTTCAACCATTTGCATTTTGTGACGGATTTGCTGATGCATCAAACATCTATCTCGCTGAGATAGCTTAGATTTTCAAGGGAATAGTCGTCAAGAATTTGGTTCCTCGTATTGGTTATTGCGGGGCAGTTAGACAGGAGGTGTGTGATGGTTTCTTCTTCCTCAACGTCGATGCAGCTTCTCCGGAAGTCATTAGGGGATACTCCCATTCATTCTGGTGGTGTATCTATACAGAAGGCAGTGACCAGTGATTGCTCCAACCGAGAACTTTTCCTGCTTATGCAGAGGAGTTTGGATGTTCTTTTTACATCTTATTTTGTCCATATTTGTTTTGATGACTTACATGTACTGATGCTAATCCACCTATTCGCCTCTATTTCTGCGTTGTCTGATAGTCTGAACACGGTTCATAATTAGGTGGCTAATTGTTTCACCACCACCGGTTTTAAATTAATTTATTGCTTAAAAAGTAATAAAATATTATTCACCGTTATTTAAAATAGCTTTAAGTTTCGTAAGAAGTACGTTCATATATGAATACTTTTTGTTTGTGTTTTTTTTAAACTCAAATAAAAATTAGATTTTTCCATTGGCTTTGTTCAATCAATTTTCTGTTTTTCTTGTGTCCTATTCGCAATCCAAGTCCCAAAAGAATTGGATATGCGACAAAAACGTACACTTTATTTTTACCGTTTTTGCAATCATATTGTAATGTGTCTTATATCCACCTTTATCCATTTTGCAAATGTGTTTCCAAATTCATTTGTTTAAGTGTTCTAAATAAATAATATGCAAATCGCCTTACGTTTTGGTGTCCCAAATTTATCAAATTATCATAAAATGGGGAATTCAGAGTCGATGCGTCCAAGAAAGTTAGTCAACGATGTGAAAGTTAAAAACGCTCTCCTGAAAAGTAAAGTTTTTAGCGCATAGGACAAATAAGTAGTGACAAAATGGTATTCAAGACATTTAAAAAAAATACCTATTCTCAAACAAATGGTGTGGAGTGTATATTCCAAAAGCATCTATTCAATGCAGCTGTCATTCCCATTGAAGAAAAACTCGCATGAAACTGGCCCAAATAAAGGAAAACTATGAAAACCACATCACTTGACTTATTTTAATTTCGCCCTTCAGAAATTCATTTCCTTTTAAAGCCAATAAACTTCATAAACAAAACATAACAAGTATTATGTATAAACATAAACGTTAATCGATCCAATACTAATGTCTTCCTGGCAATCATCTACTTCCGCCATAATAATCCCATTATATGGCCGGTAAATGAAGTCAGGCAAAGACATTTTTATTTGCATGTACAAGATTCTACTCGTAATCACGCGCATATACAAGTATGTAAACCTTTGGCAAACATTATGTACACCATTCGAGTAACGACTTTTCTTTGACTTTGTGACCGTGATTGTGTGGAAGATTTTATGATGAAACAAAAAAGCTTCACGCTGAGAACAATGCAACGTCAAAGTTTATTTTAGAGTGCAATGATCCACATCCTAAGGATATTCTTATTTGTGGTTTAAGTGGCAAAGAGATATGCTTCTGTATACATCAAATAGAATGTCTCTTTGGCATCTTGTCCGCATAAGTCACATGCATGTATCTGGCTTGTTTTACTTTGACCCCCTTTCTTGGTAAGATTGTGACTTTGACAACGGACATGTACTCGTAATCTTGGTTTTTGCAATAACATTGAATACCGAATGTATTCTAATGTAATGCAATCCCTTTGTGAAACATATATTTGTATCCTAAGACCATGGACCTATTAGTAAATATCTTAATTATATGGCAAAGTTTATGTGCTTTTAGTTCTATTAGAGTCAAGAATTAAACAATTTTGTAATTTGATGTTTTTCTCATGATTTTCCTCATAACATTTTCATATTTATTTGTGTTTTTTTTTATAAATAATGATTCAGTTGAAAGACAAAAAACAAAAAATGTCAAATCTCTGCAATTATATAATATAAATTGGGCGACAACGTATTTTTTTTCATGAAGCAAGAATAAACTATCTATCTATCTAAATAATTTTGTCACAGCTAGTTATGAGGGGGCAAGGGGGTTTCTGTGTATATTTTTTTTCGGTGACATTGGGTTAGTGTGTCAGACTATTAATCGATAGGTCCCAGGCTCAATTTCCGCCGGGGCCAAGTAATACCTTTAGTTTTTTTTTCCACTCCCCCACCTCTTGCGAACGTCTGAAAAATATCCAAGAGTATTAGTTATTGTCATGAGAAGCTTCTCAAATTTACCGCTCGGATACGACTTAAAATTGGAGGTCCGTTCCACTTCGTACAAGAAAGAAGTTGGAAAAGTTAGGTTTTAGGCCTGTTCCGTTAATGCCTTATATTTGTTTTTTTTATATTTATTACTGTACAACCGAATAAAGGATGAACTGATGTGCATTAATAGCATGGTGGGTATTGCGGTTAAAACGTTCTAAGGGAGGAATACAACTGGCTATTTCGTTCAAGCACTTATGTTGGAAATACCGATAGAACAACGAAAGGCAGGAGATATTGCGACGACGAGTCAAGTTATTTCGAGGAGGACAAACAATCTAATTTTTCTAAATTCATTTCGAAGACTGAAAAAAAGTGAGTCTTGTTTGGGTTCCGGATCGTATCAGAATTTCACAAATGAGATGTATTTTTTTTGTCGGGGTGTGAGGCTTTCTACACTGGAGCAGTCAGACTCGTTACTGGTCCATTGTTATACCAGGAACACACAACTTTTACTTAAAAAGTACTTGTTTTCCTCAGAAAGACGAGTAGGCGCTTTAATGACAAGGAGCTTAGGTTTACAGCACTTACCACATCAGCACCCAACACCTGCCACCTAATACGAGCAAAAGCAGAACAATCACATAGGAAATGTTCCGCAGTGTCATCGCTTTCTTCGCAGTTAGTTGAACCGCTTAAGCGTAGCACCTTAAGATGCTTGGCAAAAGCCTATGTTCGTGGACAGCCTTGTTTCTATCAGCAGCCGAAGAAGAAATATCTTTTAACTCCCGACACAGGCCCTCCACACTATTTGCTTGAATTGAGCGCTTTTTCTCTTTGCGAGCCTCTTGTCTGTATTCCAATTCAAGACGAGCTTTTTCATCTCCATTATTAGTGGAGCACTTTGAATGCCGCTTACTTGTCATTAAGCACTGCCTTAGCTTCATCTGTCCACCACCATGTTTCTTTGCCGTCCTAGTGTCCTTTTGAAGCCCCTAGTAGTGATTTGGCTCAATCAAAGCAAGGTCGTTATAGGGACCACATATCTTGTGCTCTGCACTCTGCATCCCCAACTTCGTTAATGATGTGACGCAGATGATTTTGCATATTTGCAATAAATGCTCCGCCTTTCTCTTTGTCCAAATTGTAGCATTTGATTCTTGCAAACGCTTTCGTTTGTTAAGTTCTGTTCGTCCATACAATTTTCTGTCAGGAGAAGGCGGTGTTGCTGAGCGATTGCCTCTCCTAGGATCACTTTGCAATCTTTAACTTATGCTTCATGAAACGTATTACTAAATGGTAATCAATTTGTGTTTCATTTCTGCCGCTGCTGTAAGTGACCAGGTTCCGGCTTTTTTTTTACGAACATGGGATTTAGAACGATAAGACCGTATGACTTGAACAAGCTTAAGATATCTTTACCCGGAGAGTTGCTGGTGCCGTATCCTGGTGCTCCATGGCAGTCTTCAAAGTCTTCATTTGACTTCCCGACATGTCTGTTCAAATCTCCGCCATGAAGTTGTGAAAATCTAGCCAGTGTGTATATTTTTCTCTCTGCACTGCACTGACAATATTCCACACCTCACCTTGCATCACCATAAGATGTCAACTCGCCTTCTAACCATAATCTCTTTAAGCTCGTAGCTACGACCACTCATACTTCCAATGTTCCAACTCGCGACCCTTAGGTTTCGCCTAAGCTTAAGCATTACTTTGTCATCCACCGAAAAGCGAATAGCACTGACCCGAGCATTTCTGCCGACCTAGGATTAGTACCATGATATATAGAGCTTGGCGGTGTAGTGCGTTCTCTATGAGCATACATTTCCATAGTGATTTAGTTTAAACGATTTCGATGATGTACGTACATGCTCCTATTCTTTCTTGTTTGATCTTACTTTTACAATACCGGTGATCTCCAGTAGTGTCAACCCACGGATTTGCATGCACACTAGCGGGACAGCTTCAAGATGTTAACTGTGTCGAAAGCGGATGCTTAATTGCCTAGATGCGAATTTTGTTATTGCAGAGATTTGATAATCAATTTTATCTTTCTACTGAAATATTATTTACAATTTGGATTAAGAATACATACACAAAAAAGTTGATTAACTTGAAGGAAAATACGAAAAAACCTTCAATATAAAAAAAAAGAAAAAGTAAAAGGATATATATAAATAGTGCCTACAAATTAATAATTAAAAAGTTATCTTAATACAAAAAAAAATATCACAGGTGAATAAATAAATAATCCATAAATAAATTAAAATAATTAATAAATAAAAAAAAATTAAATAAATAAATAGGTAAATAGATAAATAAATAAATAAATATGCAAACAAATAAAAAGATAAGTTAACAAATAGGTAAATAAATAAATAAACAATTAATGCAATAAATTAATAAATAAATAGGTGAATACTTATATAAAAAGGAATGTAAACAAATAAATTAATAAGTTAAATAAGATTATAAATAGGTAAGAATATAAATAAACAAGTAATCAAATAATTAAATCAATAAATAAACAAATTAACGAATAGACATATAAATAACAAATAAAAATGGGATGAATACAAATTGGTACACCATTAATATATACATATAAGTTATGATCAAGACTAACCATAAATTAAGAAAAAACAGCCATGAGGAGAATTAGCTTAACAATATTATGTATTTAATTGGTCTACAAGTGGATTGTCAGCGAAATTGCATCTTGTTTTGAACGTGTTAGTGAGTTTTAGAATTCTATTTGCTATCAATTCAACAGTCGCTCTTTCGTGAATGTCAAGAGTTGAGTGGTGCCAAGGTAAATCTAGCATCATTCTCAAGAGTTTATTTTGGGCTTCTTTTGTTTGTATGGCACACTGCAGAGTTGCCCCATACATGACACCGATATAATAGAATAGCCTGGAAAATTACTTTGTGCAGAATAATTTTGTTCTCAGTAGAAAGTAATGATTTTCTATTAATAAACGAGTACAGCATCTTAATCGCTATACCTAGTTTTTTAATAGTTTTGGTGATATGGTCCTTAAAGGTAAACTTGGTATCTAAATAAATACCTAGATATCTTACGGAAGTTTCCCAATTAATACTTTTGCCATTGAGCTGAAGCTGGCTGATGGGAAAAAAACAAGACTTTCTTTTACGAGTGAAAAACAGTTTTAGCATATTTCTGACATAAATAAACCAAACTAAACTAAGTCTGTAAATGTTCACATAATAAGCTTTCGTTAAATCTGTCCTCCCAAAATGTGTGTGTCATTACACTTCAATCTGCATATTGATCAAATCTGATATTTTATTTTCAATTATTTTCATAAATTACGCTTCATTAGAATTGATGTTTTGTAACAACTTAATTATGGCACGTAGAATGCAAAAAAAAACCTCTAATTAATTAATGGCACTCCGCCGGGGACTGAAAAAGAAAGACAAGGACTTCTTAACCATCACTTTGGGTATGGTGGTTATTCCAACAAAGGACAAAGAACACCGTCCCACACTGTCAAACACTTTCCACTTTATTTCATGTCCTTATTTAGACATGGTGTTCTTAAAGGATTCGTTGCTGCTATTCATTTCTTCTTGTGTAAAAAGAAAAAAATCATAAAAAGAGGAATCCCTTTTGAGATGATTGAGGTGCGAATAGGGAGTTTGCAGAACCGCAGTCATTTGAAACCTATTGAAAATCTAAGGATTACCCGGATATGCGCTTTTAATCCTCCTTCTCTTGATACGCGCAAAGTTGCAGGGAAGCACTTGTGTGTGAATTTGTTAGTCCTTTGTTTTTAATTAAACGTTTTAATGTGCACATTCAGAGTTGGTGTACCGGGACGGTGTGGTTAGGTGGTGCGCTTTGTTGTGTCTGGCATATTCATTGGATTTCTCAAATTTTTTGGTATTCTGTTTTATTAGGCGCGTTTATCTATCCTTCTGGAAAATTGGCTTCATTCATTGTGCAAATTTTCTGTATCATTTCGCTTGACTTATACCCTAAGGCCAGAGAGCGTGGCATTTGTTTTTGCAAGTGGCAGAGATACAATGCTCTTTTTAAGGATTTTAAAAAATTCATGGCAATTGGGGGAAAGTACATATTTAGATTTTTGACTGTGGAAGCTAATGATTGAATTTCTTTTATTGGATGCATGTTTTGCGGTCAACTTGTCACAGAGTTTGAGTAAGTCACTATTATGCAAGCTCATCATCTTGCCAAATGTTAGCCACTTTCCAACACCCTAAATTGTAGACCACCACACTCAACATCTGGATATGGCGCCTTCACGTGTTTGGCAAACATCCCACCACATAGTTTTCAAAATTGTTATTCATACAGCAGATCAACAAACCTCTTTCCAAGGGCAAATTAATTCCTAAGTTTTGCAATGTTAATTGGTTCCATTTATTCTAAAACTTAAAACTTGGCACACAGCTAAAACCGTAATAAATACATTCGCTTTTGCAAATGGATGGGTTGGTTACCCTTCACGAAGATCGATTCAAACTGAGAAACTAATCGGCATTATTAAAAATAAAAAACGCATCACGAAGGCGGACAAATAAATCATAAATAAGCGCCCTAATGTCTGGACCGATGGAATCAACATTCAATCCAACACAGATGTGTTTTTTCTATACACACAATATTCAAAAAGGGATACAACAGGGGGAGACTATTTTATAAATAAAAAAAAACTTTCTTCGCTTGAAAGTTTCACAACAATGCCAAATTTGCACAAGTTCTTTTGGTGAATGGCTTCAGGCATAGCGTAGGATGTATATTCATGACGCCACTCCCGGAATTGGTTTCGCTGAAGCTATGTTAGTTTTTTCATTTTTCTTGCAAGATGAGCAGATTTAATGAAGACGATGTTCGTCTATTCACAGCGCAGTTGGATGAACATGTCTGGAGAAAAAGTTTTGCTCTAAATTGAATGACAAAAATATGCGACCAATGACTTGAAAGTATCCCAACCGTAGCATCACTCACTCCTCCCGCTAAAGACAGATAATGAAAATGAAAAAAACGAAGTTAATCGTGTGATAATAATATCAATATGCCTATGAGGTTGCCAGGTACCAAAAAAAGGAATAGACGTCAGCAGCTATTAAATACATTTTGAAAGCAGTTATTGGCTGCAGTATAACTCTAAGCCCCGCCGTCATTTGTAATACTGCAAAACCTAGTAAGCTGATAGCTAATTTTACAGCTGATAGCATCTTTTTACTCAGTATTGTTTGACAAATCATCATGCAAACGCAAAGACTTACGACCGAACAACGTTTACAAATTATGGAATTTTTTTTCCAAAATCAGTGTTCATAAAAAAACGTTAATACAGGCAAATTTGGTTCAGTGTTTAAGTTCACTTCTATCTCAGTTGCTTTGTTACTAAGCAAATTTGTTGCATTTGGAGTGAGGAAAATTCATAGGTAATCCTATTATTTGGTGCAGTTTATGGGCTGACGCCTGTCGGCATCATCGAGCCTTACTTCTTAAAAAATAAATCAAATCAAAATGCCATCATCAATGGCACCATTGACCATTTTTAAAGATTTTTTGTCTTTAAAAGAGCCTGAACATGGTCTGAAGAATAATGCAAAATCATTCAGTGAACAAATAAAAGCATTGTCCAAGGTTAAGAGTGAAACCGCAAAAAAACGGAACTGGTCCTCTTAACCAATAAAAGGAAAAATCCGGAATTTTGCCAGCCTACAATTGAAGAGACTCCGTTAAAGATTTCTGACCGCACCAAGTACCTTGGAGTTATCTTCGATCGAAAATGGAACTGGAGGAGTCTCAATATCATGAAATGAGCAAAGAAAGCATTGATAGCTTTCTATGCCTGGAATAGAATATTCTGCCGAACCTTGGGTCCTCGAAGAAGGGATATTGCCATCTACATTGACATATAAGGCACTAGACTCTGTTAACATCAATTCTGAGACAGTCAGAAACTTGCACACAATGCTTAAAGCAGTATGCAGGCAGAACCGAGTAAGACTGTGCTGGGTACCGGAACACAGCGGTATAGAGGGGAATGAGCAAGCTGGCGAGAAAGGGAGGAGAACTGGAGAGTAGTGGAGGTGTGGACATCAAACCACCCCTTGGCGTTATTGAGTAGAGAACCGCTTAGAACAGTATTTGGGATTATGTCGGGACACTGTCTTCTAAGGAAGCATGCTAGGCGGCTTAGACTAGTAGATGAGAATATATGCAGGTTCTGTGGGGACCTTTAAGCCGAGGAAGATATAATACACAGTCAGTGCGAGGGCATAGCACGGAATCGTAGTAGGAATTTGGGGAGTTGAGTGGCAAAGACCACAGGAAGCTGGTAAAATTCTGCAGGAAGATTGGATGTTTTGTTAGCGAAAGTGTTTAGGTTTTTCTCCTTTTAAAGTTTTCGATTCAATCGGTACCATGGGCTCTACACAGTGATACTGACATATGGCAATCTGATCTGGTTGCAGGCTCTTTCCAAGGTCACTATCCTCAAGACTATGTCACCGCATGGACTATGAGAACCACACCCACAGCAGGTGTGGAGGCTATGCTTAAACTCAACCCCCTGGATTTGTTCGTAGAAAAATGCCACAAACAGTGCCCTGAGGCTAAGCCAGACTAGTAGCTGGAAATATAGCCTGACGTAACACGTGCAGATCCTCAAGGAAGTCACGGGAAGTAATGTTTACAAGACAATTTACCAGCAGGAAAAAATGCCACAAAGATCAACTATAACCCTCTATGCTGACAGCTCAACGATGGGGGTTCGGCTCCGAAGTCCTTGCACTTTCCAGGTCAATCAGCTTCCTTACTACAGCAGCGTTTTATAAGTCAATGTCCTGGCAGTGAATGCAGCTGCTTAACAGGTCGCAATGATGGATATACCTCATGCAGATATTACTTTTTTTATTGACACCTTAGTGTCGATTTCTGCCGTAAGGTTAAAATCGAAGCTTGTAAAAGCTAAGAGTTCTTGGCGCGCAGCACAATGTAAAATTCTGCTGGCCTCCTAGTCACATAGATTTGCCGGGTAACGAGAAGGTTATTGAGCTGACCAGACAGGGTTCATATTTCGGACCATTCCAGGCCGACACTACAGTGCAGATTCCCACTATGACCTTAGACAGTTGATTGATCATTTTCCAGGATCTAGAACAACTTCACGGCAGGACCGTCTTTGACTTGCTTAAGTTTGCAAATGCCTTTGGACGGCGTGCTCATCCGTAGGTTTTACTACATTGATCTAAGTGTGACGAGTGCAGATTTACCCTGCCTCGTCAATCCATTTACCTAACCTAACCTATTGAAGAAAGTGTTCGATGACAACATTCTTCTTCTTCCTTAATGGCGGCGAGGCTGTGATCAAGATTAAAGAGATCATTATCCTCCCACCCTACTGGTCGGCCTGTGGGATTCGCCGTTTCGACCTCAACGAATATTTGGTAGGCCTCCCGATTTCGGATCACTTGATCATTGAGTCCTATCAAATGCTGGTGTTGTTTTTGTTTTTGCGTGATCCAGGAGTTTTTAGGCCTGCATCTGTTTTGTGATTTCAATACGTCCAAGCTCCCATTTTTGACTATTGTATGATCGAGCTTTTACGACACCGGTGACCAGCCGCTTAACCTATCGAATTGCACTTGCGCAACAAAATTACCTAGATGTGAGTTCTCCCCTTAGTCGCGTTCTACGAAAAGCTTTCATTTGTGGGGGGGGGGGGCGCTGCCGTATAAGAATCGTATTAAGAATGACTATATTATCTAGAGAAATAGAGCTGTGGCCTCGGCTCCAATATCGTTTGAATTGACTTTTTTCTCTGAGTTACTGTCCTGAAAGGCAACATCAAGTGTACCATTCGTGAGACACGGTCTCGATAATTGGGGTTCCGAGATGTAGTTTCTGGTATGCTCCTTTGGTGGCCTTATAATAGAATAACTTGTTCATCATTAAAGTCAAAAAATTATCAATCAAATAAAAAAAAACGTTGACTCATAATTGGCTCCACTTGTGCGCGTTTTATTTTAATTTTATATCCTACATCGGGTCATTTTAAGAAAATCAGGAAAAAATAAAAATATTTTTTATTTTTAGTTTTTGAGATCCAGACTTGAATGAGTTTGCTTCACTCGAATCGGATGACTCTGAGAAAGAACCCCGTTCTTGTCAAAAAACGTATTTTCACATCCGGCTGCCACAAATGTCTAAGCAATATTCGTATGAGCGTTCATAGTTCCCATTTACACGTATCAAGATATCAGCTTGATATTACTTCAACATAAAATGTCGCGGAACCAACACCTGACGTCGATTTTAAAGAATCGAAAGACACAATGCCGAATGACCACATGATGAAATGAAATGACGTCTAAATAATTAATAATTATAAATACAATTGTAATAAAAAATCCTTCTCTACTAGATTAATCTATCAGAGGAACCCTTATTGTTTAATCCTCAATTGCGAATTAGTTATCCAAAACTCCTTAACATATTTGCTTTATCTTTTCCGCTCCAGAAAACATGAAATAAATTCCAATTTGTAGGTGGTTCTCAAAGTTTTGTGGGCGCGCAAAATGCATGTCTGACACCGAAGACTGCATAAAAAGGAAGTAAAACTTCTTGATCGCATATTTTCAACGCGAAAGGTCACTGACGTTACCACCAGAACATTATTCAAGTGCTGCTGAAGTAGAGAAAATCAAGATGAATTAAATTTGGCAGACCAAACTAAATCAGTTTGTTTAAAATAAATATGACTGCGAATTATTGTCGAATGGCTGCCAAACATATAAATAGCGTGTCCTCAAATGCGAAGCCAACAACAACAAACAAAATTTTTATTTTTTAAGTATTTCTGGATTCAATAATTTTTCCTTTCAACGAACGACTTTTGCACTTCATAATCCACGGTTTACATCTACCTTCAAGCTAATTTAAAAGAAGTTGTATGGCAAAGTTGCATGTTCATCCTTTCACAAATTATCTGGGCTTCCTTCTTTATTTTTAAAATAAAATGCTTGCTTTACTTAACAGCTGTCCAAGTTTCAACATTTCCGCAAAATCTCTTCGAATGAAGTTCATTTTGAGGTATTGCCGGCCGGTTAACACCTTCCGAAAGAGGAAATAGCTGGTACATAAATCCTGAGTGCGGCAGAAAGAAAAAAACCGGAAGGCATACCTAACAATATAAAGCTGAAATAGGAAAGGGGCGTCATGTCCAGTTCTGTATCCTTTTTGGATGGCATCCAATGAAACGTCATTGCCACAAACTGACACCACTCCTGTTTATTGGCTTTTTTTTGTATTATTCATTTCAATGCTCCTTTGTTATTCTTGAACTAACCGAACGATTTTGTACTTTTTTTCTTTGCAGACGCAGTGAATTTTTAGGATGCATGTCCTTTCCGCTTCGCAGTGTCATCGTTGCACCAATCAATGGCTCCTTTAAGCTACAACCACAGCCATGCCTAAATAATCCAACACTAGCTGTACCTGTGATCAATCCTGTTAGTTGCTCGATTACAGCGTTACCCGCCGCGACAAATATGACATCGGCTGAGAAGCGCGTCAGCGCTACAGCCCGCCAAAAGTCAGTCGAAGAAGATGTCATAAGCATTGACAGCATGACGGCGGCAAATTTAAATCTCATTGATGCAAATTCCAACCAACCTATAATGCTTAGTAAAAAGGCCATTCATCAACGTGACGCTGATGAAAATCTATTTTTACGTTTCCTCGAGCTTGATCCACCGACTGAAGTGCCTGCCAGTAGCACCAGTGCCGGTGCCGGCTCAACCGGTGGACGTCGTTTGTCATCGGCGAAGCCTAATCTGGGGCGAACACCGTTCACTGTGACAAAGAAGCTATCACGTACTGCTGAGCGAGGATTCGGATTCTCAATCGTGTGGACACATCCTCCTCGTGTCGAAAAGGTCGAACCGGGTCTGTCGGCCGATAAGAATGGCATACTCCCCGGAGACTATGTGATATTTGTCGATAAACACAACGTTGTTACCATGCCAGAAGCTGATGTACTGAATTTAATTCGGTCACAGGGAAGCACACTAATTATGGAGACTTTTCGGAGGTCGGGTTCGTCCTCATCGTCTGCAACAGCAGCGGCGGCAGCGCCTACCTTAATGCCGACTGGACGTCAAACTACTTCCACGGTCATGATGAATGGAGTGGGCAACAAGTCTCGTGTTACCAGTGCGGCTAGTAACTACACGGACGTGCAGCAAGTGGATAGTAACGTGCGACTATCGACTGCGTGTTCAAGTAGCTCCACTATGGAAGCGGCGAAAAGGCGCCTCAATTTGCCACAGGTCACGTTCAGTAAGGAGGTAGGCAAAGGGGTTTTGGTTTAAACTGAATTTTTACAAATTTTGCTAACACATTGTATATAAATTTTACGAACATACATCGATTGCGGAACGATACGCTTACTAATATGTAAATAAACAAATGTCGAAAATATTCTTGCTTATTTTTTAAAAATGTATTATTAAAAGGGACAAGTTGTAAACCATAACTCCTGTATTACTATGTTTATCGGTAGATCCCTATCCTAGGACGATGTTACATCGCCCGATTTAACCCCATGATATATTGTTATTTAAAATTGAGGCACCTGTTATACGATGACAACCGATTTGTTCGACAAACAAACGAAATTCATGTTTGTAAGTTTGCGTTAAACATTTTAATTTATTTCATTTTGTTTGGGAACGATTTTCAACTCCAACACTCAACTTATTTTCTTTCTTTTGTTTACTTTTTATTATAATCAATTTATTTAAAATTTGTTTTTAACTGTAAATTTTTAATCTCTCTGCTCACGCTTAATTTCCAAGTTAAATGCCAAAATATACAAACATATATTTTGTATTTCCTTTGTTGCTAAATTGCTATAAAAACAAAATCCAAAAGGTGTAATACTAAATTAATTTACTGTAAAAAAAACTACGAGCAAATGTAATATATTTATTGAATAATTATTTATAAAATTCGGAAAGCAATTTTTAGGCACTTTTTTAATTGAATTTGTTTTATTTTATTTATTTTTTGTTAAAGGAAAAATTGGCAATTTAATTTAATTTTTAATGTTCCTCTTTATAATTATGTTTATTTTATATATTTTTTTTATTTTAGCATTTTTTTGTATTGCTTTTCATTAAATGTTAGACTAAATATTAGTTGTAATAGGAATTCTTTAAATTTTTTTGTTTTTAAAGGAGTAGATTTGTTTTCTTTTTTAGTTTTTGAATTTTTGTTAATTTTGCACAAATACGAAAAACCAATCCCAAAATAAAGACTAAACATTGAATTATTTTTTGTTTGCTGAATGATTTTGTAAAAACAAGTTAAATAAACATTGGAAGATACCTAGCTCTACTTAACAATTAAAATGTCGAATCAAACACTTCGCATTCCACCGAAATAAAAATAGTCAGCCTTATCGTGAATAAATATTCCCTCGGAATTTTTCCTACTTTGCAATACTCAAATCGTGAATGCTGTAGCTGTTCGAATGAGGGAAAATAATTCCCTGGAAAAATATAGGTACCAATCGTGAATGGCAATTGGGGGGAATTTTTATTGGATGTTCCCTCGGATATTTCCGCCATTATTTGGTTGGAGAAAAATCTAGCGAATAGAATGTCAAACACAACTAATAAACAGCAACTCGATGTTTTTATTAATTTAATAGGTTTGGAAGGATTGGGAAGGATTTTGGTACTGGTTGTTGGCTTTGCATGTGACGTTACCATTGCTGCCGCTGGCAGCCACCTCAATTGACTTACGGAAATCCTGCAAAATGCTCTTAACAAGCAAACAAGGTGGGCAGATCGATGTGGCCTGGATGTAAGCCCCAAAAAACGTAACTTGTTTTTTTCTCAAGAAAATACAAAGACCCTCAAATTGCCCCTCTTTTTATTAACGGCATAAGATTAACATTTTCTTGTGAACCTATATATATCAGGTGTAACAAACGTTGGTAATCCTATTCGAATTGTTTATTAAATAATATAAAAATAATACCAACACATGTGGTCGTTAGGATAAATTATTTATAGTACGCTGTTTGTTGATACGCGTCTACATGTACTTGTATATACCGTACATGTATACGCTCGCATTTGTATTGGCTATTGGTCATGGTGAACAGCTACGATGATATTATTATTATTATGGCTATTATTGATTACCCTTTCTCAATCCCAAACTCCCTATAGAAGGCCAACGATGAGAGGTTGGGACAGGTGAAGGTACGCCGTTCATCCTTATCACGCCTGCGTGACTATAACTCAATACAGATGAGGGTACGTAGGTGTTGTTATGGTCCCATCACCATTCCTGGTCACAGACACCCGATGGAGGGATGGTGGGAATTCGAATAGGTTGTTTAGGTAATGGGAGCGGTGGCATGCTTGCATCTAGCACGAACTAGCTCGCCGGATGGGGGGGTTCTTGCGCCCATTCCTAAACTAATTGTTACTTGTTTCATGCCGGGTTATTTGTCACCTTCAACAGTGTTCCTTCACTTCGTATGTGTATCTTCACTTCGTTCTTTATGTTGACCACGACACTGACACAAGCACTATGAGTGGGAAATCCTTAAAATGGTGTTGGATTCCCCTTTGAGTGTGCCCACCCCAAGTCGTCGATACCAATACGTGTCGTGACTCCTTGGTCATTGCGCCACTCGATTTTGGCAATGACCCCTACTTTGAAGACGTGAACCACTTCAGTTCACGCTGTTACCACTACACCGGGATCGCCACTTTATTCCCCTTTTATGCACGTCGTGTTTAGCCCCTCATAGCTATAGAGTAAGGTTCAATGATGGGCCAGACGAAAGGTGTTAAATTCACTGATTTATTCATTTAATTATTATTCAAAAGGACTTAATAATCTAAATTTATAATATGGACTTATATTATTTTTTCACTTAATCTACCTTAATCAATATAATCGGGGTTAATGTGATTAAAATTACTTGGACTGCACGAACATATATGATTACGAGCATATATTCTCAGTGAGATGCTAACTCACGTTTGCCACTTTATATTCTATCCATAATTATATCCACTCTTAGCGGATGTCGCAATCTTTCAACTTGCTATTGAGCTAATAAACAAGCCAATTGTGTACCATAAGGGAACTTTCACAATGAGCTAACGAGGGTTTGTTTCTTCGTTCGCCGATAGCGTATCTTTAATGCAACTATTATTTGCAAAGATTTACACTATTGATTAACTACGTTGTTAGTACAATACACTTAGATCGGTTCACTAAATTTGGTTTAATGAAACTCACCGAATCTTTGTTCGATTCCCGTTGTATTGGTTTTGTTCCGTTGATCGTCCCAGTTGTTGTGCACAGCAATTATGGTACGATGAACCTGGACACTTGGACAAAGTTTATGTTATGTTACGAAATAAAAGAAAACGAAATCTCGGAACGATCTTCACAGGATTTAATGAAAATAATATATATATATATATGTCTAGCTGCCCTAGCACTTAATCTACCTTATAGTCACAGAATACGTATCTTAAAACTAGCTTACGATTGTCCGGACTGATGGGTGACTCTTCGTCTGATTACAGAAGTAGACACATGCTGCTGGTTCTCGGCATTATCTTCATCGCCTGAATAAAATCCTGCTGGTGATAAATATCCTTTTGGTGATGATGATGTCGGTAGCTGCGTCGGTGTACTACCGTCCTCGGCACTGTTGGTTTTATATATATATATATGTATAGTTCACTGTGCGTGCTGGTGCGAATGCACGTGATGGATTTGCCTGCGAGAAATCTGATGACGATGATCCTTTTATACGTATGTTTCTGGTGGTGTAGATTGATGGATAATGATGTTGTCTGGCTGCTCGGGTGTCTTTTTGATAAGACTTTCCTGACGTCTTGGTGGTGGTGCACTCATTCGGCTCAGGTGTTGTTGGGCTCGGATGATGCAGTGTGCGTTGGAATATTAAGCATTTGCGGCTGCTTTGATGTTTCTTTTGCCGTGGAATTTAGCGTTCTCTCCGCTGGTCGGAGGCATTGGCCTTATTCCATTGTGTGTGCGATCTAATGGTGTTGATGCGATCTCACCTCGATGTTCAACGATGGTTGATTTTCTTTACAAAAAGAATGTAAATAATTAAATCGATTTAATCGATTTTAAATCGATGGCCGCCGTCAGCGTGGTGTTTCGTCCTAATGTGTGTTTAATTCACTACGCCGGTCGATTCTTCGGCTTACTGATGTACACATTTTGGTTGACGACTTTATTAATAATAATAATATTATTATTATTGAATGCTTACCAATTATAGTTAATTGCCTGGCTTGACCTGATCAGTCTGCTAGACGATTTTTATTTCGTTTTAGAGACTACTGCTTCTGCTGCTGTTGACGGCCATCGATGAAAAGAAAGAATTTATCGATGGTGGATTCAGTCTTCCGGCATTTTCGCTGACTTTACCTACACTTTTGCTATCAGCGGTTGGTATCTGTTGCCAGAATTATATGTTGGGTTTGCAAAGTGTGGATGTGTTCGCACACTTCGAGTGTAGGAACGAAATGTTGTTTACTGATTTGGGGGTAATCAGCAAAGTTGGTGGATTTTAATTTGTATCATGGCCCATACAAAGGGTTTTATTTCAGATAGGAAGATAAGCTGAAACCCAACATACAAGAAAGAGTTAAAAGCGTCAGAAGCACTTTTTCCTTGCAAAAAAGCCATCGCGATTATGTGGGGCTTACAACCCCGCATCGCTCACTGGCTAAATATATTGGTGGTGAGATCAATACTTATACATACGGTATGGTTATCCTTAAACAAAGCGATTTATTTTAGCAAAGTCCAACCACCAGCCTGCCTCTGCGTATTAGCGGGCCACTCCTACAACTCTCTCCGCAGTACTGGACATCCCGCTTGATCTGACACTCCTTGGTCTTTTAAGCAGACGTATAGCTACCTGTTCGCCTTTAAGCTGCCTCACAATAGATCATTTAGGTATTTGGCCACTCCATTATTCTGAACTCATTCACGATTCTGCCAATAACATACACCAAACCACAGAATGCCCCAATTACAGTTTGGAAAGAACTCCCAAGTTATTATGCCCATCAGGTAATTTTGGGAGGAAGATGCATTCTCGGAGAGGTGGAATTGATCCACTTATAGACCGCTGGATCAACAACTATTGATGGGGTAAGTGGAGGCATTTTTTCAAATAGACTTGATCATAGTCTCACCTTCCTAAGTCTTCTGGGGAAGTGCAGGGCTGATGAACTCTCAAAAAGAAACTAATTCGCCTACCTACAAAATTGTCCCTAGGCATATCAATCACCATAAAATATAACTAATCGAGAGAAAACAAACCTTAGGTGCACAAGCTGGATAACACGTCTAGCGAATAAGCAGTCTGGTCAAAGCTGGACCTGCGACGCTCTAAGTTAATTTCTCTTAACTGACTGCAAATCAGGTCCAATTTAAGTGTCATCAACGGGCATTGTATTATAGGCAAGCATGCATCATTTGATCTTTCATTACCCTCTATATATATGTGCTCGGGAAACCAGGCCATTTTTACAGACTTTATCTTGTAGCGGTAGCTTTCTCAACAATTTTGGAGGTGATCGTAGCATCTGAATAGGCTTTGATAACGGCTTGGCTTTTTGAGCAGGTGTATAAGGTAGGACTTTTTACCCTACTCATTTAAAGGGTATTAGCATCAGTGGAAATCGCAAAAATTTTCTGCCTGAAAAGCAGTTGTTTGTCCATCAAAGGCTGCATGTAGTCCTATCGGACAGTTTGTAGAGTAGAGTCCGGCTCCATAAAGAACCAATCCGTGTTAAGGATGGTATCACCCGTCGTAAAGTCATTCCACCCCTGACTATTACATTCCACTTCATCTAAAAGGATAACTCAAAGACGCCGTCCAAGGATTTGCTTTGAGCACATAACAACAAATGCCTCTCCCGATCGCCAGGGTCAAAAAGAGCTCTGCACTTAGAACCTCAGATTTTTTCAAACTGGCTAAAAAAAAAAACTACAAACGATGTTAACAGAGCAGAACTTCTATAGCAGCAGTGGGAGTTTCTCGCATTGCACCTGTAATGTGTAAATGTATAAAAATGGTCTAACGATGCACGGATATAACCACTGAACCAGCCTTTGAAGAAGTCGGCGGGATCTGCTGAACATGAACATCTCCGCAAAGGTAAGTTTTGGGTGAAAGACAACTACCAGACTGCTTGGTAAAGGTAGTTGAGTGTCCAGGAAACAAGGCCACTTTACCTGAGGCATCTTTCTTCTAGCTGCGAACATTGCTATCTCAGTCTTAGTGGTCGAGCCTGGCAGAGTCTGCTCAGGGCCACAACTGTATAACGCGCTGATTCCTTACCCTCACAAAGACTTGGGGCTTGAAAGTTACTACCGCTGACAATGACAATTGCATCATCAGCATACCCGAAACCAGGGTGTCCCTCCCTATAGAATCGCCTTGGCAAGGACTCGACCTGTACAAAGCCTTGGACATCGCCCAGTAGATCTTAATTATTAGGATATTTCGCTATACAAATCGCATTAGTCAATCATAGGTCCAGCCGGACCACTACGAGTTTAACACATGAAATCCGTCAAAAATCCCGTTTTTACTATCTCAACAGTGTGTGCGCGCTATGCAAGTACTCATGCGTTCGCGACATCTCTCTATCAGCTTCCACGTAGATGGCTTTTGTTTTTATTGAACAAAATGAGTTATGAAGTTAACCTTTTTGCAACACATAACGTCGAGGTGGTTTTGATACCAGTTTGTAACATTGGATAGCAGCAGCCTTAGCCAATAACATAGAACGTTATTGCTGACGAAACCGAAGTTGAAACAGGGTCCTGATTACAAATGACGATTCTCGTTGCCTGGCTATCGTTACTGTCAAAGAGTAATTATAAGTTACCAGATCGGTCGCAGGTATCGTAAGCCTTAACACACCATTTCAGCTGTCGTTATGTAAAATGGAAGCGAGTGGCAGTGCAGAGATCATTTTTGTCGAATACTTTTAGTACTCCAGAAAAGGAATTGTTCAAAACAACTTTATCTACATACTTTGGGACGAATAAGGATTTTAATTTCACTGATTTCTTCAAAAACAAAAACGGAGTTTGCGGATTTTATAAATGTTTTCAGATGACTTTGACTTTTTGATAAAACTGCTTATGCGAATTGTCAGCGTGAAGTGGGCTGATTTTAAAATCGTAAAATGAGGAATAAGTGCCCCTAGAGATGACATATTTCCTAGCTCGAATTTCGATGTTTTCGATAAAGTCGCGCAAGACCGATTACAAAATCGGGTAGCTACGGATAAGATATTTAATATTGTTGTACATATCAACGCGCAAGAGCAGACATAGACAACACGGCAGATTTGAAATTCTGTATCCACACACAGAATCAAAATCAGTCTAGTCGGCCGCTCGCAAATTCGGTTATACGCGTCGGGCCTTATTGGAAAAGACGCATGTTTGATTTGCCTTCTCGGAACATAATTATCAAAAGCTGTGTTTTATTATCCATGCGGATCTGGATCTGGATCAATTTAATACGTAAAACAAAAACAACACAGGATCTTGCTATTTATCGGGATCATTAATCGTGATCCAAAATGTAATTACAAAACTCACTACCTGTTTTTTCGTGGCGTTGCTTATTTAAATTATAGGAAATTATAGGAACACAATAATATTGCCAGACCAAAATATGAAACACTATTAATAACACAAAAAATCAATTAGCATATTTTCATATTCGAATAATTTACCACTGCGACTTTTGAGACGTTTTGCTTCGTAATATAATACACAAAAATTAATGGAAATATTAGCAGTGCAATACTGTTAATATGTTGCATATTTGAACATAACATTTGAACATAGTTTCTGAAAAAAAATATTGAGTGCAAAATGTATGTTGATTTGTATTCAAATGGCAACACCCCCGACACAACAAGCGATCATATTGTGACGTCACATTGTACCCTATATTTGCAATATGGCTGAGTGCCAATCGAAACTTGAAATACCTGGTATTGTCTGTTATGTGTTAAAAACAACTGTTGCCACAACTTGCCACTGATGATCCAGATCGTTTTATTATCAGATCGGATCCGTATCAAGATCATTGCGATAATAAAACGCGGCTAAATTCTTCGTCACTATTAAAACAATTATCGTTATGTTATTGCACTTTAAATAAAATTTGTATCAAATTATTGATGATTTGAATTGTGCCTTATTTGCATTTAGAATGACAACTTTTTTATTTCGCTGTTCTCGTTATTTCTAATGTAAAGGGTGATTTTTTTAAGGTTAGGATTTTCATGCATTAGTATTTGACAGATCACGCGGGATTTCAGACATGGTGTCAAAGAGAAAGATGCTCAGTATGCTTTGACATTTCATCATGAATAGACTTACTAACGAGCAACGCTTGCAAATCATAGAATTTTATTACCAAAATCAGTGTTCGGTTCGAAATGTGTTTCGCGCTTTACGTCCGATTTATGGTCTACATAATCGACCAAGTGAGCAAACAATTAATGCGATTGTGACCAAGTTTCGCACTCAGTTTACTTTATTGGACATTAAACCAACCACACGAATGCGTACAGTGCGTACAGAAGAGAATATTGCGTCTGTTTCTGAGAGTGTTGCTGAAGACCGTGAAATGTCGATTCGTCGCCGTTCGCAGCAATTGGGTTTGTGTTATTCGACCACATGGAAGATTTTACGCAAAGATCTTGGTGTAAAACCGTATAAAATACAGCTCGTGCAAGAACTGAAGCCGAACGATCTGCCACAACGTCGAATTTTCAGTGAATGGGCCCTAGAAAAGTTGGCAGAAAATCCGCTTTTTTATCGACAAATTTTGTTCAGCGATGAAGCTCATTTCTGGTTGAATGGCTACGTAAATAAGCACAATTGCCGCATTTGGAGTGAAGAGCAACCAGAAGCCGTTCAAGAACTGCCCATGCATCCCAAAAAATGCACTGTTTGGTGTGGTTTGTACGCTGGTGGAATCATTGGACCGTATTTTTTTAAAGATGCTGTTGGACGCAACGTTACGCTGAATGGCGATCGCTATCGTTCAATGCTAACAAACTTTTTGTTGCCAAAAATGGAAGAACTGAACTTGGTTGACATGTGGTTTCAACAAGATGGCGCTACATGCCACACAGCTCGCGATTCTATGGCCATTTTGAGGGAAAACTTCGGAGAACAATTCATCTCAAGGAATGGACCGGTAAGTTGGCCACCAAGATCATGCGATTTGACGCCTTTAGACTATTTTTTGTGGGGCTACGTCAAGTCTTAAGTCTACACAAATAAGCCAGCAACTATTCCAGCTTTGGAAGACAACATTTCCGAAGAAATTCGGGCTATTCCGGCCGAAATGCTCGAAAAAGTTACCCAAAATTGGACTTTCCGAATGGACCACCTAAGACGCAGCCGCGGTCAACATTTAAATGAAATTATCTTCAAAAAGTAAATGTCATGGACCTCTCAAGCTCTTAAAAAATCACCCTTTATATGTAAATAGGTCATAAAATCTACGTGGCTCTCGTCTGGTAATCCGTAATCACGGCCCTGATCCATTGTGAGAAATTACAAGGGTGGCGACGGCGTAGAGCTCAGTGTGATGGCTTGTGACCCGTGCGGTGCTGGTTCAATCACAATGGGGAACAACAACATTACGCTGTTCATTGCCTCTACATCTCTACATCAAAAACTGGATTTTAGCCTGGGAGTATAATGGACCTCTTACCGAGTCTGAGTGCTCTGGGAATTCAATTTCCTTTTTAATTAAAAAAAATAATTATGATAACTAATGCGCCATTACTTAAACCTCACTCACTTAATAAACGATGGTCACGTGAGTTATTCTATCAATGAGGAAGAGTAAAATAGTAGGGACTAGTTGCCTAGCAAATTGAACGCGCCCAATGATTACCACATCTTGGTCAAACTCCATTTGGAAAAAATCAATTAATGTTAAATTAAATAATGTCGATTATATTTATATTATGAAGATGATGCGCCAAATATTGAAAACGAAAGTGTCATTGAACCAAACGGAATCAGGGATAATGATTTTACAGAGCAGTCTACTCCAAATGAATCCATTCCCTCTCAAACCCAACAAAAAACACAAAGTTCTTTAATAAAAAATATGGTAAAAGGTACAATAAAAAATAACCAAAATGTAATGAATAATAATGCATTCGGTCTACATAATTTGGGCAGAGGCTTACATTTCCACTGATTTTTTCAATAACACGTTTTTTACATTATTATACCCTATTCTTAGGGTATATTAATTTTGACACATAGTTTGTAACATACCTTAATATTGCCCGTAGACCTCTAAAAGTTACTATATTTATGATCAGCATCGATAGTAATGTCGATCTAGGCATGTCCGTCCGTCCGTCTGTCGACAAAAATTAGGCCTTTAAACTGGGCCTAGAGAGCTGAAATTTTAACTATAGGTATACTCTCTAGGGTCCCGAAATAATCAAGTTTACTAATTTTTGAAATCCGCCCACAGACACGCCCACAATTAAATAAAACAATTTTATTGAAAAGTCAAAGTTTGAGCTAGGTTGCTGAAATGTATAATATATACTTTCTATGGGCCCTTTATGCTCATGTGTAAATATTTTCAAAATCCGCCTACTAATACGCCCACAATTTAAAAACAACTTTGTTGAAAATCCAAAGTTTGAGCTAGGAAGCGTTTTTTTTTACAAAAGTTTCGTTTTTTTCGATAAAATTGTTTAAATATTATGTAACAAAACATGTTGTAGAGCGTTCTTAACAATTCAACCATACTTAGACACGCCCACTTATGAGGGATAGGAATAAGAATAGGGTATCCAACAGTTCGCCCAAGCGGACTGTAGCCCGTCCCTATTTTATTTAAAATGCATTTTTCTCAAAAAATGTTATTACTATTTTTTTTTATAAAGGGTTTTCCATTAAGGACTTGACAGCTTCTTTTTTAAATAAATTGCAAGCTAGCTGAGATCTGTCAAAAAAAAATATTTTTTTTCGACTTCTTTCATATGGCCACCACGGGAACGTATGCAGCAGTCGATATGTTGAACCCAACTTTCAATGACACGGCCGATAGTTCTCACTCACTATTGGCCCTGAGGTCATCTAACGTCGCCGGCTTGTTGGCAATCATTTAATGTAGCCCCATAAAAAAATGTCTAGAGGCGTTAAATCGCATGATCTCGGCGGCCAATAGACGGGTCCGTTTTTCGAGATAACACGTTCATCGAACGGAGACTTCAATAACTCCACTCTTGCACCCGCTGTATGGCTTGTGGCACCGTCTTGTTGGAACCACATATCACTGATGTAAAATTAATGCAATTGCACAAAGAAATAACGTTCCAACATGTCTCTGTAGCGAATACCATTTACAGTAACGTATGACGGTCATTTTCATCAACGAAAAAAAAACCGCCCAATGACGCCACCATGAAAACCGCACCAAACAGTGCCTTTTTGCGGATGAAGTGCTGTTTCATGAAGCCCATGAGGGTTTTCACATGTCGAGAAGGCGTTTAACCAAAAATGTGATTCATCGCTGAATATGACTTTGCCATGAAATTCTTCATTTCCTTCCATCATGTCCAGAGCCTAATTCGAGAACATTATGTCGCTTCATATGATCAAGTGGCCTTAGTTCTTGAGTCAGCTTGATCTTGGTAAGGGTGTAGAGCGAGATCCTTACGCAAAATTCGCCGTAATGTGGCCTCGAAGAGGCCCAATTCTTGAGAATGCTGTGAAATTGACTGATTTGGCTGGTTTGCGACGGATGCCTCTACGGCAGCAATGTTCTCCACACTTCGGGCAAAACGTAGTCTCACTGGCACGGCAACATCAAGCAGCGAGTATTCTGACTCAGATTTCTTCACTAGACTATGAATTGCTTGTATACTGGGACGAGAATTACATCCGAAAATTGGGGTTAACGCCCTTAAAAATGCGACAACTGACTCGGAATTTCGGTAGTAAATTTTAGTTATTTGTAAACGATGTTGCTTCGTGTACTTCACCATGATGAAAATGTTGATTTTACTGAATATTTTGACATTAACAGTTCGCTAATGAAAGACGCTTTATGAAGTAGTTATCCTTAAAAAATTTCCTAAAAATATGGTTATCAATTTTTTTAGGTACGAGTACGATCAAAAAACTGTATTAAAAGCCATTTTTTGTCCAGTCAAAAGTGGTCAAAAGAAGTGTAACTACTGTATTACCCTTAAAATCTCTTAGATACTTTTTTGTGGTCCTTAAAAGGACCTTTTTGGGGCAGTTTATGGAATGTTTATAGCAATAGCTTGCAGTGCCTTCCTTTCATTTGAATGCCATTTCGGGCGCGTTTAAGAATTTCGGATGGCATGTTAACGAGCAGCAGACTTCTTCTTATCTCTTCTGAAACGGCAGGCATTTTTTTTCTTGAATCTCTTCCAGGCTCGATATTTCTCTGAAATAAACTGTAGGTCAAGAGATCTGGGTGGCCAAGGGTTGGGGTCGAATCGACCAATCGTTCGTTAAATGTATGGTTGAGGAAAGCAGTTACCCCGCTGGTACTGTGACAAGGTGCTCCATCTTGTTGAGAGAACAACGCCATTCTCTGAACAAGAGGAACATCTTCAAGGAGATAAGGAAATCCTTCTCTAAAAAATTTTATGTAGTATGGGAATCAACCGTATGCAGAAGAACGTGCGGGCCTACTAAAGTGTTTCCTATTTATCCAGCCCATAGATTTACGCTAAACCTCGTAAGCAAACCTAATAAGCAACACATTTTAAAGGAGTTCTTCGCAGTAATTAAACTCTTACCTGTCAAAGAATATTGTGCACTTTGAATGGGGATTGGAGTCTGACCAATGGTGCAATTATGGGGGATTGTAAACTCATCTCTTGTGAATTGCGCTTCGTCAGAATACAGAAAGTTCTTGATGAAGTGCCCGTCATCTACTTTTTGAGCAGTAGCCATTGGGAAAATTCCACTCTTCTTTGTGCATCTCCTGGTAGTAAATTCTATTCCGGTGTTAAATGGAAAGGGTGTACTCTATTACTATGTAGAGTTCTGAGAACCGTGGTTCTGGGAAGTTACAACTGCACAGCTAGTCTGCGGACGCTGATTGAAGGCTGAACTTCCACAGCACGCGAAATCCCACCCTCGATTTCTGCCGCCGCTGCGTATGAACTTCGTTCCTGACCCGGTATCAACAAGACGCTGATACGCATCAGCGAATTGCGAGCTACATGGTGTTCTACGATTTGGGGATTTTAAGAGTAATTCAGTAGGTACACTTCTTTTTGACCATTTTTGTCTGACAAAAAATTTCTTTCACTAATACCTCTATTGATATTACGTAAAAAAGTTGCTTTACATAATTTTTAGGAAATTTTTCAAAGATACAAATTTTTACGAAGTTATTCTAAGCTAAGTTATTCCTGCCGATACTTTCTGAGGTCAAACTGGTGAACCGCACTGTCCAGTATTGATGCAGTGACGTGGAACGGTTGTACTTCCCATTGGCCATCATATTAGGTCCTTTCGCGAACTAATGTGCAAACGTAAATTTATACAAACTTTCGTCCAAAACTACACAAACGCATTCGCGTACTGAGAAAATGGTAAAAAACGAAAGCTGGTAAAAAAATGAAAACTGTCAAATGATGAAACCCTATGAGTTTGCCAGCAAAAAAAAACAGCCGTTGCTTCTTTTCAAGCCAAACTTTGACGTTTTTCATCTTTTTACACAAAAGCGTTCGCGTACTTTTCCTTGAAATGAGAGGATTCTCTCTCGATTTTGGAGATTTGACAGTTTTTATTTTTCTACACATAAAGTACGCGAGCGGACCTATTATTCAGCAGTTTTGTTTTTTATTGTTATTTTGGAAGCACATATAGTATTGTGATATCAATTTTGGTCCCGGCGATGAGATAGAATTGAGTTCTCTTTTCACTGTGGTTATGAAGCCGGGTTTATGAATTCAGTCTTTAGACGAACTGATATTAATGTCATCTGCCTTAAGGTAAAGCTGACCAAGAAAACGAAGTAGGCTGTGATTTTCTTCGCCAAGGTTGCACATTAGCCAAATATTGCTTCAGTTTATCCCATGTCTAGAAGGTATTTTTTGACTATGCAATTTCCCAGTAAGAAGTCAGTGACTCTTTTTTCAGATACCTGCCTTTTTGATAAATTGTAGGAGTTGCTTAGTTATTTTTAGAAAATTCTTGTCTTGTCCCTGTTGCCTTCAGTTTCTCGGCAGTATTAAAGTTTTCTGTTTCCAATCAGCTGTGCAAAGTGCCTAGTGCACTTTTATTATTATTATTTTGATATTCTTCGCTTATCTTCGCCAAGCTCCACCTGTGATTAGCCAGATTCTCACCAAAGAGCTATGGCATTTAACGCAAGGATTGCCCCTCTAAGTCTGGAATGTAAGTGTCTTATTAACAAATTGAATTTTCTCTGAATCTAAAACTGCTACATTCTGCAAAATTTGTTAAGAGTCTCTGAAATAAGGGTACTTGTAAATACGTCATCATGATATTATTTAATTTCAAAAACCGTCCTTTTTTTCTTTCCAGTCGATTGCACCAATCACTGATAATCGTCGGCGATTCCTACTCCAGTTAATCAGTCGTGAGCAGAATTTTATTTCGGCTCTGCATTTTGGCATGCAGCGATTCGTTCAGCCCCTAATCGTACGCAAAGACCTTATTTCACCGAGTGATCATCGAACCCTTTTCCAAAACCTCGATGAGCTGCTACGAATATCGGAGGATATTCTCGAACAACTTATGCACGACGATCAGGAACCACAATTGAATTTTACTTCGCGAGTATATTTGTCAAAAACGACAGCGATATGTGCGGCCTACAAAAAGTACTTAAACGGCATCAAGCGAGCCGACTGTGTTTTGGTAAGACACAATCAAACCCAAACCGATTATAAACATTTTTTTTTAAATTTACCTTGTTTTTTAGGTCAATAAATCTCGTCAGGCAGGCTCAGAGTTTGTCGCCTTTATCACGGAACCACAAGTGCCACGCAAACGTCCAGATCTTACAATGTTCATACATCGGCCGTTGCAACATTTTCGTGAGATTCTAAAACTGATGCAGATGCTTGCCACGAACTGTTATGTAGACAGCGAGGAGCATAAGAACTTCACAGGAGTAATAAATGAGTTGCAGGCTGCCTACCGAGAGATCACTGTTAGCAGTGGTCTAATGGAGCCATTTGGCGAGGGACGCCCTCTATTGACTCTTCAGGATTTAGAGTCAAGAATGGTGTTCACCAAATGCAAACCGTTCACATTGGCTGTGCAAGGAAGGCAATGGATTTTTGGTGGAGATCTAAGTCGAGTAGAGGGACGATCGGTCAAACCCTATTGGACTTTGTTGTTCAGCGACATAATCGTATTTGCCAAGGTCAGTCGGGATAGAGTCCTTTTCATAACAGAAGAGCCGATACCAATTGCTAATATCGTTGACTCGTGCTTTCACATGAGAAAGAAAAGTAAGTTTAATTATATCTACACACGCACAGATGCTGCTAAAGACAATAACCTTTATTAGCAGCGGAATTTAGAATTACAGTGGATCCGAATGGTCGATTTGCGGAAAGTCCAACTGGTTATTGTGCGCCTGACTTAACTCGAACTCCGAAGAAGAGTGCAAGACGAAAAAGTCTGATCCTACGAGCACCCTCGTTAGAACTGAAAGCCGTTTGGCAGAATCTCCTCCAACGACAAATGTCAGTAAAATCCTGCCTAAATATAAATACAGCATATTAACCCATTTTCATTTCAGATTCCTAGTCAACGCCGCTCTTGGCTCAACGCCATTATCAAGTCCATTGGATTCCCCGGACGTTCTTAATACTCTAGTTCCTCTGAGCGAGATTGGAATGGCAACCGCCTCAATAGCCTCCATTAAACTCTCATCGATGGACTCCATCAATCTAAAGAACCAGCAGTCCCAACAGGTGCGTCCTCTTAGAACAAAACCATTCGATGGGAGCTTTGAGAATTTACAAAGATTAGCTGGCACTTTAGTTCAACGTTCCTCCTCCACCCAGTCAAGCACTCTTCCACCAATGGTGCATCAGCAGCGGCACCAACACCAAGCACAACAACAGTTGCACTATCCCAATGACAGTCTAACATCATCATTACGTTCAATAGCACTTAGCCGACGCAACCACGTCTACTCGCATGGGGATTCCGGCAGTCCGATACCAATGAATCGCACCGGTCAATCGATTGTGAACTCATCACCAGCGGCGTGGCTAAGCCTCAGTGGTAGTAGCATAAACACGGCCACTTATTGTTCCGAACATTTAACAAGCTTAACAGCTATACCCGAGGTAGCTGTTGAAACGAACGAAAATAACTTATCGCATTCAAAACAATCGAATCTGGTTGAATTCAGTTTAAGTTCGGTGGGGAGATCTTTCATTGATGAATCGATACCTGCTACTGAAGACAGTCCGATGAATGCTTCAGTGGCAACTCCCGATACACCAACAACACCGAATATCTCACCCACATCATCTAAACGATGTCTATCGGATGCGTTTTCGAACGATTTTGTCATTCAAGAAAATCAGACCCCGAGCAAAAGTCTGTTGCATCCCGACTTGGTGACTAAAAAGATTCCGCTGGCTCATTTCGGTGGTTCATGGGATCTTCTTGAGCTCGACTTGGAGTTTCACCAAGTTAACTTGGACACAAACTATGACACCGATGTTGAAGAGTGTATATTTTTCGCTGATGATGATCCATATGGGGTATTGCCAATCGAACCGACGCCACCAGATTCCCTGGATCTATGATTCGATTTTTGGACTTAGGTCTCTATTAAAGGGTGCTGGTATAGCAAAATTAGTGTAAACAAATCAATGGTTGTTGAATTTTTATTTGTATTAGCAATTTTATGTACATAGATAGAAAAAGTAATCGAATTAAATTTTTTGGAAAAATATTTATCGAAGTAGCCTACCTCGATGTGGGTTCTAAGAGCTTGTTGCTTCAGTTGAGCACAAAAGCGTTAGTATATATGTAGTTCAGAAATGATTGGTGTTATTAAACTCACGTGGCTACCTACTAATGGAAAGTCTCTATCCGGGATGGTACACCCACTAATACTCTAATGCTCCAATCCTCAGACGAAGAGTTCCTCCATCCGTGATATCTTGATCTACAAAAAGCTCTTTAAGCACAGCTACTGTTCTACGTTTTGTGGAACCTCTCATTTTCTTAAGGAGGCTATATTCCTTGCTTGAAACCATATGCCAGTAAAACCAACTGCCAAGGTGTCTTATTTTTCCACAGAATATTCCTCTCTCATCTTCGCTTTATACAGGGTGGCGCACCAATTGTGCTACATCAGCCGCATTTTATTATCACCCATGATCCATATAGATCATTGGTTTATATGCATTACAACAACAATACGAGATCTTGCTTTTGATCAGGATTAATTTTTGTGATCCAAAAATTAGTTCGTCCTATTTCTCACCGGGTTACACTTTCGGTCGCGAATGTTGGTATAATTGTCAACGATTTTCAAGCGTCCATGTTGCCAGATAAGACTATGCACTATTATTTGCTATAAAATTTTATTCCATAATTTTTATGAGTGAATAAATAATATATTTTGTTTACAAGTGCTTAGTTAGAACTAAAATGTTAATAAATAAACATAAACAAAAATGTTAGCTACAAAATATTATTCTAATACGGTATCAGTTTAAAAATACCAGTCTTTCCACATTATTAAAAAATATATACCCTTTAAAATGTGCATTTAATAAAAAATATTAAGTCGCATGGCAACATGGCAATAAGAAATTTTTTGTTAATCATTGTATTTAATTTTTTATTTTTTTTTTATAGAAAATTCAATTTTATTTTATATAATTAACTAGCTGTCCCGTGCTCGCCTTGCTTCGCCTGTCCGCCACTTCTCAAATTTAAAACAAAATACTTGCTGATAAGAACTGATAAAGAAAACGTCGAGAGTGTCCCTACTCATTATATGCATATACTCTGAGTGTGACTCCCACTCAGTCTCATTTAAATTTTTTCATACCCTATCTTTCTCAATCCCATGGCCATGCGCCATAAAAAAACAACACAAACTGCAAAAGGTGCATAAAAAAAAAGAAAGAAAAACCACATACGAGTAGCACAAAAGGTAGAGGTAGAGAAACAGATTTGTGCCGCACACACACACAAATTTTCCTCCACTGAACGCTGGGAAAATCCAACGATCTAGCTTCAATCGAACAACTTTTTTGAATTGTATACAATTTATAGTTTAATGCTTATTGTTCAACTTCAGGATAACCTACAAAAATGATTTTTATCTTAAAATCTTTGTACATAATTGAACTTTATATTAAAAAAAAATCCTATTTCATTTGGATGAGTCATTTCAAAGCTATGAGCTAGAAAGCATTCGAGAGTTACAACTTTTCTTAAATATCAGCTAAGATCTCCGCTTCTGGACAGCGGATGAAGCTTTTTCCCGCGGTAAAAAGTAGCCTATGTCCATTCTCAGACTCTAGACTGTCTGTTCAGTAGTTTTGGCGTTAAAGCGAGACAGACAGACAGACAGACAGACAGAGTTACTTTCGCATTTATAATATTAGTATGGATTGTTTTTAAAGATGATAGACCGCAAAAAACCTCCATGCTTAGCCACCCATATGCGACACCTTATCAAAAAATTATTCATTGCGGCCTGAAGAATTGAAGTCGGGATCGCCTTAATTATTGTTTTAATGGACTGCTTCAATTCAGTCAAATTCCTTGGTTTCGTTTTGTACACCTCTTGCTTGATATAACCCCATAAAAAAAGTCAGTTGCAGTCAGGCCAGGTGACCTTGGGGGCCAGCGGAAAGTGGAGTTTCTGGGTATTAATTTGTGTGGGAATTTCCGTTGGAGCTCCGCCATAACCGGTCTGGCTATGTGTGCAGTTGCTCTATCTTGCTGGAACCAAATGCTGTTGAAAAGTATCCGTTTCGGCGCGGTTCTGGATACAAAAAACTCCTTCAACATTGACAGTTACTGTTACACCACTTTCTTCAAAAAAGTATGGCCCACAATGTACCTTGATGAAACTGCGCACCACACAGTAACTCGTTCTGGGTGCAGTACCGTCTCATGGAGTATTTCTGGGTAAGATATACGGCAATTTTGCTTATTTAAATTTACCGTTTAGATCGAAATGTGCCTCATCAGAGATTTACAAGCCATTTATCAAGCTGTTGTCTTCTTCGATCATTTTTTTGCAAAATTCCAGGCGAATAGGCAAATTGAGAGGGTTTAACTTGCTGCAATTTGGAGTTCTTACGGAAACAAATTTAAGTCATCATGAATTATCCGTTGCAATGACCGTCTGCTAACTCCAGTTTGGGCCAATAAGTTTCGAGTCGAAAAGCTTGGATTTGCCTGAATTGACGATGCTACAGCCGCGATTGTGTCGTGAACTTGAACATAGGGATCTCGATGGTACGGTCTTCGTGCGATGCTTCCAGATTCGGCAAACATTGCCCCAGCGGTCTTGCTATTTCGCCTTTGAAACATGGATTTTGCAATTTGGTCCTGTACCAACTACTTAGAGACACTGCAGCCTTCCATCCTCCGCGATCCCAGGCCGGCTGCTTCATGACCAGACCAAGCACTCTGGTATCCGCTCTGACTTTTTCTTTACATCTCGAAGCTGGAGGCTGAGAGTCGAAGATCATTTTCCTTGGAGCTGTATTGCCCGTTCGCTCAATTTGGTCGAGCCAATGAATTCGCCATGTTTAGGCCTTTCGGACCACATCCACATTTTGTTCGCGATTGTATCTTCTCCTCCAATCGCACACAAGGAAAATTATCCGTCGCAGTATTTTTCATTCGAAAGAACCCAATTTAAGCTCTCCGTTCCTGCTTATCGTCCAGTACTCGGTCCAGTTAAACATAACTGACAGCATGAGTGTTTTGTAGAGCTTACACCTGTCCTTCCGAGTTAGGAGTTTTGAACCCATTTGTTTCGCCAAACCGAAGTAGCAACGGTTTTCAAGGTCCTCAAGTCTTCGTCTCCATTACTACAGATGTTTGTTGAAATCAAGTCTATCGTTTTGTCCTCGTTGACATCAAGGCCAACCATTACTGCCTTTTCTCCAATGGCCATGTAAGCCCCTACCACGGCACGCTGAGATCGGCCGATCATGACCATATCGTCCGCGTATCCCAGTAGTTGAAAGGATCTATTATGCCTTTCGTGACCACACCTGCTCTTTATGATGAATGCTATCATATGCGGCTTTAAAGTCTATGAAAAGAGTCGGATCTCGATTTAAATTCGATTGTCCTTTCCAGGATTCCCCGAAGTGAAGATTTGGTATATTGTCAATCTGCCGGGCCAGAAGCCACCCTGGTACGTGCCCATTAGAGTGTTGCAGAACATCTTCATATGTTCACACAGTACGATAAGATCTTATATGCGACATTTGGCAGGTATATTCTTGCGAGGCAAAGTAGGCATTTTTCTTATACGTTTCGGTGCCACTGAAAAAGTAATCGAATTAAATTTTTTGGAAAAATATTTATCGAAGTAGCCTACCTCGATGTGGGTTCTAAGAGCTTGTTGCTTCAGTTGAGCACAAAAGCGTTAGTATATATGTAGTTCAGAAATGATTGGTGTTATTAAACTCACGTGGCTACCTACTAATGGAAAGTCTCTATCCGGGATGGTACACCCACTAATACTCTAATGCTCCAATCCTCAGACGAAGAGTTCCTCCATCCGTGATATCTTGATCTACAAAAAGCTCTTTAAGCACAGCTACTGTTCTACGTTTTGTGGAACCTCTCATTTTCTTAAGGAGGCTATATTCCTTGCTTGAAACCATATGCCAGTAAAACCAACTGCCAAGGTGTCTTATTTTTCCACAGAATATTCCTCTCTCATCTTCGCTTTATACAGGGTGGCGCACCAATTGTGCTACATCAGCCGCATTTTATTATCACCCATGATCCATATAGATCATTGGTTTATATGCATTACAACAACAATACGAGATCTTGCTTTTGATCAGGATTAATTTTTGTGATCCAAAAATTAGTTCGTCCTATTTCTCACTGGGTTACACTTTCGGTCGCGAATGTTGGTATAATTGTCAACGATTTTCAAGCGTCCATGTTGCCAGATAAGACTATGCACTATTATTTGCTATAAAATTTTATTCCATAATTTTTATGAGTGAATAAATAATATATTTTGTTTACAAGTGCTTAGTTAGAACTAAAATGTTAATAAATAAACATAAACAAAAATGTTAGCTACAAAATATTATTCTAATACGGTATCAGTTTAAAAATACCAGTCTTTCCACATTATTAAAAAATATATACCCTTTAAAATGTGCATTTAATAAAAAATATTAAGTCGCATGGCAACATGGCAATAAGAAATTTTTTGTTAATCATTGTATTTAATTTTTTATTTTTTTTTTATAGAAAATTCAATTTTATTTTATATAATTAACTAGCTGTCCCGTGCTCGCCTTGCTTCGCCTGTCCGCCACTTCTCAAATTTAAAACAAAATACTTGCTGATAAGAACTGATAAAGAAAACGTCGAGAGTGTCCCTACTCATTATATGCATATACTCTGAGTGTGACTCCCACTCAGTCTCATTTAAATTTTTTCATACCCTATCTTTCTCAATCCCATGGCCATGCGCCATAAAAAAACAACACAAACTGCAAAAGGTGCATAAAAAAAAAGAAAGAAAAACCACATACGAGTAGCACAAAAGGTAGAGGTAGAGAAACAGATTTGTGCCGCACACACACACAAATTTTCCTCCACTGAACGCTGGGAAAATCCAACGATCTAGCTTCAATCGAACAACTTTTTTGAATTGTATACAATTTATAGTTTAATGCTTATTGTTCAACTTCAGGATAACCTACAAAAATGATTTTTATCTTAAAATCTTTGTACATAATTGAACTTTATATTAAAAAAAAATCCTATTTCATTTGGATGAGTCATTTCAAAGCTATGAGCTAGAAAGCATTCGAGAGTTACAACTTTTCTTAAATATCAGCTAAGATCTCCGCTTCTGGACAGCGGATGAAGCTTTTTCCCGCGGTAAAAAGTAGCCTATGTCCATTCTCAGACTCTAGACTGTCTGTTCAGTAGTTTTGGCGTTAAAGCGAGACAGACAGACAGACAGACAGACAGAGTTACTTTCGCATTTATAATATTAGTATGGATTGTTTTTAAAGATGATAGACCGCAAAAAACCTCCATGCTTAGCCACCCATATGCGACACCTTATCAAAAAATTATTCATTGCGGCCTGAAGAATTGAAGTCGGGATCGCCTTAATTATTGTTTTAATGGACTGCTTCAATTCAGTCAAATTCCTTGGTTTCGTTTTGTACACCTCTTGCTTGATATAACCCCATAAAAAAAGTCAGTTGCAGTCAGGCCAGGTGACCTTGGGGGCCAGCGGAAAGTGGAGTTTCTGGGTATTAATTTGTGTGGGAATTTCCGTTGGAGCTCCGCCATAACCGGTCTGGCTATGTGTGCAGTTGCTCTATCTTGCTGGAACCAAATGCTGTTGAAAAGTATCCGTTTCGGCGCGGTTCTGGATACAAAAAACTCCTTCAACATTGACAGTTACTGTTACACCACTTTCTTCAAAAAAGTATGGCCCACAATGTACCTTGATGAAACTGCGCACCACACAGTAACTCGTTCTGGGTGCAGTACCGTCTCATGGAGTATTTCTGGGTAAGATATACGGCAATTTTGCTTATTTAAATTTACCGTTTAGATCGAAATGTGCCTCATCAGAGATTTACAAGCCATTTATCAAGCTGTTGTCTTCTTCGATCATTTTTTTGCAAAATTCCAGGCGAATAGGCAAATTGAGAGGGTTTAACTTGCTGCAATTTGGAGTTCTTACGGAAACAAATTTAAGTCATCATGAATTATCCGTTGCAATGACCGTCTGCTAACTCCAGTTTGGGCCAATAAGTTTCGAGTCGAAAAGCTTGGATTTGCCTGAATTGACGATGCTACAGCCGCGATTGTGTCGTGAACTTGAACATAGGGATCTCGATGGTACGGTCTTCGTGCGATGCTTCCAGATTCGGCAAACATTGCCCCAGCGGTCTTGCTATTTCGCCTTTGAAACATGGATTTTGCAATTTGGTCCTGTACCAACTACTTAGAGACACTGCAGCCTTCCATCCTCCGCGATCCCAGGCCGGCTGCTTCATGACCAGACCAAGCACTCTGGTATCCGCTCTGACTTTTTCTTTACATCTCGAAGCTGGAGGCTGAGAGTCGAAGATCATTTTCCTTGGAGCTGTATTGCCCGTTCGCTCAATTTGGTCGAGCCAATGAATTCGCCATGTTTAGGCCTTTCGGACCACATCCACATTTTGTTCGCGATTGTATCTTCTCCTCCAATCGCACACAAGGAAAATTATCCGTCGCAGTATTTTTCATTCGAAAGAACCCAATTTAAGCTCTCCGTTCCTGCTTATCGTCCAGTACTCGGTCCAGTTAAACATAACTGACAGCATGAGTGTTTTGTAGAGCTTACACCTGTCCTTCCGAGTTAGGAGTTTTGAACCCATTTGTTTCGCCAAACCGAAGTAGCAACGGTTTTCAAGGTCCTCAAGTCCTCGTCTCCATTACTACAGATGTTTGTTGAAATCAAGTCTATCGTTTTGTCCTCGTTGACATCAAGGCCAACCATTACTGCCTTTTCTCCAATGGCCATGTAAGCCCCTACCACGGCACGCTGAGATCGGCCGATCATGACCATATCGTCCGCGTATCCCAGTAGTTGAAAGGATCTATTATGCCTTTCGTGACCACACCTGCTCTTTATGATGAATGCTATCATATGCGGCTTTAAAGTCTATGAAAAGAGTCGGATCTCGATTTAAATTCGATTGTCCTTTCCAGGATTCCCCGAAGTGAAGATTTGGTATATTGTCAATCTGCCGGGCCAGAAGCCACCCTGGTACGTGCCCATTAGAGTGTTGCAGAACATCTTCATATGTTCACACAGTACGATAAGATCTTATATGCGACATTTGGCAGGTATATTCTTGCGAGGCAAAGTAGGCATTTTTCTTATACGTTTCGGTGCCACTGAAAAAGTAATCGAATTAAATTTTTTGGAAAAATATTTATCGAAGTAGCCTACCTCGATGTGGGTTCTAAGAGCTTGTTGCTTCAGTTGAGCACAAAAGCGTTAGTATATATGTAGTTCAGAAATGATTGGTGTTATTAAACTCACGTGGCTACCTACTAATGGAAAGTCTCTATCCGGGATGGTACACCCACTAATACTCTAATGCTCCAATCCTCAGACGAAGAGTTCCTCCATCCGTGATATCTTGATCTACAAAAAGCTCTTTAAGCACAGCTACTGTTCTACGTTTTGTGGAACCTCTCATTTTCTTAAGGAGGCTATATTCCTTGCTTGAAACCATATGCCAGTAAAACCAACTGCCAAGGTGTCTTATTTTTCCACAGAATATTCCTCTCTCATCTTCGCTTTATACAGGGTGGCGCACCAATTGTGCTACATCAGCCGCATTTTATTATCACCCATGATCCATATAGATCATTGGTTTATATGCATTACAACAACAATACGAGATCTTGCTTTTGATCAGGATTAATTTTTGTGATCCAAAAATTAGTTCGTCCTATTTCTCACTGGGTTACACTTTCGGTCGCGAATGTTGGTATAATTGTCAACGATTTTCAAGCGTCCATGTTGCCAGATAAGACTATGCACTATTATTTGCTATAAAATTTTATTCCATAATTTTTATGAGTGAATAAATAATATATTTTGTTTACAAGTGCTTAGTTAGAACTAAAATGTTAATAAATAAACATAAACAAAAATGTTAGCTACAAAATATTATTCTAATACGGTATCAGTTTAAAAATACCAGTCTTTCCACATTATTAAAAAATATATACCCTTTAAAATGTGCATTTAATAAAAAATATTAAGTCGCATGGCAACATGGCAATAAGAAATTTTTTGTTAATCATTGTATTTAATTTTTTATTTTTTTTTTATAGAAAATTCAATTTTATTTTATATAATTAACTAGCTGTCCCGTGCTCGCCTTGCTTCGCCTGTCCGCCACTTCTCAAATTTAAAACAAAATACTTGCTGATAAGAACTGATAAAGAAAACGTCGAGAGTGTCCCTACTCATTATATGCATATACTCTGAGTGTGACTCCCACTCAGTCTCATTTAAATTTTTTCATACCCTATCTTTCTCAATCCCATGGCCATGCGCCATAAAAAAACAACACAAACTGCAAAAGGTGCATAAAAAAAAAGAAAGAAAAACCACATACGAGTAGCACAAAAGGTAGAGGTAGAGAAACAGATTTGTGCCGCACACACACACAAATTTTCCTCCACTGAACGCTGGGAAAATCCAACGATCTAGCTTCAATCGAACAACTTTTTTGAATTGTATACAATTTATAGTTTAATGCTTATTGTTCAACTTCAGGATAACCTACAAAAATGATTTTTATCTTAAAATCTTTGTACATAATTGAACTTTATATTAAAAAAAAATCCTATTTCATTTGGATGAGTCATTTCAAAGCTATGAGCTAGAAAGCATTCGAGAGTTACAACTTTTCTTAAATATCAGCTAAGATCTCCGCTTCTGGACAGCGGATGAAGCTTTTTCCCGCGGTAAAAAGTAGCCTATGTCCATTCTCAGACTCTAGACTGTCTGTTCAGTAGTTTTGGCGTTAAAGCGAGACAGACAGACAGACAGACAGACAGAGTTACTTTCGCATTTATAATATTAGTATGGATTGTTTTTAAAGATGATAGACCGCAAAAAACCTCCATGCTTAGCCACCCATATGCGACACCTTATCAAAAAATTATTCATTGCGGCCTGAAGAATTGAAGTCGGGATCGCCTTAATTATTGTTTTAATGGACTGCTTCAATTCAGTCAAATTCCTTGGTTTCGTTTTGTACACCTCTTGCTTGATATAACCCCATAAAAAAAGTCAGTTGCAGTCAGGCCAGGTGACCTTGGGGGCCAGCGGAAAGTGGAGTTTCTGGGTATTAATTTGTGTGGGAATTTCCGTTGGAGCTCCGCCATAACCGGTCTGGCTATGTGTGCAGTTGCTCTATCTTGCTGGAACCAAATGCTGTTGAAAAGTATCCGTTTCGGCGCGGTTCTGGATACAAAAAACTCCTTCAACATTGACAGTTACTGTTACACCACTTTCTTCAAAAAAGTATGGCCCACAATGTACCTTGATGAAACTGCGCACCACACAGTAACTCGTTCTGGGTGCAGTACCGTCTCATGGAGTATTTCTGGGTAAGATATACGGCAATTTTGCTTATTTAAATTTACCGTTTAGATCGAAATGTGCCTCATCAGAGATTTACAAGCCATTTATCAAGCTGTTGTCTTCTTCGATCATTTTTTTGCAAAATTCCAGGCGAATAGGCAAATTGAGAGGGTTTAACTTGCTGCAATTTGGAGTTCTTACGGAAACAAATTTAAGTCATCATGAATTATCCGTTGCAATGACCGTCTGCTAACTCCAGTTTGGGCCAATAAGTTTCGAGTCGAAAAGCTTGGATTTGCCTGAATTGACGATGCTACAGCCGCGATTGTGTCGTGAACTTGAACATAGGGATCTCGATGGTACGGTCTTCGTGCGATGCTTCCAGATTCGGCAAACATTGCCCCAGCGGTCTTGCTATTTCGCCTTTGAAACATGGATTTTGCAATTTGGTCCTGTACCAACTACTTAGAGACACTGCAGCCTTCCATCCTCCGCGATCCCAGGCCGGCTGCTTCATGACCAGACCAAGCACTCTGGTATCCGCTCTGACTTTTTCTTTACATCTCGAAGCTGGAGGCTGAGAGTCGAAGATCATTTTCCTTGGAGCTGTATTGCCCGTTCGCTCAATTTGGTCGAGCCAATGAATTCGCCATGTTTAGGCCTTTCGGACCACATCCACATTTTGTTCGCGATTGTATCTTCTCCTCCAATCGCACACAAGGAAAATTATCCGTCGCAGTATTTTTCATTCGAAAGAACCCAATTTAAGCTCTCCGTTCCTGCTTATCGTCCAGTACTCGGTCCAGTTAAACATAACTGACAGCATGAGTGTTTTGTAGAGCTTACACCTGTCCTTCCGAGTTAGGAGTTTTGAACCCATTTGTTTCGCCAAACCGAAGTAGCAACGGTTTTCAAGGTCCTCAAGTCCTCGTCTCCATTACTACAGATGTTTGTTGAAATCAAGTCTATCGTTTTGTCCTCGTTGACATCAAGGCCAACCATTACTGCCTTTTCTCCAATGGCCATGTAAGCCCCTACCACGGCACGCTGAGATCGGCCGATCATGACCATATCGTCCGCGTATCCCAGTAGTTGAAAGGATCTATTATGCCTTTCGTGACCACACCTGCTCTTTATGATGAATGCTATCATATGCGGCTTTAAAGTCTATGAAAAGAGTCGGATCTCGATTTAAATTCGATTGTCCTTTCCAGGATTCCCCGAAGTGAAGATTTGGTATATTGTCAATCTGCCGGGCCAGAAGCCACCCTGGTACGTGCCCATTAGAGTGTTGCAGAACATCTTCATATGTTCACACAGTACGATAAGATCTTATATGCGACATTTGGCAGGTATATTCTTGCGAGGCAAAGTAGGCATTTTTCTTATACGTTTCGGTGCCACTGCATTTTGAAAAGAAAATATTTTGCATCTAAAAACGGCGAATAGCGGTCTCAGATGGTCGATTATGTCGGGTGTTATATGGTGCAAGTACTCTACATTTAAGTTTTGCGCACAGAACCATCATTTCGGAACCAAATTTCTATAGTTTTGTAATGTTGTTGAAGCATGTATGTGATCCCGATAAAATTGGAAAGACTACTGAATGAAAATGACGCTGACAGTGTGCAATCTGACAATCGGTTTGACAGATAAAACTGTCTGAAGTTAGTACTGAGATAGAAAATCGTATTGGGAATTGGACGAGGACAAATCGATGAAAAACAGCCGAAAAATATATTTGACAGCTAAGCAGACAACGCATCTTGTATGAGCTGAAAGAGTGCGTTTGACATGTTCATGAGCGTTGACTTTTGAAAGAATTTGTTCAATATAAATGTTGTACGTACAAACTGATAAAATAAATGTTAACAAATATTATTTTCAAAATTTATTGAACTCCATCTTGACAGCAAATCCAGTACGGTAGTGGAAAACCCAGTATTAGTTGGTATCAATAAGTATGCCTTTAACCCAGCCTTAGCACCACTGAATGTCCCAACTGCAAAGATCTCAGGACATGTCAGATCTTTATGATTTTTGAGATTTCTCAGCTAAGCGCCATTACCGAATTGTCAAAAGCAACCCTGCAATTTTAGCCGTTTCCACCAATCAGCGGTCGAGCTGCAGGTAGGCTGTGGCATACTCAGCTGGCTGGTAAGTGGGCAATGACAGTTCTCTCTCATTTTCATAATGATTCAATTTTGTAATGCTTGAACTTCAATGAAAGAATGAGTGAAAACTTCAACTGACAGAAAAGTAGAAAGGTTACCTACTCTATCCGTCGACGCTCATTTAGAATCCAGACTGAAATTAGATTAGTAAGCAGTTTGTATATATCCAAACTGTGAGCCACTCAAGAATAATCCCCGAAAAAAATGTCATTATTAAATTCAAGAAGGATATGCCTCTGTAGTCGACGCTCATATATCCGTTGGTTATGGCCCACCTTCCATAATAATGCGTTTGTTCTATCTAACTGTCCGTTAAAAATGACGCAGCAATGGATCAACGGATTCTATGGGCTGGGGACCAACGCTGTTTTTCTGGGCGGTTCGCAGCTTCTCTGGTTGGACAAGTAAACACTGAGTTTAGTTGCAACAAGAAAATGGTCAGAGTCGACGTTTGCTCATAGCCGATTTTATCGCTGATTCGACCATCTGGAGAGCGCCAGGTTGATCTCTGCATGCGCCGTATTCGAGGCCCAAGTACTTACCGCCGTATTATATGCCGCTGCAAAGTCGATTTGTTGAATGCTTTATCTATTTTACTGCTCACAAATTTATCGAACTTGCCATTATTACTTTTCGGTTTTCACTTTTTTTACTGCTGATATTTTAAAACCATTGCCCAAAACTGCAGATTTTTTATTCGTGAGCCGCTATATGTTTACTGAACACGTACTTATGCTCATTATCTCCCCATCAGTAGGAAGTCGTTAGCAACTTCGCAAGGCCTTGCTAAATCACCACTTACTTCATCAATGAAAATCTAGGAAGCTAGTTGGTAATGGCTCTTCTTTAAAAATTCCAACCACTTTCAAAGGCATCAATGAGAATCAATGTGATTACCAATTCGCTTCTGACCTTTTTCAGGCCAGTAATTAGGCATTGCCAAGGAAGCGAGCTAAAATCAGGCATGCAGCATGGCCTGAAGTGAGCGATCTTTAACATGGAAGTCATGAAATAATACCTGGGGTAATGTGTAAATTCCCTACTGCATTTCTTCTTGAATCTTTATGTTAACTTTATACTATATAAATCGCATTTGTATTCGCACACCTTCACGAAACGTTTATCCAACAAGCTCTTAGAATACCATATTACCAATTAAAATCTTATAGTGCAAAGATCTTTGACACCGAATGTAATAAACTTACTAATGTTCTTAGAGTTACAATATATATTAAACTTGCAAGGTTGTCTAAATATTAAAATATGGACTCTAAAAAATTCACTTTATCCATTCCGATTTATTGTGTTTCCTATCAAGAAGATGATTAAACTAATCTACAAGAGCGTTTAAAAATCTGCAGTTCAATGCCAGTTTTCTAAACTGAACAATATCTTGCATATAGTTTTGCATCACAGTACAGGCTAGTATTGAAGCTGTGCAGCATTTTAACCGCACTTGTATCATTAGCCATAAATCATTGTTTAATAATTGTATGTAGGCATACATTCATTTTAATCTATTCAATTCATTACTACACTATACATAGGAACCAATTTAATTTGAATAAAACAGGTAAATAGCCATTAAAAGTATCTTAGAAAAAATGCATTAACTCTTTATAACCTATACATATTCATTACTTAGTAAGACATTTTCCTTGAAGGTTGCAAAACAAACATTATTAAGAAGAAACATCTTAGCATAGCATAGAGGTTTAATTTAAGTTTTACATTTCGTGCTCATTGTAAAAAAAGTTAATCAGACAATTTACAACTTTAGATATAAAAAAATGTTTTTAAATACTGCTTCGAATAAATATACATATATGCGTGTATATAATGCACATCTTTGTCATAGTATTTAACTGTTAAGAAGTGTATATACGCAGGTGCCTAAATTTTATATTAGTTATTCTTAGTTATGTATTTGTAGATTGTTTTAGTATTTTTGTTTCGTAGCTCTTTTTAATACATGATACAAATAATACCTAATGGAACTTATAAAATTTAAATTTTGTTAAATAATCTAGTCCGGTATATTTGTCGTAAGTTATTTGGCCCATTGTGATCATATCTTTGTTGGGAGAACAGTCAGTTCTTTTTTGTAAGATTTTGAGATTTTACTTTTAAAAAGTGAGTAGTATAAGGCGCCTACAACATCGCAAATTAACAAGCTTAACTGAGTCTGTCCATGTTTCAATATGTTAAGATCCTTCCAGACACCATAAAGAACACACACACAAAATTTCATCAGAATACGTTGAGCGGTTCGTGAGTCTATAGGGGACACACAGAAAAAAGTTCCATTTGACCTTTTACTAAAAGAAAATGCTAATTTGTAGTCATAGGCCTAATTTTTTTTTTGGTGCGATAAGATTTTTTCTCCACAGGTGGCGTCTAAATTGCTATAGGGAGATCTGTTTTCTTGTGTGTATTCAATTTACAAAATCATGGCCCTGGTCGCGATTCGAACGCACGACCTGCCAATCACTTAGTGAATACACTACCATAGCACCATTGCCACCCGCAATGACTGCTGAATCTGCAATGACATATTGGTGACCCTGAGTATCAAGGCTCACAGCATGATTCAGATCTATGCTGTGTTCCTCGACACAGGAACATAACCGCAATGACATGGATGATGAACTTACATTAAAAGGTACGTTGTATCGGGCACTCCGGTCAATCCAACCACCTCATTGGAACATCCAAATAAAATCTAATAAGATGTGTAAAACATTAACAATCTGTGATAAAACGGAAGTTTTGACCAGACTGATAAGAAAGTAGTATGTGCTCAAATGCATTTTCGTAATTTTGGATGATTTCCCTAAAAAAAAACTGACCCTTTGCTTTTTTTCCTCTATTACTTGCTGATCGGAATAGCCATTGCAATAACTGATTCGGATTAGCGAGATATTACTGTATTTGACACAGAATGCATTATCCAGACACCATCAGATTGACTTCCGTTGACAAGCCAATGAAGTTTTTTTTTTTTTTTTATAATTTGCGTGCGCTAAAGGGATTTCTTTTTTCTGTAGTACACAGTACCCTTATAGTGGAAACGCAAGCATTTAGTTTGTTGCTGTAAGTAGCTCCCAGCAAATAATTCATTGCTTATTTCTGGGTGCTACTTACTACTTGTATGAAAGAATAGAAGGATAGGAAAGAAGTTTGGTGCGATGGGATTTTTTTTCTCAACAGGTGGCGCCTAAATTGCTTTAGGGAGATCTGTTTTTGTTGTGTGTATTCAATTTATAAAAATCATGGCCCTGGTCGGGATTCGAACGCACGACTTGCCAATCACTTAGTGAATGCACTACCATCGCACCATTGCCACCTGCAGTGTTCAGGATTTCCGGCGCACACTCATTATTCAACACAGGTTCTAGGCTTTCTAAATATTTTCCCGAAATATGGATCTTTCGTTTTGTAATTCACTCGTTTGAAGGGCCTTATCCATAGAATCCGTTGCATCATTTGCTTTGACGGATCCATCGACTTTAAAGTACTTGAAGCACAGTTGCACGTTAGCTACCGAATTTGTTATCTAGCTAACGCCATAACTAAGTAACTAACGTAGTTAAATTAGCTGCGCTAAAATTGCAATCGATTTGGTGGTTAGCTATCATAATGACAACTAATTTTTGCTCCAGGTTGCGCAACTAAGCTCGTTAGGTTGCCAAAGTTAGTTGCGGATGACAACTAAAAGTTGGTTAGCTTTTTAGCTGTCCATGTAATAACTAATAACTAAATCAAAATTTATTGTTTTGATATAATGGCGATAATTTATTGGGATTTATTATGCATATTGCGTTTAAAATAAAAATTGATTGAATGTCCCTTTTATTTTACATCATGTTATTTTACAAAGAGGTCCTTGGAGCCACAATAAAGGTACTTTAAGCCCGAAAAAGGATATTTTCCCAAAATGTCTTTAGAAACGGCACGGTATACATGAGTTCAAGGTTATTTGAATAAGGGGTCCTAGAAACAACAAACATTTTGGTAAAATATCCTTTTTTCGACTTTTAAGGACCTTTTTGTTGTTCCAAAGACCTCTTAGCCAAATAACATTGATAGCAGATATACCGTGCGGATTCTAATGACATTTTGGAAAATTTTTCTGTTTTCGACTATGAAGGACCTTTTTCGTTGTTGCAAGGACCTCTTAGGCAAATAACATTGAACACAGATATACCGTGCGGATTCTAATGACATTTTGGAAAAATATCCTATTTTCGACTATTAAGGACCTTTTTTGTTGTTGCAAGGACCTCTTAGGCAAATCACATTGAAGACAGATATAATGACATTTTGGAAATATATCCTGTTTTCGACTATTAAGGACCTTTTTTGTTGTTGCAAGGACCTCTTAGGAAAATAACATTGAACACAGATATACCGTGTGAATTCAAACGGCATTTTGGAAAAATATCCTTTTCTACTTTTAAGGACCTTTTCTGTTGTTCCAAGGATCTGTTAGTCAAATAACATTGAACACAATATACTGAGCGGTTTCCTAGGAGTTTTTGAAAAAAATTTTTTTTTTCGTGCTTAAGGACCTTATTGGGTGCTCCAAGGACCACTTGGTAAATAACCTTGTGACAACTAAAAGTGACATTCTTAAATCGGCCGTCGGTTATCGAAGTACAAATCGATATTTTTCCTCTTACCTTCAACTGATGTACAACAAACCTCAATTATTCAAAACAAATCTACTTCCACACAATTTCCCGGTGTTTCGTAAGGACATAATAATCTCTAAAATTTAACATACATAATTAAAACTGGAAAATGTATAACGAAATAAAAGAATTGCTCCTGTGCCTTTTTTCGTTAAATTGTTGGAAAAAAATTATTAGTTATGTTTATTCGATAGCTAGAAAGCTAAAACTAAAGCTAATTATTGTTAGTTACACTCTGGCAACTAATTTTTCACAACTAAACACGCTTAGTAGCACTTCGCAACTAATAACTAATTTGGTTCCAAAATTTGTAGCAACTACAACTAAAATTATGGTTTAGCAATGTACGTTCAAAGAAACTACAGCTAATTTAGTTGTAGCTTTTTAGTTATTAGTTAAGCTAACTTTGGTGCAACTCTGACTTGAAGGAAGGATCTGTGCCATAGAATCTGTCGCCAACTTTTTCAGCTAAAAACTTTGGTTGGATTTAATATGCCTTTTGACTAACCTAAAACCATTGAACGATCCAACTACCTAATATGCCAGTACAGTACAATTGTTCATTTCTCACCTAACTCTCTAGTCCAGTGATAAAACTAACAAAAATAAATATCCCTAGCGGCTAAGGGAAAAAAACCTAGAAATTTTAAATCTGTCCCCGTCTAATGCAAATACGAGTTTAAATATTGTATTATTTTGTATGGGCAACTTTTGTTGAATTTTTTTCAAAAGAAATAATGCGATGCAATCAATGTAAGATGACATTAAAGAATTTATGATGTAATCAAACTAGTTCTGAAAGAAGTTTTACTAAAATAAAACATAACTAGGGGCTTTTTGAAAATAAAATCTGCAAAGTAAGTAAATTCTGTTTGATTTCAATAATCTGTAATTTTTTCCCTACGGCTTCATTTTTGAACGGAAATTCCCTACATCGAGGGCTTTTTCCTTACACTTACTATCACTGTTATTCAAATGTCAAAATATCGCTACAATTTTAACTCATTTCAGCCAATCAGCGGACGGGCTGCAGTTACGCTGTGGTATACTTAACTTTCTGTCAATCGGCAATGACAGTTTTCTCTCATTTTTATACCCTATTAATGGGTACCTATATATAAGGGTATATTAATTTTGACTCATAGTTTGTAACATACCTTAGTAATGCCCGTAGACCCCAAAAAGATACTTTATTTATGATCAGCAGCGATAGTAATGTCGATCTAGCCATGTCCGTCCGCCCGTCTGTCGAAAAAATTAGGCATTTAAACTGGGCCTAGAGTGCTGAAATTTTAACCATATACTCTCTAGGGTCCCGAAATATTCAACTTTAAGAATTTTTCAAATCCGCCCACCTGTCTAAATTTTGTTATACATGAACCTCAATGCTAGAACGTGTGAAGTACAATTTGTGCATGTATGTATACATCAACTGACAGAAAAGTAGAAAGTCCATTGGTCGGTTGGATCCTTCCAGAAGAATGCTTGTATTCTAGTAAATCCATTGTTTATTGTTTATTTCCGTTTACCTTTAAAGTTATGTAAGACGTTCGAACCACGTTCAATAGAATTCACATTTAATAATAATGAAATGTCAAGTGTCAAAAACAAACATTAAATACGGCAAGAGTTTACATCATACAACACCTCCAATGAAATCTGAGTAGCAGAAAATTGTATGTGCTGTATGTTCCGGAATTTGCTGTATGTTATTTGTGATGTATGCTCTAAGAAATAGGCTCCTGGTGGCGAACACAACAAAAGCATAGAAGATGTCTGCTCCGATTGTTAATTTTAATATTTAATGTATGTGATCACAAATGTAACTCTGATCCGAGGCTATGATGAACGTGATTTTCGATATCCCCTCCGTCATCTTACGCTCGTGACTGTATCGGCCCTTAAGTTTTATGATTATGTACATGCGACGCTGAGCACTTGCTTCAAAATTCAACTGCTTACATTGGCTTCCAAGAACCGAAACAAAGTTATTTTTTTTTTAATATATTATCCCACAACTACATAGTGTTGTAAAAATTATCAATTAATATTTGCATAGAATTTTTATTTTTCCAAAGTCAATTTACCATAATCATTGTAAATATCTATATGTAGATTACACAAAAATATTGTTAGAAATTTTAAAGTAATTAAATATGCACAGTTCTTAATAAATTCTTGTAAAGTAGCAAACTATTTTAGCAATCCAACTTGTAAAAACGCAATCAACTTGTTACAAAAAATAATAATACTTATTTATAAAAATGAAATAAAATTAGGTTATTTTTAAAATCAAAATAAAGAAAAAATAAATATTTTCTTTGAATAAAAACGCTTGTGAGTTTATTTTTTTTTAATTTTTCTGATTCTGATTTTCCGATGTAAATACAATTTTTTTTTTGTTTTTGCAATTACTAAACAACGAATACACATAAAAAGAGAAAATTGTGATGGACTCTAAAATTTGTACATTAACAAAATTAAATTAAATTGAAAAAAAAATAAATATTTTATTTGTTTTGCAATTTTTTTTTAAGCAAATAAATAACAATATAAAGTATTTTTTACAAGCGTTTTTAGTCAAGGAAACATTTTGTTCTATATAGCATTTGTAGATACATATTTAGCTCCAGTTTTTATGTTTTATTTTTATTTATACACTTTTGCAGCGGCACTAGATTCATGCTTTTCTGAACCGTTAAACTAAACAATTGCGAGCCCATCACAATTTTCTATATACTTAACTTTTGCGTACTGGTTTTTTGTTTTAATTTGTAAGTCTTTTTCTTTCACAGCGCCGCTTTACAAATCCAGCTGAACAATTCGACATGCTGATTGATGAGAAGTGTAGGATTTTAAATAAAACAGGCACCCCGAAGGCAAGTGCTTTACACTTAGCTTATTGGATGAAGGGCCAGCTCGATAAGCAACAAGAGGAAGCACGTTTGGCTGCAGAGCAAGCCAGAGAAAATATACGGAAGGAAGACGAACACCTTCTTTATCCGGATGGGGATAATGAGGAACGAATCACTTATTGGACGAGGGCACAGTTAGAGAAGCGTACGAAAGAACTCAATCTGGCAAAGGAACAAGGAGCTGGCCAACTAAGAGCGCAGGCATCCTTTGGAGGGAAACGTTTGAGTGGAGTTGAGGAACTTAGCATGGATGACCGAGAATCCGACATCAAGAGTCAGACTTACAGTACTACATCCGGAAGTCAGGTAAGAGACCTAGTGCGTAACACAAATCACAATCATCTCGCTACCATTCTAGATATTTCCTCAACCCTTCCCGTATTCCTCTTGTAGATTACAGTCCGTTCAAGTCCGGTAGCTAACGTAGGCGATAAGCTGTCAGTTTGCCGACATTGTCATAAAAACTGTCAACAACAGCAACGATCATCGTCCACATCACCTACAAATTTGGTTTGTAATTCGCTAAAAGTTCAGCATAGTCAGGCCTCACCGCACCGCTGTTGTAGATTGAATGGCAATAGTCATGGTAGTATTTCCAGTACATCGACGAGCACAGTAACCGGTGGTGAGTCACCGTGTGGGCTGGAGACCACTAAACCAGAACATTGTACTCAACCCCATACAGGCACGGCGCAGGAGCTCAGCATCGCCAGTGTACGAGTTTTAGATGGAGGCGAACAGAAGAGCCTCCTAAACGGCCACTGCTCGGGCGAAGAAGACAAACACTCACCAGAATCACCAGCTCCACAGCCAAAGAAACTTTCAACACCTCCGCCGAAACCGAATCGACACTCCATCACAGATAGATTATCGCGAAAAAGCAGACCCGACAAACATCATGGAATTTGTAACTGTGAGTGTACACCCGCTGATTTCGAAGGCACTACAATCAGCCCTGACGAGCTTACCCAGGAGACGTGCAAGCTAATTGAGCCAAAAACAACACCCAAAATATCCCCACAAAAGGTCGCCCCGGATAACAAGTCATCTGTAAGTCCTTCGCATGAGGATAACAATCCCCATCGTTACTGCAAATGCACTTGCAAGGATCACAAGGAGGAGTCTGAAGGTGATGATGATCTATCACTCATGCTTATCGGCTTAGCACAACTCACTCCAACTGCGAAACTTGTCCATGCAGATGCTGTCGCCTTTGTTCCGTCAATAGCCGTAGTTCCGCCAACCCCAGATGCGATGCTGTCGAAGACAACAACCAACATCTGGGACAATTCGACGAGTGTAATTACGAGCACTGCAACCAAACTGCTGATAAACAACGTTCCTGGACAAGCGGTTATTGAGAACATTCCTGAAGACTCGGCAGATGAATCGCCTCTTGATGAGGAGCCCCCATACCGTCCAATGAACAGCGTATCCCTCCGCCGCTATGGTACTCTATCCAGTTTGGAAAAACTGCCGTCCGAAGATCGCAACGATGCAGATGCCCGCTCATCGGATGGTGATGATCCACCGGATGAGTTAGAAGACGATAACGAACCCCAGCCACAAGATGTCAACGACGATGGACGCGATGACGATATCGAAGTTATAACCAAGGAAGTGTTTGGAATTGATGGCTCTGATCAGAAGCCCTGGGCTACGCGAGCAGGTTCATTTGTAGCCGGAAAAATGTCGTTCTTTGAGGAGTCTCGCGCTTTTATCGACAAGTACTTGGGTCGATGGAACCAGGAGCATCAGAGCTTAGCAAACAACGAGGAGGATCAAGTAGATGAATGCACATCTGGAGCGACTTCAGGGGAGGATGTGTGGGGCACACCAACCAGTGGAGGAGACAATGATGACACACATTTAAATTCGGAAAATACTCAATCGGTAGGATGTTGTTAGACCTTGTTTTGAGTTTCAATCCAAAAATGTATACATATTGAACATTTCAGTCCCCGACTAAATCCAGCACGTCGTTAAACGATGACGATGACACTGAACTGATGATGGATGAACTTTTAATGGCTCCGCCAATGACCGCCAGCACGATACGGGGTTTGTTACCACGGTAAGTCAGATAAAGTAAGAATTGGAAGACTCAACTAAAGTAAACCAACTACCTACAAGTTGTTTTGTAGCTAACATGAGTATCTATAATCTCATTTTTTGCATTGATAGGTTAGTCATAACTTAATTTTTGTAATTTGTTTGTATTTTTGGACCGAGGCCATCTTCACCTCTACTTCCGAAAGAGATTTTTTTAAAAATATATATTCATCAGCTGATCATTGCTTGAAACCTCTTTATTAGTCGAATTTAAATTAGCATTTTTTCGTGTGTCAATTAGTCTAATGTATACTTTTTTGTAGTATCTTAAAATTGTATATCTCGAACTTTCCCTTGGCTTTTGTTGACTCCGAACTTCATTAAGGGTCGCTGGGGCAAGGTTTGAAACAGAAACTTCCCTTCGAGAACAAAATCAGAAAACACGTAGCTAGTTAAAATGTCAACCGAGATTGTCTTTTCATGATCAACTATTCAGCCCAAACGGAATGGAGGACTCAATTATTATATTCAATTGAGATTTATACTAGACCTATGGAGTTACATTCTACATCAATGGAAGTAGGATCCGGCTCAGCAGATCGGCAATAGACCAAGTTTGAGTCACTATATCCCGCATGCCAAATGTTGCTACAAAGTAACAACGATTAAAGTATTGGACGCTAAAATCTTGTAATGTACCTATCTAGATAGAAGGCCAGCAGAAAAATATGCAATGATCGGAAGGCATATGGTAAAAACACATCAACACTTCAAAGTCGCCTTCAACTTTGACAACCACGTCGCACGTTTTAGAACCAATGCTTTTTAATGGGATGGAACACATTAGCACTTCAACCTCAACTTCACCTTCAACGTTAGACCTAAATCCTAAATTCAAAGTTGAAGTGCAAGTCCCACCAACCTTGAGGCGATGTTTTCAGTTTTCCCAAGATGCAAATGCTTATATTTTGAGCGAATTTTCTCGCTTGTTTGTATTTTGACATAATTTTCTCTTTTCTTTACAACCATTCTTTGTTTCGCTCGTGAAGTTACATTTTTCATTGTGTTTGACTCAACTTTAAACGCTGAAGTTCTCGCTCTTGTCAAAGTCCAAGTCGTTGTTGATGTGTTTCTCCCAATACGCTTTATTCAAAAAATGTCTCTAGGCAAACAAATTACTGGCATTTTAGTGTGCCCATGGCGTCCTTTATTATCTTAGTCTTCTATATGAAGTCGTGCGTGAATCAATCGCAACCTTTTTAACATAAACATTCTTATTTTGATAATCGATTTCGATCGAAAGTTTGTCGAATTCGAAGAATCTGAGTTTTGAAATTCGACCCAATACAAAGTTTACATTACTTTTATCAAAAGAATCAGAGAAATTCTAGCGAACTGACTACTCATTCGAACCTCAAAAGCTCAAATTACGTAAAACTGGATCTATACCCGAACGCTGTGGTAACCTTCAAGTGAAAGCGTGCTTTATGAGTACCTGGTCAGGTTGGTATTCTCAGAATAAAAGAATTAACAAGAATTTTTGTTTAGCATTAAAAAGCTCCGGATTTAATACAAATTTAAAACACAAGTGAATTGATTTGAAAAGTGAAAATCAAATACATAATTTGTACGGGAACAATAAGATCGAGAAGATCTGAATATAAGTCTAAAACGATTTTTATTTTCATCTCAAATCAGCTGGTTCTTTGCTTAGTGATAACAGCGCCCTCTGTTCTGTAAGACTACTTGAATTCTTAAAAGGTTGTTGTATTCACTTTGTTAGTGAGGAACGAAGGAAAGCGTTCTCTTGCCTTCTTTATTCATAAGTTAGGTTAGGTTAGGATTACGGGCTGATGGAACAGAACGAATCTGTTACACCACACTTAGGTCCATGTGGTCCCATTGTGATACCCTTTGTTGGGAGTGTTGGCCTAGCTGTTCTGGCCTTTGTCCTTCGTCCTTGGTTTTCTTCCTACTCCAGTTTGTCCAGCCATTTGGATGTCCTTATAAACCTGTAAAGATTTGATAGTGATACATCAGAAAGTTCTTGAATGTCTTGGAAGAAGTATCTTTCAAGTGTTCTATTCCTCAGGTGACACAGGCTTGGACAGTGACAGAGAAAGTGAGGTGTGTCCTCATGGGTTTCCTCATCACCGCAGCTTCTACAGATGTCTACATCCTTGAGATTTAGTTTCATTGTGTGATTCCTTAGTAGGTTGTGGCCAGTAAGAGTACCGATCAACTTTGACAGCGATGTCCTGTCGTAACGTAAAAGTTTGTTGGTTCGGCCCTTATTGTATTTTGGCCACAGCTTGCGAGATATGTCACAAGTGGTAAGTGACAACCACCTGTTGTTGGCTTTCATTCGTGTTTTATATTCCACTCGTTCTCTGAGGTTACAGAGTGGTGGTTTAACTGACTGAAGTGCCTGTTCATGGTCCATCGCGGAGCCCTTTCTTGCCAGTTCGTCAGCTCGCTCGTTGCCGGATATGTCCTTGTGTCCAGGGACCCAGCAGAGACTCGTTTTGTGCTTTGTGCCAAGAGCTTTGAGCTCCTCGCGGCAACGAAGAACAAGCAAGGACTTTATTTCTGTAGCTGACACCGCTTTAATGGCCGCTTGACTATCAATAAAAATGGTAATATCACTGTGTGGTATCGCCATCATTGATACCATGCTTGCGACTTCAGTGATTGCTAAGACTTCTGCTTGGAATACACTACAGTGATCAGGTAATCTAATCGATCGGTTAATGTGTAGTTCCTCTGAGAATAGTCCAGCACCCGTTCCACAGTCCATCTTAGATCCGTCTGTAAAGATGGATATCGATTTCCTTTTGATGGGTTCGTTTGCGTACCATTCCTCCTTGCTCGGAAATGAACAAGAGAATGGTTTTTCGAAATCTAAGTAAGTAGACATGTAGTCAGATATGACGTTGTTCCCTATGTACATGTTCAGAATCAGTGCATGTCCAAAATGACTCGGGTTCCAGCTGTTTGTTTGGCTGATCCTCAAGGCACTTTTTGCAGCCGATTCCTGCATGTATAGATCCAATGGTGGCAGATTGAGAATGGCTTCCAAGCCAGCGGTTGGGGTTGTTCTCATTGCTCCGGTTGTCCCTATACATGCTAGTCTTTGTATTTTTGCCATCACCTTGAGATTGGTTGCCTTGTCTGTGGCTTGCCACCAGACTAGGCTGCCGTATGTGAGTATTGGTCGCACAACTGCCGTATACATCCACAGGATAATTTTTGGGTTTGGACCCCATTTTTTGCCGAAGATACGGTTGCATGCGTAGAAAGCGTTGGCCGCTTTCCTAACTCTATCATCGACATTTGGCTTCCAACTCAGCTTCCTGTCGAGGATAATTCCTAGATATTTCGCACTCTCCGCCACCTTCAAGGGTATTCCCTCAATTTCTGGTGGTTTGAATTCTGGTATTCTTCTTTTATTAGTGAACAACACCATTTCAGTCTTTTGTGGATTGATCCCAAGACCGCATTGTCTTGTCCACGTAGTGAGTGTCCGCAGGGAGTTTTCTAACAGTTCGCTCAGAGTTGATAGGAATTTTCCTGTCGCAAGCAGTACTACGTCATCCGCGTATGCAATTGCTTTGACCCCTCTGTTTTTGAACTTTAGGAGTATTTCGTTGACAACAAGGACCCAGAGTAAGGGGGATATATCATCAATCACAATCCAACTCTCCAATGAAGCAAAGTATCTGGGAGTCATCCTGGATAGCAAACTTCTTTGGTCCAAACATGTTGAGCTGATGACTGCCAAGGCGCTGTCTATTTTCGGGCAGTGCAAAGGCATTTTCGCAAGACATGGGGCTTATCACCGAAAAGAGTCCTATGGATTTATACGGCTATGATAAGACCATTTATAGCATACGCATCGGTTGTTTGGTGGAATAAGCTTTCACGTAAATACGTCACTGTTGCTTTTGCCAAACTCCAAAGGCAGGTATGTCTCGGCTGCACGGGGGCCTTCCCCAGCACGCCTGGCTCCGGCCTAGATGCACTATTGAACCTTCCGCCCCTTGATGTTTACATCATGTGATGTACAATCAAGGCTATCTCACGTCTTACAAGAGGTGGCTTTTGGTATAACTCGCACTGGAGTTTTGATGAACTTGGGCAACGGTTGTCCTTCGACTCCTGTCTTATGGATATGCCGTCTGATGCGATGACACCAGAACTTCGGCTAAAGCGTAAATACGAGGTCGACTTTCTTCGCGTCCAGGACTGGCTCTGGCCGGACTCTGAACCTGGAAGGGAATGCAGTCGAATCTTTACGGATGGCTCCAAAACCGATCAAGGATCTGGTGCTGGTGTCTTCGTGGAGAGCGATAGCGTTAGACTTTTCTTTCCGTTAGGCAAACATGCGTCAGTCTTCCAAACAGAGACTTATGCTATCCTAATGGCCATGGACTATGTTACGAGGAACAGGTGGAGTGGGCGAAGTATCTGCGTCTGTAGCGACAGTCAGGCTGCGCTTAAGGCCTTACTCAAACCCTTAACTACCTCCAAAATAGTACGTGAATGCAAGATATCTCTGAATTCGGTCGGAAGGCTGAATTCACTTAAACTTGTCTGGGTCCCGGGTCATAACGGGATCACGGGAAATGAGATCTCCGATGAACTTGCTAGACAAGGCTCAGAGGGGGACCTCTCAGGACCTGAACCAGCGATCTGTCTGCCTGCGTCGTCGGTCAGGGCTTCCATTGACGGTTGGGTTTCCTATGAACACAATCGCCGTTGGCATGACTCTCCAGGGTGCAGACAGACTAAGCAAATGCTCCCCGATGTCTGTGGGAAATCCGCGGCATTCTTGTTGTCTCTCAACAGAAAAGACTGCAGACAGACTACTGGCGTTCTTACGGGACACTACGCTTTTGCCAAACACCTTAAGGTGCTAGGCCTAAGCGACACCACCAACTGCGAAGCCTGTGGAGAAAGCGACAAAACTGCGGAACATTTCCTCTGTGATTGTCCTGCTTTTGCTCGTATCAGGTGGCAGGTATTTGGTGCGGATATGGTGAGTGCTGTAAACCTAAGCTCCTTATCATTGAAGCGCCTTCTCGTTTTTCTTAGAAAAACGAGTAAATTCCCACAGTAAAATATGGTGTGTCTGCCTGGCAGTACAATGGACCAGCATTGAGTCTGAGTGCTCCAGTGCAGAAAGTATCACACATCCCGACAAAAAAAAAGGGGGATATAACTCCACCTTGTGGTGTGCCTCTGGACGCCACGACTCTTAGGTCATTATCGCCTAGTGTTGCATTGATCTATCTTCCATTGAGCAGGCTCATAATCACCTTAGTGAGAGACTGATCGTCATTGGAGTTCTGCAATGCTCTTTCCACTGCTCGCGGTTCCACATTGTTGAATGCTGCTTCAATGTCTAAAAACGCTGCAAGTGTGTATTCTTTGTCCTTGAGAGACTTTTCTATAGTGCTGACGACGTCGTGTAGCGCAGTTTCCACTCCCTTGCCTTTAGTGTAAGCGTGTTGGGCGGAGGAGATCGCGCTATAGTCGAGTCGACTGCGAATATGGATGTTCAGTAGCTTTTCAAACGTTTTTAGGATGAAAGATGTCAGACTTATCGGTCTGAAGTCCTTGGCATAGATGTGGCTAGGTTTTCCTGCCTTGGGAATGAATACCACCTTCACTTCCCGCCAGGCTTTACGAATGTAGCCGCACTCCAGACTTCGTGTAAAAAGTCGTTTGAGAATCGGTATGATGACGGTCTTTGCCTTCTGGAGCATAATAGGAAAAATCCAATCTCTCCCAGGTGATTTGAAGGGAGATAGTGTATCAATTGCCCAGTTAAGCTTTTCATCGGTTATTACTCCTTCTGGAACCACTGAAACAGTTGTAAGAGTAATATCCGCCTCTAAGTTATTACCTATACTCGGGGCACTCCCTGGAAAGTGAGTCTGTAATAAGAGCTCGAGGGTTTCTGTGCAGGACTGTGTCCAGTTTCCGCAATTGTCCTTAATAAAACCTGGAACACAGGGTTGTTTTGACAAAATTTTCCTAAGCCTGGCAGATTCCGTTGTGCTCTCAATGTTACTGCAGAATGTATGCCAAGCCGTGCGTTTAGCACTTACTATGGAGCTCTTGAATTTCCTGTGACTGGCCTTGTACAGGTCCCAGTCCGTTGGGGAATTGTAGGCTTTCGTCGCATTAAATAGAGCTCTAGTTTTTGTCCTAATTTTAGACAAGTCCTTTGTCCACCATGGTGGATACTTTGTATTCTTTATTGTCCGTAAAGGACAGGCTTTATCGTACGCATTTGTCAGAATTTTGTTTAAGCATTCTGTAACCGCGTCGATTTCATCTGGTGTGACCAGTGTCTGTCGTTCAAGTTTCCTACTATTTTTTCCTACTTCTTTGAGGAATATATCCCAGTTTGTCAATCTAGGATTCCTGAATTTCCTTATCGGGTCTATTTTCTCGTCGATTAGGAACTCTATAATCCTGTGGTCTGAAAAGGATGCTTCTGTAGAAACTTTCCATTCTCGCACATTCATAGTTTGTGAGTTGTTACAGAGTGTAACATCTAGAACCTCACGTCTATTCCTAGTTACGAAGGTTGGTTCATTGCCACTATTGGCTATCAATATATTGTGTTCGATAATAAATTCAAAAAGGGACTCACCTCTCACATTTGTGTCGGTGCTACCCCATTGAGCATGATGGGAGTTGGCGTCGCATCCTAGGATGAAATCGCATTTTTCACGCTCAGTTTTCTCAACCAGCAGCCTGGTTAGATCGGACGGTGGACTTCCTGGAGAGTCGTGTGGCATATATATTGACGCGAGTATCAGCGGGCTTCTACCTGCTCGCTCCCATATGACTACTGTCTGGTCTGTATTGCTAGATAAGAGAAATAGATTGATCTGTTTTCTAGCGACAATACATGTGCGTTTCTTACTGTGAACTGGTGTGTTGGTGTTGTAGACGACCAGATCCTTATAGTTCAGCCCTTTTATCTCACCCCGGATGATCCAGGATTCTTGAACCAGGTCGACGTCTATACTTTTTGTTCTCATGAGGAGAACAAGATTGGCGCTGGCCGCCTTACTGTGGTGAATTCATAAGTTGCTATGTTTAAAAACTTGTCTAAACTTGAGCAGTAATCTGATGTGTTTTTGCATGGCGGGTAAAAATAAAAAGGGAGTAGAAACATAGTCGCGATAAAACAGGCCTTTTATTTGTGATTGTGAATTTTGATTAGTATTGAAAGTTACGAGATTGTCGATCTAGCCATATCCGTCCGTCTGTCTCTCACCAATTGACCTTAAAACTGGAGCTAGAAAAATGAAATTTAGAACATAATGCTCTCTAAAGGTCGAACATTAATAAATCTAAACCTGACCACTGACACGCTCACTATTAAATAAATAATTTGACGGACATGAATGTCGTGCTCTTTGCAAGGTATGTTCACAGATAAAATCTTTTTTTGACATTGGCCCATACAACCTCCTTTTTGGAGGTTTTTTTCACACATCATTGTTTTTTTAATAAGCAGTATCCTTCCTATAATTCGTCTAAACAGCCTTTTTTCTACGCCGACTTTAGGGCGTTTCGACCAAAAACAATGTTCCAAAATGAACAAGGACGTCCATTCCAATGACACGCTTATTTTGGGGGATAAGAATATGTCTTGAGTGTCCAATAATTCGCAGAAGCCTTTTAGCCTTTCCATTTGTTTAATTATAATTTTGAAACTTGTTGTTTGCTAAATTTCTTAAAAAAACCAAAAAATAAAACACAAAATGTTGGCAATGGCTTTCGATACAACTTTTTTAAAAAAAGTTGTTTGTATTTTTTGCGTGCATTTTGACGAAATTTGCAACTTTTGGTCATTGTGTTAGAAAACCAAAATATTATGTTACCAAATGGACAATGTCCCTCAATACAATGACAAGGCTACATCAGGGGACAGACATATGGAAACAGAACGGACTGTATCATGTTTATATATTTTGAGCACTTTCGCCAGCGAACAAAAATTTCACCATCCATTGGTTTTGTTGATTATTCTATGATATGTTCCTTAAGCCGCAGCTTACTTGTATTGTTTGTTGAACCTATGCTCATCAGATTTTATATTTTTCGTCATTGTGGAATATTACAATTTATTCGGTAAATAATCATTTCGATTTCATTGAGCTTGAAGACTGCGTAGGCAAAAGTTTCTCTACGCACGACCTTGCTCTATTCCCTTCTTCTGACTCGCTTCCCTCTGGTGAGGTATGTATAAAAGTAACAGCTTCTACTTCAACCAACTTTCGTCCACACATTAGTGATACCGTTTGTTGGGGGTAAGCCGTTTCCTTGTCCTTGTGATTATTTTAAACTTTCCAGCTAATGTCCTCCGAAACCTGTGAAGATCAGATAGTGATACATCAGAATATAGTTTCTAAGTATTCTACTCCTTAGTTAACAGAGAATGTTCGGTGTATTGTCGTGGATCTCTTCGTCACCGCAGGCTCTACTGATGTTGTCATCCTTAAGATTTATTTTTATTGCGTGGCTCCTTAGTAAGACTTTTATCATACTCTAACAATAACTTCCTTAATGTGTCTTTGGCTTTCATTCGGATCAAGCATTCTACCCGTTCCCTAAAGTTGCACAGTGGTAGCTAAACCAAACTTATCCAAAATAAAAGTCTGGTTTAGCTTTCCATAGTTATTTGCGTAAAAACTTTGCAAACGCAAAATTGCATACGTTATTTTCGATGAACGATTCGAATTTGTTCTGCTTAGGTTTGAACACGAACAAGCCTTCCCAATAACAAGAAGGAGCCGCAAACATTTCCGAATCAATATCTTATTTCCTCAGGACAGAGGCTGCAGATTTTTGAGTTTGCCATATATTCACACAACATATTCTTTTTGCGTATGGTTTAAGACTTTTATCGGTATGCTTCTGTTTTTGTTTTGCTTTTAATACTTACTTACTTAGGTGGCGCTACAGTCTGGGGTGGACCTGGTCTTCCTCTACTGCGCTGTCCCTCCGGGTTGGAATCGAAGACTCTTCGGGCCGGAGCGTTGGTGTCCATTTGCTCTACATGTCCTAGCCATCTTAGTCGAATGATTCACACTTTTTTGACCAGGTCGATATCGCTGTACAGCTCGTAAAGTTCGCTGTTAAATCTCCTCCTCCAAAACCCATCAACGCTAACGGGACCGAAAATCACTCGAAGAATTTTGCGTTCGAAACGACCAATTAGATCTTCATCCGCTTTTGCTAATGTCCACGCTTCTGCGCCGTAGAGCAGGACTGCAAGGATGAGAGTCTCCTTAGTTTTTCTTGACAAGGCCTTACTAATCAATTGCCGTCTTAGGCCAAAGAAACAGCGGTTGACAAGTGTAATTCTTCGTTTGATTTCCGCTGTGGTGTCATTATCAGAATTAATAGCGGAGCCGAGGTAGACAAAGTCCCTAGCTACCTCAAAATTATAGCTGTCTATCGTGAAGTACTGTCCGATTCGTCGATGTTATGTGTCCCTTCTTGTTGACAGCATATACTTGGTTTTGCCCTCATTCACCACTAAACCCATTTTTACCGCTTCTGTGCTAATACTTGCAAACGCACCAGTGACAGCTCGCTGTGTTCTGCCAATTATGTCAATGTCGTCAGCATATGCAAGTAGTTGCACAGACTTTTGGAAAATTGTGCCTCTAGTGTTGGCTTGCGAGTTTCACACAATGTCCTCAAGTATGATATTGAAGAAGTCACATGACAGCGCATCACCTTTTCTAAATCCTTTTTTGACATCAAAGGTCTCGGTGAGATTTTTTCCGTCCTTTATGGAGCAGCGGACGTTCTCCATCGTCATTCTGCACAATCTGACAATAGCTCGTCTCTATAGATACTGTCAAATGCGGCCTTAAAATCGATAAAAAGATGGGTGGTATCGATTTGGACTTCTTGGGTTTTCTCCTGGATCTGCCGTTGTGTGAATATCTGATCGGTCGCGGACTTACCGGGCCTAAAACCTCACTGGTAGGGACCAATCAGATCATTGACGAATGGTTTCAGGCGTTCACACAGTACAGCAGACATGATCTTATAAGCAGTATTCAGGAGACTAATGCATCTATAATTGACGCAGTTTAGAGGGTCTCCTTTCCATACATTGCTTTTAATGTATGTCCAAATTAAACAATATCTTTTGCTGGAATAAAAACAAATGGTTGATTTGCAAAGGTGACACTCTCAGCATGGTGTACAAAAAAAAACAACAATCTGCGCAGTCATAAATCAGTCAGGGAAGTGGGATGGGTACTTCCGTAATAGGAATATTTACAGTTAAAATCATCTTTTATATTGTCATTGATATTCTCCGTATGTTTTCAAGTGTCAACTGCGCACATACTATTAATATTAAGAACCTCATTCGCATCAACAGCTTAGACCCCATGGATTGACAGTTAGGCGAGTTAACCGAGCCTTTTGTTGCTCCTTGAGTTCTGTATGTTAGTTTTGATTCTTTTCGGAATCAGGAATGACCTCTCCACACCGGAAGAGTCGCCGAAACTGTTAAAAGAAATTTCATTGTTGAAAACCTGCTCGTGCCACAAAAATCTAAAACTTCCAAAGCCCCGTCATCTTTCTCCTGTAATGATAATTTTTCACACACATTTTCTAATAAGTTCTCGTAGCGGTTCTGTGACTCGATCTTTAAAGAATGGATCAAACTGATTCAACTCATACACTTTTTCAGTTGCAGCAAATTCAGGGAGAAGTATCTGAAAGGATTCCCGCATTATCATTGAGAAATTTGACTGACAAATACTGAACCAGCGTATCGATGCGATCAGTAAAAACAGCAAGACGAAAGTACGATTCAACTGGGCCTGTTTTATAATTAGAACGAGCTGTTTGCCTTAACGCGAGTTTACTTCGCTAGCTTTTCAGCTGGTCTGAAAATTCCGCCGAATGATGCCTCTGCATTTTTTCATTCATCTTGAAGCATATCAACATTCTCTTGAGCGTGCTTTAATGCTGATGCCAAATAGGGACAAAGAAAATGTTATACTTACAAGTCTGTCACAAACCAACGTAAGTGCTGCAAGTAAGCTGACTGCTGTTTTTGAAATGTAGGTTGGTAGATAGGAGTGGCTGCCTGGTTTTACACCAGGACAGAATAAGCGCGTGGGTCCGTTTTGATTCCACCATTCAAGTGATCAAAGGTGTCTATTTGTGCTTTAAATCCATTCCGTGGAGTTGAGGAAATCAATTATTTTGCAGAGTTTTATATTGCTAAATTCTGATAAGTTTTCAAAAAAACTTTGTCGAATGTGCGTTGGCTGCTTTCGGTGCTCCATCTACAGTTCGCCCTTAAAAGAAAGTACTGGACTATTTTTTCTTTGGCAACCCCTATGAGAGAACAGACTGTCTCTACAAGGGAGCTGTTAAGGATAGGGCCGTGATACTATGGACGGGAAGAGTGATTCTGAAGTCGTCACTTAAACAAGTGATTTACAATGTGCGACTAGTTTGGATGATATGGAGTGTGAGTCGAGAGCTGTTAAAGCTGCTTTGCTAACAATAAAGATAGCAGCATCTCGCTTGATTATGTGGTCAAGGGTTACAAGCCTCCCAAATCGCTAGACATCCGAATGGAATACACCAGAGGAATCTGGGGGGCGGAATGATTTGGATATGTATGTTCAGCCCCATATTCCAGGATTCCCCCGAAATTTTTTCGAATCTCATGTGGATAATGTTGAAACGTTCTACGAAGGATATACTGTCATGTCGTTCAATGAATTTTGTTTCGCAAAGACCAATCAGTTATGGGTGGGGGGGGGGGGGGGGGGGGGTTGACTGGCTGACCATAAAAACATAACGAACAAAGCCAGAAAATAATAACGGAAAACCATCGTTTGAATCGCGAGTTATGGACTCGAGTTTGTACAAAAATCCCATGAAAAAACATTTTCAGTTTTTCTCGAATTTGCCATTTTTTCTTTCCGTAAAAACTTTATTCGGACTATGACTACTCGTATTATCTACATTTAAAAATAAATGAGTCAAATCGGTGCAGCCGTTTTCAAGTGATGCGCTTACATACAAACAGCATTTAATTTTTATTTATATAGATGTAGAATTTTATTTATCTACTATAGATACTCATCTTTGTATATCATCAACATTAGGAATCATTTTAAATTAATTAGTCTTCATCTTCCTTCATCGTAAAAAAACAAAACAAACTTCATTCCGTAGGCGACGTTTAGAACCCCTGTTCGAGGAAGAAACCGAAAGTGATGAGGAAAAAACTCAACAGGAAAGTGAAGAACTCAAAAAGGTGGGTCGACTTGAACAGCATGTAGCGTTGCTTAGCTTTTGTTTGTTCGTTTTGTTAGGTTGTTCTTTGTATGCATAAATATATTAAATTTTTTTTTATTTTTTTTGAAATTCTTTCATCTCATTACGCAAAACATTTTGTTAAATATCTTTCATCATAACGCATATTCCACACACATTTTCTGTGTTTTTTCTCTTTTCGTGTTTTCTTTCGTTTCGTTTTAGAAGGTTATAGTAAAATTAGTGAAGCTATAGTAAAATTAAAAAATACCAAATACATAAAAAAAACAATACCTATCAGAAAAAAAAATAAAATATGTGCACAGAGCAAAAATGCAAAATCCTAGATCGCTTAATTCCAGAATTGATTAGTTGAATTCTATTCCCAAAAAATTGGTAGGGGGAAACAACGACAAATGGCCACGTTTTAAGGGATTCAATTGGAAGTTCAAGCGACGATGCAACGGAGGAGGAAGAGGAGGAGGAGGAGAGCGAGGAGGAGGATCTGCTGCTGGCGGAGGAAGAACCAAAATTAAACGATTCGGGTGGTCATCGTCAACTACGGCAATTACTGACAAAGAGTCAACAAGTGCCAATGCCACTGCCAAAGATGGGCTCATATGTGGTAGGAGCAGCAACTGTGCAACAGAAACATGCCAGTGTCATTTTAACCACTACCACCACCACAGTAACAAACACAGCAACAAGACTGATTCAGATGACGATCTCATCCTTGATGACGACGATGACGATGACGACGACGATGACAGCAATGAATTCCTCGACTTCTACAACAACCAGCAACGAGAACAACACTACTATGCCCAAGGCGCTGTCACCGGTGGCAACCAATGTAAATACGAATTCTTGCGGAACTATAGTGCGCAAAACGAGGTTTTCACCGCCGCCACCACCTCCCAGGCGGCTCATGCTAACGCAGACAAATTTGAGGAATGCGGGAACGAGTTCAACTATACAGCAGACAGTAAGTTATATGAAAACCTTTTAATTCAACGTAAAACAAAAGCCTCCATAGGTCCAATCACAATCTGGCGGTACTGCTGACATTGGCTCTTCAGTGGATGCCGTCGTCGACAGCTTCCACAAAAGGTTCACGCAAATCAATCAAAGGGCTGTGTTCAATACGAAAAGTTGTGTAGGAAATACAGGTCCTGCCGCAAGTCGACAATCAACAATCATCGAAACCTCCCTCCTGGGACCGGCGGACAGAAAGCCAGTCTCAACCTTATCAACAACAGCTTCGACGACCCCAGCAATAGCACCCAAGAATGCAACACTTGGAACAACAACACCATCGCCATGGAACAGCAACAGCAGCAGCACAAACGGTTCACCAACTACTGTCCATCATGGCTCCGGTTTAAGTCCAAGACTCGAAATGCGACTGGCACTCAATCACGATATTCTGGGAGACGAAGACTTGATCAGCTACGATCCTGGACCAGATCTTACAACGATTCTGGGGTATTCTTATTTTGCAAATAAATCTGAAATTGTTTATACTTAGTGTTCTTTCCAGACACGACCTCTCAACATTTCATCGATTGACGGGCAGGGATTTACTTACCCGTACCGCCACCAACCGAGTACAGCCAAAAGAGGCTGTAATATCGTTCTGTCAACAACGAAATTCGAAAATGGACACGCCAACGGTGAATCGCCGCCCTCGGCCCATGTCGGTTGGCGGCGATTACATTGTTGGGGCAGCAGGAACAGAGGGTGTCGCAGGCGTCAGCAGCAATCGACAACAACACCCGCGGCAAAATCGAAATACGTGGAACAATTCTGCATTTGCAGCTGCTTCGGACTTAATCGAGAATATCAGCGCAATCGCGAACGATGGCAGCGACGTCAGCAGCAAAAACATCAGCACCAACAGCGACGAGAGCAAATTAAGCGATTTGGAACTCTTAGCGAGACGCGAGAAGATGTACTCCATGTCTCAATCGAAGAGTGGCTCACTAGTCAGGACGATGACGACGACGACAATGAAGAGGACAGCGAGTCTAACGAGAACGAGGAGTACTTCTTCAGTGGCATCGGCAGCGGTAATGATGGAGAATGACCAACAGGGAGGGCTCCCTATTGCTGCACCAACTGGAGCTGGTCGAACAAGGAAATTGGGTCGTGATGAGACCGGACTGATTGACACTACTAAAGGTAATCGATTGTGAGTATTCAAACACTTTTAAATTTCTTTACACAAACACAAGTTACTTTCTTCTGCAGAATGAATTTTTTAACAAGGCGCAACTCTGAACGACCCCTATCAAAAAACTGTTCACGCACCTCCCTTAACGAGTCCAATCCATTTAGCACGCCCGAGAGGAGCCGTCGACAGAAGCCGCACCAGCAGTTGTCACCAAGGAAAGACAATGTAAGTATCTATATCAGTTGCATTGTAATCTGGAGGATTTAAAGTAGCGTTTCGACTTGCATGTGCCCTGCGTCCTAATTGACGAGCTCGTGCGTTTCACCGTCAATGATTGTAGCATCGTTTGGTTATTTAATGTTCATGCAGAATCAGATCAGCCCCTTATAGCTTCTATAATTTTGTTCCTCTCAGCACAAATAAGCATTAAAAAAACCACTTCTAGGCCATTCCAACGTTCAGGTGAACCTAAAGTGACTTATTTAATATCTTGAAACGCTCCCGCAAGTGCGCAAGTGTGCATGCAAATCCGTGGGTTAACACGACTGTTCGAAAGCGTCTCCTGATTATAACTAAAAGCCAATTAGCACAGTGCAGCAAGCAGTTAATTTTAGTTCGTTGTTTGTAATCATCATTTGCGGTTTCCTATCAAAAGCAAACTTGTTTGTGAAGATCTCAACTAACCAATAAATTCATTTATAATTTTAATTGTTAAATGGCCTACTGTATCTTGTTTTTGCTACCACTTGAAATGAGGGCTGGAGTTACCAGCACAGTTTCACTATTCGCCACAACCGATCATCAGACTCCTTTTTCCGTGCGGTTCTGGTCTATTTTCCATATTTCTTATCGGAAAACACTTTCCTCCACTAGGACTCGACCCTACACCAGCGTCTTCTTAGGAAAGCACACTACGCACTTCGCCATTGAAGCCACGAGTTTCAGCTCAGCCTGAAGTGAGTTCTGATTGTTTATTGATTTTAATGAAGAGCTCAACATTTTTCTTAGCGCCCAAAAGGAAACATTCAATTTAATCGGTTTCTTCTATTTGCCCGTATTCTTCCGTAGCCAACAATACGCTGGACTAAGTGAGAAAGGGGAGAGGGGCAAAGATTTGAATGAATATTATGAATATTAATTACAGTCGAAGTGGTTTTTGTGTGATACTCACTTGCTTGGCAGCTTAACTGCAGGTGTACTAAAAACCACTTCTTTTATTATTTATTTTTATCCACATTATTTTATGACTTTTTTTTCTTTATCAACAGGATAAGCCGTCACTTAATCGTCGTCTGTGGAAGCAGATCACAAAACGGCGGCGGGCTAGTTCCGTATCCGAACTGGTAGCTAGTTAATCCACTGATTCCAAACTTAATTCCAACCAAAGAACACTCACTCACACAAAATTCGTCCTTTAAAAAAAAATTGTTACAATTATTAAATTTAAAACATTTCAATAGTGATTGCCATTTTTTGTATGCACAGACATTTCGAGAAAAAAGAAACTCAATATACATACTAGTAGAACATACATTTACATACAAAAATCATTTAAAAAAAAATAATAAAAAAAAATACAATGTTGAATTGTCAAACTCGATAGAGACCAGTTTTATTCCAAAAAGCTCTCTTTTTTTAGGAGTGTGTTTACGCGTAGATTGAAAAATTGTTAATCTCTCTTTGATTATCTCATTTTAAGGTAATATGTAGTTCGAACATTTGTTTGAAATATTTGAAAGGTTGGAAGTTTTAAGAACTCTAGATGTTTAATAGCGTTAGGTTTATTCAAAAAAAAAAAAAAACAATACACGCAATTTTGGTAGTGATAAATACGAAACAATTTTTCTAGGTATTGGCAGACAGAATTTTTAAATAGATAATATATTTTAATCTACTATAAGCGGAATAGTAAAATAAACATAAACTTGCAATTATAAATAAAATGCCAATTTTTTTTATCATGATTAAACATTCCGTAGATAGTGTCAATTTTATTCGAATGGAATACGGTTTAAGTGTATGTTGCTGTAAAGGAGAGATGAATTTGTTTGAGTGCAGCTAAACAAATTAGAAGAAACATTAAATAAGTGATGTCCAAATTAAGAGATTAAATTGTGTTTATATTGTTCAGTCTGACATATTTGGAAATACATACACATACGAGTAGATACACAATTATAAAAAAATAGTGCACATTCTCAACACATGTTTTGTTTTAGTTTAGGTGCCGTTGGCGCTTACCGTCTAGTGGAGACTTGGGCGTCAACCTACAAGCCTTAACCTCGCGTTTCAACTTCGCATGCTATCTTAGGTTAACAAAACAACATTGCAGATTTTACTGTTTATCGCCCCTCGAACAAGCTGTCAAATCGATTACGCCATAAGAGTCACAAGCGCGTGAACAGAAAAAGAACGATTTCTTGCTGTAGGTGTAAATAAATTTAAAAAAAAAGCTCCTCTCCACGAACTAAACAATATTATTTTTTTTTATTTGTTTAACCGAAAGGGTTTTTTTCTGTTAATTGTTACAGTAACCTTATAGTGCTAAGAGCACAGCGCAAGTATTTGTGTTTTTAAAAGAGAGCAGCACCTGGCAGTATCGTATTTCATTGCAAGCTTTTCGGTGCTACCTACTATTAGAAGGAATAGAGAGATAGGAAAGAAGTGTTTGGTGCAGTTGTAGATTTTTTCTCCACGGATGGTGTCTAAATTGCTTATGGAGATTTAGTTTTCATGTATTCGACTAAAAGTAATGAACTTGGCCGGGATTTGAACGCACGACCTTTCAATCAGTAAGCAATATACTACTACTACAACGTTGCCCCCAGATTGCGAATCCAAATGTTGGTATTAAATTTGACTTCTCGCCTACAGAAATGTATTCTCTGCTAATATCCTATTCTAAGGGTCTGTTTCAAATGTCAAAGTATAATTATATAAACGTGCCAAACTTGGGTCCAAATTGAAATGCAATGGCAGATAGTCATACAGAAAGCGAATTGTACAATGAGCGTTTATATCACCAGGTCGTTTCCTTTGGACCGCATCAGTTTCTTGAGTAATATACGTTCGATGTCAATCTACGATATGATTATCGGGTCCATACAGGTCTTTGTTAAGTTAATTGACCAGCCATTTGAAAAATGATGAGAATTTTCTCTTTATTTTGGTATTTGGATTACCTTTGTCTTCAAGAAGACTGCCTTTAACTCTTTACTCCCACGAGGCCACAGCTCCTTCTTCGCCATCACATGAAAGTTTGCAAATAAAGACAACTTTGCAGTACAGTTCTTTCTTTTTACTGCTTCCAACTTTTTTGTATATTTAAATGAATCCATTTTCCTGAAAATATATCGAGAAACTATTGATTATTAATAAAAAACTTACTTTCCTTTACTGATTCCTATGATTCTATCGCCTCTTTGTTTGTTTAACCTCCACTTCTATTTGTTTACATTCGATTGGGCATCTGTCAAAAAGTAAAAAGCCCTATTAGCGAATAGTGTTGAATAGAAATTAAAAAAAAACAACAACTTTTATCTCCATCCAATTGTGATCAATCCGTTGATTATTCCTTTTTTGATAAAAGTGTTTTAAGAATTTATAAAAAAGATTTAGTAACAATGTCACAAAAAGAGAGAGTAGTGTGAATTGTTCTAGGACCGAGACCGATCCCATATAAGAAACTCTTTTTTGTTTTGCCTAAACACAGGTCAAACACAGGTAAGAGGAATTATTCAAATATTGACTAATTCCTAAAACAAAACAAAAATTCCACTTTCGAGAGGATTGAAAAAAGAATCTAGGCATATAACTATATATCGCCAACCCGTTTGAGAGAGGAAGAGGTATATGTGTATCAATTTTTTTTGTTTTTACTAAACAAATATTCGTCGGGCGCTGCCGAACGAACGGCTTGTCCTACATTCAATATTTTTAATGTGTAATTATTTCTTCCTAAAACAAAAAAATAGTTAATGCCACTTTTTAGAAAATTGAAATTAGAATCTAGGCATATACATGTATATCATCATTGTAGGCCAAACCGTTTGTCAGGGACCGAAGAATATATTTACCATATTCGTCGTGCACTGTATTCAAATTTGTATTTCTTCCTAAACCAAAAAAAAAACATAGGGGCGGGCTACAGTCCGCTTGGGCGAACTGTTGGATACCCTATTCTTATTCCTATATCTCATAAGTGGGCGTGACAAAAATTTAAAGGATTTTATCGAAAAAACTAAGCTTTTGTAAATAAAAACCCTCCCTAGCTCAAACTTTGGTTTTTCAATAAAATTGTTTTATTTAATTGTGGGCGTGTCAGTAGGCGGATTTAAAAAAAATTTAAGTATGAGCATAAAGGGCACCTAGAGAGTATATACTATAAATTTCAGCTCCCTAGCTCAAACTTTGGACTTTCAAAAAAAAAAAAAAAATTGTGGGCGTGTCAGTAGGCGGATTTTGAAAATATTTCCACATGAGCATAAAGGGCCCCTAGAGAGTATATATTAAAAATTTCAGCTCCCTAGCTCAAATTTTGGTTTTTCAAAAAAAATATTTTATTTAATTGTGGGCGTGTCAGTGGGCGGATTTTGAAAATTTTATGTCCCAAGCAGTTTTATGGGCCAAAGATCATATATAAAAAATTTCAGCTTTCTAGCTCAAAATTCAATTTTTCCCAAAATTTGTTTTATTTAATGGTGGGCGTGTCAGTGGGCGGATTTTGAAAATTTTATGTCCCAATCAGTTTTATGGGCCATAGATCATATATAAAAAATTTCAGCTCTCTAGCTCTAAATTCGATTTTTTCCAAAATTTTGTTTTTTTGAGTTTGTGGGCGTGTCTGTGGGCGGATTTCAAAAATTCTTAAACTTGATTATTTCGGGACCCTAGAGAGTATATGGTTAAAATTTCAGCTCTCTAGGTCCAGTTTAAAGGCCTAATTTTTGCCGACGGACGGACGGACATGGCTAGATCGACATTACTATCGATGCTGATCATAAATATAGTAACTTTTAGGGGTCTACGGGCAATATTAAGGTATGTTACAAACTATGCGTCAAAATTAATATACCCCTAGAATAGGGTATAAACAATTAATGCCATTTTTAAAAGAACTGGAATAAGAATCGCTTTGGCTTACAGCGATGATATATAAATATAAACATGGAATCTAATTTCAATAATTTTAAAAAGTGTCATTAATCATTTTATGTTTAAGGAAGAAATACAAATTGGAATATAGGCCAAGTCGTAACCATCGGCAACGCCCGATGCATATGTTTAGCAAAAAAAGTTGATACACATATTCTACATCCTCTGCGAAATGGGTTGGCCTGCAGTAATGATTTGTATATATATATTCTTGGATTTTGATTTCAATTCTCTCAAGAAAAGCATCAATTGTTTTAATTTTCCAGTATATTATACAAAAAGCAAAAACAATGCCACGAAAAACCAAAACGAAAGTAATGTTTCCTCGTGGCAGGCAGAATGCAATTATCAAACTATTTAACCGACAGTTATCTGCGATATTGGGTACCGACTTCATCCACCTATTCAGTAACTTGAGAACATTAACCACGGGTTACTCTTGTTCGGTTATTGGGAAACGCACATGTGAATGTAATATGCTGATTCTCAAGTAGCTTACCTGTGACTTTACTTATATATTATGAGATAGACTCTCGTAGGTTATCATAAGTTCGAATCATTATTTGAAACATGCCTTAATATTGCCATTGTATATAGACTTTCTATTCCAAAAGTTTTTGAAGTCAGATAATTGATGCAGTTAAACCCGCTTATGTGAAACCCGTTTAATTGAAAACTCCAGTTATTTGAAATAATTATATTGTCCCTCTGGCTTTGTCTACAACTTTAATACAAATTACTCCGCTTTATTGAAAGCCTCTTAGGTAAAAAACCCGGATATCTGAAAAACCATTTCTTTAAAAAAACATATCATTAAAAACTCCCCGCTTTAATGAAACAACTGAAAATATTTATGTAGATACAGAAATAAAAATAAATAAATGTTAGGTGTTACAGGGACTCAAATAGCTTACGTGAATATCAATTGCACCCTTCGAGCAAGTAAAAGAAATTAACCCTAAAGGGCCCAGCCTATAGAATCCGTCTACTACACACGAGCGTCTCTTCGTCATTGACACGCAGTAGATGCAATATGCGGAAAGCATACATACATTATATCTGTACTCGTATCAAGATATTTCAATACACAATGGATTGATTTGCACGTGACTATAAAACTCTATGCTAATTTCTTATGTATTAAGATTATAGAATAAATCATTTATTTTTGTTTCGCTTAAATTTATTGATAAAATGCTCTAAGCTCGCGTACATGAAACTTTCTTTCAGTGATCCGGAGTTCATTTAACTGAAATTGTTTCAATAAAAATTCGCTTAAGTGAAAATCCCGGTTAATTGAAATGGAAATTACTATTTTTTGCCTATTCATTTAAGCGGGCTTGACACCCATCCCCGAGTGTGCGTTATCTCTACCAGGAACTTCTGGCCCCGTTGAGAGTCTTGTTTTCTATAATTAACAATATATGGTCCCAGCAAAGGGGGGGGGGGGGGGGGGCGGAATCGAGTCTTGAATATTTACTCGCTTGTTAAAATAATATCGACTTAAAGGTGTGAATAGTGATATTCTCAACAAAAATATAATAAAGTATTTTTTGAGAAAGGTCCTCTTCTTGTGTAAATATGAATGGTCATCAATTTAATGATTTTGAAGGGAAGTTTTTGAAAAAAAGCTTTTTTAAACCAATATTTAATAAAAATAAAAATATATTTCGGAAATCGTATTATAATTACAGACAGTAAGTTAGAAAAAATATCCCGATTAGGGCGAGCAAAAATATGGTAAGGTAAAAAAGATGTTCTGGAAACCTTATCGTAGACCCCTAAAAGTAATTATATATATGTGATCTGCATGGAAAGTTAAATCGATCTAGCCATGTCTGCACGTTGTCAATTTTGAGCCCCTAAAATTAGAGCTAGAATGCTAAAATCGGGAGCATGTATTCCCTAGGGACCCGAAATGATCAATTTTAAAGATTTTTTTAAATTCGCCTATTTATTTAAAAAAAAATTGTTTGCTGAAGAAAGTCGTTCTTTTCAATTCCTCTGTACAACGTTTTTCGCCGCGTGGCATAGGAAAAGGACATCCAACAGTTCGCCCAAGCGGATTGTAGCAGTTTCTTATGCTTTAAAAGTTTTCTCCATGGGAAAAAACCTTTGTTGCTTAGTTCACGCAATTGCGACTCGTATTATGTTGGATATTCGACAGATTGTTCTAGAAGTGATAAACAGCGAAAACAAAAGTAAGTAAGTCGGTAATGCATTCCATATCTTCTGTATATGAATCATGAACTTAGGTAAGGCCTTCCTTTATCGTGTTGTTCGTTCGATATGGAGCATTGGACCAAACGCTGAATATATTCTATCCGCTTTAGCCGATTTGATTCCATTCATTAATTTTTGGTTTGCTCAATATCGCTATTCGATTCTTAAATGTATCTTTTTCCTCCGCACTCCCTTGATACATATGGGGTCAAATATCACTCGCTGAAGTTTTCTTCCGAAAAAGAATAGAGTATAGAACTTGAATGATAAGGGCCTATCACAAAATTTCTTTTGTTGCACGCGAGCGGGTTTGCTACTAAATTTCCATCATTGTTGGTAAGCTAAGACTTTTACTTCTTTGAAGTTATAACTACCTACCCATTGTATTGTTCTGGCACAGACGCTAATATTGAGTGTCCTTTCTTTGTAGACACCACATACCTATTTTGTTTTGTCCTAATTAACCTCTTCTTCCTCAATACTAAACCGGTGACAATCCGGGTTCTACCGTTTATGCCAATATCATCGGCATATAGGAGGCGCTCCACAGATTTTTGAAACATTCTGCCTCTCGCGTGAAGCAATCGAGTTCCGTATAGTTCTTGAAGTATGACATTAAAATATGAGAAGATGCAACCCTGTGAATGTCTTATATTTACGTTTTTTGGCATTTAAATCACCTATCTGTGGTGTTGTTATCAACTTTAATGATGCAGAGAGAGATTTACGTCTTTATCTTGCATAGACTGACGAACGTGACGGGGATGTCAAAGCTCAATACAGATCATCTTCGTATACGATATAAAAGGAAACCAATGGACGAATATATATATATTAGGTGAACTGAACAGGGTATCGATCTGGAGTTTTTGAGATTCATTTCCAATATCTGCCGGCTATGTTCGTACTGTCATGTTCAAAAGAGAGCCTCTACGAACCACATTAAAGAGATAATTCCAATCAACGTTCCTATATAATTGGGAAAGAGAGGCAGGTCTTAAGACTCCTGGATCACACAAATGCAAACGATAACGAAATCGGTATGCACGCCGATACTTTTGCAGCCAAACCGGCGAAAACCACACGCGGACCAGCGGAGATGCAGTGAATTCTGAAGGGGTATACCAAATAAGTCCTGATTATAACCTAGACGTTAATGGAAAAAAAAGATCTGCCGATGTGTGAATGTTTGGTCAATGGCGGACCTTTCCGGCCTAAGACCCTACTGATACTAGTTGTTGACAATAGGTTTCACATAGTACCGCATTCAAGACGTAAGTTCAAGAATACAGCCTCAGTAGTAAGCGCGATTCCGAAAGTATCCCTTCTTGAACACAAGTAACAAGGCTGAGATTACATTTATTTGACTTTAACTTACTGATGAGCTACCCCGTGCGGTAAGATATCGTCGAGTGACTCTAGCGGCGCTGTTAACATCTTGCAACTGTCCCGCAAGTCCGCAGGCAAATCCGTGGGTTGACACGACTGCAGATCACCCGCATCCTAAAAGGGCAATCTTACAATAATTAATAACATGGTCACGTACGTCTTCAAATCGTAAAGGTGAGGCAGGCTTTCGTTCATGCGCAATAACACAAGCCTTTGATGGGCCACAGTGCGGAAGGATCCGAAAGTAAAAGGCATTCCGATGTTTGTTGAGGTCGAACCGGCAAACCTCACAGGGAAGCAGGAAAGTGGGAGGGTTGTGGTCCATTAAATCCTGATTATTACTCCGCTTTCAAGGTAGAAGAAGATTAATGATTGTAAAAACGATCTGAGTGGTTTTGGTTGGCGTTTTGTTTCCACAAATAACAATTCGCCCGTGGTTATTTGGAACTCCAAGTCGGTTGTAGTGGCCAGAGCATGCGAGTTATCATCAGTACTGAAAAGCTTCGTGCACACAAATGGTTGTAGACGCTTTTATACATTTTTACAAAGTCTGTTATACCTGCAAACATACACCCATCGGTGCTTGGTCTTCTACTAGTCAAGCTGCTAGCTCTATTCAGTGTCAAGAATATGAAAACAAGTCCCTAGTTTATTGTGCCTGCTTGACGTTTATTAGTCGGCGGCCTTCTTGGATATTTACTGCTTTTCAATTACTTAATGGCAATGGAGGGTGGTGAGCATCACAAGGCATAATTAAACAAACTCATCATTACCGATTAACAAATCTGGTTATTTAAGTTTATAGTCTTTTCCGCAAGCGCTATAAATAATTGTGATAAATAGGTTAATTTCATTCAAATCTGAACACATAATTAGTTCAAGCAATTAAATTGATCTCGTTTAGCTATAGCAAATATTTCCAGTTTCATGTTATTCATTCAAGAAGATTATGTTATAGTAAAGTTTTGACTCTAAGTGTATGGATCAATGTTCTAAAGTAAGTGTCACAGCTATAAAAATCTATATTACTTTCAACTGGTTCATAGTAGATTGCTAAAACATTTTCTGGGAAACCGGTCACTAGGCTATTGACGGAGAGTCACATAAGCCGCAAGGAAAACATTTCATTGTACATTATTAATTATTTTTTTTAAATAAATTAAGCATTACTTCTGGTTCTTTGCAATCTATATGCCCTTCCAATACTCGAAAGTCATGCCATTGCTTTATGCGCGAACTCTGCTTAATTGGAATCGCTGGTTAGATGGCACATATGTTTAGTCAAACGCTTTGGTTATGCAGCCACTCTGTCCTTTAACTCAGTGCGCAGTATTGGCGACAAGGCTATCCAGCCCAATGTTTCCTTTGTAAGCAGAACCGACTGTATTTTTATATGTGTATGGGAATATATTTCATAAAATTGACTAGCTCCAGACTAGTGTGAGCATTTCAGCTTTTTTAAATTGTTATGTAGATTTGGCAACAGTAATATACATAATGAATGTGACATCAATTAGCAAAGCTGCGCGGCATTTAGTGATATTAGTGTCCACTCTTTCCAGTTGCCGCACCCAAATCATGATAGTTGATAGAATTCTTCTTTTTGGAACAGTCTCCTTCATTGTAAAAGTCAAGGTCCATACCTATCGGCTAGTTCAATATTATTCTAAGATTAGAAAAGTTTCGTCACTCATAAGACATTCATAGTTGTTCTCTTGGAAATATCCACGTGGAAGTTCAAGTTATTTCTATAAGTAACTTATATTTTCTGCTAAAAAAAACAACAAACAAAGTATTTCGGCCGAACACGATACAGCATCCTAATATGCATACATGGATGATGCTAACTGTTTAACTAAGAAGCTGTGCAAGAAAAGCAAGCTGTCGAACCCCAACAACTGCTACCCTATACATTAATTATAAAATTTTTTAATTGAATGCCAAGGTCTCACTATAACATGAAATGCAAACACAACACAAAACAATATCGAATAAAGTTTTTGTTTAACAATCTTAATATGGAAAAAAAATATATACAAATATGAAGGAAATGTCCATTTCCTATTTAATGTGAAAATAAACAAAATTGTTTGCCTTAAACAGTTGAATTTACATCAAATCACTGTCAAATATGTACTTTTTAATAAAAACGAAAATTTAAATCATAGTGCACTAAATTTAATTAAATTTAAATTAACGTTAATATAATACAACCGCCTCTTATTTGTGAAGCTTTATTTTATTTTTTAAAACATAGTTCTTAAAAAAAAACCATACAATTAAATCAAATAAAAATACTTAAACATTTTTTGTGTATAAGGATAATAGAATTACAATTACTACAAAAAGAAATGAAAACTTTAATTATAGTCTTTAAAAATAGAATAATAATATTAACAATATCTCTATGAGAATTAATTTAAAAATCTCTACTAATTCTTATTTATGAATAAAAATAAACACTATATTTTGAAATGTTTACCAAACAAATAGACAAAAAATTGATCCAGTAACAGCAAGTAAACTCTTAGAAATGATTATTTAATTAAAAAAAAAAAAGATGAAAAAGAAGTAATAAATGAAATGTTGAAATCTAAACATAAGTTCTATTTTGTTTTCTTTTCTTTTTAAGAACTGAAAAGACTCGCGCAAAGCGAACCAAACCATTGTAGCTTGGAGAAAAGAAAGATTACAACAAAAAAAAAGTATAGTATAGATAGGGCTCCTGTAGATATGGATTCAGTCGAATAGAATAGAGCTTCTTCTTCCTTTTTTAAACCGTTGTAGGAACCGGCGATGCAGAAGATATTAATGTGTTTACATGGAACGTATTTTTCGGCTAATTTTTAGTAAACGTTTCGCCGTTTGCAGGAATTGCTGTCTTTTAACATCGTGAATAAAATCAACGGTATAGACGCGTTGGCGCTACTAGCTTCCAATATAAATAAAGTTGACAAAACACACCATTGCTGAGTTAAAGAATTAGTGACAATATAAAAATTAAATATATAAAGAAGAACATTTTAATAAAAAACAACTAATCAAATAAATAAACAAGCCAAAACATTTAAGTACTACATAAAACAAATTCAAAAACGCTTATTGACCATTAATTATTAGGTGCAGCACATCGGTCATAATGGCTTGGCCATTTACTTATTCTTCAATTTACTTATATTATGTTGGCGTTTTAATTGTTTAATTATTTTATAGTAATTTAGAGGTTTTTTCTTCTTCCCTTTCTTGATTGTTAATTAAATACTTATTTTTCTAACCTATACGATGTAAATGCCAATTCATTTATAAATTTATCTTTTAGCAACCCTGGCAGTTCCCTTAGTTTTTGACTACCCAGTACTGGATACGTTTTTTTAATACACTTTCAGACACTGTGCCGTGGAGTGCTTAACGCAAGCAACTGTCACGAGCAGAAATTTGCCGGCTATCAAAGTATTCCCTGCGGGTTGTTTACCTACCAGGCGTGGCCCCAGGTGGTGGATAGGAGAGCCTCGACACGATACGCTCGCTATACGAATACGAGGTATTAGGGTTATAGCGGAGATGTAAGCTATGTTTATATAGACGCAGACTACGGTCTTTAACGGTTATTTAACGTGAATGCTCTATCGCGAACCAAACCACCAAAAAAAGATATGTAGGAAAAATGGGTGCAGGGAAATAACTTCACGGGCAATAACTTCACATGGGCAATATCTTCACCTCGAGTGGACAATAAATTCACTTTTATTTTGTGAAGTTATTGCCCACTGATGGTGAGCAATAACTTCACCGGAAATTTTGTGAAGTTATTTCCCACGTATAATTTGAGAATTTGTCTATTATAACTAAAGACTCTTGCACCCACTCCAAATCAAACAGTGACCCCAAGCATATTGCTCACCTATTGTGGGCAATAACTTCACAAAAAAAAGTGAAGTTATTGCCCACTCGAGGTGAAGTTATTACCCATGTGAAGTTATTGCCCGTGAAGTTATTTTCCTGCACCGGAAAAATGTATGGATTTGACTGGTGGTACTCGCAACGGCGAAAATCCACCCGTGATATTTACGAACGCGGTTGGGGCATGGATTCTGGATGCGCCAACCGTCATACGAAAACCCCCTGCCTGTACAGGCGTTGTTCCAGGCGTTGCAAGAAGGCTTACTTCCGAAGACGAAGAGAAAGGGGCAGATTGGTTCTACCTGATATGCTTAATCTCCAGTCAAATAGACAGACAGCTGATAAGTGCGACACGTTGCCGATGAGGCCTGTCAAGCCGAACAGGCTGAGAGGGCTACAGACACAGAGGCGGCTTAGACTTGTCTGGATCCCGGGTCATACCGGGATCACGGGAAATAAGATATTCGATGAACTTGCTAGACGGGCTCAGAGGAGGACTTCTAAGGACCTGAACAGGCGATGTATCTGCCTGCGGTCTCGGTCTGGGCTTCCATTGACAATTCCGTTTCATATGAATACAATCGCAAATGGCATTCCTCTAAAGCTTACAGACAGACTTAATGAATTCTCCCCGACGTCTGTAAAAGATCTACAGCATTATTGTTGTCTCTCAACAGAAAAGACTGCAGACAGAATACTGGCGTTCTTACGGGCCAATACGCTTTTGCCAAACATCTTAAGGTGCTAGGCCTAAGCGATACCACCAACTGCGAAGCCTGTGGAGAAACGATGACACTGCTGAAAATTTCCTCTGTGATTGTCCTGCTTTTGCTCGTTTCAGGTGGCAGATATTTGGTGCTGATGTGGTGAGTGCTGTAAACCGAAGCTCCTTATCATTGAAGCGCCTACTCGTCTTTCTTAGGAAAACGAGTAAATTTACACAGTAAAAGTGGTGTGTCTTCTTGGTAGTACAATGGTCCAGTATGTTTGTAGCAATTGTTCGAAGTGCCTGCCTTCCATTTGAATACACTTCCGGTCATGTTTGGGCTGATTAATAGGAAATACTTTAGTAGGGCCGCACGTTCTTCCACAAACATTTATTTCCCATTACTACATATAATTTCTTATAGAACGATTGCCGGAGCTGATTGAAGATGTTCCTCTTGTTCAGAGAAGGGCGACGTTCTTTCAACAAGATGGAGCACATTTTTACAGTAGCAGCGGGGTAACTTCGTTCCTTAACCATACTTTTAACGAACGGTGGATTGGTCAACTTGGCCCCAACCCTTGGCCACCCACATCTGCTGACCTAACACCAACGGATTTTTCCTTTTGGTCTGCTTTGAAAACAAAATTTTATTTTAGAGAAATATCGAGCCTGGAAGAACTCCAAGAAAATAATTAATGCCGTTTCGGAAGAGGTGTTCGCTAATCTGCCATATTCAAATGGTAGGAAGGCACTTCGAACAATTGCTATAAACATTCCATAAACTGTTCCAGTTTTTTTGTCAGACTAAAAATGGCTATTACTACAACTTCTGTTGATTATAATTTTAAGGATATTTTTCCTGAATAAAAATTTTGTATAAAAAAAATTATAAATTAAAAAATTTTGAGAAAACTGCATGTTAAGTAAAAAGAATGAAACAACAAATTTTCATAATTTTGAGTATAAGGAGTATAACTTGTCCAAATAAGAGGTAACCCACTTTGATGGGCTAAAACTGGAAATGGGGTAAACTGCACGATAAAGATTTGAATTCATTGAAAAAAGTGAATTCAAGTTCAAATCCTGACTGACGGAGGCTTTTTAAATAGTTCTTCCAAGCCCTATTGCGTCTATTTCTTATCGATCTGAACTCTTTAGTAGACCAAGGTCCCATCCCCATGCAAATCCTAGATGATTTGACAGGAGTCACTTTTTTCATGCAGTTATCCATCAAAGAGTAAAAACATCCTACTGCATCATCAATATTAGATAACACAGTAAGATTTAAATTAAAGCTGTTAATATCATCAGAAAGCCTTTGAAAATTTGCTTTCAATATGTTTTTGAAATGTTTTCAAGCAGATGTATATCTGTGTATGTACATTGTACATACTTACGGAAGTACGTTGGTGAAAAAAATCATGGTCTCTGTTTCGCGTATAAAAAATGATACCGACTTTGTTCTGATCCCAATCGACGGGTATAAACGAGTACCTAAATATGATCTGCGAAGTTCACATTGAATTCGTTCCAGCCATTTTTCTGTTAAAAAAAAATACTGAACACATATGGATTTTAGAATCTAATCTAATTTACTATCCATTTACTTCCAAATATCAGATATTTTCATTGAAATTTTTATCAAAGAGTAGTTTTTCAAATCATATTAATTTTATTGACTTTTCGAGTAGCTACTCTCCTTTACTATTGTTTATTATTATAACTCGCAGACCTGCTGGAAAAATGCATGCATATCTTCTATTTCAAACATCATCATCCCTTTACTCCTAATTTTTTTTTTCATATCATACTCATATCACGCTGGGAAGTTGATCGTGTGGACCTACCGGGTCGCATTTACCCTACTTGTTAAGTAGATACTTTATCAAGCCCATTAATAAAAAGTAAGTTTTCAATCGAATGTTGTCCTTAATTAATATTTAATTTCACAAAATGTTGAAATGTAGTTGTCAGATATTAAATATAAACTATCTGAAGCAGCTGCGTATTTGTCAAATTTCGTAAGGCTTCAATCTTTGAATAAAAACTGTATACCTAAAACATATTTTTAAATAATCCCAAAAATTTGGACCAAAAATTTAAGCAACATTTTTATTTTTATTAATTTTTATTTTTTACCTACGCGCGACCACTGCTTTCTTTTTTTTTTTTTTGTCGGGGTGTGTGAGACTTTCTGCACTGGAGCACTCAGACTCAATACTGGTCCATTGTACTACCAGGCAGACACACCACATTTTACTGTTAGAATTTACTCGTTTTTCTAAGAAAAACCAGAAGGCGCTTCAATAATAAGGAGCTTAGGTTTTCAGCACTCACCATATCCGCACATCCGCACCAAATACCTGCCACCTGATACGAGCAAAAGCAGGACAATCACAAAGGAAATGTTCCGCAGTGTCGTCGCTTTCTCCACAGCCTTCGCAGTTGGTGGTGTCGCTAAGACCTAGTACCTTAAGGTGTTTGGCAAAAGCGTAGTGTCCTGTAAGAACGCCAGTAGTCTGTCTGCAGTCTTTTCTGTTGAGAGACAACAAGAATGCCGCGGATTTCCCACAGGCGTCGGGGAGCATTTGCTTAGTTTGTCTGCACCCTGGAGAGTCATGCCAACGGCGATTGTGTTCATAGGAAACCCAACCGTCAATGGAAGCCCTGACCGAGGACGCAGGCAGACAGATCGCTGGTTCAGGTCCTGAGAAGTCCCCCTCTGAGCCTTGTCTAGTAAGTTCATCGGAGATCTCATTTCCCGTGATCCCGTTATGACCCGGGACCCAGACAAGTTTAAGTGAATTCAGCCTTCCGACCGAATTCAGAGATATCTTGCATTCACGTACTATTTTGGAGGTAGTTAAGGGTTTGAGTAAGGCCTTAAGCGCAGCCTGACTGTCGCTACAGACGCAGATACTTCGCCCCCTCCACCTGTTCCTCGTAACATAGTCCATGGCCACTAGGATAGCATAAGTCTCTGTTTGGAAGACTGACGCATATTTGCCTAACGGAAAGAAAAGTCTAACGTTATCGCTCTCCACGAAGACACCAGCACCAGACCCTTGATCGGTTTTGGTGCCATCCGTGAAGATTCGACTGCATTCCCTTCCAGGTTCAGAGTCCGGCCAGAGCCAGTCCTGGACGCGAGGAAAGTCGACCTCGTAGTTGCGCTTTAGCCGGAGTTCCGGTGTCATCGCATCAGACGGCATATCCTTAAGACAGGAGTCGAAGGACAACCGTTGCGCAAGTTCATCAAAACTCCAGTGCGAGTTGCGCCAAAAGCCACCTCTTGTAAGACGTGAGATAGCCTTGATTGTACAGCCCATGATGTAAACATCAAGGGGCGGAAGGTTCAATAGTGCATCTAGGCTGGAGCCAGGAGTGCTGGGGAAGGCCCCCGTGCAGCCGAGACATACCTGCCTTTGGAGTTTGGCAAAAGCAGCAGTGACGTATTTAAGTGAAAGCTTATTCCACCAAACAACCGATGCGTATGCTATAAATGGTCTTATCATAGCCGTATAAATCCATAGGACTCTTTTCGGTGATAAGCCCCATGTCTTGCCGAAAATGCCTTTGCAATTGCCAGAAAACAGACAGCGCCTTGGCAGTCTTCAGTTCAACATGTTTGGACCAAAGAAGTTTGCTATCCAGGATGACTCCCAGATACTTTGCTTCATTGGGGGGATGCATTGTGACGCCTTTTAGCACTGGCTGAGTCAACCCGACCAGCTTCCTCCTTCTCGTAAAGAGAACAACCTCAGTTTTAAGAGGATTGACCGAGAGCCCATTCCTAGTGCACCATTCGTCGATCACGTCAAGGGCCGCCTGCGCCTTGGCGCATACAGTCGCTAGGCATGATCCAACAGAAAGCACGGCAACATCATCCGCGCACGTGAAGCTCGACCAGCATTTCCAAGCTTTTCAGAACGAAGGAAGTCAGACTGATTGGTCTGAAGCTCTTGGCGAGCGAGTAGTCACTTCTGCCAATTTTTGGTATAAATGGCACTCTAACTGTACGCCAGGGTGTTGGAATGTATGCCAGTGCTAGGACAGCGATGAAGATTTTCTTCATAATCGGTAGCAACTGGTTTGTACACTGTTGCAGCATGGCTGGTTATATTCCGTCCGTACCAGGCGACTTGAAGCCGTCAAAAGACGCTAAGGCGTATTTAATGGCCTCGTCCGTCACCACGGCCTTCGCAATATACCAGCTACGCCGAGTTGTTTGTCTTGGCTCACTCATAGTCTCGGTAATCGGGGCTGGTTGTGAACCAATTGTAATCTGGTTACCCGGAACGTGAGACTCCAGCAGATAACTAAGAGTTTCCGCTTTCGTCTCAGTGAAGGTGCCATCAAGTTTTCTAAGTGAGTCCAGTTTGGCTGGTTTGCCCTTTTTCAGAACTTTAACCAACCTACTAGTTTCACCCAGTGTTTCAATCTTTTCGCAGAAATTCCTATAAGAAGCACTTTTCGATACCCGAATTAGCCCCTTATATTCGTTCTGCTTCGATCGGTAGAGATTCCAGTCTGTCTCCAAATCAGTCTTGAGTGACCTATTTAGAAGCTTTCTAGCTTCCCTTCGGATTCTTTGCAGTTCCGAGCTCTACCAGGGAACCGGCGTTCTGTCAGGGGGTTTACTTACTGGGCACGTCAGTTCGAAACAGCTAGTAATGGCACTATTCAGGTTTTGAACAGCATCCTCTACCTTTTGTCTCGTCCTGAGTTTGGTTGGAGTTTTGAGAGTTTTTCCCATTTCCTCCCTGAAGCGTATCTAGTTGGTTTTTCTTGGATTCCTCCTCTCCTGCAAAGTTATGGCTTCGCATTCGATTTGGAATTCGATATATCTATGATCTGAGAGGGATGCCTCCGAAGAGACCCTCCAGTTGGCGACCACTGCTTAGTCGCACGAGAAACTTACAACTTTTCTAAATTACTGTTTAAAATACGCATGAGCTGAACGGCTTATTTCTTTGATTCTGTTAGTTTCTGTCAGACATTCTGACGTTCTCAAGACATGAAATATTAAGTGTCTATAACACTTAAACGATTTTTCGTAGATGTATTTTTAAAAGCTAATTTATTATAATGTTGTTTTTAAAAATTAGCGAGCCGTTTGTTAGATGCATACTTAACTTGTTTATTGATTTCCGTAAACAATAAGTGGTTTTTTCTACGGTCAAAGACACAAACATGCTGGTAGGTGTATCATCTAAAAATCAGTTTTGCTTGTAAGCTCATCAGTTGCCACAAGATCTGTACCAATCTGCTCATTTTAAAATTACCTTCCACCAACACCAATCGCACTTGATTGGCTGGCCCACTTATATTTTTTTTCAATTCTATAAATAAACAGCCAAATAGAAATTATTTAAGCTAACTAAATAATAATGAAAGAAATATTCACCTAAGAAAGACTCGTTTGACCAGGTTCACAAAGATCATGTTTTGTGGTTAAATTTAGTATCGTGTTTAAATAAACCTTTGCGGAACGTGGAATGTGGAAAAAACATAATTTTGACGTCTAAATTTATTTTTATGGAGAAAGTATTCAAACTTGAAATGTTTGCCGAAAATATTCTTGTTAGGTTCGTGGCTTAAGAATATAATAATTATAAGCTTCTCGAACATCGTTTTGCTTTGGAGTTTAATGATATCGATGAGGTGATGATAGAAACTTGACAAAAAAAAAACAGGTTAAGTGAGGGGGCATCAAACTTGAGAGATGTTTTTTGGTAACCTCCGCATGCAATGCTTAAATGCAAACTGCCATACGCAAGGCTTAACGCTAGAGAGACAAACCGGTATTCAGCCAGATGGGTTAAACTTTTAAAACCACGAGAAAAATATTAAAAATATATCTGTGGCCAGAAGCTATAACCGTCTAGCTCGAGTTGGGACAAAATAAGGTTAATGGCACCATGGTTTTAAGCGTGCTTAGATATATTAGAGACACCTAAACGTTATGCTTTGAGCACTTATCATAATTGGCTAATCTCATGGGGAATCGTCATAGATCGCCCAATGAGGCTCGCAGTCTAAACCAACCTTATTATATATAGCCACTAGTAAAGAGATCACGTTAGAAACAGATGATTGCTTACTTACATAACTGGAGCCTAACCCTCGAATAGTATCTGCACCTGCAACTGAATCTTGTACGCATGCGAATGTAAATCTTGATTTAAAATTTTCTGTAAACTACGAGTGCGGGTCAATAAGTCCGTGACTTCTTGAATTTCTGACCTCTTTACTGAAACGGCAACACTGCTCCTGTCAACAGGCATCTGTCAGTTGACTCCTGTCAAAATTTAAACTTGCTGCGTCAGTTAGTTTGTGTTTGACAGCTATTTTTATCAGACTACTCACTAATTTGAGGAGAAAATGGAAAAAAGTGAATTTCGTGTGCTTATTAAGCATTATTTCTTGCGAAAAAAAACCATTTCCGAGATCAAGGCTAAGCTTGAAAAATACTATGGGGACTCTGCACCATCGATTTCAATGGTAAAAAAGTGGTTTACTGAATTTCGTTGTGGCCGTACAAGCACTGAAGATGCCGAACGTCCTGGACGCCCAGTTGAGGTCTCTACACCCGAAATAATCGAAAAAATTCACGATATGGTGTTGGCCGACCGAAGATTGAAAGTGCGAGAGATTGTGGAAGCCGTAGGGATCTCGCTTTCCGCAAGATGGGTGCCGCGTTTGCTCACAGTCGACCACAAACGCAATCGTGTAACAACTTCACAGGAAGGTTTGGCGTTGTTTAATCGCAATATGGAGGAGGTTTTGCGCCGTTTTGTAACCGTGGACGAAGCATGGATCCATCACAACACACCAGAGACCAAACAACAGTCAAAACAGTGGGTTTCTAAGGGTGAATCGGCGCCAAAGAAGGCCAAGGTGGGTTTGTCAGCCAATAAAGTTATGGCGACTGTTTTTTGGGATGCATGCGGGATAATCCACATTGACTACCTTCAAAAGGGAAGAACAATCAATGGGGAATATTATGCCAACTTATTGGACCGATTCAATGACGATTTGAAAAAAAACCGACCTCATTTGGCCAAGAAAAAAGTTCTTTTCCACCAAGACAATGCAAGGGTGCACACATGTGCAGTTGCCATGGAAAAAATCCATGAATTGGGCTATGAATTGCTCCCTCATCCACCCTATTCTCCAGATTTGGCTCCGAGCGACTACTTCTTGTTCCCAAACCTGAAGAAATGGCTTGGTGGAAAAAGATTTGACTCCAATGATGAAGTCATCTCGCAAATAAAGGCCTATTTTGAGGACCTCGACAAATCATTTTTTTTGGAAGGGATAAAAAAATTGGAGAAGCGTTGGACAAAGTTTATAGAGCTCAAGGGAGACTGCGTTGAAAAATAAAATTTTTTTTTTATCAAAAAATCTGTGTTTTATTCCAAAAGTCACGGACTTATTGACCCGCCCTCGTACTTCGTGAAGGATTCAGGTCAGTACTTTTACCAACCGCTGCAATGTTTCCATAAGAACGAGCTGCATGAACACAGACAATGCTCTTCCTTGTGTGAACTGAAAGTGATCCAATCGCCTAAAATTCGTGTACGGCGAGTCGGTGCATTGCGGTAACTGAAAAACCGTCTCACTCTGTACATCAAAGCTGGTCATAAATACAAAATTAAAATTTTTTTAAAATTAAATGTAGAGATAGTCGGTGCAGGTACATAAGTCCCAACTTTTTCTTTTGGGTAGGACATAGCTCCCAAAATTGATTTGGGACTTATGTCACACACCATCGGGACATAAGTTCCAAAATATTTTGTCGAAGATGGGACATAAGTCCCAAATTTTCGGAGAGATCTGTAATCTCAGCAGCAGGATCGATTTATTGATTTCTATTTCTAAGGTTCTGTTCGAAATCGGTTGTAAGGGAAGCGGGACGAAAATGGAACGTGTTTGCTTCAATAAATTTCAACATGTGTACATATATTTCCTCCGACTTACTACTCATTAGCGGTGCCGTAAAATAACGCCAAACGAAATAAGGCCAAACGAAATAAGGCTATATTTGAAAATACGGCCTCAACTGTACAAACGCAAGTTTAGCCCTTCCATGAGCGGGCGTCAACTATGGAAGAACTTGAAGGAGTTAGGTATAGGGAAACAGAAACAAGTTCTGGAAGCGAATTTTAACATCGATTCCTTAAATCACAATTTTGTTGCCTTAGCATTTCCCACTGGCATTGAAGAGCTTCCTAATGGGTCTTCCTCAGAAGTTATGTTCGAGTTCAAAAGTGTTGAAAGTACCGTTGTTGTAGAGAGTATTCCGTCTGTTAGGTCCAATGCAGTTCCTTCCTATTACCTTGCCTGCTTTACATCACACATCGTTTCTATACGATTTTAATGACAGGTTTATTTCCTTCTCAGTGGAAGTTAGCGAAAATTCTTCCAACCCCGAAAAATCGAAATGGAACTAAATACAGACCTATTTCTGTGCTCCCTTTTTTATCCAAGGTATTTGAGAAGATCGTGCCAAAGCAGATTAATGCCCACCTTGATGCACATAACATTCTCTTATCCAAGCAGTCTGGTTTCCGCCAAAAGCATAGTTACACTACCGCCATAATAAATATAGTTGAAGATATCAGAAGTGCATCAGAGGATGACCATGTCACGATCCTCATTCTTCTTGATTTCTCTAAAGCGTTCGATACTGTGGATCACGGCAATCTGTGTTATAAACTCTCGACGCTTTACAGGTTTTCACTCTCGGCGGTTGGCTTGCTGTCATCTTATCTTCGGGATAGAAAACAAGCAGTTTCAGTTGGGAATAGAACTTCAAGTTTTCTTCCGACCAGAAGAGGTGTCCCTCAGGGCTCGATATTAGGACCTCTGCTTTTTCCCCTGTTTATTAATGAGCTTCCCGCAAAGATAACAACATCCTCAATCCAAATGTACGCTGATGATGTTCAACTTTACAAAAGTTGCCCTCTTGGGCTTATCAAAGAGGGTCCGTTCCTAAATCCCTTGAAGTCATGCCTTATTATAAGTAGAAAAGTATTACACTTAGAATATTTCCCAACCCTATTCATAAACGGTTTACCCATTGCTTACGTTTCTACTGCAAGAAATCTTGGTATATTATTAAACAGTCTGTCTTGGGATATGCATCTCAACGCTGCGGTGGGCAAAGTTTATGGTGTTCTTGGCATGTTATGGTCTTCACAGTATTTTACCCCTCTGAAAACAAGTTTGCTATTGGCCTAAATGCTTGTCGTACCAATACTCACCTACGGGTGCAAAATTTTTTGCGGCTGTGACGCATTCAGCAGGAGAAAGCTCAATGTGACATTCAACAATGTCGCGCGTTACATTTTCGGGTTGCGTCAGTTTGATCGTGTCTTAAGCTTTTCGATGCAAAGATATAATATTTCTCTCGATAACCTTATGCGTTTGTATATTTTCTATTTTCCATTCTTTTCTTTTTTTTTGTTTAAGATAAGTAATGGAGATATTATTATTATTATTATTATAATAGAGATATTTTTATATATTTATATTTAAATTATTTTTCTTTTTTGTTTTTATTGTATCACCCTCTAATAATTAGCCGTACACTAATTTATAAGAAGTATATACGTAATGTGTAGGTGTTGGAAATATCGCTTTCTACATGCAACACTGTTGCCTTCCAGGTGAACGTTATCATTATTATTTATCTTTGGTAAACGTTTCTGTCGGATCTAAAATGTAAAAAGCTTACTTGTCAAATTTGTAATTCTTTTTCTTTCCTTCTTCCTTCAGCCTCAAGATACGTCATTTTTGTTCTTCAAACTAATTCAAATTAATCTTCAGAATCCCAATCTATTATAAATAAATTTACAACTTGAATTCTACAATTGATGTATGGCCTTTTATTTAAGTCAATTTTTTTTAAATTTTAAAAGTAGGCATACATTGAATAAAACACTGAAATATTGATACATTTCACTTTGTAGTAGTGAAAAAAGCCATATTTCAATATATGGCCTTTTTTCGCTTTCTGAAAGTGAAATAAGGCCATATGAATTCATTTACCCAAAGTGCAATAAGGCCAAGTGCTAACATAAAACCTCGCACCTACTCCAACTCAAACAGGGCATGCTGCCCCCTGCTTGGAGTCCCTGTTTGATTTGGGGTAGATGGAAGGGCAAATGGTTGAAAACAGCACCAATGGAAAGTGAAATAACGCCAAATTCTCCTTATTTCATTTTCACATCATTTGGTGAGACATAAGTCACAACTTTTACATTTGGGAGTTATGTCGAACTTAAATGAGACATACGTCCCAAATCAATTTTGGGAGAGTCTTAGGTGAGACATAAGACCCAAAAAAAAATTTGGGCCTTATGTCCCTGTGCCAATTTATAAAAGAGTATATCTATTAAGCTCAAACCAAAACCTATCGGCTCTTGACGAAAGCCTTTATCAGATGAATCACCATTACTTTCGTCTGCTTTGATAGAAAAACCATATATAAAGTCATGGTCTTTCCATTTGTCAAGTCCGACACGTGGCAGCTTTTTGTACTGTCTTCTGTCAAAAAATAAATAATCGTCACCTGCATCAGCTTCGCTGTCCAAAGAAGATCATTGCCGATTTTCCCAAAAATAATTTTTTTGAAACATTTTCAAATTCAATATGAAAAGCGAACAGTTGCAAGTTAATGACAAATAAATCAGAGTTGAAGTAAATTCTTAAGATTGCTCAGCCAACTTCTACTATGTCAAGGAGTTGAGCAAACTCAAAGTTGACCATCTTTAGATTTTCTCAACTTTTGAATATCGCAGTTGAGGGAGTCAAGTTGAAGTGAATAAAAGCAATTTCTCAACTTCACGATACAAATCCCCAAGTTATTTTCAACTACAAGTGAATAAAACGGCTCTTAACCCAGAACTTACATAGGTATGTAGGTACTTTGATTTTGAACAAAAAAATAAATTTTATTAAATCGACAATTAGCTATTTATTTAAGTTCGAGAAAAAACATTGGTCAATCAGTTTTTAAACACAAGTTTGGGAATATGCCCAGCACCGCTGGATCTGCTGAATGTCATAGGAGAGACAAAATGTTCTACCCTTTTCAGACATTTGTGGCCGTATGTCATAAATGCATCGACAGCATCATTGGTGGGTCTAATTGACGAAGTGACCTGAAACTGGATGGCCTGCCGATATTTTTTGAGGTCAAACCGGCGAACCCTAGAGTCGGACCATTAGGGATGCAGTGAAGTGGGAGGAGTACATCTATATGTGGTTAATGATTACTTTCAGTAGAAAAAGTGTGTTCCACTCTACTTCCAATGGAGAGTACTTAATAGTACTAACCATAGCCTAGACGAGCACAGAGAAATCACATCTATGCAATTTTAACATCCATGTGAGCCTAGCTACACACTTAACATCTTCAAGTTGTGCTGCAAAACAGCATGCACTCTTGTGTGTTAAAACGACTGGAGATCACCGATGTTGTAAAAGAAATATCGAACTATAATGTATAATGAAAGCATGCACGTCAACACAAATCAACACTTCAACTCCGACTTCGACTTGGACAGGAGCGAGAACTTCAACGTTTGAAGTCGAGTCAAACACATTGGCCGGTACCAATAATAAATGCAATGTGAAGCTTAAATCTGTAGTCCCTTTCACTCCTATACAAGAGGAGATTTAAATGAAGGGGAGCACTAATTTAAACTCCATATTAAATTCGTTATTGGTAAGGCCCATTGAAGAATTCGAGAGCAAAACAAAAAATGGTTGTAAACAATAGAGAAAATCATCTCAAAATACAAACAAGAGAGAAATTTCGCCCAAAATATACGGAAAACTGAAAACATCGCCACAAGGTTGATGGTATTTGCACTTCAACTTTGAATAAAGGATTTAGGTCTAATGCTGAAGTCGAAGTTGAGGTTGAGGTGCTAATGCGTTCCATCGCATTAAAAAAGATTGGTTCTTGTGCGGCGTGGTTATTAAAGTCGAAGTCGGAGTTGAAGTGTTAATCTATTTCTACCATAAAAAAGACAGGCCCTAAGACTGGATTATCACACAAATGCAACAATACCAGCATTTGATTGGCCTCAGTGATGAAGTGATGAATCACCAGGACACCTGCTGAAGAAGAAGAAGAAGAAGAAGAGGAAGAAGAAGAAGAAGAAGAAGAAAAAAAGAAGAGGAGGAAGAATGTTTGCATAAAAAAGATGTTGGATGTGTGTCTTGCTTAGTGTATCGCAAGGACACTCGCAAAAAAAAATGCCAAAAAAGGATTCAACCTTGCTGTCGCACTATCAAAATTGTGGTAAAAAAAACAACCAACGTACGGCGCGCCGTATGTAACTGCCTGGTACATGCAGAACAGAAAAAAAACCAAAAGAAAAAAAACTCGGACTTAAGTATGGTGATTTATGATTAAAGTTTATTAACGACTTAATCTCGCTGCTTTTATTTTGGGAATAATCCCATCGCCACTTCTTCGTTCAAACGAAACCTCTGCCTCCAGCTGATTCTGCCGTTTCCGATTTCCCGGGATCGTTGACCCATTGGGATTGCGGATGTTTTTTGTTTTTTTCTTCTAGTCGCCAAATGCACAGCTTTGCCTTTGCCAGCGTCAGACACCGGCACCAATACATGTGCATACATGAACATCGATTGCAAGTGCTCAGTGGGCGGATCTAAAGTGCCAAAACAACTCATTTTTTGTATGCACCTTCGCTGCGAGAACTCCTCCACAATACAATTTCCTCAAGTGCATTGGGTGATGATCTATTTTTTTTTCTGATCCCCCAATTTTGGCAATGACTTGGACTATGAAAAAAAATGTGTTTTGCCATCCGCTTTTTGTGCGACTGCAAATTTATTTTTCATCGGTGATTGATGACAGCTTCATGAATTTTGTTTCATGTTGCGTTGCAACACTTAGCATAGAATAGTATACGGTCGATAACCATCGTGTCTCCTGAATGGGGCTTAAATTTACCTTATAACGCTCCTTAACAGAAGTAAAGGAAAGGGGCAGCTTCCTGCTTACGACGAGGAACAATTTATATTTACAGGATCTACCGAGCTTCCAGAATCTGTAGAAAGGCTAAATGTACTATCTAATTTTTTTTTTAGTTTTTTTTTTGCTTTTGATCTGATAGTCTTTGTAGTGGAGCAATCAAATAAGAAAGCTCATCAGGACAATATAAATAAGCTGGTAAACATAACAAAAAAACGGGATGGTACAGTTCATTGTGACATGTCTTGTTGTCAAATACCTGCTTCAAGACGCTACTGGAATAAGTCTGTTTTACAGTCCTTACTTTTTGAAACGATGACATGCAACAGGTGGGAAACAATCAAAAGGTTCTTTCAGTTCAATAACTATAATGATTTCAAACCATATGGGACAGAAGGATATGACAAAGTAAGATCACTTTTAGAGAAAATAAGGGAGCGGTTACTGTTGATTCCAAAGAGGGAGTTCCTCGCCGTTGATGAACAAATAATACCCACTAAGACTATATGAGCTAAACCAATATAACCCAGACAAGCCTTATAAATGGGGTTTTAAGAAGCAAGTCCTAAATGAAGTACATTACGATTTTGTTATATTTGCAGAAGAACAAAGCAACAAATTTCTTGAGTGAGTAGAAAAGTTGTCATAAGACTTACATCCACAGTGGTAAGGAATACCAATCAGAAAATGTTTTTTTGACAATTGGTACAATAGCCCGATCTTGGAGGTTCATTTGTTGAAAAATTGACGTTTACGACTGGGTACCGTAAGGCTCAACCGAATGCCAAACTTAAGAATGCTGAGGGAGGAGCTGAAAACAATATTTGAAAAAGACGCGGCCGACCCTGCAATGCACCTACTTCTGGGACTCCTGGGACTCCTGGGACTTCAACATCAATAAATACTCCAACTAACATTCGAACGCCGACAGAAAGTACCCTGAAAGGCATCAGGATCTTCCCCGTCCTTCGGTAAGATACGATAGTTTGTGCCATTTTCCACAAAATAAAGAAAACGCCACATATGCAAAAATGCAGTTACCGGGGATTCGATTTTTTGCCAAAAATGTACGAGTAACATACCACACATTTTATATTATATCGAAAAGAAAAATGTTTTTTTTCGATTCCACGGTGCATACGTGGACCATCTTTTAATTAGTTTTTAATTTTTGATGAATAGTATTGTTTTGTTTTTGAATGAACATGTTTATCCTTTTTGTTTTTTCTTGAAAGGCAAAAGGACCATTGTGAGTGGTAGGACTTAACAAAATCATTTGGATCTGTTACTGAATCGATTGATATCTGTTAGAGATACCCCTGCTCAGTTTCCCAAGTATTCAAAGTACCGTGCTGCAGAAAAACAGAAAAACAGGAGATGTTCCGCAGACTCTAGCTAATTCTCGTTTTTGCAGCTTCTGCAGAACTCGTTGGTAGGGATCCATAACTTTCCGGCTATGCAAAGTCCGGTTGATACCCCGACGAGCACACGGATTTATTTGCTGTCGAAGGACAGTAGGGACTTAGATCTCGTTTTGTCAATAACGGGCCACAAGCTACGAGTTACGATATAAGCACTAGTGTTGTCCCATTATTCCTTATATTGATTGCCTAAAACGTATAAAGAAAATATTGGAAGTTTTGTTACCCCTTACTGCAGGTGCAGGGAAATAACTTCACGGACAATAACTTCAACTGGGCAATAACTTCACCTCGAGTGGGCAATAATTTCACTTTTTTGTTGTGAACTTAATGCAAACTGATGGTGAGCAATAACTTTGCCCCCATCAGTGGGCAATAACTTCACAAAAAAAAAGTGAAGGTATTGCCCACTCGAGGTGAAGTTATTGCCCATGTGAAGTTATTGCCCGTGAAGTTATTTCCCTGCACCCTTACTGCATACGAAGCCAAATATGGATTGTTTTCTTATTTTTAAACAAATCACCTTTTTTTGTTTTAACTAAAGAATGTCATAAAACAACCCAAAGAAGCTATTTAAAGCATGTTTAATTTTGTCCCCACCTCTAACAATAATTCATGCAAAAGAGGTCCAGGGGCCCAATTCCGCAAGCGTGAGTTTAGCTGTGTGCTACGCGAGAAAATGTTTACATTCCCTTGTTCATATTCCGCAAGGATCCGTCATCTACTCAAGACGATACACTTTATTCTCTGTGTTTTTGACCGTAAGTTTAAGTGTGTGTCTGGAAAAAAGGGAATGAATTTGAAAAAAAAACGAGCATTCAAATGGTAAACCTACTTTAGCTTACCGGCTTACAAAAGAATACACATTGAGCACATTCAAATGCACAACGTGCTGCGGAATCTCATGAATCAAAATTAGTGGGAGCAGGCCCTGAGGGTGGGCTTTGTTAAGTGTGGTCACCGGCAAAAAACCAACCCTTGCGGAATTCAACCCCTGGAGTATCGCCTGGAGTTGGCGTTCCGGTCTTAGTCGGCAATGTGAGGTCCATAGCATCAAAGACCCGAACAGCGATGATACAGATTAACAAGCGCGAATTCGATATTATTCAGGTTAATTTTTTCTATTTATTATACTCAATTCTAAGGGTATATTAATTTTGACGCATAGTTTGTAACATACCTTAATATTGCCCGTAGACCCCTAAGTTACTATATTTATAATCAGCATCGATAGTAATGTCGATCTAGCCATGTCCGTCCGTCCGTCCGTCCGTCCGTCCGTCCGTTTGTCGGCAAAAATTAGGCCTTTAAACTGGGCCTAGAGAGCAGAAATTTTAACCATATGCTCTCTAGGGTCCCGAAATAATCAAGTTTACTAATTTTTGAAATCCGCCCACAGACACGCCCACAAACTCAAAAAAACAATTTAAAAAAAAAATCGAATTTTGAGCTAGAAAATTGAAATTTTTTATATATGATCTATGACTCCTAAAACTGCTCGGGATATAAAATTTTCAAAATCCGCCCACTGACACGCCCACAATTAAATAAAACTCTTTTATTGAAAAACCAAAATTTGAGCTAGGGAGCTGAAATTTATAATATATACTCTCTAGGGGCCCTTTATGATCATGTGTTATTTTTTTTAAATCCGCCTACTGACACGCCCACAATTAAATAAAACAATTTTATTGAAAAACCAAAGTTCGAGCTAGGGAGCGTTTTTTTTTTACAAAAACTTCGTTTTTTTCGATAAAATCCTTTAAATATTATATAACAAAATTATATAACAAAGTGGCAATGGTGCAGTAGTAGTGTATTCGCTTACGGAATGGAAGGTCGTGCGTTCGAATCCCGGCCAAGTCCATTACTTTATACCGAATACATGAAATCGTAATCTCCCTAAGTAACTTAGACACCACCCGTGGAGAAAAAACCCTACAACTGCACCCAAACACTTCTTTCCTATCTCTCTATTCTTTCTAATACTCGTACCAAGTAGCTTACACTGTGTTCTTAGCATTATAAGGGTACTGTAACAACAGAAAAAAAATCCCTTTAGCGTAAGCAAATTATAAAAAAAAAAAAAAAAAAAAAAAGCATATGTAGAGCGTTCTTAACAATTCAACCATACTTAGACTTTTGTCACGCCCCACTTATGAGGGATAGAAATAAGAATAGGATATCCAACAGTTCGCCCAAGCGGACTGTAGCCCGTCCCTATGTTTTTTTATTTGGGCATGTATTTCGGGTCGGTACTATAACGAAATTTTTTTTTTTATTTTAAACATAATAAACTACAAAGGATTACAAATGTTTTTTTTACACTGCGACTAGTTATGAAACAAAGAAAAGTAAATTGCTAACAGATTGCTATTTTTTAGATGCATTATAATTGTAATTTGTTGTAGGTTCTTAACTTTTAGTGACAATAACAGGAGCAAAGATGTGATTTAATCCATCCAAAGCGTTGGAGGTTAAATTCACTCCGAGCGCCTCTTTCGCTCATTGTTGTCGCCCTGCTATTATCTAGTAGAGTGCGTGGTAAAACTTATTAAATTAGATCTGATTGACAAAAACCATTGATTTCAACTTAATCAACCATGATCCACGTGAGACTTCATCCTCGAGAAAAAATATTTGATTAAACTTTACTTTAATCGCGGTAATTGATATCTTATCTTTTTTTAGAGCGGATGCGCATAAAAGCTCTATCTCTAAGTCATCTTAAGATGAGTAATATTCGCGGAGGCATATCAATGGCTAGCCTGATATCGAATACAGACTATGATTGCGTGTGACTGGAAATAACCGCTGATACCGTGCAAGTTGTACCTCTTGTTTGCAGACTCTTTTCCGGTTTATATTTGCGTTCACCGTTAACAAAATGTCGATTATTTCAGAGCACGAGAACAAACAGCTTTTAATAATTTATTTATATTTTTCAGACGATTGTTATGTTGTTTTATATCCGAGTATTTAAATTGAATTGTTTGCCTTGATTGCCGTCAGTTAGTCAAGATCATCTCAAACGATACGATGAGCTTTTATCTACTTACGGTTATTAATTTTACATGTAAGCAGCCATCGGAAGGCTCATCCAAAACAAGAAGACTATTGTGATTTCATTTATTTATTTAAAACAAAAAAAAAAGAACTGCGTGTAGGGAATCGAAAGTGAACTCAAATTTGTTGAATAATATATTTAAGATTTTATAATATAAATATTTGTATTACGCAACGCAGACTGCAGGATTTTATTGTGCGTGAAAAGTGTTTACCCCTGCGCGGTACTCAAATGGAACCACGTGTATTCTTTTGCGTGGTGAGTGATTTCATAAACAAACATTAATCTTTGTGATTTGTTTACAAATGCTAATTAAGGTTTCCAAACAGGGAATAAATATAAAAAAAAACTTGTTAAGTGTTTTTAAGAGTGATGATGAGTGACTTTAATTTGCAATTTTAAAATGTCTAAGTTTTTGCTGCTAAGAAATGGGAAAATTTACGAAAATAGAATATAAAACATCATAACTTAGCTTACTTATCTGCAAAGTATTTAGAAACTTAAAGTTAATTTAGTAGAAACAGATCAATTTTCAACAACGTCGAATAAAATCCGTTTTAATGTCGAACAAATGATATCACCGTTCTTAAATTTAAAAAATACAACAACTAATTAATTCTAAATGAGCACAGCCTTACATCATCGCTTTAAACAAATAACGAATTGAATTTCTGCACACGGCAAGTGGGGAAGATGCATTAAATTAAATCAATACTTGATAGGATTCACACACAAAAATGACAGAACAAGACAAAATTAAAAACGACAAAAACAACAAAATTTAAAATAAATAGTTGACCTTTGATTTGCATTTGATAAGTTCCCAGCAGTTGACATTTAAACAACTTAAAATGTTCATCCAACAGACAGAACTTATTGTTTATTAGGACATTACAAACACAATAGACTAAAAGCGGACAAGCGCTTCATATTTAATTGCTTTTTTATTCAAACACCTGAACTAAGCACGATAAATCATTCGTTTCAAATTAAACACCTATTTATGCAAACATTTAAGTATTTAAATTTATATTTAAAGTATTTTAACCTATCCCAACCTATTCATTCAAAATCAACCAGAGATGATTAAAGCTAAAGGAGGTAGACACATACCTCCGTTAATATTTACATTGACAGTCTTATAAAATGTCAGGCTTATCGTTAATCTTGAGTTAATTAACTTTAATGCGTAGAACACAACAGCGAAGCGCAAAAAATTCATTGATCGTTTGAGTCGCAGGTGAAAAAGTAGTTAAACTGCCAAAAGGCGCGTAGTAAAACGGATGTTAAAGTAGATAACTATGTTTTTTCTTTATTTCTGTTTTGCTTTAATGAAGTTTGAGTTTGTAGATGTCAAATTTATTTGGCATTTAAGGCAATACATTTGCGTTCATTTGGCAGAACGATATAATAATTAGTCGGCCATTTGGCCAATATTATTGTAACTGGTATCCAATAACAATCTTTTGATGGTCTTCCAACTGATCTCTTTTTTTCGCTTTTGTTGATACCGAAATAAGGCATTTGCAAGTTGAGAACGTCGGATATGATGATATGATTGAACAATTTCAACGAAGCGCTCCACAGTAGGCCATCGAAGAGTTCATTGTGAAATTTTTCGCCAGAAACTGTTTGACTTAGCTGAAATAAATTCAAGGTTATTGTTAATGAGAATAACAAATTTAAAAGTTAAATTAAAACCATTTGTATTGTATCTCAGAAGTGATCTCATTGCTAGCACATCGCATAAGAGTTTCAGTGCACTGAAAGTAAGCGTCACTGCATTTATTATTTGTTATTTTCTTTTGTTTGCGCAAAATTAATGTTTATAACGAATTTATTAGTAAAAGGTAAGAGTTCCGTTTTGCATTTTGCTTAGCAATAGTATGTGTAAGTGTACAAATTGTGGCGCTACAATTGGGCTAAAAATCCATTGAAATAAAATTGCTTTTTAATGCTTTTGTGTTGAACTATTAGCTGTGTTACTGGTTAATTTGTAAACTTTTTGATGCAATCATCTGCGGAATCAGCTGCGAAAATTTGCGCATTAATTTTTTATTGAGCTTTAAGCCACCATGCCTTTAATTATTTTAATTCAGGAGCAATAATAAATTTTGCTAGAATTTTTGTGCTTCAACATTTGTTATCTGCTTCTAAAAGTGAAGTCCTGTTCGATATAAAACATAGGTACTACTCCAATCTTTCAATGAAGTTCCAACTGTAAAATCTAAAGAATTAAAGAAAAGAATTTTCCACCTTTTATGTACACTGGCGATCACAAGGATGAGGCCATACATTTTTCAATTGATTTTCAGTCTTTATACCTGTTGGAAATTGTATACCCAGACAATTTTTCCCAGACAATTACCTACCATATTTTCCCAACAGTTAGTCATAAAATTAAAGGGTAAATAAGAATCGACCACTGGAATTTCCCAAGATCAAACAATGAAATACTTGTAAAGCGTATAAAAAGATGCGCCACTATATATAAAATATATGTACCTGTTCCCAGGTTCCCAGTTTATGGGTATAAAATTTCCAACATCATCCTTGTGATCGCCAGTGTACATGCAAAGCTCTTAAAAACGAACTAAACGATATAACCAACACCGACATCAGAAGTCTCCTACGCTTCCTTAGAAGCATGAACTGGTTTTAACAGGTAGGGGGAGACGTGATACCACAACGGACCTCTTTGGGATCTAAACATTGTTATTCCCGTTGTTGCTCTGGCCTTGGTCTTCCGTCTTTTTCTCTTCTTTTAATACTCCCCGTTGTCCAGTATGTCCTTATACATCTGTTAAGATTAGATAGTGAGATATCAGAAATGTATCTTTTATGTGTTATGTTCCGCAAGTGACAGAGGTTTGTGCAGTGACAGAGAAAGTGAGGTACATCGTTATGGAACTCCTCATCACCGAATCCTCTACAGATGCCGTCATCTTCGAGATATAATTTCATTATGTGGCTTCTTAGCAAATAATGACTGATAAAGGTTCCGACCAACTTGGACAGTGATATTTTGTCATAACGTAAAAATTTGTTAGCCCGGTTCTTATCATACGATGGGCACAGTTACGTGATATGGCACACATTTTTAATGATTTTGACCTGTAGTTGACTTTGATTCGGATCTATTCTTCCACTAATTCTCTGAGGTTACAGAGTAATGGTTTGACTGAGTGAAGTGCCTGTTCTCGGTCCATCGCAGATCCTTTTCTTACCAGTTCATCAACTAGCTAGTTGCTATATATGCATCCCTGTGTCCTGCAGAGATTCGTCTTATTGTGCGAGCCAAGAGACTTGAGGTCTCCGCTTTCATGGGCGGCCTCACTGTCAATATCATTATAAATATTGTAATATCAGTTCTCGGTATCTTCATCTTTGAAACCATGCTTGCAACTTCAGTGATTGCTACAATCTCTGCTTGGAGTCCACTACAGTGATCAGGTAGTCTAGTCGATTTATGTACGTTTAATTCCTCTGAGAATAATCTAGCAGCAGTCGATCGTTGATCCATCTGTGGTCCTATTCCTCCCGGCTGAGAAACGAACAAGAAAATTGCCTTTTAAAGTCTAGGTTAGAAGGCATGTATTCAAAAATGGCATTATTCACTACGTATTTGTCCACAATCAGCACATGCCCTTAATGACTAGGGTTCCAGCTATTTGTATGGCTAAACCTCAAGGCATATTTAACAGCCGATTCATACATGTATAGATCCAGGGTGGCAGATTGGCAATTGCTTCTAAGCCAGTGGTTGGTGTCGTTCTTATTGCACTGCAATACAAACAAGAGAAAGTTAAGGTAAGGTTGGATTGAAGTGGCAGTCGGGAGAGGACGACACGCTTAGATCAAAGGTCAATTGTGATACCACGTGGATATTTCTTCTTCCTACTCATTGAACCAGTTGAAGCTTTTAATAAAGATTGAAGTCTTTTAATGTCACTGATAATAGGATCGTTAAGATCATTATAAAAGAAAGTTCCCTGTAGTTTTTGTCTTTCAGAGAGAGCAGCGCAGGTGCAGAGAAGGTGGAGAATAGTCTTCTCCTCCTCCTCGCCCAAGCAGCTTCTACAGGAGTCATTTGTGTAGACGCCAAGTGCTGCATGCTTGCCTATGGGACAGTGTTCGGTGTTGACGACAATTGTGGGACCAATGTGCAAGCTGTTCAGAGATCAAACACTAAGAACGTTTCAGATTCCTCTTTGGCCAAATCTGTTCTGTCGCTAGACAAGTATTACCACTTTCCACCTGAGGTTAATTTTCTCGATGGCATCCCTCTTAAAAAAGAGAGAAAATTCGCTGACCAAATCAGCAATCATATGTTTGGAAAACTGAAAACATCGCCGCAAGCTTGGTAGGATTTGCAAGTTAAAGTTGAGGTGCTAATGTGTTTCATCCATATAAAAAGCAGCAAAGGTTCTAAAACGTGCGGCGTGCTTGTCAAAGTCGAAGTCGGATATGATGTGTTGACATCATAAGACTTGACAACTTTGTGACACAACATTGTGATAATAACAGTGAGGGAGTTGTAATCTTATTGTGTCTTTATTTAATTTATAAATAGGCACCGCCGCTGCGACTCCAATTCAAATCGGAATGTCTTGGATTGCCCTTACCACCCGAAAAAATATTTACTCGATTCGACAATTGGTTAGGAGCGGCAGTATATTATTGCGATAATTTTCTTGTGCGCTCAGTTGTTGATTTATTTGAAGCAGACGACGAAACACTGCGTCAATCAAAAGGAGCGCAAGAGCTATTTGCTTCACGCGAAATAAAAGCGCAATTGGCCTACGTCAAGAGCGATTTGGCTGTGATCGTCCGATCAATACCAAAACTCTTAACGCCAAGACTAGAATTAAACGAGAGTGTTGAAGCTGTTTGTCAAAAATAAACATGCTTCCACGGAAAGAATTCGTAGGCAAGCTGAAGGCCGTACTCGCAAGCAATGTCGGCTACCAAACCATCAGAAAAACACAAGATGTGTTGATCGATGGCAAAATCAGTGATAATAAGTATCCACTCCAGTACAAAAGCTTTCTCCGGTTGAGACTGAGATGTTCAAGTATTCGTCGACGACTTCTATCGATGTTGAATATGAAAAGCCCAAAAAAAATTCATTCGAAAACCTTACAAAAACATGCTGTTTGCAATTGTTCACTTGTGTTGATAGAAGATCAGCGAGAATAAAAATGAAACGCATTTTCCTATGTTTTGGAGCATAATTCCAAGCATATTTCGTCTATTTTTCGTGAAGATTTGCATGTATTTTCGAAAGTTTTTTGAACAGACTTTTACGAGCTGTAGTAATAAGTTCCAACTCAAAACAAGCGAGACTACGTGTGTTAATGAACGTAGTGATTGTCGTCAATAGTATCTTACATAGATTCTTTAAACCACAGATAAAAAAAAATCTCCGTCCTATTTCAGCGCTACATTTGAGTCGAACGAATTAGTGCGTCACTATGTCTATAAATGATCAGCTTTCGGCCTCATCAGAGTTTCAGTTCTAAGCTAAGGATTAGCTCTATCTTGCTTATTCTTTTTAGAATTTCATTCGACAAGTGCTCTCTTCGTCTCATTCATCTCAGACGACCAGTTCTGATCAGTGCAATGTTGGTGCACACCTCATAATATTCATTGGTAAGTCTTTTCCTCGAAATTCAGAATGTTAAACATGCCCAAGAAGCTGACTTACAACAAAAAAAACTTTCTACATAACTTCAACATTCGAACTCTTGATCTAGTCTGACTCTGTAAGCATACATCAGAATCATCCACCCTTAAATGTACTTATTGATTTTGTACTAACATAAAATAAATAAATAAATATTAGGCATTAACGGCCCATAGAGGGCCTACAGCAATTAGGCGTAATTTAGCGTTTTGGATAACATCCACATCTTGTCATAGCTCATAGAGTTCGCAGTTCTATCTTCTGCTCGCACACAGTACCATATTTCCGACGGATTATTTTTTTTTCAAAAGAACCCAATATCAGATCGTCTTTTCTACTTATCGTCCAGCACTCGGCACCATAAAGCAGGACCGATAGGATTAAGGTTCGATAGAGCATGCATTTTGTCCTTCGAGTGACGAGTATTGAACCTATTTGTTGTACTGCCTAAGAGAATAAGAACCACATGGATTGCATATTCACGGTCTTCTTTAAGGCTTTTGACATGTGTCTCATAAAATAATCCAATTTAAGTACAGAGCTTGTGCTTTTCCACCGGGTTCCACAAAATATTTTGATTCATTCCTTAGATCAAGAATGCATCAAATCAAATTTAAAGGTTCGCTACCAAAATTTTTCACTACTCAGTCTGGAGTTCTTCATGGAAGTCACTTAGGTCCGATTCTTTTTATACTAGCCACTATTGATATTAAGGCATGTACAAATCACAGTAATATTCTGCTCGGCGCTGGTAATATAAAAATGTATCAATCGTTTACTAATCGGCCACATAAGATTCTTTTTTACACCGACATTTATAGCTTCGCCAATTAGTATGTTAGGTTAGGTTAGGTTTATGTGGCTGTCGGTAGAAGCCGACACACTTAGACCAATTTAGGTCCATTGTGATACCACGTATATTATCTACCTCAACTGTGTAGATGGGACTGGCCAACGACACGCGGTTGTATGTTAAAAACGGTTTAGTCCTGAACCATTCTAATTGTCAACATATGATGATTTTCTGGAAGAATATCCTTTAAATATCTATTGTCATATATAACATAATCTTTGTCATGTTATTACTTTTAAGGATCTTGAAGTTTATTTCGATCCCAAACTGGATTTTACAAAGCACATCAATTTTATTGTTACTAAATCGAATTCTATGCTGGGCTTCGTAAATAAGTGGTTTAAAGAATTGAATGACCCTTATGTTTCTACGTCATTCTTTTGTTCGTCCAAGTCTGAAATATGCATCACAAGCTTGGACACCATTCAACAACATTCATTTAAATGGAATCGAGGCCATTCAACGTTAATTTATTCGATTTGCCTCAAGAGGACTTCCATGGGATGGTGCATTTAACCTTAATCCACTGTCAACATATTAAGTTTTTTTTCGAATGATACCCGTATCCCAACGAAGGCTTAATAGCGGTATCGTTTTTTACAGCAGCTTATATGCGGTCATATACATGCGCCTGAATTGCTTTCTTCTAAAAGTTTGAATTTTCGTGGTGGAGCATGCAACGTATGTTGTGTTGACTTATTGTTTAGCCCACATCATAAAACGAACTATTTCATGAATGAGCCTATTAGTCGCAGTAGTAGAATATACAATTTAAATAAGCATGTGATTGTCTTGCATGTGTTTTAAAATCAATAACGATTCCTATGTAATCTTTTGTGTTTACAGGTTGCATAGTATTAGTATTTCTATGTTTGTGGAGGAATTTTCAAACCTTTTAGAAAATGAGAAAAAATCCAAAAATCTAATTATTCTAGGTGATTTTAATGTAAACATCTTGGAAAGCTGTTCTTCAGTTTCTAGTTACATGGATTTGTTATCTTCGCATGGGTTAGAATCGTTTATCAATGAGAATACTAGAGTTGCATCGGGGAAGTGCTTAGACCATATATATGGACGTTTTGCTAAAAAATCAAGTAGCGCCTGTAAAAAGTGTGTCTTTGATTTCGGTATTTCTGATCACTCTATGACTATGAATTTTTGCTGGTGATAATAGCAGACTGTGTCACTTTAAAACTAAAAATAGACTTCTCTAAGCTAAAGACTTCTCTTTGTTTTGAGTTCTGGGAAGAGGTTTACACAGCTGAAAATGCTTCCGAATGCTATGATTTATTTAGTAAAATATTAACAAACCACATTCACTCATGTAGTTCAATGTAGGTGTCGAAAAATCGGTAAAAAAAAACTTAAACCATGGATAAGTACTTAATTAGTAATGAAAATAAAGTACAAAAACAAACTTAGGATTAAATGTTCTAAACATCCATTGAACAGAAATTTGAAAATAAGGTATAAAAAGTTGTGTTCTGCTCTAAAAAAGGAAATTCCGTTGTGTAGAGATAGCTATTACAGAAATCAGTTAAATTTTGCTAATGGAAATATTAAGCGTGAATGGCAGATAGTAAATAGCATCTTGAATAAGTCAACTGTTTTCAAAAGGCCAACTTTGCTTCGGATCAATGATGAGGTAATTTTTGATAGAAGACAGATTGTAGACAAATTTAATTGTTACTTTGCTACGATAGCCGAAACTTTACAACCACAATCCAGTATTATGATTTGTACCCATTCTCATTGCTGCAGAAATGACATTGAACCTTTCCAACCAAGCAGTTTTTTCTACGAACCTATAACCGCCTTGGAACTTTTGAAGATGATTGGTAGCATAGAGAACTCCAACTCTTGCGGTATAGATAGTGTGTCTAATCGAGTTCTAAAAAATATTGCTTCGTTTGTAGTTGATATTTTAGCTTTTATTTTTAATAAAAGCGTTTTCACTGGAAGCTTTCCTGAAGCACTTAAATGTGCGGATGTAGTACCACTTTTTAAGAATTGGGAAACAGATTGCATTCGAAATTACAGGCCTATCTCACTCCTACCATCTGTAAGTAAAATATTTGAAAAAGTAATTAAAAATAGGGTTGTAAAGTTTTTCAATAAAAACAATTTCTTTAATTCTGTTCAATTCGGTTTTCAAAAAGGCAAATCTGCGGAGGATGCTCTTTCAGATGTTTGCTCCCAAATTTATTCAAATTTGGATAGTAAAAAAAAATACTTCTGCTTTGTTTGTGGATATAACCAAAGCTTTTGATATGGTTAACCACAACATCTTGCTAAGGAAGCTTAGCAAAGCAGGTTTTCGTGGATTTATGTTTAACTGGTTCAAATCATACCTGCAAAATAGATCGCAGAGGGTGAAAATAGAAGACACTAGGAGTGGATTACAATTAATTAATATGGGTGTGCCTCAATCCAATTCCTAATATACATTAATTCCCTTTTTGGGCTCAATTTTAAGGGAGTGCTAGGAGCGTTTGCTGATGACATAGCTTGTGTGTATGGCGCAGATAGTTCTCTGGATCTAGTCGCAGCGATTAATTGGGACCCGGATTTGCTAAGATCTTGGTTTGCTGAGCATAAATTGGTCATAAGTCCTAAAACAAAAATTATGTTTTTTAGTTTGGGTGGGCAAAGCAATTTCGATAGCGATATTTTTTTTCATGCACCAGAGTGTCCCAAATTTAGACTCAATAATTGTGCTGTGTGTTCCTCAACTACTTTCTGTAGCTACCTTGAATGTAGTTTTTCTGTTTTCCTGTTGAAAAAGTAGATGAGTTCACATATTTGGGATTAATCTTAGATTCCAAAATGTCTTTTTATAACCATACCGAGGCGTTGAGAAAATATTTTCGCCTGATATTGAGATATTTTTTTTTATTTGAGAAGTGTGTGTTCTACGAAATTATTGACTTCAATATACTATGGGTTATTCCATTCAAATTGCAGTACGATATTAGTTGCTGGGGTGGAACCTATTTTAATAAAATCCAACCCCTTCTTACTCTGCAAAAATATATCATAAGAAAAATTAGCTTAAAAAATCGCATTTAGCATAGTTTTCCACTGTTTTGTTATTTGAAAATTCTTCCAATTCGTATTGTTTTAAAGTGTTAAAAATATTTTTTGTAAGATCCGGCAACCTTACTTATAGAGTCCGTAACAATCATAATCTTCGTGGTAATTCCTTGAATCTAGTGTCTGTGCCTGCATTTCGTACTACATCTTTTCGTAATTTTTATTCAGTGCTTGTTTGTCGACTATTTAATAAATTACCTCAGTTCCTTAGAGAAATACGCTCACTAAATTTGTTTTTGACACAACTAAAAAATTGGCTATATAGGTTCAAATTTGATGATATAGAAGCTCTCTTAAATGTACAGTCCTAAAAATTTAAACAATTTATTATATCGTGGTAGTTTCAAATTAACTTAATTTTTTCTTTTCGGGTTCAATCTATTCTTCTTTCTCTTGCTGCAAATTTGTATTTTTACGATATTTTCTTTGTATTTATATGGGATTTTATCTTTGTTAAATTATTACTTTTTATACCGTATTCTAAGGGTATATTAATTTTGACGCATAGTTTGTTACATACCTTAATATTGCCCGTAGACCCCTAAAAGTTACTATATTTATGATCAGCATCGATAGTAATGTCGATCTAGCCATGTCCGTCCGTCCGTCCGTCTGTCGGCAAAAATTAGGCCTTTAACCTGGACCTAGAGAGCTGAAATTTTAACCATATACTCTCTAGGATCCCGAAATAATCAAGTTTACGAATTTTTGAAATCCGCCCACAGCCACGCCCACAAACTCAAAAAACAAAATTTTGGAAAAAATCGAATTTTGAGCTAGAAAGCTGAAATTTTTTATAAATGATCTATGACGCCTAAAACTGCTCGGGATAAAAAATCTTCAAAATCCGCCCACTGACACGCCCACAAATAAATAAAATAATTTTTTTATACCCTATTCTAAGGGTATATAAATTTTTGAAAATCCAAAGTTTGAGCTAGGGAGCTGAAATTTATAATATATACTCTCTATGGGCACTTTATGCTCATGTGTAAATATTTTCAAAATCCGCCCACTGACACGCCCACAATTATTTTTTTGAGCTAGGGAGCTGAAATTTATAATACTCGTACAAGGTGGCGCAAAAATAACCTTCCGATGTTTTTTGGCTGTAATTTAAAAAAAAAATTAAAAACTTTGATTCTTCTTGTGGATTATTTTAATTTGGTCTTTTAATTTTTTTACATCAAGTTGAGAATATGATGTCATGTAAATGGCCGCCGCCACAGTTGATTGTCATTTGAGCCCTTTTTATGGCATTTTCCATCACTTTGGCCAAAACTTCCGGCGATAGGTCCTCACATTGTTGACGGATATCGCCTTTAAGAGCTGCAAGAGTCTGAGGCTTGTTGACATAAACCCGCGACTTCAAAAAGCCCCACAAAAAGAAATCTGGAGCGGTCAAATCAGGCGATCTTGCTGGCCAGTGCAAATCGCCAAAACGGGAGATTAGGCGCCCGGGAAATGCATCCTTCAGCATATCGGTTGTGGCACGTGCAGTGTGTGCCGTTGCACCGTCCTGTTGGAACCACATGTTTTCCAATCCCAATTCATCAAGTTACGGCAAAAAGCACTCGTTGATCATTGCTCTGTAGCGCTCACCATTCACAGTAACCGTTTTGCCCGCGACGTCTTCGAAGAAAAAAGGTCCGATGACTCCTCCAGCGAAAACAGCACACCATACAGTGACTTTGAGCGGGTGTAATGGCTTTTCGTGGGTTACACGCGGATTTTCAGTGCCCCAGAAGCGTAAATTTTGCTTATTTACGTACCCGCTAAGATGGAAATGGGCCTCATCACTCATGATTATTTTTGATGAAAAATTATCTTCCTCTTGGTGGTGATTAAGGATGGCTTGAGCGTATGTTAGACGCGATTGGCGGTCAGCAGCTAACAGCTGATGCATCGTCTGGACTTTGTACGGAAACATCTTCAAATCTTGTACCAAAATTCTCAGTAAAGACCGTCGACTGATACCCATTTGTGTGGCACGTCGTCTGGTCGATGTCGACGGCGCTTCCATGACATCTTCGGCTACAGCAGCAATATTCTCTGCAGAACGGCTACTCCGGGGTCTGCCACGCCTGGCAGCATCTCGTGTTGTGCCAGTCTCTTCGAGGCGAGCGGCTAAACGTCGCAGTGTTTCACCAGTAGGCGTTGGACGGGTAGGAAATCTCCGACGAAATTCACGTTGTGCCAAAGTCACCGACCGATTATTGCTCAAATAAATAGTCACCAATATTCCGCGTTCTGGAGCAGTGTAGCGTAACATTGTTTATTAACGTGTATTTCGCATGTGTTTACTACACAAATGTCAAAACAGAACTGACATTAGGGGCCAATCGCTAAATTTACAGCATTTTCTGATAGGAGGATTACTTTTGCGCCACCTTGTATATACTCTCTAGGGGCCCTTTATTCTCAAGGGGTAATTTTTTTTTAAATCCGCCTACTGACACGCCCACAATTAAATAAAACAATTTTATTAAAACACCCAAGTTTGAGCTAGGGAGGGTTTTTTTTTTGATAAAATCCTTTAAATGTTATATAACAAAATATGTAGAGCATTCTCAACAATTCAACCATACTTAGACTTTTGTCACGCCCACTTATGAGGGATAGGAATAAGAATAGGGTATACAACAGTTCGCCCAAGCGAACCCTATGTTTATTAAATTGAATACTCACGTAAATACAGATCTCACTTAGCTCTACAAAAGCGAAAAACTTCTTTTCTATGATCCTATTCTTTCGAATAGTAAGTAGCACCTAAAATCATGCAATGCAATACTTCATTGCTAGGTGCTGCTTACTGTTCAACAAAAAATGCCTGCTGTGTTCCAACACTATAAGGGTCTGTACAAATAGAGATAAATAAAAACCCCTTTAGCGTAATTAAATTATAAAAAAATAAAAATATTTCTCTGCAAATGAAAAAGTACCCAGATGACTTGGATCACCTGTCTCTATGCTTTAATGATCAAGTCTCAGAGTCCGCTGTGAGAGCTGAAGCTGTGTATAAATTGTGGTGAGAAAAATCATCAGGACTCCAGAAAGATTTCGTTGGTTTGGAAATTTTGGATTTTTGTGGCGCTAGCTGATTTCCAACAGTATAATATCTATTAACAAGATTCGAGGAAGCGTTCACGTCAAAGAACCTATCTCGAAGAAAATAGAGCACGATCGGCTCACTTGAACGACTCAGTGCACTCGCCGTGCTGTCAATCCATTGGGACTTATATGTTGATCGGAATGAATGTCAAGTTCATTAATTAAAACCAGGAAAAATTGTGTGGTGTCACATAAAAATCCATTAAAATCGTAAAATTCTCGACAAAAACAATGTCAAAAAGTCTTTCACCCTCTCTATCACCCATTTCAGTCCAACTATGCTTGTCGAAATGGATTAAAATTAGAGAAAACATAGAAAGAAAAAAACAGAATAAATTACATAATATACTTACAGGAGCAAGTCTGTCCTAGAAAATCAAAATAAAAACTGGATGAACTCGTGGCTTCAATGGCACAGTGCATGAGTACTTGCCTGAGAAGACGCTGGTCTAGGTTCGAATCCCAGTGGAAGAAACGGATTTTCGGGATAAAATGGAAAAAAGACAGACCAGTACCACAGAAGGAGTCTGACGATCGGTTGTGGCGAACCGTGAAACAGCGCTGTAACTCCAGCCGTCCACTTCACGTGGTAACGAATGTAAGGTGGTTATTCATTCAAAAACAACATTATGGCAAATGTTGAATTTCTTTACTTCGGTCAACGTAATTTGTTTGGCAATAAACATGCATGAGCGTATTTCACATTTAAAAATATACAGACGGAATCAATGACAGGTTTAAGGCCCTGTATTGGCCATTAATGCCTAATATCAATGACAATACAAAAGCTGATTTTAAATGAAATTATTCCTATTTTAATAACAGAAATATTCATGTAAAGACCCCCCTGGAACCAAATTTCTGGCTTCGACCTTGAAAGAGATACTTTATCAACGCACGACTTTTCAATCATCTCCAATGACGCCTGTGTTTTTGTATAAACGGTGGGAAAATATGTATCGTACCGTAGACAAAAACAACTGAGAGATAGAACACCGCTTTGCAGTCAACCTCTGCGTCCACATAAAACGTGACGTGAGCAATGTTTTGATTTTTAGAAAATCTCGTCATATAAAACAATACTGTTAATCAAAGAAAAATGGCATTGTCTCTCGTGTCGCCGAAGATATGTACATACGAGTACATCGTTGTTTTATATGACGAGCACATTATGACCAAACCAACCAAAAAGGTGTGATCTTGCAGGGTTTTATAGATTGAGAGCCGTCTGAAAGAGTGAGTGACTTTGCAAAAGGGCTCTGCGCATGTACACCTCACTGCTCAAAAGGAGATAACTATCGACAAGCGAATTTTTAATTTAGGCGACCTTCTATGAAACTCACAATGGCTCCGGCCTTCGGCCTCGGGCCTCGTGGTGTCTAAGCAGATGACTTAATACTAAACCAGAGGTATTGACTATTTTCAAGGATGCAGTACATACATCAACAATATTACAACATCCAGTATGATGGCATATTTAATGGATTCGCCAGTTACCACGCGGAATGTACCATAGTTACAAGGCGATATATTTCGCGGTTGATTGTCATTCACAAAAGTTGTTGGGATTTCCGGGGAACAGAGTACCAAAAGCTTTTATTAATACATTGAGTAAATGTTCAGGACTTTTTTAAGACAATTTGTCCATACTTCAAGTTAAGTCAGTCGTTTGAACATTTGTACCAAGCTAAGTCACCCAATCGGACGGTGCTATACTTTTTTTCAATCCCGTCTTATGTCATCTTGACATTTGGAAAATTAACAGAAGTAAAAAAACAATATTTATGAAGGCGGCATAATTGCGTCAAAGCGATGAGAATGATTTCTCATGAAAATCAAAATCAATGTTTAGTGCGGCGCGTTTACAAAAGATATGTGATATCTTTTATGGGATTTTTAAGCCAAGTAACATTTCTATACGAACAAGCCATGGAATGTGAAAAGTCATGTACAATTCTGTGGAACAATCCCGAATGTGCATTAACTCTGCCGGCGTATCTTCGATACTTAACGAATACGATTTTAAGCTTCTAAATAAACATAAATAATGCACACAACTATTACTTGTTTGGTAACTGGATACACCCTGTCGAAAGCTATCAACTTAGAAGCTGTCCTCGATCGATAGCTGTCAAGAAACCTCATGGAAAGATCGAAGGCTGTTGTCCTACCTTGTACATGTATCTTTAAATAAACGCCCTTCATTCACTTGAGTTGAACATTATAATGTTCATGTTTTAGCATGGATAAGTTTTTCCTTAAAATCTAGCTAAAATCTACCACCCTAAGGGGCTTTACATATGATACATAATATGTGAGCGACATGCGCGAACGAACGTTTATACAAACTGCGCAGAAGACTACTTTTAATGCATTTATAAACAGAACATTTCAAATATTACTATTAAAAGAGCGGGATATGTAATGGTTTAATTAACCAAATGTTTAATTCTAAAGATATTGCCGCGGACAAAAATATCCTTGCCGCTATTTATTTTTATAATTAAAGCGCCTTTAAGGGATTTTTGGTACCCTAACAATGTAGATATGTTTATGGTCACATTTTTTGTTGTCGGGGTGTGTGAAACTTTCTGCACTGGAGCACTCAGACTCAATACTGGTCCGTTGTACTACCAGGCAGACACACCACATTTTACTGTGGGAATTTACTCGTTTTTCTAAGAAAAACGAGAAGGCGCTTCAATGATAAGGAGCTTAGGTTTACAGCACTCACCATATCCGCACCAAATAACTGCCACCTGATACGAGCAGAAGCAGGACAATCACAGAGGAAATGTTCCGGCAAAAGCGTAGTGTCCCTTAAGAACGCCAGTAGTCAGTCTGCAGTCTTTTCTGTTGAGAGACAACAAGAATGTCGCGGATTTCCCACAGGCGTCGGGGAGCATTTGCTTAGTTTGTCTGCACCCTGGAGAGTCATGCCAACGGCGATTGTGTTCATAGGAAACCCAACCGTCAATGGAAGCCCTGACCGAGGACTCAGGCAGACAGATCGCTGGTTCAGGTCCTGAGAAGTCCCCCTCTGAGCCTTGCCTAGCAAGTTCATCGGAGATCTCATTTCCCGTGATCCCGTTATGACCCGGGACCCAGACTAGTTAAAGTGAATTCAGCCTTCCGACCGAATTCAGAGATATTGCATTCACGTACTATTTTGGAGGTAGTTAAGGGTTTGAGTAAGGCCTCAAGCGCAGCCTGACTGTCGCTACAGACGCAGATACTTCGCCCCCTCCACCTGTTCCTCGTAACATAGTCCATGGCCATTAGGATAGCATAAGTCACTGTTTGGAAGACTGACGCATATTTGCCTTACGGAAAGAAAAGTCGAACGTTATCGCTCTCCACGAAGACACCAGCACCAGATCCTTGATCGGTTTTGGAGCCATCCGTGAAGATTCGACTGCATTCCCTTCCAGGTTCAGAGTCCGGCCAGAGCCAGTCCTGGACGCGAGGAAAGTCGACCTCGTATTTGCGCTTTAGCCGAAGTTCCGGTGTCATCGCATCAGACGGCATATCCATAAGACAGGAGTCGAAGGACAACCGTTGAGCAAGTTCATCAAAACTCCAGTGCGAGTTATACCAAAAGCCACCTCTTGTAAGACGTGAGATAGCCTTGATTGTACAGCCCATGATGTAAACATCAAGGGGCGGAAGGTTCAATAGTGCATCTAGGCCGGAGCCAGGCATGCTGGGGAAGGCCCCCATGCAGCCGAGACATACCTGCCTTTGGAGTTTGGCAAAAGCAGCAGTGACGTATTTACGTGAAAGCTTATTCCACCAAACAACCGATGCGTATGCTATAAATGGTCTTATCATAGCCGTATAAATCCATAGGACTCTTTTCGGTGATAAGCCCCATGTCTTGCCGAAAATGCCTTTGCACTGCCAGAAAACAGACAGCGCCTTGGCAGTCTTCAGCTCAACATGTTTGGACCAAAGAAGTTTGCTATCCAGGATGACTCCCAGATACTTTGCTTCATTGGACAGTTGGATTGTGACGCCTTTTAGCACTGGCTGAGTCAACCCGACGTTCTCGTAAAGAGAACAACCTCAGTTTTAAGAGGATTGACCGAGAGCCCATTCCTAGTGCACCATTCGTCGATCACGTCAAGGGCCGCCTGCGCCTTGGCGCATACAGTCGTTAGGCATGATCCAACAGAAAGCACGGCAACATCATCCGCGTACGCCTGAGCGTAAAAATTAGAACTATTGAGTGCGTTCAACAGAGAGTCGACCAGCATACACCACAGCAGTGGAGACAGGACGCCGCCTTGCGGGCAGCCTCTGTTTACCCCCACCATAACATAGCGGCCACAATCCGCATCCGCAACCAACGTTCTATTCATTAGCATTGCTTTAATCCACAACACCAATGGTTCGTCTACGCCGTGTTGTCTGGCGGAGCTGCACATGCTATCAAAAGTCGCATTGTCAAAAGCACCCTCAATATCGATGAAAATGCCCATCGCGTATTCTTTTCTGTCAAGCGCGCCCTCAATTCTATCAACTAGATTTTGAAGCGCAGTCTCGCAGGATTTTCCGCGTTGATAGGCATGTTGCATCGGAGATAGTGGGTGCAATCGCAAAGCACCTTTGCGCACGTGAAGCTCGACCAGCCTTTCCAAGCTTTTCAGCAAAAAAGAAGTCAGACTGATTGGTCTGAAGCTCTTGGCGAGCGAGTAGTCACTTCTGCCAATTTTTGGTATGAATGCCACTCTAACTGTACGCCAGGGTGTTGGAATGTATGCCAGTGCTAGGACAGCGGTGAAGATTTTCTTCATAGTCGGTAGCAGCTGGTTTGTACATTGTTGCAGCATGGCTGGGTATATTCCGTCCGTACCAGGCGACTTGAAGCCGTCAAAAGACGCAAATGCGTATTTAATGGCCTCGTCCGTCACCACGGCCTTCGCAATATACCAGCTACGCCGAGTTGTTTGTCTTGGCTCACTCATAGTCTCGGTAATCGGGGCTGGTTGTGAACCAATTGTAATCTGGTTACCTGGAAAGTGAGACTCCAGCAGATAACTAAGAGTTTCCGCTTTCGTCTCAGTGAAGGTGCCATCAAGTTTTCTAAGTGAGTCCAGTTTGGCTGGTTTGCCCTTTTTCAGAGCTTTAACCAACCTACTAGTTTCACCCAGCTTTTCAATCTTTTCGCAGAAATTCTTATAAGAAGCACTTTTCGATACCCGAATTAGCCTCTTATATTCCTTCTGCTTCGATCGGTAGAGATTCCAGTCTGTCTCCAAATCAGTCTTGAGTGACCTATTTAGAAGCTTTCTAGCTTCCCTTCGGATCCTTTGCAGTTCCGAGCTCCACCAGAGAACCGGCGTTCTGCCAGGGGGTTTACTTACTGGGCACGTCAGTTCGAAACAGCTAGTAATGGCACTATTCATGTTTTGAACAGCATCCTCTACCTTTTGTCTCCTCCTGAGTTTGGTTGGAGCTTTGAGAGTTTTTCCCATTTCCTCCCTGAAGCGTATCCAGTTGGTTTTTCTTGGATTCCTCCTCTCCTGCAAAGTTATGGCTTCGCATTCGATTTGGAATTCGATATATCTATGATCTGAGAGGGATGCCTCCGAAGAGACCCTTCAGTTGGTAATCTCCTTAAAGTATCTATTTGATAAAGTCAGGTCGATCACCTCCTGTCTTGACGTCACAAAAGTTGGTTGCGAGCCAACATTGTTGATCAGATGATAGAATGAAATCCAGGAGATGGTTTCCTCGCATGTTGCATTTGCTACTGCCCCAAACAGGAGCGTTGGCATCGCAGCATATATATAGGCCCATCTTCCTGGTGTCGCAATAGTCTATGAGTTCAGCAATTGCCCTTGGTGGTGGAGACACTACTGAATCATAGGGTAGATAAGCTGACGCCACGACGAAGGTCGTCCAATGTCAATTCGTTTCGTAGCTAATGGCGGCAGAAACCAAATCTTGGCCACAAAATTGTCCAAGCTTAGTCACTGAGAGAAGGTTCGACACAGCAAGACAAGCCCTTGGTCTCTCGGACCGCTCGTCACAGAGTATCGTGGTGCCACGGACACCTCCAAGGCCACAATTGCGATTTTTCCACACCCATGGCTCCTGTATGGATGTTATGTGGACTTTTGTGTTCAACACGGAAAGCTTCTTACTGATGAGAGCAGTAGCAGCCTTGGAATGTTGAAGGTTGATCTGAGTAAATACAATCAATGGTATAAACTAGGGGTTTTCGTCCGTTACTCGCACTCACTTGGAAATAATGCGGAATTGAATCCTTCCAAGGTGCAAATAAGGACGCATCCCATACCCGGACCTGATAGTCTCGACAGAACTTTTATCTAAGCCAACAACGAGAGTAGATCCTTCCTTATCATCCTTGTTTCTACTCTCCCTGTGGGAATGAACAGTCCAGTCGCTAGTATCAAGCCCAGGACTCTGGGTGTGTAGGCGCGCTAGCACCGTCTTTTTCTTGCTGACAGATGTTCCCGCGACATCCAATTTCTGCCTACTGCCGCCGCGAGCGTTTCTGCTTGCAGCAACTGTTTCACTCAGGTTTTGGGCGCGGGGACCTCCTGGAAGTGTTCTAGTGGAAGGGCACGCAGAAGGTGCGCGCGCAGTTCCACTGACAGGAGTGCTTGAGGCCTTCTTCCTCCGTTTTTTCATGTTCGAGGTATTGGAAGAGGAGGCAGCGTTGGTTTCAGTCAGCTGGCTGGTTTCGGTTGGGGTAACCTCTGCCGACCTGCATCTCTTTGCCTTCAACTGGCGGTGCAGTTTCTTTGCGCCGCACGATAGCCGCCTTTCTCCTTTTCCTCTTTCGCTGGCTCTTAGATGGACGCTGACCAGTGGACGCCGCCTCTGTGGCCCGTTTCACCTGTTCGGTTTCGCAGGCCTCGTCGGCAGCATGGCACCTATCGGCTGTCTGTCTATTGGTCTGAAGATTAAGCGTATCAGGTTGAACCTCTCCGCCACTTTCTCCATGTTTCCAGCCCAGTCTACCGAACGTGTCGGGGATAGAGCTGCAGGAATCTTCGGAAGCAAACCTTTTCGCAACTCGAAGGTCAACGCCTGTACAGGCGGGGGGTATATGTATGTCGGTTGGGGGCTCCAGAATCCGTGCCCCGACCGTGGTCGAAAAGACCACGGGTGGATTTTCGCCCATGCGAGTACCACCTGGAGTATTTATATCGTTAAGTTGTTCCTGCATACTTGTTTTTTTGGTTTGGTTCGCGATAGAGCTTTGACGGTGTATAAAACGCCGCTATAACTCTAAAACCTCGGATCACGAACGTATCGTACCGAGGTCCCCCTATCCACCATCCGGGGACGCGCCTGGTAGGTAACCAACCCGCGCCTGGTAGGTAACCAACCATCAGGTACATGATGAAAATCTTAGTCTGAAATCAAGTTCCTGCTGAATTCCAAACTAATTATGGTTACATAGTGCGGGGATTAAGGAAGTGTGGAGGGGAAACCGATGCAGGTTGGTTTTGATTGTTTGTAAATTATAGTGTCAAAAACAGAGCGGTGAAAAGTATTCTACATTCGTGTTGTACGACGAAGAAAGAATTCCTTGAATTTAACGATACGTCCGAGAGAGTCAAACGTTAACGTGATATCTTGATCGACAAAAAATGTTATCGCGCGTTTTTGTATTCTGTTGAGTACCTCCAAATATGTGATTGGGGCACCGGTCCAGATATGAGCGCTATACTCAATTTTGGGGCGAATAAACGCCTTTTAAATTATAGCCAGACCAGAAGAAGTAGGTATATTTCTTGCACCGCATAGGGAGGCCATTACATTTCCCAGGGTTCTTGGCGACATCGAGTTATTAGGTCATTTTGCGACTCAAGTATCATTCATGGATAATCTCAAAGTATGAAAATTTTTGCTTTAATGGCAGAAGATAGCATTGCGTTTTGTAGGCATTAAATTCCACTTCATTGGTTGTAACTGAGTTATGCTGTCTTGATAGGAATTTAATGAGTTTAACATACGTTGCCGTTCCAGTTCCACACCCGAAGATGTGGAGTGTGACCCAAAGAAAGAATATGAGAAGCTTAGGGTATTGTCATCAGCGAAGGAAGGGGATGTGCTTAGAAGTATCAGATAGGAGATCATTTATAAAAATGCGAAAGAGAGTCGGAGACAAAACAGAGCCTTGTGGAATACCATTTGGTGAATTGCAGATTTGCAGTGCACCTGTTGCTGCGAAAACCATAGGTACTACCGGTCATTAAGAAGTTCACGGGATGCAATATATTTCATAAGCTATCGCTCTATCGGTCTATCGGTCTTCTTTCCATGACCTTGGAAAGAAGGGTAGGAGAATATTACTCTTTTTTTTATTGATTTCCATCTCCATCTTCTCGCATAGAGCCTTAAAAAAAGGATTGATAAAACAAGTTACGCAGAGGTTTTAGCGGCGAGAAACAAAACCTCTTTAGAACGATAGATGAAATACCATGTGGATCAGCAGATTTGTGAACGTTAAGATCCTGAAGTACTCTAGCCACTGTGTAAGCGCGGAAGTGGATTGTTCCCATGGAGTATTCTACGCGCTCGACTACAGGGGGAGATAAAGCACAATCTGGGAGCGTTTAGCTGCCTGCAAAGTGAGCAGCTAGTAGGTTGGCCTTATCCGAAGAGCTAAAAGCTGGAATATCATTGCAAATGAGTGTCCAACTTTTAGTAGTAGGAGAATTCGATACGATTAATGTTGGCATTGCAGTCATTTTTGGTCTGTTTGAACTTTTTTCGGCTTTTCTCAAGTGGGTTTGTTTTATATGACCGAAAGCTTACCTCTTTTAACGTGATAGCATCTTTGCAGCTCGAGTCACACCACACGTTTACCTTGGGTTTGATACTTTCTATCCCGTTAAGGATGAAAGATTTATTTTTGTTATCATATCAGCAGCAGCATCCAAGTCGGTGTCGAGGAAGCACAGCGGTCAGTTAAAACTCTTAAAGCAACTGTTAAGTTTTTCCAAATTGGCCCTACAGTGCCTTTAGGAGTTTGTTTATTAAATATATGGTTGGAGTACGAGAAATTCGCTGATAGAGTCAGATTTTTTACCTCAGCAAAGATCTAGACGTACCTTGTTTCGGGTGTTGGCTGAATGGTGAAGCTGACTTGAATTGCGTATATTGAATGCGCCCGCAACGACGATTTCAGCACAACTCATTATAAGTTGAATGTCTGTCAAAACTTGGATTTCTATATATATAAAACAGCAGTGGATTAATAGCCTACGGACATGAAATTTTAACCAAATGAAGTTAAATGTCGGATAAGAAGTTTAGTCCCAATCTGCAACATTTCATCGCGTTTCACCTGCCGACGAATTAAAAAATCATGCGAACTTAACCTTAGCGCGAGTAACTGGCAGCTCTCATATCAATGGTCATTAAGGCCTTAAGAAAACAGTGTTCAGCACAGCTTAAAAAACCGAATTTCGAATTCCAATCTTTTTGCCGCTAACAACAACACCCTTGCCGCGATTTTTTAAAGATTAATACCAATCCATAGCAATCGGTCGCGTTCGGTCGCGTTCGATCGCGTTCCACATACCGACGATTGAAAAAAATCGCTCGATTCTTACCTAAAAATCCGAATGTCGTTAGGATTTCCTTGTACTTTTTCCTATTGGAGCTTGAGGGTATCTGCGACAAAACACCAATGTCATTGTGAATAAATTGTCAAAGTTCGTGAATATTTGTTCTGACGCAAGTAATTGATCATCGCAGATTTGGCACTGAACTATGTCTCTACTGCAGGTTCCGGTTTTTATTCAACACATACGGGTAATATGAATACTAATTTTTCGACAAGAAAGGGAAAGTGAAATATGCTGGCCAAGTAGCTAATTATTCTCTAAACTAAAATATTAGGAATAAGGAAAGACTACAATCACCTGAACAGACCGGCTGGCGCGCGACACCCTATTTCCTGCAGCTTTAAATTAAACTTACTTTTTTATATTAAACTAATATATATTTCTAACTCGGGCACGGGGCGTCACCTAACCGAATATATCACTTGTAGTTGAGAAAACCTTCATAAAATTTGAGGTGAAGTTTTCCCTGTTACACGAAACACTTTTTTTGAAAAATCAACTATTCTCAAAATAAGTATGTACTTATGTTCAAGGCGCTGTTTTCTCTCCGAGTGTCTTTCTGGTTAAACAAAAAAAAAAAAAAAAATCTGTTTTATTCTAAGCGGTGGACAGGTGCTTGACAACTTCTTTATTACTCGAGATATCTCAAAAAAATGTATTGGCTTGAATTACTATTAAAACATTATTGAATGGAATTCGACTTCGTTCATATGTTCACCATGGGAACGTATGCGGCGGTCGATACGTTGAACCCAATTTACGATGACTCGGCCACACATTTCGACTGATACGGCCGCTATTTTTCGTTCAATATTGGCTCTGAGCTCCTCTAACGTGCGCATAGACCAATGATTTAAGGTAGCACCATAAAAAAAAACGAGTGTGCTTTAGACCACACGACTGAAGTAAAACTTCTTTAGCTCCATCTATATGTATGTATATATGTATAATATATACATGTATAAACATATACATATATTAATTTTCTACAAATATTTAAATTTATTATGGGTTGGTACATTGATAAATTAATATTTTTGAATAGATTTTTTATTCATTATTTACATTATTTTCATTATCAGATACATCAGTAAGTACTACTCGTATGATTGATTGTAAGACCGAGACAATAGGCTTATGATATGAAAAATTAGATACATATGTTGTAGAATGAAAATTAGAAAGATATCTAGAGAAAACTGCATCGATTGTTTTTCTATGTCTTGTGGAGGCTCATTTCGGTAATTATTCATTTGTAGTTCTAATTTATCTTGTAGAAAGTTTACCAAGAGTTGTCCATCTTCAGACGCGAAATTAACATTGAAATCTCCTGCTAAAACTAGTGGCTATGTAGGATAGTTTTCTCCTAATTCTCAGAGCCTACTCGACCGTAAATCATAAGTCTTTTATATAAAAACTTTATAATATTATTAACTGTGTTATTGGGCGAAATGTAAACAACTTCCTCTTGACTACTCATCTCTACACTATTCAACATATCTACACTCATCGCTTTCTGACTGAGATATATATATAATTCATGCACTGGCTATGAGAGGAAGAGAGAACGAAAATGTACGCGCGCACCGCTCTCTCTTGGTCCTACAGTGTGATACAGACAATAGGCCTGCACTGTGTCTTAGATATACGAAACGTTACTTTCTATGAGAGAAAGAGAGAAAGAAAATGTCTGCTCGCACCATTCACTCTTGCCCCTACAGTAATATACGAAACGTTACTATCTTATATCTCCCTCTCAACTTCCGTTCGCCTCGCCCGATCACACTTTTCGTAACGCTCTCGTCACGCATTCACCAGCTAACTCCCCAAGTCAAGCGTGTGTAAAGAAGTTTTCTTACAAAAAGTCTAGAGGCGTTAAATCACATGATCTCAGCGGCCATTAGAAGGGTCCATTTCTCGAGATAACACGTTCACCGAACTGAGACTTCAATAACTCGATTGTTGCACCCGCTGTGTGGCTTGTGGCACCGTCTTGTTGGAACCACATTCACTGATTTCCAATTCATTCAATTGCTCAAAGAAATAACGTTCCAACATTTCTCTGTACCGAATACCATTTACCGTAACATGTCGATAATTTTCATCGACGAAAGAAAACGGCCCAATGACGCCACCGGCATGAAAACAACACCAAACAGTGTCTTTTTGCCGATAAGGTGCTGTTTCATGAAGCACATGAGGGTTCTCACCTGTCCAGTAACGCGTATTTTGTTTATTGACGAAGCCGTTTAACCAAAAATGTTCACCTGCTGAAGATGATTTTGCGATGAAATTCGGCATTTTCTTCCATCATGTCCAGAGCCCAATTCGGGAGCGTACGCCGCTTCATATGATCAAGTGGCTTTAGTTCTTGAGTCAGCTTGATCTTGTAAGGGTGTAAAAGTTTCAAGCGTTCAAGTCGGTAATGAAAGACCCTTTATTTGGTCTTGTCCTTATTTTTGGTACTTCAGGACCAACCAATTTCGCCTGTTATTCAATAGCCGTAAAAGCCTCTAACACGGCACGCCTTCCGTGTTGACACCTATTGTTCTGTGCCCTCTTCATTTCCTCGCAAGTTTGGAATTATTCCAAAGAGCTTCTTCCAATATACATAGCTGGATCAGTTTTAACTGCATCCCATATTCGACCATTGCCATGTACAGCTCCTGACGATGAATGCTACCATAAGCGGCTTTAAAGTCTATGAAAATATGATGAGTCTCGACTTGAAATTCGTTGGTCCTTTCCGGGATTTGCCTCAGTGTGCAAATTCGGTCTATTTCCGATCTGCCGATGCCGATTAGTGTGTTGCAGACCGGCTTAAGACGATCACACAGTATATTAGGCGACATTTTTGAGCAAGAAATATGCTTCCTCAAAAAGATGAAAAAAACATGTTATACAAAAGATGATCTCTTCATATCGAAATTCAATGAAACAATAGCAAATCGTATTGCAAATTAAGGAATAATTTCTTAAAATTTACATATCTAAATTATGCACATATTATATTGTTTTATTATGCGAACAAGTAGTTTGACTATGTTTATCTAAGAATACATATTCTTAAGTATGTTGTAATAAATTTTATTTATGTTAAAATCTGGTCAAACATGCTACGTCATTATCAATGTTTGGTCAAAATTCAAGTAAAGTTTGTTAATTTCTTTAAAATTGGTTCCTGTTTTCATATCAATGTGTCGAACTCATTATTACGCGCAGATCTTTACCATACGGCCGCAGAACAAACATTTTAAAACCACACATTTTTGAAGCTTAAATCAGTAGATCTATATAGATATTGTTCAAAACAGTATACATATGTAAAGGGTCTTACAATTGCGACTTGACAACTTCAAACTTTCAGTGTGAACGCACCCTTAAACCGATTACCGAATTGTCAAAATATTCAGTAAAAACATTTTTATCATGATGAAGTACACTAAGGAGCAACGTTTACAAATACTTAAAATTAACTACCGAAATTCCGAGTCGGTGGTCGCAGCTTTAAGAGCGTTAAAGCCAATTTTCCGCCGTAATTCTCGTCCCAGTAGACAACAATTCATAGTCTAGTGAATAAATTTGAGTCAGGATATTCGCTGCTTGATGTTTCCGTGCCGCTGAGACTATGTTTTGCCCGAGGTGTGGCGAATATTGCTGCCGTAGAGGCTGTCATAGCTTGGTAGGAAGGTGAATTTAGGTGGTGGTTGACCTGAATCCCTTGGCAGCAGTAGGCACGCTTGCGATCGCACGGCGTTAGCTCGACGATGGGGTGGGATCTTGCTGCCTCTCTATGCACACATGAATTTCATGTCTGGTCTTAAAGGTCTTTTTGACGAATGAAAAGAAGTCCAAAAAAGATTAAAAATAGACTATGATGATAGAAAGAAAAGACGTATGCTTAGGAGAGAACTAAATGAAATTTGAAGAATACGTGAGAGATGAACAAATGAAGCTGATGCTGTTTCAGATGCTGTGAAACACACAGACTTGCCCTCCCCTTTGCACTCGGTATTAACCGGTGCACCGTGACTATCCCTTGTCCATTTTGTAGCTGGGGTAGTCCCTTAAACTACCCTTGCGAGCATCTACCCGATCACGACCTTAATAGCGAAGAATTTTAACCGTGACAAAAACTCATATTTATTTCATATATAATTATTATACCTCAGTTGTAGGATATGTAAGAACAGATTATTTATTTCACCAAATATATCGCGTTTTAATAAAGAACAAAAAACTATCTAATAACTTTATGGGCATAGTGCTATATTAAGGAAATTAGTATGTAGTAAATTTAATTCAATATATTTTGTTAATAGAATTTAAGTGATCAGTTATATGCAAATGTTTTATTTGTATATCTATTATATATATAATGAAACTTGGACTGTTTTTTATTTGTATTGAGAAGTAATTATGTTAGGCTAGTTAAATTTGTAGATAATGTATGAAAAAAAAGGAAGCTAGTTTGCCAAAGAAATCATAAAATGGTACAAAGCCGTACTTACAGTTTTCAAGGAGTGTCGATGAAATTTGTGGCCACAATTTTCCTTCGCAGATGACGTATCGTCCGTAGGAACGATGATTAGGAATTTTGTCTGATTCATTCTGTATGAACGCATTTTTGTTGCATTCGCTTATGTTTAATTTTTGATAACTAATTTCATAGGCAGGTCATTAGCAATCTTTTTGAAAATAAGGTTAGGTTAGAAAAATTGAATTTAAGCTAATCAAATTTTTAGGGGTGGATAATTAAATTTACACAGTCACAAAAGAAATTAAGCACTTGTTATTTTTTTTAGATTAGTTTCGAAGTTTAATTCAATATTTTAATTAAATGGTGTTTCTTTGTCTGCCGAATTTTTGGGACGGCATCGGAGGTGTTGGTGTAGGGATGTCTGCGTGTGTGGCTACGCCTCAGCTGACCGCATGCACTGCTTCATATGCTGAACACATGCGTTTTCGTTATTTGCGTAGGCGCGCAGTTGTCAGAAAACTCAGCTTTTGGGGTGATCAAAGACGATCATTGAAGAAGGAAAAGGTGTATAGAATTTTTGCTGCGGGCGCTCCACTCGACTTCTGTAGAGAAGCTAGCGAGCTTTGTATTGAATGCGCCCGCAGTAACTATTTAATTATGGATGGTGTGTTTAGAGAGTTTCCCTACTACTGGGTTTATTATTTGAAGTACTGATGTACTTCGGCATGCGTTCGGTGTTTTCAGACACGTGGTTAGGTTAGGTTAGGTTTAGGTGGCTGTCGGCAGAAGCCGACACACTTAGACCAATTTTGGTCCATTGTAATACCACGTATAATTATCTACCTCAACTCTGTAGATGGGACTGGCCAACGACACGCGGTTGTTCTCAAACGGTCCCCCATCTACGTACTAACCGCGCCCAACGTCGTTTAATTTCGGTGATCTGACGAGAACCGATTAACTCGACGTGGTATGGTCGTTGGTTAAAAGCGACACGTGACTTGGGTATGGATTTTAATGCTCGACAAAACATCCGTAAAAGAAAACCTTTTAAAAGGATCTGATTTAAATTTCCTTCTCGGAATTTTTTTGTTTTTGCCAGAGCTGGAAGCCGCCTAACCACTTTCACTGTCTGCACGCTAAAGAAAGAGCGTTGCGCTCTCGGTTTGAAAAAATATAAATCGGTGGCTGTGTAGGCCACAGTTCAGTGGCAAAAGCCTAATTCACGATGGGCATAGGGGTGTGTTGGTTTTATATTCTGTTTCCGTCGCGGATATGGGGAGGTAATCGTTACATTTAAAACTTGACGAAATGCATAACAATAAAAAAGTAAATTTGCTGTTTAAGGCGTTCGCCGCAAGGCATCCGTCGCAAACCAGCCAAATCAGTCAATTTCACGGCGTTCTCAAGAATTGGGCCTCTCCCAGATCACATTATGCCGAATTTTGCGTAAGGATCATGACATACAGCCTAACAACATCAAGCTGACTCAAGAACTAAAGCCACTTGATAAATTGAATCGACGTACGTTCTCGAATTGGGCTCTGGACATGATGGAAGAAAATAAAAAATTTCATGGCAAAATCATCTTCAGCAATGAATCGCATTTTTGGTTAAACGGCATCGTCAATAAGCAAATATGCGTTACTGGACAGTTGAGAACCCTCATGTGCTTCATAAAACAGCACTTCATCCGCAAAAAGTCACTGTTTGCTGTGGTTTTCATGCCGGTGGTGCCATTACGCCATTTTTTCGTAGATGAAAATGCCCGTCACTTTACTGTAAATGGTATTCGCTACAGAGACACGTTGGAACGTTATTTCTTTGAGCAATTGCATGAACTGGATATCAGTGATATGTGGTTCCAACAAGATGGTGCCACAATCCACACAGCGGGTGCAACAATCGAGTTATTGAAGTCTCAGTTCGGTGAACGTGTTATCTCGAGAAACGGACCCCAATTTTGGCCGCCCAGATCGTGTGATTTAACGCCTCTGGACTTTTTTTTATGGGGCTACATTAAATCAGTGGTCTATGCCAAGAAGCCGGCAACCGACGTTAGAAGAGCTCAGAGCCAATATTGAACAAGAAATAGTGGCCGTATCGGTCGGAATATGCGGCCGAGTCATCGCAAATTAGGTTCAATGTATCGACCCCTGCATACGCTCCAGTGGTGGACATATGAAGGAAGACGAATTCCATTCATAAATGTTTTGATAGTAATTCAAGACAATTTTTTGAGATATCTCAAGTAGTTTGCATTTTATTTAAAAACAGAGGTTTTCAAGTCCTTAATGAAAGGCCCTTTACATAAATCCATTTTTCTCCGTGCGTGGGCAGAAAATTTAAACAATTTTTACATTTGAATTTATTAGTCTGCCTAGTCGATGTGCCATAATCATGTTAATTTATTAATTTTGTTATGATAACTAATTTATGAATATTGATAAAACATAATGTAGTTTTTCCATTGAACATTTTACTATGGGAAATAAAGCTGTGCTTTAAAATGGGCATCTAATAAATTATTCTCAGGCAGAGACTCTTCAGGGGTCGGGAGCATATTATATTAGCAAGTAATTAATTATTATTAATTTTAAGAGAACTACCGAAGTTTGTAACGGTGTCTATTTAATTTTTATTGTGAATAAATTAAGAAGACCCGCCGTTTTTCATAACAGAATTCCAACTATTTGTCATGGTTGTCATTTTTTTAATTCACATTATCCTTTTTATATTTAACCTTTCTATACCCGCGCGTTGGTCTATCAGTCCAACAACCTAAATTTTCAATTTTTTTTTAAATAAATCAGATTGCTATCGCAATGAGCTTACTTGTAGCTTAATGATTCGTCACATACTTCAATTCAGCGTGGCGTGAGCGTTTATGCCGAAATCGCGTCAATCGGTCGTTTTTTTTGGAACATGTAACTACGGAATGCTCCGACTGCTGTTGTGAGACGTTTGTGGAAAATAAGTTTATATATCTTTTCCTTAAGAATTTTGATATATTATTTTAGTTTGTTTTGAAAATTAAGATTTTATAAAATTTGCATTACGCGTCAGAAAAACTGACTATTTGAGAGACTTAATAAAAATCTGTTAGTCACTAATTAAAGCAAATATTTGCCTTACTTTTATTTATTACTTTTGAACACATCCATTAGTATTCATACAAATTTATTTTGACTAAGGCTTTTGTTGAAAAATATGACAAATATAATCTACAACTTTCGGTGCTAGGGACCGTGCGTAATAGGAAGGTTGAATAGTAGGGGATTAAAATCTCTTGAAACTGTCCTGCTGGTGTGGATGTCGAAATGTGAAAAAATTAAGTGCACGACTGGGTCGTACGATAACTTTCTAGGTTTTATAAGAAACGATTTCAAATCACATTTTTTTATTAGCCGTGTTGTTTAATCGTTAATTTGTCATGATGGCTTTCGATCTTTATGTGCCTTTATGAAGCAAACAAAAACAAAAAAATAAATATTTGGCATTACCGGACCATACAGGTCCTTAAGCTTAGCTTCTATAACCACTTTCTTGTGCGAAGTGTAAGGGACCTACAATTTTAAGCCGAATCCGAAACGCAGAGAAGCTTCTCCTGACAATTGATACTCTTGGATGTTTGTCAGACGTTCGCAAGAGGTGGGGCAGTTGAAAAAAAAGTATGATGTTACTTGACCCCGGCGGGAATTGAACCGGGGACGTTTCGATTAGTAGTCCGACATACTAACAAATTGAGCCAGTGCGCCCGACAAAGCAAATAAAACTACAAAATTTCATGAAAAACGAAAAAAGTATGAAATTTATTTATTTTTGTGTCTTCTCAAATATCAAACTTTTAAAGTTTATTAACTGGTTTTTAATATTGCCATTTTTCGAAAGAACCGCTGTTTTAGTCTTTTGGTAAAAACTAAGTATTCCATTTTCTTAACTTCACTCCAAGTATTTAAGACACCAACACAGATTAATATCGTTAAAGCCGCCATAATTTTTTTATATTTTTTAAGTTTGCAACTTTCGTCAAAATAATAAAATTAGGTTGATTGTAAAAAAAAATATGAATTCACTCCCCCGGTTTTTGAGATGTAGCCATTTTTCTAATGTTATTCGAGCATTTTGCGAAAATCTGAGAATGCCATGTTCTAAAAATAACTCTAAATGAAAACCTTTCAAAAGCATTCGTTAAAAATGATGTTCTTTTAAATTTTAGCAACTGCTATAAAAAAAATATAAAATAGTTATAAAAAAATATTTCAAAAATCTGAGTAGGCAGATTTCTTTAACATATTTATATCAAGTAATATATCAAATTTCTTTAAAATTACGTGGCCCCTTTTTATACCCTATTCTAGGGGTATATTAATTTTGACGCATAGTTTGTAACATACCTTAATATTGCCCGTAGACCCCTAAAAGTTACTATATTTATGATCAGCATCGATAGTAATGTCGATCTAGCCATGTCCGTCCGTCCGTCCGTCCGTCCGTCCGTCGGCAAAAATTAGGCCTTTAAACTGGACCTAGAGAGCTGAAATTTTAACCATATACTCTCTAGGGTCCCGAATTAATCAAGTTTAAGAATTTTTGAAATCCGCCCACAGGCCCACAAACTCAAAAAAACAAAATTTTGGAAAAAATCGAATTTTGAGCTAGAGAGCTGAAATTTTTTATATATGATCTATGGCCCATAAAACTGATTGGGACATAAAATTTTCAAAATCCGCCCACTGACACGCCCACAATTAAATAAAACAAATTTTGGGAAAATTTGAATTTTGAGCTAGAAAGCTGAAATTTTTTATATATGATCTTTGGCCCATAAAACTGCTTGGGACATACAATTTTCAAAATCCGCCCACTGACACGCCCACAATTAAATAAAATATTTTTTTTGAAAAACCAAAATTTGAGCTAGCGAGCTGAAATTTTTAATATGTACTCTCTAGGGGCCCTTTATGCTCATGTGTAAATATTTTCAAAATCCACCTACTGACACGCCCACAATTATTTTTTTTTCATTTTTGAAAGTCCAAAGTTTGAGCTAGGGAGCTGAAATTTATAGTATATACTCTCTAGGTGCCCTTTATGCTCATAGTTAAATTTTTTTTAAATCCGCCTACTGACACGCCCACAATTAAATAAAACAATTTTATTGAAAAACCAAAGTTTGAGCTAGGGAGCGTTTTTATTTACAAAAGCTTAGTTTTTTCGATAAAAGCCTTTAAATTTTTGTCACGCCCACTTATGAGATATAGGAATAAGAATAGGGTATCCAACAGTTCGCCCAAGCGGACTGTAGCCCGCCCCTATGTTTTTAAGTATTGTTGGTTTCCTAAAGTACAGTTAATCGAGCTTTTTGGAAAAAATAAAATGAGCCATATTCTAACACTAAACCTAAGTAGTTAGTTAAAAGCGAAATTTTCGAAGATTCAAAAAGTTGTTATATGAATAAAAAAGTTAAAAAAAAATATTTAAAAAATTTAAGTATGTATACAATGTCTTCCAAATAGTAGTTATACTCTAAATTTGCGTACATTGTTTTTAGAAATAACTTGATCCGTTGTTGAGATGTTAGCATTTGTGTAAAGTACCGTGATTTGATTTTTTTGCAAAAACTGGGTACGCCATTTTCGTACACTCACACGTTGCATTAGAGACGCCAATTGGATCTGTGAACATATCGCCTTTCATACTAACCTTAGTCGCAATACTTTCAAAAGACATATTTTTTTAATCTTAAATTCATCTTAGACTAGTGTTTTATCTTATTAAGGGTTAATTTGTTTATATCTCTGTTTTTTTGTAGTCTATAAGGAAATATGTAATGTATTCTATGTTTGATGTAATAAATACAAATATGATACCTATAATTATAAAAAATATAATTTAATATCAAGCGACACAGTTGGATCACTTTTGCCGCGATCCATTATTCGGTCACCACCTTGTAGAGCTCCTGACAATGAAAGCTTTCACAAGCGGCTTTAAAGTCTATAAAAAAGGTGAAGGTCGACTTGAAATTCGTTGCTCAGTGTGAAAATTTGGTCGATTAGTAAAACCTTCTATTCGATCGAATGCCTAAATACAGATTCCCCGAATTCGACAAACTTTCGACCTAAATCGAATCTCAAAATAAGCTTAAATATATTTATTTGAAACTCACAAATGTTAAATGGGTAAAATTTCCCTTCTGGGTCATGAGAAAAAATTAATTCTTGCTATAGATCCTATGGTGCTGAGAACATGGAAAAACTATTTCTGCAGACTGTTAAACGGCGAAGACGACACAAATTACGCAGTCATCCAGAACGAACCATTCAGCCTGGACGATGAAAGCCAAGACTCCCGTCCACCTGACCAAAACGAAGTGAGGATAACAATATCCAAATTTAAATCCAACAAAGCTGCTGGACCAGATGGCTTAAATGCAGAGCTTTTTAAGGCAGCTGAAGATGACTTGGTGGAGAGTATACACGAACTCATTTCCAAGATTTGGTCAGAAGAAAGTATGCCTGATGAATGGACCTCAGCATCGTTTGCCCGATCCAAAAGAAAGGAGACCCTCCAAACTGCGCCAATTATAGAGGCATCAGTCTCCTGAATACTACCTTAAGATCATATCTGCTGTACTGTGTGAACGCCTGAAACCATTCGTCAACGACCTGATTGGACCCTACCAGTGCGGTTTTAGACGCCTTAAGTCCACGACCAATCAGATATTCACACCACGGCAGATCCTGGAGAAAACCCAAGAAGTCCAAATCGATACCCACCATCTTTTTATCGATTTTAAGGCCGCATATGACGGCATCTATAGAGACGAGCTATACAGAGCCATGTCTAGTTTTGGAATCCCTGCCAAACTTGTCAGATTGTGCAGAATGACTGTGCGAAATTGTGCGAAACTCGCAAGCCAACACTAGAGGCACAATTTTCCAAAAGTCAGTGCAACTACTTGCATAATGCTGACGACATTGACATAATTGGCAGAACACAGCGAGCTGTCACTGGTGCGTTTGCAAGTATTAGCACAGAAGCGCAAAAATGGGTTTAGTGATGAATGAGGGCAAAACAAAATATATGCTGTCAACAAGAAGGGACACATAACATCGACGAATCGGACAGAACTTCACGATAGACAGCTATAATTTTGAGGTAGTTAGAGACTTTGTCTACCTCGGCTCCGCTATTAATTCTGATAATCCTGATAATGACAACACAGTGGAAATCAAACGAAGAATAACACTTGTCAACCGCTGTTTCTTTGGCCTAAGACGGCAATTGATTAGTAAGGCCTTGTCAAGAAAAACTAAGGAGACTCTATATGAGACCCTCATCATCCCAGTTCTGCTCTACAGCGCAGAACCGTGGACATTAGCAAAAGCGGATGAAGATGTTCTTGGTTGTTTCGAACGCAAAATTCTTCGAGTGATTTTCGGTTCCGTTTGCGTTGACCGGCTTAGGAGGAGGACTCTACGAGCTGTACAGAGACATCGACCTGGTCAAAAAAGTGCGAATCAGTCGACTAAGATGGCTGGGACATGTAGAGCGAATGGACACCAACGCTCCCGCCCAAAGAGTCTTCGATTCCAACCCGGAGGGACAACGCAGTAGAGGAAGAGCTCGGTTAGGTTAGGTTAGCAGGGCTGCTGTGCTTGCACGGGGGCCCATTGGTCCATTGTGATCCCTTATTGTTTTATGTGGTAAACCTACATTTACAATAAAACACTTACCATACTCAGTTTAGGTTAATCTTGCCGGTTGGCCTATTGGAACCAACCTGTGTTCTTGACAAACCTGATAGTGTCCGTCAGTGGTACCTGCGCTACGTCCTCTAAGTCTTCGAAGAATCTGTTGCCCAGATAGCGAAGTCGAGATGTCTGAAGGTTTGGACATTCGCAGAGCAGGTGTTTGATGGTCTCGGTTTCTTCTATATCTTGACAGCTCCTGCAGTAGTTTGGTGAGCTGATGCCCAGCCTGCTTGCCATTACACTTATGGTGCAGTGGCCTGTCAGTACGCCAGTTAAGATACGTATTTCTAGCTTATTCATTTCCAGAATGCTTTTTGTTCTTTTTTCGTTAATTCTTGGCCATAGACTGCGAGATATAACACAGTCGTGCCTTTGGGACCAGGTGGTGTTAATTTGTTCCCTCAGTTTTTGGTCAATGTTTCTTTTTGCTGCACTAATTGGGATGTCTATTGACGTAATGGCGTCTATTGCGTCAAGTTCTGACCCGATTCTTGCTAGCTCGTCTGCCTTTTCATTCCCAACAATGTCGCTATGACCGGGGACCCAGCAGAGAGTGATCCTGTGTCGTTCGCCTATTTTGTTGAGCGATTTTTGGCAGTTTCTGACTGTTTTTGACTTTATAGTTTCGCTGTCTAGTGCTTTGATAGCCGCCTGACTGTCTACGAAGATTGTGATCGTGGAAGGATCCAGATTCTTCGCGGAGATAGTTTCTGCTGCCTTGTCGATGGCGACAATCTCAGCTTGAAAGACGCTGCATTCATCGGGAAGTCTGTACGAGTCCTTTATGTCTAGGGGCTCGCAAAAAACTCCCGCTCCTGTCCCCACATCCATTTTCGACCCGTCCGTATAGATGTGGATTTCTTGCACGTTGACGTGCGTGTTCCAGTTCTCTCTTTGGGGTATGTATGTGGAGTAGTTTTTCTCAAAGTTTCGTTTGGGAAGAGCTCGCCTTAGGTGGCGCGCGCTAGTGGAAGGGGATCTTAACCAACTTGTGCGAAACTGGAGGCAGTTAGCCAAAGATCGTGCTAACTGGAGCGGCGTATTGGTTGAGGCCTAGGTCCACCCCGGACTGTAGCACCACCTAAGTAAGTAAGTAAGTAGATCCTATGGCTCTAAAGCAATGATGGTATGTGACTTGCAAATGTTACAATTAATAAAAATATGTATATGACCTTTGAAGCCTTGCCTTTTGCAACTCACAAAAATTTATAAAATGGGATTTATATAGATACGTATTAACTTTGACATTTGAAACCCGATATACATATAACCGCTTATAAGACCTGCTCTTAGGAACAATGAGATACATTTTTTAGAATTTCTTCAACATTTCGATTTGTCATTTTTGCGGATATCATCTGGGTTTTTGGGGGTTAAACTATATGTACAGTTGCCCAAGTTTTATAGAACAAACAGAAGTTAGTGAAGCGAGTAAATTATGTTTGAGAAAAGTAGAGGTTTTATTTAGAATTACGCTACAAATTAACTCTTAATGTTTTTTTTTTGTGAAACAGGTGCTCGCCTGCTTGAGGCTGCAAGAGAGCTTTGCCCAGCGAACAAATCTTGGAAATGATCTCAGTTGGATTTATGATGTCAGAAATTCGGTAACTACACAGAATCAAACCTATAAACTGAACCCTGAAACAGGTAAAGATACAAAAGTGATACACAACTCCCGAATCAGAGCATTAGCGCTTTCTCTATTCCGTAGGTGCCTTCAGATATCACTTCGATATTAGCTACTTGGACAGTTATAAATTTGAGACTCAAAGTGACGACGCAGTTACTTTGGGTTGCTACGGTTGGAAGGATGCCGATGAAAAATTGCATGTGACAAACTATGTTGCAGACGCCCGTGGCTGGAGGACAGCCCATGATATAACGCAACCAGTCGATGTATATCCCACTTACGATGATCATGATCTTCGAAGTTTCATATCAGACTTGCCTCAATGCTTGGTATTTACGATTGAAAATGCACCGCTAACCCTGGTTGCATACACCAACCATCCGCCTGAAAATCCTTTACCAAACAACGATCATGTGCCGCATGGATCTGAGCACGGTCAACATTCCCTACGTTAGTTGCGAGTTGGCATTTTTTTAAATAAATTGTAAAAAAGTTAATTTTTTTATCAGCTCCGCCCAACTTAAATGGACTCCAAGTATCGGTTGTTACCGGCTTAGGTAATTATCGAAGAGAGAACTAATGAAGGGAATAAAATTATTGTTTACATTTTTTTCTTAGGTGACACAACAGGAACCACTACGATTCTGGGCCCACCAGGGCTTTTAACTCTAACCAATAGTAACTATGTTGCAGGTTAGAAATGAATAAACAATTACGTGCAAGTCTAAATTACATTTTGTATTTCAGGAAAAAAGAATACGGGTGAAGGATTATCCGAAATATTACAACCAATTGCAAAGAACCCTTCGACACACCCCATCAAAAGTCATAAAAGCCCATTGATAATTGGCACAATTATTTTACGTGAACCTTCTCCCAAGGTGAAGAAACTTCAAGTCAGCACCCCGAGACCACCACTTATTGCTGTGACTGACGGTACACCGTTACTTGGTTTTGGTAAATTTGAAGCCATTCAACCTCATGAACTTGGTTTAGTAGAGATTAAGCCCTTATCTAGACCACCAGTCAATAAACAGGTGGTCAAAGGGTTAAACAATCATATTTTAATACCAAATGGTGATTTCGGTGGCCATCCTGATAGACCTAAAAACATCGAATACAATAGATATATCGAAGCCGGTGAATCAACCGGTGCAATCCCCATTGGAGGACCATCAACACCGTCAACCGCCTTTCCAGCGAGAGGCTTCGGTGACCATCCTGGTACGAAATTCGGGCTATCGACAAGCACACAATATGATGGTAAACCTGGTGGTACACCGGGATCGAGAGGATCGCAGACTCATCTTCAGGGAGCTCAGCCATCATATATAGAAACGCAGCAACCATATCAAGGGTCAGGTAAGCCACCCAGCTATACTGGTACACTAGGGTCCACATTTAGTAGCGCAAGTTCGCAAGGTTCACAAGGCACCCAAGGACTACCAGGACAATCAAGCGGTACCCAAGGACCCAATGGTACACCAGGACTTGATGGTCCATCAGGATCCAGTGGCACAGTAGAATCTACTGCCACAGGAATATCTGGTTACTCAGGAGGTGAACGCCTGGGAGCGACCGGTGCGTCAGGAGGATCTGGTGGTATAGGAGGATCAGGTGGCGCAGGCCTGTCTAATGCAAAACAAGGGTTTGATGGTCCAGGAGGATCTGGTGGTTTAGGAGCATTCAGTGGAGCTGGAGTATCCACTGGTGGAGAAGGATCTGACGGTCCAGGAATATACAGTGGCCTAAGTGGGTCTGGTGGTACAGGAGCGTCCAGTGGTCAAGTGGGATCTAGTGGCCTGGGTGCGTCCATTAACATAGGAGGATTTAGTGGTTCAGGAGGATTTAGTGGCCCGGGAGCATCCAGTGGCGCAAGTGGCTCTGGTGGCCAAGGAGGGTCTAGCGGCCCCGGAGCATCCAGTGGCGCAGGAGGGTCTGGTGGCCAAGGAGGGTTCCGTGGTCCAGGAGCATCCATTGGCGGAGGAGGTTCTGGTGGTCAAGGAGGGTCCAGTGGCCCAGGAGCATCTAGTGGCGCAGGAGGTTCTGGTGGCCAAAGAGGGTCCAGTGGTCCAGGAGCATCTAGTGGCGCAGGAGGTTCTGGTGGCCAAAGAGGGTCCAGTGGTCCAGGAGCATCTAGTGGCGCAGGAGGTTCTGGTAGCCAAGGAGGGTCCAGTGGCCCAGGAGGTCCTGGTGGTCTAGGAGGATCTGGTGCCCAGGGAGCTTCCAGTGGCCCAGGAGGGTTTGGTGGTTCAGGAGTATTCAATGGCCTTGGAGTGTCCCGTGGCGCAGGAGGGTTTGGTGATACAGAAAAGCCTGGTGTTCCAGGAGGGCTTGGCAGTTCAGGAGGGCCTGCTGGTCTAGGCGGCCCTGGCAGTCCAGGAGGGCCTGGTGGTCCAGGAGGGCCTTATGGTAAAGAAGGGCCTGGTGGTCCAGGAAGATCTGGTGGCCTAACAGCGTTCAAAGTCCTATCAGCGTTCAATGGCGTAGCAGGGCCTAGAGGCTTGGGAGAACCTGGTAGCCCAGGAGGGTCTGGTGGTCCAGGGGGATCTGGTGGCCTGGGTGCTTTTAGCGGCAATGGAGGATTTGGTGCTTCAGCAGGATTTGGTGGTCTGGGAGCATCCAGTGGCGCTGGCGGGTCTGGGGGCCAATCAGGGTCCAGTGGCTCAGGAGGGCCTGATGGTCTAGATGGATCTGGTGGCTCGGGAGCATCCAGCGGCGCAGGAGGATCTGTTTCCAAGGGAGGGTCCAGTGGCCCAGGAGGGCCTGGTGGTGAAGGTGGATTTGGTTTCCCGGAAGCTTCCAGGGGCCCAGGAGGGTTTGGTACTTCAGGAGAATCTGGTGGCCTGGGAGCTGGCACTGGAGGGTCTAGTCGTCCAGGAGGTCCTGATGGTTCAGGAAGGCCAGGTGTTTCAGGAGGATCTGGTGGCCTAGCAGCTTCCTTTGGCTCAGGAGTGTCTGGAGGTGGACAAGCAGCGTCGGATGGCAAAGTAGTGTCTATTGGTACTAGATGGTCCGGTACGTCTGGAGATTTTGGAAACGTTGCTGTACCTACCACCCAAGGTAGGTACGACAGTCCATCATTGTCTAGTAGCTCAGTAGGTTCATATGGTACATTGGGGTCTACTGGCCCAAAACAGCCCGCTGGTGTTCAAGTATCAATCGTCAGTCAGACAGGATATGATGGTTTATTATTGCATGGAAGTCCAACAGCGACTGGTGGTGGCAAAGCGGCCCGACCAGGGGCCTACACTTCACAAGAACCCCTTGGTCAACAAATATCCAGTGGCAGAATAGGATCATATAATTTAAAACGGCCCTCTGATTCATCAAACTTAAATGGTGGTTCACAAGGGTTCAGAACTACATCACCATCCGATGGCTTACAACAGTTCGATGGAACGCAAAAAATACCAGGGTCTCCTAGCTCTTCCAATTTCGGCAGTGCACCATGTCCTGATCAACAAGGGTCTGGCCATACACAACCATATATTATTGGTATGAAATCGACACATTATAATCAGCCATCTATCGGCATCAGTGAACCGTCAATAGGGTCCGCATATGAAGATTCCACACAAGGTAGTCCACTTCCAGCGCTTCTACGTACTCAAAACGGAAGTACTTTTAGCTCAAGTAATATTCCAAGAATCGAAACACGTAAGTTCAAATAATATGTATCTATTCATATTAAGTTCAACATTAATTATATTCTTTACAGATACTGGAGGAAAATCACTCCTTATGTACATTCCTGCACCCAATATCCCTGGACCAACGCCAAAAGAAACCGAATTATTTTCAACGCCTCCAACCGATGACAGGCAATACTGCACATGCTCTTGTCCCCGTCCCTAAAATATTTTCTTAAGCCCTATAACAAGATCAATAAAAAAAGAGAGCAAGTTTATAACTGAAAAACAAATATAATTTTATCGTTGTAGTACCAAATATTTTATTTACACATTCATGAAGGGGATTCAAAGCCGACTTTTCAAAAAGGATATTTTAACATACTGAAGAAAATATAATCGACACATCTTGTAGGTGGAAGAGGTAAGCAAATTCGTTAGCTTTTTCATTCCCCGAAATAGCCATAAGCTCCTGAACCCAATCTGCGGGGGCCCTTTTATTATAAGTAGTAATTGCCAAGAAAACAGAAAATTTATTGAAGAAGCTGGTCAGCTGTTGTCCAGAGAGAGCGTAGGGAAATTTGTTAGGAACCAGGGAATCATAATGGTTACAGCAAAGATTAGAACGGAAGGAAACAATAAAAACATGTATCGAATCGGTGCAGGGAAATAACTCCATCTCCATGGGCAATAACTTTACCTCGAGTGGAAAATTATTTCCCTTTTTTTATGTGAATTTATTGCCCACTACGCACCGTTCGTTTAAAGCTCATTAGGTATGAAATGGATCAACAGATGCCAGCAACTGGGTGGTCCGCTTTGCTTGTAAAGGGTTTGAAACTCTGGACATCTCTTCGACTAATATACCGGCCGTCCCTACCCGACGTGTTTCAAACCTCATGAAATAGTTCAACAGATAACAGTTCCTGGGTGGATAATATTTGTTTGCCATGCATTATTTTAGGAATTTTTTTTATATTTTTGGAGGGTATTTTCAAGGGTTGTGTTTATACCAAAAGCAGGGAAAAAAGACCCCACACAGCCAAAATCGGCCTGTACGATCAGCCTTACGTCATTTCTTCTGAAGATGACAGAAAAGGTTGTGGACAATTATTTAAGGGAAGATGTACTGAACACATCCCCCTAACATCATCGTCAGCATGCATACAGAGCGGGCAGATCAACAGAGACCGCCTTATATCAGCTGACGGAGATAATTCAAAGTGCTTTGGAAGCAAAAGAAATAGTACTGTGCGCTTTCCTAGACATAGAGGGAGCATTTGACAACACCTCACATGAGGCGATTAAACGATCCCTGGGTAGGAAAGGAGTTAACAGTACAGTATCCAAATGGATGTGTGAGCTGCTGAGCACTAGATCAGCAGAGACTCAAACACCATCTGGAACCATCAGAGTGAACACAACAAGAGGATGTCCACAAGGAGGGGTACTATCACCCTTAATATGGAGCCTAGTTGTAGACGAACTGCTGGAAAAATTAACCAACCATGGCATCAATTGTCATTCGTACGCCGATGACATTGTACTGATTGCCAGGGGCAAGTTCGAAGAAACTCTTGGGGACATCATACAAAAGGGGCTTAAAGTAACCAAGGAATGGTGCCATACTGTCGGACTTAACATCAACCCGGCAAAAACAACGATAGTACCATTCACAAGGAAAATACAACTTCAAAGACTTAAGGACATTAGCCTATCAGGCACGACACTGATACCAGTCAAAGAAGTAAAATATCTAGGACTCCATCTAGATAGTAAACTTCTCTGGCGAAAACATACAGAGCAGATATCCAAGAAGGCCACCCGCGCTCTCATGATATGTAGGAGCCTAGCGGGGAAGGCATGGGGATGCAGCCCAAACATCCTGCGATGGATGTACACTACAATCGTAAGACCAATGATCGCATACGGAGCGCTAGCATGGGCGAAACGAACCAGTCTAGTCACAACGCGAGAGACACTCGGCAAAGTGCAAAGACTGGCGTGCCTGTGCATTACGGGAGCAATGCGTAGCTGCCCAACCGCAGCCATGGAGGTGTTATTAGAATTGACCCCTCTACACATCATGGTGATGAACGAGGCAGACAAAACAATCCTTAGGATGGCAAAGGAGGGAATTGGGAGAGGGAAATGCATCGGTTCGAAAGAACACGGTGACTTACTCAAAAAACTCCCACTTCTTGGCATACCTAGGGACGACAGCATCAGGAAATTCAACTTCGAGAAGAATTTCCAGATAAAGCTCAGCAATAAGGAGAACTGGAGCAATGAATCCATAACTTATGGACTGAGCAACCACACAACAAAGTGGTATACGGACGGCTCGAGGACCGAGGAGGGAACTGGTGCAGGAGTGTTTGGGCCAGGAACTAAGCACTACGAATCCATCGGCAAATGTACCAGCATCTTCCAGGCAGAAATATGTGCCATAGGCAGGTGCGTTCGAATCAACCTCGAGAAAAACTACAGAAATTGCAACATAGCAATAATGTCTGACAGCCAAGCAGCTATAAAGGCTCTTGACGCCTACGTTATCAAGTCAAAACTCGTGTGGGAATGCCTACACGGACTGAATAAACTAGGCAAGAATAACCGAATTTCCATCTGATGGGTACCTGACCATGTTGGCATTACAGGCAATGAGGCAGCGGACTCTCTGGCAAGAAAAGGGGCAGAGGAACCCTTTATAGGACCTGAACCGTTCTGCGGGATAGGAGAACACACTATACGCGAAGAGTTCAGGAGACTGGAGGAAGAAACAAGGGCCAAAACCTTTCTCAACCTCCAAGGTCTAAGGCAAGCAAAGAAACTTTTAGGAAATTACAACCAAAAGAGATTCAAAGCTTGTATCGGCCTTAACAAGAACAACCTAAGAATCCTAACAGGCCTCCTCACGGGGCACTGCAGACTCAAGGAGCACCTGAGGAAAATGGGCATATCGGAGGACGGGCTCTCCAGATTCTGCAGTGAAACCGCCGAAACTCCAGACCACATACTGGAATCCTGTGGGGCACTGGCCCACAAAAGGATGAAATATTTCGCAGGCACCAAATAACAGACAAGGACATACAAACCATGGACCCACAGCTCATGCTCAGATTCATTAAAGAAACTGGACTGGACGCTGTGCTCTAACGAGTGTGACCTGCCACTAAGAAGTATCTAGAGAGGGCTCTGAAAGAGGGCATGAACCTCTCCGAGGCACAAGCAAGGGGACACAATAGACCAATAGGTCGCAGTGTAATATACCCTAACTAAATATTATTATTATTATTAGGGTTCATTGTGATCAAATTTCCTGCCAACGATTTTGCATAAATGGAATAAAAGCAATTTTATACCCTATTCTAATGATATATTAATTTTGACGCGACGTTTGTAACATACCTTAACATTGCCCGTAAACCCCTAAAAGTTACTATATTTATGATCAGCATCGAGAGTAATGTCGATGTAGCCATGTCCGTCCGTCCGTCCGTCTGTCGGCAAAAAATAGGCCTTTTAACTGGACCTAGAGAGCTGAAATTAATCATATACTCTCTAGGGGCCCGAAATAATCGAGTTTAAGAATTTTCGAAATTCACCTGCAGACACGCCCACAAACTCAAAAAAACTAATTTATCGAAAAAATCGAATTTTTAGCTAGATAGCTGAAATTTTTCATATATGATCTTTGAGTCCTGAAACTGTTCGGGAGATAAAATTTCTAAAATTCGCCCACTGACACGCCCACAATTAAATAAAACACCAAACAGCCGAAGAACACAATAAAGCATTAAAATTTAATTTGGTCAACAAATCACACATCGGAAGAATAAAACAATTTTACTGAAAAACCAAAGTTTGAGCTAGGGAGCGTTTTTTTTTTGCAAAAGCTTCGTTTTTTTCGATTAAATCCATTAAACGTTATAATAATAAAATATTCAGAGCGTTCTTAACAAATCAACCATACTTAGGCTTTTGTCGCACCTACTTATGAGGGATAGAAATAAGAGTAGGGTATCCAACAGTTCGTTCAAGCGGACTGTAGCCCGTCCCTATGTTTTATTTTGAAATAAAACCCTTTTTTTTGTTGCCATTTTGCATCGGAGCCGCCTAATTTCATTTATTTTTTATAATGTACACGCAATAGGTGAATTTTTAGTACTCTTATCATGTAATAGCTACACAGAGCGGGCGTTAAGAAAATTTAAATTAGAAGAAAAGGAGAGATGCCGTTTCACATTGGTTTTGAATCTTTGTACTCGTAGGTTATAATTTGAGCGAAAAACAGAGCGTGGAAGAGTATTCCAATTCAAGGAAAAAACTGAGGAAAGATTAAAGACAGGCTTGAGTGTGAACTCATGAGCATTCCTTGCATGGTGTGGTGGGTATTGCAGTTGAAATTTTCTAGGGGTGGAATGCAACTGGCTATTTAGATTGAGCACTTATGGTGGAAATAACAAAATGTAACGAGAGACAGGAAACATTGCGACTAAGAGAGTCAATCGATCTCGCGAATACACGGTCGCCAATAAGTTTTATCGCGCGTTTTTGAATCATGTCAAGTAGCTCCGAATAAGTTATTGATGCACCAGACTAGATATGAGCGTTGAACTCAAGTTTCGGGCGGATTAACACCTATAAATTGTAGCCTGATCAGAAGAGGTGAAACATTTCTTACATCGCTTAAGAAATTTCGCAGCGTTCTTGGCGGCATCGAATATGTGGTCATTCCAACGAGGATTGTTATTAACACAATTTTTTATTAATTAATACGGAGTTGCTTATAACGTGTTTCCACCCATTTTTGCTATTATACGTCACATAGATATGCCAACGCGAATTGGATGAAATTACAACAACAACAACATTGTTGTGTGGTTACTTGATAATGCTTGAACAGACTTGAAGTTACTTGGACATGCTTGAAGTTATTCCAAAATGCTTAAAGTTACTTGAAAATGCCGGAAAAATTTTATATCATGTGAAATCAGAGAATGCACTGTCGAAAAATTTCATTTTCCGATTAATATGCAACAGTCGACTTTGTTTTTTTTTCAACTTATAGAATAAATTGGTCGAATTTCGACCATGGGGCGACCCCTAGTTAACACAAATACCGAGAATGGAAACTCTTTCGGTTTCCGCTATGCAAGTCTCGTTCATGAATAATGGCAGAGTGTGTGGGTTTCGTTTTAATGACAGAAGACAAATTTGAGTTTTGGAAACATTAAATTCCACTCTATATGTTGCAGTCCACTGAGTTATGCTTTTAAGATCGGAATTTAATGAGCTTAACATACGTTGCCGTTCCAGTTCCACACCCGAAGAAGTGGGTGTGACCCAAGAAACGAATATGAGAAGCTGAGGGTACTGTCATTAGCAAAGGAGTGGATTGGATTGGTGGAAACCGACAAAAGATCATTTGTATAAATGAGAAAGAAAGTCGGAGACAAAACAGCGCCTTTGGGATCCCCAGCTTTTAGTTTGTGAGTTGCAGACCTGAAACCGTCCAGAAAAACTTAAATTGAACGGTCAACTTTGAATTTAAGATTGAGGTCTAACGTTGAAGTCGAAGTTAAAGTTGAAGTGTCAATGTGTTCCATCCCATTAAAAAGCATTGGTTTTAAAACGTGCGGCGCGGTTGTCAAAGTTGAAGTCCAAGTTGAAGTGTTACTAGTCTAAGGTCCACGTTACAACACATAGGTTAAACAATTTAAGCTTAAACACAATTGGGTACGCCGATGACATAGTTATCATCGTTAGAAACAAATATGCAAACGCAGTCACAAAGCGTATCCTAAAAGATAGACTGGTGCACCAGACAAAATCTTTCGATCAATCTCAGCAAGGCTGTCATAGTCCTTTTATCAAAAGAAGAAATTCAAACCTAGGCAAAATTTTAATAAAATATCTTTGAGTAATTCAAGACAAAAGGCCAAATTGTAACTTTCGCATTGACAACAAAATTACAAAGATATCAAAGTTTTATGGGTCTGCCGCCGCATGTATGGCAGAACCTGGGGAATCTCTAAAAATCACGCACTGAATAAGTGTTTCCATATTATGGTGAACTAAGACTGCCCTAAAATTGCAATCGCAAAGCTCGAAAGGGTACAGCGGCTTGCATGGCTAGGAATCTACGGAACCATGCGAACCTACACCCTAGCTCCTAAAAAATCAATTATCGGGCCAACACCTCTCCACATATACTCACATAAAGGGGCGACTCGTAGTGTAGCGTAGTACAGCTTAATGGAATAAGGCTTAGCGATCACCCGGAACTAAAGACCACATACACTGAACTTCCCGAACTTGCTATGAACAGCGCGGTCACAAACAGTCTTCATAAGATTCTATGATTTAATAAACGATTCTCCTCAGAGATCCACAATAGTTTAGCATGAGTTAGCATTGACCAACCAAACAGCTACAATCCCATTAAGTCGTATACGCATGGATCTAAGGAATCAGGTGGGGGAGCTTTTATATACGGACCCAACTTCAACACGGTAATACCTATGTGCCAACCACATTAACTCATCCGGTATTAAAGTCGCCAACATCCAAAACAACAATTTAAAAAAAAGGATAGTCTAGCAGCTAGTCGCCCCATTCATGCACTGTTTCAATACCCTTCAAATACTCGGATTGAGGGACAAGATCAAACTATGGTGGGTTTCGGGACATGAAGGATTTGAAAATATTGAAACAATGAAACGGCCGACGAGCTGGCCAAGAAGGGCTCAGAAACTCCGTTTAAATGTCCCGAACCCTTCTACTGCACTCCCAGATGGGCAACACTCGCAGCTATAAAAAACTGGAAATACACAAATGAAATGTATCAATTATTCGGAAAACATCCCAGGTCTTAGATAGGTCAAATAAGCCATTCGAACCATTAACAGCAATGCCAATAGACTCTAAACCACCGACTTCATTTATAATAGGCGTTTTTCTGTTTTAGCTCCGAGCGGGGCACTGAGCTGTCAAAAAAAGAACTGTGTTACTTTTTTAGCTCGGAGCGCTCTGAGCACAAAATTTGTATTTCTTTTTTATCTCTGAGCTAGCTCAGGGCTCGCTCGATGAGCTCGATTAAAAATGACCGAGCACATAGAGGGAAAAGCTGAGCGCGGCTGACTTCATTCATTAGTTGTGCTTTTTCCATAGTTTATTTACTAGAAATTATAATTTAAATGGAACAATCCTTGACAAACACCAATTTCAGAAGCAATCCTGACTATTTTGAAAATTAATAGAAAAAAAATTATCTAATGACAGTTCAGTGCTCAATTCTGTTTCTTAATTAGCTCGGAGCGGTTATGTTCAGCTCGGAGCGTGCTCTGATCGGTCGGGCCCCGTTCTGTTCCCCGCTCGAGGCTAAAAAAGAAAAACGCCTAATTACATATGTAATATTTATGTTGGAACGTTGACATTAGATGCTAAATAATAAAAACAAGTGCGGCATATTTATAAGAGTCAAGAAAACGCTGACTGATTTCTGATAAAAAGCTAGCATATTTTTAGGCGTTATGGATGTTTGAATTGGAGGAAAAAATGAAAAGAAATCTAACATATTCCAAGGTGTTATGCATAATTTTGCTCAATTCATATTCACCTCGATTCCCGTTGTCATTTTTGTCTTTGTCCATTCTGATTCCCAAACCCAAGACCCGCCGAATTCGTAGTAGGTTTGTATACGACTAATAAGGCTCGTTTTATTCACTATTGTTCAACTTGCCGATAACTCCGCAGTTGATTCAAACTCTAGAGTTGAACGGTAAGTTGAAAATTGTTTTTATTCACTACTTTAATTCTCAACTCCGGAGTTGAAAAACAGAAGTTTGCCTACTTGCTGTTTCAGAAATATCCCTGAGATATTTGCGACAGATGACACAAAAAATGACAGTTTCAACTTTCGATTTATATTTCGCCCGTTATTTGTTTTGTGTGAATCGAAAATTGAAAGAAAAATGGCAGAACAAAGGAATATTTAAAAAAAAATGACGAAAATAGTATATACCCCCGAGGAGGAAGATTGGCTAGTCAATAATGTCATGGAATACCGTGGCATTATTGAAAATAGAAAAACAGATGGTGCCACAAATCGCGACAAAGAACGGGCATTGGATAAAGTAGCGAAGGCATTTAACGATGCGCGCCCCGGCCGGGTAAGTTTCCGTGTTACGTACATATTATGTGTCACAGCAGTTTAGTTTTTTGTTTGCTCATTCAATTACATACTATTATCCGTTGTTTTTGCAGGAAAGAACTGTTAAGTAGTTGTGAGAGAAGTACCAAAAGGTTAAACAGACGCTTAAAGACCGTGCGTACTATTTCTCCAAAGACGCAAAACAGACTGAGATTGAGCTGTGCTTGATCGAGAACGTTCGGCTATTGAATTGCAGCGGTCAAAGGCGCAACTCGTTCACGACAAGGTACTCCAACTTCTTCGTTTGGCCGCTTTCAGCAAAGAAAATGGAACTGTGTCGGTCCGTCACGTATCAGTTCCTCATCCTCTGGAAACTTCATTCCCAACAACAGCAGCAAAAAAAGAATATTTTTGTGATTAGGTTACCATCAGAACAATTTAAATATGTACATAATATATAAAAAATAACTTTAAAATGCAAATTGGTGACGTTTGTTTATTTATGTTTCTTATTCATTCTGGTCTTGACTGTTAGCCAGATCTAAAATCGGATGAAAATAAATCCGAACCAATCTATGGCGTACGCGGTAGCATCTTGTATTGCCGTCTCTCAATGACCAAATTCTCCTCCTCTCCATCATTGTCGCAGCTTGAAACGGACGATTGCCAATCTTCCCAAAAATAATTGCCACGAAACATTATTTAAATTCCACAGATTATTATTTCAATTGTATTCGTCTTTTAAAGCGAACACTCAAAATCGAAATGAAAAAATAATATAAAAGTTGACAGGAAACCAGCAGTTTGCTGCTAGTTTCTACTATTTCGGGGAGTTGAGCAAACTCGAAGTTGACAAACTTTCTCTTTTCTCAACTTCGGAATATCTAAAGTTGAGCGAGTCAACTTTGAGTGAATAAAAGCAATTTCTCAAGTTGACATAAAAAATCCCCAAGTTGAGTTCTACTTCGACTGAATAAAACGGCCCTAAGGTCCATTTTATTCACTATTGTTTAACTTGCTGATAACTCCCAAGTTTGCTAACTTCGGAGTTGATATCAACTCGAGGGTTGAACTGCGAGTTGAAAAATGTTTTTTATCACTATTACAACTTTCGGTTTGGAATTTGACATTCGCAAGTTGACCAACTTGCTGTTTCGAAAAATTCCCTGGGATATTTGTGACAGATGACACATAATTATGTCAGTCTCAACTTTGGATTTGCTGAAACCATCCCTTACGATTCCTAAAATTCTCTGCGTCAGTTCCACCTGGTGATTGAATTCGGATGTGCGTACAATCAATCGCACCAATAGTTCGAGGGAATTTTGCTTTTGCAAAAAAGTCACGTGCTGCTTGCAGTAGTTCCAATTGGGTTTCCGGCATAAGAATAAATTGTGGCGGAAGATTGGCAATCGCTCTCGACACTCGTTTCAGCACATGATGCACGGTGGCAATGATTACTCCAATGAAATCGGCCACCGCCAATTGAATTGATCCGAGTGCATAGTACCGTAATACGATTAATAATTGGATTATTGGTCGTAATTCACGCGATCTATCGAAGAAGAAAACCACTATGGAATATAGGTAGAATAAATTACAACTTATTCGGTGTAAAATACCTTCTCTCGTCGTACGGCAACGAATTTATTATAAGTTGGAGCACCATCATTGTCGTCCGCTTTGAGAGACGAAAACGATATATGAAGTCGCGGTCGTCCCATTTTTCGAGCCCAACACGTGGTAGCATCTTGTATTGCCGTCTTTCACAGACCAAATTGCCCTCGTCTTCTTCGCTGCCCGAATCAGACGATGGCCAATCTTCCCAGAAATAATTTGAACGATACATTGTTTAAGTTTTAAAAAATTAATATTTGATTATTTACACCACTTGATTTGAAGTTCGCACAATCAAAAACAGAAATGAGAAAAAAAAATCCGACATTTGACGTAAAATCCCAAGTTTGCTCTACAACTTCCACTATTTCGGGGAGTTGAGCAAACTCAAAGTTGATCAACTCTCTCTTTTCTCAACCTCGGAATATCGAGTCAATTTTGAGTGAATAAAAGCAATTTCTCAAGTTGACATTAAAAATCCCCAAGTTGAGTTCAACTTCGACTGAATAAAACGGCTCTACAGCAATTTGACGAAAAAATTCAGTCAGTCAGTAGGTACTTATCACTGACTACCTATTTTTTTTTTAACTTCTGGCTCGCTAAGGCGATTAAATAGGGTGGCACTTCGACCTAAAAGATCTTTTGTACCGTATGGGCCAGAAAAATTTTAGACTAGTAGAATTTCTACTTTCCGTGTAAAGCGGACAATTTTACCAGTAGAAGAATTCTTTATGTCCTCGGGGCTCATTTGTTCCCTGAAAAAGATCTTCTTTCTAATTCCATTAAGGGCTGGACATTCACATAAAATGTATTCAGCTGACTCGTTCTCTTCAAGACTGACTACCTATACTAGACAGTCAACTGAGAGCGAATTTTTCAAGTTGCCTTCAAGCTAAAAACAGCAGAAAACTACACGCAATGCCTATCTGTAATAGTCTTTAAATGGGAGGCTGGTACACTTATAAGATATTTAGAGAAGTCAGGTATGAAGTTGGGAGCAACTGAAGAAAGAGAGTGTAATGCTATGTTTCCACCGGAGAGAATACATCATAGATTAGGATTAATTTTCGTTAATCTCGCATAAATCTTGAGATTTATCATACAAAAATTAATCTCATAAAAATGGTGGATTTACACCATCACGCACGCGCATTTTTGCAACAAAACCGAAAAGAGAGATCCGTTTATCCGCAGTCAATGCTAATAAGGTGTAAGAGTGAGATCACTTACTTTAACTTGCTATAACATTATTATGGAGATTTGACAGATCACATGTAAACAAACAAATTTATTTTCATCGGTTTTGTTGTAGTAGAATTAAAAAATAAATAAAAAATTGGATCTCGTAAAGGCTGCCGTATTAATAGTGTTTTCCATCTTGAGTAGGTACAATCGGCGATGTGAAGCAGATAAATGTCAAAAATGTATTATGGCGATTAAAACATATGATAGCAGCGCCCATTTTGTTTTCCAGGAAATCGAAAATTAGTAAGCCATCGCTATAAAAATGTCAACATGCATAGCTTTCCCATAATTCCTACCACGTAAACAAGATGGCCGACCTGAATACGTGCCACGTTTTTTTGCATGTTAGGTAATGCTGTCCCTTTCAGTCACACGGATATTTAGTATTTAGCATCACTTTAATCTTACATGTTAGGAATGTGTGACCGTGTAAATCCACCAAAAGGAGATTAAAAATTAATTTCCTAAACTGATCAAGTCCGGCTTGTGAACACACTCTCCACAGCTCGGGATGTCACAAATACAAAACAGTCAGAGCTGCATTTGACATTTTATATTTATATATGTCATTGCGTCCGCGTGCCGTGAAGTTGTTTTGGATATACCAAATCTCTTGGGAAGTAACAAGTAAGTGTTAATTATAGCTGTATATATTATATTCAAATATTAATCAATATATTTTTAGTCATTGCAGATAATGAACAAACGACCAAAAATATGACTGATAGTATTGATAGAATCCAGCATCGAATGAAGGCCAGGCAATGACTTGATGACGTGCCTTTCTGGACTTCCTGCAATAGAATCAAATTTAAAAGCTTGTTTTGACAAATTCAATGAAATCGAGGAGTTAGATCTTGATGCAGAAGACAAGATAGCTAATTTAGTCAACGTATGCCAATTGCTGGACAGACAGGAGGCGTTAATACAAAGGGATTTAAATGTCGAACGAAAGGAAATGGGTATGGAAAGATGGTTGGAATGATTTTATTATTAATTTATTTTATTTAATTTATTTTATAGAAGCCCAACAACAGAAGCAAGCTGCAGAACAAAGAGATAATCTGCCACGATGAAAAAAAGCTTCGACGACTTCACCAAGAACGTCAGACTGCTTTTGAAGACTCATTCCGGATTGATATGGAAGGGTATGTGCAGACAGGTGCAGGGACGAGTAAGAATTGTTTTTTTAGTGTTTTCAGTCCAATTAAATTGTTTCGTGTTTTAAAGAGAGATCGAGTTGAAGAGCACTAGAGCGCTGACCCTGGAAGAAATTCACCTGGACAACGATGGGACTGAAAGAAGACTTGTTGAACGGTTAACGTTTGTTGGTTTTATATTTGCCAAGAAGTGCCTTAAAATTTGTTTTTTGGTTGCCTCCGATAGCCTTTAAAATCTAGTTCAAATTATAGTCAATAAAATGTTAACAAAAGGATTCCACCTTTAAATAATATCTTTTATAATGGATTTCCTATGTGTGTACGAATTCCTTAAATTGTATTGTAGAGAAGAGATAAATAACAACAGTAGTAGACCTGATGGTAGGTGAGTACAGAAAGTCTCAAAATTTTGTCGAGACATTCGGAAGTTTTCCTTAAAAAAACTCTTCATTGTTTTCCACAACATCCTTTTCCCAAAAAGTGCTTGTGCGAATCTGCGAAACAATAGTTTTATAAAACAAGTAAATTTGGTTGTTCAATACTCACCTTCATCCAAATTTCTCTCGGTTTCCGTTTCTTTGAAATTGCTTCCTGTATTGCCATTTTTTCCCTTCTATCTGCCATAATAATAATTAAGCACTAGTGGTATTTTTTTCGGTAATAGCGACTTCTCCTTGCCAATGCTACCATTAAAACTTTCATATTAGTTTGGAGAATAAAGTGATGAGCTAATAATATTTTTAGATTATTTCTACTCATGTTTTATTACTTTAAGGATTTATTTTAAATCTCTTGCCCCAAATCTCGCGATTAGTGTCCGGTGGAAACGTAGCATAAGACTCTCTCAAAATGACGGAGCTTACGCTGTGTTAACAAGCCACCTTCGTTTCGAGGTGGATTTGTAAAATTATAATAAATTACCTGCAAACTTTTTCGTTGCTTGGTTATTAGTAATAAGTATGAAATATAGTATACATTATACATAATAATTAGTGTTGAAACGAATATTCGGTTACTATTCGGTATTCGGCCTATTCGGCCTATATTTTCTATTCGGCCGAGTACCGAATATTGAGTTAATATTTGGCCGAATAGTTAGCAAAAGAAGCAAACAACCAAAAAAACATGGTCATTTTCAATTAATTTAAGCTTTTAAAACTGAATAAAAATATAGCAAAACAAAAACTGAATAAAAACAAAGCAAATGTTTTTCCTCGAACATCGATAGCTTAGTGCTTTTTTTTTTGAAGGATATTTTTCGTGAAGGACAGAGAAAAGGGCATAAATGGAGCGATAAGAAAAAGCTTTTAGGTTTGCGTCCCAAAAATACTGGAATTCGTGTAGAATGATCTTATGTTCAATCAACCATGTTCGCCCCAACTTGTTCGTACTTTTCAGAATATTCGGCTATTCGGGCACGGGCCTGGCCTAATATTCGGTATTCGGCCTTAGGCCGAATATAATATTCGTTTCAACACTAATACTAATGCCTTAAATCATTTATAATATTTTTTTTTAGAGAAATGATAATAAAAAAAACTTTAATATGAATCCCAGCATAAAGGAATTTAATTTTGTCCTCTCTGTACAGTCTGAATCAATAGCAAGTAGGTACATTATTGTTTTATAGGTGCGGGCCTACTAATTCTCCTTTTAATCCAGCTGATATAACGGGTCTTTACGTGTGAACGTACCCTTAAACCGATTGCCAAACTGTCAATATCAAGTATTCAGTAAAATCAATATTGTCGTCGTGAAGTACACGAAGGAACAACGTTTACAAATAATACAAACTTACTACCGAAATTTCGAGTGGCCGCAAATTTAAGAGCGTTAACGCCAATTTTCGGCCGTAATTCTCGTCCCAGTAGACAAGCAATTCATAGTCTAGTGAAAAAATTTGAGTCAGAATATTTGCTGTTTGATGTTGCCGTGCCAGTGAGACTAGACCGCAGAGGCGTCCGTCGCAAACCAGCCAAATCAGTCAATTTCACGGCGTTCTCAAGAATTGGGCCTCTATCAGACCACATTATGGCGAATTTTGCGAAAGGATCTTGGCCTACGTTCTCGAATTGGGCTCTGGACATTATGGAAGAAAATGAACAATTTCATTGCAAAATCATCTTCAGCGATGAAGCGCTTCGTCAATAAGCAAAATATGCGTTAGTGGACATGTGAGAACCCTCATGTGCTTCATGAAAAAGGCACTGTTTGGTGCGGTTTTCATGCCTGTTTTTTTTCGTTGATGAAAATTACCGTCACGTTACGGTAAATGGTATTCGTTGCAGAGACATGTTCGAACGTAATTTCTTTGAACAATTGCATGAATTGGACATCAATGATATGTGGTTCCAACAAGACGGTGCCACAAGCCACACAGCGGGTGCAACAATGGAGTTATTGAAATCGCAGTTCGGTGAACGTGTTATCGGACGAAATACACTATCGAATAATTGTTTCTACTCCCTCCACCGTGTCGCTGTTTAGAATAATATCCAAAGCTATCAGCGGAACGAACATCTGTCGGCAGTTGTTTCGCCGATTCGAATTCGCGCGATGGCGGCGGTATCCATTGGCAGATGGCAGCGTTAGGGGTTGTGCTGTCAGGTACTGCCACAAACCTGTAGTCTAAATAAAATGACAGACTCAATTAATTAATTAATTTAATAAATAATTAATAATAATATTTGGTAAGGGTATATTATACTGCGACCTATTGGTCTATTGTGTCCCCTTGCTTGTGTCTCGGAGAGGTTCATGCCCTCATTCAGAGCCCTCTCTAGATACTTCTTTGTGAAGCGTGTCGAGGTATTGCTCTGATTTATCCTTGGCAGGTCACACTCCTTAGAGCACAGTGTCCAGTCCAGTTTCTTTGATGAATCTGAGAATGAGCTGTGGGTTCATGGTTTGTATGTCCTTGTCTGTTATTTGGTGCCTGCCCAAGTATTTTATCCTTTTGTGGGTCAGTGCCCCACAGGATTCCAGTATATGGTCTGGAGTTTCGGCGGTTTCACTGCAGAATCTGCAGAGCCCGTCCTCCGATATGCCCATTTCCCTCAGATGCTCCTTGAGTCTGCAGTGCCTCGTGAGGAGGCCTGTTAGGATTCTTAGGTTGTTTTTGTTAAGGCCGATACAAACTTTGAATCTCTTTTGGTTGTAATTTCCTAAGAGTTTCTTTGCTTGCTTCAGACCTTGGAGGTTGAGAAATGTTATTCTTGCCTAGTCTATTCAGTCCGTGTAGGCATTCCCACACGAGTTTTGACTTGATAACGTAGGCGTCAAGAGCTTTTATAGCTGCTTGGCTGTCAGACATTATTGCTATGTTGCAATTTCTGTAGTTTTTCTCGAGGTTGATTCGAACGCACCTGTCTATGGCACATATTTCTGCCTGGAAGATGCTGGTACATTTGCCCATGGATTCGTAGTGCTTAGTTCCTGGCCCAAACACTCCTGCACCAGTTCCCTCCTCGGTCCTCGAGCCGTCCGTATACCCCTTAGTTGTGTGGTTGCTCAGTCCATAAGTTATGGATTCATTGCTCCAGTTCTCCTTATTGCTGAGCTTTGTCTGGAAATTCTTTTCGAAGTTGAATTTCCTGATGCTATCGTCCCTAGATATACCAAGAAGTGGGAGTTTTTTGAGTAAGTCACCGTGTTCTTTCGAACCGATGCATTTCCCTCTCCCAATTCCCTCCTTTGCCATCCTAAGGATTGTTTTGTCTGCCTCGTTCATCATCATGATGTGTAGAGGGGTCAATTCCAATAACACCTCCATGGCTGCGGTTGGGCAGCTACGCATTGCTCCGGTAATGCACAGGCACGCCAGTCTTTGCACTTTGCCGAGTGTCTCTCGCGTTGTGACTAGACTGGTTCGTTTCGCGAATGCTACCGCTCCGTATGCGATCATTGGTCTCACGATTGTAGTGTACATCCATCGCAGGATGTTTGGGCTGCATCCTCATGCCTTCCCCGCTAGGCTCCTACATATCATGAGAGCGCGGGTGGCCTTCTTGGATATCTCCCCTGTATGTTTTCGCCAGAGGAGTTTACTATCTAGATGGAGTCCTAGATATTTTACTTCTTTGACTGGTATCAGTGTCGTGCCTGATAGGCTAATGTCCTTAAGTCTTTGAAGTTGTCTTTTCCTTGTGAATTGTACTATCGTTGTTTTCGCCGGATTGATGTTAAGTCCGACAGTATGGCACCATTCCTTGGTTACTTTAAGCCCCCTTTGTATAATGTCCCCAAGGGTTTCTTCGAACTTGCCACTGGCAGTCAATACAATGTCATCAGCGTACGCCTGACAGTTGATGCGAAGGTTGGTTAATTTTTCCAGCAGTTCGTCTACAACTAGGCTCCACATTAAGGGTGATAGTACCCCTCCTTGTGGACAACCTCTTGTTGTGTTTACTCTGATGGTTCCAGATGGTGTTTGAGTCTCTGTTGATCTAGTGCTCAGCAGCTCACACATCCAGTTGGATACTGTACTGTTAACTCCTTTCCTATCCAGGGATCGTTTAATCGCCTCATGTGAGGTGTTGTCAAATGCTCCCTCTATGTCTAGGAAAGCGCACAGTACTATTTCTTTTGCTTCCAAGGCTCTTCAAATTATCTCCGTCAGCTGATATAAGGCGGTCTCTGTTGATCTGCCCGCTCTGTATGCATGCTGACGATGATGTAAGGGGGATGTGTTCAAAACATCTTCCCTTAAATAATTGTCCACAACCTTTTCTGTCATCTTCAGAAGAAATGACGTAAGGCTGATGGGTCTGTACGATTTTGGCTGTGTGGGGTCTTTTTCCCCCGCTTTTGGTATAAACACAACCCTTGCTCGTCTCCATTGCATTGGTATGTGGCCCAAGGCAATACTGCTCCTTGTTATTTTTAGCAGGTGTGGTATTAGTATCCCTTGCCCTTCTTGAAGAAGGGCGGGTATAATGCCGTCCACTCCGGCAGATTTGAAAGGCTGAAAGGAATTTATTGCCCATTTCAGTCGTCCCTCAGAACAGATGGTTGATGTTGTTTCCCAGTCTTCCCTCCGAGGTCTGATTGAAGTGGTATTGATTCCTGGCTCAGTACTAGGCGAGCTGCCAGGAAAGTGAGTTTCTAGTAGCAATAGTGCCCTTAGATCCTCATCTTTCGTGAACTCGCCATCTGGTTTCCTCAGAGACATAGGCACCCCTCCTGACTTCGCAAGAGCTTTGTGTAGCCTTGCCGCAGTAGGAGTGCTGGTGATTGCCTCACAGAATTTCCTGAAGCTATTTCTCTTAGCTTTTCTTATTTCCTTATTGTATGTAGTAAGAGCCATTTGGTAGCCTTGCCATTCTCCGCTGCGCTTTGCTTTATTGAAAAGCTTCCGCACCTAGGATCTTAATTTTGACAAGTTATTGCTAAACCATGGCGTCTGTTTCCTGTCCCGTTCTCTACTTAGAGGACAGTTTTCTTCGAACGCAGTGATGATGGCGTTTGTTATGCCTTCCACTGCACTCTCTAGCTCTAGGGGGTGTCCCGGAGCCTTCCTCAGACTAAGGCGCTCCAGATTGCTCTGTAGAGCAGTTCTATAAGTTTCCCAATTGGTTTTCCTTGGGTTTCTTACTGGATTTCTCGTGATACTTGTGCTGTCCAGGTCGAATACTATTATTCGATGGTCAAACAATGACGGCTCACTAGATACTCTCCAGTTACTAATTAATTTACTTACGCTTGGGCTACCAAGCGTGAGGTCGAGTACTTCCTCCCTGACTCTAGTTACAAAAGTGCGGGTATTTCCCACGTTTATAATATCAAGTGACGAACTCATAATAATTTCTAGTAGGTACTCACCAATGATGTTTTTGTCGGTGCTCCCCCATATGATGTTGTGGGCATTTGCATCGCACCCTATAAGGAGCGGCATGCGGAGCTTGTTGCAATGCTCCACCAGTCGCTGCATTTGGGATGATACAACCGGCACATCCCCTGCACAATACGCCGATGCGATGACAATGGTGCGGTGACATCCTTTAACATCCAGATGTACCTGAATTGGCACCAGGTCTCGTGTCGCGTATTCTGAAAGTAAAATAAATTTATATTTATTGTTTATTAGAATGCAAGCTCTCGGTTTCTCGGCCCGAGTGTCCCATATAACCTTTGCATCCTTGCTCGCCAATCCTTTGACTTGTCCTTTCAGGATCCATGGCTCCTGCATCAGTACTAGCCCTAGGCTTTGGCAGGTAAACATCCTAGATATAGTCGCCGAGGCGGCTATAGCATGGTGAATGTTTACCTGTGCTAGTTTAATTTTTCTGTTGGCGGGGTTCATCGAGCTATTGCTCGCGCGGGGCAATTGCCCCGTCCTCCTTCAGCAACGAAGGTCGATGACCGTGTTGTCCATTTCCCCCTCAGAGATCATGCTCTCCGAGATGGACATAGACTCCTCGGTCTCCTCAGGAGCCTGCTCCGCCGATTGGACAACGGAAGAAGGTGCTTTAGTCTTCGGAGGAGCAGTATGCTCTACCTCGGACTGCGCGCTCTGCGAGTTCAGATTCGATGCCGGCTGGGCTGTTTGCCCAGCCCAGAGATCTCGTCCGACCTCTTGAGTCCGCACACCGCAACCCTGCCGAATCGGTAGCTCAGGGATCCTTTGTGGGATTTTATGGCGTCGAAGGATTCTCGGTTGATGCCAAAAGCCAGTACCTGCCCGGTGGATGTTGCTGTTCCCCCTTTTCCCCGTCACCACTTCTGTACTTTCGGGCTTGACCCGATGTTCCTCAGCCCTCCTTTTGGCTTCCTCAGGCCCGAAGCCTTTATTGAGGTAGCGGAGGTACCATTTAGTGCCAGCACCACTAAGTCCCCTTCGCATAGGGATGTCCCTCGCGCCTGGTTTCCCAAGTGGAGGTAAGGCTGGCTTATTCCTCTTCCTTCCGGTGTTGTTGTCGGGGGGTACAGGGGCTCGTACTTGAGCTTTGCTCGTTCCCGCTGCCCTAGTTCCCTCCACCATTACTTTCCCGGTCAGGGAGGGGATTAGGATTTGGCTCATATCCCCACTGCATGCACCTGTCGGTGCTACCGGGCTTCTTCCCGGGCCTTTTGGCACCCCCGTGGCTTGTCGTGAGGTGACGAAGGTTCTTTGACTGGTGCTGGGTTGCACCAGTTTAGAACCTCCCTCTCGACTCGTTCCGGGTCTATCTTGTGCCAGGCGGTCGTCATGGATGTCCTGCTCCATCCGACCAATGGCTTCGTCTGCGGTCTGTCCCCGCATTTAATAAATAATTAAATGTATTCTTTATTCAGAAGCCAACATGATAAAACAAGAAAAAGAACAAGAAGAATTCAAATAACCGATTTACATGAACAAAGAAGAACAAAATAAAAAGAGATAACAATAGCCGTTTTTTATTATCAGCTATGATCCATATAGATCATCGATTTACATGCACTTACAACAACAACATGTCATCCAGCTATTCATCGAGATCACCAATCATGATCTGATAATTAATTCAACTATTTATCGTTGTATTTTCGTGGCGTTGCTTATTTCATTCTTAAATGTTGGTGTCCCTGTAAATTATAGGAACACAATAATATTGCCAGACCAAAATATGAAACACTATTAATAACAAAAAAAATCAATAAGCATATTTTCATATTCGAAAAATTTACTACTGCGACTTTTGAGACGTTTTTCTTCGTAATATAATACACAAAAATTAATGGAAATATTAGCAGTACAATACTGTTAATATGTTGCATATTTCAACATAGTTTCTCAAAAAAAATATTGAGTGCAAAATGTATGTTGATTTGTATTCAAATGGTAACACCCCCGACGCCGACGCCGCAATGTTGTCGCTACAAACCTAGTGGCGCCTCCGACGCCTAGTGGGATATAGTGAGAACTAATTAATAGATCAAGATCATGAATTATATGAATACGAGCAGCGAGATCATATGTGTTTGTTGTAAAGTTCATAAATTTATGATCTGTAGAGATCATATCATATCGTCGGCAGATCTCAATACGGCTTTTGTATACAATTCATTATCTTTCATTTAGTGTCGCTTTTGTTCTGCCCTTACTGTCGCAATACGAACTCTTGGCATAAGCAACTCTCTTAAATATGCAATTTCTGAACTCACGAAATATTGTAGAAAACGTTTAGAATAGAAATGGACATTTTCAATTTGCAATACTTATTTATTATCAACAATAACTTTGCCTGATTTTGTATTTGAATTAACCATCAGTTTCATTAAATTAAATTCATTCATCTTAAATCAAATGAAGTGGAAACCTCATCCTACATCGTATACAGCGCACTCAACTTAAACTATGCTCAAACGAAATGCTGAAACGACTCAAAACAAAATCCAATGTTTTCCACTCAAACCGCATTCCGCAAACCACAGCTTGAAGTCTGAGTGTAAATCAACAAGAAATTTGCATCGTCCGAGTTTGAGTTAGTCTCCAAAATAGTTTCAAAGTGTGAAGACATTTTGTGCGTGCTTGGAAATTTCTCTCAAAACATTTTTATTTTGGTTGGGAATTCCCTGCGAACCGAATTGGTACGTGGTCAATTGGTTTTTTTATTTCTCGTACGGAAATCGTCCGATTGAAAAAAAATTATTTCAAATGACTACGACAATGACCCGCGCCGCCGTCCGCCGCTAATGATCGCCTCCGTCCGCTGAGGATTATATTTGCTGTCGCCGTGAGTGAGTGTGTGTTTGGAATGTTTCTTGCGCGAACGACGCAGTTGATGTCGCGTGCTAAACATCGAAATCCGTTAATTAAGTGATTTATTGTGAGATTGCGCAAAGTTTTGCCTAAGTGCATAGGTAATTGTTTTTCGTTTTTGAAAGTAAAAAAAAAAAAATAACTCAGTGTGTTTTAGTGGTAGTGTTTTGATTGGGCGAACCCGGATAAACCAAAACAAATTGGATACTCCACAGCAACTGATTGGGTAAGTAAAATATGCAAGTCTCCAAATTGAAACTAGTCACCTGTCACTTGAGACATGGCGTGGCAGACCGCAAAAATTGTCCTGTCTTTTATGTCGAAAGGGTTCTCCGATTGCGCCGAGGGGATTAGGTTACCTCCAGAAAAGAGGAATCGAATTGACTTATGGATTATGTCAATATCACATGACGGGTCTGGGCTGTATGTATGAATTGTTTTTTTTTACTGTGTAGTATACCTTTTTGCTGATAGAAATCGGATGTTTATTTTCGAAACTGAGGGAACAAAGGGCCAGGACAACGACATTGGCAAGGTCATTTTGGGCAGATGTTAATTTTGTTGTGGTATCTAGGGATGTGCCATATTGCCACAAGTACAATTTTGAAATGTTATTTTTGCACAAGATTTTCAGTTTAAAACAAATTTAGCTGCGGCTACACAGTAGGTTACAAAAAACAAAACAAGAAAACTAGTAAAAGCCATTTCGATCAAACCAATGGTTTCATTTGTTACATTTGAGCATACCTAATGGCTGAATCACATGTTCAGGAAGAGCCGTACAACATGATTTTGTATGTAAAATGGCACATTGCTTATTGCATGTTAATTCCTGGTGCAAGTTGTCTCAATTTCCAATCTTGATGCATTGATAGTAGTAGAACAGCACAATTTGGTACAAATTTAACGGCTTGACGTTTAGTTCTGTGAAATTCTATGACAATACCTAACATCTTAGTCTGTTAGGTCGTTCGGTGATGACCTAAATGGTCAGCCAAAAAGCATACTGAATAAAAGCAATTTCGTAACTACGTGGGTCCCTGCTGCACATGTGTTAGAGTTAGACGTTAGTGCCATAAGAAAACGATTTAGGAATCATGAGCGCAAGTTGCACGAGCGAACGAATAGGCAAACAACAGAGAAGATGCCTTTTAATGTTATAAGCAGAAAATTGCAAATACGTATTACATACTATTCCAAGAGGGGAAAACATATTAATTTGATTAGTTCATGAAAATGAATTAAGAAAACGGCTCAGAACGGTTAAAATAACGAAATTTCAAAATCCTGTATATAAATCCTATATAAATCCTGCTTAATCCTGTTTTCTTAATATATATTTTAGATGCTACTTTGTGGATTTGAACCTGGGATCGCTCTGTCAGTCGTACAACTACATACAATGCTCTAAGCACTGAGGTTATGTACATTCTTCAATAGTGGACATTAATTACCGGCCTAGTTGAAAACCTGAATGGTGTTGTTCCAATGAAAAGTGCTTTAAATTTCTCAGAGCATCTGCCATAGTGCCTCCATATCGTCAACGACAAGAATTGCGATGGACTTGCGATTGGAGATTCTGCATACGAACTGTTTGAGCCCATTCGGCAACACTTTAATCGGCAGAATCACCCAGACAGATCGAGAAAAAACAAAATGTTGAGGCAAATCTAGGTTCTTACTTTCTGTGTATAAAGGGATACCGGCCCAAAGGTTAGGTTAAGTAAATGGATGCCCTTGTGACGGTTGTCACGGCTCACTTAGACCAACAGTTCGGGTTCATGGTGTCCATATTGGGGTTCTTTGAAATTTTGGGAACCTGAAAAAAGAAACCGCTATTTAACAGCTCAATAATTCACTTTACTACAACCACCTGGATTCATATGTATATCTCAGGAGTTTCCTCAGCTCTATGTAAAGCAGATCCTCCAGCTTTTCAAAGAAATAGCTGCCAACATTCGCATAATAGGTGACATATAGGTTTTATTTCTTTAGCGTCCCTCGAGTTCCTGCAATAATCGTTGTGTTGTATGCCCAGCCGCTCCACGTGTAAGCCGACTTAACTGTTTCCTGTGAGGACCCTCGTCCGAACATTGGCTTAGATCTCCTTTTGTTAACCGTCGGCCAGACCTCCGTTGAGTGTGTGCATTTATCGACGTTGATCCAACGTTAGTTTGTTCTATTCGTGGGTTTGGCTCGAGAATCTGCAGCCTTCCATCCGCCGAGATTATGGTCACGCTGTTTTCCGGTTGTACAGACCAAGCCTAGTCGATGGGCAGATGTTACTTTGTTGAAGGGAAGAACTTCGTTTTGTCCTCGTTGATTTCAAGGCCAACCAATGTTGCCTGTTCTTCAATCTCCATGAAAGCCTCTTACACGGCACGCTGAGATCGGCCGCTGACGTCGATATCGTTCGCGATTCACAGAACTTAAACTTTACTTAACGGGCTGTCGACCCGTGAAGAGTCTCTGCCTGAGGCACTGCAGTCTTCCATCCTCTGCGATCCCGGGAACGCTACTTCCAGTTCTCCAGACCAAGCGCTCTGGCATCCACGATGGCTTGGTCTTTAAAACGGAGGTTCTGTCTTCCTTGTCGTCTCGAACCTGGGGGCTGGGAGTCAAAGATCCTCTTCGCTGAAGCATTTTGCCCATTCGCTCGATATGGTCGGGCCAATGTTATCGACGTATTTTAGCTTTAACATACATCCACGTCTTGCTACAGGTTATAGAGTTCACGGGTGTATCTTCTCCATTCGCCCTCATCGCACACAGGACCAAATATCCGAGGAAGTATTTTTCTTTCAAAAGAACCCAATATTGCTCCCCTTTTCTACTTATCGTCCAGCACTCGGCACCATAAAGCAGAACTTTCAGGATTAAGGTTCGATTGAGTCCTTCGAGTAAGGAGTTTTGAACCCATTTGTTTCGCTAAACCAAAGTAGCAGCGGTTTCCCAAGGTAATTCTTCGCCGGATCTAAACTAATGTGTCATTCGTGGAGTTGATGTTTACTCCTAGGTAGATGAACTGCTTAACTACCTCGAAGTGATTGCTATCAACAGTGACGTTTTGTCCTAGGCGGTGGACACATGTTTGATTGTTTGTTGATAGCATGTACTTGGTCTTGTCCGTAGATAAAAATAAGCATGTACTTCCAGGGTTAACTTCACTCACTTCTTTTCTATATGGGAGTACGGATACTGAGAAGTCAGCATCGATCAGGTCTGGCGACTAAAGAACTCTATAGTAATAATAGTTACTAATCAAACAATATTATGTGATTGGGGAGGCGGGCAAACAAGGGTACATGCTGGTTCCTCTTTTGAACACTTTCCATGTCGAATGTCTACGCTCTATACTTTGGTTGGTTTGCTATCCTATGAACGCTTAGGTTACGTTAGGTTAACTAAGTCTTGTCCGGGCACCGGTTCTAAACGGGATCATTGAAAATAAGATTTCGGGTGTACCTGCTAGACAGGGTTCAGAGCAGGACTTTCCATGACCTGAACCGGCGTTAGATGGCTTGACTCTTCAGGGTGCAGACCAATACTTTTCGACGTCTGCGGCATTCTCTCAGCAGAAAAGACTGCAGACAAGTTACTGGCATTCTAACCGGCCACTACACTTTTACCAAGCATATTAAGGTACGAGTACTAGGCTTACCCGATAGGACCAACTGCGAAGCCTGTGGAGGGAGCGACAGTACTGCGGAACACCTCCTCTGTGATTGTCCTGCTTTTGCGCGTATCAGGTGGCAGGTATTAAGTGTGCTTCAACATTGAAGCGCCTACTAGTATTTCTTAGATAGACGAACAAATTTCAAGTACTCGTACAATGGACTAGTATTGAGTGTAGAAAATCTCTCTCATTGCTTTAAAAAGACGATGGTTTTTATATCTGAAGGCAAAAAGTAAACCCGGTTTTTGTTATATAAAAAAAAGAATGTGATTAGCATTTGAATTATTTAGCAACAGAGGACATCACACGAACCGGATGTGCTCTACAATATGCTTCCACACTTGGACTTCTTCCGCAAACATTTCAGCGAATACATATCCGCATAATTCAATTCAATAAAACCCTGTTTAGAAAATAAGTTTATTAAACACGTTCAACGGAAACCGAATCAATCGTAAAAGTAACCAGCCAACCAACACCTCAGATCCTACTTGGTAGCCATTTTAGGAATTCAAAATAGCATCGCCTTGCATGCAGGTGGTCAGTCCACCCCAGTTCCTCCGACTAAAACTGTAAATAATTCGAATTGCAAATCAGCGAAATCACCACCAACACTGTTGAAAATATTTTCCAATCCAAGTTTAAAGGCAACATTAAACACATTGATATGCATACAAAGCAATTTCGAGCATTAGACTCGCCGGAATTTGGTTTGGCTTGCATTGAGAATGCATTCGGTTGCAAGTTCCAGCTTAACAATAAAAATTAAAATGCATAAAACAATAAAAACGTTTTTTATTTGGCCACGAGCTGGCAAAATATTTTCTTGGTCCGATGTATCTGGCATTGTGAAGTCGAACAGGTGTCCATAGTTCCACTATCGGGAGTTTGGCATGTGGACAAGAAATACTATTTTGGGCTGATTTGGCGACGTTTGTGAGTGGGGTAGGTCATGTCTCTGCGGAGGAATGCGAAATAATTCCATTTTAGTTAGACGCTTTTCTTTGTTTGGTTAGAGGTAATAACAGATTATAATAAAAAAGCGGCCAAGTGCGAGTCGGACTCGCAGATGAAGGGTTCCGTGCGAATTATAATTATTATTTACTTAGGCCACTATTACAGATTTATTGTTAGAAAATAAAGGTTCATGGTTTACGCATAAGGTTTATGTTAATGAAATTAAATGTTTTTTTTTTTATATTTGAGTTGATTGAATGAATGGAGGTAAATTGCGGTTTACGATTTATGACGTATTAAAAAAAACTACTTACTAGATCTCGTTCAAACCAATTTTCGGTGGACGTTTTCATGGTAATGTACATCATACATTTGTTTTAGTTTTATCATTTCCTTATTTTAGAAGTTAGAAGGGGGGAGGTACACATTTTACCACTTTGGAAGTGTCTCTCGCACAAACTATTCAGTTTAGAAAAAAATAATATTAGAAACCCTAATATCATTTTTGAAGACCTATCCATAGATACCCCATACGTATGGGTTTGATGAAAAAAAAAATTTGAGTTCCAGTTCTAAGTATGGGGAACCCCCAAAAATTTATTGTTTTTTTTTTCTATTTTTGTGTGAAAATCTTAATGCGGTTCACAGAATACATCCACTTACCAAGTTCCAACAGTATAGCTCTTATAGTTTCGGAGAAAAGTGGCTGTGACATTCCCGGACAGACAGACAGACATGACGAATCTATAAGGGTTCCGTTTTTTGCCATTTGGCTACGGAACCTTAAAAAGAGGGTAGTATTTGTTCCCTCTTCCAAGGCCCCTCACGTATTATTATCATTCTTCTAGAGCACATGCTTCTTTGATAAATCTGAAAATGGGGGAGAATACGATAACTAGGGCGCCAAAAATTGATATCGGTTTTTTTATAGAAGGGTAAAAAACAAGCATTTTTTACTATGGGAGGGGGTGGAGGGGTCTATCTCGCCCGCTTAGGAGGTAGGGGTAATTTGAGAAAAAATGGCTTATATTGAAAAAAAATATTAAAAAACAACGGTGACACTTACAATAAAGTGGTTTTGAAAGGAGTAGTTTTAATAATTTTCAATTTTCTCAAAAACTAGGAGACATAAAACTATTCGGTTTGTTGTGTTAGATTCACAATTGATAGTAACATTGACCACAAAAAGCTTATTTAGCACTTCATTTCACAGTTTTAAAAAAAATTGGTCTAAACTTTTCTATCAAAATTTTAAGTTTGGTTGCAAATTTTTCGAAAACTATTGACATAAATAATTTAATTTATATTTAGGATTATAGAACAGATTTCTTTTAAAACCGGTATAGAACTTTATTGTAAGTGTTGCCGTTGTTTTTTAATATTTTTTTTTTCATTTTAAGTCATTTTTTCTAAAATTGCCCCTACCTCCTAAACGGGGCAAGATGGGGGGTCTATCTTAGTAAAAAGTGCTTGTTTTTTTACCCTTCCACAAAAAACCGTTATCAATTCTTGGCGCCCTAGTTATCGTACTCGTGCCTGAAAATGAGTCTTGGATATCCTTATCAATTACATAATAAATATTTGGGAAAACACATAATTTCCCAAATATTTATTGTTGGCCAGTGTGCTGTATTCCAGAATGGGATGTGAAAACCTATTTTCCTCCAGTGTTCCCTGAATCTGGAAAACCAGTAAGGTTTGAGTAAACGCTTAGCCTTCTTGCATACTTGCCTATGAGACAGAACCTCTGATGACACCAATTGCAGCACTAATGTGCAGACTGTTTAGAGATATCAAACACTTATAGCGTTTCAGATCCAGCTTTGGCCAAATCTGTTTTGTCGCTAGACAAGTTGTAACACTTGTACACAAACGGTTTATTTTCTCGATAACATCCAACTTAAAAATGAGTTTGTATGTAGCAATTGGAACCTTTATTATGTTGAAAGGTAGTAAAGTTCCATTTTTTGGTGAGTTCATCCGCCCTACAATTATCTGGAATGCCTCTATGCCCCGGTACCCGACACAGGTGAATATTGAACTGCTCCGCAATCTTCGCAAGAGATAAACGGCAGTCTAGGGCTACGATGGAATTTATAAAAACTGATTTTAGATATTTTATCGTAGCTTGACTGTCGAAGAAGATACGTATGACCTTAACGGATATCACCTTTCTCTTTATCCATGATAGGACTTCTTTTACCGCCATAACTTCGGCCTGTAATGTACTGCAGTGATTCGGGAGACAAAATGAGAGGCTGATACTCGGCATATCTGAGAACACACCTCCGCCTCAAACCTCATTGGTTTTGGATTCATTGGTGTGAAAGTGGATGGATTCATCCTCAAAGAGAGCGCCTTCCTCCCAGAATGATCAGGAGTTGACGAGGGTTCTGTCTTTTAGTGGATTTTTGTATTTCCTGCATTTTTGTATTACCTCTGAAAATTCTATAAAGTGTCCGAAAATGCGTCCGATAGGTAAAACCGTGTCCCATATAAATTTCAATTAAAACACACCGACATTGAAACAAATTTAAATTGTAGTTAAAACAAAAACCGTCTGTCGGCAAAAATTAGGCCTTTAAACTGGACCTAGGGAGCTGAGATTTTAACTATACACTCTCTAGGGGCCCGAAATAATCAAGTTTAATAATTTTTGAAATCCGCCCACAGACACGCTCACAAACTCAAAAAAAAAACAAATTTATCGAAAAAATCGAATTTTGAGCTAGAAAGCTGAAATTTTTTATATATTATCTTTGACTCCTAAAATTGCTGGGGAGATTAAATTTCTAAAATCCGCCCTCTGACACGCCCACAATTAAAAAAAAACAATTTTATTGAAAAGTCAAAGTTTGAGATAGAATACTGAAATTTAGAATATAGACTCACTATGTGCCCTTTATACTTACGTTTATAATATTGTACGTTTATAATATTGTATAAACAGCTATTTCTAACCAAATTGTGTATTATTTTGTGTTACAAATCATGTTAAAATTGATAAAATTTTGTATAAACAGCTAATCAAATTAACCAAATTGTATAATATTTTGTGTTTCAAATCACGTTAAAATTGATATCATTGTTTTATATAATAATATTTCTTCATATCTTTTGTTAAACATTTTTTTTTCTCCTTTTCTTTATATTTTAAAATTTTTGCTTTTTATTATTTCTTTTATTTCTTTTTTTTTAAATCATATTATGAAATGTCATCTCAGGCAGACGGCAGTATTGCCATGTCCTCATTCTTAAGTATACCAATTTGTAAACTTTATGATGGAAAAAATAAAGAATCTATCTAATCTAATCTAATCTACTTACGTTTAAATATTTCTTAAATCCGCCTACTGACACGCCCACAATTAAATAAAACAATTTTATTGAAAAACCAAAGTTTTAGCTTGGGAGCGTTTTTTTGTATAACAATTCAACCATACTTAGACTTTTGTCACGCCCACTTATGAGGGATAGGAATAAGAATAGGGTATCCAACAGTTCAGCCAAGCGGACTGTAGCCCGTCCCTATGTTTAAAAAGAATTTTAATGGTGTCCGATTGCCGAAAAGGTGTCAAATTGACACTTCTGTGTCCCAACGGTAACCCTGCTGGTAAATAAATAAATATTAGTCATTAACCCTCCATGTAGAGCTAAAACCTAGCTTCTCCATCCATTAGCTTGTGCGAAGTGGAAGGGACCTGCAATCTTAAGCCGAATCCGAACGGCACATTTGAAAAGTTTCTCATGACAATTGATACTCTTAGATGATTGAAAGACGTTCACAAGAGGTGGGACAGTGGGAAAAAACGTTTAGATGTTACTTGGCCCTGGCGGGAATTGAACCTCAGCCCTTTAGATTAGTAGTCCACTTGGTAGCAGAGTTTTTACAGCTCTCCTCACTATAGAAGATACGTCTTAAGAGGATTTATCCTCCTCCAGATTGAACCTACGTTCTGTTTCTTGGCACAGGTTCATTTGGTTATGATGATATTTCAAGCTACTAACTACCCATCCAAGTTTAATAGTATTGTATCTGGCTTGGGGTTGCAACGTATCGTAGCATCACTTGACTGTGCTGGGTACCCGGTCACAGTGATATTCCAGGCAACTGCAAGGCGGACGAGTTATCCAGACGGGGTTCCGCACAAGAACTCCGACAACAGAGAATCACCGGCGGTACCCATTCAGACACTGAAACTCAAACTTCTAGATAATGCGTTAATAGAAGCAAACAACAGGTGGAATAGCATCAGTACATGTGTGTCCTCAAAGCAAATTTGGACCAAATACGATGCGAAGAGAACATCCAAACTTCTCTCCATCAGCAGGAAAAATATCAGCTCTGTAATCGGAGCAATCACCGGCCACTGCCTTTTAGGCAGACATGCCATCAGATTGGGAGCTCCCTCAAACGACTTCTGCAGAAGCTGTAGAGACATCGAAGAGGAAGAAACCACCACTCATCTCCTGTGCAACTGCCCCGCACTAGCCAATTCAAGGAAACAAATCCTCGGCAACTATTTCCTCGATGATCTAAGTGATCTCAGTGAGACAGATATTGGCTGTATCAGCAAATTCGTCACTAGGTCCAAATGGTTAAACTGAACTGGAGGACGGATTGGACGATGACTTGAGCCCCTCCCACTCCCCTCCCGCAGGTCACCCCAAACCGATTCCCCTGCAAAGGAAAAGAGATCTCACTGAAGTTAGATTGTATCAGTCACTTCAGTCAGAATTCCACTCCGAGGGCGAGACAGTAACCCGGCGGATCGACTGAAACGGTCCCCCCGGCCTTGCTGCCTTCCCGCTATGCAGACAAAACGGGAACAGAGTTGAGGTTAGATTGTAACAGTCACCACACTCTGCTTCTGTCCCATGCCTCAAAACCTGCAAAACAAACCCCCGAACTCAGTCATCATAATTCCAAATCGACTATCAAGGCCACCCCTCCCTGCTCCCTTTCCGCGGAATGGTGTAACTTGAGGCTCGTACTACAACAGTCGCCACAAGCCGCACCGCCCCCCCCCCCCCCCCCCCCCCACACCATCAGTCAGGCCTCTAGCACAGTTTTGTAACTAACTACTTGACTGTGCAGCCGGTACACCCGACCCCCCCCTCCAAGAAATGTAATAGCTTGCTCGGGATTGACTGTATCGGTCTCCCTAGTACGGTATTGCCTGCAAAGAGAGTGAAGAGCAGTTTGAGGTTCGATTGTAACAGCCATCTCAAAAGACTCTTCCCTCCCCCGGTGATCAGGAGGCAATAGCCTCCCTCCGTGTCGCAGAATTTGAGATCGACCTGTGGTTTGATTACATCAATCACCTCATCTCGAAAGTCGCCTCTGCACTAGTCACTCTTACACATCGCAACCCATGCGAAACACAGCCAGACTGCACGCCCTGACCCCTTCAGTAGTATCTCCCCCCTAAAACCACTACCTCACAGGAGGCAATCACAGGAAACCCAGTAGGCCGAGCAACGACCGGCAGAACCCCCCCCCCCCCCCCCCCCCCCTTTTTTGTGGTATCACAACGGGCCGAAACTGCGGCCTAAGTGTGCCTGGGCTCACGCCCTCGCAGCCACCTTACCTAACCTAACCTATCACTTGACTGTCATAGAGTCCATTGAATGGGATGACAGTGCTTGAAGTGCAGCTTGACTATCCGAGAATATGTGTATTATGGCGCCTTTAATACCCATTTCAAGGATTATTTTATTTCCAGCAGATCTCAGTGGCATGGATTTCAGCTTGGAAAACAGTGAGACATATTCGCATAGTTTCCAAGACTTTGATGTTAGGTCCGAAGACACCAGCTCCTACTCCAGGTTCTATTTTTGATCCGTCGGCGAACCAGCCCAGACTTCTGGGGTCTAGTCTTGGAACACCATTGGCCCATTTTACGCAGTCTAATATTTCAAGCTCAAATAGTCTTCCAAAACAATACTCCCTAACGATAGTATCCTTGATGGAACAAAACATGTCCGTTTTGGGAATTGAGTCAAGTATTTGCAGATGTCCCACAAGGTCACCTGGTTTAAACTTGTATTCAAGCTGTAGCTTAATTGCGCATCTAGCAGCTGTCTTCCTTATGAGGGTTTGTAAGGGAAAGAGCCCAACTATAGCCTCAAGTGTTTCCAATTCGATTTTTTTCAATGATAAATCCGAGATATATTTTAACCTTTTTTGATAAGTAAAAGTAGTGCGATTGAGATATAAAAGTTCAAAATTTACCAGTCTTTTTAAAGGGTATAGCCGGGTGCGGAAGTTTTTCAATAGAAGTGCATCATATTCTTTTGAAAAACTTCCAAATTTATTTCTCCCGCCTGAATCTCTATTATGCCGTCCTTAAAATTGTTTTATATGCCGTATTGGTATCCATGAGGTTAACAGAAGTTAACTCCGAGGCCTGCGCTACATTGTGAACCGTTCTTATTGTGGACACACTGCTTCGATTCGTTCGCGATACCACCCCTTATTCTTATCGCAGTATGCTCAAGACCTCCCGCTAAGCTCGTAACATATAATGATCTCCTTCGTATCCTAGGTACTTTACTGACTGCTATCAGTGTTGTGCTTTATAGTCGGATCGCTTTAAGTCTTTAAGATTTTCTCTTCTTTGGGAATACTATATGTTATCGTTTTGTTTTTCTTGGGCTATTTAAAGCCCCTTTCGTATGATGTCGCCGAGAGTTTCCTCACTTTTCCCTGGATATTCAGTGCCCATGACGTCGGACATATGCCTAGCTGTTTATGCCAAGACATATGAAATATATTTATTTGTTTGCAATTATTATGTCCCTCAATACTTAAGCCCACGAAAACTATTTACTGCAGTACCTAGGATGATATGAATGAGCGCAAACACAAAAGAAATTCAAATTCCGTTTGAAGCTAAATGCGTCAGTTATGATTGACTGCCCGTGCCCGGTTTAATTTGAGACAAACAACAATTTAGTCAAAATCCTATTCAAAGCGTATCTAGGTACCTATGAGTACATTATCTAAGTAAGAAAACGAACAAGAAAAAAAGCAGATACACCACTCTTCCATTTGACAGGCTAAATTCATCATTATCATGAATCGAGGAGGCGGGGAAAATTAGACAGTACCTATATTATAGTCATGCAAATGAAAATTTGAATAAATGAGTCACTGTCTGTTCACTTTGTTATGTGGTCAGCAAAGCATATGCATAATGTGTTGTAACTGTCTCGGAAGGCTGCAAAGAGGGCGCTAATAGGAACTATGTAACTAAAATGAGATACATAAATATTGGGCATTAACGGCCCATACAGGGCCTAACCTAGCTTCTCCAATTATTTGCTAGTGCGAAGTAGAAAGGACCTACAATTTTAAGCCGAATCCGAATGGCAAATTTAAGAAGCTTCTCATGATAATTGATACTCTTGAATGTTTGTCCGACGTTCGCGAGAGTTGGGTTAGATGTTACATGGCCCGGCGGGACTTGAACCTGAGACCTTTAGATTAGTAGTTCAACACACTAACCTTTACGCCATTACGCCCACTATGTACGATATTTAGATGCTTATGGAAAAGGTAAATAGATAAACTCAATAGGCAACCATTTCCTTGTAATACATACGATAAAGTCAGCAAATGAAATTAATGCGAAACGCAAAGACGTGCATGCAAAACTCGATTTATCGATTTTGATCAATACGGTCTTCAACTAAGACGCTCCTTTTCGTTCTTAAATTCGACATTTAGGTAGGTATGCTTTTTGATCCCCGTTTTAAATGTTTTTCTCTTGTAAAAAATCCTTTTTTTCCGACACGGTGTCACTTTGATCTGTTCGTTTCAGATATACAATTTGGCCACGAATTTAGTTTTTCCACATTGAAGGGAGCCTGAGCCTGGTACTGACGTATAGCTGAAACAGGTTATTCCAGCATCGCTGGGTATTCCTGATAGCCACAACTATCAAAAAGACCACTGGTGGATGCACAATCCGCTCGACAGCAGGATACATGCATTCGCTGTCTTAATTGAATCGAGGGTGTGTTTAATAACCCCCGTTTTTGCACAATTGAGTTTGCCTTCCCATCGAAGGAAATCCTTAGAAGCAGAGAAGTTACAGCTGGTGTGGGCGGTTGCCTCAGAACTGTGCGCACTGTTTTGGTGATGTATGTAGCGGTAGTAATGTACCAACTCTTTGTGAGTATATTAGGGACTTCCATGGTGGGGGTTGGTGCTGTGGCCATGCTCTGTCAGCCAACCCTACTAAGCCTATAGCTCACGTCCTCAATAGACAGCTGACGAAACTACAAAACCTTGCATTACCTCCTTTTAGTTCTTCGTTGAAAGTGTGGCCAGAAAATATATACGAGTATATACCGTATTTGTGTAGCACCTAAAATTTCAAGTACCAGTACAAATCCAGTACCCAGTACCAAGTACAATTTATGCAGTATAAATATACTTTATTACAGCTCTGGTGTGTAGTGCCTTGAAAACCAAAATCTCGATTTTTTTAATGTTAAGATTTCAATATACAGAAAAACATCTGTCGTGCGCAGTGGCTCAATGGTTGTTTTTTCCACTCCCCCAACTCTTGCGAACGTCTGCCAAACATCCAAGAGTATCAATTGTCATGAGAAGCTTCTCAAATTTGCCGTTCGGATTCGGCTTAAAATTGAAGGTCCCTTCCATTCCGCAAAAGCAAGTGGTGGGAGAAGCTAGGTTTTAAGCCCTATATTTCGCTTTCAATCCATTAACGGCATTAAAGGCCTCATATTTATTTATTTATTTTTTTAAAAAAACATCTCAAAGAAATAATTTGCTGTTCTTACCCTTGCAATGGAAATTGAATACTTTCTTTTGATGTTGTTTGTATATAAGATACCTAAACGCGACGCCGAATAGCGGCGCCTTGAGCAACTGCATGTGAGGCCGAATTCCGGTTGGTGTATGAGTCGAAGAGATGTCCAGAGTGTGAAACCCTTCCAACCCGTGAAGCATGCCATGAGAGTAAATGGATACCATATTATGAGTAATTGGTGTTTACGGTGCCAGCCAGACAACTCTCAATTACGAGTACCATTACCTTTTAACATGTGTGGTCGCTTCCATTAAAAAAAAAAAATTTAAAAATTAAATATGTATTTTATTATTATTTTTTTTTTTTTATTTCATTCATTTATTTATTATTTTAAAAATGGTAAAAAATAAAGACTTGGTCTTTAATATTTTGTTACCTGATTTTCGATATTTTGGGTTTCGAAATTTTGTTGTACGAGGATTTTTGGTTTAGAGATCTTTTTCTTCGAGATTTCGTTGCCAATCCAGCTCTGAGATGTGCACATTCATTGGTTTGCTGCTGACTACTGGCGATTTGAAACAAAGTGCAACAAATTATGATGTTCTATGGAATAATGTGCAAGGTCCTTAAGCTTTCAGGACAATCGTGGCTTTCAAACGCTTTTGTTACGGCTCGTAAGGTTTGCTGACAAAAAAAGAATATAAGGGAAATATAACGATGGAGGCGCATCGGGGTGCCATTTCAAGGACGTAGTCCATTCAAACAATATTTTTATACTAAACCAGAAAAAAAATTCATACGTGATAAAGAACGAGATACTATCGTTAAAAGGCCTTGTCGCCAAGTAGTAGCATCAGTTACAGGACCTTTTTATGGATTTCACAGAAACGGAACATTTGGCAATTCTCTCACCGACTTAGATTTAACTTACACAATGCTTACACAAGTTTTGACTCATCGAGGCAGTAAGGAGAATTACAAAATTAAGCCGACAAATTTTCGGCCACTTGAAACAGAGAAATGGATAGTTTGGTTTCACTTCAAAGCTGAAATTGATCACAAACAATTTTGTTTTAGTTCTATCTATAACACTTAACAATTCAGGGATCAGCACAGAAGATTCCACAAACACATTTTTTACCGCAACCAAAGCCATCTTCGTAAAGAAGTAGTTTCATTTGCTTCATACTTGTTTTCCTAATAACTGATGATCACTCAAAAAGTTTTAAAAAGAAGTATCATTTGTATTTAATTCAATATTTTCAGCAATGTATCTATCTATAGGTCAGTCTGTGTAAGTAATATTCTTTGTTTTGGACAAGGGTAAAAAAAATGTTTATGTACCTCAGAGGCAAACTTGTATTTAAAGGGTCTTTCATTAGCGGCTTGACAACTTCAAACTTTCAGTGTGAACTCACCCTTAAACCGATTATTGAACTGTCAATGTCAAAATATTCAGTGAAATCATTTTCATCATGGTGAAGTTCACGAAGGAACAATGTTTACAAATAACTAAAATTTACTACCGAAATTCCGAGTCGGTGGTCGCAACTTTAAGAGCTTTAACGCCAATTTCGACTGTAAATTTCGTCCCAGTAGACAAGCAATACATAGTCTAGTGAACAAATTTGAGTGAGAATATTCGCTGCTTGATGTTGCCGTGCCAGTGAGACTACGTTTTGCCCGAAGTGTGGAGAATATTGCTGCCGTAGAGGCGTCCGTCGCAAACCCGCCATATCAGTCAATTTCACGGCTTTCTCAAGAATCGGGCCTCTCCCAGACCACATTATGGCAAATTTTGCATAAGGATCTTGGCCTACACCCTTACAAGATCAAGATGGCTCAAGAACAAAAGCCACTTGATCATATGAAGCGAGTGACGTTCTCGAATTGCGCTCTGGACATGATGGAAGAAAATGAAGAATTTCATCGCAAAATCATCTTCATCTTTTGGTTAAACGGTTTCGTCAATAAGTGAAATATGCGTTACAGGACAGGTGAAAACAATCATGTGCTTTATGAAATAGCACTTCATCCGCAAAAAGTCACTGTTTTGTGCGGTTTTCATGCCGGTCGCACCGTCACGTTAAGGTAAATGGTATTCGCTACAGAGACATGTTGGAAGGTTATTTATTTCTTTGAGAAATTGCATGAATTGGACATAAGTGATATGTGGTTCCAACAAGACGGTGCACAAGCCACACAGCGGGTGCAACAATCAGGTTATTGAAGTCTCAGTTCGTTAAACGTGTTATCTCGAGAAACGGACCCGTCTATTAGCTAGTGTGTGATTTACCCCTCTAGACTTTTTTTTATGTGGCTACGTTAAATCATTGGTCTATGCCAACAAGCCGGTGACGATAGAGGAGCTCAGAGCCAATATTGAAAAAAGAAAAATAGCGGCCGTATCCGACCGATACAGCCGCTATTTATATGCTACTCGTATTATAAATGTGCGGCCGAGTCATCGAAAATTGGGTTCAACGTATCGACTGCTGCATACCTTCCCGTGGTGGACATATGAACGAAGTCGAATTCCATTAATAAATGTTTTGATAGTAATTCAAGCCAATATTTTTTTTTTAAATATCTCAAGTAGTTTGCATTTTATTTAAAAAAAAGTTGTCAAGTCCTTAATGAAATACCCTTTACTTAATGGTCTATTTTTAATAAAAAAAAAAACGATTCTGTCATGAATAATATTTGCTGCACCTAATAGAAATTATATATCGAGACATTCAGTATTTGGTGGTCCTTCTAGGTATAGGTAACAAGTAATAGCAATGTTGCATTTAATTATAAATCAAATATATAAAAGCATATCAATATAAGTATATATTTACATAGCTAAACTTTTTGAGGATAATAGGATTCGCTAATTTAACGAAGCCTCATTTCGATATCCAATATCGTAATGACAAAAACATTGGGTCAAACAAACAGCAAGCAAGTTGACCCAGCCTAGTTTTCCATAGAACTACAAAAAAGTTGACCACATACTTATGTATGTTAGTTGTATCTTCTAGTTTTACACCAGTCGACTTGTTGTCACAAACTCGTACGCAAACATTTTTGTTTCAAGAAAGAATGTATTTTAGAAACTTGATTTGAGCGAAAATTTCTGAGGTAAAACTCAAAATATAAATCTATAAACAGAACATAGAAATCCAGTTTACCTTGACATTCCATAGAGATTCTTTATATTGCCAGTAGATACCTATCCTTTTTTTTGAACCAACTTGGTACATTCAATTATACAGAAAAGAGGATCAAACAAACATAAAACTCGTCCAGCAAACTGCGCAAATTCTTCCAACAAAGAAAAAGAGTTCCCGTAGTGCCACCGTTCGCTGTTCCTATTGAAGTTATTCTATTATCAGCTGGCTTTCCAGTTGTTCTTCTTTTTGCGCAAAATATAAATCCAGCTTTCATGTTACCATCTTTGTGATCTTGAGGTTGTTTCAGGTTTTTATGTCGCAGGTCTTCAGAATTAGTTACACATAAAACAAATTGTTTAGATGATTTACTCTGAGATGGGTCTTTCGGTTTTTCTTTTTCGATAGAGGTTTATGATGTATCTTAGATCTGTAGTGGTCTTGCAAGGGAATAGTCATTGTTGGAAACTATATTTAATTGCATGTCAAACAGTCACACAATTTGATATGAATATTAAGATCTTTCCAAAGCTAAAACAACTTCTGTATTCATAAGTGAGACTTCTCGTCTTAATTAAATGATTGCTACGATAAGATCAAGCAATTTTTGTTTTCGTTGTTGTTGTTTACATAGTTTTCTCTGGGAAGCCTTTATAATAAGCTCTAGAAATGCGTGCAGCTAATGACTTGATTTGCTTGCTCTTGAATTTGTGTAAATTGTAATTCTCTGGAAATTTTTATGGTGGCAAGTTTGGAACTTTATCCCCTTTGTTAGAGCGAGCAATTATCTATTATTATATGTTTATTAGTTCCTTATGCAACATATGACGCAATACGAATTCCTAAATATTGCCCTTACCAGGGGTGAAAAAAGAATGCTGAATGCATTCATTGAAGTCATAGCAAGAAATGTTGAGCATATGATACTCAATGACCTCAATTGTAACTTTAGACTGAAAACAAATACATTGCAATTCAGTTTGAAGTCACAATAAAACCAATCTTTTTCAGCAATCAGAATTTTGAAGTCAAAAAGAATCAAAAAGAGTGCATTCTTTTTGATTGGTCTGCATTCATTTAAGTAAATTTAAAGTCACCAGCATTCTACTTGAAATAAGGGTTTCCTATTTCTAAGAAACGATACGCCTCCCTTATGAAAGCCAGCATATACCTTGCAGCAGAGTTTCTCAACTCAACTGTCGATGAAATTCTTTGTGTCGGGCATAGTTAAGAGAATTCATCGGGCATAGTTAAGCGGATTCATCATTAATATGTTCCCAATAGGCTAGACGAAGTGTTTGTGGTTCCAATCATTATTCAGTCCTAGAGCAGTAGGCCAATTGACGCTGCAATAAGTTTTCGATTAGAAGAACGCGATTTCTCACCCAGCACTAGCAAGTTCATCCGCAGATTCATTGCCTGCAATTCCTTGGTGGCCAGGCACTCAATAAAGTTTAAACTTGTTTTGTCTGACTAGGGATTGCAACGCATCGTTGCAACAATTGACTGCCATTGAATCTAATAAACTGAACGACAGTGGATCAAGTGTTGCTTGACTATCTGACAAGATGTATGTTCAGGCGCAAATTTCCAGGGCATGCATTTCAGACTGGATAATAGTTTGACACATTCTCATAGATAGCGAGACTCTGGTGTTGGGTCCAAATAGGCTAGTTCCGCCTCCAGATTCCACTTTTGATTAGTCGGTCAACCAGACCAGACTTTTCTGTTCGCACTTTCTAATATTTCTACCTCAATTTGTCTTCCAAAACAATACTTCTTAATTTTCCTACTGTTCCGGTTTTTTGAATTAAGTCAATTGTCTTCAGGGGTCCCACAACTGCAGTTGAATAGTGCGTCTAGCAGCTGTCTTCCTTATTTGATAGAATCTATGCTATACACTTGCCAACCGCTGTTTCTTTGGCCAAAGAAGGCAATTGACTAGTAAGGCCTTGTCAAGAAACACTAAGGTGACTTTGTATAAGACCCTCATCATCCCCGTCCTGCTCTACGGCGCAGAAGCGTGGACATTAGCAAAAGCGGATAAAGATCTCCTTGGTCGTTTCGAACGAAAAATTCTTCGAGTGATTTTCGGTCCCGTTTGCGGAGGAGATTTAACAGCGAACTCTACGAGCTGTACAGCGACATCGACCTGGTCAAAAAAGTGCGAATCAGTCGACTAAGATGGCTAGGACACGTAGAGCGAATGGACACCAACGCTCCGGCCCGAAGAGTCTTCGATTCCAACCCGGAGGGACAACGCAGTAGAGGAAGACCTCGCCTTAGGTGGGGCGCGCAAGTGGAAGGGGATCTCAACCTACTTGGAGTGCGCAACTGGAGGCAGTTAGCCAAAGATCGTGCTAACTGGCGAGGCGTATTGGTTGAGGCCCAGGTCCACCCCGGACTGTAGCGCCACCTAACGAACCAACGAACCCTAAATGTCTAAGACTTCTTCCTTCTATGTTTTTAACAAGATAGTGAAGAGCGCCCTCCGTGGATTTGCCCATTATTTACGCATACTGACTTGTTTCGAGAGGACACTTTGTTTCTATTTTGTCTCTAATGTGAACACCGTGGTTCCATGGTCTTAAGAGCAAACGGTGTTAGACTTTCTGTTCCGGCAGTTAACTTGAGGGATTAATATTACATTCACCTGACGCTAGCTCAGAGGTATGCATCCCCTTATTTTTGCTGGCTCTTATCAAGCTAGAACTGATGCAAAATGGAGTCGATTGCCCTCTTCATTAAAACTGGATATAAATCGTCTCCGCCAGGGTCTGAAAATGTTCGAAAAAGCCTACTGCCCATTTAACATTACCTGGACAGACAATTTCATACTGAGACCCTGTCGTCGTGTTTTGCATGAATTGACCAACCGGGGAAATCAATCTGAAGTAAGGTTTTAAGTTTGGGGTCTATCGTGCAGGTTCCATCTGTTTACTCCACAGTCGTCTTTACCAAAAGCTTTAAAAACAAGTGCTACGAGGATGTCAGTAATTTGTTTGCAGCATTTCGTCCATGCGGCTCGTGTCGGTCGTCCTAGTTCTCAGCTATGTTCCTCCCACCTTTTTGTTTCTTTGGCTTAAATAAAGAGTTTTATATCCTTCTTCCTAAGCCTAGGAAGTTGGTCGCTTCAACAGGGAACCTTTCGTGTACTCAAACTAGTTTTAGGGGCATAACTACTATGGTGGAAGGTTAGCAACACTGTATTAAGCTGGTACGCTGCTTATAAACTCAATTGATCCAAATCGATTGTGAGAGGACATGTCCCCGATATAAATTTCAGTCCGTCGACTTAAGATCATATCTAGCCATAGAATGGTGGGGCTCGAAGGTGATTATGATATATCAGGTACAGGAAGATAAGTTCCCGGGCAATGAGTCTACTGAGGGACTAAGTTCGACTTCACTTAAGTGGCTTTACGTCCCACGAAGTGGGAACTAAGTCCCTCAGTTGGCATATTGCCCGGGGACCTATTTCCCTGCACCGATATATCACTTTACAACAAATCACTCAAGATAAGTGGGATTCTAGTTAAGAAATCTTGCAATGTCGTTAACTACTTCCGTGATTTTTTTTTGATCTGTCCTAGATTGAAGTTGCTATAGTTTGTGGCCTAGATGGCACTCCAAGATCTGCTCCATTGTACATTATTCCATATGACTCACTCTGAGCTTACACCTGTATCTCGGTGTGATCCAAGCATTTATTTTCCATTGCGAAATATCCATCGCTGAATTTCCAAAAAAAAACCTGGGTCAACCAGAACCATTAACAAACAAAAACTCGTTTTACTGATCACAAACTTTCTCCATAAATCGATTTCATCCTTAACTTTTCAAAGTAAATCCGTATATCAACAACAAATAAAGATACAAAACCAGCCACATACTTAAACATCCAAAAGAAAGATATCCAAATATAAACTCATTAAATTTTTGACCGAACGAGACTGGGGAGAAGAGGGTGCACTTAAAACTAATTGAAAATCACGAGAATTACTTACCAATCGCCTCACAATGGAAGTAATGAAAGTGGTATTTCAGCGACCGCCAGTGTATCCGTAATTTAAAAACTTAAAATTGACAACTATGAACTTGTTGCTGCATATGACGATTTATTGCTTATTTCGTTTCAGACGATAAACTCGCCGCCGACATTCACCTGAAAATTTGCGGCAATCATTGGAACCTACGCACACAAAGTACCTATGTTTGCTCTTCACAAGAACCATAACCACTTTGTAACAACAAAAGAATAATTATTATAACTCCTCTTAGCTAGCCTAGAGGAATCTGAACTTTTACTTTTATTTATCATATGATCAACCTGTTGCGCACTGGACACTGTATCTCGGTGTATCGCTATTTATCTGTAGCACCAACACATGCATATGTATGCGTTTCTGTTTTCTTGCCTCTAATGATGATGGAAGTCAGTGGAATGAACTCTTATTTCAGACTCAATACCTCTTGGATGTACATATGTATCTGAGCTGTGTTATTTTGCTGCTGTTCAGCGAAGCGTTCTGTACGTGGAATGGGATCTGCTTGATGTGCAGCCATGAAAAGGTGGATTTATTTTTAAAATATATCCGATGCGTGGCCACCGTCGCGGACATAGATACAGGGCAATCAACAACAATACATGTATTTATATTTAATGCATCAAGATTAACAGCCGATTTGGTAGGTCTGTGAACGTCCTTGGCAGGAATAGGTAGTGCAAATAACTTTTATCAATTTTTTTGTATATACAATTAGATAGATCTGTATCGTGGAGTGCTTAAAACAAGCTGTTCTCACAGATTCATCATTAAGTGCAGGTGTTAGCAAGTAGATATATTTCCATAGTAAAACAAACATAATGCTAACACAGACACACAAATTGCAAAAATAATTTTAGACGGTGCTGTGAAATAACGTCCAGCGAAATAACGACGAATTTTAAAATGTGGCCTTATTTCACTTCAGAAACCGAAATACCTGCAAATTTTTACGATCGTCCGATTTTTTTTCCAGAATTCGGATTTATTTTCCATGATCAATGGAATGTACGGTCATTTTGGAGTTTATCCCTAAAGTAGCTTTTTTGGCTGGTCTGTTTTGCAGTTAAAGAAGGTTTCAAACTCTGCACATTTCTGCAGCTCATACACCGGTCAGCATGCGGTCTTACATACAGGAATTCAGTGAGCGCAGCAGTGTCTCAGGGGTTATTAAAATATGTTTATATTTCTTTTGCCATGGAATGGAAAAATGAATACATATCTACTTATGTGTGTTAACATTATTTTGTGTGGCTTTTTGCTTCGCGGTTTTAAAAACTCGGGACATTGCTTAGGCCCATACGACGCGACGGTCAGTCCTCGGCGTCACATGCAGGTACTGATTGGGCGCAGTTGCTCAATTGTGTGTGTGTTGAACTACCAATCTAAAGGTTTCGCTTTAAGTTCAAACCACGCCGGAGGCCAAGTAACACTTAAAGTTTGTTTTGTCACTGCCCCACCAGTTACGAACGCCTGGAAATAAATTCAGGGATTGGAAATTATCATGAGAAGCTTCCCAAAAGTGCCGTTTGGATTCGGCTTAAAATTGTATGTAGGTCCCTTGCAATTCGCCCAAGCAAATGGTTGGAGAAGCTAGGTTTTATGCTCTCTATGGCCCGTAATGCTTCATTTTTATTTTTATTTATTTTTTGACCTGAATTTCTTAGGTTTAGCTAAGTACTAGAGGTCCTAGCGGCAGAAAGGAAATTCAAATTACATTTTAAACTGATTATACACAGTTCTTACACCAAAATGGCCTATTGGATAAAAAAAAAACATTTTTTTTATTAAACTCATCCCTGATTCATTTAAGCTATAAATCATGACTCTACTTACTTACTTTTACTTAACACGCTCCCGACCCGTGAAGAGTCTCTACCTTGAGACACTGCATCCTTCCATCCTCTGCGATATCGCGGGTACGCTGCCTCCAGTCCAAGCGCTATAGCATCCGCAATGGATTAGTGTTTAAAACGGAGGTTCGACCTTCCTTGCCTTCTCGGTTCAGGCGGCTGGTAGTCGAAGTTCCTCTTGGCTGGAGCATTATTTTCCATTGGCACAATGTGGCCGAGCCAATGTAGTCGACGTGATTTAGCTTTCTGGACTATATCCACATCTTGGTACAGCGCATAAAGTTCGCGGTTGTATCTTCGTCTTCATTCGCCTTCCTCGCACTCAGGACCGATTGTCCGACGGAGTATTTTTCTTTCAAAAGAATCCAAAATTTGTTCCATTTTTCTACTTATCGTTCAGCACTCGGCACCATAAAGCAGAACTGGCAGGATTAAGGTTCGATATACCATGCATTTTGTCCTTCGAGTAAGGAGTTTTGAACCCATTTGTTTCGCTAAACCGAAGTAGCAGCGGTTTCCTAAGATAATTCTGATAATGTAGGTGGCGACGGTGTAGACGTTAGTGTGTTGGCTTGTGACCCGTGCGGTGCAGGTTCAATCCCCATGGGGAACAACAACATACGCCACCCATTCTCCAGCCTCTACACCAAAAGGAGGATTTCTGCCTGGTAGTACAATGGACCTTTACCCAGTCTGAGTGCTTTGGGATTTGGATTTCCCTTCTTTTTTTTTAAAAAAAACGGTAGTTCTCCGGCGGATCTCCACTTAGGTTTCAGTCGTGGAGCTGATGTTTACTCCTAGGTAGATGAACTTCTTAATTACCTCGAAGTTATTGCTATTAACAGTGACGTTTTGTCGTAGCCAGTGGACAGATGTTTGATTGTTTTTTGATTGCATGTGTTTGATGTTTAATAGACTTATTAAACAGGATGGGTAATCAGAAAAGGAAAATAACCTAAAAGTGACATGAAGCCATAATGGCCGTAAGATGCTGTCGCAATCATTGAAATATGGTCGTCCGTCGCATTTCGGAAGCGTCATAAGGCCATACTTCCAAATATGGCCTTATTTCACGGCACCCACAACACTTGAATTTTTTTCTTATTTCGTTCGGCAATATTTCACGTAACCGTATAAATTGCAGACATATTTTTATCTACGCTCATGATACTGAAAATATATAAATCCGTCGCTAATCAGCAAGACAGAATTCTTCTTCAAACCGACATTAATAACTTCGCCACTTGGTGTGTTAGAAACGGTTTGTTGATAAACCCTACGAAATTCTAATCCTTGTTATATTGATAATTTTAATGATGCGGGGGTTTATATGCGCATATACGTTTTATTTTTAATAAGTCCAATTCAATGACTTCGAATCGAGGCCATTCAACGTAAATGTATTCGATTTGCCCAAGAGCAATTCCATGGGATGATCCATTTAACCTTAGTCCATAAAGTCGACATTTTAAGCTTCTTCGAATGATACCCTTATCTCAACGAAGGTTTTGTACCGATATCGTTTTTTACAGCAGGTTATATCCGGTCATATACATGCCCTGAATTGCTGTCTTATATTAGTTTTAATTTCCGCGGTGGAGCCTATAACTTGCTTAGTCTTAACTTATTGTTTAGCCCTCATCATATTATTCGCATAGATAGAATCTATAATTAAAATGATCATGTGATTGACTTGCATGTTAGTTAAACAAAGCTTAATAATATCTTGCGTAATAATGCTTGAGTGCCTTATATTATTTGTGTTCATTGTGTCTGTGTTAGTTTGGTAAAGGTACATTATTATCATCGTTTTTGTTTTCTTCTATGTTTACTTTGCATTTGATAGTTGCTTGCTTTAAGCACTCCAAACACAGATCTGGTAGTTTATTAACAAAAAAAAAATGGTTAATATGACATAGTGCAGGGACGGGGTAAGAATATTAGAACATATTACCCTAAGTAGCTGTTAATTTTAATTTAGATTTTATCTTTTTTGTCTAGAATGAAATGAAAAAAATATCAAGCTCACTGGCATTTGAAATGTTGGTTCTTTTTTCATCGTGGTACCAAGGGAGCTGGGACTAGAGCATTATTCACATTGTTCGACCATACAATAGCTCTAGGTGTTGCTTCTACTCTTGATGATGAGGCCGAAGAAACAATTCTGAAATGTTTCTATTTAACCCTTTTTTGATCTTGAAATGATGGACACAAAAACGGCAGGATTAATAGCGTCGTGCTTTATAATGATGAACAAATTAAATAAAATCACGACTGAATCGCAATAAAAATACTCGCTCGAAAATGTTTTCAAATTGCATTATGCAATTATTTATTATTATTACGAACGAACATTGTTTCTTGTGGGCCCAGGGGCGCAGTGGTTGGTGTGTTGCACTACTAATCTTAAGGTCTGAGGTCTTAAAGTTTTGTTTCAGACTGCCTCACCTCTTGCGAACGTCTGACAAACATCCAAGAGTATCCATTGTCACGAGAAGCTTCTCAAATTTGTCGTTCAGATTCGGGTTAAAATTGTAGATTCCTTCCACTTCGCACTAGTAAATGGTTGGGAAAGCTAGCTTTTAGGCCTTTTATATGGGCGTTAATGCTTATATTTATTTATTTATTTTCATTGTTTCTAAGTTACTGTTAGTATCAGCTAAAACACTTACTTACTTACTTACTTAGGTGGCGCTACAGTCCGGAGTGGACCTGAGCTTCAACTAATACCCCTCTCCACTCACACGTTCTTTGGCTAATTACCTCCAGTTGCGCACTTCAAGTTGGTTGAGATCACCTTCCACTAGCGCGCGCCACCTAAGGCGAGCTCTTCCTCTACTGCGTTGTCCCTCCGGGTTGGAATCGAAGACTCTTCGGGCCGGAGCGTTGGTGCCCATACGCTCTACATGTCCTAGCCATCTTAGTCGACTGATTCGCACTTTTTTGACCAGGTAGATGTCGCTGTACAGCTCGTGGCTGTTAAATCTCCTCCTCCGAAGCCCGTCAACGGAAACGGGACCAAAAATCACTCAAAGAATTTTGCGTTCGAAACGACCAAGAAGATCTTCCTCCGCTTTTGCTAATGTCCACGCTTCTGCGCCGTAGAACAGGACTGGGATGATGAGGGTCTTATATAGAGTCTCCTTAGTTTTTCTTGACAAGGCCTTACTAATCAATTGCCGTCTTAGGCCAAAGAAACAGCGGTTGGCAAGTGTTATTCTTCGTTTGATTTCCGCTGTGGTGTCATTATCAGAATAAATAGCGGAGCCGAGGTAGACAAAGTCCCTAACTACCTCAAAATTAAAGCTGTCTATCGTGAAGTTCTGTTCGATTCGTCGATGTTATGTGTCCCTTCTTGTTGACAGCATATATTTTGTTTTGCCCTCATTCACCACTAATCCAATTTTTTCCGCTTCTCTGCTAATACTTGCAAACGCACCAGTAACAGCTCGCTGTGTTCTGCCAATTATGTCAATGTCGTCAGCATATGCAAGTAGTTGCACAGACTTTTGGAAAATTGTGCAGCTAGTGTTGGCTTGCCAGTTTCGCACAATTTCCTTAAGTATGATGTTGAAGAAGTCACATGACAGCGCATCACCTTTTCTTAATCCTTTTTTGACATCAAAGGTCTCGGTGAGATTTTTTGCGAACTTTATGGAGCGGCGGGCGTTCCCCATCGTCATTCTGCACAATCTGACAAGATTGGCAGGGATGCGAAAACTAGACATGACTTTGTATAGCTCGTCTCTATACAAGCTGTCATATGCGCGTTTAAAATCGATAAAAAGATGGTGGGTATCATCATCTAAAACACACGATTTTTGAATCGCTTCGTCCGTTATTGAGATAATGCCATAGTTGAGATATTGTCTTTTTGGGAAAAACTGACTGCCATTTTCTTACCTTCACTTTAAGTATGCAAACCATGGAAACAGATAAAAATCCTTGGAGCCGTTTTTTGACAAATTTTTTAGAGAATATTAAATCATCAGATATCAAAAAAAAAATACTTATATCCAAAATCAAAGTTTGGGAACGTGTTCTAAGTTGCAGTATGAGGTTTACAATTAAATTTCTTTGAAATCAGTTCACTCTTTTTAAAATAATGCAGTTTTGCTACAGTACCATTGGCCGTGTTAAAATATGAATTATGATGTTTTAGATCTGCCGACGATAATAAAATACGATGGATCAACGGACACTTGCACAGCTGAACTTCAACTCCGCAAACTAGCCCGGAGTTATCAAAAAAATCAAAAATGTCCATAAAATTAAAATTCTACGCTCTCGGCTTTTAATCATTTTTCGAACAGCTGCAGTCCATGGATTGAATTTCACTGCCAAACCTTTTTTATTTTATTTAAAAATGCTTTATAGTCGATATAAATATAATAGAAATTAAACCTCTACTGCAAGAATCTTCCCCGATAGGCGAAAAAAATAAAAATCGATTGTTTTAGCTTTGTTCCGATATTCTTAAACAATTTTTATTAAAAACACTTTAAAAAAATATTTTGTTTAAAAAATAAAAAACCAAGCTATATATGGCTTCGTATGCATTAAGGGTTACATTTATTAACTGAAAATGAAAATATAAAAATTTTTCCTACTTGCATTTATTGGCACTTTAGATTACTGAAAACAATGCTTGATATTCCATAACAATAAATAGCTTAAAACAAAATTAAAAGAATTCATATAATTTTTGCTCTATTCTTTTTATGATAGTTGTAAATACAAAAATAAAAAAAATTTAAAGCTATTCGAAAACATAAAATTAATAAAAATATAGCAAATATATCGAAATCGTAACTAAAACCAGATACTCCACTGAGAACTTGGTTTTTGTAACCCCACCGAGGCTTGGCTGGATTGTATTGCTTAAGTTTGTGGGTGCACTTGGTGGGTATTATTTGTTCATCCACCGCTAGGAACTCCTCCTTTGGAATTAGCAGCATCCTTTCCCTTAATTTTTCTAAAAGGGTCTCACCTTAAAAAGTTTGTCATATCCCTCTGTCCTAAATGGCTTGAAATCGTTGTTATTGTTAAGATGAAGGAACCTTTTAATTGTTTCCCATCTATTACATGTCATCGTTTCAAAAACACTCCGCTGGCCAACAGCTTTACTTACCCCCAGTGGTGTCTTGATGAAGGCAATTGCACACAGGACGTGTAAATGACTATGCCGATGGCTCCATTTCGCTTTTCATTATATTTGCAGGCTTGTTAATGTTATCTTAAAGTGCTTTAATATTTGATTGCTCTACAATAAATTTAATCACATCCTCCGTAAAAAAGAACGAACAAAAATCTGACGGTGTTTTTTGTTTCTGGCAATTCAGTAACTCCCATAAATTTGAAGTTTTGTTCATCGTATGGGTTCAAGCTTCCTTTTTTCCAAAAATAACTATTTTTCTTCACACTAGTTTTCTTTCCTTTTTTTGCTTAGAGGTTGAGGCAACGACGGCTTCATTTTCAAGTTCAGACTCTGTGTCAGTTTCATCCACTGTAAAGCAGTCACTATCATAATTCAAAGGATTTGGTTGAGGTTCAAATTCCATATCAGAATCTGGTGCTAGATCGTCATCACTCATTGATCCATCCCCAGGAATGCAATTCACATGCAACGATTTATCATAAAATTGAAGAGGGTCCCATTGCTGAAGCAGAAAAAAACAATTATCAAATGAAGAGAAATTAGTTACAATAGCAAAAAAACAGCCACCAATGCATACGAAGCCATATATGGCGTTAGTAATAAAATCACTCACAAAGCTATACTAATCTTTTTTTTTCATTCACAATGCATTAGTAACAATCAGAATTCAATACTATTCTCATACTATATATATTTTTGTATTCACTTTACTTACCAATTAATCACAATAACTAGCACTTTAAATCAGAATTTTTCTTGCACTCTCTTGAATGCACTCGATCGGTAGACTGAACTGCAAACATGAATATTGCTGTCGTCGTTGTTTGGCAGATACTTAGAAAATGTATTCTAGTGAGTTTAAGATAACACACGCTAACGAATCGCGTTTCATCTTGTTGATTTTGAATTACAGGGGAGCAAAAAATACGTCACAAAGAAGCAAAACCATAAATGGCTTCGTTAAGGAGCAACGGGTTAAGGAGCAATGAAAAGAAAGCAGTATGCTCATTTCATGGAATAGAAAATGCTTTAATATTGTTCGGCTTTTTAAAATGATTTAATAATTTGCAACATAAATTTAGAAAAAAATGACAACCTAATGGCAGGTTAGGTTAGGTTAGGTTTAGGTGGCTGTCGACACACTTAGACCAATTTAGGTCCATTGTGATACCTACCACGTAGTTATTATCTACCTCAACTCTGTAGATGGGACTGGCCAACGACACGCGGTTGTTCTCAAACGGTCCCCCATCTACATACTAACCGCGCCCAACATCGTTTAATTGCGGTGATCTGACGAGAACCGATTACTTTGACTTTTTTTTTTTGACTTTGAAATTCATTTTTTTTATTCATTGATAAATATCTACTTACATACTAGACAAAAATGATTAAACCTAACTTAAAATTAACAGGATACTTATTCTTATTTATTGGTCCTTATGCGAACGCTCTAAACTTAACTATATCTTAGAATTATTGCCTTTCGGCCTACGAACTATTTTACGAACTAATCTTACATAAATATTCCTCGAGAAAATTTATTAAAACTCGGTTTCATTGTTGAGATTTTATATAAAACAAATTACAAACTACCTATTCTACTTACTTAAACTACTTAACGTATTCTAACTATAATTAGGATTCTGAGCACTCGTTGCCTTGCGCAACAAGTGGTCAAAATCCCAATTGCTTTCCGAGCGCCTGGCAGTCGTCAACGTGCACACGCGCCGCCGTGAGCCGACTGAAGCCTTACAGCGTCAGTCAACTCCCAGAAGCACCACCACACGTTGGCGAGCCCGGCCTCTCCCAAAAACGCCCTAGCTGACTTAATCTAACTTATAAGCTAAGAGGAAGTTACCTAGAGTAACGCACCGTCCTGGGAGGGCATGCTGACCCCTCCCCCCTCAACAAGCCACCAAAATTCGGCGAATTGCTTTTCCGTGTCGAATCTATCCCTCTCCGATATTGCGGTACTAAAACGGAGGAGCTCATGAGCATTGGCGACGTCCCCGTAATGGAGGAGCCGCTTATCTCTTGCGCTGCGGTAGCGATGGTATAAGACCGGAATACCATCCCTCGTCTGTACCAGCCCTTTTGCATCAATATGGATAAATGCCTCTGGCGGGATAAAGCCAGACCGGAGTGTACTCTCAATGTACATTTCATTGGGGTAGTAAGCCCCAAATATCAGACTATTGTCGCTGGCCATCGCCCTTGCAACGTGCCTTCGAGTGACCTTAATGAGGAAATTGTCAATCCTATTCAACTGAGCCCCATCGTATAGGACCTTGTTGGGATAGTATTTTATATAGTTGGATTCAGGCGTTCGGAACAATCGGAGACAGGTCCTAAGACATTGTCTCACCAAAACCCGAATCTTTTCCATATAGCTGGGCGCTATATTGAACCACAATGGACAACCATAAGCGATAATTGGCCTTATAAGGGCCACGTAGCAAATGACCTTCACCTTGGAGTCAAGTTGACTGCTATGAAACAGTCTCCTTGTCAAAGCATAAGCCTTCTTGGCCCCAGCAAGACAAGCAACTATATGTCTATCGAAATATAGATACTGGTCAAGCCAGATACCTAGATATCTAACTACGCTTCTCACCGCCAATGGCTGCCCATTTTGTCCAATAATGGCCAATTTTTTCCAGTTTTTTCTGGTATCCCTAGAGGCCCCAGCCAATGGAGTTCTGAACAAGATTGTTTCCGTCTTCTGAAAGTTGATTTTCAACTTCCAGTCGTCGCAATATCGCTTAATTTGATCGAAGTCACGCTGCAAAAGGATATTAATGACCTCGATTTTAGAACCTGATCTGTATGCCACCAAATCGTCGGCATACGCTATAGCATGTCTGAGTGAACCCACCAGATCACTCGTGTAAATGTTAAACAGGATCGGAGAATTGACCGCCCCCTGCTGTAAACCGTTTTTAATTTGAAAGACTCTGCTCGAAGTCACGTTGCCACATTTGACTACGAACTTCTTTCCCATAAGCATATTATAAATTACATATAGCAAAGGTTTGTGCATCCCCCGCCTGGTCAACTTGTAGAAAAGTCCCTCTAACCATACGGTGTCGAAAGCCTTCTCAAAATCAACCAGACAAGCACCCGTGCATTGGTTCTTGCATTTATTCCACTGAATGTCGGAAACCAGTTTCGACGCGGCATGAATAGTGTCATGCCTCGCCCTGAAACCAAACTGGTTGTCCGGGATTATGTTATTCTCCTCGACCCACTTTAACAGGGCTCTATTGACAACCTTTTCAAAGACCTTGCTAATATTCGGAAGTAAGCTAATTGACCGGAGATTGGCAGGGTTCGTCCTATCTTTACATTTTTTCGGGATAGGGTGTACCACAGCTACCTTCCAATGCGCCGGATAATGTGCATTATTCAGCGCATTGTTAAACAGCGTGGTGAAAATATCTACAGCCTCCAAAGGCAGGTGTCTCAATACGACGTTTGGGACACCATCCATCCCCGCCGACTTTTTATTCTTTAGTGACTCGAAGATGCACAGAAGCTCATTCTTCGACACGAACAAGTGCGATGCATCTCGGCCATTGGCGACAACTGCATTAGCATGGTTTTCATCAGTGAACACGGTGAAACCGTTATTCTCAGATCGCCAATTCTCAAGTTCGGTGCGCAGATAGAAATGGCTCACCAGAGCCCTATTCTCAATGTCGTGGTTACGGCGAACAGGATTGTTCACCGTATACACGGCCTCGAAACAAGCGCCCAGCAAATCCACTTTCTCCTGTGGGTCCTCGACCACGAAAAAATCGTCGTTTGAAGCGACACTTTCTGGACTTATTCCAGCAGTCAGTACTGTCTGTCTGTTCTCTGCTGTCTGGGAGATTCGAACACAAGGAATATCATTGTGATCTTTCCTCCTGAACAACTTATTTATCTGTACGAGAACCGATTAACTTGACATGGTATGGTCGTTGGTTAGTGGCACCTACTGGAAAAACGTGAAAACCAATAGCATGATGAATAGCAAGATCATATGTTTTTTTGTTGTAAAGCGTATAAATTGAGGATCTGTGTAATACTAATTACTGTTCGGAGTGCTTCCAAATCACTATTCCTTCCAGATCTATGATTATGATGCATTTTCGGAAGATAAATCAATCCACTTCTACACCGATGGATCAAAACCTAGTGATGGGGTAGGTGGAGGTGTTTTCTCAGAAATGCTAAATCTTAGTCTATCTTTTCGTCTTCCTAACCATTGAGGTGTGGTCCAGGCTACCAGAGAAATGTGATATCCACAAAAGACATCCGTATCTTCTCAGATAGTCAACCCGCGATTAAGTCCTTGGACTCAGTCTCTTCAAAACCCATCGCAGCCCTAGATTGCCGCTCATCTCTTAGAAGATTTTGATCAACGTTCAATGGATATCGATATTCAAACTTAATGTATGCATTTAACCTTCTGGTTTCTCAGTAACATTTCCGTCAGTCAAGCAATGTGGCCAACCTTTGACGTATGCAATTTTGAACCGCCCAATAAGACTCTATTTGGAAAACGTAGTGTGACATTTTCTAAGCCTTATCCCAATTATTGTTTATATGGTTAAACTTATTAATTGGGACCCCCTGTATAAAAACAAGATTTACAAAAGTAAAACCAAATAAATTTGTCTCTCAGGCAAATAAAAAATTAGAATATCTCTCAGGCAAATAAAAACTTAGAATAATTTAGAGCATTCAGAAGTCATAATTTTGCAACGAAACAGGTAAACAAAAAAAAAAAATACTAGGTGGCGGCGTTCTGGGGGGGGGGGGGATAACCCATAAAGCTTCTTTCCTCATTCAATGAAAACTCACGCTCAAGTTTCTTGGTTAAATTGTCGACATTGGAACGCGTCCATTAATTATGAAAATCAAAATGACCAAATTATTGATGTAAATTCGTTTCCAATTTAAAATGGCGGTAATAAATAAAAGTTTTAGTCAGTATAAAAACACAAAAATTATGTTAAATCAACAGATTGGGTGGTGAAATATGAGCAGTAAAAAAGTGAAAATGGAAAGTTTTATTGTCTTCAAATGGGAAGCTCGATAAATATTTTTTTAATTTGTTTTTAAATTGTTCTATCAGGAAACGCTAACGCCAAAATAAAACCAATAAATTTTCGATTGATCAATAAAATGTAATAAACATTTAAATAAATAAATGGTGATAATAATATAAAAACAAATAAGTATTAGGCATTAACGGTCCATGTAGGTCCTTTAACCTAGCTTCTCCAACCGGAGCTATTATTTTGACACTTGTGGAAATAACCTACAATTTAATATGGGAGATAATATCTAATAACAGATAGGGATCGTAGCACTCCCACCTTATTGAATCTGTACCTGTGGGACACCGGTTCGATCTCAATGAACAACTTCAAGCTTCCCACTTTCGGTTCTCTTCTTTACTGAGGCCAATCAAATGCTGGTGTATTTGCATTTGTATGATCCCTGGCTGCCTCTTTTCTTCGATTTCTACCCGTGCATGATCCTGTTATTAATCTTCGTTTGATCGTTCTTTTAAGACCAGCCGTGTTTACACACCGATTTGCATGGCCACTTGCGAGACAGTTTCAAGGTGTTAAATGTGTTGCTATAGGCTTACATGAATGTTAAAATTGTCTAGATGTGATTTGTCCCTTGAGTTGCCTTCCACGAGAAGTGCTGTCTTTTTGGGGGCGGTGCAGTGATATTTTTAGCCCGTTCCTGCACAGTTAGTGTGTCCTCAGTGGTTAGTGTGTTCGAAACGTCCCCGGTTCAAATCCCGGCGGGGCGAATAAACATCTAGAGTTTTTTTTCCACTGCTCCACTTCTTGCGAACGTCTGACAAACATCCAAGAGTATCAATTGTAATGAGAAGCTTCTCAAATTTGCCGTTCGGATTCGGCTAAAAATTTTAGGTCCTTATACATCCTGGTTGGAGAAGCTAGGTTTTAGGCTCTATATAGGCTTAACATTTATTTATTTATTTTTTCTTGCAGAGGAATGCTTACTTACTTTCTTAACGGGCTCCAGCGGAGAGTCTCGGCCTGAGTCCTTCCATTCTCCGCGATCCAGAGCATGCTGCTTCCAGTTGCCCAGCCCAAGCGCTCTGGCTTCCGCGAGGGCTTGGTCTTTAAAACGGAGGTTCGGTCTTCCTTGTCGTCTCGAACCTGGGGGCTAGTCGAACTTCGCTATAGCTTTATTGTCAATTCTCTCGATTATAAGTTTACGCATTATCGGTTGAAGTAAAGTTAAAATCAACGGGTATTTCGCTAAGGTATGTATATCTACCTATGGAGGTGGTCCAAGACAGGCAGCTCCTACTTTGAGTTGCGCTAATTAATGTCAATAGACTCCTGCAGGCATTTGAGCTGAAGAGTTAAATATCTATGGACATTATGACGATGGACCTTTTGCCATCCTGCTTCTATTAATAATATCTATTGATAAAGATTATTTCTGTTACTGACGTACTGCTTCTTATAATCCTCCAGGTGTTAATTTTTAACTATGTGATGTAACTGACTAACAGCCGTATTAATAAATAATACTTAATTGGCCTCCAATTCACAAATCAACAAAATGTGGATTAAAAATTACTTATGTCTCATTAATAAAAAAAAATGTCCATTAGTTTATTGTTGTTAAGTGGTATGGAATTTGGAGATCGTTAAGTAATAAATTCTATGGAGGTTGGTCCAATTATTAAATTAAAACCATATCCAACATACCATTTGGTTCAAAGATTCACTGTCAGTTGTCAAAAATGCTGTCAGGTATTGATATAGTAATTTCAAAACAAATTGGTATGTTACCTGATATTATTTTTAGACATAGAAGGCGCTTTCAACAACGTAAACACATCTGCAATCGCAAATGCACTGACAGAACTGAATTTGAATGGCTCGCTTGGGGAACTGATCAATCTTTTGCTCTCAAGCAGGATTATCAATTCGAAACTGGGCAATTCATCCGCTAGGAGGTCTGTCAGTAGGGGTACGCCACAAGGTGGTGTCCTTTCCCCCCTTCTGTGGAACTTGGTGATGAATAAACTACTGACATGCCTGGAGGGGGAGGGTTGCATGGTGATTACCTATGCGGGTGAAGTTGCTATTGCCGTCTCTGGGAAATACCTCAACACCCTAAAGGAACTACTTCAAAATGCTCTCAATAAGCTGACAAGTTGGGCAAGAAGATTTGGGGTGGGGGTTAACCCATATAAAACCGAACTTGTCCTCTTCTCCAGGAAATATAAAATCCCTCATATCGACCCTCCTTCCATTAACGGTACAAGCTTAACATTTTCCGATGAAGCTAAATTCCTGGGTCTTATCCTCGATAGGAAGTTAAGCTGGAAACCCAACTTACAAGAAAGAATAAAAAAAGCGACAGTAGCACTTTTCTCTTGCAAAAAAGCCATCGGTAATAAGTGGGGCCTACAGGCCCTCATATCTCACTGGCCATACGTATCGGTAGTGAGACCGATTCGCACATACGGGGCGGTTGTCTAGTGGACTGCTCTTGACAGAGCGGTGAACCGTGATAAGCTAAGCAAGGTGCAACGTACAGCTTGTCTGTGTATCAGCGGAGCACTCCTTACGACCCCCTCCGCCGCACTAGACATCTTACTGCATCTGACACCCCTGGATATTTTCAGCAGGTAGATGGCTGCCTGCTCCGCTGTCCGCTTAAAAGCCACCTCACATTGGATCAATACGAATATTGGCCACTCTATCATTTTGGACTCACTTGGGTCCTTACCAAGAAACATTGACTACACTACAGTTCGAAAAGAATTTCCAAATCACTATCCGCACCAGATCATTCTGGGAGGATGTTGATTGCACGGAAGTTAAATCGCTCCACTTTTACACCGACGGATCAAAAACTAGCGAGGGGGTAGGTGGGGGTGTTTACTCAGAAAGACTAAATATCAGTCTCTCTTTCCGTCTTCCTGATCATTGTAGCGTGTTCCAGGCAGAAATCATGGCGATTAAGGAAGTCCTGTCGTGGCTGAAGAGAAATGTGATATCCGCTAAGGATATCTGCATTTTCTCGGATAGTCAAGCCGTGCTTAAATCCCTGAACTCAGTCTCTCCCAATTCCATCGTAGTCTTAGTCTGCCGTTCATCTCTACAGGAGAAGGCAGAGCAGTTCAATATTCACCTCTGTTAGGTGCCGGGGCATAGAGACATCCCAGGGAATTGTAGGGCAGACGAACTCGCTAAAAACGGAACCGCATTACCTCTTCTACCTGAGAAAGGTTTTATAGGTATGCCTATCGCTACTTGCAAACTTATGTTCAAGCTATCCGCAGTCGAGAGTACAAACCTCAGGTGGACAGGTAGTAATACATGTCTAGCGACTAAGCAAATCTGGCCAAAGCTGGATCTGCGACGCTCTTTGAGTTTGATCTCACTCAACCGACTGCACATTGGCTCTGTCATAGGTGTCATCACAGGACACTGTCTAATAGGCAGGCACGCATCAAAGCTTGGCGTTTACTCCAATAACTTCTGCAGAAGCTGAAGGGATGAGGAGGAGGAGGAGACTACGTCGCATCTCCTCTGCACATGTCCTGCACTCTGCCATAAAAGAAATCTCTACCTAGGAGCTTTCTTCCTCAACGAACTCAGTGACTTAGCTAACACAGATGTTAGAAGTCTATTAGCGCTTCATTAGAAGCTCCAAATGGTTTTAACGAGTTGGGGTCGAAACTCCCGATCCATGTGGCATCACAACGGACCTCATTAGTTTAAGTGTGTTGGCTTTCAGCTAGCAGCCACTTCAACCTAACCTAACCTACCTGATATTAATATTAAGAAGAAATCTGCATTTTAGGATTTTCAAAATTTGTATATATACATTTTTTATAATTTTTTGTTTATGTTGCCAACATTTTGAAAAACAACACTTTTCTTAGATCCGGCTCTAATGATTTTGATTATTTTTGAAATTTGTGAGCAGAGCAACGTCGCTCTGTCTCTCATAAATGTCGCTTATCGCTCAACGGCAACGTGGCCGCAACCGTACAATCTCAAATGTTTTAATTTTTTCTTGTCGTTCTGCGGCTTGTCGCTCACTGCATGACCGAGCCCTTAAACGGAGCCTTCACGAGCAATGTTTCATAAAATGCAATATAGCATTCTATGAAAATTGCTCGTGGAGACTACAAATCGTATTTTATGAAAAATTTAATTCTATATATTGCTCATTTCATAGCTTTATTATAGAAAGTATTTTACGGCCTGTCATTTTAATGAAGTGCTCTGAGATATTTCCAATATAGAAATAGGTTGGGTTAGGTTACTGGACTGACCGGGCAAGAGAATCCTGCGCCCGTCAAACTTAGGTCAATGTAGACCCTTTGTGATACCCTGGGGGTTATGATTCCCTTACTTAGGTGCCAATGAAAAACCTATGAAAAACCTAGCGGGCTTACAATCCATGCCGATGCATTTGTGCAAGTCGTTCACAGACTTGTCAGAGAGTTCTTCTAAGTCACCAGGACATTGTTTCTAATACGACAGATTGCAGGGCAATGGCAGAGCAAATGAACGTATCCTCGTTCACCTCCTCGTCCTCGCATCCTCTACAGAGGTCATCTGTGCTGAGTTTCAATTTCTTTTCATGTTAGCCCAGCATATTGTATCCGGTGATAATACCTGTGAGAGAGGACAAAGGTTTTTAATTCATTTGAAGGATTCTCAGTCTTTCCTTTGTTATGTAGTGGCCCAATTTCCCTGGTTATAACACAGGAGTCAAATGCACTCCATCTTTCGTTTGCTGCCACCAGTGTTTATCCCTAATCACCTGTTTAAGGTAACAGGGTGGGGTTTTTACTGTAGTGTTAGCCTCCCTTAATTCAAGGAATAATCCTTTTCTTGCCAGTTCATCGGCTCTTATTTCCTGTGACACTACTGTGTCCGGGGACCCAACAGAGTCTAACAATGTGCGCGCACCAAGCCTCGCGACAGCGACTTACAAGCTTCGATTTTATTTCTGTGGCGGAAATCGAAATAATATAGAAATACGAGTAGTAAGCTATGATATACCCACCGTAAATTTGATGGCATTCTATTTTTTTTTTCTATAAAAAGTGGCAGATGGTAAGCTGTGAAATATTGCTCTTGGAGACGCGGTTTTAGGTTCGCCTGAATGTTAAAATTGCTTAGAAGTGATTTCACCTCTTAGTCGCCTTGTACAGCAAGTTATGTTGTTTGGGAGCGCAGCAGTTAAAATCTTAGCTCTTCACTGCACGGGGGTACTTTAATCGGCATACATAATTACTAAAATCTGAATTTCTGTTAATAAGAAATTAACAAAAAGTCATATATAAGTTTTTTTGAAACGCCCAAATTCCGGGAAATATCGTTTTTCAACTGAGTTGATGTGATGGGAATGCATTCTTCTGTAATTTTTAATTTGTTTAATTTAAGGCGAGAAAACACATTTGAAGACTTAGAATATGACAAGGCTTGTTGTATTGTGTACTACAACATGACAAGCCTTGTTAAACAAGTGAGACCTTATGCAAACTCAAACAAGTAAAATTCAACTTTATATTGAATTTTACTTGTAACAAGAGTTGTTGTATTTGTAGTACAGGCCATTGTCGCGTGTTAATACTTCGACTGTACCATAGATTCAACTGGATCACTCCGAATGACACCATGCATCTTCTTGGTGTTATAGTGAATGCGGGCGTAACTTAAATCATATCACTTATAATATAACTCAAACACCCTCACAGAGCGAAGAGATACTCTACCCCGTAGCAGCACCCCCTCCTTAATAAATCACAACTTTCTAAAGATAATTGACAGTTTTATAAAGGTGAGCAGTTCATCTTATTGGTGATCCAGAATCCATCCAACTCCTACCACTGGCTTATAGAATACTTGTGGCTGACCCTTGTCTATTTTAAAAATACGACAATGGCAGATGTTTTGACTAATTACTTAAACGTAACAAAGTATTTTGCAGTGTTTATATCACGTGTTCGCCCTTCCTAAGAGAAGGATTTTAAAAAAAAAGTATCAAACAATGAGCTTCAAACCGGCTTGGATCTACAAACCGCCAACCAATTCATCGCGATATGTTCACGAAAGCCACGCCTGAGGTGTTCTAGATGTCCGAATGGTCTGAGCAGTTACTGTAGGACTCGGACAAGATCAAGAGATATTAAAACCTTTCAATTAAAGTACCCTGGCTAAAGCTACATCTATTTTCGGATAACTTCTACAATAACAAATTTATTACATTCCTAAAAACATGTTCACTCTGATACCTGCCATAGGAAATTCTAAACCAAGCTCATGGAAGTAGATAATCAGCCCAAATGTGTACACGTACACATTGCCGCAAATGCAGCCACCTGTTCGGTTTTAAAACTTTGTTCATTGCATTTCGAAAAATAACACACAAATCAGCATTCTTATATCCGTCTGCAAGCCGCAGCAAAATCAACCGCTTAAGTTTAATTAACTAAATTACCCCAGGCCAGACCTTCAGAAGCAAATAGAGTTTTCAAATCAGTGTCCAGCACAGGGGATGAGGAAAAATGCATTCGAATGTGTTTGCTACCTTAGCGCGCGGTTTATATACAATTCCATGTAATCGCAGCTCTGATTATCAGATAACAGATAGGTTTTTGTGGGTCAAAAATTGTTGTTTTCTTCGTTCATTGGTGTATTCCTTTGTGTGCGGATCGGCTCCTCAGGGCATGATTGTATCTTGAAAATCGAAGTGTAAACATGATTTACACTATTTCTGTAATTACGCACTTCATTCGGCACTCTTGTCAAAACTTGGATCGGGGGCTAAGTTTGTGTTGTGGTACATGTTGTACAAGCACTTACGCAAACAACAACAATGAATGCGTAATCATAGCAATAACTATAGAAATAATCAAATTAGCAACGCAGTTAATCGAATTGTATCCATTTAAAGAAATAACTTGGTTCCGCAGTGAGTGGTAGATTCAGAAAACTGTTTTGACGTGGTGCACCATGATGTAAAAGAAGGTAATGAATTTTTGTTGGATTGAAACAGGCATCTTGTGTGACTATTAAATCTGCGGATTCCATCCCGTGGAACCGTGTTCGAATAAAAATTCCAGGGGCATAACGATTTATCAAGACTTGTTGTCCAAGTCGTCGTGCTTGCATAACACCTGTCACTGTTGAGCACTAAAAAGAGAAGACGATATTTGAAGATAACAATTTAACACAAGTTGCTTTCTGTCATCGATCGAAAACACTTAATGATTGTACATAGGTTAGGTAGGTGGGCTGACATAGTGCCACACTCAGGTCAATGCTGACCCATTGTGATGCCCATCGGGGGAGGAGGGTAGTCCCTTACTCATTTTTAACCCTGTCTATAAACAGCTGAGATTAATTACTCGCTCTGCTGTTCGATGCAAACCATCCTGTAGATTTGATGAACTTCATTATTCTGTCTATTGGTGTGCTGGAGAGCTCGTCTAGGTCGTGGAAGAAGTGTCTCCCCAGGAATCTGTGTCTAATGTGTTGGAGACCCGGGCAGTGACACAGGAAGTGGGTAGTGTCTTCCAGAGCTTCCTCGTCGCCACAGCTTCTACAGAGTTCTTCCTCCGTCAAGCGTAATTTTTTCATATGGTACCGCAGAGTGTTGTGCCCCGTTAAAATACCTACGAGGGTGGATCGTGATGTTCTATCCTTTTTCATTAGACTCTCGGTTCTGGCCTCATTGTAGGTTGGCCATAGTGTTCTAGTGGTGTGGCAAGTATCTAGTGCCGTCCATCTAAGGTTCGCCTCTCTTATTGCCTTTTTCCCTGCTTCAAGCCTGAGTGAGCAAGGCGGGATGAGTACAGAGGGATCAGCTTGTTCTGGCACAGCTTCCGAACCTTGTCTTGCTAATTCGCCCGCTTTCTCGTTGCCCGGAATACCTTCATGTCCCGGGACCCAGCAGAGCGATACCTTATGCTGGTTACCAAGAACCTTGAGTTCTTCGCGACAGCATTTCATAAGCTTTGATTTTATTTCTGTTGCAGTTAAGGCTTTTATTGCTGGCTGGTTGTTGATATAGAAGGTAATACCATCGGGTGGTATTGCCCTTACCGCAGACTCACGGGCTGCTGTTGTCACTGCCAGGACCTCTGCTTGGAAGACGCTGCTGTGGTCGGGTAGGCGTACCGATTTTGATATGCCCAGTGGTGCGGAAAAGACGCCTGACCCCACCCCCGTTGCCATTTTTGAGCCGTCCGTAAATACGGCTATGGCTTGTGTGTCGGGGACGAGTCCGCTTCTCCATTCTTCCCTACTGGGATAGGCACTCGAGAAAGGTCTTGTGAAGTCTTAGTATGGCGTGATGTAGTCCGTAGTTGGTACATTGCCCAAGTATTTCTGTAGGATCATCGAATGACCCATTGCATTAGATTTCCAGTTCGCTGTTTGGCAAATTATCATGGCACTAATGGCGGCTGTTGATTGAACAAAGATGTCTAGCGGAGGCAGGTTGAGGATAGCCTCCAGTCCTGCGGTTGGAGTTGTCCTCATCGCACTAGTTGTGCCGATGCACGCTAGTCTCTGAACTTTTGTAAGGGCCTTTAGGTAGGTGGCTTTATTGGTTGCCTGCAACCATACGAGGCTGACATATGTCAGTATGGGTCTTACTATTGCCGTGTACATCCACAGTTTAATTTTGGGAGATGGTCCCCAGGGTTTCCCAACGATTTTGCTGCAGGAGAAAAAGGCTATTGTGGCTTTTTTGATTCTTTCATTGGTGTTCATTTTCCAGTTTAGTTTTTTGTCTAGTATGAGTCCCAGGTACTTCGCACTGTCAGAGATTCTGAGGGGTGTACCACCAACAGAAGGTGTGACAAACGGTGGTATTTTCCTTTTATTTGTGAAAATTACCAGTTCAGTTTTCTGGGGATTTACCGCTAGGCCGCAGTGCCTGGCCCAGTTGTCAAGGGTTTTGAGAGCCCCTTTGATTTGTTCGGTGAGTGTTGGCAGGAATTCACCTGTTGCCAACAGCACGACGTCATCAGCATAAGCTGTTGTTCTAACGCCACTATTCTTGAGCTGCATAAGCGCCTTATTCAGAACAATGACCCATAGCAGCGGAGAAATAACCCCTCCCTGAGGAGTCCCTCTAGAGGCGTAAGCTTCTAGCCTAGAGATCCCAAGTTCCGCTATATTGTGCCTTTCTTCGAGTATGCTGATAATCCAGTTGATAATACAATTATCAATCAAAAGCTTACTTAGCGTTCTGCGTACGGCGCCAATATTGACATTGTTGAACGCTCCTTCAATGTCTAAGAAGGCCGTTAAGGTGTACTCTTTGTCCTTTAGTTTTTTCTCGATTCTGCCGACAACATAGTGTAGCGCGGTTTCCACACTTTTGCCCTTTGTGTAGGCATGTTGGGCCAGGGATAAGTCTTCCGGACGAAGCCTGCTACGAATGTGTATGTCTATCAGTCTTTCCAAAGTTTTCACTATGAAGGAAGTGAGGCTTATTGGTGTGAAGTCCTTTGCATTGGTGTGACTTGCCTTGCCAGCCTTTGGTATGAAAATAACCTTCACTTCTCTCCATGTTCTTGGTATATATCCCTGTGTGAGACTGCCAATATAAAGTTCCTTTAATACCGGAATAATGGTTTTGACAGTCTTTTGCAACATAATGGGGATGACCCCATCGAGCCCTGGAGACTTATAGGGAGATAAGGAATGGATGGCATATTCTATTCTATCTTCCGTTATCAAGTCCCCAGGGAGGATCGTTTCCCCAGTAATGTTGGTGCGTTCATCGAGACAAGGCTGAGTGGTGCAGCCTGGAAAGTGTGTGTTCAGTAGTAGGTTTAAAGACTCTGAACAGGACTCGGTAAAGTTTCCTTCAGGTTTCTTGAGGGATCCGAGAGTTAATGGTTCTCTGGTTAGAACTTTCCTTAATCTCGCGGTTTCCGTAGTGCCCTTTAATTCGTCACAGAAGTTTTTCCATGATTGGCGCTTGGATCTCTGAACTTCATTTTTGAAGCTTCTCTGACTGGCTTTGTATATTTCCCAGTCAGAGTCTAGTTTCGTCCTGTTTGCTGTATTAAGAAGTTTCCTTGTTTCCTTCCTAATTTCGGCCAGTTTCTTGTTTCACCAAGGGGGTGATATTTTGTTCTTTTGTTTTACGACCGGCCATGCCCTTACGAAAGCCTCTTTGAAAACAGAAACTACTTTCTCGGCTTTCAGGTCTATGTCGGTCGGGCAATTAAGATTGCCTTCTTGTAAAAGATCTTTACTTTTCTCGATCTCCTTTCTAAAAAGAACCCAGTCGGTTTTTTTTTGGATTTCTGTGTGACTGGGGAGGTTCACAGCAGTTCCCTACAATTAACTCAATCAATCTATGATCGGAGAAGGAAGGCACATTCGGAACATTCCATTTATCAATAGTAAGGGTGCTGGAGTTGTTAAATAATGTTATATCTATAACTTCCTGCCTATTTCTAACTACGAATGTTG